>JAUMIR010000014.1:16024583-17275000 GCA_030847615.1 Gambelia wislizenii | reverse complement strand
AAATAAGAGCTGTTTAATACACTGCCTGGTGGTGTGGTGGAGTCTCCTTCTTTGGAGGTTTTTCAACAGAGGCTGGATGGCCATCTGTCGGGAATGATTTGATTGTGTATTCCTGCATCGCAGAATGGGGTTGAACTGGATGGCCCTTGGGGTCTCTTCCAACTCTATGATCTTATGAAATATGGGGGCTGGCATTCTCCTTGGGACTTGTGCCTCATCTTCCTTGGCCATCTCCCACCCAAGTACTAACTAGGCCTGCCCCTGCTTAGCTTCCAGGATCAGACAAGAGCTGGTGCTTTCAGGGCATGTAGTCCCTAAGCTGTGGTTTACAACACTAAATCCCTAACAACATGCCAGACCAGGACTACACTGCAAGGAGAGGTCGAACTAACCCTTTCTTTTGCCCACCAATATTTCTCCCACTTCCCTTCTCCACTCCAGAAGCTATTACTAGCTTTGGAAAGAATGCCCCAGAGCAGAGGTGACCATGTATGATTTATTCCTGTTGTGATTTCAAGACAACTAAATGTGCCAACAAACAGAGGCAAACGGGAGTGCGGAAGCGTGTTGGCAGAAGGGTCTTAGAAAGGTGGTGATCCCACTTGTTGGGACTCCTTTCCCCCTTCCAAGCATTTCAAGATCATCATGAGGATTAGAATCTCCCCTTTAAAAAATTAAAAATAAAGAGGCAAACAATTAAATATAAAGGAGGAAGAGCACAGGCTCTGGAAACAAGGCAACCAATGCTCCATAGTGATACATAGATTGCAGTTGCAAGCACTCCGATTGGCACAGCATGTTAATGGAGTTTAAACACTGGCCTTCCCGCTTCTTGAGTATTTTTTTAAAAAAATACACAAATGACAATATTTTAATAGGTGCTGATGCCTAATTTTAATGGCTGCGAGGAATGGCTGGTTTCTCCTGCCCCTAATACCAGAAGCTCACACTGACCTAGAAAGATTTTTTCCCATTGGGAGTTGTTTTAGTCCAATGGAGCTTTGGACAAATTCTTCTTTTGGTCAAGAAGCAGTTCCACCAAGGGCTGTCCCCCGCACCTCCCCGTTACCAGTTCCACTTCTGGTGAATAATAATTGGCTTCGTTGCAGGTCTGGAGTCACCAGAAGTAGGCCTTGCTCCCATAAAGGGCCAAAGGCCAGTGTGTGAAGAGAGAAGGCCCCAGTTACACCCCATGTGATAATATATGATTGTTAAGCTTCCCGTAAAAATGCCAGGTGTACAGTTAGCTGGTTCACAGGATGGCCTCAAAAGGCCCAGCATGCCCGCGAGTTGCTTGGCATCTATGTCCGGCTGTGGCAAGCCTTCTTCTTGGTCCCTACCCCGCCTCCATCTTCTTCCACAGTACCATTCTGGTCTATGAGAAGATACTTCTTTAACCTGTCGGGCAGAGGGAGAGCTTTGACTTTCACATCGACAGGCCAGGGCCTGAGGTGTTGTCGGAGGTAGACTCGGCAGAGGTGTTTCAAGGGGGCTGGAGAATGTTCCAGTTGTTTCAGATGGCTGAAGAGCGCCTGGATCTTCTCCCTGTGGAAGCGGCAGCTGTTCAGGTTAATCTCAAAGTTGCTTGGGAGCTTCACCACTTGCGAGCTGGCCACCATGAGATCCATCACCGTTTCGGCCTTCTGGAGGAGGTCGATGGAGAAGCTGTCGTCTTCGGACTTGCTGAGGTGGCAGCAGAGCTGCTCGAAGATGATGTCGAAACCTGACCAGCACGAGGGGCCATGGAGGGAACAGTTGTAAGAAGCCCCCGATTCGAGGAGGAAACGCAAGAGCAGGAAGTGGAGGCGGAAGCTCTTCAGGCAGAGGTGCGTGAGAGACTCGTAGGAGGGGCACTCGCTGGGGTCGGCCCCGTGGGCCATCAGCAACTGCGTGACCCGGAAGCAGAAGTGGTTGATCATCTTGGCCTCCTCCGGGTCACCTCCTACCGTCTCTCCAAGCAGGAAGATGATGAAGGTGAAGACGGTGTCACCATCTTGGGTAGTGGCTTTGACATCTGCCCCTGAAAAAGAACACAAACAAAATAATAGGACTGAGAGTCTACACTAGAGGAAGAGAGGATTTATTTATTCACAATTTATACGCCACCCTTCAGTCAAAAAGTTTCCCAAGGTGGCTTCCAAATCATTAATGTGACAGTTCCTTACCCTCATGCTCATGATGTGAAGAAGACATGGTGCATAAGCAAAAGTTGGGAAGGGGCTTAAGTCCAGCAGATGCCGGCTGCTCTTCTCTCCCTCAGAAGCCAGTGCAATGGTGGTTGGAATCCAGACAGAGCGCCTCTCATCAGAATCATAGAATCACAGAGTTGGAAAAGACCACAAGGGCCATCTAGTCCAACCCCAAGCCATGCAGGAATACCCAATCAAATCATTCCTGACAGATGGCCATCCAGCCTCTGTTTAAAACCAGCCTCTGGGCCAAGTCATGATGGAGCTGTGTCTGGCTGCTCTTTTTTCCCTCAAGAGGCCAGGCAAAGAAAGAAAAACAAAGAGAGAGAGAGAGATGCACCTAATTCATATATTTAAGTTTTTTTACAACACCATAATTTGTCTTATAACAAGGGAGGGATACCTCTCCCAGCCTCAGTGCTGAATTCAATTTTGTAGATGTACTTAGGGGGCTGCCTTCCAGAGCCAAAGGCAAAAGGGGTTGGGCATCATCATCTTCATACCACCAGGATATGTATTTGTTTGTTTTTATTAAAAGTATTTTGCCCTTGATCTCAAGAACTCAGAGCATCAGACAAGTTAAATCAGGTTGAAGCCATTTAAAACAATATAAAGTTAAAACAGGAGCCAGCATGGTGTGGTAACCATAGCCCACTTGGCTATGGAAACCCACTGAGGTGACTTTGGACAAGTCATCCTCTCTCAGCAGCCTCAGAGGAAGGCAAAAGCAAACAACCTCCTCTGAACAAATCTTAGTCATAGTTGGAAGAGACCACAAGGGCCATCTAGTCCAACCCCCTGCCCTTCAGGACACAATAAAAGCACTCCGGACAGATGGCCACCCAACCTCTCTTTAAAGACCTCCAAAGAAGGAGAGTCCACCACACTCCAAGGCAGTACATTCAACTGCCAAACAGTTCTTACTATCAGGAAGTTCTTCCTATGTAGTTTGAGACCATTGTTCCTTGTCCTAGTTTCTGAAGCATCAGAAAACAAGCTTGCCCCATCCTCAATATGACATCCCTTCAAACATTTGTCCAGTTCTGGGCACCACAATTCAAAAAGGATATTGACAAATTGGAGCGTGTCCAGAGGAGGGTGACTAAAATGGTGAAAGGTCTGGAAACTATGCCTTATGAGGAGAGACTTAGGGAGCTGGGTATGTTTAACCTGGAAAAAAGACGGTTAAGAGGCGATATGATAGCCCTGTTTAAGTATTTGAAGGGGTGTCACGTTGAGGATGGAGCAAGCTTGTTTTCTGCTGCTCTAGAGATTGGAACACGGAGCAATGGATGCAAGCTCTAGGAACAGAGATTCCACCTCAACATTAGGAGGAACTTTCTGACAGTAAGAGCTGTTCGGCCATGGAACGCACTCCCTCGGAGCGTGGTGCGGTCTCCTTCCTTGGAGGTCTTTAAACAGAGGCTGGATGGCCATCTGTCAGGGATGCTTTAATCAAGATTTCCTGTGTGGCAGGGGGTTGGACTAGATGGCCCTCGTGGTCTCTTCCAACTCTGCAATTCTATGATTCTATGATTTAAGCATGGCCAGCATGTCCCCTCTCAATCTTCTCTTCTCCAGATGAAATATGCCCAGCTCCTCATAGGGCATCATGACTTCCAGACCTCCCACCATTTTGGTCGCCCTCCTCTGGACACATTCCAGCTTCTCAATATTCTTCCTGAATGGTGGTTCCCAGAACTGGACACAGTATTCCAGGTGAGGCCTGACCAAAGCAGAATACAGTGGCACTATCTCGCCAAGAAAACCCCATGATAGGATCGCCTTAGTGTCACCATAGGTCTGAAACAACCTGAAGGCATACAACAAGAAGTTAAAACAATAAGTCATTTGAACAGACTGAAAACATATTAAACAAGTTCCAACATGTTACAAGTTTAAAACAGTTGGAAGACCATGACTAGATTGAAATTAATCATCCCAAAGGCTTCAATAAAGATTTAGCTTAAGATGGAATAAAGCCAAAGTAAGCACCAACCATGTGGAAGCCCTAGAAAGAGAGATTTTTCAACCTTTTAGATTTTTTTTTTTGGGGGGGAGAATCCTTTACAAAAGGTGGAAACTATGCAATGATGGTGTCATGGGGAAAAGTGACAGAGTTGGCTATCTCCAACCCCCTGCTCAGTGCAGGATCTCCACCTAGAGCATCCCGAGCAGGTAGCACCCCAGCCTCTTTGGGAAGATGTCCAGAGAAGGAGACCCCACCACCTCTCTAGCCAGTTGGTCCCATTGCTGAACCGCTCTCACTCTCAAGAAGTTCCTTCTAACATTCAATCAAAATCTACCCTCCAGTAACTTCAAAGCATTAGACCTGGTCCTACCCTCGGAGGCAGAAAAGAACAAACCTGTCCCCTCGTCTCTGTGACTGCCCTTTCAAGACTATAATCATGTCACACCTCAGTTTTCTATTAATGCAAGTTAAGACATTATTTGCCTTTTCTGCTGCAGCATCACACCGCTGTGTCATGTTGAACAATAATCCCCGGATCATATTCACCTGAACTACTGCTAAGCCAAGTACAGTCGGACCACCGTATTCCCGGGGGGTTGGTTCCCAGACTTACTGCAGATATCAGATAACAGCAAACCCTATTAAAATAATGGGACTTCCAGTTAGAAACACCATAGAGTTGTATTGGTGGACCTAGAAGATGTCTAGAGATGATGCCTCTCTAGGTATTTTCTAGGAAGACTCTATGGTACATGGTCCTTTTTTGTGTCCCGTGGATAACTGAAACTGTGGATATTGGTTCCACGGGTCCGACAGTATTCCCCATCCTCTACCTCAGGTTTTGGTTTTTGTGGCCTAAATGCAGCATTTTCATAGAATCATAGAATTGTAGAGTTGGAAGAGACCACAAGGGCCATCCAGTCCAACCCCATGCCATGCAGGAAATCACGATCAAAATGAATTTTGCATTTGTCTCTATTGAGATCCATTTGAGGAATCCCAGAGAACCAGGCTGAACTCCCAGAAGGAACAAATTTGGCCCCAGGGCTGAGATTCTTTCTCCCCTTCCCTCAAAAAAAAAAAAGAAACAGCCTCTCATGGAAGTTCAGAAAAGGAACTGGCCCTCACAAACCTGTGCTAGGTTACACATTCAAGCGTGTTGGCCATGCAGCAAAACAAAATCTAGAATCCCCCCCAAAAGTGATACCTTTTATTGGCCAACCAAAATGTAAAACACACGTGCTAAGTTAGTTAGGTTAGAGCCAGGGTTGCTGAGGGGGAAAAGCTATTATCCGACTTTAGCAGGGTCTCACCTCCTTCCAGCAAGAGACGGATGTTTTCCGTGTTGTGGATCTGAACCCCATCACTGCTGGCTAGAGCATGAAGCAGAGCAGTCTTTCCTGGAAAGAGAAAGAAAAAATAAAAGAGGAGGAGAGAAAGGGACCAAAATGAAACCAAACCAGGTCAACCATTTCCACCAGAAAACTTTCCTCTATTTATCAGGGTGGGTCATAGAATCATAGAATTGTAGTTTGAGGAGACCACAAGGGCCATCCAGACCAACTCCCTGCCACGTAGGAAATCTTGATCAAAGCACTTATTTTCTCACTTATACACTCTTTTAAACACCTTAAGAGCCAGCAGCCGACCGAGTGGTGAGGTCAGTTCTGCTGGTGACCAAGAGGCTCAGGATGAACTTTCCCATCCCAGCCAGCCAGTGAGCTGTGGTGCAAGGAGGAATTGTGACACGGGGGACGTTGGGGGGGGGGGGTCCTGCTTCTGATTGTTGAACCACAGTTCACTGGCAGGAAGGGGCTGAAAATGTCACCCTGTAGTTCTTCCTGAATTGTGGTGCCCAGAACCGGTCACAGTACTCCAGATGAGGTCTGACCAAAGCAGAATAGAGTGGCACCATTACATCCCTTGATCTAGACACTGTACTCCTATTAATGCAGCCCAGAATCGCATTGGCTTTTTTAGCTGCTGCATCACACTGCTGACTCATGTTCAGCTTGTGGTCCACTAAGACTCCTAGATCCCTTTTGTGTAAGCTGCCATCAAGCTAGTCGGTATCCCGATGCACAACAGGACAGATGTGCGTGAGTCTAGTAGTGTGTCAGTACCAATGAGCATTGGTCACTTGACTGCTCCCCTTTATAGCAGCCCCTTACTGGATACAGATACAACAGAGGTGCAAGGTTCTAATTCCCACAGACCTAAGTCCTCTTACAAAGACGTAAACCCCCAACAAGATTGCAGCCAATAATGATGATGATGGTATGCAAGCTGTAAGATCTACTGCCACGGTTTATAAAACACAGGCAAAGGAGGGGGGGGTGGCGGCACTGACCATGTTTATCGGCAGCATTGATGTCAGCTCCCAGCTCTAGGAGACGCTGCAGGCAGGGAAGGCGTTCAGGTTCTTCACTGGCAAGGTCCAGGGGGCTGCTTTCATGGATCTAAAGACAACGGGGAGAAGGAGGTCCATTTTTTATTTATTTTTTATTTTTATTTATTTATTTATTTATAACCCGCTCTTCAGTCACAAGGCTATCAGAGCGGCTTACAAATTGTTTCAAGCAATAGCTATTTACACACCTACACTGCATTAAGCAGCTTCCAATGTGTGTTAGCTAATTGCCCCCACAAGCTGGGTACTCAGTTTACCGACCTACGAAAGGATGGAAGGCTGAGTCAACCTTGGAGCCCGCTGGAATCGAACTTGCAACATGGTGACTTGCAATACTGCCATTTAACCACTGCGCCACCAGGGCTCCCAACATGTTTATTATTTACAGTTGTCCATATTTGCTGGGGTTTGGTTCCAGGACCCCGCATGGATACCAAAATCCATGAATACTTAATTCCTATTATATGCAATGGCATAGCAAAATGGTGTCCCTTATATAAGATGGCAAAATCAAGGTTTGGTTTTTTGCATTATTATTTTTTAAAGAATATTTTCAAGCCGTGACTATTTAAATCCGTAGATACCAAATCCATGGATACGGAGGGACAACTATATTTATTTATTCGCAATATTTATACCCCTGCTCTTCAGCCACAGAGGTTCTCAGAGCAGGTTACACATTACAATCAAAATAAGGCAGGACACACAAGGAAAAGGGGACGGCATTGTGGGAGGGGGTAAGTCCAACAAATACTGCCTCTTGTTCTCTCTCTCCATGGCCAGAGCAGTGGCCATTGGGCTGGAGGGAAGTATTTTCATCTGCTTCTGAGCCCAGATTTGTGCCTGCCTCTTCTTCTCTCCCTCCGTGGCTGGCGGCAGTCCTTTTTATTTCATGTTTATTTTGAATTATGGTTTGCAAGGAGGTGGGATGTTGACAACAATCTTTTAGTCCTCGGGGTTGGAGGCCCAGGGACTGAATTTGGCCCAGCTAGTCACCAACTGGCCCTTTGGACTTCCTGAGAGGACCACGTTGTTTCACAGTTTCCAGCTTTTGTACAGTTCTCTCCCAATCCTATGTTAGAGTGGTGGTGGAAGGAAAGGATAAAATGTCAATCCTGAGGCTTAGGAAAGGCATTTCATCCATAGAGCTTAAAGGTAAAACTTGATGATATTTGGGTCCTATAGAATCATCGAATTGTAGAGTTGGAAGAGACCACGAGGGCCATCCAGTCCAACCCCCTGCCACGCAGGAAATCACGATCAAAGCATCCCCGACAGATGGCAGTCCAGCCTCTGTTTAAAGACCTCCAAGGAAGGAGACTGCCTCTTTCGTTTTTGGCTCTGCCCATCCCTGCAATGGAGGAGGAAGAATAATGAGCCTAGTCACTCAGTGGTGCCTTGGCCAAACAGCTTCCATTTTCATAGAATCACAGAGTTGGAAGAGACCACAAGGGCCAACTAATACAATCCCCTGCCATGTAGGAATACACAATCAAATCAAGGAGCCCTGGTGGCGCAGTGGTTAAGGCTAGTACTGCAAGTCACCATGTTGCAAGTTCGATTCCAGAGGGCTCCAAGGTTCACTCAGCCTTCCATCCTTTTGTAGGTCGGTAAAATTAGTACCCGGCTTATGGGGGCAATTAGCTAACACACATTGGAAACTGCTTAATGCAGTGTAGATGTGTAAATTGCTATTGCTTAAAACAGTTTGTAAGCTGCTCTGATAGCCTTGTGGCTGAAGAGCGGAGCATAAATAACTAATAAATAAAAAATAAATCATTCCCAACAGATGGCCATCCAGGCTCGGTTTAAAAACCTCCAAAGAAGGAGACTCCACCACACTCCGAGGCAGTGTATTCCACTTCCGAACAGCTCTTACTGTCAGAAAGTTCCTCCTAATGTTTAGGTGGAATCTCTTTTCCTGTAGTTTGAACCCACTGCTCCGTGTCCTACTCTCTGGAGCAGCAGAAAACAAGCTTGCCCCATCTTCAGTATGACATCTCTCCAAATATTCAAATATTTGTCCAAGCAGGGCAAAGTGAGGGGAAGAAGAAGAATGACAAGCCTAGTTGCTTAGTGGTGCCTCGGCCAAACAGCTTCCACCCTCCGGGTTTGAACAAAGGACACGGTTATGGTTCTTGTTGTCCTCATCAACTCCATGCTGAAGGGAAGGGCGACCCTGCATTTCCACCGGCCATGTTATTTCCCCTGTTTAGTGGGGAAATGTGAGGGCTCCAACACAGCAATTCCTTGAGCCTCACTCCTGCTTTTGCCATTTAAGAAGGAGATGTTCCTCAAGAGAAGGAATCACAGTCAGGGTGGGCACAAATCCTATCATAATACTACTCCTCAGAACAGTGGGGCTGTTTAAATGGTGAAAATACTGTGAAGTTGAAGGCTTTCATGGCCGGCATCCAAGGTTTTCCATAGAAAACCAGTGAAAATATTCCCTGTGAATACCTCCTTCCACAAAGTCCAAAAACAAATGTATGTAGGCATACAACCCAATTATGCCTTTATGTGTCACCAGCAGATACTGGCCATGATTTCCAACACTTAAACCTAGTATAACTGAATACTTAATCTTATTGTGGCTGATGGATTCCATGTAGGGCTCAAGGAACACCCTCTGAGTTTTAGTCTGAACTTGAAAGGATCTCACTAGGGTGCAGAACCCTGTCCCCAAATAGAAGGCATCTAAGGTTCTCCAATCTATTGTAGGGAAAGAGCTCCAGACCTTGGAGAACTTCTTTAAAATATGGTCTAACACCTGGAGTGGATATACTCCCCCCGAAATGAAAGCCCCCCCCCAAATGACTTAACTGAGGCTGTTGGACTTTGGACATATCATGAGATGATGTGACTCATTGGAAAAGAAGATAATGCTCAGGAAAGTGGAAGGCAGTAGGAAAAGAGGGCAACTCCATTACAGGTTGCTTGACTTAGTCAAGGAAGCTACGGCTGCCCTGAGTCTGCAGGACCTGAGCAGGGCTCTTGATGACAGGGTGTTTCAGAGGTCTCTCATTCATAGGGTCACCATAAGTCAAAGTTGACTAGATGGCAATTAATGACAACAACAACAACAAAGACACATGTTAAGCTTCAACTTGGCTTCAGGCTCTGGACTGTCATCAGCCATGTTCATGCATGGGTTGAAGTCAACTTGATGGCAAATAACAACAACAAAGTTGTTGGGTCCAGGCTATTTGAAGGACCATTTCGTCCTTTGTGAGCCCAGTAGAAGTATAGTGTCAATAGAAGCATAGTGTCCAGATCAAGGGAAGTCATAGTGCCGCTCTATTCTGCCTTGGTCAGACCTCACCTAGAATACTGTGTCCAGTTCTGGGCACCACAATTCAGAAAGGATATTGACAAATTGGAGCGTGTCCAGAGAAGGGCAACTAAAATGGTGAAAGGTCTGGAAACGATGCCTTATGAGGAGAGACTTAGGGAGCTGGGTATGTTTAGCCTGGAAAAAAGACGGTTAAGAGGCGATATGATAGCCCTGTGTAAGTATTTGAAGGGATGTCACGCTGAGGATGGAGCAAGCTTGTTTTCTGCTGCTCCAGAGACTGGAACACGGAGCAATGGATGCAAGCTCCAGGAACAGAGATTCCACCTCAACATGAGGAGGAACTTTTTGACAGTAAGAGCTGTTCGGCAGTGGAACACACTCCCTTGGAGCGTGGTGGGGTCTCCTTCCTTGGAGGTCTTTAAACAGAGGCTGGATGGCCATCTGTCGGGGATGCTTTGATCGTGATTTCCTGCATGACAGGGGGTTGGACTGGATGGCCCTCGTGGTCTCTTCCAACTCTGCAATTCTATGATTCTATGATTCTATGAGTAGAGCTCTAAGATCATCTGGAGAGGCCCTTCTCTCTGTCCCACCAGCTTCTCGGGCTCGTTTGGTGGGAACAAGGAAGACAGGGCCTTCTTGATGGTTTCTCCTAGACTTCAGAACTCCCTCCCTAGGGAGGCCAGGATGGCTCACTCCTTGCTCTCCTTTCACCACTTCTTTTTTGCCTCGTATAGACAATCCAAGTGATAAAGGCATCCTCTGTTTATTCGTCAGGTTAGAGACCAGAGCATATAATGGTTTCACATTTCAAGGACTTCTGCTTTTTGACCATGCTTTGGTCCCTAACCTGTTGAATGAGAAGATCCCTGCAAACTGTAGCAAGAATGATGGTCTCCTAGCTGAGCTGGAGATTTTCACCGACGGACATTCAGCTTCTTTTTAAAAACCTCCAAAGGAGACTCCACCATACTCCAAGGTAGCAGCGGATTCCACTTCCGAACAGCTCCCTGTTCTTTCCTCTTGCCTGGAGGTAAGCTCACCAAAATGGTGAGCTATTTCCTTGGAGATGATCCAGGCCTGGCCCTAAGATGTGGCAACCCTAGTCCGGTGTGATGTCCACACTCGACCTAAACACACATTCATTCCCCACACAGCTCTTATCCTACAAAACCAGAAGCACTGGGGAAAAGATGTGGGTTCAGCTCTCACTTCCTGATGTTATGACTTTTCTCCAGCACAATTACCAGTCTCCTTGCAACTCACACTCACATGTGCAGCCTACTACGTACCCTGTCCCTTCGATTAATGTCCGCACCATGCTGAACCAAGACTTCCACCATGTCTGGCTGGTTACGAAGCACCGCAATGTGGAGAGCTGTGTAATAGGTGACTGGATCTTTTTTTAAAACAAAGAAAAAGAAAGAAGGGGAGGGAACACCCGCACATCAGAAAAGCAATGCAGCAAGTGAAAAGCCTTAAGTTCATCCATGTATTTACTGCACTTTGTAAATCGCCCACTTTAGAAAGGGTGCAATCTGTTAAAAATGCTGGCAAGAATCCTCTACAGCTGTTATGCAAACATGACTGTTACGTATTCACGATCCCTACGTAGCCCCTTTTTAGGGACTACATAGGGACAGTGGAAGTCATCCAATCACTTACTGGGCAGCAGCCGCTGCTAGCAATGGAGGCTTCTTCCTTGATCAATTACGAAGCAGCTGGCTGGTGTTCCCACCTACCCCTTGCATGAGCAATCTCCGTGCAAGGGGGAATTGTGAGAGAGACCCCAATTCTGCCCATTGCGTCAGACATTGCTTACTGGAGAGGTAGAAATGGCAGTCAATTGCTTCCCAAGAAACAGATTCTCATTGATTGCAGTGGCTTGGGGACTGGAGCGGTTAAGCCAGGAGTCACTATGACACACTCTAACTACAGTTGTCCCTCTGTATTCACGCATTTGGTATCCACGGATTTAACTTTTCATGGTTTGAAAATATTCTTAAAAAAATAATAATCCAAAAAGCAAACCTTGATTTTGCCTTTTTCATAAGGGACACCATTTTGTTCTGCCATTGCATATAATGGGACTTGAGTATTCATGGATTTTGGTATCCACGAGGGGTCCTGGAACCAAACCCCAGTGAATAGGAAGGGATAACTGTACAGTGCTTACTCATACATAAATCCTATATAGGTCAACCTCCATATCTGCAGGGGATATGTTCCAAGATCACCTCTCATAGATACCTGAAACTATGAATAGGGAACCCTATTACAGTAGGACCCCGTCGTATCCACTGATTCATTGTCTACTCATTCAGTTATGCACGGGATACAAAACTGCACACCCACCCATTAAACCAGAAGTCCCATTATTTTTAATGGTGTTCACTATTATCCACCATTTTCAGTATCCACGGCCCATCCCAGAACCAATCCCCAGCGGATACGGGGGTCCTACTGTATTTTCAATGAGATGAATGGAGGACCTAGAAATGCCTAGAGAGAATATTTTTTTTAGATGTGGATAAATGAAACCATGGATACCGAATTTGTGGATATGGGAGTGAACCTGTATTTTAATGGTCCAGCCATCAAAATACAGGTTGATGCCCATATCCACTGTTTTGGTATCCGTGGTTTCACTTATCCATGTCTAAAAACATATGTTCTCTCTAGGCATTTCTAGGTCCTCCAATGTGATTCTATGGTCAACTTCCAGCTTATTTTCAACTTCATTGAAAATAACAGGGTTCCCTATTATCCACAGTTTCAGGCACCCATGGGGAGGGTGTCTTGGAACATATCTCGCACAGATACGGGGGTCAGCCTGTACTCTAAATTGTTGCAACACTTTACAGTAAAACAAATCTTTAAAATCTTAAAACACTTTACAATGAAAAAATCATAGCAGAAATCAGTGATCTAAGTTGCTAAAAGCAAAACCAAGATTAAACCAGCAGCAGGGAATTAAAACATTTCAGCATATTTTTATTTATTTGTTTATTTTAAAATAAACTGGACCTCACTCAAGGTAGGTTCTCAAGTATAAAGTTTGTATGCCTTTAACAAAAGGCTAGAGCCACTGAATAGCCCTCTAGAGGTGGCAAATTGCAAGTCTCATCATCCTCACTCAACATTAAGCAGTGCTGAAGGATAATGGGAGTTGCAGTCCTACAACAATACCTTGATTTCAGTAAGGTCTTTGACAAAGTTCCCCATGACATTCTTGCAAACAAGCTTGTAAAATGTGGGCTAGACAAGTTAACTGTTCAATGGATTTGTAATTGGTTGTCC
Organism: Gambelia wislizenii; assembly: GCA_030847615.1. NCBI lineage: Eukaryota > Metazoa > Chordata > Lepidosauria > Squamata > Crotaphytidae > Gambelia > Gambelia wislizenii. Next base: position 17,261,834 of record JAUMIR010000014.1, on the reverse strand, counting down.
GGCCGAACCCAAAGGGTGCTCAGCAGTGGCTCCTCTTTGTCTTGGAAAGATGTGACCAGTGGGGTGCCACAGGGTTCTGTCCTGGGCCCAGTGCTATTCAACATCTTTATCAATGACTTGGATGAGGGAATTAGGGGCATACTTATCAAATTTGCAGATGACACCAAATTAGGAGGAGTAGCTAATACCCTAGAGGACAGGATCAAAATTCAGAATGACCTGGATAGACTGGAGAGCTGGGCCAAAGCTAACAAAATGAAATTCAATACGGAGAAATGTAAGGTAATGCACTTAGGACGGAAAAATGAAATACATAGATATAGGATGGGGGAGACCTGGCTGAACGAGACTACGTGCGAAAGGGATCTAGGAGTCCTAGTAGACCACAAGTTGAACATGAGCCAACAGTGTGATGCGGCAGCTAAAAAGGCCAATGCGATTTTGGGCTGTATCAATAGAAGTATAGTGTCCAGATCAAGGGAAGTAATAGTGCCGCTCTATTCTGCCTTGGTCAGACCTCACTTAGAATACTGTGTCCAGTTCTGGGCACCACAATTCAGAAAGGATATTGACAAATTGGAGTGTGTCCAGAGAAGGGCAACTAAAATGGTGAAAGGTCTGGAAACGATGCCTTATGAGGAGAGACTTAGGGAGCTGGGTATGTTTAGCCTGGAAAAAAGACGGTTTAGAGGCAATATGATAGCCGTGTTTAAGTATTTGAATTTTCTGCCCCTGGGAGCCTCTGAGGGCTACAAGGACTGACAAAATACTAACAAGTAAACACCGAAAGCCAGACGTAGCTAGTTTTTACACAGTAAAAAAGCTATAGGGAGTGGAGCCCTCCTGCAACTTATTTAAAAGGTGAATTACCATCCACGAGGTCTTCCAGAATGAAAACAGGAGAGGGCTCCTGTACCTTTAATGGTTGTAGAAAGCAAGTGGGGTAAATACTTGCTGAAATTCCCATTAAAGGTACAGGAGTCCTCACCAGTTTTCAGTCTGGCAACTCTACTTCCAAGAGAAGCAATTCTGAAAAAAGGGCAGGCAAAAATCCAGCTTATACAGTTGTCCCTTCATATTGGCTAGGGTTTGGTTCCAGGATCCCCTGTGGATACCAAAATCTGTGAATACTCAAATCCCATGATATGCAACGGTACCGCAAAATGGTGTCCCTTATATAAGATGGCAAAATCAAGGTTTGCTTTTTGGATTCGTATTTTTTAAAGAATATTTTCAAGCCGTGAATACTTAAATCTGTGGATACAGGGGGACAACTGTAGAAAAAGGGCAGTCAGGAGAATTTAGAGGTTTCTGAGGACCACCCAAAACAGCCCCCGGGGGCCCACCTTGCCCACTCCTGACTAAAATTGTCCCTAAAAGTTTAGGAGAATAAACTTGGTGCTCGTGTGATGTTTTATGACCTCCCTGTGCCCCTCTGTTTTCAGCAAAGTTTAGTCGCAACCCCTGGGCCTTTGGACAGCCTGCACCGCAGGGCTGTCATTATCGCAGGGAGAGCGAAAGACCCTTACCACGATATACATTTGGTTCGTGGTAAGGCCCACAGCACGACAGGAGGCACCACGACCCCCTAATCCTCCCCATAACCTTCCCATAGTCAAAGGCCCTGGTAGGTCTCCACAAGCCATCTTTGCTTTGAAGGGGCCATGTTGTTATGGAGACAAGAAAACAGAAAAAGCATCTTTCCATGACATCATAGAATCATAGAGTTGGAAGAGACCACAAGGGCCATCTAGTCCAACCGCCTGCCATGCAGGAATACACAATCAAATCATTCCCGATAGATGGCCATCTGTTTAAAAACCTCCAAAGAAGGAGACTCCACCACACTCTGGGGCAGTGTATTCCACTTCCAAACAGCTCTTACTGTCAGGAAATTCTTCCTAATGTTTAGGTGGAATCTCTTTTCCTGTAATTTGAATCCGTGTCCTAGTCTCTGGAGCAGCAGAAAACAAGCTTGCTCCATCCTCAGTATGATATGCAATCTGCAAAATAGCACCCCCCCCACAGCTTCATAAATGATGTGGCCCAGGAGGACGATGGGACCCCAACCTTCAAAGACGATGTCCGCCCCGTTGCAGAGGAGGGTTTCTGCCACACGCAACAGGCCCAGCTCCGCCACTTTCAGCAAAGTGCAGCTCACACCTTCTTGGTAAAAGGACGAATGGGCCTTCCTTTGCAAGAGCTCAGCGAGGGCCAGAAGTCTGCTGTCATCTTCAGCCACAAAGCTAGGACTTGGGATTGGAAAAGGAAGAAAAAAAGAAGACAAAGAAGAATTCAGAACTTAATGGCTGCTGCTTAATGGTGGCCTCGGAGGAGTGATTGGAAACTTCAGCTGATCGGAAAAGCCGTAGTCAAACTGCTAATTGGGCAGGTTACAGAGACCACTGTTATAGTTGTGACCCTTTAAGTAATTCTTGACTTAAGGCAACCATAAGGTGACCCTATCATGGGGTTTTCTTGGTAAGATTTGTTCAAAGGGGGGTTCCCTTTGCCTTCCGCTGACAGAGGCTGAGAGAGTGGGACTTGCCCAAGGTTACCCAGTGGGTTTCTAAGGCTCAGTGGGGATTCGAACCCAGGTCTCCAGCGTCCTAGTCCAATGCTCAAACCACTATACCATGCTGGCTCTTACTATTCCCCTGTAACAGCCCCACTCACTGCTAGTTTGTTTCCGGGCACAATTCAAAGTGGTGGTTATGACCCATAAAGCCCTATATTCTCAGGTCCAGACAATCTGGCAGACCGTATCTTCCTGTATCATAGAATCATAGAGCTGGAAGAGACCACAAGGGCCATCCAGTCCAACCCCCTGCCCTGCAGGGAGAAACAATCAAATCATTCATGACAGATGGCCATCCAGCCTCTGTTTAAAAACCTCCAAAGAAGGAGACTCTACCACACTCTAAGGCAGTGCATTCCACTTTCGAACAGCTCTTACCCTCAGGAAGTTTTTCCTAATATTTAGATGGAATCTCTTTTCCTGTAGTTTGAACCCACTGCTCCATGTCCTAGTGTCTGGAGCAGCAGAAAACAAGCTTGCTCCATCCTCAATATAACATCCCTTCAAATATTTAAACACAGCTACCAATCAGCTCTTAACCTTCTCCTCATAGGGCAGACTTTTACTGTTCTGGTCGCACTCCTCTGGACATGTTCCAGCTTCTCAATATCCTCCCTGAATTGTGGTGCCCAGAACTGGACACAGGCTTCCAGGAGAGGCCTGACCAAAGCAGAATAGAGTGGCATTATTACTTCCCTCAGTCTAGACTCTATAATCCTATTAATGCAGCCAAGAATTGCATTGGCTTTTTTAGCTGCTGCATCACACTGCTGACTCATGTTCAGCTTGTGGTCCACTAAGACGCCTAGATCCCTTTTGCATGTACTGCCATCAAGCCAGGTGTCACCCATCCTGTATCTGTCCATTTCATTTTTGCTGCCCAGGTGTTCCTCCCTGTTGAAATTCATGTTGTTAGTTTTGGCCCAGCTTTCTTATCTGTTGAGGTCATATTGGATTCTGATCCTGTCCTCTGGGGTATTAGCTATCCCTCATAATTTGGTGTCATCTGCAGACTTGATAAGCTTACCCTCTATTCCCTCATCCAAGTCATGGATAAAGATGATGAATAGTACTGGGCCCAGGACAGAACCCTGTGGCACCCCACTGGTCACTTCTCTCCAGGATGAAGAGGAGCCATTGGTGACCACCCTTTGGGTTTGGTCAGTCAACCAATTACAAATCCACCTAACAGTTGCATTGTCTAGCCCACAGGTTGCTAAACTGTATATCATTTTTTGCAATGATATAATGGGGGACCTTGTCAAAGGCCTTGCTGATATCTACAGTATGAGCCTGCCAAGCTCTTGAGATCATTAGACCCTTCTCCTAGTCCCACCACTATCCCAAACATTGTTGGTGTGGACGGAAGAGAGGGCCTTCTCAGTAGATGCCCCTAGACTCTGAAACTCCCTTCGCAGAGAGATCAGAGTGGTCCCTTCCCTGCTGTCCTCCTGTTGCCAGGCAAAGACCTTTTTAAAAAATTTTTACGTTGGCAGGCTTTTTAAAAAAAGACTTTTAAAAGAATGGCTGAGGATGCCGTACTGTTTTAGCCTGAACTGTTTCACACTGTAATTGCTTTTTATCTTTCAATGGTATTTTATCTTTTGGCAAGTGTAGTTTTAAATCATTTTAATACCATAAATAATTTAATCCTGTTTTAATGTTCACTTTTTGTATTTTTTTAGCAGGACTCTTTATGTTTTGAATCCCAATTTTGGGAGAAAGGTGAGATATACATAAATATAATCACTGCCACCAAGGGTGGCTAATGTGGAAAGATGTGACCAGTGGGGTGCCACAGGGTTCTGTCCTGGGCCCAGTGCTATTCAACATCTTTATCAATGACTTGGATGAGGGAATTAGGGGCATACTTATCAAATTTGCAGATGACACCAAATTAGGAGGTGTAGCTAATACCCTAGATGACAGGATCAAAATTCAGAATGATCTGGATAGACTGGAGAGCTGGGCCAAAGCTGACAAAATGAAATTCAATACGGAGAAATGTAAGATACTGCACTTAGGGCGGAAAAATGAAATGCATAAATATAGGATGGGAGAGACCTGGCTGAATGAGACTACGTGCGAAAGGGATCTAGGAGTCCTAGTAGACCACAAGTTGAACATGAGCCAACAGTGTGATGCGGCAGCTAAAAAGGCCAATGCGATTTTGGGCTGCATCAATAGAAGTATAGTGTCTAGATCAAGGGAAGTCATAGTGCCACTCTATTCTGCCTTGGTCAGGCCTCACCTGGAGTACTGTGTCCAGTTCTGGGCACCACAATTCAAAAAGGATATTGACAAATTGGAGCGTGTCCAGAGAAGGGCAACTAAAATGGTGAAAGTTCTGGAAACGATGCCTTATGAGGAGAGACTTAGGGAGCTGGGTATGTTTAGCCGGGAAAAAAGACGGTTAAGAGGCGATATGATAGCCCTGGTTAAGTATTTGAAGGGATGTCACGCTGAGGATGGAGCAGGCTTGTTTTCTGCTGCTCTAGAGACTGGAACACGGAGCAATGGATGCAAGCTCCAGGAACAGAGATTCCACCTCAACATGAGGAGGAACTTTTTGACAGTAAGAGCTGTTCGGCAGTGGAAGACACTCCCTCGGAGCGTGGTGGGGCCTCCTTCCTTGGAGGTCTTTAAACAGAGGCTGGATAGCCATCTGTCGGGGATGCTTTGATCAAGATTTCCTGCGTGGCAGGGGTTTGGACTAGATGGCCCTCATGGTCTCTTCCAACTCTACAATTCTATGATTCTATGAAAAACCAAGCTAGTGGCCCTGCAAATATTCCTGGACTGCCACTCCCAGCATCCCTCACCATTGCCTATGCTGGGGGCTGATGGGAACTGGAGTCCAATGATATCTGAAGGGTCATAAGTGGCCCATGCTGCCTTAACCCAATTGCTAATCCTAACTGGCACTGAATCAGTTAGTCAACACATCTGGAAAGCTCACTGGCACAACAGGTCTACTCTAGGGTTTATTTTATGCTAGACAATTACAGCACTTTGATACCATTTAAGTTGCCATTGCTCCATCCTGTGGAACCCTGTAGTTTGTAGTTTCATGGGGTATTGGGAATTCTCTGTCAGAGAGCGATCTGTGTCCATGTATGTGCACATGTGTGTGTGTGCATGCCTTCAGATCACTTGTCAATTTATGATGAGCCCATGAATTTCATAGGAAGAAATTCTCTTAGGCAAGGAATGCTCAGAGGCAGTTTTGCTAGTCCTTTCCTCTGAAATATAGCCTATGGCAGCCCCTGGTATTCACTGGCAGACCTTCTGGTCTTCGGGAAGATTTTTCTTTTTGGACTGCCACTCCCAGAATCCCCCAGCCAGCAGAGGTAATTTCAGCAAGTGTTGCTTGTTATCTGGTTGCATGGTGAGCCACAACTGTTGAAATTCCCTCTTCTATACAGGTATTAAAGGTACAGGAGCCCTCCCCAGTTTTTGATCTGGCAACCGTATATCACGGAGGTTTCTCAAAAAGTGAAAACCAACTGGACAGTACATAACCCCAATAGAAGCTGATTACCTTTCCAGGGTCTCTTGCCGTTCAGGATCCTGTAAACCCAAGCACCCCAAGATCTCATCCACCAGTGGCTGGTATTCAAAGATGATCCTCCGGAAGCCGTGCAGAAAGGGCATGGTCCTTGATGTCTCCTTGGTCACGGATCATCCAGGTATAACTTCTGGTCTTGCAGCCAGATGGAAGTTGTCTTCCTGATCTACCTAAAAAATTACATGTACAGTTGGCCCTCCATTTTTGAAAAAGTAAAAGTGGAAAAACTGAATATAAACAAAAATTGCAAATGCTATTTTTTTTTTTTACCTGAGAGAACACTTGTCTAGGAATTCCTAGATCCTCCAGCCATGACTCTATGGTCTAATTCTGGCAGAAGTGGACTACAGAATCATCCTGGAGGACCTACAAATGCCTAGAGAGAACATATTAGGGAGCCCTGGTGGAGCACTGGTTAATGCTGGTATCGCAGCCACAACGTTGCAAGTTCAATCCTACAGGGCTCCACGGTTCACTCAGCCTTCCATCTTTTTGTAATCGGTAAAATGAGTACCCGGCTTGTGGGGACAATTAGCTAACCCACACTGGAAACTGCACAGAGAATGCTATGTCCTATAAAGTGGTATAGATGTGTCAAGTGCTTAACAATTTGTAGTCCGCTCTGAGAGCCTTCGTGGCTGAAGAGCGGGGGTACAAATAGGACCCCCATATTCACTGATTCATTATCCACTGATTCAGTTATCCACGGGACAAAAAACAACACACCTGCCATAGAATCGTCCTAGTTGGTCATCTGTCGGGGATGCTTTGATCAAGATTTCCTGCGTGGCAGGGGGGTTGGACTGGATGGCCCTTGTGGTCTCTTCCAACTCTGCAATTCTATGATTCTATGATTCTAGAAAATGTGTCTTCTCTAGCTATTTTCTAGGTCCTCCAAGGCATCTCTATGGTATTTTAAACCGGAAGTCCCATTATTTTTCAATGGCGTTCACTATTATCCACAGTTTTCAGTATCCACACACACACACCCCAGAACCAATCCCCAGCAGATAAGGGGGTCCTACTGTATAGATACCTAAATAAATAAATAAATAATATTAATAAAATCCACGAATCTGTGAATTCCACGTTCCAGCTTGCTAGTCAGGAAGGAACTGGCCAAGCCACCTTTGCCTAATAAAACCCTACAAAATTCATGGAGTCACCCCAAGTCAACAGACTACTTGAAGCCACACACACACATTTCTCACCCCACAAGACTCTGCCAACCTCTTGCATTAGACACCAGAAATGCAATGACAATTCCCATCAGTTTTGGAAGTGCCATGAGTCAGGCCACTGAGACAGAGCCTTTGCTAGCATGAGCCAGCACACTTATCTAGAAATCCACCTGCTCCTTTCCAAGGGTGAGGCAAAGCTGGATTTTCACATGGCCAGCTAAATTCATTCCCCCACCTTATCTGTCCCATGCCTTAATGCAACTCTGATACACTCCCGATCTGAAAACGCCCCACTGTGTACCAAGAACTACAGTCATCCCTTCATATTTGCTGGGGTTTGGTTCCAGGACCCCCGTGGATACCAAAATCCGTGAATACTCAAGTCCCATGATATGCAATGGCATAGCAAAATGGTGCCCCTTATATAAGATGGCAAAATCAAGGTTTGCTTTTTGGATTCATATTTTTTAAAGAATATTTTCAAGCCGTGAAAACTTAAACCCATGAATACCAAATCTGTGGATATGGAGGGACAACCGTAATCCACTTTGGAACTGGATTATTTGCATGGAATCGGGGGGGGGGGCGGTGACTGTAGTTTTACCAGGTCTTCAGTCTTCTTTGACAAAGAGTGCTTGTGTCTCGCCAAACTATAAATCCCAGCATTCCATAGGAAGGAGCCATGCAAATAATCCAGTTTGATTATAGTAGGACCCCTGTATCCGCTTATTCATTTTCCACTGATTGAATTATCCACAGGGAAAAAAACCCAGCACACCTACCATAAAGTCTTCCTAGAAAACGTGTCCAATGACAATTCCCAATTAGCCATTTCCTAGGTCACCCAAGGCAACTCTAGGGTATTCTAAATGAAAAGTCCCATTATTTTCCATGGCGTTGGCTATTATCCATGGTTTTCGGTATCCACTGGCCCCCCAGAATCAATTTGGTTGTGGTCTGGTTTCTGGGTTTGGTTCCAGGACCCCCCTCCCCGTGGATACCAAAATCCGTGAATCCTCAAGTCCCATTCTTTGTAATGGCGTAGTAAAATGCTGTCCCTTATATAAGATGGCAAAATCAAGGTTTGCTTTTGGGATTATTATTTTTTAAAGAATATTTTCAAGCCATGAATACTTAAATCCATGGATACCAAATGCGTGGATACGGAGGGACAACTGTACTGCAGAGAGAAGCAAAAAGCTCCTAGTGGCAAAGCTGGATTTTACATGGCCAGCTAAATTCACTTCCCCCACCTTATCTATCCCGCACCATAATGCAACATAATGCATACTGCGAAAGGGATCTAGGAGTCCTAGTAGACCACAAGTTGAACATGAGTGAACAGTGTGATGCGGCAGCTAAAAAGACCAATGCGATTTTGGGCTGCATCAATAGAAGTATAGTGTGTAGATCAAGGAAAGTCATAGTGCCACTCTATTCTGCCTTGGTCAGACCTCACCTAGAATACTGTGTCCAGTTCTGGGCACCATAATTCAAAAAGGATATTGACAAATTGGAGCATGTCCAGAGGAGGGCAACTAAAATGGTGAAAGGTCTGGAAACGATGCCTTATGAGGAGAGACTTAGGGAGTTGGGTATGTTTAGACTGGAAAAAAGATGGTTAAGGGGCAATATGATAGCCCTGTTTAAGTATTTGAAGGGGTGTCACGTTGAGGATGGAGCAGGCTTGTTTTCTGCTGCTCCAGAGACTGGAACACGGAGCAATGGATGCAAGCTCCAGGAACAGAGATTCCACCTCAACATGAGGAGGAACTTTTTGACAGTAAGAGCTGTTCGGCAGTGGAACACCCTCCCTCGGAGCGTGGTGGGGTCTCTTTCCTTGGAGGTCTTTAAACAGAGGCTGGATGGCCATCTGTCAGGGATGATTTGGTTGTGTCTTCCTGCAGGGCAGGGGGTTGGACTGGATGGCCCTTGTGGTCTCTTCCAACTCTATACAGTTCTATAATTCTAACTCCGATGCACTCCCGACCTGATACCGCCCCACTGCATACCAAGAACTACTGCAGAGAGAGGCGAAAAGCTCCTGATGAAAAAGAGAGCTGCTTAGACAACGGGGTTGGCGTTCATCCCCTTTCTCAGAACATCCCATCTGCAGGGCTGGTCCTACCACAAGGGAGGGATGCCTCAGGCAGAAAATCCCGGGAGGCGGCAGAGCTAGATGCCCAATGGCCTCCCTCCCTTAAGGCAGGGACTGAGGAACACGCAGCCCTCCAGATATTGCTGGGCTGCCACATCCCTCAGCCCTTTAGCCAACAGTGAGGATGGATAATGGGAGCTGCAGTCCAGCATCAGCTGAAAGGCCACTCTAGTTCCCCATCCCTGCCTGCAGGTGGAATGGAGGACACTCTCTCATCACCACGGGCCCATTCCCACGACACAACGATAGCGCTATGGCGCTGACCTAGCTTGGTGAAAGCCAACCAATCACAGCTCACGGAATGGTGTGAAGGCGGGCCTATCGGGGGGGGGGGGACAGGATATATAACCTGTCTACTCAGCAGTTAGATAGGACCAGGTTGCAATCGAGTTAGTTGTAAAATTTCCAGAATTTTTGTAGCCAGGGTGGAAAAAACTTTTTTCCCCAGGTTTTTTTCCAGAAAAAATGTAAATTTTTAGAAAAATTGGGAAAAAATGCAACAGCAGCACTTTTTACAGACTGAAAGTCACACTGTTTCTTTAGGAACATAAATTATGACTATGTACAATTTGATTTGGCATAAAAATGGTCACAATTGGTATATTAAAAATACAGTGTATTCAGTTATTACAAACAGAATTTACTTTTATTTATTTTTTTAAAAAATATTTGTTTTTATTTGTAACAAAAGGAGCAACAATCTCCTCAAATGAAGAGAACCTCTTTGGTTTCGCTAGTTTACGCGGTGAATATATGAACACCTTGTCTTAAAGATTTTATTTGTCATGCTAAAAAAAAAAACAGTCCATAATTGATTTTCTTCCTTTCTTCAATGTTTTTTTGGAAAAAAACAAAACAAAAAAGGATTCAGGAAAAAAATGGGGGAAAATCTTTTTTTTCCCCTCTGAATTTTTGTAGGCTGTCACATCTCTAGCACGCTTCCACACCTTGGAAATGCTTTTCGGAAAAAAAAAATACTGTTTGGCAGTGGTGACTGGAGACAATAAAAACGTGAGCAATTCAGTCGTGCCGACCATCTTGATTCGCAGGCATGCCCGATAAGAGCAGAAATGGAAGCTGATTGGTCGGACGTTCACAGGGGGCGGCTCTTGCTAACAAGGCAAGCGCCCAGAACCGCCATGTTGGATTTTCACTTTAGCAATCATGCACTAAGGTGATGAAACAACCTTTCCCCCCTTTTAATCTATTTATTTAAGTGGAATAGCACGATTCCACACCTTGGATATGCTTTTTTAAAAATACTGTGTGGCGGTGGTGACTAACGACAATAAAAATGCAAGCCATTCACTTGTGCCCGCCATCTTGATTCGCAGGCATGCCCATTTGAACAACGAATGCAGATAGCTTTGCATGCCTGTAATCTCGCCAAAACTATCATTGAGAGAAATTAAAGCTGCTGCGAATTGGTGTTACCGCACATCAATCCACATTTTATTGCCTTGTATAGAAAAGCCATAAGATTGCCATCCTGTTCTCCCTTAGCAGCCAGAAAACCAAATTACTAAAACACACACACACACACACACACACAAAACCATACTCTGGAATCATAGAATTGTAGAGTTGGGAGAGACCACAAGGCCATCTAGTCCAACACCCTGCCATGCAATGAAAGCATTCCCAACAGATGGCCATCCAGCCTCTGTTTAAACATACATAAAGACACATACACCACCAGCACAAACAAATAAAAATACCCTAAAAATTTTAACCCTCAAAATCCATACAATCTGTACAAATTTAACCACAGTTTGCAGGCAAGCTTATACCTTTCTCAGCTTGTTAGCTTTTAAAGGGAATATACATTAAAAAGGAGGGAGAGATTGCTCCTTCAGTAACAAAGATACAGGAATTAAAAGTCATAATCATAATAAATGTTTATTGCTTAGTCCAAAGACCATTGCAGGAATTAAAAGTCAATAAAATGCAGATTTGATAAGACAAGGAGAAATGTTTAAAATTACATGAAAATAGAGGTAAGTTAAAAGACAGCCTCAGGGGAAAAAAAACATAGAATAATAATGATGCTTTGACCAGTATTTCAACAGTGGCATAAATCCATAAAAGCGAATATCCGAAAAAATATATTTGCAAAAACCTTTAAATGCATACCCAGCTTCCACACATATAATAATAAAAAAATTAATTTCCCCACCCGATCTGACTCTATGCAACAAGAAATTGCAACCCTCAGCTAAAGTAGATATGTTTGAATTGAAGAATTCCAGTAGGGCTACTCTAGCTAAGGAAGCACAGTGCAAAAATAAATAAATATGGGTTTAACCGCCTTTCCCTCCCTCCTGTGCATGCATCCACCTACCTTCTTTCTTCCAATTGCTTGGTCTCTTTATTTATCTCTTCTGCATAGGTTCTTGCCTAGAGTATCTAAAAGGAAGCGGAAGGGAGGTGGAGTTTTTTGGTTGCACTTTGCACATTTGCACAGAGAGCTGCAACTCCTTTGCTCCTCGGAGCCTTTCCTCCCCTCTGCAGGATGGAGGAGTTTATTCGGTATATTTGGCTGTGCAGGGTCTCAAATAACCGCCAGAGGGCAGTCTTCCCTAGTGGGAAAGGCACAAGACTTCCCTGCCTTCTCCCTGTAATGCACCATACAGCCATAGAGGACAAGAGGTTCTGTCCTGGCCCCAGTGCTATCCAACATCTTTATCAATGACTTGCATGAGAGAATAGAGGGCATGTGAAGTCGAAGGCTTTCACGGCTGGCATCCATAGATTTTCCTTGAGTTTTTTCCGGGCTGTGAGGCCGTGTTCTGGAATAATTTCTTTCTGACGTTTCGCCTGCATCTGTGGCAGGCATCCTCAGAAAAGGCTGGCATCCTCAGAGATCCTCAGAGAGATCTGAGGATGCCAGCCACAGATGCAGGCGAATCTTCAGAAAGAAACTATTCCAGAACATGGCCTCATAGCCTGGAAAAAAACCCAAGGAAAATCAATAGAGGGCATGCTTATCAAGTTTGCAGATGACACCAAATTAGGAGGGGTAGCTAATACCCCAGAGGACAGGATCAGAATCCAAAATGACCTGAACAGATTAGAAAGCTGGGCCAAAACTAAGCAAATTAATTTCAACAGGGAGAAATGTAGGATACTACAGTTGGGTAGTAAAAATGAAATGCACAGATATGGGATGGGTGATGCCTGGCTTGATGGCAGTACATGCAAAAGGGATCTAGGAGTCTTAGTGGACCACAAACTGAACATGAGTGAACAGTGTAATGCAGCAGCTAAAAAGGCCAATGCGATTTTGGGCTGCATCAATAGAAGTATAGTGTCTAGATCAAGGGAAGTCGCGGTGCCACTCTATTCTGCTTTGGTCAGACCTCATCTGGAATACTGTGTCCAGTTCTGGGCACCACAATTCAGGAAGGATATTGAGAAGCTGGAACGTGTCCAGAGGAGGGTGACCAAAATGGTGAAAGATCTGGAAGCCATGATGCCCTATGAGGAGCAGCTTAAAGAGCTGGGCATGTTTAGCCTGGAGAAGAGAAGATGGAAGGTGAAGAGGCAACATGATAGCCATGTTTAAATATTTGAAGGAATGTCACACTGAGGGTGGACCAAGCTTGTTTTCTGCTGCTCCAGAGACTAGGAGATGGAGCAATGCGTCCAAGCTACAGAAAAAGAGATTCCACCTAATGGAAGGATTTCCTGACAGTAAGAGCTGTTCAAAAGTGGAATGCGCTGCTGCCTGGGAGTGTGGTGGAATCTCCTTCTTTGGAGGTTTTTAAACAGAGGCTGGGTGGCCATTTGTCGGGAACGATTTGATTGTGTCTTCCTGCAGGACAGGGGGTTGGGCTGGATGGCCCTTGTGGTCTCTTCCAACTCTATAAGATTCTATAACTCAGTGGTCCTCCAGATACCTATACAGACTTCCCCCACAACTGTGGGGGTACTGATCCACATAAAGTTCTGCCATTTTGACCACATTCTCATGTTACTTGGCCATTCATGTCCTGGTTTTGATCCATGAAATGTTGGAAGGTATGTTTTTCCTTCCCAAAGAACATTTTACAAAGCCTGGGGTTGTCTAATTTGGTGAAAATACTCCTCATAGAATTTGGGGAGAATTCGATTTGTCTAAATGCCATCCCGCATCAATCCACCATATTTGGAAGGAGGTGGGCCAAATCCACCAAAACCTCTGCAGGAAAAACCTTTGTAGATTTTGGCCATTGAGTACGAACTACTTGTCAAAATAAATAAATAAATAAATAAATAAAATTAAAAAATAAACCATTCCCAAAGGTTTTTTTTTTTTTTTTTAAGTGAAGTTGAAGGCTTTCACAGCTGGCATCCATAGGTTTTCTGTGGTTTTTTTTCCAGGCTGTGAGGCCGGGTTCTGGAAGAGTTTATTCCTGACATTTCGCCTGCATCTGTGGCTGGCATCTTCAGAGAAGAAAAAAAAAACACCTCTGGGGGGAATGGACGTTTCCGTTTGTTGGGAAAGCCCAATTCCCATTCATTCATATATCAAATGCGTTATGGCTTTGCATGCCTGCGGTCTTCATCATGACAAATCGAAGATGCTTAGTGCACATCAATCCACATTTCCCCCCTTGTATAGACAAGCCCCCTGTTTCACCACACATTGCTCCCAGGTTCTTGCTGGAGAGATCCTGGTTCCATTTCCTCTCTACTCCTTGGGCAGGCATGAAAATTCAGGAAAGATACACTGGAGAAACATCTCTGGCTGCAACTCCAAACAGACAGTAGGACCTACAGTGTGTGAAACGACAGGCGCCGGGACCCTTAGTATCTGCAGAGTCTTACAGAGTATCCACACTGTTGAATTATTGCAGTCTGACACCACTGTAACTGCCGTGGCTCCATCCAATACAATCCTGGGATTTGTAGTTTGGTTAGGCATCCTCTTCTCCTCTCCCCCCTCCCGCTGTTATAATTGACTGTGGACTACAGTTGTCCCTCTATATTCACGGATTTGACATTCATGGATTTAAGCATTCATGGCTTGAAAATATTCTTAAAAAAATAATAATCCAAAAAGCAAAACTTGATTTTGCCTTCTTAGGACTTTTTCGGACAGAAGAAAAGTAACGGAAGCAGCGTCGCCAGGTTGCGACGCTGCAGCGCAAGAGGGCGTCAGTTTCGAATGACTCTCTTCCCAGTGGTACTGTTGCAGTACCGCTGGGACATTTGAGCGTGACGCTGGGAAGGAAAAATATCACGCTCAAATGTCCCAGCGGTACTGCAACAGTACCGCTGGGAAGAGCGTCATTCGAAACTGACGCCCTCTTGCGCTGCAGCGTTGCAACCTGGCGACGCTGCTTCCGTTACTTTTCTTTGGTGCTTATATAAGGGACACCACTTTGCTATGCCGTTGCATATCATGGGACTTGAGTATTCACAGATTTGGGTATTCACAGGGGGTCCTGGAACCAACCAAGGAGCAGAAGGTCTCCTTGGGTGATGTTTCCGGGTTGTGATTCTTTCTGCATTGTCATTTCTCTTCAAGACTTGTTCGGCGTGCGTTCTCAAATAAGGCTGCGGCATTGTGGATAGTGCGTCTCCATGCCTCCTGCTGTGAGGCCAGGGCAGACCATTGTTGGTGATCAATTTGGCCGAGCCTGAGGTGTTGTTTCAGGGAGCCCTTGTATTGCTTTTTTGGAGCGCCCCTCTTACGCTGACCCATGGTGAGTTCACCGTAGAGTAGTATTTTGGGGAGGCAATGGTCCTCCATCCTAGAAATGTGCCCTGCCCAGCACAGCAGCAATGGAAGTAAACTGAGGACAAAGGGGGAATGCAAGAGGAGGAGAAGGAAATATATATTTGAAAAGCAGCTGAAAAAGTGAGATGTCAGAGGTTAATTGGGACCGCCCCAGCCAAATTGGGATAGCTGGAAGATTTGCTGTAGAGCAGTGGTGGACCACGTGAAGGCTTGAAGGCTGCTTGGCCGCCCTCAGTGGAGCAGCCACATGACAGGAGCCAAGGCAAAGGCTGGCTGGCTTGGCCTGCACATTGCCATTCAATCCACTCCAGCCACAAACTTGCAGGACGAAGCAGGAGAAAAGTCTCTCCTCCCCCTCCAGTGCCTCTGACGGAAGGTTTAATGGATGGTGTAATTATATTATTATTCAATTATTATTATTAGGGTTTTACATCTTGAGTTAAGTCTTGGGGGTCCATGGCAACAAAAGATATTTAAAGGGGTTCCCTGGTAAAGAAAAGGTTAAGAACCACTGGTTTAGTGGGACCGAACTGAGAGTTGTAGTAAGGATTTGGACCTGATCTGTGAATTACGGTTTGGGTTTTCTGTATATTTTCTGCTCTAGAATACACATTTATAAACTGGTTTTAAACAAACCCAATGGGTGCAGTCCTGGTGGTGCATGTCTTCCAAATGTAATGTACATCTGTGTGTGTGTGTGTGTGTGTGTGTGTAAGGGTACATCTTGACCAACACTCCTCCATGAATAAACACACACCCATGACGCGCCTTTTCCAAGCTGGGAAGGCTGGCTTTGAACTGCACGGCTGCCAATTGCAGAATAACAATGTATCCCTTGAGTCTCTTTAACAAAAAGAACTCAGACGCCTTCTCGGTTGTTAAAAAAACCGGGCAGGACAGGCGGTGGTTGTTGGGCAACATGAAGCATGCAAGCCATAGCTCATCATCGTCGTCTTCAGCAATGGAGACTGGAGCAAGATGGGCTGCACCCCAATTTTGGGGTGTGTCCATTTTAATCCACACAGTTTTTGGAGGGGTGGCCTTCCCTTTCTTTGCATCTCCTCTTTCCTCTGCTTCGTTAAAAAAAAAAATTAAAAAATTCTCTCTGGATCCCAAATTTCCCTCTCTTAAGAGCTAGAATTATGAAGGTTTGGAACGAGCAGTTTGTGGCTAATGCAGCCAATGCTTTCGTGGTTCGGGAAAAGATGATTGAAACAGTGGCCACTCACTGTCTGGGGACTGCCAATAAAAAGCCCATTCAGTTTAACAGTTTGGGCTCTTATCTTGAGAAATTAATCTGCCCTTTGACATTTCCTCTATTTGTTGTTCTTTTTAAAGACCTCTTTTATTATGAGGTTCCATCTGTTTGCCATTTATAATCCATCTCTTCTAGTTCAGTTGATTTTATTAGTCTTCTTAGTCCAGACCGATCCCTTCCCTCCCCCCTAAAAAAACCCCCAAAATTGGTTTCCTTCTGCTGGGAATCTCCAAAATGTTGCAAGATTCCCAGTTATGAATGTAGTGTGTGTGTGTTTTTTTAAGCTTATACAGTTGTCCCTCCACATTTATGGATTTGGCATTAACAGTTTTAAGTATTCACGGCTTGAAAACATTCTTTAAAAATAATAATCCAAAAAGCAAACCTGGATTTGGCCATCTTATATAAGGGACACCATTTTGCTATGTCATTGCATATAATGGGACTTGAGTATTCATGGATTTTGGTATTCACAGGGGGTCCTGGAACCAAACCCCAGCGAATGTGAAGAGACAACTGTACAGTTGTCCCTCCGTATCCACAGATTTGGTATCCACGGATTTAAGTACTCATGGATTGAAAATATTCTTTAAAAAATAATACTGTAATCCAAAAAGCAAACCTGGATTTTGCCATTTTATATCAAGGATACCATTTTGCTATGCCATTGCATATCATGGGATTTGAGTATTCACGGATTTTGGTATTCACGGGAGTGGTGGTCCTGGAACCAAACCCCAGCGAATGTGAAGGGACAACTTGTACAGTTGTCCCTCCATATCCACAGATCTGGTATCCACAGATTTAAGTATTCATAGCTTGAAAATATTCTTTAAAAAATAATAATCCAAAAAGCAAACCTGGATTTTGCCATTTTATATAAGGGACATCTTTTTGCTATGCCATTGCAAAGCATGGGACTGGAGTATTCACAGATTTTGGTATTCACGGGTGTTGTGGAACTAAACATCCCCCAACCAAGGATGGGCCCAGGAGACTGAAACCAAAAGGTTCATCCAGTTTAGGACACCATAAAGGAAAGACTATAGTCTCTCCCTCTGGCTTTTCTTCCCAAACGAAGATTCAGGAAGGACTTATCCTGCGCTAACCCCCAATGAATATGAAGGGACAACTGTAATTCTCTTGGGTACATTGCCGTTTTCAGTGTGCTGATGATTGGCTGTTTAGGTGTCAGGATCTGCCTCTCCTTGCAGGACTAGGCTCCTGGCTGCACAGCCTCCTTGCAGACTCAGGCCCTGATTGTGGGAGCCTTGGAAGACTCACCCAAGGGGACCTTCTGCTGTGCTTTCTGCAACTGGACTTGTTTATCTCGGATTGGCCTTTTTAGTCATCAGCATGCTTGCAGAAAGCACGGGATGAGTCCTTCCTGAATCTTCATTTGCAAAGAAAAGCCAGAGAGGGAAGAACCAGTGCCAAGCTATCAGATGCAACTGGCTGCAATCATGCAGCACACCTGAAGTAGACGATGGAACTGCTATTTAAGAGCGGCATTTGGCCCTCAGTCTTGGTCCCTGCAACATGGTCTTCTGTATTGCCTTATAGTTTCTTCTTGGGCCTTCTGTGCTGTGTGTAGCTGTGCCTTGCTCTTGGGCCTTGGAGTGGAAACACATGGAAAGGTCCAAGTCCTTTCTAAACATGGTGGTGGAGGGGTCCTTGCACCCTGGTGTGTGTGTGTGTGTGTGTGTGTGTAGCATGGGGGTGTAGCATGGGGGTGTAGCATGGTGTGTGTTTGTGCAGTGTGGGATGTGTGTGTTTGTGCATGGTGGTTGCAGAGTAACTTTCATGCCCTGGTGTGCGTTGTGTGTGTAGGATGGGGTGTGCGATTGCATGGTGGAGGTCCTGGCATGCATGGGGTGTGTGTGTAACATGGTGTGTGTGTGTGTGTATGCACAATTGCATGGCAGCAGTGTAGAAGCTCTCTGCATGAAACTAGCTATTATAGTTGATTTGGAAGGTTATATATTAACACATCAAATGATCGTACTCTTGACAGGTTTCCTAAGTGGCCAATCAGCAGAATGGGAACAGAAACATACCAAAACATTTTATATATGTAGATAACGGTGTATGCTATGCCAGGTATAGCTAGTTATTTATATTTTGTAAAATGTCCTGGCTATGTCTCTTCCTCCAGCTTTTTCCTTCTGTCCACACTTTATTTCCATTACTGCAAATTGAGTTCAAATTTGCCTGTTTTGCCTCATTAATAACATTTGCCATCATGGCTACAATCTGAGGTTGTTTGGCCACAAGTTCTCATATGTCAAATGTTGGAGGATATATAACAGAGCCAGCGTGTGGTGGTTTGAATGGTTGGACTATGACTCTGGAGGCCAGGGTTCGAATCCTAGCTCAGCCGTGGAAACCCACTGGGTGGCCTTGGGCAAGTCACATTCTCTCGGGACACCAAAAGTCAGAAATGCCTTGAAGGTGCACAACAACAACAAGACGTTTGGGCTGTATGAAAAGAATCCACCTGATTGCATGCATGTCATCCATAATGGAGCTGGGAGGAAGGATACAGTAGGACCCCCCGTATCCGCTGGTGATTGGTTCTGTGGGGGGGTCCATGGATACGGTAAACCGTGGATAATAGCAAACACCATTGAAAATAATGGGACTTCTGGTTTAAAATGCCTAGAGTTGCCTTGGAGGACCTAGAAAATGGCTAGAGAGGAGACATTTTTAGGAAGACTATGGTTGGTGTGCTGTTTTGTGTCCCGTGGATAACTGAATCAGTGGATAATGAATCAGTGGATAAAGGGGTCCTGTTGTATTTGCTCTCTGCTCTCTATTAGAACTCACTCATTCCAAAGTTCTAGATTCTAGTGGGAACAACACATTTTCTTTTGTATTTTGAGGGGAGAAGGCACAACCAGGTTGGTTCTTTTTTCTAAAACATGAAAGTCCTGTGGTTCATGAACGCCTGTTCTCATGGAGAGAAGTGGCTATTTTGTATTGAGATCATGATGAAACTTTTAGAAAGCTAACATTCTCACAGTGTGGTGTTACCCAAATTACAGGGGTTTCGTGGGAACGCCACACATGTCCAGATATTAATATGGGCAATTTGAATTAGCTGAATAGGGCAGCGAAAGGCCTGGTAACTGTGGGATCTTTTGACCCATGTACTAATTGATGAAACTCACAGCCAAGAAATGAAATTAAAATGGTTTTTATTGAAAAATAATCTGGGGAAGCATTCACACCAACACTCAGGCTTCAAGCACTCACACAAGGCTAGCGAAGAATAGGAGGAACTATTGGGATAGAGGAATAGAGTTTGGGATGATGGGCTATTCTATACCTGTCTGAAGAGCAAAGAGTTGTGCAGCAGAAGATACTCAGATGGTGTTCTGAGGGTCACACAGCCGACAAGAGGAATGAAGGCTAACAAGATGAAGGAAGCTGTGCACACATTGTTTTGGGGTGATATTTATACTCGATATTCCCCCTAAAAGGGTGTTGTGAGTGGAATATAATGTTTGATGGAGTTTCCCATAGTTAGACAATGGACATTCCAATTGTGCTAATGATTGCTAATGGCTGAAACATTAAAACTGATGGGTGTCAGGCAACCTTCCATTGTTCTAGGAAAGAAACCAGGTTTGCAAGGCAAAGAGTGTCCGGCCACTTTGATCGAATTAGTGGATGGACTTTATCAAACCACCCATGTTACTGTTCTTTGGCTTGGATAAAATTGTGTCATTTTTATGCTGGCAAAAGAACCCCCCCCCCATCAGACCTTAGTTTAATGTTGTCAATGAGGATTCCTCAGCAGTAATGGAGCATAAACAGAACTCTGTTTACTTCCGGGATTGACATCTCCCGGGTTCTCGCGGTAAGATGCTCATGTGGGAAATTTAAAAATTATAGGAAAAGATGCACACAAAAAGTTAACACAAGCACAAAACCACACTTATAAAGCTCCAAGTACAGGGGGTCATAAAAAGAGTGTTGCCTAACTGGCTGTCATGATCTCACCCAGAAGTGTTTGTCCATTGATGCTGCATTTGTGTGAGTACTATGGCGTGCAGATACAAACGCCAGCAACAAAGCAGAATGGGAGATCTATTGGCGGCTTGGCCCGTCAATAAAATAGGACACCTTATTCACTTGACATGATTGTGAAAGGGCATCGTTGTCTGGTATGCGTGCCCTTTTGCAATCATTAGGCGTCCTTATGATGCTGTATTTGCATGGTCTGATAAACTCGAGGTACGTTCAGGAAAATTAGCCCATTTCAACTCTAACTCACCAGTCCAAGGAGATTCCACATAATTACTACCTGGGTGCATCTTTTAGGAATTTGGGGTGGTCTCTTCCTTAGGTTTTCTGAGCACAGCTTGAGTCCTTCCATTTGGGAGCCCCTGGTCTACGACCAACCACATGGAAGGCCAATAAATAAGCCCATTTATGAAATATACCCAATTGATGAATTATTGCAAGGGTGGAGGTATCGGGGCAGGTACCAGCAGCAACAGTCGCACCCATTTACACCTTGTGTTCACTTCCACTTTGGGGAAGTGAGTTGCGGCTGTTGGGAATCTCCTCCTCTTCCTTCCTCTTATTTTCAGGAAAGCTTTGGATGCTGTTCAAAAGATCCCAAGTTCCATAGAATTTATTTATGTATGTATTTTATTGAAAGTATTTCTGCATCACCTCCAAGCTCACAAGGGCACCGAGGATTTCCTGCGTGGCAGGGGGGTTGGACTGGATGGCCCTCGTGGTCTCTTCCAACTCTGCAATTCTATGATTCTATGATAATGGAAAGATTTTTAAAAAGCCAATCAAAACAATACCGAGACAAAATATTTAAAAAACACATTAAAACACTCTTTAAAAACTCCTAAAAGCAGTCTAAACACAATCCTATCATAGAATCTTAGCGGTGGAAGGGGCTACAAGGCCATCTAGTCCATACAGGAATACACAACTAAAGCACTTGTGTGAGATTTCCATTGAGGACCAGGGAGGAGAAGATGGCGGTGCGTGAGCTTCTCCCTGTGAATGCTTCACTGCAGAGGAAGTGTTCATAGAATCATAAAGCTGGAAGAGACCCCAAGGGCCATCCAGTCCAACCCCATTCTGCCATGCAGGAATACACACTCAAAGCATTCCCGGCAGAATGCGGTGATCACCAGTTAGAGAAAGCAGGTGGCGAGGTTGCTCCCTGGAGAAAAGGGGGACATGGGATTATGTATAAAGATCCTGAGATCACCTTCTTGCAGCCAAATAGCCAAGTTAGTGGCAATTGCTCGATCAAGTGGAGGGATGAGACCAGAGGAAACATTATGAAGGGCAGATATAAAGGAACTTGACAAGATCAACTGGATGACCCTTGTGGTCTCTTCCAGCTCTGTTATTCTATTATTCTAAGATCCTCAAGTGTCAAGATATATCATTGAGTACTAAAGTTAGTGTCTAGATCAAGGGAAGTCATATTTCCCCTCTATTTTGCTTTGCTCAGACTTTACCTAGAATGCTGTGTCCAGTTCTGGGCACCACAATTCAAGAAGGATATGGACAGGCTGGAACATGTCCAGAGGAGGGTGACCAAAATGGTGGGAGGTCTGGAAGCCATTATACCCTATGAGGAGCAGCTTAGGGAGCTGGGTATGTTTAGCCTGGAAAGAGAAGGTTGAGAGGGGACATGATATCCATGTTTATTTGAAGGGGTGTCATATTGAGGATGGAGCAGGCTTGTTTTTTGCTGCTCCAGAGACTAGGACACGGAGCAATGGGTTCAAACTACAGGGAAAGAGATTCCACCTAAACATCAGGAAGAACTTCCTGACAGTAAGAGCTATTCGGAAGTGGAATACACTGCCTCGGAGTGTGGTGGAATCTCCTTCTTTGGGGGGTTTTAACCAGAGGCTGAATGGCCATCTGTCGGGAATGATTTGATTGTGTATTCCTGCAGGGCAGGGGGGTTGGACTAGATGGCCCTTGAGGTCTCTTACAACACTACTATTCTATGGAATGCACTGCCCCAAGATGAATGCAGTAAAAACTTCTAACATGGTGGAGACAAAGATAAGAAGGGAGGGGAGGAGAGGGGAAAGCAAGAAGAGACAAAGGTTCATAAATGTAGGTACAGTTGTCCCTTCATATTCACGGGTTTGGTTCCTGTGAATACCATGGATTTGGGTATCCCATGGATACCAAAATCCGTGAATACTCAAGTCCCATGATATGCAATGGCATAGCAAAACGGTGTCCCTTATATGAGGTGGCAAAATCAAGGTTTGCTTTTAGGATTCTTATTTTTTTAAGAATATTTTCAAGCTGTGAATACTTAAATCCGTGGATACCAAATCCATGGATATGGAGAGACAACAGTACTTTGATTGGCCTGCAATTTGCGGTGCGTTTACTTATGAGTAAGTTTCACAGAAGCCAGTGGGAGTAACACCCAAATAAACACACCGAGGGATTTCGTTTGAGCTAGAGAGAGAAGACTGGCAGTTAAGCCAAAGGATTTTATGGAACAGATGCTGTTTTTCAAGGAAAGATTTGGAGGAAAGGAGCTGTTCCTGATGATTGGTGTGGCCAGCAATGGGCAGTGAGGGGGAGTGGTTAGAGCAATCTAAAACAACAGGAAATGTCGAAGGCTGCACTCTCGGTAGTTCATGGTCTCCATGAGTAAGTGGTGGGAGGAGCTGATACAGGATTGGAAAAAGTTGACCAGCGAACAGGATGACTTCACAAACTGAAGTCACAGAAATGGAATGAAATTCAACAGTCCCGTGTGAAAGGTCATACATCGCAGGGCCAGTAATGCAAGCATTTTTTAAAAAAAGAAAGAAAGAAAATTATTTTATTAACGGCTAGGGACTCTCTCAGCAGATGGAAAGATCTGGAGGATGAAGGCAGATCCCAGGAAGACGGCAAGCCTCTTGTGTGAAGCTACTGCCAAACAGGCAAATGCAATCACTGGATGCACTTGGTGGAGTGTGTTTCTTGTAGGGATGAAGGGATGGAGAAGAGTGGAGATGCTTGCACAGGAAAGTCCAGCGAACAAGCCAACATTTCCTCTCTTTTTAAAAAAGATACTTTAATATCCATTTTAAAAAGTTAAAAATCAGCAATTAACAATTGGCAAAGCAGAACCAACTGTATCTCAAGAGGCAATTTTCACAGATCAAATGTACAATATTGCTGGCGCCAGCTGTCTGCTCTTTGTTGCACCAATGATCCTAGCAGATACTCCCCCAAATTACTGTGGGTGCATCTACACTGTAGAAATAATCCAGTCTGATACCACTTTAACTGCCATAGCTCCCTCCTATAGAAAATCCTGGAATTTGTAGTTTTGCGAGGCACTAACACTCTTTGGCAGAGAAGGGAAATGACTCTGTAAAACTACAAATCCCTCGGTTCCAGAGAATGGCACTACAGCACTTAAAGTGATGATAAACTGCATTATTTCTACCGTGTAGATGCACCTTGTATTTACCTGGAAAGTGTAATGCCATTTTCCTTGCAATCAGCATAATTTTAAAAAATGGGTACCATTGATTATGGAGAGGCAGTGTGGTGTAGTGGTTTGAGTGTTGGTCTAGGGGGGTTATCAGACGGGAACAAAAAAAGTGTTCCCGTCTTGCAATCACCTCTCCTGCCCCTTTCCTGTCCCGGCACTATCACTAAAAGTTTCAGACTTACCTTGCTCACGTAATGTTGCCTCACGGAGGCAACCCCGGAGTGAATGGTGCTCAAACGGAGACCCATTCACTTCCTGGAATGAAAATCCCAGCCGTTTTCATGAGAGGATGCACATGCGGGAAATTCAAAAATAAAAAGCCAAATTAAATAGAAAAAGTGACAGCAAACACAAAAACACACTAAAAAAAAACACCAAGTAACCCGGGGAGGGTACAAAAAAGTGTGTCACTTACATTGATGGCCTGATTGCACCCAGAAGTGTTCTGGCAGGGACCGCCCATCGACGCTAGCATTGCGCCAACATAACGGGGCACCATTTTACTTGCATGTCACTCGGTTAGAGAAACGGAACAGGGGATCTATTCATGGCTTAGCCCGTGAATAAAAAGGAGCGCTGGTGGAACGGAAGCAGCACAGGTGCATGATGGCCTGGGAACAACGTCATGTGAAAGGGAAGTCCTTTAGTTTGTGTAACGTCATATTTAGCCCATCTGATAATCTCCACGGACTCTGGAAACCAGGGTTCAAATCCCTGCTCAACCATGGAAACCACTTGGGTAACCTTGGGGAAGTCACACACTCTCAGCTGCAAAAGAAGGCAATGATGGCAAATCCCCCTCTAGACAAATCTTGCCAAGAAAACCTTAGGACAGGGACACCAAACACCAGAGCTACCTTGAACGCACATAGCAGCAATGTTGGTAGTTTTGAGTCCCAATTGAGCAGTTTGAGGCCTGGTTTGTAATTTGTGGCCTGGTGGTTTGTAGTGTGTAAGGAGCCAATGTGGCAATAATGCTCTGCGTATTGGACTAAGACTGGGAGACTAGGGTTCAAATCC
Organism: Gambelia wislizenii; assembly: GCA_030847615.1. Lineage (NCBI taxonomy): Eukaryota > Metazoa > Chordata > Lepidosauria > Squamata > Crotaphytidae > Gambelia > Gambelia wislizenii. The sequence goes on along the minus strand of JAUMIR010000014.1, from coordinate 17,236,842 downwards.
CTGCTCGGTCATGGAAATGCACTGGGTGACCTTGAGCAGGTCACACTCTCTCAGCCTCAGAGGAAGGCAATGGCAGGGAAACCTTGCCAAGGAAACCCTAGGATGGAACACCTTCTCTTTGATGCAATACAGCTCCTCTTGCTTCGTTCTTAGCCATGATAGAACCTCCAGGTTCAGTGGCAGTATATCTTGACAAATATTTCCTTGGGAAAACAGGAGGAAGAGGAGGAGGATTCCATTATGAGATCCCCAGAAGCATTTGATGAGCAAGGCTAGCCCAAGAAGTCTTGTTACTTTTGAGGTGAAATTGCAAATCTTAACACACACACCCTTGTGCTTAATCCAGATGCATAGCATCTAAACCAACCAAGTTATTCCTCCCCATGAAGGAGAAAATCCCACCCATCTCGCCCATCTACAGCAGTTTTCTAAAAGAAAAGAAAAATGAAGAATAAATGTCGGCAATGGTTTGATTGTGTATTCCTGCATGGCAGGGGGTTGGACTGGATGGCCCTTGTGGTCTCTTCCAACTCTATGATTCTATGTTCAAAAACCGTAACCATTTGCTGCCACCCAAAATGTGCCACCTGAGGCATTTGCTTCTTTTTGCCACTATGGGGAATAGACCTTTGGGCTAGACCAGTGCTGGAGAAAAGTAACTTTTTTGGAAGGGTATCTTATAAAAAGCAGGTACTCATCCTAGGCTCTGGATTAGATCAAACTTCAGTCGAATCTCATAGCTTTCCCCTCTTTGTCAGAATCCCCAGGTCTCCTTTTCCTCCAGTTCCAGCCTTTAACAGGAGTTGCTCATCCTTACCTGTCCATTGCCATCTCTCTCACCTGCATCAGGCCCCGCCCCCTGACCTGGCAGGCTCCTCCTCTTAGGTCTCAAGCTCCGCCCCTTGCATTCAAAAGTCTGAGGCTGTCCGGGAAGAATAATAATAAATAATAAAATGTATTTCTATCCTGCCCCTCCACAATGCAATCGAGGCGGCTTACAATATAAAAACTCCATAATTGCAGTACCCTAGCCCACCCACCCCTTAAAATAATATTAAATTTAAAAGGATTAAAAACATACAATAATTGAAAATATATTAAATTAGAAAAAAATTAAAACATACAATAATTAAAAAAAAATTCCAATGGCAGCTCAAAGGGAAAGGACAGCCGAGTCTTCGGGCCAGGATAGGAAGAGGACCTAGGTCAGCTCCTCCCGCACCCACTCCCATCACAGCTAAACTGGAGATTACAGAAGTTACTTATACGTGAGAGGCAGAGAGAAATGGAGGCTTCAGGACTGAGAACCAAAAAATGTCAAGTTCCCAATCTCTAATCTAATTGGGGGGAAAGACATAACAGAATGACATTGTTGAATCAGAAAAGGGGTATTTGAGGTCATTTAGATCAACCCACAACGTAATGCAGGAAGTCCAGAGCTATGGCAATGCTTGAAGATCTCCACCAAGTTGAGAACCCACCTGCACCTACTTAGTTAATTGTTTCAATTGACAAACTGTGTTGGATGAATGCTCAGCTTTTCCCATGTCCGATCCTCCCATATGAAAAGGTTAAAAAATGCCTCTCCTTGAGTATTCCTTGTCTAAGAAAATCCTATGAAAGTCATAGAATCATAGAATTGCAGAGTTGGAAGAGACCACGAGGGCCATCCAGTCCAACCCCCCTGCCACGCAGGAAATCACAATCAAAGCATCCCCGACAGATGGCCATCCAGCCTCTGTTTAAAGACCTCCAAGGAAGGAGACCCCACCACGCTCCGAGGGAGTGCGTTCCACTGCCGAACAGCTCTTACTGTCAAAAAGTTCCTCCTAATGTTGAGGTGGAATCTCTGTTCCTGGAGCTTGCACCCATTGCTCCATGTTCCAGTCTCTGGAGCAGCAGAAAACAAGCCTGCTCCATCCTCAGCGTGACATCCCTTCAAATACTTAAACAGGGCTATCATATCGCCTCTAAACCGTCTTTTTTCCAGGCTAAACATACCCAGCTCCCTAAGTCTCTCCTCATAAGGCATTGTTTCCAGACCTTTCACCATTTTAGTTGCCCTTCTCTGGACACGCTCCAATTTGTCAATATCCTTTCTGAATTGTGGTGCCCAGAACTGGACACAGTATTCTAAGTGAGGTCTGACCAAGGCAGAATAGAGTGGCACTATTACTTCCCTTGATCTAGACACTATACTTCTATTGATACAGCCCAAAATTGCATTGGCCTTTTTAGCTGCCGCATCACACTGTTGGCTCATGTTCAACTTGTGGTCTACTAGGACTCCTAGATCCCTTTCGCACGTAGTCTCATTCAGCCAGGTCTCTCCCATCCTATATCTATGCATTTCATTTTTCCGCCCTAAGTGCAGTACTTTACATTTTTCCATATTGAATTTCATTTTGTTAGCTTTGGCCCAGCTCTCCAGTCTATCCAGGTCATTCTGAATTTTGATCCTGTCCTCTAGGGTATTAGCTACTCCTCCCAATTTGGTGTCATCTGCAAATTTGATAAGTATGCCCCTAATTCCCTCATCTAAGTCATTGATAAAGATGTTGAATAGCACTGGGCCCAGGACAGAACCCTGTGGCACCCCACTGGTCACATCTTTCCAAGACGAAGAGGCGACTTGAAGGCACATACATACATAAGATTGGAGATTAGTCCCTTTCTCGAAACGCTGCAAGCTAGACCTTCCAGAGCATGGGAAAAGGTGCCTTGTTGGACTGTCACTCTCAGAATCCCCCAGCCAGATCCCCCATAGAGATGTGAAGGCCAGAAAAAAAAAATCAGAAAAAATGTTTTTTCCCCATTTTTTCCTGAAGCCTTTTTCAAGTTTTTCCCCAAAAAAACTAAAAAAAATTGAAAGAAGGGAGAAGATTGATTATGTAATGTTTTATTTTAGCATGAGGAATAAAATCTTTAAGACATGGTGTTCATATATTCTCCAAATAATTTCTAAAATCTACGTACAGTATCAGATTATTTGAATTTCTGTGCACTGAGGATGCACTGTGGAGAGGAGATATAAATACTGTTGTCCCTCCAGATTTGGTATCCACGGATTTAAGTATTCACGGCTTGGAAATATTCTTTAAAAAATAATAACCCAAAAAGCAAACTTTGATTATGCCATCTTATATAGGGGACACCATTTTGCTCTGCCATTGCATATCATGGGACTTGAGTATTCATGGATTTTGGTATCCACGGGGAGTCCTGGAACCAAACCCCAACAAATAGGAAGGGCCAACTGTAATTTTCTTTGTTACTAATGTTGATGGTTTCTTCTGTTTTTTTTTTTTTAATTGCCTGCTCCAAATAAACTAGCAAAACAAAAGAGGTTCTGTACAGTTCAGGAGATTGTTGCTCTATTTGTAACAAATAATAATAATAAGTAAATTCTGTTTGTAATAATTGTTTGGATACACTGTATTTTTAATATACCAATTGTGAGAATTTTATGCCCCATCAAATTGTACATAGTTATATTTTGTGTTCCTAAAGTAACAGAGAGACTTTCAATTTGTAAAAAGTGCTAATGTTGCATTTTTTCAATTTTTTTTGAAAATTTCCTCTTTCTTTTGAAAAAAAAAATGGAAAAAACCTCCCCCCACCATGACTTTAAAATTTCCAGCAACCATTTTTTTTCTTCGAAGTAGAATGGTAGTTGAATTTTTCCACAACACTGGTGATCGTGTTGTATTCCTTCATAACTTCCTAATGTCAGGAGGCTAAATTTGTAAGTGTGTTCATGCACACACATGTGTGTGCACATGACAGATACAGGTTGCCTCCTGTATGCGCAGGACTGGTACCCATGGTTTTAATTATCATCGTTTGAAAAATCTGGTCTCTCTAGGCATTTCCTGGGTCCTCTAGTGCAACTCTATGGTAGTTGAAAGTTATCATAGAGTTATGCTGGAGCTGCCTAGAGAGGTGGCCTCTCTAGGCATTTCCTAGGTCCTTCAGCTTGACACTATGGTAGCTTGTAGCAGAAGTTACCATAGAGTTGCACTGGAGCTGCCTAGAGAGGTGGACTCTCTAGGCATTTACTAGGTCCTTCAGTGAGACTCTGTGATAACCTCCAGCAGAAGTTACCATAGAGTTGCTTTGGAAATGTTTAGAGAGGCATCCTTTCTAGGCCTTTTCTAGGTCCTCCAGTACAATTTTATGGGGATCACTACTAAGCCCGACAATAAAAAAGAACACCTTATTTTCAATACATGATTGCGAAAGCATGACGTCATGTGGTATTGCACCCTTTTGCGTTCCTTAGGCATTGTTCTGACGCCATATTTGCCACATCTGATAAAGTCCTACTTCTCCACCACCATTATTACCACGTCCAAGTTGGCTCCCTGCTGAGAAAATTAGGGCTTTTTCATCCTGCAATCGCCATTACAGGCATATTTGGTGAGTATATGAGAAGGAGCCTTCTTGGTGGCTGCTCCCAGACTGTGGAACTCCTTGACACTGGAAGCTAACTTGGTTCCCCTCTCCACTCCCTTTCAGTTGGAAGAGAAAGACCTTTCTGCTCCCAGAGGCCTTTGAGTGGTAACCCTCTGATGCAGAAGGTCTTTTCACAGGTGTATGCTATATTTTTACCAATGGCCTTTTATAACTGTTCTAAACTAATGGTGGGCATCCTATTGTAATGTCATTGTAAACTGACTTATAATCACATACAGTTGCATTGAGCTGTTGCAAAACATTTGTCTCCTTAGGAGGGAAGCGGAGACACAACAACACCATTACAAGACCATTGCCAGGCTGTTGAGCAACAGTCCTGATGCACAATCAATATGAATATTTAATAGTTTATTTATTTCTGTTCTGCCTTTCTCCCAAAATTGGGATTCAAGGAGACTCACAGCTTAAAAAGAGCAATACAGTAGGATTCTCGAATCCACTGGGGATTGGTTTTGGGGGCCCCCGTGGATACCCTGGAGCCCTGGTGGCGCAGTGGTTAAATGCCAGTACTGCAAGTCACCACGTCGCAAGTTCGATTCCAGTGGGCTCCAAGGTTCACTCAGCCTTCCATCCTTTCGTAGGTCGGTAAAATGAGTACCCGGCTTGTCGGGGCAATTAGCTAACACACATTGGAAACTGTTCAGTGCAGTTAGATGTGTAAACTGCTATTGCTTAAAACAATTTGTAAGCTGCTCTGATAGCCTTGTGGCTGAAGAGTGGGGTATAACTAACTAAATAAAAAAAAGATACTGAAAACTGTGGATAATAGCAAACGCCTTCGAAAATAATGGGACTTAAATACAATTGCCCCTTCATATTTGCTGGGGTTTGGTTCCAGGACCCCCTGTGGATACCAAAATCTGTGAATACTCAAGTCCTATGATATGCAATGGCATAGCAAAATGGTGTCCCTTATACAAGATGGCAAAATCAAAGTTTGCCTTTGGGATTATTATTTTTAAAGAATATTTTCAAGCTGTGAATACTTAAATCTGTGGATACCAAATCCGTGGATACGGAAGGACAACTGTACCTTAGAACTGCCTTGGAGGTCTAGAAAATGGCTAGAGAGGACACATTTTCTTGAATGACTCTATGGTAGGTGTGCTGTTTTGTGTCCCATGGATAACTGAATCAGTGGATATGGGTTCCTACTGTACAGCAATACAGCTAAAAAGCATATAAAAAGTGAACAGTAAAATGGAACAGGGGCATAGCATGGTCCCTGTAACCTGTCCCGGTTAACACTCTGGCTGCTGCTCTTTGAACTAGCTAAACTTTCTGAACACTCTTCAAAGGCAGCCCCATGTAGAACATGTTATAGTAGTTCAAACCAGGATGTAACTAAGGCATATACCACCGTGGCCAGATCCAGTGTCTCAGTGCGGCCTGATGTGCAATGGAGCCCCTGTTTGCAAGGGCACATCATGTGCAGTGTCCCCTTGTGCGCAATTGCAAGCCAGCAGAATGGCTGCGTATCACATCAACAGCCCACCTCCGTGATCATCAAGTTGCGTATGGCACCTCTGATGTTTTAAATGTGATTGTTTAATTGGTTTCCTCGTTTTTGCATAATTCATTGCTTTAATCTTATTTTGTTTTACCTCCTATTGTGAGCTGTCTTAGGAGTCTGATATTGGGAGAAAGGTGGGGTGTACATTTAATCTCTCTCTCTCTGACTTTTCTTCACAAACGAAGATTCAGGAAGGACTCATCCTGCGTTTTCTGCAAGCACGCTGATGACTAAAAAGGCCAATCCAAGATAGAAAGTCCAGTTGCAGAAAGCACAGCAGAAGGTTTCCTTGGATGATGTTTCCAGGTTGTGATTCTTTTTGCGTTGACATTTCTCTTCAAGACTTGTTCGCCTTGAGCTCTCAAATAAGGCTGCAGCATTGTGGATAGTTGTCTCCATGCCTCCTGATGTGAGGCCAGGGTACCCTCTTTTACCTACAAGGAAATGGTAGGGCCACTGCTTGGAGAAGATGGTGCAATGCTAACAGGGACAGGGAAAAGGCAGAATTACTCAACACCTTCTTAGCTTCAGTCTTCTCAACAGTGCTCAGCCTGGGGGAAATGGAGCAGATGATGCAGTAGGAGAAATGCAGCATGGAATAGGTAAAGAGGTAGTTCAGGAATACCTGGCCAGTATAAAGTTCAGGAATACCTGGCCAGTATAAATAAACTTCAGGAATACCTGGCCAGTACATATGAGTTCAAGTCTCCAGGGCCAGATGAACTTCATCCAAGGGTATTAAAAGAACTGGCAGAAGTCATCTCAGAACCACTGGCAATAATCTTTGAGAATTCCTGGGGAACAGGAGAGGTCCCAGCAGACTGGAAGAGGGCAAATGTTGTCCCCATCTTTTAAAAGGGGAGGGGGGGAGAAGACCCAAATAATTATCGCCCAGTCAGCCTGACATCAATTCTAGGAAAGATTCTAGAGCAGATCATTAAACAGACAGTCTAACCACTTAGAAAGTAATCTCTGGCTTTTCTTCGCAAACGAAGATTCAGGAAGGACTCATCCCGTGCTTTCTGCAAGCATGCTGATGACTAAAAAGGCCAATCCGAGATAAACAAGTCCAGTTGCAGAAAGCAACCAGAATTAGAAAGGAATACAGTGTATTATAAAGGAATACCGTGATCACTAAAAATCAACATGGATTTCTCAAAAACAAGTCTTGCCAGACTAATCTCTTTTCCCGATAGAGTTACATACTTGGTAGATGGAGGGAATGCAGTGGATGTAGTGTATCTTGATTTCAGTAAGGCCTTTGACAAGGTTCCCCACGATATTCTTGCAAAAAAGTTAGTAACCTGTGGGCTAGACAACTGGATTTGTAATTGGTTGACTGACAGAACCCAAAGGGCAGTCACCAATGGCTCCTCTTCATCCTGAAGAGAAGTGACCACTAGCAGGGTGCCACAGGGTTTCATCCTGGGCCCAGTGCTATTCAACATATTTATCAATGACTTAAATGAGGGCATAGAGGGCATGCTTATCAAGTTTGCAGATGACACCAAATTAGGAGTGGCAGCTACTACCCCAGAGAAGAGGATCAGAATTCAAAATGACCTGAACAGATTAGAAAGCTAACACACATTGGAAACTGCTTAATGCAGTGTAGATGTGTAAATTGCTATTGCTTAAAACAATTTGTAAGCAGCTCTGATAGCCTTGTGGCTGAAGAGCGGGGTATAAATGACCAATAAATAAAAAATAAAATAAAAAGAAAGCTGGGCCGAACCTAGCAAAATGAATTTCAACAGGGAGAAATGTAGGATACAACACTCCTCAGGTTGACACATCCCAGGCCAGCTCCTGAGGCTGCCTTTGGGGGTGAGTGAGAGAGAAACTGGCCATTTAGTCACCAAGGATCCCAGACAGGACTTGAACCCAGAACCCAACGCAGTCCCTGCTTGTAAAGGTTCTGCACTGGAGGAAATCCAAATAGCTGACTGAACAGGTCTCCTCCCCTGTCGCTCAGTTTCGCTGGCTGCCCATTCAGCCCTGGGTTTTTGCTGGAAACCTTTCCTCTGCCTTCTCTCAACACACACACACATTCCTTCTTTCCCCCTCTCTGTATTTCTTTCTTTCTTTTTCTCTGCCAGTGTTCCCTGGCTCCTTGTCTCCATCTCCCTGGCGCTCTCTCCCCCCTTCCAAACTCCTCTCCGCCCTGGTTCTCCTTCAACAACAAGATGGGAAAAGAGTGAACTTTAAAAAAAAATACATATCAAAGCTCCACATATTGAATCCAGATGTGTTCTCTTGCGCGCAAGCCTTCCAGCGATTTAATTAAATTTCCCCAGACAACCAGGAGGGGTTTCTTAATGATCAGATTTCCCTGGCTCCATTCCTAAAATGCCCTCTCCTTTTGCTCTCTCTCGCTGCCTGGCTGATGGATAGCTTTTTTTCCCCTTTATTTTTTAAAAACCAGGCCCAAATTGCCTTGTGCCTGCATGTGTATATTACCCTAAAAGCACCAGATCCTGTTTGATCTTGGAAGCTAAGCAGGGTCAGCCCTGGTTAATACTTGGGTGGGAGGCCATTGACAAATCCCAGGTGCTGTAGGCTTCTGTTTCAGAGGAAGGAATTGACAAAACCAACTCATGAGGATTCCTGGCCTAAGAAAACCCTAGGAAATTTGTGGGGTCGCCTTAAGTTTACAGGCAATACACAAGGTTTGACCTTAGTCCCTTTCCCCCAAATGCTGCAAGCTAGAGTGGCCAGAGTGTGGGGAAAGGTGCCTTTTGGGACTGTCACTCCCAGAATTCCCCAGCTAGCTATGTTCTGGGAGTGGCAGTCCAAAAAGAAAAATCTTCCCCAAGACAAGAAGGACTGCCAAGGAATACCAGGGGCTGCCGTAGGCTGTATTTCAGAGGAAGGAACTGGCAAAACCATTTCTGAGTATTCCTTGCCTAAGAAATGCCTATGAAATTCATGGGGTCCCCATTAAGTTGGCAGGCATCTTGAAGGCACACACACACACACACACACACACACACATGTGCCTTCAAGTTATCTGTCGACTTATTGGGACCCCATGAATTTCATAGGCATTTCTTAGGCAAGGAATACTCAGAAATGGTTTTGCCAGTTTCTTCCTCTGAAATATGGCCTATAGCAGCTGAAAGTTGTTGCTGGTCTCCATCCAAGTACTAACCAGGGCTGATTCTGCTTAACTTCCAAGAGCTGACGGGAGTTGGTGCCTTCAAGGTAGTTCGGCCCTGAACTGCCTTTTGCCAGGGCCAAACTCAACTCTTTGATTCTTCCAGGATGGATCAGCATCAGTTCTCCCTTCTGCCTAGATCCCCTGTTTGCTTCATTCATTACAAACAGAGAGAGAAAGGAGCTTATCAGACAGGAACAGAAAAAGCATTCCTGTCCCACAATCTCCACACCCACCCCTCTCCCATCCCAGTCCCACCACAGTCACCCTCCCCACCACACTTACCTCCTCTCCCATCAACAGGACAGCTCAGGAGTGAACGGAGCTCTAACGGAGTTCTGTTCACTTCCTGGATCGAAATCCTGCGGATTCTCACGAGAAGACGCGAGCACGGGAAATTCAAAAATAAAAATAACAGAAAAAAGTGGCAGCAAGCATGAAAACACATTTTAAAATTGACAAGTAACCTGGAGAGGGTTATAAAAAGTGTGTCACTTACCTGGATGTCCCAATCTCACACGGAAGTGTTCTGGCCCATTGATACTGGGATCTCACCAGCATAAGGGGGCACCTTGTCGCACACAGGCAAATCTTGAACACAAATGGAACGGGATCTATTGGCGGCTTCTCGCCTCAATAAAAAGCAGCACCAGTGGAAAGGCAGCAGAACGGGTGCATAATGAGGGGGGACGACATCATCTGGAAAGGGAGCCCTTTTGCGATCTCCCGGTGTTGCTGTAACACCACTTTTGATGCGTCTGATAATATCCAAGGCATTCCTTGGTTCATTCTGGAACCCAGATCTAAGGGTTGTCTATATGAGGCAATAAAATGTGGATTGATGCACACAAAGCCAATTCACATCAGCTTTCATTTGTCGTTTCACGTTTTTCGTTCCATGTTTCCCCCCCCCCCGCCTCCAAGATCGCAGGCATGCGAAGCCATACACATTTGTTGCTCAAATGGGCATGCCTGCAAATCAAGATGGCAGGCATGTGTGAATTACTTGAGTTGCTGCCCCAACAGTATTTTTTTAAAACAACGCAATCCAAGGTGCGGAAGAATGATCTTCCACTTAAATAAACAGAAAAAAAGATCCTCAGTGCACGATCACTATGGCAAAAATCCCACATGGAAGTTCTGGGCACTTGCCTTGCTAGAAAGCTCTGCCCTCTGTGCACATCCAAGCTTTCCACTTTTGCTTTTACTGGGAATGTGCAGCATAGCGAATCAGTTGTCCCAACAAGTGGGAATCCACATTTCATTCTGAGTTTTATACACACACATATACACACACAAGGGAAAAGCTGCAAAGGCTTTTCCAGCTGAGTATTTGGAGTTTTTGAGCCCCCTCCTTCCAAATATGTCAAAATGATGTGAGATCCCATTGGGACAAAAGGCATTCCCCTCAAATTCTATGAGGAGTATTTTCGCTGTATGGACAAGCCCTTGTTTTCCCTGTAGTCCACACTTGGATAGTGATGGCAGAGAGTGTGGTAGGAAGTGTGGTAGGAAGGAGACTTTTTTATTATTATTATTTTTCTTCCAAGGAATCCATAGGAAGGAGACATGGCATATAATCCAGTTTTAAACTGGATTAGTTATTTTCATTTATTTATTTATTTATTTATACCCCGCTCTTCAGCCACAAGGCTATCAGAGCGGCTTACAAATTGTTTTAAGCAATAGCTATTTACACATCTACGCTGCATTAAACAGTTTCCAATGTGTGTTAGCTAATTGCCCCCACAAGCTGGGTACTCATTTTACCGACCCACGAAAGGATGGAAGGCTGAGTGAACCTTGGAGCCGGCTGGAATCGAACTTGCGACGTGGTGACTTGCAGTACTGGCATTTAACCACTGCGCCACCAGGGCTCCTCCTTATAAAGTGTGGATTTGGCCTCAGCCTCAGAGGAAGGCCATGGCAAACCTCCTCTGAATAAATCCAGAGAACCAGTATGGTGTAGTTTTGAGTGTTGGACTAGGACTCTGGGAAGCCATGGTTCAAATCCCTGCTTAGTCCTGCAAACCTACTGAGTTGATCTTGGGCAAGTCACACTCTCTCAGCTTCAGAAGAAGGCAATGGCAAGCCCCTTCTGAAGAAATGTTGCTTAGAGAAACCCCATAGGAGGGTTGTAATCAATGAGAATTGAGTTGAAGGCACATAACCACTAGCTGGAACGTGTCCAGAGGAGGGCGACCAAAATGGTGGGAGGTCTGGAAGCCATGATGGCCTATGAGAAGCGGTTTAGGGAGCTGGGCATGTTTAGCCTGGGGAAGAGAAGGTTAAGAGGAGACATGATAGCCATGTTTAAATATTTGAAGGGATGTCCTACTGAGGATGGAGCAAGCTTGTTTCTGTTGCTCAGAGACTAGGACATGGAGCAATGGGTTCAAACTACAGGAAAAGAGATTCGCCTAAACATTAGTAAGAGCTGTTTGGAAGTGGAATACACTGCCTGAAAGTGTGGTGGAGTTTCCTTCTTTGGAGGTTTTTAAACAGAGGCTGGATGGCTACCTGTTGGAAATGATTTGATTGTGTCTTCCTGCATGGCGGGGGGTTGGACTGGATGGCCCTCATGGTCTCTTCCAATTCTATGGTTCTATGATTCTAAGACATCCCAATAAAAGCTTCCCTGCTTATACATTAAAAGCCTGCTGAAACCAAAGGCCTTTGCCTATTGACGGAAGGAAAGCAGGGAGGGGGCCAGGTGAGACTCCTGTGGAAGGGAGTTCCAGTGGGTGGGTACAACCACTGAGAAGGCTCTCTCTTGTGTCTTCATTAAGCAGGCCTGTGATAGTGGTGGGACCAAGAGAAAGCCTTCCCTTGATGATCTTGGAACTGCGACAGGTTCATATGGGGAGATACTGTCTTTCAGAAAGACCAGACTTAAGCGGTATAGGGCCTTATAGAGCCAACACTTTGAATTGTGCCCAGAAATGAACCCATAACCAACGAAGCTGATTTAACCAGAGAGTTTTATTCTCCCTGTAACTGGCCCCAGGCAGCATTTAGGACACAGCATTTTGGACCCGCTGAAGTTTCCAAACAGTTTCCAAAGGCAGCCCCATGTAGAGTGCGTTACAGTAACCCAACCAGGATGTAATCTTTTCCCAACCAATTTGGAATGAGGAGAAGTTTAAAAATGCCGGCGAGAGCTGGTGTGATGTGGTAGTTTGAGTGTTGGACTAGGACTCCAGGGGTCCATTCACACTACACAATCATAACACTACTAGGTGTACCTGGTGTAACATACACCCAATTGCCCTTCTCTTTCTGTAATGTTCTCTGTTTGTCTTTTTCATCGTAATGTTTCATTTCAACGCCTTAGTCTATTTGATCTGTCCTCTAATGTTTCATTACGATTTCTTCTACAGTTTCTCAGAATCTTTCACACAGGTCACCCATTTTTACAAATTTTTTAAAATTAAGAAATTGTTTTACATGTTTTTTTTCTCAGAATCCTTTCATGTGGTTCAGCTACACAGTATTATTTTAGGAAAATAATATTGCAGTGTTTTGCATGTGGGTGGTGATTGGCTAAGGGAGTGAGAGGAGGGAGGGGATTGGTTGGGTATGTTTCCTAAGCGACCAATCAGCACACAGGGAAAGGAAACATACCCAAGAGTTTTATATATATGACTCCACTTTAACTGCCATGGTTCAATGCTATGGGACCCTGGGGTTTACAGTCTGTGGAGCCACTATAGGTTGATCCCCGTATCCATGGATTCAGTATCCAAAGTTTCACTTACCCACTTTCAAAAAAAATATGTCTTCTCTAGGCATGTCTACATCTTCCAATGTGATTCTGTGACCAACATCTGGAGTCTGTCTCATTGAAAATAATAGGGTCCCCTATTATCCACAGTTTCAAGTATGCACAGGAGGTCTTGGGATGTATCCCCCACAGATATGGGGGTCAACCTGTACAGCGTTGTGGCTGAGAATTCTAAATCCTCCTCCTTTGACTGCCAATTCCAGGATTCCATAGGACAGGACCATGACAGTTTAAGGGGAACAATATTGTGATCATTTGTGCAGTGTGAGTGAGGCTTGGGAGATCTGAGTTCATAGAATCATAGAGCTGTTAGAGACCAAAAGGGCCATCCAGTCCAACCCCATTCTGCTTTACAGGAATAAACAATCAAAGTATTCCCGACAAATGGCCATCCAGCTTCTGCTTAAAAACCTCCAAAGGAGACTCCGCCACACTCCGAGGCAGTGTATTCTACTGCCAAACAGCTCTTATGGTCAGGAAGTTCTTCCTAATGTTTAGCTGGAATCTCTTTTCCTGTAGTTTGAAGCCATTGCTCCATGTCCTAGTTTCTGGAGCAGCAGAAAACAAGCTTGCCCCATCCTCAGTATGGCATCCCTTCTACTATTTAAACATGGCTATCATGTCCCCTCTCAACCTTCTCTCCTCCAGACTAAACATGGCCAGCTCCCTAAGCTGCTCTTCAAAGGGCATGATGGCTTCCAGACCTTCCACCATTTTGGTCACCCTCCTCTGGACACGTTCCAGATTCTCAATATCCTTCCTGAATTGTGGTGCCCAGAACTGGACACAGTGTTCCAGGTTCAAATTCCCACTCAGCCATGGAAATCCACTGGGTTACCTTGGGCAAGTCACCCTCTCTCATACTCCCGGGAAGGCCATGGCAAACCTCCTCTGAAGTAATCTGGCCAAGAGAACTCTAGGATAGGTTTACCATAAATCAAAGTAGAACCGGAGGGACATATTGTAACAACAACCAAAATGTTGGTGTGAACCAGAGAAATGCAAAGAGATCCAACAGAGAGATTTCCACATCCTTTGGTACAGGAAATGATACAAACAATACAGCAGGACCCCCGTATCCACTGGGGACAGATTCTGGAAGGGGGGCATGGATACCGAAAACTGTGGATAATAGCAAACACCATTGAAAATAATGGGACTTCCAGTTTAAAATTATGGTATTTTAAACTGGAAGTCCCATTATTTTCAATGGTGTTTCCTATTATCCACATTTTTTGGTATCCAGAGTTGCCTCGGAGGACCTAGAAAATGGCTAGAGAGGACACATTTTCTAGGAAGACTCTATGGTAGGTGTGCTGTTTTGTGTCCCATGGATAATTGAATCAGTAGACAATGAATCAGTGGATACAGGGGTCCTATTGTACTATAGAATATAAATGGGTGGCCTGTCACATACAGAGGATGGCTGGCCACCTCTTAGCTATGGAGCTCGGAGCGTGGTGGGGTCTCCTTCCTTGGAGGTCTTTAAACAGAGGCTGGATGGCCATCTGTCGGGGATGCTTTGATCAAGATTTCCTGCGTGGCAGGGGGTTGGACTGGATGGCCCTCGTGGTCTCTTCCAACTCTGCAATTCTATGATTCTATGATTCCTCCACTGGCAGGGGAGGTTGGACTAAATGGCCCCTGAGGAACCCATGATATGAAAGCACACAGACTACAAGAGCCAGGTTTTATAATCCCCCAAGGACGATGGTTTCAATTGTCTCCTCCTCTCTTCTCCTGTGGTTCAAATCTAATTTACTTGAAAGCCAGAACCCCAATCCGTTGCCTCAACCTAAGCCGGCAGCCTGCAAAAAGACTGGAATGCATCACACATTCCACCACCAGTCCCCAGAATTCCTACAACTCCCCTTTAGGTTTTTGATCTCAGCCTCCTGGTCTTGCCCCACAAGGATTTTAAGTAGCTTTGCCACTCGAGGAGCTCTGTTTGGAGCGGATGAGTGTGCCTTCCAAATGTAAGATTCCACAATGACTGGATTTTTCCTTCCACTGCTACCAGTTCTGCTATACTTCTCCACCCATGGTTGGGGAAAGGCCTCTTTCTCTCATTCCTAGGATGAGAAAACATCCTGAGGGTTGGAGCTCCTTCAAAAAGATTCTTTTCTGCAGAGTTAAAAAAAGAAAGAAAGAAAGAAAAAGAAAGGCGGGAGGGGGGGGGGAGAGAAGAAGCCCTGTAAAACAACACGGAAGTTTGGGAGCACCTGAAAGATGCTGAGATGTAACAAGGTGGCTTCCAGACAAAATCTTTTGGTTCTTAATGGGCCACCAGACTGTTTTTAAAGGAACGGCCGTGAGTTTCTGATGCCAGTGTTTTGTTTAAGGAGATTTAAGGTCGCCATAAATTGGAATCAATCTTGAAGGCACCTTCTAACCACAAAGTTTGTACAGGTTGGCCCCCGTATTCACGGATTCGGTATCCACAGGTTCTATATCCATGGTTTCACTTAACCACATCTGGAAAAATATGTTCCCTCTCGGCATTTCTAGGTATTCCAATGCAATTTGTCTCCTTGAAAATAATAGGGTTCCCTATTATCCATGCTTTCAGGTATCCACAGGTGATGGGTATTAGTTGGGAGTTTTGCCAAACTCAAATTAGGCAAGATGTACAGTATTAGAATTAGAAAAAAGTTATTGGTTACTAATATTGAATAATATTTTAATATATGATTATGGAAGCAAGAAAGGGAAGTCTAATGAGAAAAGTCACTGGTAATTCATTCAAAAGATTAGAAACCCTTATATAGACTTTTTGAGAAAAAATGAAAGTGATAAGATGATTATTGGTTTTGAGTTAAATTTCATAGCTGAAGTGTTAAAATTTAACTGATAAGAGGGAAGGTAGAAAATTAGGAGATACTATATAACTTCAGAAAAGATAGTTGGAAGTCATCTCTCTCTCTCTGGCTTTTCTTCGCAAACGAAGATTCAGGAAGGACTCATCCCGCGCTTTCTGCAAGCGCACTGATGACTGAAAAGGCCAATCCGAGATAGACAAGTCCGGTTGCAGAAAGCACAGCAGAAGGTCTCCTTGGATGATGTTTCTGGGTTGTGATTCTTTCTGCGTTGTTGTTTCTCTTCAAGACTTGTTCATCGTGAGTTCTCAAATAAGGCTGCAGCATTGTAGATAGTGCGTCTCCATGCCTCCTGATGTGAGGCCAGGGCAGACCATGGTTGGTGATCAATTTGGCCGAGCCTGAGGTGTTGTTTCAGGGAGTCCTTGTATCGCTTTTTTGGAGCACCCCTCTTACACTGACCCGTGGCAAGTTCACCGTTGAGTATTATTTTTGGGAGGCGATGGTCCTCCATCCTAGAAATATGCCCTGCCCAGCGCAGCTGTGATCTCAATATCATGGCCTCAATGCTGGTGATCCCTGCTTGCTCAAGGACAGCAACATTCGTCACATAGTCAGTCCAGTGTATATTTAGGATTGTGTGTATACAGTGCTGATGAAAGCGTTCAAGGAGTCGTAAGTGGTGGCGACAGGTGACCCATGTTTCAGATCCATAAAGGAGAATAGACAGTACAATGTCTCTATACACACTGATTTTTGTGTGTATAGGGGGCGTCAATGGAGAGGTCTGGAAGTCATACAATGTTGTAGTATAGTGATAGTATATTTTTGAAGTATGTTTTTGTTGTTTGTACAGTATTTTTATTATTTAGTCTAGTATGCCTTTTGTTGTTTTGTTTGGCATATTCAAGTTTTAGTGAATGCAGAATTTTAATTAAAATGATGTTTAAAAAAATCTTCTCTCACTTGATCTGTATGTTTGTGTTTGAATGACAAGCTGTGAGCAACTATGGCAGGAGCATCCCTAGGTCTCAAGTTTTGGCCTGGAAATGTAAGGGTCTGAGAAGATGCTGAACTGACAAACCTGTTACTAGTTTGAAGTCTAATACTTTGTAGTGTGAAACGTGACCTACCATTTTGAGACTTGGTAGTTTGTACTGTGGAAAGAGCCAGTGTGGCGTAATGTTTTGAACATTGGACTAGGACTCTGAAAGACCAGGGTTCAAATCACCACTCAGCCATGGAAACTCACTGAGAGACAGTGGCCAAGTCCCACGCTCTCAGTCTAAGAGGAAAACAATGGCAAACCTTCTCCGAAGAAATCTTGCCAGGAAAACCCTAGTGCAGTGCGATCCATGGGGGGTACGTTCCCAGACTTACCATGGATACCAGAAACTGTGTGTCCAGAAAAGCAGACAGTTGCTGGCAAAGTATATATAAACAGCAAGAATCTGGGAAGGTAACCAACTGGTAATTAGCACAAAGGAATGGAAACACAGTCTTGCAAGATTAGTCCAGCAAAACAATCGAAAGAGTCGGGGCTTACAGAATTCAGTGTGGGTCCAAACAAGTCTGTGGGTCAATAAGATCAGGTAGCAGTGTAGTGAGGAACAGCCCAAGGTTTAAACACAAGTCAAGGCAATAGGAATCAAGGCAACAGGAACACGGAGTCAGAGATATCAGACATGAAGCTTTCTCCAAGAAGATCAGTTGATCTCTGACAAAGCCAACAACGATCATGTCAGAATGCACAGAGAAGCTATTGAAATCCACAAACACCTGGACAACTTCAACAGGAAAGAAGAAACCTTAAAAGTAAACAAAATCTGGCTGCCAGTTTTGAAGAAAAATAGAATAAAAACTCAACACTTACCAAAGGAATTCCACCCAGGGACAGGGGGATCCCCAGCAGATAATGGTTCATCAACATACCATTAGCCAAACAGACACTAACGAGCCTTGCATTTCTATACCCAGAAACTAACCATTCAATGGTCTGGAATCCATGCCTTATGAGGAGAGACTTAGGGAGCTGGGTATGTTTAGCCTGGAAAAAAGACGGTTAAGAGGCGATATGATAGCCCTGTTTAAGTATTTGAAGGGATGTCATGCTGAGGATAGAGCAAGCTTGTTTTCTGCTGCTCCAGAGACTGGAACACGGAGCAATGGATGCAAGCTCCAGGAACAGAGATTCCACCTCAACATTAGGAGGAACTTTTTGACAGTAAGAGCTGTTCGGCGGTGGAACACACTCCCTCGGAGCGTGGTGGGGTCTCCTTCCTTGGAGGTCTTTAAACAGAGGCTGGATTGCCATCTGTCGGGGATGCTTTGATCGTGATTTCCTGTGTTGCAGGGGGGTTGGACTGGATGGCCCTCGTGGTCTCTTCCAACTCTGCAATTCTATGATTCTATGATTCTATGAATGACTTCTGGCCCAAGCATACCATAGACTCACTCTGGAGGACCTAGCAATCCTTAGAGAGAACACTTCTCTAGGTATCTTCTAGGTCCATCAGTGCAGCTCTGTGGTCAGCTTCCAGCAAAAGCATAGCATAGAATCACGTGGTAGGACCTAGAAGATGACTATAAACCATGGAGATGATCAGACATGCTAAATATGGTGTGATAACGATGCCAGGAGATAGTGAAAGGGCTTCTCTTTCAGACAATGTTGTTCCCATGTCGTCATGCACCTGTGCTGCTGCTGTTCCTCTGGCGCTGCTTTTTATTGACGGGCTAAGCCATCAATGGATCCTCTGTTCCGTTTCTGTAACAGAACATCCTGCAAGTGAAAAGGAGCCCCATTATGCTGGTGCGATGCTAGCGTCAAATGGGACATCCATTCCAGAATACTTCTGGATGATATTGGGACATCAAGGTAAATGACACACTTTTTCGTACCCTCCCTGGGCTACTTGTAAAGTTTTAAGTGTGTTTAGGTGCTTAGTGTAGCTTTTTGATGTATATTTTCCTTTTGCAGTTTGAATTCCCCGTGCTCTCGTCTTCAGCCGGTATTTCAATCCAGGAAATGAAAGGAGCTCCATTCGAGCTCCTTTCACTCCTTGTCGCGAATAAGAAAGGTCTGAAAACTTTTTATTTTATGTCGTTACAGGGAGAGGAGAGGGGTGGGAGAGGAGAAAATCTCCCTCATGTTTTTTGGACATGAATAAGTGAAGCTGTAGATACTAGTCCTGTGGATACAGTACATAGAGGGTCGATGTAAATCACACTTGACTCGAATTCTTGTCGTTTCTGACTTGTGGCAACCCCTAAGCTGAACCTATCATGGGATCTTCTTGGCAAGATTTGTTCAGAGGGGAGTTGCCTTTGCCTTCTTCTGAGGCTGAGAGAGTGTGACTTCTCCAAGAACACACAGTGGGTTTCCATGGCTGAGCAGGGATTCAAAGCCTGGTCTTCAGAGTTGTTGTCCAATGCTCAAACTACAACACCAAGCTGGCTCTCTTCAGTGCACATAATAACAACAAAACAATAACATGCCCAAGATAAGTTCAGCACCTCAGATAGCACTATTAATGTTCACACTGAAACGCCAAAGCAGATTCATGCCAGTGATGATGCCCATGCCACCGTCAAACATATAGAAGCAAAGTTTGGTAGGTACCTGGGATGGGAGACAGATCAGCAGGTGACACCAGACGTTACTAATAATCCTGGGATTTGTTGTTTTACGAGGTCTTCAGCCTTTTCTGCCAAAGAGTGCTGGTGCCACACCAAACTACAAATCCCAGGAATCCATAGGAAGGAGTCTTTTTTTTATTTTTCTCCCCAGGAATCCATAGGAAGGAGACATGGCATATAATCCAGTTTTAAACTGGATTAGTTATAAAGTGTGGATTTGGCCTTAGCCTCAAAGGAAGGCCATGGCAAACCTCCTCTGAAGAAATCCAGAGAACCAGTATGGTGTAGTTTTGAGTGTTGGACTAGGACTCTGGGAAACCATGGTTCAAATCCCTGCTTGGTCCCTACTGAGTAGATCTTGGGCAAGTCACACTCTCTCAGCTTCAGAAGAAGGCAATGGCAAGCCCCTTCTGAAGAAATGTTGCTTAGAGAAACCCCATAGGAGGGTTGTAATCAATGAGAATTGAGTTGAAGGCACATAACCACTAGCTGGAACGTGTCCAGAGGAGGGCGACCAAAATGGTGGGAGGTCTGGAAGCCATGATGCCCTATGAGGAGTGGCTTAGGGAGCTGGGTATGTTTAGGTTGGAGAAAAGAAGGCTGAGAGGTGAGATGATAGCCATGTTTAAATATTTGAAGGGATGTCATACCGAGGATGGAGCAGGCTTGTTTTCTGCTGCTCCAGAGACTAGGACACGGAGCAATGGGTTCAAGCTACAGGAAAAGAGATTCCACCAAAACCTTAGAAATAACTTCTTGATGGTAAGAGCTGTTTGGAAGTGGAATGCACTGCCTGGGAATGTCGTGGAGTCTCCTCCTTTGGAGGTTTTCAAACAGAGGCTGGATGGCCATCTGTCGAGAGTGCTTTAATTATGTATTCCTGCATGGCAGGGGGTTGGACTAGATGGCCCTTGGGATCTCTTCCCATTCTATGATTCTATGATCTACCTGCAGCATATCCACAAAAACTTAAGCCTTTTCTCTACCAAGAGGGAATGAATGGTTCCTCTTTCTTTTGCGTAGTGACAATGTGAGTTCTTTCTTTCTTTCTTTCTTTCTTTCTTTCTTTCTTTCCTTCCTTCTGCCACAATCATTCTTGAGCGAGTTACACTCTTGACCTTTTCCATTTCATTTGATGGACAGTCTCTCCTTCTAAGTTTGTAGGGGAGATGGAACCAGGAGGTCAAACCGATAAATTTGCTTTATTTACACTAGGGGCTCCACATCATGTGTGCAACCAATTCCCTTCCTAACTGCATTCAGATCAGAGCAAGAGGCCTTTAGAACAGGGTGGAAATTGCTGCACTCCCTAAGGACTGGCAGTTTGGATCTTCCACAGTACTATATTGTCCTGGAATGGTGCGGGGAAGTGGGGGACACCAGGATTTTGACATGTGCTCTATCAATTTGTTGAAATCCAGATATGGGGGTGGGGGAGAATGCCGCTACCCCATGCAAATGACTATTTTTAAAATGATCTCCAACCATCCAAATTCGGCAACAAGAAAATTGGATTTGTGACATATGTAAAGTTATACCTCAGTTAACAAAGTAAATGTGTTCCTAGGCATTACACTGTGGGCTTGTCTACATGGGCAATTTACCTCGCTTCTGCCTGGTTTTGTACCCAGGCAGTCCTCATGACCCCCAGGGCAAAGATGGGGAAAAGATGGGGTAGGGTCCAATAAAATGTTTTAAGAAAATGCTTATTTAAATCTGTTCCAGCCAAAATAAAATGGATCTGGCTCATGCGACCACAGGAGTCTGGCCCATTGCTGTTTCAAGCTCTAAGGGGTCATCTAAATGATCAAAATCATCCTAATGGGATTTTCCGGGAAGATCATCTTTCTTAATGGAAACCCGCATCAGTATGCCATATCCAATGGGGAAGCTTCGCGACTTTCCCTGGTGTTTTTAAAAAGCTCCATGGGGAATGCACACTCCTGTATATTGGGAAAAAGCGATTCAATTGCTGCTTGCAAAGTATCTCAGTCAGCTTGGTGACTTTTCTCCCCTCCCAGTTTGCGTTGCAAGCAGCGTGCTCGGTCAGTCCCAAGGAAGCCTCCGCAGGCCAGAACTGTCGAAAGAGTGGATTCTGCACCAAATGAATGGAATGTGTCCTTAATTTGCAAGCGTTGAAAGAACGAGTTGTCAGCAGGGTCGGTTTAAGGGCCCTGCAGCACCTGCAGCCGCAGGGGGCCCCATCATTGTGGGCAGGACCAGTTTAAGGAATTTTGGGCCCCCCTGCAATGCTTTATTTTGGGGGCCCCATATGTTTATCTCAGGTCAATGTAACCTAACTCAACCTAAGCTATTCACAGTACAGGATATTCAGATTATTACTAATACCGTTTTTGCAGGAGGAGGGTTACTATGCCCCCCCCGACAATGATGGGGCCTCCTGTAGATGTTGATGCCGCTGGTGCCTTAAACCAGCCCTGATTGTGTGGGGGCCCGTCATAACCCTCCTCCTGCAAAAACATTATTAGTAATAATCTGAATGTCATGTACTGTGAATAGGTTAGGTTAGGTTAGGTTACATTGACCTGAGATAAACATATGGAGCCCCCCAAAATAAAGGGTTGCAGCCCCCCCCCCATTCCTTAAACCTGCCCTGGTTGTCAGATAATGGCCATCAAAAGGTGGAGGCTTTTGTCTTCCGCCAGCCTCTGCTTTGGTTATGATTTCCATTTTAGGGGCCAAAGTTATAGCTCTATGCTTTTTTTAAAATTTATTTTTAACACATTGGGGTAGTTGGTGGGGCAGGCTAATTTGCTTTCCCCCTCTCTTTCTGTTTTGCTGTTCACACATGCTCAATATAGGATTCTATTTTTTAATCTTATTTTTAATAATAATAATAATAATAATAATAATATTTATTTGTATCCCACCCCTCTACAATTATTAAATATTTCCAAACATAAAATAATATACACACAAGGACAACAAAAATCATCTCAAACATATAGACATATAAACATTACATTTAGACCTTTACCAAAACATACACACATTCCACACAAAACAAATACTTCCTTTAATTTCATTTCATCTTGTGGTGATATCTTTGCAAATCTTCTCCCCCTCTTTTTCTACCATTTTTCTCTGGTACTGTTTTTCTTATTTCACTCTTCAGTTCTGATTTCTTATGGCTCTAAGCTTATCACTGCCAGATTTCCCCATTCCTCTTTTCCATATAGGAACTAGAATCTGCCAATCCTTGTTGGTTTTTTGTGTTTTCTTCTCATCCAACATCATCGTCATCCTATCCATTTCATGCATATTGTATAATTTTATTTATCAATAGCCGGTGTATTTTGCTCCTTCCAGTTTTTAGCTGCAGTTATCATATACAGCAGAATTTTTCTATATTTTTTCTGACCTTGTTTGTCAATATTATGTAGCATATTTAACAAATGCAATTCTGCTTCACAGGGAAAATCTATTCCTAAGATGTTACTAATCATATTATGTATTTTTTTCCACAATTTTGTTTGCTTTCGGGCACGTCCACCATACGTGAAAATATGTACGTACCACTTTCCTACACTTCCAACGTAAATGCTCATAAGTGTTTTAACTGTTGTTTTAATTTGTAAATTGATTTAACAACTTTTTAAGGGGGAGAGGGGAGCATACTGTTTTACTTTGTATGGTGTTTTAATGTTGTTAACTGCCCTGATTGGGTTACCAAAGGGCGGTATATAAATTATTATTATTATTATTATTATTATTATTATTATTATTGGTTTCTAGAGGCAGCTTTTTTCCTGTTGAAGGCAGCAACACACAACAACAGTAATATTGGCTGAGCAACAGCCATTCCCTCCACAGCTCAGTCTTTATTGCCCTTTTTTCATGGTACCGCAATTCGGCAACTGAAAGTCTATGTTTCTCCAGTCCTTCGCCACCCTCTGAGTTCCAATGTTATTTTAAAAGGATGAAAAAACTTCCAGCTAGACAGAGAACGAGGAGGAAAAGAGGGTGGGCAGAAAAAGGCTTTGTAAAAAGGAGCTTCTTTGTTAGAGGTTTTGGCTGCTGACACACTGCAGAAATAATGCAGTTTGACACCACTTTAAATGCCATGGCTCAATGCTATGGAATTCTGGGATTTGTAGTTTTGTGAGATATTTAGCTCTGGTGCCACATGCCATAGGATGGAGGTATGCCTGTATAGGAATTAACCGGACAAAGGCCTGAATTCAGGTAGAGTAGGGACTTTATCAGATAAGCCTCTTTTTTTGCCGGCATACTTTGTGCCATTTTTATGCTAGCAAAATACCCCCCACACTAGACCTTACTTTTAATCGCAGTAAAAGACAGCCCCAGCATTGACGGAGAGTGAACGGAGCTCTGTTCACTTTTGCGCTTGTGATCGTGGCGAATCTTGCAAGAAGATGCGAGCCTAGGAAATTTAAAAAATAAAGAAACGAACAGAAAAACTTTCACACAAGTGCAAAAACAGACTAGAAAAACCTAAAAGTAAACCGGGGAGGTAAAAAAAAGAGCATCCTCTACCTGGCTGTCCCAGTCTCACCCGGAAGTGTTCTGTCATTTACGCTGCATTCACGTGAGTGCAATGGCGCAACGTTTCAAATGCTGGCCATGCCAGCAAAAAAGCAACCAGGGGAGATCTATTGATAGCTTGGGCCATCAATTAAAAAGGTCCCGTCTACACGATTTAAATAATACGTACCGCGTGCGGAAGTTCGCGCTTCGGATTCACATGCATGCAAAAGAGGGGGGTGGTTTTCCACCCTGAAATACGCACAAGCGGCGTTCGGGAGGGAAAGCGGATCGCGATGAGAAATCCGTTCGCCGTTCGGATGGCTGATGGGTCTGTGCGGTCTGTTCGCACACATACGAACAGGCTGTGTAATCTGATTGGCTGGCCAAGCAGAGGGGGTGGGGCTAGCATGGAGGGGAATTGGGAGCAGCCGCCATGTTGGATTCCCGGCTAGCGAGGGTCCGGTAAGTCTGTGAATTATACATTTATTTATTTTTATTTTATATTGTAAATAGGGAAAACCGACTGTCCGTAAAGAAGGAACCTTTAAAAAAAAAAAAAGCGGTGGGAGATTTAAAACCGCCGCTTGGCTTGCTCGCTCCAGCCAGCTTGAGGAAGAGGGAGTCATACGGAGTTTAGGGGGGTAAAAAATTGTGTGGGCGGTTCGTATGCATACGGACGACAGCCTATTTGTATTTTTTACCCCCCAAACGGATTTTTTTATGATCGTATAGACGCACCCATTGTATGCTTTATTCCTTACACATGATCGCAAAAGGACGGCTTTGTCAGGTATGTGCGCCCTTTTGCGTTAATTAGGCATCATTGTGATGCCATATTTTCCTGGTCTGATAAAGTCATTGGTCTATTGAATCAACGAATTGAATCAATGGGTCTACAGTTGTCTCTCTGTATCCACGGGATTTGATATCCACGGATTTAAGTATTCATAGTTTGAAAATATTCTTTATAAAATAATAATCCCAAAAGCAAACCTTGATTTTGCCATCTTATAGAAGGGACACCATTTTGCTATGCCGTTGCTTATCATGGGACTTGAGTATTAACGGGTTTGGGTATCCATGGGGGGTCCTGGAACCGAACCCCAGCCAATATGAAGGGACAATTGTATGTTAGTCCAGACTGTCAGCAGGATTGAAGCGATTCTGGACTAAATTAGGGTGCAAAATGTGTGGCCCTTTGGATGTTGTTAGACTTTTTTTCTAACTGGAAAGACTTGCCTTTACCACCTTCTCCCATGAAACCAGAACAGGAAAACAGCGGAAACACGCCAACCTCGTGCGATAAGGCAAGGGGGGATGCTCTACCCTCGGGCTTTACTGCCGCTTTCCTTCCCTTGTGCGATTAGCCCCTAAGTCTCATCAGCCCTAGCTAGCGTAGCCAATGGTGAAGGATGATGGGAGTTGCAGTCCAATGACATGTGGCGGGCCAGATGATTCCCACCCCTGAGAAAGGCTCAAGGCAGATGCAGAGCTTGGAAGTACAGTAGGATGCCCTTATCCACTGGGGATTATTTCTGGGGGTTGTGTGGATACTGAAAACCATGGATAATAGTGAACACCATTGAAAATAATGGGACTTCCAGTTTAAAATACCACAGAGTTGCCTTGGAGGTCTTAGAAAATGGCTAGAGAGGACACATTTTCTAGGAAGACTCTATGATAGGTGTTCTGTTTTGTGTCCTGTGGATAATTGAATCAGTGGATAATGAATCAGTGGATACGGGGGTCTTACTGTAACTAGCTACAAACAACTAGTTAGTTGTAATGAGTTCCTTTCTGACAAGGAAAGTATAACTACCTTACAATTGTAACTTAACAAAGGGTGGTGTCATTTCCTTGTATCAATGCAGATCCTAGCCTCCGCTACAATCCATCCACTAACTTAGTTGCTGAATGATAAATGGCACTTGTGTAAACCATTTTGATTTAATTAGTTTACTCTAGCTGCAACTACCAATTGCAACTTGTGTATTAATTAGAGAGACTTTAATCTACACTGGCAATTTTTAACCCATTACTGCTGTTTAATTGATCCGAAACATAACCACCTTCCTTGCTTGCGTACGCGTGTGTGTATGTTTTTAAACCACCGAACTTGAGCACTTTCTATAATTGAAAACAAATGGCTGTTAAAATCAACACGTCTTGCAACTGGGATCTATTAAATTGACAAGATATGCCGGGTCTTTAAAAAATAAAATAAAATAAATGTATTTAATCCTATCTAAATTGTGTAAGAAAAACCCCTTTGAGTCTCTGTCAGGGCAAGAGCGAAAGAGGAAATTGCATTAATATGGCTTGTTTGACTTCTTTGGGGGAAAAAAAGAAAGAAAAGAAAAGTAAGAAAGCAACCTTGACCTCGACTTCAAAAAAAATAAAGTCATTAGTTTGCTCCCCCCTTTTCCCTTGCTCCATCCTCCTCACTTCTAAAAAGCCGACAGGGGACATAACGAGGAAAGCCTGTTAATTTCTCAATGACTTACTGTTCCAACTCCCCTTTTGGAAAAGTGTAAAGAGTTGGAGAGTAATTCTGGGAACCCCTGCAGAAAAAGGCGTATAAATCTTGGCATGTCTAAAGAAACTTTACCAGACAGCCAGGCCTAAGAGGAAGAAAGCTGGCGGCCTCCCCTTGCCCCAGCCAACCTCTCCGGCTGCCCCCCTTCCCATTTCCTCTGGATCCCCTTTGATCACAAAAAGGTCATATTTCACCTTAAAAATACCAGCAATCACCAGAACCGAGGAAGCCAGATCCTAAGGGGCTTTCCCTCTTGATTATGCTTGCCATATAATTATTTAACGCCCTAAGCTGCAAGCCCTGGCCCCTGGCACTCTCCTGCCCCCCCATCCCACCCCATAACCTGCCATGCTTCTATGGAAAAGAAACAGGAGGAGGATGCGGGTTCAAGATTGGGTTATGATAATCAGAGCTTGGGAAAGTTTCTTTTTGGGGGGACACTGAGGTGCTTTCCTGGCCAGAGGTTTAGCAGAGTGACGTTCTTGGACTATGGGACCCCAGCACCTATAGTTTGGGAAAGTTACTTTTTTTTGGCCGCCCAACTGCTCTGACCAGCCTAATGGGTGTGGCATTGATGGGGCCATTGCGGAACAAAGCATCCACCATGGCTATGATTCATAGAATCCTAGATATGGAAGAAACCACAAGGGCCATCCAGTCCAATGCCCTGCCATGCAGGAATATGCACTCAAATCATTCCCGACAGATGGCCGTCCAGCCTCTGTTTAAAAACCTCCAAAGAAGGAGACTCCACCACACTCCCAGGCAATGCATTCCATAGAATCCTACAGTTGGAAGAGACCACAAAGGCCATCTAGTCCAACCCCCTGCCCTGCAGAAATCAAAACCCTCCTGACAGATGGCCATCCAGCCTCCATTTAAAAACCTCCAAAGAAGGAGACTCAATCACACTCCCAGGCAGTGCATTCCACTGCCAAACAGCTCTTACTGTCAGGAAGTTCTTCCTAATCTTTAGGTGGAATCTCTTTTCCTGTAGTTTGAACCCATTGCTCCATGTCCTAGTCTCTGGAGCAGCAGAAAACAAGCTTGCTCCATCCTCAGTATGGCATCCCTTCAAATATTTAAACAATGGCTATCATGTCCCCTCTCAACCTTCTCTTCTCCAGTCTAAACAAGCCCAGCTGCCTAAGCCGCTCCTCATAGGGCATCATGGCTTCCAGACCTCCCATCATCCTGGTCACCTTCCTCTGGATACATTCCAGCTTGTCCATATCCTTCCTGAATGGTGGTGCCCAGAACTGGACACAGTATTCCAGGTGAGGTCTGACCAAAGCAGAATAGAGTGGCACCGTTACTTCCCTTGATTGAGACACTATACTTCTACATTCTTGACTACTATCCTTGGACTACAGGACTCAGAATCCCCAGCTGGCATGGACACGGAACTGCTCCTGAGTGTAAGAAAATGACATTATGGACTCCCCTCTTCTGGCATGGCCATGGAGCAGCTCCCCAAAGAGCTTGGGGGAGCACCTTTTGTGGACCACAGCTCCCAGAATCCCCCAGGTAGCAGGGCCAGTGGATATGGTAGGTGGGAGATCTTGGAATTTATAGCCCAAAAGAGTAGCTGAGATTCTGCATTGTAGCCTATGTTCCCTAATTTTACGCAGCCGTAGCTACATTGCCAAAATGCAACAAAACCCTGCTAGTGAATTGTGAAGATGCACATCTGGGTACTGGCTAGAGTATTCTGATGTGCATTGGGCACTCCTGGTGTGCGTTGAGTGCTCCCAATGTGCGTTGGGCCCTTCATAGAATCATAGAGTTGGAAGAGACTCCAAGGGCCATCCAGTCCAACCCCATGCAGGAAGACACAATCAAAGCATTCCCAACAGATGGCCATCCAGGCTCTGCTTAAAAACCTCCAAAGAAGGAGACTCCACCACACTCCCAGACAGTGCATCCCACTGCCTTCTGATGCGTATTGGACACTACTAACATGCATATGCACTTTTGATGTGAATCTGATGTGCATTTGGGTACTCTTGTGGTGCTCCAGCCCTTCCTCACCAGTGTCTTGCTGGGCACTGGCCGTGGCCCAATGTGCATTGGTGCCCATTGCACATATCAGGGGCTTTGAGATGTGCTGTGACATATCAGTCAGTTTTGACAAATCGCTGACTGCACTGGCTCTCCGTGTAATGGACGCCTGGATGCTGTGATGTCACAGCAGCCTCTAGGGACATTATTAGACACAACAAAAATTACGGGATTACGATGTCAGGGTAGAGCAACATTGTCGTTTTTGTGTTATTACTCCATGCTCCCGCCGTGAAAAAGGTGTTCTTTCTCATTCATGGGACAAGCCATCAATAGCTCATCAATAGTGCTCTTTTTGCTCTATTGACTGCACGTGAAAACACCTCCCATTGTAATTGTGAGATTACAGCGTGAATAGGTGGTCCTGAGTGAGAAAATGAGAACGCGAAAATGAAGCACAGGACACTCTTTTTATGAATTGTCCTCTTTAGTTTGCACATTTTTAGGTTTGTTTCAGTGCTTGTGTGTTCATTTACTTTGTTAATTAAGGTGTGGGTTTTTTGGCATTTTAAGCATGCTCGCATCTTCTCACCAAATCTCAGAAGTAAATTCCCATTCTTGAAATGCTAGTGGTCTACATGCAATAATTCCGTGGTGTTTCTTTTGCATGATTCCAGCTACATGTGATAATAAATGTTATAATGCCACAATGTTCCTGCTATCTTCATTCGCGGAATTGCAGCCTTTTTAGACGCTAGTCTGATAATGTCCTAGGTGAACATTGGACATTGCGGAGTTGTGCATATTATGGACCTTCAAGTCATTTCCAACTGACAGCAACCCTGTCACAGGGTCTTCTTAGCAAGATTTGTTCAGAGCTGGTTTGACTTTTCCTCCCTCTGAGGCTGAGAGAGTGTGTCTTGCTCAAGGTTGCCCAGTGCGTTTCCATGGCCGAGCATGGATTTGAACCCCGGTCTCCAGAGTCCTAGTCCAACGCTCAAACCACTATGCCACACTAGACACTCAATTCTATCTCCGGCACACCTGAGTCCACTTAGAAAGATGTAAGTCCCCAGCTGAATTCC
Source organism: Gambelia wislizenii (assembly GCA_030847615.1). Lineage (NCBI taxonomy): Eukaryota > Metazoa > Chordata > Lepidosauria > Squamata > Crotaphytidae > Gambelia > Gambelia wislizenii. Next base: position 17,207,326 of record JAUMIR010000014.1, on the reverse strand, counting down.
AACCAGCTCCATGAGGGGAGGGATATAATTATTCATTAATAAATTATTCTTTCATCATGCATGATTATTATAAGCCAAATAATCCAAACCAAATAATCATGTACAATGAAACAATAACCTATAAGGTATAATTACGCCTCCCCTTCTCTGCCATCCTCGCTCCACCCGTCCACAGCCACAGCCGGAGAAAAACCCAGAGGCGCTCCCAGGCCATAATCACAGCAAGATGCCGGCCCAGTTATGAGGCAGCCCATGGGGCAGCCAGTCCTGGCCAATTAAAAACCTTGCGCGGAGGTCAAAGGTCAGCCCCATCGCCTCTGCATTCGCCCCATGCTGCAGGCGCAGGGGGGCTGATGGCTTAAGCCGCTGGAGCCATTCCGAGTTGCATGTCTGCAAAACCTGGAAACTAAAGCCGACACTGAGGAGATGGGGAGAAATTTTATGTTCACTAGGTTACACGGCAGTCACACCAGCCTGCCTTGAATTGTGATGCATTGCAACTGAATGTGAAATAGCTCAGTGAATCTTCATGCATCATGTGCTTTACACATGCAACACAATGAGGTGTGATGTGCATCGGTGTGCAATGCACTGCCCCCATGTGCAACTCCATTTCTTTGGCCTTGAACTGAATATGGACATTCCCCAGCAGACAAACATGTCCAGTTTCTTCCGTATAGAAGCTTAACACATGTGTACAATACCAACATGACTCAGGTCTTAATTTCATGATGCCCAGGGTCCATTAGCCATGTAGTAAAACAGAACCTGGAAATGTGAAGTCGAAGGCTTTCACGGCCAGCATCCATAGGTTTTCTATGGGTTTTTTTTCTGGGCTGTGAGGCCGTGTTCTGGAAGAGTTTATTCCTGACATTTCACCTGCATCTGTGGCTGGCATTTTCAGGGAATGGTGGGCTAGGGGTGTGGGGGGTTTATATACTGTGAGTCCCTGTTGGAGAAGATATGTACCTTTGTACAACAGGGACTCACAGTATATAAATCCCCCCAAAACCCTATACCACCATTCTTTGAAGATACCAGCCACAAATGCAGACGAATAAACTTTCAGAACATGGCCTTGCAGTCTGGAAAAAAAAACACAAAAATCCTAAGAACCTGGAAAAACAAAATTTCTCAGACAACAACTTCCAAAATCCCCGTGGGCAGCGTGTCCTATGGCCTATGTCTTAAGGCCACTCCACAAAAGTAATGTTTCAGAGCAGAGGACATCCATGTGAACAGAGTGAAAAATCCACTCTGGATTTTAGTCTGAACTTTAACAATGCTACTCAAGGTGCCAAACCCTATTCTCCAAAAATAAATTCATGGTACCTTGAATTAAAGTTTACATTAAAAGCCGGAAAAACAGTGATCCATTTTTGGGTGTCTGTGTGTGGCTAAAAAGGACAAAATACATCATACAAAATACATCATGCAAATTTTCGAAGCTCCATTAGCTTCTTCATCAAGTGAAATATATTTTTTAAAAAATCCTATAGAAGAAAAGTGACAATGTTAGAGTCACGGGCCTACATTTTGTACAGTAGGACCCCCCGTATCTGCTGGGGATTGGTTCTAGGGGGTGTGTGGATACCAAAAACCATGGATAATAGCAAACACCATTGAAAACAATGAGACTTCTGGTTTGAAATACCATAGAGTTGCCTTGGAGGACCTAGAAAATGGATAGAGAGGACACATTTTCTAGGAAGACTCTATGGTAGGTTGTTTTGTGTCTCATGGATAATTGAATCAATGGATAATGAATCAGTGGATACGGGGGTCTTACTGTATCAGATGTTGCTTCTGTTGTGGCTAAGTTGATTTGGAGGGATCTCAATGCAGGTGGGGGTCACTCCTTTTTTTGACCATGGAGGGACTGAGACAAAGGCCAGCAAAATTTAAACTCCAGAGAAAGCCTGAGCGTATTTTGTACCCAACTGTCCTGAAAACCGCCAGCTGCAACAACTTCCCAAGCTGTGGTGGTAGCAGCCAATCTCCAAGCATTTCACATGACCAGGGTCATGAAAAAAGCTCATCCATTGTTCAGCCAAGGATGCATCTGCACTGCAGAAATAATCCAATTTGATACCACTTTAACAGCCATGCCTCAATGCTATGGAATTCTGGGATCTGTAGTTTTGTGAGAGAGACCTAGCCTTCTCTGTCAGAGAGCTCTGGTGCCACAACAAACTACAAATCCCAGGATTCCATAACATGAAGCCATCATAGATACAGGAAAAGAGTTTCCACCTAAACATTAGGAAGAACCTCCTGACCGTAAGAACTGTTCAGAAGTGGAATACACTGCCTGGGAGTGTGGCAGAGTCTCCCTCTTTGGAGGTGTTTAAACAGAGGTTGGATGGCCATCTGTCGGGAATGCTTTGATTGTGTATTTCTGCACGGCAGGGGGTTGGACTAGATGGCCCTTGTGGTCTCTCCCAACTCTATGATTCTATGATTCTAAGTGGTGTCAAACTCAATTATTTCTGCAGTGTGTCAGCAGCCCAGGGCAGAAATAATCCAGTTTGATACCGCTTTAACTGCCACGGCTCATGCAGGGATTTTGAAAGGTGTTTTTTTTTTAATGTGTTTATGAGTACAGGGAGAAAGAGCACAGGATACAATAATTGTTAAGTTTTACAGTATAGGATTGTAAGGAAAATGGTCCTTGATGGTATCAGCGAGTGAGTTGGCTGCTGTCTTCATTACCAGCTGGCTTAATTTTTTTATCAGTGTCATGTGTTGCCAGAACAGACAATAAAAAAGTAATATGTCGGTGCTTGTAAAAATAAAATAAAATAAAATTGTGATGGCTATGTCCCTGTATACAGATGTGAAACAATTACGTCATCTGCTGGGACCTCCATGGATGAAGTCATCATTCTGTGTTTGGATACATTCTCCAATCACCCCGACTCTCCACCAGCCATTAAATGCCCATGGGGGAGCTGCAGCATCCGGGGTGCTGAGTGGACTTGTACCAGAGCTGTTCGGAAGTGGAATCCACTGCCTGGGAGTGTGATGGAGTCTCCCTCTTTGGAGGTTTTTAAAGAGAGCCTGGAGGGCCATCTGTCGGGAATGCTTTGATTGTGTCTTCCTGCATGGCAGAATGGGGTTGGACTAGATGGCCTTTGTGGTCTCTTCCAATTCTATGATTCTATGCAATCAGCCAGATACACTTCCATCATTTCTGGGCCCCAGTGGCTGGTGAGAGCCCCTCCATCCATCCCCACTGCCACTGTTGTGGCTTCGAAAGGAGCCATGCCTGGGCCTCAGCGGCTGGTGAGAGAGTCCGTTCCTCCATCTGCCAACTGCCATTGTTGTGACCTTGGAGTGGAAAGAAGATCAGCCACGAACTGCCGAACTTAATTGCTACCGTTCCATCCCCTCTTTCTTTGGTGTCTTTTCTTATTCTGGGCTTGGCTATACGAGGGGGGACGAACGCCTATTTGCAGCAGCTTTTATTCGTCTTAACGGATTTTTCAGCAAGATCACAGGCATGCGAAGCTATCTGCTTTTGCTGTTCCGATGGGCACATCTGCGAATCAAGATGGCAGGCATGAGCGTGTCCAGAGAAGGGCAACTAAAATGGTGAAAGGTCTGGAAACGATGCCTTATGAAGAAAGACTTAGGGAGCTGGGTATGTTTAGCCTGGAAAAAAGACGGTTAAGAGGCGATATGATAGCCCTGTTTAAGTATTTGAAGGGATGTCACGCTGAGGATGGAGCAGGCTTGTTTTCTGCTGCTCCAGAGACTGGAACACGGAGCAATGGATGCAAACTCCAGGAACAGAGATTCCACCTCAACATTAGGAGGAACTTTCTGACAGTAAGAGCTGTTCGGCAGTGGAACACGCTCCCTCGGAGTGTAGTGGGGTCTCCTTCCTTGGAGGTCTTTAAACAGAGGCTGGATGGCCATCTGTCGGGGATGCTGTGATTGTGATTTCATGCATGGCAGAATGGGGTTGGACTGGATGGCCCTCGTGGTCTCTTCCAGCTCTACAATTCTATGATTGTATGACTCATGTTTTTATTCTTATCACTTGTCGCTGCTGAGCAGTATTTTTTTTTAAAGCATATCAAAGGTGTGAAAGTGCGATATTCCACCTAAATAAATAGGAAAAATGGGGGAAAGGCTGTTTCATCGCCTCAGCACACGATCGCTACCATGAAAATCCAACATGGTAGTTCCGAGTGCTTGCCGTGTTAGCAAGCTCCTCCCTCTGAGCACATCCGAGCAATCAGCTTTCCACCTCCGCTCTTATCAGGAATGCGCATCAAAGCAAATTAGTTGTCCCAACAAGCCGGAATGTGCATTCCTCCCATGGAGCTTTTTCAAAAATACAGGGAAAGCCGTGAACACTTTTCCTGCAGTTTTTTGGTGGTTTTGGTCCCCTTCCTTCCAAATATGGTGGATTGACACGGGGTGGTATTTAGACAAATCGTATTCTCCTCAAATTCTATGATGACCGTTTTCACCATTTAGACAACCCCTTAGATTATAAGCCTAAACTAATGATAAACTGCTTTGGAAACCTTTGTGGTTGAAGAGCAGTGTATAAATACTCTAACATCCCTTTCAACTGTCCTGATATAGCAGAGACAGTCTCAGTTAATCCTCTGCCACTCCACTTTTTCAGCTGTTTTTTAATACTATGTCACAGTTTCTCTCTCCTCCCCCCGCTTTGTCCTCATCTTATTTGGATTGCTGCAAACTGAGTTCTAAGTGCAAATGTAGTTTGCAATCGTTAATTCAGCAGAGGGGAGAGGAGAGGAGGGGGTGGAGTTTTGTTTTCCCCCATAGGCTCAAAAAAAGCAAACTGCTGCTGCCTCTCCTAGCCTATCGGTTCTTCCTCATTAATGTATTTTGCCATCTTGACCTCACCCTCCTGTTGCTTGATCACATGTCTCCCATTTTTTGTCTGTGAAATATTGGAGGGTTGTGCAAGAAACAAAGTGTCAAGGTTTCATCTTGTGGAATTCTGGGATTTGTAGTTTGCAACACCATTGCACGTTGCATTTCCAGATGTACATTGCACATGCAGGTCAAATTGTTCATTACCTCTGCAAGGTGCATGCAGATTTGGGCGTATGTTTTCTGTTCAAGCAGGAACAGGGTTTTGGGAACTTTATGGGTCTTCATTGCCCATTCAAGACCACTGCCTCATGATTTCCTGTGTGGCAAGGGGTTGGACTGGATGGCCCTTGTGGTCTCTTCCAACTCTACAATTCTATGATTCTATGTTCAGTTGCACAATGTCACAATTAATGAACGAAGTATTGTACCTAACTCTCAGTTATGTCCTGTCTTCTCAAAGCAGAATCTTATCCAGCATAACTGAGAGCTAACCTTTGCTATTACCAAAGCATGTGGGGAGGCAGTGGTCTTGAATGGGCAATGAAAACCCATTAAGTTCACAAAAGGCTTGTTCCTGCTTGAACAGAAAGTTGTTGTTGTGGACCATAGAATCATAGAATCATAGAATTGCAGAGTTGGAAGAGACCACGAGGGCCATCCAGTCCAACCCCCTGCCATGCAGGAAATCACGATCAAAGCATCCCCGACAGATGGCCATCCAGCCTCTGTTTAAAGACCTCCAAGGAAGGAGACCCCACCACGCTCCGAAGGAGTGCGTTCCACTGCCGAACAGCTCTTACTGTCAAAAAGTTCCTCCTAATGTTGAGGTGGAATCTCTGTTCCTGGAGCTTGCATCCATTGCTCCGTGTTCCAGTCTCTGGAGCAGCAGAAAACAAGCCTGCTCCATCCTCAATGTGACATCCCTTCAAATACTTAAACAGGGCTATCATATCGCCTCTTAACCGTCTTTTTTCCAGGCTAAACATACCCAGCTCCCTAAGTCTCTCCTCATAAGGCATCGTTTCCAGACCTTTCACCATTTTAGTTGCCCTTCTCTGGACACGCTCCAATTTGTCAATATCCTTTCTGAATTGTGGTGCCCAGAACTGGACACAGTATTCTAGGTGAGGACTGACCAAGGCAGAATAGAGTGGCACTATTACTTCCCTTGATCTAGACACTATACTTCTATTCATGCAGCCCAAAATCACACTGGCCTTTTTAGCTGCCGCATCACACTGTTGACTCATGTTCAGCTTGTGGTCTACTAGGACTCCTAGATCCCTTTCGCACGTAGTCTCGTTCAGCCAGGTCTCTCCCATCCTATATTTATGCATTTCATTTTTCCACCCTAAGTGCAGTACTTTACATTTCTCCATATTGAATTTCATTTTGTCAGCTTTGGCCCAGCTCTCCAGTCTATCCAGGTCATTCTGAATTTTGATCCTGTCCTCTAGGGTATTAGCTACTCCTCCTAATTTGGTGTCATCTGCAAATCTCGTAAGCATGCACCAACATAGCTGCCTCCATTTGACGGGCTATGAGGTGTGTTTTCATGGGCTAGTAGCCATCAGCAGAATTTTCCTTCACAGATGTGTGTAACTAGGGGCCAGCCTAGAGAAATGCAAAACATAGATTATCAGACACTCTAAATATGGTGTTATCATGATGCCAGGAGATTGCTAAAGGGCTTCCCTTTCAGATGATGTTGTTACCAACTCATCATGCTCCCGCTTGGCTGTCATTACGCCGGTGCTTCTTTTTATTCACAGGCTAAGCCGTGAATGGATCCCCCATTCAGTTTCTATGATGGAATTGACAGTGAGTGAAAAGGTGCCCATTTCTGTGGTGCAATGCCAGTGTGAATGGGAGGTCCATGCCAGAACACTTCCAGGTGAGATTGGGACATCCAGGTAAGGGACACACTTTTTTGTACCCTCCCTGGCTTACTTGTGATGTTTTAAGTGTGCTTTTGTGTTTGCTGTCACTTTTTAACTTGTATTTTGTTTTCGAAGTTTGAATTTCCCGTGCTTCCGTCTTCTCATGAGAACGGCCGGGATTTCATTTAAGCCCTGTTAGAGCTCCATTCATTCCTGGGAAGCCCTGATGCTGTTAGCAAGGTAGGTTTGAAAAGTTTCGTTCCTGTATCAGGTCAGGGACAGTAGAGGAACGGAGGAGAAGATTGCAAGATGGGAATGCTTTTTTTTGTTCCCGTCTGATAATCTCCAAGGATACAGGGAAATAAAATGGTTAGCATTAAAGATCCTTAAAAATGCATTACAGGGCTTGTCTAGATGGGCTAATCACCCCATCTTGCCCCCATCTTGGAGCCCTGAAGCCTAAACGATACACAGCTCTTGCCCCGTTTTGCCCCCAGACAGTCCTGATGATGCCCAGGGCAAAGATGGGGTAAAGCCTGTTAAAACGTTTCAGCAAAATACTTGGGGAAAACTGCCTTGTTTCAGAAAAAAATGGATCAGGCCCCTGCTGTCCACATCACACTCTCCAAAGCCAGGAAGGAGGCCTGGTTGGTCATATGGAGGTAGACACATGCAGACACGGGCTGATGTGTCCGTGCAGACTCCATCCCATTTACTGCAGGTAACAGAGGTGCAACTGGCCTGATCCAGGGCCAGAATATGCCAGCAGAAAGCTGTCGTGTTCTGGCCAGTGTAGACGAGCCCTAAGTGGTTTTCATCGATGGCCCCAAAACAGGAAAGAATCAGAACCTTGATTTTTGATTCCTCCCATTAAAGCTGGTTTGAAGGACATCGCTAAACCAGGAGCAGATGGAAATCACAGGAGAGAAAAGTTTGCTTGGTTTCTCTCTCTTCCAGACTTACTGGCTGGAATTCTTTCCAACTGCTGACAATCACAATTTTATTTTATTTTTTTTACAAGCACCGACATATTACTTTTTTATTGTCAGTTTTTGGAACACATGAAACTGATCAAAAATAAAGACGGCGTGTAACGAAGACGGCAGCCAACTCACCCGCTGATACCATCAAGGACCGTTTTCCTTACGATCCTATATTGTAAAACTTAACAATTATTGTATCCTGTGCTACTTTCTCCCTGTTCACCTTTAAATGCATTTTAAAAAAAGTTTCAAAAACTCCAAGGCCAGTTTTTTTGTCTGAGCTTTTTTGGGAGGGGGGCTTACAACTCAAATTTGATCATGTTTCTTCATTTGTGGATGGGGAAAAGCTCAGAAAATTTCCTTTTTTTTTTTTGAACTACAATTTCCAGAATCCTCACCTAGCATAGCTGCCGGCTGTATTTCTTCAAAAGAGCAGACTAGAGCAATCTAGTAGAGAATCCCGTCCCTCAACAAACTACAAATCCCAGGTAGCCATAGGATGAAGCCATGACAGTTAAAGTAGTATCAGACTGCTGTAACTCTGGATGCATAGAATCATAGAGTTGGAAGAGATCACTGGGGCTATCCCATTCTGCCATGCAGGAACACACAATCAAATCATTCCCGACAGATGGCCATCCAGCCTCTGTTCAAAAACCTCCAAAGAAGGAGACTCCAATATACTCCCAGGCAGCATGTATTCCACTGCCGAACAGCAATTACTGTCAGGAGGTTCTTCCCAATGTTTGGGTGGAATCTCTTTTCCTGGAGTTTGAACCCATTGCTCCGTGTCCTAGTCTCTGGAACAGCAGAAAACAAGCTTGCTCCATCCTCAGTGTGACATCCCTTCAAATATTTAAACATGGTTATCATACCACCTATTAACCTTCTCTTCTCCAGGCTAAACATACCCAGCTCCCTAAGCTGCTCCTCATAGGACATAATGGCTTCCAGACATCCCACCATCCTGGTCGCCCTCCTCTGGACATCTTCCAGCTTCTCAATATCCTTTGTGAATTGTGGTGCCCAGAACTGGACACAGTATTCCAGGTGAGGTCTGACCAAAGCAGAATAGACAGTGGGCTTATCTACAGCAGCCAGGGTATGCCAGTGTACGTTGGTTATGGAGGTGGCCCAGTTTGCCCCCATTACTTGGAGGGAATGGGTTAGAGTTCACACAAGAACGCTGGCCCGTCCCTGCATTCACCGCTGCTGCCATTTTCTCTGTTGTCTCTGCCAGGAAGGCCCCCCCGTAACATGTGAATGCAGGCCTCTTGCAGCCTTGGTCACCTCTCCCTGGCTTCCGGGAGATCTAGGGAGCTGTCAGTGGTAGCGAGAGCCAGCATGCTGGATGGGCTCTTGCAGACATGTGGGGTCTCATCCAGGTTTGGACTGGCAGTCCCGGATTAAACTGGGGGCCTCTCTATACGAGGAAAAAAATGTGAATTGATGTGTATTCACACAAATTCGAAGTAGGATCACCGTGTCCTAATGGTGTTTGGCCAAATCGCAAGCATGCAAGTCTATCCGTTTTTGCTGTCCCAATGGGCATGTCTGTGATTCAAGATGGTGGCCACAACTTGCATTTTTATTTTCGCCAGTCACTGCTGCCAGGCATATTGAAGGTGCCAAAGGACAATAGTGCAATATTCCATCTAAATCAATAAAAGAAAGAAATGAAAAGGGCTGTTCATCAAATGTCCACTCCCTCGCTAAAGCGAAAATCCAAGATGGTGGTTCTGGAATGTTTGCCTCCTAAGCAAGCCCCACCCCCTGCTCCCATCCGGCCAATCAGCTTTCTGCTTCTGCTTTTCTGCGGTATCCTATCATAATGATCGCTAATGCGCATTCTCCATTGAGTTTTTAAAAAACATTGTTGCCCTCGGAACAGCCCTCTGGTTTTATGGTGGGTTTGGCCCCTCTCCTTCTGAATATGGGGGAATTATGTGGGATCCCATTAAAACAGGTAGGATTCTAAGCGAATCCTAAGAGGATTTTCCTTGGTTTTTTTCCGGGCTGTGAGGCTGTGTTCTGGAAGAGTTTATTTCGGATGTTTCGCCTGCATCTGTGGCTGGCATCTGCAGAGAATGGTTGGGTAGGAGTGTGTGGGGGGTTATATACTGTGAACCCCTGTTGGGGAGGATATGTAAATCTGTGTATTTGAATGGTTAGTTTCTGGGTGGAAATATGCAAGGAGGATTAGTGTCTGTTTGGCTTATGGTTGGTTGATGGTCCATTAACTGCTGGAAATCCTGGGTGGAATTCATTTGCAAATGTTGAGTTTTGATTCTATTGCCAGCCACAGATGCAGGCGAAATGTCAGGAATAAACTCTTCCAGAACACCGCCTCACAGCCCGGAAAAAAAACCAAGGAAAATCTATGGATGCCGGCTATGAAAACCTTCGACTTCACATTGAATCCTAAAAGGATTATTTTCACCGTTTAGACAGGCCCTGGGTGTTTGGGTCTACTGTTTTATCTGGCCCTACTCCGGCTTGCCTCCATCTCACCCCTGTATCTGCCCAGGAACGGTGAGGACTGCCCATGGGCAGAACGGAGCTAATGCCTTTTGTCGTATGGACTGCAGGGCTCTGAGACAGGGCAAGCCAGGGTATTTAGTCTGTGTAGACAAGCCCAGTGCTACCAAAGTGCTATACATGCATAGTGAGGATTGTACATTCGGCCCCTTGGTCACAGTTTCCACCATACGAAAAAACTTCCTTGAGTTCCCCTTGAGACTAGCAGAATCCACCGTGGATTGTCTTTCCTCTTTTTCCCCTCTATGTAATTAGTTGAATGGCTGGCTTATGTCATCCAGTTTTATTACCTCCTTTTAAAAACTTAATGACTTAGAGTGAGCCAGCAGTGCTTGTTTTCCCCCAATGTACTGCCTTGATCAATCAAGATAAGAGAGCTTGAAAGAAGAAGAAGAAGAAAGAAATGTTTCAGAAATAAATATTTTGGGGGAGACAGGCAGAAGCAAACACAGTTCACATACAGGCCCCAATCCTGGATGTTGAACTGTTGATGTCCCAAATCACATTATTATTATTATTAGTTAGGTATTTATACCCTGCTCTTCAGCCACAAGGCTATCAGAGTAGCTTACAAATTCTTTTAAGCAATAGCTATTTACACATCTACACTGCATTAAACAGTTTCCAATGTGTGTTAGTTAATTGCCCCCACAAGCCAGGTACTCATTTTACTGACCTACCAAAGGATGGAAGGCTGAGTGAACCTTGGAGCCCGCTGGAATCGAACTTGCAACGTGGTGACTTACAGTACTGGCATTGTTTCTCAACCAGGGTGGCCTGGAGCCTTAGGGTTCCCCAAGAGGTTGCTAGGGGTTCCTCAAGAGATTGTGGTTGTGGGGTGAAAGCAATAGCGGTAGACAGAATAATGCTTATGCAGGGGTTCCCTGAGACCTGAACATTATTTTGAGGCTTCCTCCAGGATAAAAAGGTTGAGAAAGGCTGGTCCAACCTTTCACGGATGAAAACAGGGTCATGTGTGGCTAAGTGACATCAGAGTGAGATCAAGATGGCAAAAGTTCTGAATGAGGAAGGACACGCCAGCTAGGAGAGGCTGCAACAGTTTGCTTTTACCAGAGCCTGCTGGGAAAACTCTCCTTTAATGGAGTGCAAAGTTCTTTGAGCTCAGTTTACAGCAAATGAAGTCAGCTGAAGGCAAAGGGAGACAGCAGGAGGAAGAGGGTGAAAACAGGACATTTCAACAGCAACTTAGAGAGAGGGAGGGCAGAGAATTAATTGGGACTGTCTCTGCCCCTGGGGGAGTTGGAGGGGATGTTATTGGGGATTGACAGCCAATAAACTTTAAAACATTAGGAAGAACTTCCCAATGGTAAGAGCTGTGGGACAGTGGAATACACTGCTGCCTGGGAATGTGGTGGAATCTCCTCTTTTGAAGGTTTTTAAGCAGAAGCTGGACGGCCACCTGTCAGGAACGCTTTGATTGTGTATTCCTGCAGGGTAGGGGGTTGGACTAGATGGCCCTTGTGGTCTCTTCCAACTCTACAGACTTTATCAGACTAGCCTCTTTTAAACGTTCTTTTGCCAGTATATAAAAAACAATGTTTATGCCGATAAACGCTCCCCGCCCCCGCACTTAACTTCCTGTCCAACAAAAGCAGCCCTGGCAATAAAGAGAAAGTGAACGGAGCCCGTTCACTTCCTTGTTTGAAATCCTGCGAGGTCTGGAAGCCATGATGCCCTATGAGGAGTGGCTTAGGGAGCTGGGTATGTTTAGCCTGGGGAAGAGAAGGTGAAGAGGGGACATGAGAGCCATGGTTAAATGAAGGGATACTGTCATACTGAGGATGGAGCAAGCTTGTTTTCTGCGGCTCCAGAGACAAGGACAAGGGGCAATGGACTCAAATTGCAGGAAAAGAGATTCCACCTAAACATTAGGAAGACCTTCCTGACAGTAAGAGCTGTTGGACAGTGGAGTGCTCTGCTGCCTGGGAGTGGTGGTGGAGTCTCCTTCTTTGGAGGTTTTTAAGCAGAGGCTGGATGGCCATCTGTCAGGAATGATTTGATTGTGTATTTCTGCATGGCAGGGGGTTGGACTGATGGCCCTTGTGGTGTCTTCCAACTCTGTGATTCTATGAGACTTCGTTGCATGGGAAATTCAAAAATGAAAACAAAATTAACACATAAAAAGTTGTATAAAGCACATACAGAAACTTTAAAAGTCCCAAGTAGCCCTGGAAGGGTCATAAAAAAAGCAACACTTACCTGGATGTCCTAATCTCACCTGGAAGTGTTTGTGCCAGAACAGTCATTCTCCCTGCAGGGATGAGATTTAAATGGCCCACAGTTTCACACGCCGGCACGGCAATGCCAGCACTAAAGCGCCATGGGGGATCTATTGACAGTGTCAGACGTCAATAAAAAGGTATGGGATAATGACAGGACATAAACATGAAAGGGCAACATGGGCTGATCTGCACACCCTTTTGTGTTTATGCGGCATCGTTATGATACCATATTTGGCGCATCTGATCAAGTCCTATGATTCTATGATATGCAACTGGTCCAAATTCAAACTGGTGATAAGATTCAAACTGTAAAGGAACTGAGACCTTGATACTCAAAGGGCCACTTCTTCTGATCTATACCAGTCCAAGGTCAGCAATAGCAAAGCACGTATATTTCTATACCACTTTGTAGTGCTAAGCACTCTCTGAGCCCACCACAAGCTGGGTACTCATTTTACTGACCTACGAAAGGATGGAAGGCTGAGTCAACCTTGAAGGATGGAACTCACAATATTGTGGCTGCAGTCCCGGCCATTTAACCACTGCACCACCAGGGCTCCACTGCGCCACCAATGGAGGTGTCACCAATGGAGAGCTGCTGGAAGGACCCTCCTCTGTGTCCCACCAGTAGGGTCAATACACTGCGGGGCGAAATGGAAACAGGGTCTTCTCTGCAACATCCTTTCTTTCTATTTGGTGGAGTAAATATGTAATGGGATGTTTCCTTTCAATGCAAATAAAAACAGCAGAGGAGGAAGATCAGGGCCTCTTAAGGGAGGAAAGAGGAAAATACTCTACTCTTTGCCTTCCAGGGTCCACATTCATATCCTGCCCCATGCCTTCTAGTTTGGTTTTAGAACAAGAACATTGGGCACAAAGATGCATTTCAGTGTCATGTTTGTTTGACACCCAACACAAAAGAGGAAGGAAGGAAAGAAAGAAGGGGCCAAACCTTATATTTACACATCTCTCTCTCTCTGGCTTTTCTTCGCAAATGAAGATTCAGGAAGGACTCATCCCGCTCTTTCTCCAAGCACGCTGATGACTAAAAAGGCCAATCCGAGATAAACATGTCCAGTTGCAGAAAGCACAGCAGAAGGTCTCCTTGGGTGATGTTTCTAGGTTGTGATTCTTTCTGCGTTGTTGTTTCTTTTCAAGACTTGTTCGGCATGAGTTCTCAAATAAAGCTGCAGCATTGTGGATAGTGTGTCTCCATGCCTCCCGATGTGAAGCCAGGGCGGACCATTGTTGGTGATCAATTTAGCTGAGCCTGAGATATTGTTTCAGGGAGTCCTTGTATCGCTTTTTTGCAGCACCCCTCTTACGCTGACCGATGGCAAGTTCACCGTAGAGTACTATTTTTTGGAGGTGATGGTCCTTCATCCTAGAAACGTGTCCTGCCCAGCGCAGCTGTGTTCTCAAAATCATGGCCTCAATGCTGGTGATCCCTGCTTGCTCAAGGACAGCAACATTCGTCACATAGTCAGTCCAGTGTATATTTAGGATTGTGCGTAAACAGCGCTGATGAAAGCATTCGAGGAGTTGTAGGTGGTGGCGATAGGTGACCCATGTTTCAGACCCGTAAAGGAGAATAGACAGTACAATGGCTCTATACACACTGATTTTTGTGCATCGACTCAGGTGTTTGTTACTCCAGACTCTTTTGTAAAGTCTTCCAAATGCGCTATGTGCCTTTGCAAATCTGTGATTGATCTCTTTGTCAATCTTGGCATTTGAGGAGATGATGCTTCCCAGGTAGGTGAACTGCTGAATGGACTTAAGCACACATACATTATAAATATAATGCATGTATTTACACATATGTAATATATTGTATACTACATAGAATTTATTTATTTATTTATTGGATTTATATTCCACCTTTCTCCCAAGATGGGATTAAAGGCAGCTTGAATCATAGAATCATAGAGTTGGAAGAGATCATGAGGGCCATCTAGTCCAACCCCATTCTGCCATGCAGGTATACCCAATCAAAGCATTCCCGACAGATGGTGACCAGCCTGTTTTAAACACCATCAAAGAAGGAGACTCCACCACATGCCGAGGCAGTGCGTTCTACTGCAGAACAGCTCTTGCCATCCGGAAGTTCTTCCTAATGTTTAGGTGGAATATCTCTTCCTGTAGCTTGACTCCATTGCTCCATGTCCTAGTCTCTGAAGCCGCAGAAAACAAGCTTGCTCCATCTTCAGTATGACATCCCTTCAAATATTTAAACATGCCTATCATGTCCCCTCTCAACCTTCTCTTCTCCAGACTAAACATATCCAACTCCCTAAGCCACTCCTCAGAGGGCATCATGGCTTCCAGACCCCCCACCATTTTGGTTGTCCTCCTCTGGACATGTCCCAGTTTGTCAACATCCTTCTTGAATTGTGGTGCCCAGAACTGGACACTGTCTTCCAGGTGAGGTTTAACCAAAGCAGAATAGAGTGGCACTATTAATTCCCTTGATCTATTTAATTCCCTTGATCTAGAAACGACAACGCAGAAAGAATCACAACCAGAAACATCACCCAAGGAGACCTTCTGCTGTGCTTTCTGCAACCAGACTTGTTTATCTCAGATTGGCCTTTTTAGTCATCAGCACGCTTGCAGAAAGTGCGGGATGAGTCCTTCCTGAATCTTCGTTTGTGAAGAAAAGCCAGAGAGAGGGAGAGAGAGAAACTATACTCCTATTGATACACAACCTAGAATCGCATTAGCTTTTCCAGCTGCTGTCTCACACTGCTGATTTGTTTTCAGTTTGTGGTCCACTAAGACTCCTAGCTCCCTTTCACACATACTGTTGTGAAGCCATCCTATATTTGTGCATTCCATTTTTACTGACCCTGCTGAAATTCATTTTGTTAGTTTTGGCCCACCCTTCTAATCTGTTGAGGTCATTTTGGATTCTGATCCTGTCCTCTGGGGTATTAGCTACCCCTCCTAATTTGGTGTCATCTGCAAACTTGATAAGTATGCCCTCTATTCCCTCATCCAAGTCATTGATAAAGATGTTGAATAGCACTGGGCCCAGGACAGAATCCTGTGGCACCCCACTGGTCACTTCTCTCCAGGATAAAGAGGAGCCATTGGTGATTACCCTTTTGGGTTCCGTCAGTCAACCAATGAATTTCAACAGGGAGAAATGTAGGATACACAGATATAGGACGGGTGACACCTGGCTTGATGGCAGTACATGCGAAAGGGATATCTTAGTGGACCACAAGCTGAATATGAGTTAACGGTGTGATGCAGCAGCTAAAAAAGCCAATGCGATTCTAGGCTGCATCTTTGAGAGGTGGCCATCCAACCTCTGCTTAAAGACCTGCAATGGGGGGAGGGTGGGATTCATCACTAGATTTCATCTTGATGGAAGCAACAAGTAATCTGAGCCATTTTCTTCCCACTGCAAGAAAGTCTTTGAAAACCACACCATTTTTGAAGCCTATTCGCTAATCGGCACTAATTCTGTACAAAATTTGTATGCTGTTGTTTTTTGTGCAGGAACTGTAGAAATATAATTTTTGGCATAGAAATATTTTCTTTGTAGAAATAGGATGTCTTGTGCAGAAAATGGTCTCGCCTGCATAGAAAATGCTGTTTTCTGTACAGAACCAGCACAGGTGAATTTTGTACAGAATCAGTCTTGAAGTGTAAAGATTCCCGTTAGTCTTCTTGTCATGGTTTCCTAACACTTGAAAAACATGTTTTAGGGGCAATTTTAAAAATGTATTCAAATATCATTTCTATTCCCCCCTTTTCATTATACAGTAGGACCCCTATATCCTCTGGGAATTGTTTCTGGGGGGTGGCATGGATACTGTAAACCGTGGATAATAGCAAACACCATTGAAATAATGGGACTTCCAGTTTAAAATACCATAGAGTTGCCTTGGAGGACCTAGAAAATGGCTAGAGAGGACACATTTTCAAGGAAGTCTCTATGGCAGGTGTACTGTTTTGTGTCCCATGGATAAATGAATCAGTGGATACGGGGGTCCTACTTGTTTTATTTTAAATATATATTACATTGTTCTATATAATAATCCAATACAATAAATCAATGAAAGTTTCAGAAAATAGGTGGAATCTGGGTCAATTTCAGAAAGTGGGGTGGGTTTCATAAAATGGGGGGTTTGGGTCAATCAGAAAGTGGGGGGGGAATGGGTCAAGTTTCAGAAAATAGGGGGAATTTGGGGCAGTTTCAGAAAATGGGGGCAGAAACATAAAGTTTCAGAAAAGGGATGAATCTGAGTCTATTTCTGAAAGTGGGGGGAGAAATGGGTCAAATTTCAAGAAATGGGGGAACTTTGGAGAATTTCAGAAAGTGGTGGTGGTGGGGAGAAATGGGCCAAGTTTCAGAAACTAGGGGGGAACTTGGGTCAATTTTAGAAAGGGCGGGATAAATGGGTCAAGTTTCAGAAACTGCGGGGGACACGTGTCAAGCGGGAGAAATGGGTCAATTTCAGAAAGTGGGAGGGACTTGGGTCAATCAGAAAGTGGGGGGAGACATGGGTCAAGTTTCAGAAAGGGGGGGCTTGGGTCAGTTTCAGAAAGTGGGGGCAGAAACGGTTCAAGTTTCAGAAAAGGGATGAATCTGAGTCAATTTCAGAAAGTGGGGGGAGAAATGGGTCAAGTTTCAAAAATGGGGGGAACTTGGAAGAATTTCAGAAAGTGGGAAGAAATGGGTGAAGTTTCAGAAAAGGGGGGAATTGGGGTCAGTTTCAGAAAGTGGGGGCAGAAACGTGTCAAGTTTCAGAAAAGGGGGGATTTGAGTCAATTTCAGAAAGGGAGGAGGAGAAATGCATCAAGTTTCAGAAAATGGGGGACTTGGGTCAATTTTAGAAAGCGGGGACGAATTGGGTCAAGTTTCAGAAACTAGGGAAAACACGGGTCAAGTGGGAGAAACAGGTCAATTTCAGAAAGTGGGGGCAGAAACAGGTCAAGTTTCAGAAAAGGGGGGAATTTGGGTCAGTTTCAGAAAGTGGGGGCAGAAACGGATCAAGTTTCAGAAAAGGGATGAATCTGAGTCAATTTCAGAAAGTGTGGGGGGAAGAAATGCGTCACGTTTCAGAAAATGGGGGGACTTGGGTCAGTTTCAGAAAGTGGGGGGAGAAATGGGCCAAGTTTCAGAAACTGCGGGGGACACGTGTCAAGTGGGAGAAATGGGTTAATTTCAGAAAGTGGGAGGGACTTGGGTCAATCAGAAAGTGGGGGGGAGACATGGGTCAAGTTTCAGAAAAGGGGGGCTTGGGTCAGTTTCAGTGGGGGCAGAAACGGATCAAGTTTCAGAAAAGGGATGAATCTGAGTCAATTTCAGAAAGCGGGGGGGGGGAGAAATGGGTCAAGTTTCAAAAAATGGGGGAATTTGGGTCAGTTTCAGAAAGTGGGGGCAGAAACAGGTCAAGTTTCAGAAAAGGGGGGTTTGAGTCAATTTCGGAAAGTGGGGGGAGAAATGCGTCAAATTTCAGAAAATGGGGGACTTGGGCCAATTTTAGAAAGCAGGGAAGAATTGGGTCAAGTTTCAGAAACTAGGGAAAACACGGGTCAAGTGGGAGAAACAGGTCAATTTCAGAAAGTGGGAGGGACTTGGGTTAATCAGAAAGTGGGGGGCAGAAACGGGTCAAGTTTCAGAAAGTGGGGTGAAATTTGGGTCAATATCAGAAAGTGTGTGTGTGAGAGAGAGAAACAGGTCAAGTTTCATAAATTGGGGGGGGTTGGGTCACTTTCCAAATATGGGGGAACTTGTATGAGTTTCAGAAAATGGGGGGGGGCATTTGAATCAGTCTTAGAAAATTGGGGGGGGGGGACTTGACCTGTTTCCTAAAAGGGGGAGGACTTGTGTCAGTTTCAGAAAGTGTGTGTGTGTGTTGGGGGGGGTCGCTTTGGCTGGATTTGACAAAATGGGTGGGGGGCTTAGGTCAGCCTCTGAAAATGAAGGGGTGTTTGGTTTTAGACAAGGGAGGGGGAGCCACTGGTGGGTCAGTTGGGGAGCCAGGGGGACTCCTGAGTCAAAGAAAAGTTTGGAGAAGTTGGGGTATTTTTTTGGGGGGGGAGGAAGGGAAAGAACTGGCTGTGGAGGGGGAGAGGAGGACATAGGAGAGCTGAGAAAGTTTAGGATTTCTCTCCTTCAGTCTCTCCCTCTCTCTTGCAGACGTCAACACGAGGCGGACGGAGAAGAAACCTCTCTCTCTCACACTCTTTCTCTCTTTTTCCTTTGGGGAAAAGAAAGGGAGGAGAAAAGAGGCGGGGGGGGGAAGAGGGAGAGATAGAGGGGGGCACCAGGAAAAAAGTTTTCTTGGGGGGGGGGAGAAAGAAAAAAACCTCTCTCTCGTTCTCTTTGCTTTGGGGAAACGGAAGGCAGGAGAAAAGAGGGGGGCACCAGGAAAAAGTTTTCTGGGAGGGGGAAAGATCTCTCTTCTTCTCTTTGCTTTGGGAAAAAGGAAGCAGGAGAAAAGAGGGGGGCACCAGGAAAAAGTTTTCTTGGGGGGGATCTCTCTTCTTGTCTTTGCTTTGGGAAAAAGGAAGGGAGGAGAAAAGAGGGGGGCACCAGGAGAAAGTTTTCTTGGGGGGGGTCTCTCTTCTTTTTGCTTTGGGAAAAAGGAAGGCAGGAGAAAAGGGGGGGCACCAGGAGAAAGTTTACTTGGGGGGGGTCTCTCTTCTCTGCTTTGGGAAAAAGGAAGGGAGGAGAAAAGAGGGGGGCACCAGGAAAAAGTTTTCTTGGGGGTGGTCTCTCTTCTTTTTGCTTTGGGAAAAAGGAAGGCAGGAGAAAAGGGGGGCACCAGGAAAAAGTTTTCTGGGGGGGGAGAAAAAATCTCTATCGTGCTCTTTCCTTTGGGAAAAAAGGAAGGGAGGAGAAAAGAGGCTCGGGGGGGGGGGAGAGAAAGGGAAAGTTTTTGGGGGGAGGAAAGGGAAAGCCGGAGCCGCTTTGCAAACGGGGGCGCCGGTGCTGCCAGGGCGCTGGTGGGACTCTCCTTCTGCTTCTTCCTTCGGGGGGTCTGGAGGGCCAAGCCCGGAGCCCGTCCTGGGCCGGGATGGAAGCGGTGGCGGCGGCCGCCTACGGCCTGATGGAGAAGCCCTACCCGGCCCCCGCCGCCAACGCCCCCCCCCACCCGCCGGCGCCGGATTCGAACCCACAAGCCAGGAAGAACTTCAGCGTCAGCCACCTTTTGGACCTGGAGGAAGTGGCGGCCGCCGGCATGAACGGGGCTGCCGAGGCCGGCCCGGAGGCCAGGGGAGGCGGCCCGGGCGGCCAGGAACAGTCCGGGGCCAGCAGCGGCAGCGAAGGAGGCGGCGGCGGAGGCGGAGGCGGCGGAGCGCTGCGCGAAGGTGAGCAGAGCGCCCAGCCCCGGCCACCCGCACCGGCTCCCGGCTGGGCTGGATGGAGGGGGGTGGGATGATGGGGATGATGAGGGTCCCAAGGAGGAGAGGAAACGGGAAGGGAGTCTGGAGGGGCTTTTCAAAAAACAGCTTTATTTAAATATCTATTCTTTGTCAGCCTGGTGAGGAAGGGCAAGCAGGAAGATTTTAGTCTAGCCTGAAGTTTTCTCATCCAGGAGATTGAGGGGGTGATGATGATGAGGATGATGATAGTGATGATGATGATGATGATCCAAAGGAAGAGAGGAAATGGGAAAGGAGTTTGGTGGGACTTTTAAAACTTAAAACACCTTTATTTAAATATGTATTCTTTCTCAGCCTGGTGAGGAAGGGCAAGCAGAGACCTTGCAAGGAAGGATTTTAGTCTAGCCTGAAATTTTCTCTTCCAGGAGATTGAGGGGATGAGGATGATGGTGATGATGATGATCCAAAGGAAGAGAGGAAATGGGAAAGGTCTGGTGGGGCTTTTTAAAAAACAGCTTTATTTAAATATGTGTTCTTTCTCAGCCCTGGTGAGGAAGGACAAGCAGGGTCCTTGGAGAGGGAGGATTTTAGTCTAGCCTGAAGGTTTCTCTTCCAGGAGATGGAAGGGGGATGATGATAATCATCATCATTATGATCATGATCATGAATGATGGTGGTGATGATCCAAAGGAAGAGAGGAAATGGGAAAGGAGTCTGGTGGGACTTTTAAAACTTAAAACAGTTTTATTTAAGTATGTACAGTATTCTTTCTCAGCCTGGTGAGGAAGGGCAAGCAGAGACCTTGCAAAGGAAGGATTTTAGTCTAGCCTGAAGGTTTCTCATCCAGGAGATTGAGGTGGGGGGATGATGATGAGGA
The DNA here is from genome assembly GCA_030847615.1 of Gambelia wislizenii. Lineage (NCBI taxonomy): Eukaryota > Metazoa > Chordata > Lepidosauria > Squamata > Crotaphytidae > Gambelia > Gambelia wislizenii. The sequence continues at coordinate 17,186,598 of JAUMIR010000014.1, read as the reverse complement.
TGATGGTGATGATCATCATCAAAAGGAAGAGAGGAAATGGGAAAGGAGTCTGGTGGGACTTTTAAAAATTAAAACAGCTTTATTTAAATATCTATTCTTTCTCAGCCTGGTGAGGAAGGGCAAGCAGAGACCTTGCAAAGGAAGGATTTTAGTCTAGCCTGAAGGTTTCTCATCCAGGAGATTGAGGTGGGGGGATGATGATGAGGATGATGATTAAAAGGAGGAGAGGAAATGGGAAAGGAGTCTGGTGGAACTTTTAAAATTTAAAACAGCTTTATTTAAATATGTAGTCTTTCTCAGCCTGATGAGGAAGGGCAAGCAGAGACCTTTAGTCTAGCCTGAAATTTTCTCTTCCAGGAGATTGAGGGGATTGAGGATGATGGTGATGATGATGATCCAAAAGAAGAGAGGAAATGGGAAAGGAGTCTGGTGGAACTTTTTAAAAAACAGCTTTATTTAAATATGTATTCTTTCTCAGCCTGGTGAGGAAGGGCAAGCAGGGACCTTAGAGAGGAACTAGTCTAGCCTGAAGGTTTCTCTTCCAGGAGACGGGGGGGGGGAAGGGGATGATGGTGGTGGTGATGATGGTGGTGATGATGAGGAAAAAGAAGAGAGGCAGTGGGAAACGGGTCTGGTGGAACTTTTAAAAGCAGCTTTATTTATTTTATTCTTTCTCAGCCCTGGTGAGGAAGACTTTAAAAAAGAAAGGGAGGATGGAGGAACTTTGCTACCAGCTTTAAGAGGAACGGGTTTTATTTGGGCCTGAGGGGTCTCTCCTTCATGAGGACCAGGATGCTGACAAGGAGAGGGAGGAAAGAGAGAGTCTATTAGGCCAGATCCACACTAGCCAAATAATCCAGTTTGAAATTAGATTATTTGCCATGCCTCCTTCATCTGGAGTCCGGGGATTTGTAGTTTTGCCAGGTCTTGAGCCTTCTGTGCCAAAGAGTGTTGGTGCCTCACCAGATGACAAAACCCCAGGATTCCATAGGAAGGAGCCATGGCAAACCATCCAGTTCCAAACTGGATTATTTGTCTGGTGCGGATGCACCCTCAGTTGTGGCACCTGTAAGACTAAGAGGTTTAGCCTGAACATTCTCTTTCATGAGGACTAGGATGAGAATGAGGATAAGGAGGATATATATATATATATATATAGGAGTGTGGTCCATTTGAAACCAGCTGGTTCCTTTTAGTAGGAACTTCCTCCTCCATGAGATTAATGAGGATGGTGTGGATGAAGAGGGAGATAAAAACAAGAGGTGGGAGTGTGGGCAAGGAATATTGTGGCGCCTTTAAGTGATAGATTTATCTGCGGCTGAGCTTTCTTCTTCCTGAGATTAATGAGGAGGGCGATGAAAAGAAGGGGAGGCAAGAAAAAAAAGGACTTTTTTTCTCCTCTTTCAGAGTAGTGACAGCTCTATGCTTTCTCCTTCTTGAGGACTAGGGTGATGATGCTGAGGTTGATAAATAGAAACTGAGGAAGGGAGGAAAGGAAGAATGTTCCACTAACTTTAAGGAATAGAAACTTTTCTTGAGAGCCAACCTGTCCCTGCTGTGTGCAAAGCGAAGGGCTCCTTTCTTAGGCAGAGAAAACATTGAATTTCTCGAGAAGTCTCTGGACTGTTACATCTGTGGGCGGGGGGAGAAACTTTTAGGTGCCAAACTTGCCAAATTGTTGTCCCAAATTGCAGTCCAAGGAAAGGGTTTCTACGTTTGTTGGGGAGCTGAGTTATCAGAGGATGGATTTTCTTCCTTGTAAAATTGAAGATGATGATTAGGAAAAGAAAGGGAGGGAAGGCACGGGGGAGACCCAAGAGCCTTGTGCCCCCTTGAAGACTACTAGATTTTATTCTTTTTCTCTTTTTTCATGGGTTTGAGGTGGGGAGGATGAGGATGGATGAGCAAGAAGTCCAGCAGAAGGAGAGAAATGCAAAAAAGGAGGCAACCTTGGGAAATTGGTGGTGGCAAGGGGGGCAGGACGTTGGCCTTCAAGGGTAAATGAGGAGAGCTGAACAATGGGCAATTCTGTTGACCATGAGAAAATTAAAATGTATGGAGGCCTTTGGCTGCTCGGGGCAAAACAAAAGCGACTCTCTGGGAATCTGCCAAATTGCAGTATTAGGTTGCTTAAACCCAATACGAATGGTAATACTATAGTCGTAATATTAATATTGAAATAATATTATTACATAATGATGTGATGGTGGTGACTTTGGTTCGCTTTGCGGTGTAAAGTCTGCCGAAACGTAGAGGGGACTTGGGGTGTGTGTCTTGCAATAACAGCAGCAGCATTTTCTGAGTGATGCACATGTCAGTTTGATGGGAACGTGGCCCCTCTCTGTGAAATTTAACATTCCCCTGCACCCCTTCCTGGGTTTCAGAGAAGCCATTGGTAGGAAGAAGGAATAAAGCTCAGACTTTAGGAATCTGGGGGAAATCTTGCATGTGGGAAGGAATCCTGCACATGACACCCCCCACTCCTCGGAAGAAAAGTGCTCTCTACTTATGTTCCTATTCATATCAAAAAGGGTCGCGAGCCAGAAATAACCCTCTACTGGGCCCTCTCTGTGTCTGTACCGATTCCTATAATCGTATCCTCCAATTTTTGGAGGTCACTTGAAACTGGACTATCCTTCTCTGTATGCTATTTGGAAATATTTTTGATTCTCCATGTCACATTCTCTGTAAATCTAGGGAAAGTCAGGTTTGGGATGGGGGAAGTCCATTTAGAGACTTGAGGGTCAGAAGACTAAGATCTTTATGATTCATATTTTTTGAGAGATATACGTGTGTGAGAGAAAGTGCCCTGTAACATCACAAACAACGTCCTAACCGAGGCTGGCAGAATGAATGGCAAGCCCATGGGCACAATCCCATGGACCCTGCCCAAGTGTCCTTCTGCCACAAATATCAAAAGGAGGGGGCTGTAGGTGGGTTATTATTTATTTGTCTTCAAAACCCCCAATGCTGAAATTCCCACCACGGACGGTATGTGCTCTGATGATCAACCGTAGAACCCGAAGTTTATACACTGCTGTGAACAGCAGCGGTATTAGAAAGGAATATAGTTTTATTGATTAGCCAATTGACCATATCAAAACAGTTAACATCAGACATTATAAGAATGAAATAAAATAAATACAATACAACAAAGCAGCGATATTAATGCTGTAATCCTATACATATCTAGCCAGAAATAAATCCCCCTCAGTTCAGTGTAGCTGATTCCCAATTAAATGAAGATAGAAATGAAGCTTGAATCACTGAAAAGCTATATGCACTTCTAGGGAATTACTCTGGCAGAACTCAACAGGACTTACTTCAAAGTAAATACTGTGGTTGGTTCAGATAAACCTGGATTGTGTCCCCTTCCTTCCCTCCTCCTCTTCTTCCTCTTCTTTCTTTTTAAATTTATTTCTCACCTTTCTCGCAACACGGGATCTAAGGCGGCATACAACATTTGAAAACACACAATGCAAGTAAAAAAATGGATAATGCAAAAGTTAAAATGCAATTAAACTATGCTTCTTTTAAAAAATGCACACACACATTAAAAACAGCATTAAAAACAAGTTCAAACAGCATTAAAAGATGGTTACGTACATAATAAAATAAAAACACTGCATTATTTGCTGCATATGCTAAAATCCCAAAGCTTCCTTAAATAAAAAAAGGTTTTTGCTTGCATTCTTCTTCTCCTTTTATTGTTGTTATTATTATTATTCTAAAGGAACTGACAAAACACCTGAATGAAATCCCTGTAGATAGGACTCCAACAGTACAGATTCAAAAATTGTGACAGGCCAATAATCCCTAACCCTCATGGATACCTAGAGTTTGAATTTTTGATGGTGCAAATCTTTAGTCAGTAAATACATGGTAGACTGTGAAACCAAGATTATAATAACATTTTAATATATAATCATGTCATAACAACTGGAAGAGCAATAAAAGCAATAATGAGATGAATGTAATAGTTAATCATTGCCAGTGTTAAAACTTGATGAAGTTGATTATATTGTTAAGAACTTTGAAGACTTTTTGGTCCTGGAGGCAAAGAGAAAATAGGTTTGTGGCAAATCTTGAAAAATGTCAAGAGATTTGGGTGTACCCAGTTGCCAAAACTGAAACTGGGCATCTGGAGACGGGTGATTCATTGATGACGACTGATGATCGGGTTAAGAATTTTGCAGAGCCTTTGCTGTTTAGTGACAAAGTAGAAGCTACTGTGTGGCAAAAATGTCCCATTATTTTCACTGTTATTAATGGGAAAACATAAAAAATACATGAGCATGGGTTCCCTAAAGCTATGAAATATTCTTACTGTTATCATCCTGTGGTAGGAGTTACCTTTTGTGACTTTATAAGTGTGCAGTTCTGAGCGGCTTCAGGGGCACCTCGGCATGTGTATCACATCTGACACGCTTGTAAAGTTTTCTGCCTATACTTGTATGTGCAGGTTTTCAAAACAGCAATAAGGGACAGTCGAAATTTGCAACATGCAGGAATTGGGAAATAACAATTATCAGGCTGGTGTTCTACCTAAAGGCCAAATGCAAGTACAGTTGTCCCTCCGTATCCACGGATTTGGTATCCACGGATTTAAGTATTCACGGCTTGGAAATATTCTTTAAAAAATAAGAATCCCAAAAGCAAACCTTGATTTTGCCATCTTATATAAGGGACACCATTTTGCTATGCCATTGCATATCATGGGACTTGAGTATTCACGGATTTTGGTATCCACGGGGGATCCTGGAACCAAACCCCAGCAAATAGGAAGGAACAACTGTACTGATTTCAGTCAACCTAGCCATGTGATTCTTTGTAAAATCAACATGTTGTCCACATTCTTAAACAACATGATGTGCACATTTCTGTCTTTAGGAAGGGCCCAGACCTTAACATATGGGATATTTTGGCCTCTCGTTCAGTCTATGTAGAAGGAAAAGTTTTCCAGCCTTCAGATAAGGGATGTCACTTATAATAAGGGATACCCGGTAACCCTATAATGGACAAGCCTTCCAACTATCCATAAGGGACATTCGTTATAATAAAGGAGACCTGCTAGCCCTATGAGAGACAATCTTTCTCTCCCTCAAAGAAGGGACATGCCGTAGAATCATAGAGTTGGAAGAGACCCCAAGGGCCATCTAGTCCAACCCCCTGCCATGCAAGAATACACAATCAAATCATTCCCGACCGTCGGCCATCCAGCCTCTGTTTAAAGACCTCCAAAGAAGATGGAGACTCCACTACACTCCCAGGCAGTGTATTCCACTTCCGAACAGCTCTTACTGTCTAGAAGTTCTTGCTAATGTTTAGGTGGAATCTCTTTTCCTGTGGTTTGAGTCCATTGCTCCTTATAATAAGGGATCCCTAACAACCCTATGTGTCTGTGAGACACACACATCAGCTTGAATCTTCAGTTGATGAAAACATGTCTTCCTTCATTGCTTTATCCATTGCATAATTAGTAACTCAGTGCATGAATGTACACAGTGTGCAGGATGCTCAAACACATCAATCATATATGAACTTGCCACAAGCCTCACTTTAAAAATCACTATGTGCCATTCCTCCAAAAACACAACAAAACAAAAACGCCAGCCTTGCTGTGCAGGCTCCATAGGCTGGAAATGCACCTAGGTCTCTCTCATTCATGGATTGTGCTGGAGGGCTTCCCCTGCGACATATGCAGCCATCTTTGTCTGGAGTTGCTACGAGACTGAAAAACTTAATGTTAAATCCAACAACTAGTCCCAGCTGGAGTAAACCCATTGATTCAATGGGACTTGCATCAGGGTTGCCTTTCATCTCATTCTTTCATTGAATCTACTTTAGATGGGATTAACAATTGGTTTTACTCCATAGAGATCTGTAATTTTATTTACCGTATTTATTTATTAGATTTATATCCCGCTTTTCTCCCAAGAAGGGACTCAAGGCGCTTGATCTGTAAGGTATACACCCAAGGAGTTCTGTACATGTAAATTTAGTTTCATACGTCATATCTGGTCGGGAATGCTTTGATTGAGTATTCCTGCATGGCAGGGGGTTGGACTGGATGGTCCTTGTAGTCTCTTCCAACTCCATTATTCTATGATATGTCACAGAATAAAAATAACAACTCTGTATGTGTGTGTCCCAGCCATCAATGTGACCATCCAGCAAAGTAGGTCACAAGTCTGTCCATTTTACAGATTGGTACATGGAGGCTAAAGTAATAGGCTATCCCATGGCCACTGTTGGAAGAGGTGTGACTTGAATGCTCAGTTCTGAGTTCTGAGACCACTTTTCTCACATATAGTAGGACTCCCATATCCACTGATTCATTATCCACTGATTCAATTATCCATGGGACACAAAACAGCACACCTACCATAGAGTCTTCCTAGAAAATGTGTCCTTTCTAGCCATTTTTAGGTCCTCCAAGGCAACTCTATGGTATTTTAAACCAAAAGTACCATTATTTTCAATGGTGTTCGCTATTATCCATAGTTTTCAGTATCCACGACCCCCACAAACCCAATCCCCAACAGATAAGGGGGTCCTACTGTATTTAGTCCTGGAAAACAAACCTTATGAGGAGCAGGGAGCTGGGGGTATTTAGCTTGGAGAAGAAGAGAGGTGACATGATAGCCATGTTTAAATATTTGAAGGGATGTCATACTGAGGATGGAGCAAGCTTGTTTTCTGCTGCTCCAGAGACTAGGACACAGAGCAATGGGTTCAAATTACAAGCAAAGGAATTCCTCCTAAATATTTGGAAGAGTGTCTTGGCTGTAAGAGTTGTTCGACAGTGGAATTGGACTGCCTTGGAGGGTGGTAACTGTTCTCCACTGGAGATAATTAAACAGAGGTTGGATGGGCATCTTTCCAAAGTGGTGTAGTTGTGTACTCCTCCATGGCAGGGGGTTGAACTAGATGTTCCTTGTGGTCCCTTCCAGCTCTAAGATTCTATGGTCCTATGATTCTATGTATCTTTCATTTACTCTAGGGATTTGTATGCCGTCTTTTAGTAAAATTCCCTCTTTGGGTTGCCCTGTGTTTTAACTGCTGTCGATCCTCTCTTTTGATCAGTGAACCGGAGCAAGATGACTATGTTTGTTGGTAGGGGATTCTTGCAAAGCCAACAGGTCTTAAAAACAGATCAGTAGGACAGGGAGATCGTAGAATAATAGAATAATAGAATCATAGAGTTGGAATAGACCCCAAGGGCCATCTAGTCCAACCCCATTCTGCCATGCAGGAATACATAATCAAATTCCTGACAGATGGCCAGCCAGCTTCTGTTTAAAAACCTCCAAAGAAGGAGAATCCACCACACTCCCAGGCAGTGCATTCCGCTGCCAAACAGCTCTTACTGTCAGATGTAAGTTTTGTGCTGTTTAGGTTTCCCCCATTCTTGTCATTTTGACTCCTTAGTTTCTGGTTCAAGTTGTGGTTTGGGAGGAAGAAGAAGCAAAGTAGTCACCTTAAGGTGACCCTATCACAAGGTTTTCTTGGCAAGATTTGTTCAGAGGGGGTTTGCCTTTGCCTTTCTCTGAGGCTGAGAGAGTGTGACTTGCTAAAAGTCATCCAATGGGTTTCCATGACCAAGTGGGGAGTGAAACCCAGCCTCCAGAGTCGTAGTCCAATGTTCAAGCCACTGCACTTGGCTCTTAAACACTCAGGTTACCGGAGTGATAAAAGGTTCTGTGTTAACTAGGAAGCTTGTACAGTTGTCCCTTCATATTGGCTGGGGTTTGGTTCCCGGACCCCCCGTGGATACCAAAATCCATGAATATTCAAGTCCCATTATATGCAATGGCATAGCAAAATGGTGTCCCTTAGATAAGATGGCAAAATCAAGGTTTGCTTTTTGGATTATTATTTTTTAAAGAATATTTTCAAGCCGTGAATACTTAAATCCATGGTTACCAAATCTGTGGATACGGAAGGACAACTGTACACTTCTTCCCACTGATTCCAGTTGGCATAGGTAATGGTTTTAATCTTACCTGTAAAATTTTCTCTTGCACAAAAATGGTGACAGATGCTTTGTCCTATTTACCAGTCTTATAGGATGAATTTGGGTCTGCCATATGGATTCAGAGACCATTTTGACTAAGTTTCCATTCCTTTGCCTATAAAACAGGAGTGTTGTTGTTGTTGTTATTCCTACTCCTACTCCTACTACTATTATGATTATTATCCTGTTTCTTCTCCTGTTTGGGACTCAAGTTGACTTCAACAGTTAAAACAAAGATAACAAAAAATTCACAGCATACAAAAGTTACAAAGCAATCAAACTGTTGCAAAATGAAAACCAGGTAAAAGCATAAACCTTAAACAACAACAACAACAACAAATAACAATCCAGAACATTATCTGTATCTGTAATTAGAGGTAATGCAAGTAGATAAAAATGTGATAATATTTAGCCATGTATGTATGAGAATATAGCAACTGTAATAAATTATATATATAATATAAATCCAGAACATTATACAAGGCCTGTTTCCCCTAAAAAAAAAATCAATTCTCAAAGGACTTTTGGAATAAAAAGGTTTTTACCTGCTTGTGGAAAGATAGTAAGGAGGGTGCCAGTCTGACCTCTCTGGGAAAGGACTTCCAGAGATTGGAACCACAGCAACCACAAAGAAGGTCCTGCATCCTGTGAAAGAAGACCATAGAGTCGCAGTGGAGGACCTAACAGATGCCTAGAGAGGCGTTCTCTCCAGGTATCTTCTACTTCCTCCAGCATGACTCTATGGTATGCTTGGACCAGAAGTCATTCATTTTAATAGGCTTCGCTATCGTCCGTTGTTTCCAGTATCCGTAGTACGTCTGGGAACATACCTCCCATGGATACAAGGGTCGTATCGTAATACGATTCAGAATCTAACAGACAGAACAGCTCAGTTTTCTGTCTCATACATCCACACACACTCCTTCTGTGGTATTTATTAAAAAAATTATTTATTTTGTCTCTCACCTCTCTCCCAGTGAAAGACCCAGGGCAATGTGTAACAAAAAATGAACTGCAGTTGGATCCTCGTATCCACAAGGGGTTTGGTTCCCAGATTTACTGTGGATACCTGAAACTGCAGTTAACAGCAATCCCTATTAAAATAAAGGACTTCTAGTAAAAACATACCATAGACAGGACCGGTTTAGGGATTTTTATCTGTATTGTATTTTAATTTTTGTAAGCCGCCCCGATTGTTTTAACAGAGGGGTGGGGTATAAATAAAAATTATTATTATTATTATTATTATTATTATTATTAAGGAATTTTGGGGCCCCCTGCAATGCTTTATTTTGGGATTCGGATTTTTTTTTTTTGGATTAGGATTTTTTTTATTGGAATAAGACCCCATATGTTTATTTCAGGTCAATGTAACCTAACTCAACCTAAGCTATTCACAGTACAGAATATTCAGAGTATTACTAATAATGTTTTTGCAGGAGGAGGGTTACTACTACCACAATGATGGGGGGCCCTGCGGATGCTGACCCCGCCATTGCCTTAAACTGGCCCTGACCATAGAGCTGCATTGGAAGACCTAGAAGATGCCTAGAGAGGAAACCTCTCTAGGCATTTTCCAGCACGACTCTATGGTATGTGCCCTGTGGCTAACTGAAACTGTGGATATTAGTTCCACAGATACTGGGGTCCATCTATGTAGTTAAGAAATGTATGTTATAACATTAAAGCTTGTTTTCTGTTGCTCCAGAGCTTGTTTTCTGCTGCAAGCTTGGAGGACCTAGCAAATGCCTAGATAGGTGTTCTCTCCTGGGGCAATCTTGTTTTCTGCTGTTCCAGAGACTAGGACATGGAGCAATGGGTTCAAACTCCAGGAAAAGAGATTCCACCTAAACATTAGAATCATAGAATCATAGAATTGCAGAGTTGGAAGAGACCACGAGGACCATCCAGTCCAACCCCCTGCCATGCAGGAAATCACGATCAAAGCATCCCTGACAGATGGCCATCCAGCCTCTGTTTAAAGACCTCCAAGGAAGGAGACCCCACCACGCTCCGAGGGGGTGTGTTCCACTGCCGAGGAACTTCCTGACAGTAAGAGCTGTTTGGCAGTGGAATACACTGCCTGGATGTGTGGTGGGGTCTCCTTCTTTGGAGGTTTCAAACAGTGGCTGGATGGCCATCTGTTGGGAATGATTTGATTGTGTATTCCTGCATGGCAGGGGGTTGAACTAGATGGCCCTTGTGGTCTCTTCCAACTCTATGATCCTATGAAAGAACAACTTTAAAAGTTCACCGTCATATTATAACCAAGCAAGAATTAAAAAAAATTAAAATATAAAAAAAGAATTCAGCATTCCCATTAAATGATATTTCTAGAGCAGTCAGGTAGGGACCCCCAACAGGCATCTAAATAAAAAGACCTTTGTTTGAAAGGCGCTCAACATAGCTTCTTGCGGAATGGAATTCCTCGGGCCAGGGAGCCACCATGGAAAAGACCCTTTTCTCTGTCTTCACCAAATGTGAGGTCTTTCTTCTGACGTAAAGTAAAATTCAAAGCTTGGGAAAGTTCCCTTTTTTGGAACATATTCCCTTTGCCCCCAAATCCCCCCCAGACAGCATGGCTAGTGGTCACGCTGATTGGAGGGAGCAATGCTTCCAAAAAGGAACTTTCCCAAAGTCTGTTTAGAAGCTATTCCTCTTATTCCAGATTCTGGACAGTTCATGTATAATCTGTGTTTATAGCAAGTCTTGTTTTGCATTCTGGATTGAAGATAAATTCAACACACACACCCTTCCCGCTGTTTCTGGTGTTTGAGGGTTTTTAATTTGCGGCTGTGATTTGATCGTATTGTTTGATAAAGGGGAGATAGGGAAGGCCACAGCTTTTTAAAAAAGCTGCGATCCCATGTGCATTGATGTGGAGGTAAACTCCCCATCAAATTCAGGTAAGCTTAACTTCCAAGGATAAATGAAAGAGCCATATTCAGTGTTTCAAATGAAGCCCCCCAAAAGCCCAAAATAGAGAGTGAACCTCACTGAAAACCAGATCAGTTTGCCTGCAAGGATACAAAAGCAAGAGAAATGACCAGTGTGCAGTAAACTGAAGAAAGGAAAGCATAGACCATATTCTGCACAGGATGGCCGTTTCTTATCCATTTGCAGGCGGGATTGTGCCAGAGCTGATCATACAAGATTGCACCAGAGTTGCTCATACAAGGATTTTTGCTTGTTTCACTTTGTGAGAATATTTTAACTTACTCATGGCAAAAACGTGTGCATCCAATCTTTGATGTTTGGGAGTATTTTTTTTTTTTTAAATGTATTGGGCGAACCAAACTAAAATAGCCCAAGCAGATAGATAAGCAGGGAAGATAATTTTGGATCCGTGGTCTAAACGATCCAAGTCCGTCTTTTTTTCCTAATTCCTGATGCACAATTCTTGTTGCATCCTTTGAAAGCAATTTGTAGGATTGGGATCTGGTAATTCACAAGACTCGTTTGGCAGCTTCAAACAAATGGACTGGGAAACTTAGATATGCATCTGAATGCGGCCAGATGTTACATTTAACTCTCAGCCATAGCAGTATATTTTCCCCCCTAACACATTTTAACAATGTGTAGCAAGAATAGTGGATATTAGTTCACTGTCACAAGTGTCCAGGAGTTCACTGAAATGTCTTAGAAGATCAGCCTTATGTTATATTGTTTCCTAAAGTGGGACAGATTAGGAGAATTATAAGTGCCAAAATCTGTTTCTTGTATATGTCTCACTAATTGTGTACTTACTACTATGAATCTCAGCGGATATATCCTAGAAAGTGGTTGGTTTTTAGTTGATATGGGATAAGTCTTTATTTTTTTAAGTGTATGGTTAATATCTCAAAAAAACTACAGTCAGTCCTCTGTAACCATGGATTTGGCATCCATGGATTCCACCATCCACGGCTTGAAAATACAGTTGTCCCTCCATATCCATGGATTTGATATCTACATATTTAAGTATTCATGGCTTGAAAATATTCTTTAAAAAATAATAATCCAAAAAGCAAACCTTGATTTTGCCATCTTATATAAGGGACACCATTTTGCTATGCCATTGCATACCATGGGACTTGAGTATTCACGGATTTTGGTATTCATGGTGTGTGTGTGTGTGTGTGTGTCCTGGAACCAAACCCCAGCAAATATGAAGGGACAACTGTATTAAAAAAAAAAAAATCCAAGAAGCAAAACTTGATTTTGCCATTTTCTATATGGGACACCATTTTATTATGCCATTGTATTTAATGGGACTTGAGCATCCACAGATTTCAGTATCTATGGGTGGTCCTGGAACCAAATTCCAGTGGAGACCAAGGGCCCACTGTGTATGTCCATTTTGCCCCCTGCTCCTTTAATCTTCCAAAATATTGGATTAATGTACCCTCTGCTAAAATGAGAATGGCTAAATGTCCTTCCCCTGGAAAGTTTGACAGGATATTTCCAGGATAACCCTAAGGAAATTAGAATCTGTTCCTGTAACCTCTTAATTACAGAAGATATTAACCATCTTATTTTAGAATGTAATAATTATTCTGATATTAGCGTTGCTGACTCAACTGACAGGGAGGTCACCTTTGGAAAAACTGTGCAGTTGTCCCTCCGTATCCACGGATTTGGTATCCACGGATTCAAGTATTCACGGCTTGAAAATATTCTTTAAAAAATAATAATCCAAAAAGCAAACCTTGATTTTGCCATCTTATATAAGGGACACCATTTTGCTCTGCCATTGCATATAATGGGACTTGAGTATTCACACATTTTTGTATCCACGGGGGGTCATGGGACCAAACCGCAGCGAATAGGAAGAGACAACTTGTATTTCTCATTGAACGATTGTAACAAATACGTAACTTTGAGGACTGCGAAATTCTTGGCTTTGGCCTTAAAGCTTGCATGCAAAAGACCAAAGGTGATATTTGCAATATACCATAGTTGAATCGTGGCTATTTGCTAATTACGATAAAATTTTGATTGATTGACTGACTAATCTGTCAAAGCAAAACCTACACTAGACTCAAGTTTGAAAGGGATGGAGAAAAGGGATCTTTGATTTTGGGAAGATGTCTGTTTCACGGGAGACCCAAATCTGTGGGATATGAAAGTGTCATGTTAACAATATGTGTAGTCATCATGTCCTGCTAATGATGTGATTAACTATCATGGGATATTGTGGAAGAGGGGGAGAAAAAAATATACAGTTGTACCTCCATATCCACGGATTTGGTGTCCATGGATTCAAGTATTCACGGCTTGAAAATATTCTTTAAAAAAATAATAATCTGAAAAGGAAACCTTGATTTTGCCATCTTATATAAGGGGCACCATTTTGCTATGCCATTGCATATCATGGGACTTGAGTATTCACGGATTCTGATATCCCACGGGGGGTCCTGGAACCAAACCCCAGCGAATATGGACAACTGTACTCCTCCAGGCAGCATGGTGTAGTGGTTTGAGAGTTGGACTAGGACTCCAAGAAACCAGGGTTCAAATCCGCATTTACATAGCTGGAGGTAAGTCACCACCTCTGAATAAACCCTACTGAGAAAACCCCTGATAGGCTTCCCTTTGGGTGGCTGTAAGTCAGAAATGACTTGAACAACAATATACTCAACTCATATTGCAGGATCCGTTTTGTCCTTGTGGCAGCATTAAATCGGCAGTCCATGTGCTGCTATTTTATCCTTTCGATAGGGATATGAGGAGGAAACTGATCTCCTCTTTCTTGACATCTGTTGCCAGGGCGTTCATCCAACTTTTATGCATCCTTTCTTTTAGCAGACCAAGATAATAGGGTGACAGCTATGTCTGCAAAATTCGTAGAGGATGCTGTTAAAACAAGATTGGGCATGGTTTTCCGAGTCCTGATTTTATATAGCTTTCAGAATGTTTTGCATTGTATATTGTATGGATTTCATTTATCACCCCCCTCATCAATTAGCATTAGGAGAAAAAACCCTCCCATTTGCAAGAATGGGAAATTCTTTGCTCCACAATCAGAACATCATTTTTAGTGAATTCTCAGCAAAGAGGGGAAGTTTCAAATTTCTCCGTTCTAACCACGACAATATTGACGATGATTGCCCAATAACCTTCTAAACCAGGTGTTTAAGTCTTTCTTCTTTTAAAAAGATCTCCTTTTTTAATGCGTATGGGTATGTCGTATCTAAAAGTATGGAGTATACATTTATATACAATTGGCGATCTCAAACAAGATCAATAAGATGAGGTATTCAAATGAAAGTAAGGTATATAAGACAATCCAAACCGAGGTGTAACTTAGAGGAAGTCATTTTTGTATAAATATGTATGTATGTAGATGTAAATGTAGGTGTATATGTATATATGGAAGACATGGAAGGAAGACGGGAATGGATGGTTAAGTATGTAGAAGAAGATATGTATATTTTGGAGAGGGAAGGGAAAGTAAATGGAGGAAGAAAAGGTAGAAAGGGAAGGCAGGGAAATAAATAACCAGATAGAGATGGAATGGATGTTTTAAGTAAGGAAGGTACGGAAGGAATGAGAAATAGAAGGGGGAAAAGGGGGCGAAAGGTATTTATGTTTTTATGTTATGTAAGTATGTGTGTATTTATGCATCTACACATATATGTGATTAAAACCTTGTCAAAATAAATAATTAAAAAAAGATCTTTGTGATTACTAGCAATGCTCTTTGTGTTGAGTTGGGCATTGATTAAAAATGACAGGGAGGCTGTATAATTGTATTCATCCACGTAAGTGTATGCATTTTGCTAATAAATGCTTGCATATATATATATATATATATATATTAAAAGGCAAAATTCACCCAACTGTGCAGCAGGCGGGGAAAAGAACCAAAGAATTCAGCATAGGCTTATCAGAGTTCCTGTATCTAATATTTCTTGGGTCTAATATTTCTGCTGCCCTGATTTGTTTGTGATTATTCCAAACTAAATAAGGCTTCAGTCCAACCGTTCATCCCAATCAGAGAAGACCTACTGAACCAGTGGGATTTACCTACGTGTTGGCTCACTTTTCAAAAATGAATTCAACGGGTTTACCCTCGTTGGGACTAATTAATAGGTTTTTGGCCCAAGTGTGTCAGAAATACAGCCAGATGGACTAATGCATCTTTCCGCATGAGGCAGAGAGAGTCAAACTTTGTATAGTAAAATACAGATCATACCGTATAATAAAATACAGATTTATCTCCCTGACATGACCAGAGAGAAATTCCTGGACTGTTTTGGTGGTAATTAGATGGTGAGGAGGGAGAATGGTTTCTCCTTTTTTAAAAAAAGAAAGAAAGGAAAATGTATCTACCTCCTTCATCTGAATGAGTGCTTAAAGAATAATTGGCCTCGGAGATGGTTGTGTTTAATGCACTCCAGCTTTCTTTCTTTCTTTCTTTCTTTCTCTCTTTCTCTCTTATTCTCTCGTAAGGCAGTGGTCAGAGGATAAAAAACTGCTACTTGAGTTTCGGAATTGGAAGTGTGACACTAGTTACCGCTAAATTATTGTACTGCAGCGCTACGGTTATTAAACATCCTTAGCCCGTAGACTCAAGTGTTGCCAGTCCCAACTTAAAGTAGGGCCATTCAGTTAACAGATTTTGCATAAGTGTTGGATTTGCCCTTCAGCAGTTGAGTCAGTTGGGACATGGAATTGGATTATGTGGGGTGTAATGTAGGACGATAATTTTATATATATATAAAAAAAATCAATTCAAAGTTCAGGGTTCCAATCCTAAGCCTGTTTTACAGACCCTCTAACATTTCAGAGGAAAACTGGGACCCATGTTCAAACAACATCAGAATGTGGCCAAAATGTGAAAAGTGATTAATGAGGGAGAACACATCAGCTGGGAGAAGCTGCAGCAGTTTGCTTTTGCCTGAGCCTACTGGGAAGGACCAGATTCGTCCCCCTCCTCTCCTTTCCCTCTACTTCTGAGGTCCCATCTATACAAGGGGGGGAAAATACAATCTACTCCGAAGAAGCAGCCAATTGGAGCGTTGCAACCTGTCTTAACCATCAAAAGAGCCCCCTTAAACATAGCATGACCCCAGCCAAGATGACGGACATGAAAGATTTACTTGCGCTTTTAAATCTGCCACCGGCATTTTTGTTTAAGACAGTTTACCACGGTGCGCACATGCGATATTTCATATTTACAAAAAAAAAAGGGGGGGGGAGAGGAAAAGATCACCGTTTTATCTCCTTACTGATCTCTCACTTAGCCGGAGGCGCTTTCCCTGTTTGCTAGCATGCTCACCCAGCCAATCAGATTATGCTGCCTGCTCACAGCAACGCGAATGCGACTGTCTTAACGATTGCACATTTACATGACTTATGGAGCTTTTTAAAAAACTCTTGAGAAAAGCTCCAAAGGCTTCCCATAGAATCATAGAATCAAAGAATTGTAGAGTTGGAAGAAACCACAAGGGCCATCCAGTCCAACCCCCTGCCACGCAGGAAATCACGATCAAAGCCTCCCTGACAGATGGCCATCCAGCCTCTGTTTAAAGACCTCCAAGGAAGGAGACCCCACCACGCTCCGAGGGAGTGTGTTCCACTGCTGAACAGTTCTTACTGTCAAAAAGCTCCTCCTCATGTTGAGGTGGAATCTCTGTTCCTGGAGTTTGAACCCATCGCTCCGTGTCCTAGTCTCTGGAGCAGCAGAAATCAAGCTTGCTCCATCCTCAATGTGACACCCTTCAGATACTTAAACAGGGCTATCATATCGCCCCTTAACCATTTTTTTCCAGGCTAAACATACCCAGCTCCCTAAGTCTCTCCTCATAAGGCATGGTTTCCAGACCTTTCACCATTTTAGTCGCCCTTCTCTGGATACGCTCCAATTTGTCAATTGGACCCAAAGGAGTTTAAGGTGGATTTGGCTGCCCCTCTTCTGAATGAGACATATTGATGCGGATGTCTGTTTGGACAGATTGCCTTCCATGTGATTGCCATTTGGATAATTTTCACCCTTCGGAAAGGCCCTGAGTTAACTGAGGGTAAACTATTTTTGCACTTTGAACTTTGCAGCAAGGACTTTCAGTCAGGGAGTTGAGGGGACGGGTGTCTTGAGACGGGGTTGCGCTCAAGATCACCCTCCTAGTGTTGCAAATTTGGGGTGGAAACCCAAACTAAGGTTCGATCCAGGAAGGACAGAACCCAGTGGGGCTTGCGGACCCTTGGTCAGATTCTCAAGCTTATGTGAAACAGAGGTTTCGCTGTGGTTTGAGGAGATTGGCAGGAGAGGCATAAGCAGCTATTGGAGCGCTATGGAAATCTTTGGATCCAAACCTCAATTCTCCCCGATCATAAGGCAAGGACATTGTTATCAATGCTGAGAAATAAGAAGATTGCACCTGTTTTTTGAATTGAACTGGAGACCTCTTTGAGACAGACCAGTATCAGTCGTTGGGGGCATGCTGAAAGAACTTTGCAGCAAGCGAATTAAGCTGAAGACAAAGGGGGAGGAAGAGGGAGAA
The DNA here is from genome assembly GCA_030847615.1 of Gambelia wislizenii. Classification (NCBI taxonomy): domain Eukaryota; kingdom Metazoa; phylum Chordata; class Lepidosauria; order Squamata; family Crotaphytidae; genus Gambelia; species Gambelia wislizenii. The sequence goes on along the minus strand of JAUMIR010000014.1, from coordinate 17,169,096 downwards.
ACTGGGGCATTTTAATAGCAACTGAGAAAGTGAGATGGCAGAGGATTAATCAGGATTGTCTCTACCAAATCAAGGCAGTGGGAGGATATGATATTTTTTTAAACTCCCAAGTAAGTTGCACAGATGGGAACAATCTGGGCTGTGGCGCTTTACCTGAAAAAAGGCCACTGTAGAGGCACCGTCTTGAATTCATTTTATTCCATGGAAAGAGAGTATAATTAAACATGAGCAGCTGGAACATATTTTGGAAACGGTCCAGCATATGTTAGTCTGGGGGTCTAGCTACAGTGGGAGGGGAGTGCGCAAAAAGAGAGATTTGCCGCCCAAGTAAGATTTCTGGTTACCCCCTCAGCCCAAAAAATGTTCCTTTAGCACCCAAATTTCTATCCTTGCAGAGAGTGAGGCACTGAAAAAAATTCAAACCTAGATCTCTTCTGTTTGCTGTGTTGGCATTTCCTGGGTGAATTTTGCCTGCTCCTTTTCTTTCAGTGCCTAAACTGTTTCCTTTGAACTTGTGACTGAAGTTTTAAGTGACTGCAATGCTTGAGATTTGCCAGCTGAAGGGGGGAAAATCATTTGGAGTTCCCCCCAAATTCTTATTTGGGGGAGCAATACCTTCATTCCTCCCACATCCCTATAGCTCCAACCTTGAATCTCCCTCTTTGTTTCTGGGAGTGCCATTTTGGAGACCATAAAGGCTGGCACCTTGGAGGAATGAGACTGCTTTTAGCTTACAATCAGATCTGGAGAATGTTTCTCAAGGGAACTACAGCTCCCAGCCAGGGCGGGTTTAAGGGCCCTGCAGCACTTGCAGCCGCAAGGGGCCCCATCATTGTTGGGGACCCTGTCATGACCCTCCTCCTGCAAAAGCATTATTAGTAATACAGTTGTCCCTTCATATTGGCTAGGGTTTGGTTCCAGGACCCCCCATGGATACCAAAATCCATGAATACTCAAGTCCCATGATATGCAATAGCATAGCAAAATGGTGTCCCTTATATAAAATAGCGAAATTAAGGTTTGCTTTTTGGATTATTATTATTTTTTCAAGACTATTTTCAAGCTGTGAATACTTGAATCCATGGATACCGAATCCGTGGATAATATGGGACAACTGTACTCAAGTCCCATTATATGCAATGACAGAGCAAAATGGTGTCCTTTATATAAAATGGCAAAATCAAAGTTTGCTTTCTGGATTATTATTTTTTAAGAATATTTTCAAGCCGTGAATACTTGAATCCGTGGCTACCAAATCTGTGGCTACCAATTCCGTGGATACGGAGGGACAACTGTAATCTGAATATTCCTGCATGGCAGGGGGTTGAACTGGATGGCCCTTGTGGTCTTTTCCAACTCTACAATTCTGTGATTCTGTGATTCTATCCTGTACTGTGAATAGGTTAGGTCAGGTTAGGTTACACTGACCTGAGATAAACATGTGGCCCCCTAAAATAAAGCGTTACAGCCCCCCCCCCCAAATTATTTCAACTGGCCCTGCTCCCAGCATCTGCAGCCATGGGCATAGGATGGGGATTTTGGGAGTTAAAGTCCCCTCAGGCAACTTTCCCAATCTCTGTTTATAGTGGACAAAGGGGCATTACGACCAGGCTTGGAAAAAAAGAGCTATCCCCGATTTAGTTTATTTTCTTTGAAACAATCAAAGGTTCATACTTGTCCTACTTGTTTTCTATTTAAACAAGCTGTTTAAAACATGCCCCCATCCCCTGGCATAGCTACACCCTGAGTTAGTGGCAACTAACTCCTACGTAGGACTTTGGCTTGTTGTGGTAAAAGGACACTCCATGGTGCTAGGGGGTTTAGGCGATACAATCCTAGAGAGTGGAGATGGGAGGCAACATCAGCACAGTTTTGGCTCTCTCTGGGCAATTTTAGGCCCAGGAGAAGTATTTTTCGGGGGGAAACTCAAACTAAAATGGCATAGAATCATAGAGTTGGAAGAGACCCCAAGGGCTATCCAGTCCAACCCCCTGCCACGCAGGAATACAAAATCAAAGCATTCCTGACAGAAGACCATCCAGCCTCTGTTGAAAAACCTCCAAAGAAGGAAAGTCCACCATATTCCAAGTCACTGCTGAACATCTCCTACTGTCAGGAAGTTCCTCCTAATGTTTAGGTGGAATTTCTTTTCCTGTAGTTTGAACCCATTGCTCCGTGTCCTAGTCTCTGGAGCAGCAGAAAACAAGCTTGCTCCATCCTCAGTATGACATCCCTTTAAATATGGCTCTCATGTCACCTCTCAACCTTCTCTTCTCCAGACTAAACATGCCCAGCTCCCTAAGCTGCTCCTTGTAGGGCATCATGGCTTCCAGACCACCCACCATTTTGGTCGCCCTCCTCTGAATGGCAGGAGGGGGGCATCACTAAAATGGCTTCCCACACCCTCTGGGGCTATTTAGTGACAAAAGTGGCAGAGGGCCTGGAAGGCCCAAGGGTCCAACCGCATAGCCCTGGGGGTGGTCTACATGCTGTCATAGGTGGCACTTTCCTACCCTGATGTAATAGGCCTTCTTGAGTGGCAGGGGGTTGGACTAGATGGCCCTTGTGGTCTCTTCCAACTCTATGATTCTGTGGACCATTGGATTTAGGCCTATTAGTGGCAATTGTACAGACATAACTCAGTGAACAAAGCCTCTGATAGAAAAGCTCCTATTTACAAAGCCTTTTGAGATCTGCTCAGTCCCCTTTCCTCCTTGTCCTCTGTCCAGTCGGGAATATGTGGTTTTTAGCTGCATAAACATTGGGAGGAGAGAAATGGAGAAACAGAGACTTAAAGGTCTTGTCTATACAAGGGGGAAAAATACGAACACATTCGGAAAGGCAGGCTTTCGCAACGATGCAAACTGCCTAGATGGCCAAAAGTTGCCCCCCCCCCAACTCCGCATGACGCCCTAGCTAGCTGGCTACCACGAGTGATTTACTTATGATTTTAAATCTGCGCCAGCAATTAAAAAAAACCACACACACAGTTTCCCAGGGTGCACGCAAGCAACAGTTCGTATTTACAAATAAAGAAATAAAAAAAAAAGAGTATAAAATCTCTATTTAATTGATTTACCAGACACTCACTTAGCCGAAAATCCAACATGGCAGCCACAGCTGCTTTCCCTCTTTGCTAGCCCCACCTCCATCCTCATCAAGCCAATCAGATTGCGCTGCCTGTTCATATTGGTGAAAATGTGAGTGTTCAAATGATTGCACATTTGCATGTCGTATGGAGCTTTTAAAAAATCCGTATGAAGCACACGGACTTTGCGGTGGATTTTGCTATTCCCTTTCCGAATGACACGTATTTGTGTGAATGGCTGTTTGAACGGATCTCCGTACATTCGCATGCTGTTTGTATTTTTTTTACCGTATAGATAATGCCTCAGTGTCGAGTTGCAGCGGTGTATTTGCAGTAAAGAATGCCATAAAGTTTGGGCATGGAAAGAAGGGACTCTGTTCTAGCTGATCCGGCTATACCTGTGTGTGCCTGTCTACGGCAGGCAAGGTCAACAGCAGCTGCCTCCACAATGCCTCCATGCTGAATATGTGTGAACAGCAAAACAATGGGCTCAGCTTGATGGGAGAATTAATTACGGAAAATAGCGCATTATCTCACTATTGCAGCATTTGTCCCCATGATTCATTTGTAAGCAGAAGAACAATCGTCTGCTTAAAAACATTTTTTTTTTCTTTGCTGCTTGAAAATAGTGCTCATCATGTCACTGAAAAGAACAATGGCAGCTCTGGCCGTTTTGTCGCCGGCAAGCCAGCCTCTGCGCACATCCCACCAATCACGTTTTGACTTCCTGGATGTGCCCCAATTCGAATTGGTTGTTCAGTTGGCCTTTTATGCGCATTTTCATACACTTAAAAAAAAAAGCTAGAAAAAGCGAAAGCTATTTGGAGTTTTCACCCCCCCCCTTCCTTCCCAATATGGCAAATCCTGGCAGGAGCTCATTTGGACAAAAGGTATTCAGCCCGCATTCCTTGAGGATTTTTTTAAATTGTCTGACCCACCTCACAGAGAAAAGGGAGAGCAGATATGCTTGCCTCACCAGCTTCCTCCTCACCCCCAGCCCAGCATGTTAAAAAGGCATGCATCTAAAGGTTTGACCAAGAAAATAAATTATTATTATTATTATTATTATTATTAATAATAATAATTGCTGGTGAAAGAAACAGTCATCCCTGGGTACATTTTGGAAGAAGTTTTCAAAGGGTCTCTAAAAGGTTGAAAATGTTTTTACTTGACCAGGCTTCATTTCAAATGGGCATATTATTAATTTTTGTATAAAAAGTTTGCTGAAACATGTTGAACCACTCTTCTTTTTTTGTGGCATACTAACATCCCTATGTTATTTCTGCCTCTGGCACCAAGTTTTCTGTTAAAGAAGTCATTCCCAGCACCCCACAACTTTGGCTGCTGGGTGCAGTTTGACTTTGACCGTCGTGGCTCAATGCTATGGATTTCTGGGATTTATAGTTTTGCAAGCCTTCAACTCTGTCAGAGAGCTCTGGTGCCACAACAAACCACACATCCCAGGATTCTATAGGATGGAGCCAAAGCAGCGTCAAACTGGATTATTTCTGCAGTGTGCCAGCAGCCTTTGTTAGCTGAAGTCGTGACTCATTTTTAGCATTTCAACTAAAATAATTTTAGTCATTTTTAAAAAAAAAAGTGTTCTCACAATCAGAGCTGGGGATGTCTGCTTTTGGCGACTCCAGGTCCAAAAGCAGCTGACACGACCACGGGGGAATTGTAATGCAAAAATGAAGATGCACAAATTCCCCACAGTTAGCTTGCTTAAGCATATTACAGTTGTCCCTCCATATCTACAGATTTGGTATCCATGGATTTATGTATTCACGGCTTGAAATATATTCTTAAAAAAATAATAATCCAAAAAGCAAACCTTGATTTGGCCATCTTATAGAAGGGACACCATTTTGCTATGCCATTACATATAATGGGACTTGCGTATTCACGGATTTTGGTATCCACGGGGTTCCTGGAACCAAACCCCAGCGAATACGAAGGGAGAACTGTACTCCTAAATTAACAAGAAATTACCCCATGGAGTGCAGTGAAACATCAGAATAAAAGAACCCTGGAGTGAGTGGGCCATCATTAATTAATTACTGGACTGAAGCTTCCACTACTAATTGATTAAAATCTGTTTAATTGTATGACAGGCCTGGAGTTATTGTGTGTGTTTATATTAAAGAGGAATTGGTTGTATGTTAACACGGCTCTGTTCACCAGCCAAAAATGTATCCGATCTTTTACTTTGCGGGTTGCTTAAAAAAAGTTTCCTGTACCTCCGTTCCCAACATGTTCACATTTCCCCCCAAAACAACAAAACCACCGAATTTGTAGAAAGTCAACGTCAGGGAATTATGTTTTAAAAACGGCTTTCTCTTTGGAAAAAGCCAGAGACGTCTGTAATCTTACAAAAAATCTTGCCTTTCAGAGGAAAAAAAACCTGGCCTGGTTCAAATGTGTCCCCGTGTTTTTATAGCGGTCGCACTCCAGATTCATAATCACAGGAGGACATACGGTGGTGTTTAAAGGAATTAATCAGCATTTCGGATGCTATTCTATCCTAACACTTTGCTCTCAGAACTACAGTAAAATCCCAGACCGTGGAATCCCCCTGACTTCAAAGATTCAGAAGCACAAAAGGGGATTTGAAAGCCATAAACACTCAAGAGAAACTTTAAAAACCGAGAATGCTATCTGTGTGTAATTATGCATTTTGCTTTAAGTCATAACTCGCCCGTTATATCCATTGTGTGAATTTCTCCTCTGCTGGAAAACTCAGAACAGAGCTTATCGCAAATTTAAGAGTTTTTTTTAAATGCCTTAGGGGTTGTTTGTTTTTCAAATTAAAAAGAAACACACATTGGAAGTGGGGGTCATGACTAATTTTACTTGTGGTTTTGCTCATGGAGTTGGTGGAGATGTTTCTTCTCTGTTGGAATTGAAAGGAAACGTATGTTCATAAAGAACGAAGAGGAATCCTTAGGGGTGATAAAAAGAGCTTGTAAACACTCGATGTCATTCTTCACTAAGTTTCTTCTTGAAAGAAGCAAAGAATAATTTTAGCTATTTTCTTCCCGTTGTCTGAAAACAATGCAAGTTTTGAAGGCTATTTGTGCTCCAGGACTTACTCTGTACAAAATTCGCATATGGTTGTTTCGCATGGAAACCAGCATTTTCAGGGCAAAAAATCATATTTCTTGATTTCCTGAACAGAAAATGCTGTTTCCTGCATAAAAATGTAGGGTTTTGCGTTTTTTTGTCCGCAAATCAATCAGATGCACATTTTGAGCAGAATAAACCACCCAAATACACCATTTTTCTGCACAGGAAAGAAAAAAAACTTTTCTGTGCAGGAAACAGTGTTTTCTATGCATAAAATAATACTTCTGCACAGAATTTCCTGAAAAGAAAATTCTCCTTTCTGCACAAAACGACTACATGTGAATTTTGCGTAGAATAAGTTCTAAACTGCAAATATTTCCATTGGTCCAGGATTCTTCTCATCAAGGTTTCTAAAAACTGTGTGTGTGTGTGTACAGCTGTCCCTTCATATTTGCTGAGGTTTGGTTCCCGGACCCCCTGTGGATACCAAAATCCGTGAATACTCAAGTCCCATTATATGCTCTTGCTGGCTTTTCTTTGCAAACGAAGATTCAGGAAGGACTCATCCCGCGCTTTCTGCAAGTGCGCTGATGACTAAAAAGGCCAATCCGAGATAAACATGTCCGGTTGCAAAAAGCACAGCAGAAGGTCTCCTTGGGTGATGTTTCCAGGTTGTGATTCTTTCTGCGTTGTCGTTTCTTTTCAAGACTTATTCGGCGTGAGTTGGTGTCCCTTCTATAAGATGGCAAAATCAAGGTTTGCTTTTTGGATTATTATTTTTTTTAAGAATATTTTCAAGCCGCGAATACTTAAATCCGTGGATACAGAGGGACAACTGTATATAGATAACAATTTTTAAATATCTTTGAATATTTCTTTCATCCTTAGTAAACATACAAGGAAGAAACATGGCCCCGTACAGCAGTCTTGATGTTAAAGAAGAGGAGAATAGAAAGATGGTTTCTGTTCTTCTCTTCCTTTGATGAAGGCCTCTTGTTTCTGGCGCAATCTAGCTAAATCTTTCCCATTAGTGTCTTCTTGCAGACATTCTAGTCTTCAGTGTTGCACTTTGCAAATTCTTTAGAAAGAAGGAGGTGGTGGTAAAAATACAAAACAACAATTGTGCTGCCTTCTCTGTTTTGTTGGCTAGAATTTACCCAGGCAACCTTAAAAGTTATTCTCTTACCGGATCGTATGATTTTCATCAAGAGAAGTGCAAAAGAATACAGTGCAGTCCTGAAGCTTGCTTCTTATTTCTTGCTAATAAGCAAGCTTCAGGATTGCACTGTATTCTTTTCCAATGTTCCAGTCTTCCACTGTACTCGGCCAGCATTTTTTATGACATAAGCCTCAACAAGGTCAGACAGGAGGTAAATTTATTTCCTTACTTGTGCCATCTTGACCACACTCTGATGTTTTGCTTGCAGCCACAATTGTCCCAGTTTTCATCTGTGAAATGTTGGGAGGGTCTAAGCTGATTTGGGAGTAAGTCCTCCCAAAATAAAGGACATCCGGTAAAAGCGTACTATAGAGTTGTGTCGGAAGACCTAGAAGATGCCTAGAGAGGCTGCCTTTCTAGGCATTTCCCAGTGTGACTCTATGGTATGTGTCCCTATTTTGTGTTCAGTGGATAACTGAAAGCGTGGATTTTGGTTCTGTGGATATGGGGGTCCAACTGTACAGCCAGACTTCCCCAAAAATGCTGAGGACTCCTTTGTTGGAAGTTTTTAAGCAAAGGCTAGATGGCTATTTCTCAGGTGCTTTAGTGGTGGATTCCTGCATGTCAGAGAGTTGGACTAGATGAGCACTGAGATCCCTTCAAAATCTATGATTCTATGAATATCCCCTTTCCTCCAAATATAGTGGAGACAAAACACTTGGGACATTTTCAGACACATCTTACCACGCTACAAGCTTGCGGGAGAGTTTTGGTGCTGCCGCGTGGCATGGACTCCATTTCAGATGACACCGGCCCTCTGGCGAAAATGTCCGTCTCACTTCCGTGTAGGATTGGAGACGGCCACACCATATTTTATTCACGGACAACTTCCGTGAATAAAATCTGGTGAGAGATGGCGCGGCCGCCTCCAATCCTACACGGAAGTGAGACAGACAATTTTGCCAGATGAACAGCGTCATCTGAAATGGAGTCCATGCCGCACGGCAGTGCCGAAGCTCTCCCACAAGATTGTAGCATGGTAAGACATGTCTGAAAATGTCCTTGGTTTGAGGGAGGATGAAACAGCTGAAAAATGGTTCCCCTTCGTTCAATGCAACTGTAGTGCAGAGTGAAGAGAACGTGTGTTTTCTGTGTGTCTGCCTACATGTGGGGTAAATGTCTTGGTCTCCACAATACATGTATTTCTTTTGTACCACTCTCACATCTCATCTCAGTCAGACCTCTTGGGCCACATGAATAAAAAGATAATTGGTTATTTTTATAAATACCCCTTTGACTCATATGTCCAATGCAAGTGTAGTACTATAAGAGAAAGGGTTAACGTAAAGTTTTTCATTGATATGAAATGCAAAAACAGCTTAAAATGTTACTTTTTAAAGGAACTAATTACTTTACTCATTACTGTCAGGGCATTGCTTGTTCGGGTTAATGTAGTCTGGGAAGATAAAGCACTGAAGTACTCCATACCAGCAAGCTATTGTTACTACAGTACTGTAGCATAAGACGATAAAGGGGAAAAAGCTTTGTGCTTCCCCCAAATGGCCAATTCAGATATTGCATCTTGGAAATGCTGAGAAAAATCCCAATGACATTAAAAAGCGATCCTTCCAGCTGCAGCATGAGGCAGCCATCCATGAGTCTCTTCATCCTCCCCTTCCTATTGCTCAGACTGAGTCAGGGCACACACCCAGTAATGAGTAACAGGCATACAACTGTCTTAAGAAAAAGCATTGAACTCTAACCACAGCTGATACCAAGGGGGGGGGGACCTAACTCTGTTCTAACTCATTACAACAAATAGTAAAAAGATAGCAAAGTATCTCATGAAAAGGAGTGAATTTCTAGGTCTGAAAGAATATTTTTAAAAGTGTTTCAGTGATGGCTGGGCCAGTGCACGGCTATCCCACCTTGCATCGTGCTTGTATTAGCATAATACAGTAGGACCCCTGTATCCACTGATTCATTATCCACTGATTCAATTATCCGTGGGACATAAAACAGAACACCTGCCATAGAGTCTTCCTAGAAAATGTATCCTCTTTAGCCATTTTCTAGGTCCTCCAAGGCAACTCTATGGCATTTTAAACCAGATGCACCATTATTTTCAATGGTGTTTGCTATTATCCACAGTTTTTGGTATCCACGGTTCCCCCCAGAGCCAATTCCCAGCAGATATAGGGGTCCTACTGTACTAAAAGGAGCCCGTGTGGCATAGTGGTTCGAGTGTTGGACCAGGGTTTGAATCAGCTATGAAAACCCACTGGGTGACCTTAGGCAAGTCACACACTCTCAGCCTCAGAAAACCCTATGAATCACCATAAGTTGGAAACAACTTGAAGGCACACAACAACAACAACAACAGTAGAGAAGAATAGAGCACTTGTGGATCAGAATCCTAGCAGTCTTTTCATGCACTCACGTAGACGTGGCTGGACATTTTGGTCTGAAGTAGAGTAGCCTCATTCAATTCAAGTTTGCGGCAGAGGAGTTGAGCATGCAGTGCTGTTCTGCATGCAGGCACACTTCGGCTTGTGCATTCGAATGTTCAACATCATACCTGACAACTTTTCACAGGTGAAAACTGCGACATGTGGCCAAGCAACCTCACGGCAAAAGTGATTAATGGGGAAGAAAACACAAGCTGGGAGAGGCTGCAGCAGTTTGCTTTTGCCTGTGTCTCCTGGGAATGGGAAGATTCTTCCCCCTTCTCACCCCCTGAATTAATTGAGTGTAAGGTCCTTGGAACCCATTTTGCAGCAATTCAAGTAAGCTGCAGAGAAAAGGGGAAAGTAGAAGGAGAAATGAGATCCCGGGACATTTTAAAAGCAACTGAAAAAGTGAGGATTAATTGCGACTGTACCTGCCAATCTGGGACAGTTATAGGGTATGTAATAATGGGACTCCAGATGACTTATTAAAACTTATTAGAATACAGTAGTAATTAAAAACTACAATCCAAGCACTCCCAATAGATGGCCATCCAGCCTCTGTTTAAAAACCTCCAAAGAAGGAGACTGACACTCCCAGGAAGTGCGTCCCACTGCTGAACAGCTCTTACTGCCAGGAATTTCCTCCTAACTAGCTGGCCCCAGCGTACCATACGCCATTAAAAAACTCCCCCCCCAAAAGCCCAGTAGACCTCATAACAACCCTGTAAGGTAGGCCAGTGGATTTAAATTCCTCCTCCCCATTCTCAGCATTCCACACTTTTCCTGGAATTGCTGAGGGTGACTTGCTTTGTTGCCCTACCGCTGCCACCGCCGCCATTTAACTGCCTGGGTCCCAATCTGGGCCACAGACTGAGTGGCAGGAGTGCATTGTGAGGTGGAGAGGGAATTTGCATGTGGGTGGTGATTGGTTGGGTGTGTTTCCTGAGCAGCCAATCAGCACACTGAGAAGGGCAACATACCCAAGAGAAGTGTATGTATGTATATATATATATATATATATATATACACATATACACACACACATACACAGTGTGAACCCATTGCTCCGTGTCCTAGTCTCTGGAGCAGCAGAAAACAAGCTTGCCCCATCCTAAGTATGACATCCCTTCAATTATTTAAACATGGCTATCATGTCCCCTCTTCACCTTCTCTTCTCCCAACTAAACATGCCCAGCTCCCTAAGCTGCTCCTCATAGGGCATCATGGCTTCCAGACCAGCCACCATTTTGGTCGCCCTTCTCTGGACACATTCCAGCTTCTCAATATCCCTGAATTGTGGCGTCCAGAACTGGACACAGTATTCCAGGTGAGGTCTGAGCAAAGCAGAATAGAGTGGCACTGTTACTTCCCTTGGTCTAGACTCTAGACTCCTATTAATGCAGCCTAGAATCACATTGGCTTTTTTAGCTGCCGCATCACACTGCTGACTTACGTTCAGCTTGTTAGCTTTATTTATTTATTTATTTATTTATACCCTGCTCTTCAGCCACAAGGCTATCAGAGCGGCTTACGCTATGGTGTGCCTGTACCCTTCTTAAACTGGAAGGTCAGTTTACAAAATTGTGTGTTTGTGTGTGTGTGTATACATCCACACCCACACACATGTATTCTTCTTGCTCTTTCCTGCCCCTGAAAGTCCTTCCATGTCCCTAAGAAATATATTTTAGTTAATCTTCCCTTCACAGTTCTATCCAGACAAATAATTCTGGCTTCTTGAAAAATGAGATGGACAAATCTCATCCATAATTTGTTCTCTACTACAATACTTATTATGGATTAAGTTTCTGAAATATAGACGATCCATACAAATTATGAAGAGCAGGGAACTATAGCTGTCTACATGTCAAGGCTGGGCTTGCATGGAAAGTATCGAATACCCCATAAGGACTGTAACTAAGGAAGGGAAAACTGTTGGCAAATTACACATTTCAAAGTACAGTTTTACTGCTAGTTTTGCTTTTCCTGCTCTTGGGAAAGGCACTGATCAACCACTTTCCCTAAAACATTTAACATATGGCTTGTCTACACCAGTGTGTGTGTGTGTGTGTGTGTGTGTGTGTGTGAAATTGCAGACTAATCCCAAATCTGGTGCTGGCAGTCCAGATGATAGAAGGCTACTTCTGGGGAGGAACTTCATTTTTTGTTCTTAACTCAACTTTGCTCCAAACCAATAGCCTTATTGAAATTTACTGTTATAGCACTACTAGTCCACTTCAACTGCTCTAGCTGTCTCCTGTGGCATCCTGGGATTTGCAGTTTAGGGAGGGGCCTTTAGCATTCTCAGCCAGAGGGCTCAGTAGTTATGTTACACCAGTACTATGTAAGTCATTAAAAAAAATTCAGCCAAAATGCCAGGATACCTTCTCCATTTTGCCCCACCCACTACCCAAACCAGAAGTGCTGCACACACGTGAAAGACATCCCTTCCAACTGTCCTGATTTGGCAAGGACAGTCCCAGTTAATTCTCTGTCTTCCTATTTGCTTTAGCTCCTTTTAAAATGTCCCAGTTTCTCTCCCCTTCTCCTACTTTCCTCTTTGTTCTTATCTCAGCTTCAGTTAGCACAAACTGAGTTCAAAGTGCAAAGGTAATTTGCACTTTGCCAGGAACTGGCACCATATTTGTGCCCATTGACTACAGGAAAAGAGATTCCACCTAAATATTAGGAAGAACTTCCTGACACAGTAAGAGCTGTTCATAAGTGGAATACACTGCCTGGGAGTGTGGTGGAGTCTCCTTCTTTGGAAGTTTTTCAATGGAGGCTGGATGGCCATCTGTCGGGAGTGCTTTGATTGTGTATTCCTGCATGGCAGAATGGGGCTGGATTAAATGGCCCTTGGAGGTCCCTTCCAACTCTACCATTCTGATTCTGTCTTGGAGTGTGGTGGAGTCTCCTTCTTTGGAGGTTTCTGAACAGAGGCTGGATGGCCATCTGTCAGGAATGCTTTGATTGGGTATTCCTGCATGGCAGAATGGGATTGGACTGGATGGCCCTGTGGTCTCTTCCAACTCTATGATTCTATGAAACCATGAAAGCAGTGGCTCAGGGAGCTGGGTATGTTTAGCCTGGGGAAGAGAAGGTTGAGAGGGGACATGATAGCCATGTTTAAATATTTGAAGGGTTGCCATACTGAGGATGGAGCAAGCTTGTTTTCTGCTGCTCCAGAGACTAGGACATAGAGCAATGGGTTCAAACTCCAGGAAAAGAGACTCCACCTAAACATTAGGAAGAACTTCCTGACAGTAAGAGCTGTGCTTTGATTGGGTATTCCTGCAAGGTGGGGGTTGGACTAGATGACCCTTGTGTTCTCTTCCAACTTTTTGGTTCAGTGATTCTAATTTGCTCTCCATTAACCCAGCGGAGGGAGAGGCAAGGAGGAGAAGTGTTGCCCTGTAGGCTCAGGAAAAAGCAAACTGCTATGGCCTCTCCTAGCTTGTTCTGTTCTTCCTCATTCATGCCTTTTGCCATTTTGGCCACATGTGTCCATTGTTTTCAGCTCTGAAATGTCAGTGGGTATGAACAAGTGTCTTTAGCATCCTGTGTTTAATAATTATACTCAGACCCATTGCATGATTCGACATTGTGTTATGTATGAAAGTGTCTAATAGAATGCTCCATCTCACTGTTGACCTGGTTGTAATTATGGTAGGACTGGTCCCAGTTCACATAAACATACTTGGAATGGAAGAGAGAGTGACTCCAACTTGTTAAAAAAAAAAAGGAAATTATAAAGGAGAGTTAGAAACATAGAGTTGGAAGAGACCACAAGGGCCATCTAGTCCAACTGCTTGCCCTGCAGGAAGACAATCAAAGCATTCCCAACTGATGGCCATCCAGTGTATCTGTGTTCAAACTGCCACCTTTGACTCATATGGGGCCTGGCGATCCGTAGACAGTCCAGCAAGCAGATTGGAAGCCCACTGATACGGAGGGCTCACTGTATATAGGCTTCCCATTAGTGCCGGAAAACTGAGGAAATCAAGGGAAGTAATAGTGCCACTGTATTCTGCTATGGTCAGACCTCACCTGGAATATTGTGTCCAGTTCTGGGCACCACAATTTCAGACAGATATAGACAAGCTGGAACATGTCCAGAGGAGGGCAACCAAAATGGTGAAATGTGTGGAAGCCATGATGCCCTATGAGGAGCAGCTTAGGAAGCCGGGTATGTTTAGCCTGGAGAAGAGAAGGTTGAGAGGGGACATGAAAGCCATGTTTAAATATTTAAAAGGTTGCCATACTGAGGATGGAGCAGACTTGTTTTCTGCTGCTCCAGAGATTAGGACACAGAGCAATGGGTTCCAACTACAGGAAAAGAGATTCCGTCTAAACATTAGGAAGAACTTCCTGGCAGTAAGAGGTGTTTGGAAGTGGTATGCACTGCCTGGGAGTGTGGTGGAGTCTCCTTCTTTGGAGGTTTTTAAAAAGAGTCTGGATGGCCATCTGTTGGGAATGCTTTGATTGTGTCTTCCTGCATGGCAGGGGGTTGGATTGGATGGCCCTTGGGGTCTCCTCCAACTCTATGATTCTGTGATTCTAAGGGACTGAGAATAGTCCCGTCCGGCTGGGCTGCTTAAAGCAGCAGGTCCCGGATTCCCCCAGATTCCTGTGATGAAGGCAACACCCACCTCTGTTGAAGCCTCCGAAGAGAAAGAGAGAGCCATCATCCCCCTCCCTGGTCCTAATGGCAGGACAGAAAGGCTTCCATGTAGGTGGGGAGGGACGTAGGGAGGAGAGAGTCATCCCCCATTCCTCCCCCTCCCCGGTCTCTGCAGCAGACCCTGCTGGCCACCACCAGCCAGCATGTTGTCGCCACCGGTGCTGCAGTCGGGCTGTGCGGCCGGCGAGAAGTGCCAAGCGATGGGGCGAGTTGTACAGGTGGATTCATCCTTTATACTTTTGTCCCGGTTTTGTGGCAGAGAATTAATTATGGCAACCCTAACTGTATACAAATTTTTACTTACCGGGAATCCATAGGATAGAGCTATGGTGGATAAAGTGGTGTCAAACTGTTGTATTTCTGCAGTGCAGAGAGGCCCAAAAAAGGTCTGGAAACGATGCCTTATGAGGAGAGACTTAGGGAGCTGGGTATGTTTAGCCTGGAAAAAAGACGGTTAAGAGGCAATATGATAGCCCTGTTTAAGTATTTGAAGGGGTGTCACATTGAGGATGGAGCAGGCTTGTTTTCTGCTGTTCCAGAGACTGGAACACGGAGCAATGGGTGCAAGCTCCAGGAACAGAGATTCCACCTCAACATTGGGAGGAACTTTCTGACAGTCAGAGCTGTTCGGCAGTGGAAGACACTCCCGTGGAGCGTGGTGGAGTCTCCTTCCTTGGAGGTCTTTAAACAGAGGCTGGATGGCCATCTGTCGGGGATGCTTTGATCAAGATTTCCTGTGTGGCAGGGGGTTGGACTGGATGGCCCTCGTGGTCTCTTCCAACTCTACAATTCTCTGATTCTCTGATTCATGTTGGGCTTCTCCACCTTAAAAAGAGTCCTGGGGTTCCTGATGCAGGCTATCAATGGCTATGAGTCAAGATGGTCATATTATATTACTGCCCATACTGATAGCCAGTAGGTTTTTTTGCATCAGGAACATGAGAGAGAGGAGGGTATATTTGCCCTCATGTCTGACTGCTTATGGGATTCCTGTAGGTGACTGATTGGCCATTGTGTGAACTGGACGCTGGACTAGAAATAATGCCTTTGGTCTGATCTAGCAGGTCTTTCCTTATCTCCTTCTTTTCCTTGTGTGTTTATCACCACAGTTCAAATAGGGCAGTAAACAGATACAGGATTTTGTTGCTTGTCTGCATGGGCAATATACCCCGTCTTGCCCCGTCTTGGAACCTGGCAGTCCTAACAATGCAGGGCTTTTGTCCCGTTCTGACCCCAGGCAGTCCTCACTACCCCCAGGGTAACTATGGGGTGTAGACGGGGTAGGGCCCTTTACAGCATTTTAAGAAATACCTGGGGCCCATCTATACTGGGGGGCGGGAATGGAGTACCTCACAGTAATGGTATTTCCCAGAAGCAGCAATATGTCTTAACAGTGTTTTTGTCCTCTTCATAAGCCTTGAATTCCAGATGGTGGCCGCAAGTGATTTACTCGTGTTAGTTCTTTGCCACCACCATTATATAAAAAAAAAGGTGTCCAAGGTCTGCTGGAGCAATAGAGTGATTTTCTGATTTCACAGGAAAGCAAAGCAAAAAAATAACCATCCTGCTTTATCGCCTTACTGAGCGATCACTAAAACAAAAATCCAATATGGTGGCAGCCCAGCCAGCGAGCAGGAATGCGCACCCTTTCGCAGTATTTTATAAAGTATGTGAAAAGCCGTGAAGGCTTTTCCTGCATTGTATTTGCTGTTTTACGCCCCCCACCTCCTTCCGAATACTGTGGATTGGTACAGGTAGGATTCCCAGCACATTCCATGAGGTTTTTTTTTTAAAAAAATATTTAGACAACCCCGGTTTAATCCATTCCTGCAGGGAAGGAACAGATTGGGCCCCGCATGTTTGCAGGACCCTGTCCCCACAGACCAGCGCATCACTGCAGCTCTCAGTCTGCCTCGCTCTTTCTGAAGCAGAAAGGGGTCTCGCAGCTTGGGACCAAGGCTGGTCACACACAGGGGGCCTTGTATACATAGAATCAAAGTTGGAAGAGACCCCAAGGGCCATCCAGTCCAACCCCCTGCCATGCAGGAAGACACAATCAAAGCATTCCCGACAGATGGCCATCCAACCTCTCTTTAAAAACCTCCAAAGAAGAAGACTCCATGTTGTGGGCTGGCTTCCTCATTTCCGGGAAAGCATCAGAGATTGTGGCGGAAGCAGCGGCAGTAACGGCCAACATGCCTGTCTGGACTCCGGACCATTTGAAGGTGCTAACGGGGGAGGAATGGGCCTGATCCACAGCCAGGATACACCAGCAAGGAACTGGTGTATCCTGGCTTGTACAGATGAGCCCTTGGTCTTTAAGGGCTCCTCCAGACTGACCAAAATCCTCTGGATTTGACAGGAAATTGTACCACAATTTTTAATAATAGCCAGGTCTATTTCTGGTGAATTTCCAGGACTAGACACACCTTTCTTTTTGCCAATGCAGGCAGGAGTGAAATTCCCATGCCCATTTCCACCATCTTGTTTCCTCCTGTATTTCTGGCCGGACCCACTGATGACGTGTTGGAAGGGGGGTGTCATCTTTGTCTCCCCCCCCCCAACATTCCTTTCCCCTTTCCATTTTGGTTACCAGACTGAACATTTCTTCTTTTTTTCTCCTTGCTTTTACGGTGCTGAAGTGCTATAGTATAACAGTGTTGTTGTTGTTTTAAAATTAAATGTGTAAAACAGGGGAGGTAGATACTGTGAGAAGAAGATGGGGGGACGGACGATGAGTTCATGGAAGGGATGACAGGGAGGAACGGAAACCTTGCCCACACCACAGTTAATCATACCTCGAACAAGAAAAACAGAGTGAATAAATCCCAAGTATATTTAGGGTGTGACTGGATACGGGAGCAGGGATGAGTTACAAGGCATGAAATCCAGAAACAGAACCATTCTACATCTACCAGGGGTCCAGTCACACTCCACAGTTATAGCACTATAGATTCCACTTGAACTGCCATGGTTCCATCCCATGGAAACCTAGGACTGGAAGTCTGGCGAGGCACTACAGCACTCCGGCAGAGAGTCCTAAATACCCCTCCATAAACTGCCAGTCCCAGGATTCCATAGGACAGAACCATAGCTGTTAAAGTGGAATAATGCCGTCTTATACAGTGGGCCCTCCGGATCCTCTGGGGTATTTATTTATTTATTTATTTATATCCCACTCTTCAGCCACAAGGCTATCAGAGCAGCTTACAAATTGTTTTTTTTAAAGCAATAGCAATTTACACATCTACACTGCATTAAGCAGCTTCCAATGTGTGTTAGCTAATTGCCCCCACAAGCCGGGTACTCATTTTACCGCCCTACGAAAGGATGGAAGGTTGAATGAACCTTGGAGCCCGTTGGAATCGAACTTGCAACGTGGTGGCTTGCAGTCCTGGCATTTAACTACTGCGCCACAAGGGTTTGGCTCCAGGACTCAAAATCCGTTGGGTGTTCACGTCCCGTTATATACAATAACATGGTAAAATGGCATCCCTTATATAAAATGGCGAACAGCAAGGTTTGTTTTTTGGAATTACGTAGTCTTCATCCATTTTTTTTTAGAGCTGTGGTTGGTTGAATCTGTCGATGCAGAACTTGTGGATACAGACGGCCAGCTGTAATTGCATAGTGTGAATGGGTCCCAGAACTGTTGGCCTCTCTGGAGGAGTCACAGAATCATAGAGTTGCAAGAGACCCCAAGGGCCATCCAGTCCAACCCCATTCTGACATGCAGGGACACACAGTCAAAGGACTCCTGACAGATGGCCAACCAGCCTCTGCTGAAAAACCTCCCAAGGAGGAGACTCCATCACACTCCCAGGCAGTGCATTCCACTTCCAAACAGCTCTTCCTGTCAGGAAGTTCTTCCTAATGTTTAGGTGGAATCTCTTTTCCTGTAATTTGAATCCATAGCTCCATGTCCTAATCTCTGGAGCAGCAGAAAACAAGCTTGCTCCATCCTCAGTATGACATCCCTTCAAATATTAAAACATGGCTATAATGTCTCCTCTTCACCTTCACTTCCCCAGGCTAAACATGCCCAGCTCCCTAAGCCGCTCCTCATAGGGTGTAATGGCTTCCAGACCTCCCACCATTTTAGTCACCCTCCTCTGGACACATTCCAGCTTTTCCATATCCTTTTTGAATTGTGGTGCCCAGAACTGGACACAGCATTCCAGGTGACGTCTGACCAAGGTAGAATAGAGTGGCACTATTATTTCCTTTGATCTAGACACTATACTCCTATTGATGCAGCCTAGAATCACATTTCCTTTTTTTAGCTGCTGCATCACACTGCTGACTCATGTTCAGTTAACTCACACACACATAACTTTGGAAGTAAAAAATGCACAATCTGTTGCAGGGTGAAATGAACACAACATCCAGGAAACAATAGAGCCTTTTAAAGGAAGATGTCATGTCATGGAAGTTGGTGTGTCTGTGGACTGTCTAATATCTGGTGGAAATAAGGATCCTATTCTATCCTATTTGTACAGGTTGAGTCTCCCTTATCCAAAATGCTTGGGACCAGAGGTATTTTGGATTTTGGAATGTTTTGGATTTTAGAATACTTGCATATACATAATGAGATGGGAGCCAAGTCTCACCATGACATTCATTTATGTTTCGTATACAAATAGTCTGAAGGTAATTTTATACACAACATGTTTAATAATATTGCATATGAAACCAAGTTTGTATACATTTAACCATTTTGGTCGCCTTCCTCTGGACATGTTCTAGCTTGTCCATATCCTACTTGAATTGTGGTGCCCAGAACTGGACACAGTATTCCAGGTGAATTTTGAGCAAAGCAGAATAGAGTGGTACTATTACTTCCCTCGATGTAGACATTATACAGTTGTCTCTTCTAATTCGCAGCTTTCTAATTCACGGTTTTGTGAATTCGCAGATTTGTAAGGCCACAGGGAGGGGGTGAGTGGTTTTCCGCTTTCCCCAATACAGGGAATGAAAGCTGACCAAACCCGCGGTGAGTGCTGCGAGCTTAGAATCATAGAATCATAGAATTGCAGAGTTGGAAGAGACCACGAGGGCCATCCAGTCCAACCCCCTGCCACGCAGTTAATCTTGATCAAAGCTTGGCTGGTTTTCCTTTGCTGTTGGGGGAAAAGCCGAGGCTGTGAGGAGGGGGTGGTGGTTTTTGGCTTTTCCCCCCACAGGGAAGGAAAACTGACTAAACCTGAGCCGGCAGGCTTATCAAGCATCTTGGCCAGGGAGGAGGTGGGTCACCACCTCCCCAGCCAAGCCGCTTGCGGCCTGAATGGCATGGTGACCATGACAGAGCCAGTATTTGCATTTTTTTTTCATTTTCGCGGGGTCTTTCACCCGTAACCCCGTGAATTTGAAGGGATGACTGATACAGCCAGGGCCAGTTTAAGGGCCCTGCAGCACCTGCAGCCACAGGGGGCCCCGTCATTGTGGGGGTGCCCATCGTAACCTTCCTGCAAAAGCATTTTTACAAGGAAGCTTCTGACCCTCACCACATACTATTGGTGACAAATTAAGTAATAATCTGAATATCCTGTACTGTGAATAGATTAGGTTACACTGACCTGATATAAACATATGGGCCCCCCAAAATAAAGCATTGCAGGGTCCCCCAAAATCCATTAAACCAGCCCCGGATGCAGCTTAGAATTGCATTGGCTTTTTAAGCCCTTAGTGTGCTTTGTCCTTCAGTTTTATGAGTTTTAAGATATTTGGGGAAGGCTTTCTCTCAGTCCCATCACCTTTACAGTCATGATTGGTGAGGATATGAGAGAGGGTCTTCTCAATGGCTGCCCCCAGATTGTGGAATTCCCTCCTGTGGGAGGTGAAGTTGGCCCCCTCTCTCCTTCCCTTTCACCAGCAGGCTAAGATTAGCTAACACACATTGGAAACTGCTTAATGCAGTGTAGATGTGTAAATTGCTATTGCTTAAAACAATTTGTAAGCTGCTCGGATAGCCTTGTGGCTGAAGAGCAGGGTATAAATAAATAAATAAATAAATATAAGATATTTTTTTATTAAGGTAGGCCTTGGGTTGAAAATCTATGTCACAGAAAGGGTTTGTGGTGAAGATGCATTTAAAAAAAATGTTTATTTTATCATGATAAATTTTTGGATATTGTTTAAATCTTGCTTTAATTGTACTATTATTTAATCCTTGTATAAATAATCATAGAATCATAGAGTTGGAAGAGACCACAAGGGCCATCTAGTCCAACCCCCTTCTGCCATGCAGGAAGACATAATCAAAGCACTCCCAACCAATGGCCATCCAGCCTCTGTTTAAAAACTTTCAAAGGAGACTCCACCCCATTCCCAGGCAGTGTATTCGAGTGCATGTTAAACCATATCTTGTTTTTTAAATGCTATAGGCCCCCTTGGGTCCTGCATAAGGAGAAAAGCAGGCTATCAATCAATGAAACAAACAATGTCCAAGAGAGCCCAAATAGCCTAAAGTTCCTGTCTGAACTTGGAAGCTAAGCAGGGTCAGTCCTAGTTAGTACTTGGATGGGAGACCACCAATGAATACCAGGTGCTGTAGGCTATATTTCAGAGGTAGGAACTGGCAAAACCACCTCTGAGTATTCGTTGCCAAAGAAAACCCTATGAAATTCATGGGGTTGACAAAAGGGAGCTGGGTCTATTTAGCCTGGAGAAGAGAAAATTAAGAGGTAATATGATCACCATGTTTAAATATCTGAAAGGAAGTCATATTAAAGAAGGATCAAGCTTATTTTATTCTGCTCTAGAGACTAGTAGGATATGGAGCAATGGACTCAAGCGACAGGAAAAGAGATTCCACCTAAGTGTTAGGAAGAACTTCCTGACAGTAAGATCTGTTTGGCAGTGGAATGCACTGCCTTGAAGTGTGATGGAGTCTCTTTCTTTGGAGGTGTTTAAACAGAGGTTGGGATGGCCATCTGTCGGGAGTCCTTTGATTGTGTTTTCCTGCAGGGCAGAATGGGGTGGGACTGGATTGCCCTTGGGGATCTCTTCCAACTCTATGATTCTAAGTTGACAGGCAACTGGAAGGCACATATACACACACAACCATGTTTAGGACTGATGTATAGTCAAGATATGCTGAAAGGAGATAGGGTTTTGGTTGCTGGATGTAACTTTCTAAAAAAAAAAAAGTTCTACAATAACGTTTCATACTTGCCAATTTTTGTAGACCAGAATCCCCACTCAGCCGTGGAAACCCACTGTGGGTGACCTTGGGTAAATCACACCCTCTCAGCCCCAGAGAAAGGCAAGGTCACATCCCCTCTGATCAAACCTTGCCAAGAAGACCCCTGGATAGGCTCGCTTTAGGGTTGCTTTAAGTCAGGAAGGATTTGAAGGCACAGGAGAACAACAAATGAAAGAATGTTTCCTAGTGATTGGTTTCCCTATTTTGCAGTCAGAAGTCACAGAAACTAGTTCAGTCAGGAAAAGAGCTCAGGGGTTTCTTCTCTTGGCCGAGGAATTACGACTTCCTCCTCCACCAGTACTTTCCTTTTTGATCAGGTATGTTTTAATCAGTATTTAAAAATGTGTTTGCACAATGGCACAGCTGTTGTTGCATACTGGGAGAAAGGAGCTGACAGGCAAGTAATGGACTGGGGGCCATTTAAGTCATGGGATACGTAAAAATCAGCACAAGGCAGCACTCCTTTAAAAATGAAACACTGATTGAAAACCCACTGCATGCAGGCGAAGATGGGGGGTATAACTGCTTCTAGAACAACATCCAGAGTTGTTCAGCATCAGTGGTCTAACTCCCTAAGAAAGCAAGCTGGTTTTCTGTGGGTTTTTTCCAGGCTGCCTGGAAAAAAACCCACAGAAAACTGATGGATGCCGGCCATGAAAGCCTTTGACTTCACAAGGCAAGCTGGCATTCTGCGTGGGACTTGCGTCTTTGGAGATTTATCAGATGCCCTAAATATAACAGCACAGGGATGCCAGGAGATCGGGAAAGGGCTTCCCTTTCAGACAACATCATTAATAGGTCGTCATGCTCCCGTGACCCTTCTGTTCACCCCGGCGCTCCTTTTTATTGATGAGCTAAGCCGAATGATGGGTGAACGAAAAGGTGCCCCATTATGCTAGTGCTGAACACTTCCAGGTGCGTTCAGAACAA
Source organism: Gambelia wislizenii (assembly GCA_030847615.1). Classification (NCBI taxonomy): domain Eukaryota; kingdom Metazoa; phylum Chordata; class Lepidosauria; order Squamata; family Crotaphytidae; genus Gambelia; species Gambelia wislizenii. Next base: position 17,146,518 of record JAUMIR010000014.1, on the reverse strand, counting down.
GGAGATAAATGACACCATTTTTTGTACCCTCCTTGGGTTACTTGGGGTTTTTAAAGTGTGTTTTTGTGCTTGCTGTCATTTAAAAAACTTCTATTTCACTTTATATTTTTGAATTTCCCGCGCTCTTCCTCTTGCAAGAACAGCCCGGGATTTGAAACCAAGAAGTGAATGCAGCTCCAGAGAGCTGCATTCACGCCTGGGCTGCCAAGGGGGAGGGAGCGTCGCGTGATCAAGGTAAGTGCAAAACTTTTTGTTGTCATGCCAGGACGGGGTCGGGAGAGGAGATAGCGAGACGGGGATGCTATTTTTGTCCCCGTCCGATAATCTCCTTTGTAAATGGCCTTACATGTGAGCAAAATTGAATCAAGTCACTTTGCCACATCCATGTTCACTTAGGGGCTGCCACCATCTATCTCCCTTATCCTCTGGGAAGCGAGAAAGCCAGCTTGCAACATGTGACCAAGGCCCTCTGCATGTGACCAGCCTTGGTCACATATTGCAAAATTCCTTCCTGCGACAGAGAAAGCAAAGCAGGCTGGTAGCTGCAGCGATGGGCTGGCTTGCCAGGACGAGCTACTAGGGTCTCGTGGTACCTGAGGCGTTTCTTCCCAGCAGGAACAGATTAAAGCAAGTATTTTAATACAATGGCTTATTGAGGCCTACTCCATCTTCCCCCTGTCTTAGTCCTGTCTTTACCCCGGGGGTAATGAGGACTGGAATGTCTCCAGAGGAGGGCGACTAGGATGGTCGGTGGTGTAGAAGCCATTATGCCCTATGAGGAGCGGCTTAGGGAGCTGGGCAAGTTTAGCCTGGGGAAGAGAAGGTTAAGAGGGGACATGGTGGCTGTGTTTAAATAGCTGAAGGGATGCCCTTTTGAGATTGGAGCAAGCTTGTTTTCTGCTGCTCTAGAGACTAGGACATGGAGCATTGGATTCAAATTATAGGAAAAGAGATTCCACCTAAACATTAGGAAGAACTTCCTGACAGTAAGAGCTGCTGGCAGTGGAATGCACTGCCACGGAGTGTGGTGGAATCTCCTTTGGAGGTTTATAAACAGAGGCTGGATGGCCATTTGTCGAGAATGATTTGATTGTGTCTTCCTGCATGGCAGAATGGGGTTGGACTGGATGGTCCTTGGGGTCTCTTCCAGCTCTATGATTCTATGATTCTATGACTGCCAGGGGCAGAACGGGGTAAAATCCCTGCATCATCAGGACTACAGGGCACTAAGATGGGGGCAAGACAGGGAATACAGTAGGACCCCCATATCCACTAATTCATTATCCACTGATTCAATTATCCACGGGACACAAAACAGCACACCTACCATAGACTCTTCCTAGAAAATGTGTCCCCTCTAGCCATTTTCTAGGTCCTCCAAGGCAACTCTGTGATATTTTAAACTGGCAGTCCCATTATTTTCAGTGATGTTTGCTATTATCCATGGTTTTCAGTATCCGGGGGGGGGGTGCGGACAGAACCAATCCCCAGCAGATACGGGGTTCTACTGCATTGCCCATGTAGAGAAGCCCAAGGTTTCATTGAATTTCTCCAAAATAGTTATAGATTCATAAAGTTAAAAAATGGAGACTGTGAGGTCGGATCTCCGCTATAGCCTCCTGTTTTCGGAGGACGACTTTGATAAATTGTTTTCTATTAACTCAATAGCTATGGCCTAAATCCAGTTTGTACTTGAAACTACAATAGACCAACAGACTCAGTGGCCAAAAGATAAGGCAACCTTCATGTAAATCCCCATACTGTGGCCTAAATCCTTGTCTTGGGTCTGGAATATCTTAAAGATGATATCTCCATAGATGAACCAGTGGTTGGAATCATGTAGTCCTCTAGATGTTGTGAGACTGCAAGTCCCAGCATCACTAGCTGGCATAGCTCATGGAGACCTTCATCAACATCTGGAGGACATCATGATTCTCACAGCAAGATCTGGTGGGCACCATGGTTTAGCCCTAGAGGTAGTGGTTCAGTATGGATGAGGAAGGGGCCATCCACCAGCTCTTCCTGGAACACTCAGGGGGAACCCACACTACACAAATAATCCAGTTTGAAACTGGATTACAGTTGTCCCTTCACATTTGCTGGGGTTTGGTTCCAGGAACCCCCCCTCCCCGTGAATACCCAAATCCGTGAATACTCAAATCCCATTATATGCAATGGCATAGGAAAATGATGTCCCTTATATAAGATGGCAAAATCAAGGTTTGCTTTTTGGATTATTGCTTTTAAAAAAATATTTTCAAGCCGTGGATACTTGAATCCATGGATACCAAATCCATGGATATGGAGGGACAACTTTATTTGCATGGCTCCTTCCTATGGAATCCTGGGATTTGTAGGTTTAGAAGGTCTTTAGCCTTCTCTGCCAACGAGTGCCAGTGCCTCACCAAACTACTGATCCCAGGATTCCATAGGAGGGAGCCATGCAAATAATCCAGTTTCAACCTGGATTATTTCTCTAGTGTTAATGCCCCCTCAGAGTCAACAAAACACAAGTGCTTGCTCTCTGCTGCTCTAGAGGAAGCCGGTAACAAGTGGCAGCTCCCAGGTCAGTGAATCCACCCCAGGTTTTAACTCTATAACATTTGAAGAGTTATCCAGGGTGTTGAAGCTGCTATAGGATAGGATTCAGCATCTTGGTTACCTCCTTTAAAGTTCAGACTAAACTCCAGAGTGGATTTTACCACTTCCAGTTACACAGAAGCTACCAAGTACAGTATGACCCTCATATCCACAGGGATATGTTCCTGGACGTACCAGGTAAACATGAAAATGCAGATAATAGAGAACCCTAATTGAGACCCCTAGGAGGAGCAGCCTAGGGAGGTAGGTGTGTTTAGTCTGGAGAAGAGAAGATTAAGAGGGGACGTGATAGCCATGTTTAAATATTTGAAGGGATGTCATACTGAGGGTGGGGCAAGCTTGTTTTCTGCTGCTCCAGAGACTAGGACATGGAGCAATGGGTTCAAACAACAGGAAAAGAGATTCCACCTAAACATTAGGGAAATTTCCTGATGGTAAGAGCTGTTGGACAGTGGAACGTGCTGCCTTGTAATGTGGTGGAGTCTCCTTCTTTGGAGGTTTTTAAACAGAGGCTGGATGGCCATCTGTTGGGCATGCTTTCATTGTGTATTCCTGCATGGCAGAAGGGGGTTGGACTAGATGGCCCTAGTGGTCTCTTCCAACTTTAAGATTCTATTTAAATTAATGATTTCTGGCCCAAGCATACCATAGAGTCATCAGAAGGACGTAGAGATTGCTAGAGAAAACACCCCTCTAGGTATTTTCTAGGTCCTCCAGTGTGAAACTATGCTCAATCTCTGGCTCAAGCGTACCATAGAATTGTGCTGGAGGACCTAGAAAATGCTTAGAGAGAACATATTTTTTTTCAGATGCAGTAAGTGTTATCCCCTTCCTTCCTTCCTTCCTTCTCTTTCAGTTCTCCTTTCTCCCAATATGGGACCCATGGTGGCTGACAGCATAGATTAAAAGAAAATATAGCTACAAAACAAATGACGTAATTTGAGGCTGTCGTACTCGGAACATTTGGTGAGAAGACAGGACTCACTAGAAAAGACAATAATGCTTGGGAAGGTAGAAGGCAGTAGGACAAGAGGAAGCCTGGTTTCCAGATGGAGAAACTCCATCAAAGAAGCCACATCCTTGAGTCTGCAAGACCTGAGCCGGGTAGTTGATGATAGGGTGACCTGGAGGTCTCTCCTTCATAGGGTCACCATAAGTCGAAGTCAGCTTGACAACACTTAACCCAGATTGGAGAAGCCTTTCAACAGATTCATAGAGCTGCTTGCAGAAAGTTAGAACTGCAATAAAGCAAATTGAAACCACAAACACGAAAACCACAATGGAAACATCACAGTCTAAAAGAACAAAGCAGTCAGCAGAATTCTAACCAAACACCAAGCAGTGGAATTTTATTTTATTTTTAAAGGGGAACTGTCTTCACCTGGTGCCTAGGCAATGGCATGGTAACCAGTTGCTGAACCTCTGTGACATCAGGGCTGCCAAACCCAGGGCAGACAAGCTGGAACGTGTCCATAGGAGGACAACCAGGATGGTGGGAGGTCTGGTAGCCATGATGCCCTATGAGGAGCAGCTTAGGGAGCTGGGTAGGTTTAGCCTGGAGAAGAGAAGGTTGAGAGGGGACACGATAGCCATGTTGAAGTATTTGAAGGGATGTCATACTGAGGATGGAGCAAGCTTGTTTTCTGCTGCTCCAGAGACTAGGACACGGAGCAATGGGTTCAAACTACAGAAAAGAGATTCCACCTAAACGTTAGGAAGAACTTTCTGATAGTAAGAGCTGTTTGGAAGTGGAATGCACTGCCTGGGAGTGTGGTGGAGTCTCCTTCTTTGGAGGTTTTTAAACAGAGGCTGGACGGCCATCTGTTGGGAATGATTTGATTGTGTATTTCTGCATGGCAGGGGGTCAGACTAGATGGCCCTTGGAGTCTCTTCCAACTCTATGATTCTATGAAGCCAATCAATGAGAAAGTCTTTGCCATCATCATTAACTCCATCCATTCTTTTAATGCATCCAAACACATAAGAATCCTGTTTGTGTCTTAGATAGGTGTACGTTCCCCTACAGAAGCAGTTGTATGCCGCCCAGGTTGCCGAGCAGAGGGGCGGGTTAAAAATAAATAAAAAAATAAAAAAATAAATTGTCAGATGCAGGGGTGTAGCTACAGGGCATGGGCAAAATGAAGCGGTTGCCCCTCCAATAAAAATCCCCCCTCCCATGGGAAACCTTTACAGTATATGATCACTGCTGGAAGACTCTTTATATGCCCAGAAATGGAACGATGCATTGATTCCATCACAAGAAGATTAGCTGACAGAGACATACAACTTGGCTGAAATGGATGCATTGACAATGTTGATTAAGGAGAAATCTTTGACCAGTTTTAAGCAAGACTGGGATTTGTATAATGTTGTTGTTTTGTTTGCAATTGAGTAGGGGGGTATGTATCAACTTTATCTTTCTTTCTTTTTATTTTTTTTTACAATAGTTCGGTTTCAACTGGAGGAAGGGGGGCCCAAACTCTGCAAACCATGCAGTAAAAAGACTTGTTATTTTCCCTGATGTTTTCTGGAAAATGTGCATGGATGCACTTTTGGGGACATGTGGACATCACAATTCCAAGCGATGATTGCTGTGTTTGCGCCATGTGTTTTTCTCCATTGCCCTTTATGAGTGTTTGTGGATGCTGAATTTAAATGATTTTTTTTGTATGTGCGTTTCATGCATTCTTTAAAAAATTAGTGCATCTTTATGCTGATGTTAGTAAAACTGTAATGACTGCCCTCCCCATGAAATTTTCCTTCAGTCCCTTGCCATAACTGGAAAATTTAGTTAATCCTTTAGAAATACATCTTAGGCCTCCAAAGAAATGGGGCGGTCAAAGTGACCAAGGGCATGCAAACCCAGCAAACAGAAGCGTTCTGGGTGTGAACCATTTTTCAGCATCTCGCTGTCTGCTGTGCTAGAAATTTGGGGACTGAAGGAAAATTTTATAGGGGGCAGAGTACTTTAATGGGGTGGGGAATTCTCATTTTGTCCCCCTTCCCTGTAGCTAACTGTGGACTGATGCATAATGTCTATAACCAGTTGCAATGTGTGGAAGCATGCTGATGCACAGGGGCATATGCATCCATTGGGTCGCACGTTTGGGTGTGCATTCAGTTGTGCAACCTTGCCTTTCAACATGAGGGCCCAGCACTATTTTACTCCCCTCGACTAGAACAGAACCATTGAATCATTTGTACCTACATGTTGACTCATCATTCAACAGTTGCACCCTGTCCAACTGTCCCGATTTGGCAGGGACAGTCCCAATTAATCGTCTGCCATACCACTTTTTCTGTTGCTTTTAAAATATGCAAGTTTCTCTCTCCTGCTCCCACTTTTCCCTTTTCTCCTCCTCATACCTGAACTGCTGCAAGCTTCCCTCAAAATGCAAAAGTAGTTTGCACTTCATGAATTCAGCAGTGGGGAGAGAAGAGGGAGGGGCAGAATCTTGCCCTTCCCAGAAAGCTCAGGCACAAGCAAACTGCTGCATCTTCTCCTAGCTTAGAATCATAGAATCCTAGAGTTGGAAGAGACCACAAGGGCCATCCAGTCCAACCCCATTCTGCCATGTAGGAATACACAATGAAATCATTCCCAACAGATGGCCATCAGCCTCTGTTTAAAAACCTCCAAAGAAGGAGACTCTACCACACTCCCAGGCAGCGCATTCCACTGTCCAACAGCTCTTACGGTCAGGAAGTTCTTCCTAATGTTTAGGTAGAATCTCTTTTCCTTGAGTTTGAACCCATTGCTCCATGTCCTAGTCTCTGGAGCAGCAGAAAACAAGCTTACCCCATCCTCAGTATGACATCCCTTCAAATATTTAAACATGGCTATCATGTCCCCTCTTCACCTTCTCTCCTCCAGGCTAAACATACTCAGCTCCCTAAGCTGCTCCTCATAGGGCATCATGGCTTCCAGACCTCCCACCATCCTGGTCGCCCTCCTCTGGCCATGTTCCAGCTTCTCAATATCCTTCCTGAATTGTGGTGCCCAGAACTGGACACAGTATTCCAGGTGAGGTCTGACCAAGGCAGAATAGAGTGGCACTATTACTTACCTTGATCTAGATACTATACTCCTATTAATGCATCCTAGAATTGCATTGGCTTTTTTAGCTGCTGCATCACACTGCTGACTCATGTTCAGCTTGTGGTCCACTAAGACTCCTAGATCCTTTTTGCATGTACTGCCCTCAAGCCAGGTGTCACCCATCTTATATTTGTGCCTTTCATTTTTACTACCTAAGTGCAGTATCCTACATTTCTCCCTGTTGAAATTCATTTTGTTAGTTTTGGCCCAGCTTTCTAATCTTTTGAGGTCATTTTGGATTCTGATCCTGTCCTCTGGGGTATTAGCGACCCCTCCTAATTTGGTGTCATCTGCAAACTTGATAAGCATACCCTCTATTCCCTCATCCAAACCATTGATAAAGATGTTGAATAGCACTGGACCCAGGACAGACCCCTGTGGCACCCTACTGGTCACTTCTCTCCAGGATGAAGAGTCCTCCATCCTCTAAAAGCTTGTGTGTTTTTCTTCATTCACCACTTTGGCCACCTTGATGTTGCTTTCCCTGGTTTCCATCTGTAAAAATTTGGAGGGTACGCAGATTGTGTGGGTTTCCAGCCATGGATTGTATGGCCTAATCAGTCCATAGTGACGCTTTCGGCTACGCAAGTAGGATCACAGTCAGTGCCTTTTTCTCTTTTTTTGGTAAAAAAATTATTTTAGACAAGACAATCCCAGAAAGTGGTGAAGAGATGATTGACAGAGGAGTAACACAACACACACACACACACACATACACACACACACACATATATATATATAATTTAGTATGGCTTTTCTCCTGCCCAGTGGAATTATTTTTATCCGTCATTCTTTTAGCTGGAAAGGAACTGTTCCAGCAAGACAGGCTCTGATCCCTACTTTTCCATTTCTTAACAAGCACAAGGCTTTTCTTTTTTTAAAGTGTGGAGAGGGAGGGAGAGAAGGGGGAGTAGAAATAAATTTTCTTCCTGAAGGTAAAGCATGTAATTCTTCTCTCCATATGATTAAAAGAAACAGTGAGGGAGGGATTGATTTCAGCAACTATAAATCAGCCTCTGCTCCTTTTTTCCCCCTTTAGTGGATGGAGGACTCTGATGAGGAGTTTATCCAGGCTGCTGTTAGAAGCCAGTGATTAGTGTGGCCTGTTTTCCACCTTCCCCTTGCTGATTTTGTAACAACAACAACGACAACAAAAAAGGATGATGCAGGGGGAGCATTGACAGAAATAAATGAAAACTTTTTTATGGGGAGGGGAGCTGGTCGAGTGGGAGGAACTTCCTGAACAAGACCCAGATCAGTGCTGATAAAGAGAAACAAAGAATAATTCTTCTTTCCAAAACAGAGCCTTTACACACACACACACACACACACACACATATGCGCCAATGCACCCTGCTCATACTTGCCCAACAATCCAAGGGGCATCTGTGACCAATTAGAGTTTTTTTTTTTTTAAAGAACATGTTTCGTTTAGATCTCCACTTTTAATTTAGCCCTCGTTTGGAAATGTTGATAAAGAGACCGATATAATGTTACATTTCCGATGGGCCGGGGATCTGACAGCAAATTAACTTTTAATGCCATGTTTCTTAAACATGAAATCAAGGAGCATTGCAGTAAGTCGAATAAGAGGAAGGAGGAGGAGGAGGAGAAGAGGAGGCTTGGGGAGAAGAGGAGGAAGAGGAGAAGGAGGAGGAAGAGGAGGAGGAGGATAGGGAGGAGGAAGAAGAGGAGAAGGAAGAGGAGGAAGAGAAGGGAGGGGAGAGTTGGGGGAAGAAGAGGAGGAGGAAGAGAAGGAAGAGGAGGAGGAGGAAGAAGAGGAAGAGGAGAAGGAGGAGGAAGAGGAGGAGGAGAGGGAGGAGGAAGAAGAGGAGAAGGAAGAGGAGGAAGAGAAGGGAGGGGAGAGTTGGGGGAAGAAGAGGAGGAGGAAGAGAAGGAAGAGGAGGAGGAAAAAGAGGAGGAGAGGGAGGAGGAAGAGAAGGGAGGGGAGGAGGAGGAAGAAGAGGAGGAGAGGGAGGAGGAAGAAGAGGAGGAGGAAAAAGAGGAGGAGAGGGAGGAGGAGAAGGAAGAGGAGGAAGAAAAGGGAGGGGAGAGTTGGGGGAAGAAGAGGAGGAGGAGGAAGAGGAGGAGGAAGAAGAAGAGGATGATGAGGATGAAAAGAAGGAAGAGGAGGAGGAGGAGAGGGAGGAGGAAGAAGAAGAAGAGGAGGAAGAAGAAGAGGAGGAGGAGAGGAGAGGGAGGAGGAAGAAGAGGAGAAGGAAGAGGAGGAGGAGAGGGGGGAGGAGGAGAAGGAAGAAGAAGAGGAGGAGGAGGAAGAGGAGGAGAGGGAGGAGGAAGAAGAGAAGGAAGAGGAGGAAGAGAAGGGAGGAGAGAGCTGGGGGAAGAAGAGGAGGAGGAAGAGGAGGAAGAGGAGGAGGAGAGGGAGGAGGAAGAAGAAGAGGAGGAGGAGGAAGAGGAGGAGAGGGAGGAGGAAGAAGAGAAGGAAGAGGAGGAAGAGAAGGGAGGAGAGAGCTGGGGGAAGAAGAGGAGGAGGAGGAAGAGGAGGAAGAGGAGGAGGAGAAAGAAGAAGAGGAGGAGGAGGAGGAAGAGGAGGAAGAAGAGAAGGAGAGGAAGAAGGAAGAGGAGGAGGCAATAGAGGAGGAGGAGGAAGAGGAGGAGAGGGAGGAGGAAGAAAAAGAAAAGGAGGGGAAGGGGAGGAGGAGAAAGAGTAAGAATAAGAGGAGGAGGGAGAGGTGAGGAGGAAGAGGAAGAAAAGGTAAGCAGAAGGAAGAAGAGGAGGAGGTGGTGGAAGAGAAGGCTTAAGAAGAAGAAAAAGGAGAGGGTGAGAGGTAGGGGGAGGAAAAGGGGGGGAAAGAGAAAGAAGAGGAGGTGAAGGGAGGAGGAGGAGATAACTAAGAGCAGCAACTTCACGGCAGTGTGACAGGAGGATCCAGGTACAATCCCAGACGTTTCCAGTTGGAAGATGTTAATGGATGATGGAACCAATCTCTTTGCTTGAGACTCTGGAGATGAGATGCTGTGCTAGATGGCAGAATAAGAGCCAGAATCAGATCCAGGCCAGCCAAAAATCCCAATGCAATTATAGGCTACGTCAAGGGTAGTTTAGTGTCTAGATCGAGGGATGTAATAGTGCCACTCTGTTCTGCTTTGGTCAGGCCTCACCTGGAATGCTGTGTCCAGTTCTGGGCAACACAATTCAAAAAGGATATTGGGAAGCTGGAACATTTCCAGAGGAGGGCGACCAAAATGGTAGGAGATCTGGAAATCATGAAAAGGGATACCACTTAAACCTTAGGAAGAACATACTGACAGTAAGAGCTGTTCAGCAGTGGAATGCACTGCCTGGGAGTGTGGTGGAGTTTCCTTCTTTGGAGGTTTTTAAACAGAGACTGGTTGGCCATCTGACAGGGATGCTTTGATTGTGTATTCCTGCATGACAGGGGGTTGGACTGGATGGCCCTAGTGGTCTCTTCCAACTCTATGATTCTATAAGGAACTTTATTTCTGTTTTTTACTGTGGCCAGACCTTACCTGGCAGCCTGTGTCCATTTCTGATTTAAGAAGGATATTGCTGAGCTGGAACATGTCCCAATGAGGATAAACAAGAAGGTAAAAGGTCTGGAAGCCGAACCTAATGAGCAATGGTTGAAGGAGTTAGAATCATAGAATCATAGAATTGTAGAGTTGGAAGAGACCACGAGGGCCATCCAGCCCAACCCTATTCTGCCACGCAGGAAATCACGATCAAAGCATCCCCGACAGATTGCCATCCAGCCTCTGTTTAAAGACCTCCAAGGAAGGAGACCCCACCACGCTCCGAGGGAGTGTGTTCCACTGCCGAACAGCTCTTACTGTCAAAAAGTTCCTCCTCATGTTGAGGTGGGATCTCTGTTCCTGGAGCTTGCATCCATTGCTCCGTGTTCTAGTCTCTGGAGCAGCAGAAAACAAGCCTGCTCCATCCTCAGTGTGACATCCCTTCAAATACTTAAACAGGGCTATTATATCGCCTCTTAACCGTCTTTTTTTCAGGCTAAACATACCCAGCTCCCTAAGTCTCTCCTCATAAGGCATGGTTTCCAGACCTTTCACCATTTTAGTCGCCCTCCTCTGGACACACTCAAATTTGTCCATATCCTTTTTGAATTGTGGTGCCCAGAACTGGACACAGTATTCTAGGTGAGATCTGACCAAGGCAGAATAGAGTGGCACTATTACTTCCCTTGATCTGGACACTATACTTCTATTGATACAGCCCAAGATCGCATCAGTTGTATGACATGTTTTTGTTGTGGTTAACTGCTGTGGTAGGTGTGCTGCTGTCAAGTCAACTTTGACTTATGGCAACCTCATGAATGAGAGACCTCCAAGTCACCCTCTCCTCAACAGCCCTTGCAGACTCAAAGCAGCCATAGTTTCCTTGAGTGAGTCTATCCATCTGGAATGGGATCTTCTTTTCCTACTGCCTTCTAAGAGCCTTACTGCACTCCAAGGAAAAGCGTCAAAGCAACAGAAACATTCCGTCTTTTCTGCTGCCTTCCCACATGGTGTCATTGTTTTTCCATTCCAGTCCCGTAAGGTAAAACTGTGCCTTTTTGCTAAGGAGAAAAACCCATTTGTAAAAAGTCATGGTTTTAGTTCAGTCCCCCATGGGACTGGAACGAAAGGACACTGGAAGGACACCGACATCCTACAGGAAGGCAGCCGGAAAGGCAGAACGTCCCTGCTGCTTTGCCGCTTTTCCTCGGAGTGTGGTAAAGCTACAACTTGCTGAGCATTGTTGTCTTTTCTAGTGACTCGTGCCTTCTCATGAGATGGCCAAAGTGCGAGAATCTCAGTTTAGTCATCTCAGCTTCTAGGGAGAATTCAGGCCTGATTTGCTCCTGGACCCAGTGATTTGTCTTTTTAGCAGTCCACGATATCAGAATAACTCTCCTCCAATGTCATATCTCAGAGTAGTTGATTTTCTTCCTATCAGCTTTCTTCACTCTCCGGCTTTCACAACCTCACATAGAAATGGGGAAGACGATGACATGGACCATCCTAACTTTAGTATTCAGTTATATATGCCAGTACTGCAAGCCACAACATTGCAAGTTTGATCCCAAGGGCTCCAAGGTTCACTCAGCCTTCCATCCTTTCGTAGGTCTGTAAAATAAGTACCCAGCTTGTGGGGGCTCAATTAGCTAACATGTATTGGAAACCACTTGGAGAGTGCCTAGCATGCTGTTAAAGCAGTGGAGATGTGTAGGTGCTATTGCTTAACAATTTGTAAGCTGCTCTAAGAGCCTTTGTAGCTGAAGAGTGAGGTATAAATACGGTACCTAAACATTAAAAAAAATTATCTTGTCTCGTTCCTTCATAGCTGCCCTTCCAAGTCCTGGTCTTCTCATTTCTTGACTTCAGTCTCCATTCTGATGAATGTCTGAGCCAAGGAATGGAAAATCTTGAACTATTTCATTGTCTTAATTGCCTACTTTAAAGTTATGTAAAACATCTGTGGTCATTATTTTTGTTTTCTTAATGTTCACCTGTAAACCTGCCTTTGCACTTTCTTCCTTGACTTTCTTCAATAATTGTTCCACCTTTAGATATCTGAAGGGATGTCATGTACAAAAAGAAGCAAGCAAGATAGGCAGATGGTTAAGACTAGAACATGGGTGAAAAACATGTTTTTCAAGTGTTGAGGAATCCTGACAAGAAGAATCCTGGACTGACTTCATAGTTCTGGACTTATTCTGCACAAAATTTGTGTGTGGTTCTCTTTGTGCAGAAAGCAACCATTTCTGGGCAGAAACCATTTCTACGCAGAAATGTTACATCCTGTGCAGAAAATATTGTAATTGGAGATTTATTCTGTGCAAAATTTTCACGTGTTTGCTTTGCTTAGAAAACAACATTTTCTGTGCAGGAAACAACAATTTCCTGCATAGAAGATGCTGTTTTCTGGGCAAAGCAATCACATACAAATTTTGCGCAGAATTTTACAAATTGTGAATAGATTATGAAAACCTTGTCATTTTTGAAGACTTTCTTGCAGCAGGGAGAAAATTGTTAAATGTACTCATCATTTCCTTTGAGAAGAAACTCAGTGACGAATTACATACCGCCACCACCTCCTCCTCCTTCTCCCCATCTGGAAGGATTCCTATTTCCAGGAGACAATGTGATGATAGGAAAGGATAGCTCACATGGAACCTTTTAGTAGGGATGTTATCTTTTTATGGTGATCCTAAAAGAAAACAGGCAGCAGGCTGTTCTAGTTTCATTCATTTTATTTTATTCTTTTCATGGACCAACGTCTTTGCTTCTCATAGATGCCCCATCAGTGATGGAGCGTAACTGTTGCAAGCAAGGAGCAGAGGTACAATGGTGCTGGATGGAGGCCCAGGTGAGGGGAGAGGGGAGGAAGGGCAGTCTCAAGGATTTGGGCATGGTCCCTTGAACTTGGTTGAAAGAAACCTTCATTATTTTTATTGGATTCCCCCCCCCCATCAGGAGGAACACGGCGGGAGCAACTACAACCTCCTCCTCTTCCTCTTCTTCCTCCTTCTCCTCCTCTTCTTCCTCATCTTCTTTTCTTTCTCTTTCTCTTTATCATCCTCTTCCTTCCCTCCTCCTCCTCTTCTTTTTCTTCCCGCTCCTCCTTTGTTGCTGCTGCTGCTCCTCCATTGCTTCTTCTTCCTCCTCTTCCTCCTCTTCTTCTTTGTGCTCCTCATCTACCTCCTCCTCCTCCTCTTCTTCTTTCTCTTCCTCTTCCTTCTCTTCTTCTTCTCCTCCTTTCCTCCTCTTCCTTCTCCTTCTTTCTTTCCCTCCTCTTCTTCTTCCTCTTCCTTCCTTCCTCCTCCTTCCCTCCTCTTCCTTCTTCTCCTCTTCATTGACTTACTCCTCCTCCTCTTCTTTTTCTTCCCCCTCCTCCTTGGCTGCTCCTCCTCCATCACTTCTTTTCCCTCCTCCTCCTGCCTTTCCTCCTCTTTTCTTCCCCCTCTTCTTCTTCTTTGTGCTCCTTGTCTACCTCCTCCTCCTTCTCTTCTTCTTTCTCTTCTTCCTTCTCTTCTTTTTCTTCCTCCTCCCTCCCTCCTCCTCCCCTCTTCTTTCTCTTCCTTCTCTCTTTCTTCTTCCTTCTTCCCTCCTGTTCCTTCTCCTCCTCTTCCTTCTCCTCTTCTTTCTCTTCCTCCTCCTATTCTTTCTCTTCCTTCTCTTCTTCTTCCTCCTTCTTCCTTCCTCCTCCTTCCCTCCTATTCCTTCTCCTCTTCTTTCTCTTACTCCTCCTCTTGTTGTTCTTCCTCCTCCTCTTCTTCTTCCTCCTTCCCTCCTTCTCCTTCTCCTCCCCTTCTTCTTCCTCTTCCTCCTTCTCCGCCACCACTTTTTCTTTTTCTTCATCCTCCTCCTTCCCTCCTCCTCCTCCTCTTCTACTTCTATTCATTTGTATCCCAACTTTGTCCCAATAATGAAACTCAAGGTGGCTTACAACATATTCAAAAGCAATGCCAATTAAGAACTATGCAAACACTTCAATACAAGTATAAATAAAAGTTATTTAAAAGACAATTGAACAATGTATGGAGTTAAAAACATTAAAATTCATTAAAAACTGTATACACACATAAAACAACACAGCACATCATTAAAGGCCCACTCCAGCTAAAAGCTCAGTGGCCTTAAAATGTTTGAACTTGCCAGTGAAAGGAGAGCAAGGAGTGAGCCATCCTGGCCTCCCTAGGGAGGGAGTTCTGAAGTCTAGGAGAAACCACCAAAAAGGCCCTGTCTTTCTTGTTCCCACCAAATGAGCCCGAGAAGGTGGTGGGACAGAGAGAAGGACCTCTCCAGATGAACTTAGAGCTCTACTGGGCTCACAAAGGAAGAAACGGTCTTTCAGATAGCCTGGACCCAACAACTTTGTTGTTGTTATTTGCCATCAAGTTGACTTCAACCCATGCATGAACATGGCTGATGACAGTCCAGAGCCTGAAGCCAAGTTGAAGCTTAACATGTGTCTTTGTTGTTGTTGTCATTAATTGCCATCTAGTCAACTTTGACTTATGGTGACCCTATGAATGAGAGACCTCTGAAACACCCTGTCATCAAGAGCCCTACTCAGGTCCTGCAGACTCAGGGCAGCCGTAGCTTCCTTGACTGAGTCAAGCAACCTGTAATGGAGTCGCCCTCTTTTCCTACTGCCTTCCACTTTCCTGAGCATTATCTTCTTTTCCAATGAGTCACATCATCTCATGATATGTCCAAAGTACAACAGTCTCAGTTTAGTCATTGGGGGGGGGCTTTCATTTCGGGGGGAGTATATCCACTCCAGGTGTTAGACCATATTTTAAAGAAGTTCTCCAAGGTCTGGAGCTCTTTCCCTACAATAGATTGGAGAACCTAGAGAACCTTAGATGCCTTCTATTTGGGGACAGGGTTGTACACCCTAGTGAGATCCTTTCAAGTTCAGACTAAAATTCAGAGGGTGTTCCTTGAGCCCTACATGGAACCCATCAGCCACCATAAGATTAAAGTATTCAGTTATACTAGATTTAAGTGCTGGAAATCATGGCCAGTATCTCCTGGTGACACACAAAGACATAACTGGGTCATATGTCTGCATACATTTGTTTTTAGAGTTTGTGGAAGGAGGTATCCAGTGCCTCTTTCCACAAGCCCTCTTCCCCAATATTGAAGCCATCAGTTGCCATGTGAATAAGATAGAATCATAGAATCAGAGTTGGAAGAGACCACAAGGACCATCTAGTCCAACCCCAATCTGCTAAGCAGGAATAAACAATCAAAGCACTCCTGACAGATGGCCATCCAGCCTCAGCTTAAAAACCTCCAAAGAAGGAGACTCTACCACATGCATTCCACTGTCAAACAGCTCTTACTGTCAGGAAGTTCTTCCTACTGTTTAGGTGGAATCTCTTTTCCTGTAGTTTGAACCCATTGCTCTGTGTCCAAGTTTCTGGAGCAGCAGAAAACAAGCATGCTCTATCCTCAGTATGACATCCTTTTAAATATTTAAACTTGGTTTTCATGTCCCCTTCTCAACCTTCTCTTCTCCAGGCTAAACATACCCAGCTCCCACACTTGCATGTTTTAAAAATTGGAAGTCTATGGTTCAGGAGTAGGAATCACATAGCCTTCCAGATGTTGCTGGATTCCAAATCTCCAAAGCTGTATTCAGCATAGCCATTGGTGAGTCATAGTGGGAATTATAGTCCCACAACATTGGGAGATCTGCATGATTCCCACCACTGGTGTACTAGGTGTTGTCATTGACCTCAGTCCAGTTGCAGGTGCAAACAAGATGAGACCTGATTATTTTTATTTATTTATACCCTGCTCTTCAGCCACAAGGCTATCAGAGTGGCTTACAATTTTTTTTAAGCAATAGCAATTTACACATCTACACTGCATTAAACAGTTTCCAATGTGTGTTAGCTAATTGCCCCCACAAGCTGGGTACTCAGTTTACCGACCTACGAAAGGATGGAAGGCTGAGTGAACCTTGGAGCCCGCTGGAATTGAACTTGCAACGTGGTGGCTTGAGAACTCATGTAAGTGTTGACTTACCACCCAAACACTGATTTGGGTGGTGTGGTGTAATTAGGATAAGTTTTGAGGCTGAGGCCATTTTACTCTAGCAATTGGTTTCCAGAGATTTTGCACTCTGTAGCCTCACTTAGGAGAGCCAGTGTGGTGTAGTGGTTTGAGTGTTGGGCTATGACACTAGAGACCAGGGTGCGAATCCCCGCTCAGCCATGGAAATCCACTGGATGACCCTGGGGCAAGTCCCACACTCTCAGCCTCAGAGGAGCGCAAAGGCATCTGAAGAAATCTTGCCAAGAAAACCCTGTGAGAGGGAAGCCTGAAGGCACAGGACAGCAACAAACACTTCTTAGGCAGGACAGAGCTTGAATCTCATATATATCCAAAAATGTTGTGTCTCCTTCAGCCTGAATGCCATCAGCCACTTGCCCTGCAGCGAAGGGGTAGGGTGGGGAGATTTCCAAGAACAAAATCAAAAGCAGAAATGCCAGGCACAATTGGCGGAGACCTTGTTCCCTCTCTCTCTCTCAACAATGAAATACCCTTCAGCTATTTAAAAAAAAAACCTGGACAGGGTGGGGGGAAGAGGGAGAGGTTTTGAAAGCTTATTCACCTCTTTTCATTAGACTAACAAATAGTTCTTAACACAAACCATCTGTTTGCAGCAGACCTTGCTGCTCTCTAGAAGATAAAACAGAAGGGTAATTTTAGCCAAGGAGTGGGGGGACCCACTCATCTAAACCCTTTTCAAACAGCTCCGTTACCTTAGAGTCTCTTGGGAGGGTGATTGGGTCAGGGAGGGAGGGAGGGAGGGAGGGAAGGAAGGAAGGACCAGGAATGAAGAGGGAAAGGGGGTCGAGAGAACTCGGCCTCACTTAAAGGTTGTACCTGAGTAACGGGATATGGCTGAGATTCTCCATCGCAAAATGCAACTTTGCAAATCCGTAGCTACTTTGCAAAAATGAATGAATAAATAAATAAATAAGCAAAACCTTGGTCCTGCCTATATGGCAATAAAATAAAATAAAATACAAAGGGTGTGTGAACATACAACAATCCGTTCAAATGGCCATCCACACAAATACTTGTCATCCACTGTAAAGTCCGTTTGCACTGTATCTGGGGCTTCGTCCAGAATTTTTTGAAAAGATCCATATGTCGTGGGAATGTGCGATTGTTTGTACAGTCACATTCACACACATATGAACAGGCAGCGTAATCTGATTGGCTGGATGAGCACAGGAGGCGGGGCTAGCAAAGAGGGAAAGCGGCTGCGGCCACCATGTTGGATTGTCAGCTAAGCGAGGGTCCGATAAGTCGATCAAACAGTGATTTTTACCCTTTTTAAAAAAATTATTTTTATTGTAAATACGAAATAACGCCTGTGCACACCACAGGAAGTTTTTTTAAATTGGTGGCAGGGGGTTGGACTGGATGACCCTCGTGGTCTCTTCTAACTCTGCAATTCTATGATTCTACGATTCTATGATTCTATGATCAGGTTTAAAATCGCAAGTAAATTGCTTGCAGTGGCCAACTGGCTAGGGGGTCATGCGGAGTTTAGGGGGGAGTTTTTGCCGTGTAGGCAGATCACATTGTTGCGAATGCCTGCCTTTTCGGACATGTTCATATTATTTCCCCCTCGTATAGACAAGACTCCCGTTAATGAATTACGAAGATGTGCCTCGAGCCATGGCGCATCAGTCCTTCCAATGGTTTCCATTGCACAACAGATGCCTGCACAGGTCACACACAGATCTGGTATCCATGGGAGTTATATTCCTGGACTTACCATGGATATGTGAAACTGTGGATAATAGCGAGCCCTACTAGGAAGCTGGGTATGTTTAGCCTGGGGAAGAGAAGGTTAATAGGGGACATGATAGCCGTGTTGGAAAATTTGAAGGGATGTCATACTGAGGATGGGGCAAGCTTGTTTTTTGCTGCTCCAGAGACTAGGACACGGAGCAATGGGTTCAAACTGCATGAGAAGAGATTCCACCTCAACATTAGAAAGAACCTCCTGACAGTAAGAGCTGTTCGGAGGTGGAATGCACTGTATCATAGTGTGGTGGAGTCTCCTTCTTTGTAGGCTTTTATGCAGAGGCTGGATGGCCATCTGTTGGGAGTGAATCATAGAATCATAGCGTTGGAAGAGACCTCAAGGGCCATCCAATCCAACCCGCTGCCATGCAGGAATACACAATCAAATCATCCCCGACAGATGGCCATCCAGTCTCTGCTTAAAAACCTACAAAGAAGGAGTGCTTTGATTGTGTGTTCCTGTATGGCGAGGGTTGGACTAGATGGCCCTTGTGGTCTCTTCCAATTCTATGATTCTATGATGTGGGGTTGATCTGTACGTTGTAATTCCATAGCAACCCCTACAGTGGGGTGAACAAAGTGCAGCCCCTGGGCTGCATGCTGTCTCTGGGGCCATTTTGTGGCTCCCAGGGCCCCTCAGGGGGTCAAAAGATTATATAGTGGGTCCTTGGGATCTGCTGGGATTTGGTTCCATCCCCCACCCCCCAGGATACCAAAATCCGTGGATGCTCAAGTCCCATTATGTACAATGGCATAGCACAATGATATAAAATGGCAAAATCAAGGTTTGCTTTTTGGATTTTTAATTTTTTTGAGTATTTTCAAGGTGTGGATAGTTGAATCCATGGATATAGAGTCCGTGGATATGGAGGGCCAACTTTATGTTTTGCTCAAAAATGCCCCCAAATGATCTCTAGAGGATACAAGCGCATTCCTGCTATGTTTTGAGCCCCACCCCCCCGGGCCTGCTAGAGGTCAAAAATTATTTTATGAAATTTTTCAAAAACATTTTTTGCCCCCTGATGCCCTGTGGGGACATGAGGGGGGGCATTTCGATCACTTTTTGGGAAGTGTTTAGGCCAAATTAGGTCCCAGAGAAACCTAAGCAGAAATTGACTTTTGCTTGCTTCCTGTTGTTGAAAAAAGCCCTCTCTTGGGCCTAAAATGGCCCAGAAAGACCCCCAAACATGGTAAAAATGCCCCCTAGAGGGCATTTTGGACCGAAAAAAAAACTTTTTCATTTATTTTAATGGAAGCGGTTATGGTGTGTGGAGGGGAGTGTGGCCCTCCAAGATCTCTTAAGAGACTAGTGTGACTCCTAACCTTCCACAGTTGCTCATCCCTGCGCTGGGTGAATAGAGACATGGCTAAGGGCTTATCTAAACGGTGAAAATATTCCCTGTAAGAGATTATCAGATATGGCAAATATGGTGTTACAGTAGGACCCCCGTATCCGCTGGGGATTGGTTCGGGGGGGGGCATGGATACTGAAAACCGTGGATAATAGCATACACCATTGAGGATAATAGGATTTCTGGTTTAAAATATCATAGAATTGCCTTGGAGGACCTAGAAAATGGCTAGCGAGGACACATTTTCTAGGAAGACTCTATGGTAGGTGTGCTGTTTTGTGTCCTGTGCATAATTGAATCAGTGGATAATGAATCAGTGGATACGGGGGGTCCTACTGTATAGCATCGAAACAAGACCTCAAAAGGGCGTCTGTATCACATGACATCCTGCAGGCGTTCTGCTGCTGTCGAGAGGGCATTCTTTTTTATTAACGGGCAGAAGTCACCAATTTATCTCCCATAGCGTTGTTTTTGCGGCTTAGCTTCTGTGCAAAAATGTGCCCTGTGATTCTAGTATCAATGGGCGGTCCCTACCAGAACACTTCTGGGTGAGATCAGGAAAACTAGGTACCATACGCTCTTTTTATGAACTATGTTGCATGTTTCCAAGTGTGTTTCAGTGCTTGTGTGTTCATTTTGTTTGGAAATCTAGGTGTTTTTGGACTTTTAAGCGTGCTCACGTCTTCTTGCGAGAACCACCGAAATCTCACCCATGGAAAAACATGGAAGTAAGCAGCGTGACCAGTTGTATTGCTGGATTTCAGCTTGTTATTTGTCTTGTTATTACAGCAACATGCAAAAAGAAAAAAGAAAAGAAAAAAAGTGGGTATTATGCTAGGGTACAATAGGACCTCCATATCCATTGATTCATTATCCACTAATTCAATTATCCATGGGACACAAAGCAACACACCTACCATAGAGTTTTCCTAGAAAATGTGTCTTCTCTAGCCTTTTTCTAGGTCCTCCGAGGCAACTCTATGGTATTTTAAATTGGAAGTCCCATTATTTTCAATGGTGTTCACTATTATCCACGGTTTTTGCTATCTACACTCTCCTAGAACCAATCCCTAGTGGAGATGGGCGTCCTACTGTACTTACGCTGTAAAATATAGTGCCAAAAGAACACTGATAATCTCCATAGAATTCGAGGACTGTCTGATAATCTCCATAGAATCCGAGAATACCTTTTGTCCAAATGGGATTCTGTGGTGATTCACCGAATTTGGAAGAAGGGGAGGACAAAAATGCCATTTTTTTTTTTTTTAAAGACAGGGTAATGCACATTCCTGCTTGTTGGGACAACAGATTCAGATCGCAGCACATTCCCAGATAAGAGCAGAGGTGGAAAACTGATTGGTCAGATGGGGGGGGGGGGATCTTGCCGGCAATGAAATGGCTGTAACCTCCATGTTGGATTTTCAGGGTAGCAATCATGCACTTTTCATGGCGATGAGGCAACGAAACAGTTTTTTTAAGCTTAGCTAAGTGGAAGGTTGCGCTTCTGCACCGTAGATTTACTGT
This sequence comes from Gambelia wislizenii, assembly GCA_030847615.1. Lineage (NCBI taxonomy): Eukaryota > Metazoa > Chordata > Lepidosauria > Squamata > Crotaphytidae > Gambelia > Gambelia wislizenii. Next base: position 17,125,620 of record JAUMIR010000014.1, on the reverse strand, counting down.
TAAAAAAAAAACTTTGGCGGCAGCAACTTGTTGAGAATTAAAACGCGAGTAATTCACTTGCAGTAACCATCTTGATTCACAGGCGTGCCTCCATCTGAACATCAAACATGGGATAGTTTTACGTACGGTCTTGCCAAAAACCCATGCAGACAAATGAACGCTACTGTGAATTGGTGTCACTGTGCACCAATCCACATTATATTGCCTCATCTAGACAAGCCCTAAGTGACTCAGTTCAATTTTGCACACACTTTCGGCCGCTGGCAAAGACATAAGTCCGAAGAGAATGCCAGCCGACATCTCTGAGACTCTTCTAATTTCTCAAGCTTACTTGGGAGAGAGACTGTAAACCACAAGCAGTCGATATCTCTCCCATGTTTTGAGGGTGGGGAATCCACTTTGGCTTATAGTCCAAAATTTAAAGGGGTTCTTCATGGTGCTGAGTGCTACCCCCAAAATTGCACCCATACCTTTGATCATTCCTTTAAAATTCACGCTAAACTCTGGAGCAGATTCGTTGCCCATTAATATGTGAACCACTCACCTGGTTCAAAGAGGAAAGTCTTTTCAAAATAGTTGTCAGATCTTGTTGGAGGTGGATTTAGCTTTTTGTTTAAATTAATATTTATAAATTTGGACACAGACAAACTAATTCACAGCAGGATAATCAACATTCAGAAAGGAAAGGAAAAGGATGTGTTGGATGTGGATTTAACTTTTTATTTAAATTAATATTTATAAATTTTTGACACAGACAAACTAATTCACAGCAGGATTGCCAACATTCAGAAAGGAAAGGAAAAGGATGTGTTGGATGTGTATTTAACTTTTTGTTTAAATTAATATTTATAAATTTTGACACAGACAAACTAATTCACAGCAGTATAATCAACATTCAGAAAGGAAAGGAAAACAAAAAGAGAAAAGAACTATACATAAGCAATCTGTATGTATAGCTAAACCTAACAAGAACTATAACGCATTATTAAATCACAAATCTATTGCAATAAATACAACCTAACTAATCACTAAGACACAAAAGAACTCTGACGCCCCTCACAAATGGCAATGAAAAAGAAAAACCAATTAATAGAAAACATATTACCGGTATTCTACCATTACAGATTTAGATAAATTCAATTTACTTAGAGTTGCTAGTAAACTATAACCACAGATTATTACAACATTGGATTTCTTATGGCTCAAAAAGTCCATAAAAGGTTTCCAGTCTTTCAGGAAGCCTTCAATTTGGTTTGTCTTTTAAAATCCACAACACTTTTTCAACTTGGACAAAGTCCACAGCTTAACCCATTCTTCTGTCCTCAGTGCTTCAGTCCATTTCCAAGGGCTTCTGGGAGAGTCAGGCAGCTGACGGCAGCGGCAAGGAATGGCATGCTGGGACGCGCTCCTGCAGATACGCAGGGCCCAATCTGGTGGTACCAAATTAAACTGAGTATCTACATATATAAAACATTTGGGTATGTTTCCTTTCCCACTGTGCTGATTAGTCACTTAGGAAATATACCCAACCAATCGCCTCCCTCCTCTCACTCCCTCAGCCAATCACCACCCACGTGCAAGTCCCCTCTCCACCTCACAATCCACCCCTGCCACTCCATCTGCATCTACACCCCCAGCCTCACAAGGGCCCCTCCCTCCTCTCCCTCCCTCAGCCAATCACCACCCACATGCAAATCCCCTCTCCACCTCACAATCCACCCCGCCACTCAGTCTGCATCTACAACCCCAGCCTCACAAGGGCCCCTCCCTCTTCTCCCTTCCTCAGCCAATCACCACCCACATGCAAATTCCCTCTCCACCTCACAATCCACCCCTGCCACTCAATCAGCATCTACACCCCCAGCCTCACAAGGGCCCCTCCCTCCTCCCACTCCCTCAGCCACTCACCACCCACATGTAAAACAATGTAATATTTTTTCCTAAAATAATAGTGTGTAGGTGAATCGTGTGAACCTTTCAAATCTAATACAATGGTGTATGTTACACTGGGTACAGCTAGTTTTCTTATATTGCTAGAATGGTCCCTATAACAGCCCCATATTCTCCGGGGATTGTAAGGACTGACCAGAGGCAGATCAGGGTAAATGCCCTGCGTAATCTAGACTGCAGGGTTCTGGAACGGGGGCAAGCCAGGGTATTTGGCCTGTGCAGATCAGCTCCAAGTTTGGGCAAACAACATCCTTGCAGCTGGTGTCACATAGAAAAGAATTCATCCATATTTACCATCAATTTCTTTATCAAGAATTCCCAACAAGAGGATGTGGATTTAACTGGATTAAATGAGAAAAACACACTTTATGGATTAGCTGCCCAGGTTTATGACCAAAATTGTGTCGCTGTCTTTCTCGTCAATCTATTATATAAGTTTTTTCATTAAAAAGCACCCATGCATACCAAGTCCCTGTGTGGCCACAGTGGGCTTTCCCCAGGTTTCAAAATCTACCTATATTGTTGTACGCCGAGAAGAGGGTTTTTTTTTTCCCATCAAGGAAATAAACCAGAAATTGCTGTTTTCCTTCCTGTTTGAGAAACGGCTTCTTTTGATTTACTTCCTATTTGTGAAAAGATTTCCTTGGGGACCACATGGAGCGCACAGACCACACTTTCTCCACTCCTATTTTAGAATAAGCCTCCTGAAATATATGATCGCTGGCCACACGTGCTTTGCAAAAGTCGTGCGCTTTTTCAAAGGTGGGTGGGGAAAGAAATAAGACCTCAGTGTTATTTTAAACCCACCCTGGAAACAGAGTCTTGAGGAATTAGCTTAGCAAAACAAGTTAGATATGTCCTCTTTGGGGCTACGGGTGTGCATGAGTCCTGGAGGTTTTTGACCGCAACTTACTCACAATTTATTTTTATAAGTGAGAGACATGGTCTTCCTAAACATGAGGAGTGGTGTGGCACACACTTCCCCTCACACTGGAGGATAAATATAAGCAGACACCGTCTCCTAGTTCTGATTAAGAGTAGGGGCTTTCCTAATTGAAAAAGAGTCATAGAGTTGGAAGAGACCAAAAGGGCCATCTAGTCCAACCCCCTGCCATGCAGGAATACACAATCAAAGCATCCCCGACAGATGGCCATCCAGACTCTGTTTAAAAACCTTCAAAGAAGGAGACCCCACCACGCTCCCAGGCAGTCTATTGCATCTTTGAACAGCTCTCACTGTAAGGAAGTTCTTCCTAATGTTTAGGTGGAATCTCTTTTCCTGTAGTTTAAAACCATTGCTCCACGTCATAGTCTCTGGAGCAGCAGAAAACAAGTTTGCTCCCTCTTCATAGAATCATAGAATTGTAGAGTTGGAAGAGACCACGAGGGCCATCCAGTCCAACTCCCCGCCATGCAGGAATACACAATCAAAGCATTTCCGACAGACGGCCATCCAGCCTCTGTTTAAAAACCTCCAAAGAAGGAGATTCCACCACACTCCCAGGCAGTGTATTCCACTTCCAAATAGTCAGGAAGTTCTTCCTAATGCTTAGGTGGAATCTCTTTTCTTGCAGTTTGAGTCCACTGCTCCGTGTCCTAGTCTCCAAAGCAGCAGAAAACAAGCTTGTTCCCTCTTCAATATGACATCCTTTCCAATATTTAAACATGACTATCTCCTTAGCAGACAATGCATTGGTTTCCTCTTTCACGTTGTGGAATTGGGCCTAGCTTCCAGGCAAACTACAGAAGTACAGCATTGATACCAGAACAAGTTGGAGACAACCTGTTTGTGGACAGGATGGGCAAATGGTCACTTATATAAAAGATGGTCCTCTACTTGAAGGGCTGCCAGAGATAGGGTTGCCTGGGAGTGTGGTGGAGTCTCCTTTGGAGGTTTTTAAGCAGAGGCTGGAGGGCCATCTGTCAGGAATGATTTGATTGTGTATTTCTGCATGGCCGAATGGGGTTGGATTGGATGGCCCTTGTGGTCTCTTCCACCTCTATGGTTCTATGGAATCCACTGCCTCATAGTGTGGTGGAGTCTCCTTCTTTGGAGGTTTTTAAACAAAGGCTGGATGGCCATCTGTCAGGAATGATTTGATTGGGTATTCCTGCATGGCAGTAGGTTGGACTAGATGGCCCTTATGGTCTTTTCCACCTCTATGGTTCTATGGAATCCAGTGCCTCGTAGTGTGGTGGTGTCTCCTTCCTTGGAGGTCTTTAAACAGAGGCTGGATGGCCATCTGTCGGGGATGCTTTGATCGTGATTTCCTGCATGGCAGGGGGTTGGACTGGATGGCCCTTGGGGTCTCTTCCATCTCTATGGTTCTATGATTCTATGATTCTATCTCTGGTTCAATTGGTTTTACCTGCTTTCTAAGCATGCCACCCAGTGCTCCATTTGGACCATCATCTGGTCCAGATTCTAAGCTTTCATTAAAAAAACAACTTTAAAAAGTAAGTTTCTAGCCCCTGTAAAAGCAGAGATATGGATCAAAATCTGGAAGCCCCCTTCTGGGAAATTGTTCTCTGAGAGACAAGCCTGGCCTTTCGGGCATCATGGAAGTTAGAGTACATGGTGTGAGCAGTAGAGCTCAAAGGATTGTGGTGGAGTAGGAGCAAAGGGAGAGCAAGCCATGGGAGTGGTGGAGTTCAAGAAATAAGGGAAAGGTGCATTGCAAGGATGCGAAGTGAGGAGAGGAGGGAGTGGGAAGAAACAGAGAGTGAGGATCACTGCATTAGGACACAATGATAGCAGAAACGGCTGTCGCTTACCAGTTCCGTCTGTGTCACGCTGGCGTGAATGAGGCATCACTTTTTATTGATCACTTAGCCCGTCAGTAAAAAGTGATGCTTCATTTGCGCCAGCCACTATTGCAGATTATGCCCCGGGATTCACATATCAAATTCTTTTGTTATAATAATTGTTATTAAGTTACATTGCTTCAATATGTTTCAATACCCAGCTTGTGGGGGCAATTAGCTAACACACATTGGAAACTGCTTAATGCAGTGTAGATGTGTAAATAGCTATTGCTTAAAAGAATTTGTAAGCCGCTCTGATAGCCTTGTGGCTGAAGAGCGGGGTATAAATAAATAAATAAATAAATATACAGGTAGTATATAACTATATAGGTGTATAAATATCATGTATAGCATTTGCTTTTTTCATAAAAGAAACAATTACAAATAAAATAGTGTGCCAAATATACATATAAATACACACCAAAGAGGCTAGCCCCCTCTTCATAACTATTCCCCCATCAAGTGTTTCTTTTTCTTCCATCCTGCATTAGCTGGAATTTGCTTAATTTCTCATCACTTGCTTTTCTAATCAAATTATACATCTCATTGTTCCTCTTAATCTCAAATTAATTCTTAATTTAAATTAGATTATCTCCCATATTCTATAATAATTGAACCTTTCCTCATTGCTTTAGAGGTTTAGAAAGTTAAACTACTCAAATTTTCCATCTTTTCTTCCAATATATTCTTACTGGTCTCCAATCTTCTACATGATTTGAAGTTTTCTCCTTTAACAATGCTGAAAGTTTGTCTGCGTCCATCATATTGTATAATTTGACTAAGCATTCTTCAATCGTGGGAGCATCTTTTCTTTTCCATTTTTGAGCATATAATAATCTAGCCAATGTTACCATGTACAAGAAAATTCTCCAGTGCTTCTTTACAGTTTCATTGTCTATTTTGTGTGTCACATTAAGTAAGTATTCTGGCTCCATAGGAAAGTTCACTTCTAAATAGAAAAATTCTGGCTCCATTGGAAAGTTCACTTCTAACATTTCTTCTGTTTGGTTATGGATTTTAATCCAGAATTTTTTGGTTGTTGAGCATCTCGACCAAATATGAAAGAAAGTGCCATTAATTTCTTCACATTTCCAGCATTTTGTCTTAAGTCACATATCGAATTCTAAGCAAATCAGCACCCTCTTATACCCTCTCTGGTGGTGACGTACAGTACATCCCTGTGGTAGCAGCAAAGTGTAAGAGGCTACCCTGTTTGTGGGAGTTAAGCAGGCAGTGGTCCAAGGCCAGGTCATCAATGGATCCTGACCCTTCGGTGATGAAAAGAACTTGCTCACTTCATCTTCTTCCCCAATTGTTTCCTAAATCTCATAGAATCATAGAATCATAGTTGGAAGAGACCTCAAGGGACATCCAGTCCAACCCCATTCTGCCATGCAGTAAGACACAATCAAATCATTCCCAACGGATGGCCATCCAGCCTCTGTTTTAAAACCTCCAAAGAAGGAGACTTCACCACACTACAAGGCAATGCATTCCACAGAACCGTAGAGTTGGAAGACACAACACGGGCCATCTAGTCCAACCCCATTCTGCCATGCAGGAACACACAAACAAATCATTCCCAAAAGATGGCCATCCAGCCTCTTTTTAAAACCTCCAAAGAAGGAGACTCCACCACACTCCCAGGCAGTGCATTCCACTACCAAACAGCTCTTACTGTCAGGAAGTTCTTCCTAATGTTGAGGTGAAATATCTTTTCCTGTAGTTTGGACCCATTACTCCGTGTCCTAGTCTCTGGAGCAGCAGAAAACAAGCCTGCTCCATCCTCAGTATGACTCTGTTTCTCCCTGTGTTTCTGTTGTCATGAGCATTTGGGAGCCAGATGATACCATGAGGCAGGGATGCACCATTGGTTCCCTAGTTGATGTGTCTGGTGACACTTTCCCCTGGCATCTCTCTATATAATTCTCTTGGGTATTGTTGCCTTTCCCAGTGTGCTGATTGGCCATTTAGGAAACATACCCAACCACTCCCTTAGCCAGTCAGCACCCACATGCAAAAATATATATTGCAATGTCATACTGGGAATGACCAAACAATGTGCTACAGTGTTGGCTATAGTTATTAAGGCTGCAGGCCTTTTCAGTTCACCAGTATCTCAGGGCTGCACAATTCCCACTTACGATCTAAGTCTACACAGTAATATATCCAATCCCACTGCAACGGGACCCATGCAGTCAACTGGCAAAGGGATCCCTCTGCTGAGACAGGACCCAGGCAGTCAAGTGGCAATGGCAGCAGAAAGCTACTTTTGCCACTGCAACAGGACCCAGGCAGTCAACTGGGTCCTATGTTTAGACTTTAGACTCAACTGGGTGGCAGCAGGGCAACAGAGTGAGTCACCCTCAGCAATTCCAGGAAAAGTGTGGAACTCTGAGAAAGGGGAAGAGGAATTCAAATCCACCGGCCTACCTTACAGGGTTGTCGTGAGGTCTACCAGGTGTGTTTGGGGGAGTTTCTTAATGGTGTATGTTATGCTGTGCCCAGCTAGTTTAGTAGTAGTAGTAGTAGTAGTAGTACGGTCAAAGTACTAAAAAAAATCCACGTTATTTTCTGGTCCAAACCTCAAAATGTGGGGAAATTGAGGTTGTAGAGAGAGAGTAATGGTTTGAGCATTGGACTATGACTTTGGAGACCAAGGTTCCAATCTTCGCTCAGCCATGGAAACCTACTGGGTGGCATCGGGCAAGTCACACTCTCTCAGCCTCAGAGAGAAGCAAAGGCAACCCCCTTCTGAACAAATGTTGCCAGGAAAACCCTATTCAAAGCCTTTATCAAAGGCTTTGTGGACTGAGATACGCCTACATTGTATTCTGTCGTATTGGCATTAATTTATATTGTAATGCCTATAGACTTCTCTTGTTCTATGTCCTTTATGTGTCTCACAGCATCTATTTGGAGGGTCCCCCCTCTTTCTAGTTCTCAGTTCATCTTTTGTTTGTTTAAGACCTTACCTTTCCTGTTGTTGGAGATCTGGGATCAAACCTCCTATCATCGAATCATAGAGTTGGAAGAGACCACAGTGTGATGCGGCAGCTAAAAAGGCCAATGCGATTTTGGGCTGTATCAATAGAAGTATAGTGTCTAGATCAAGGGAAGTAATAGTGCCACTCTATTCTGCCTTGGTCAGACCTCACTTAGAATACTGTGTCCAGTTCTGGGCACCACAATTCAGAAAGGATATTGACAAATTGGAGCGTGTCCAGAGAAGGGCAACTAAAATGGTGAAAGGTCTGGAAACGATGCCTTATGAGGAGAGACTTAGGGAGCTGGGTATGTTTAGCCTGGAAAAAAGACGGTTAAGAGGCGATATGATAGCCCTGTTTAAGTATTTGAAGGGATGTCACGCTGAGGATGGAGCAGGCTTGTTTTCTGCTGCTCCAGAGACTGGAACACGGAGCAATGGGTGCAAGCTCCAGGAACAGAGATTCCACCTCAACATGAGGAGGAACTTTTTGACAGTAAGAGCTGTTCGGCAGTGGAACACACTCCCTCGGAGCGTGGTGGGGTCTCCTTCCTTGGAGGTCTTTAAACAGAGGCTGGATGGCCATCTGTCGGGGATGCTTTGATCAAGATTTCCTGCGTGGCAGGGGGGTTGGACTGGATGGCCCTCGTGGTCTCTTCCAACTCTGCAATTCTATGATTCTATGATTCTATGATTCACAAGGGCCATCCAGTCCAACCCTCTCTCATGCAGTAATACACAATCAAAGCATTCCTGACAGATGGCCATCCAACCTCTGCTTAAAAATCTCCAAAGAAGGAGACTCCACCACAATCCTAGGCACTGTGTTCCAGTCAGAACACCTCTCCTTCCTCCCAGTAAGGAGGGAAATCCTAACTTAATTCTTTATCCTTGTGTGGCCATCCTTGTGTGGCAGAGAGAACAGCTGAAAAACAATCCTCCTCATTCTGAGCTGCTGTGCCATGGTGTTTTTGGGCTAAGAGAGAATGACACATTTTTGTAAGAGATTTTGGGCACCTTATTCTTGCACCAGAGTTGAGATACTGTATCAGGTTCCGGGCACCGCAACTCCAGAAGGGTACTGACAAGCTGGAATGCCTCCAGAGGATGGTGACCAAAATGGTGAAAGGTCTGGATGCTATGCTCTGTGAGGAGTGGCTTAGGGAACTGGTTATGTTTAGCCTGGAGAAGAGAAGATTGAGAGGGGAAATGATAGACATGTTTAGATATTTGGAGGGAAGTCATATTGAGGATGGAGCAAGCTTGTTTTCTGCTGCTTCAGAGACTAGGACACAGAGCAATGGACTCATACTCCAGGAGAAGATATTCCAACTAACATTAGGAAGAACTTCCTGACAGTAAGAAGTGTTCGACAGTGGAATATGGTGCCTGGGAGTGTGGTGGAGTCTCCTTTGGAAGTTTTTAAGCAGAGGCTGGATGGCCATCTGTCAGGCGTGCTTTGATTGTGTGTTCCTGCATGGCAGAATGGGGTTGGACTGGATAGCCCTTGCGGTCTCTTCCAACTCTCTGATTCTATGATTTTATGATCTCTTAAGGGAACTGGAGATTCCTCAGGGTGGTTTCTCGCCATACTGAGGCAGACAAGCCTCACCTAAAATCTCCGTTTCTTCCCATTCTGAGCTAGGAGAATGTGGGCATTATGGATAAAAAGAACAGACGTATACCTCCGTCAATGAAGCCAATGTTTTCCTGGCCATGACTCCTTTAACAGAAAATTTGGTCCCAGAAATAACATGGAAAGGATAGGATAGGTTCCTCCACCACAAGAAAAGAGGCGCAGATCAACCAGTTTCAGCAAACTTTTTTTAAAATCCAAAACTAACAATATGCACATGCGAAATGAAACATCTAGGTCAGGAAAGGCTTGAATAAATAAACAAAAACATTTTGAAACTTCTAGAGACCACTTGAAAGTTGCTTCCAAAATGCATGCAGGGATGGTTTTTAATTTCACCAGTCTCCACTTTTGTTATGATTTCCCTTTTGGTAGCCAGATTTACAGATCTGTGCTTCTTTAACATGCTGGGGTGGGTGGGGAGGAGGTGATCAGGCAGGGCTATCGGCTTTCCTCTTTTTTCTTTGTTTTGCTGTGCAAACATGCTTAGTAAGGGATTCTGGAGGCAACTGCTGTTTACTTTGCCTGTTGTAGTCAGGCATGCTCAGCTATAGTAGGATCACACAAAGGTTAACAGTGTAGTGAAGCAATTAAGCCATTCTGGAGAAGAGAAGGTTAACATGATAGGCATGTTTAAATATTTGAAAGGATGTCCTACTGAGGATGGAGCAAGCTTGTTTTCTGTTGCTCCAGAGACGAGGACATGGAGCCACGTGCTCAAACTACAGGAAAAGAGATTCCAGCTAAACATTAGGAAGAACTTCTTGAGGGTAAGAGCTGTTTGGCAGTGGAATCTGCTGCTGCCTCAGAGTGTGTTGGAGTCTCCTTCTTTGGAGGCTTTTAAGCAGAGGCTGGATGGCCATGTGTTGGGAGTGCTTTGATTGTCTCTTCCTGGGTTGGTCTGGATTGCCCAGGGGTATCTTCCAACACTATAATTGTATAAAAAGAAAATAATAAATCAACAATCTATCATATTATGCATGGCCTGTCCCACACAAAGCGACCCACCCTGTTGAAATAGAAAGGCCTTTTTGTAATTATAGAATCATAGAGTTGGAAGAGACCACAAGGGCCATCCAGTCCAACCCCCTGCCATGCAGGAATAATGTTACCTTCTTGAGGCTGAGCATGAGCTGTCTCTCACAATCCCAGTTTTCACTGCTCTGAGTTTTGGACTGGAGCCTCCAGAATCCCCTAGTGGCATGGATTCTAGGATCTTAGGAGTAGGGGGAGTAATGCCTGGAATCCTGGTGGAAATGTACATCTTTGTGGACGTACGCCTGTGCGAATTAGAACTGGACAGTTCCGTAACATCCGTATCCCAGTAAAGGGCTGCTGTTACGTTACTACAAAGTGAGCGATGCACATCAGGACTGATCTGCTTCAGTCCTGTTGTCCATGAGGACACTAGGGTGTGCCGGTGTGCATGGGGACAGTCTTGCCCCTGTCCTGTTGCGCAGCTTTGCAATTCATTAACAGGGTTTCTTAGCGCCTCTGCTACGTAGCTAACGATAAGTAAAGTTATGTAATGCACTCTGGGATAGAAGATTCCAGTCGATGTTTCTGAGCGTTTCTTCCACTCAGGATTCAATTTCCAGGTGACTGGGCAGATTGTATCCAAGATCTTTGGCTCAAACCGCTTCAAAGGCAGAACATCTTTTGCATTCTCTGGACTTGGACATCTGCCTCAATGTGTTCTTCCTAGAGGGATGTTTCAATCAGCTTCAGATGTCAGGAGAAACTTTCCCCAGACCTGCTGGACCGTTTTCCCACCCCATAAGGATTACTCTTTATAGCCTTCTGGACAGAAGAAAGATAAAACAACCGGTGAAAAGCCAGCAGTTGACATGGTCTGTTAGGAGGAAACCTTTCTCCTCGATCCCCTAGAGAAAAACACAACCCTGTTGTTGCACTGTTGAGGTTTCTTCCAAGCCTTCTATGGTTGTTCTGATGGTTAGGGAACTCAGTGGAGATCCATATCACACACTCCAGGGCCAGAATCATGAAACTACCTTAGACATTTTTGCAGAATGTCTGTATTTAGTTTAAGTTTGTGGGTGTAGAATTATGCACACACTGCTGGTACACGTGCTGACGGGCATTTTGCATTGAGGCACATTGAAGTGCGTTGAGCATTGCCTATGGATGGGTGTTGCGCATGGTGCATGGGGGCACTTTGGGTTGTGCATTTGGTGACATATTTGGTGGCTTAGTTTGGTTGTACAATGTTGCCATTCAACAGCAAAGGGTTAGAATCATAGAATCATAGAGTTAGAAGAGGCCACAAGGGCCATCTAGTCCAACCCCCAGTCAAAGCATTCCTGACAGATGGCCATCCAGCCTCTGTTTAATAACCTCCAAAGAAGGAGACTCCACCACACTCCCAGGCAGTAGCACATTCCACTAATTGCATAGCACATTTTAAAGCACGCTTGCCTCATTTTACACTTTAAACCACTACACAAGACAGAAAAAATCAGGTATCCTTCAAAATGTGCACTCCTCCAAATGTGCATATCCTCCAGCATTTCACAGATTAAAAACAGGACACATGCAGCCAAGAAAAATCAGAATGTGGTCAAGATGGCAAGAGTTATTAATGAAGAGGAGCAGAAAGGCAAGGAGGGGCTGCAGCAGTTTGCTTTTGCCTGAGACTACTGGGAAGGATACGTTTCCTCCCCGCTTTCTTCCCCCTCCCCTGAGTTAATTCAGTTTAAGCTACTTTTGCATTATGAACTCAGTTTGCAGCAATGGAAATAAGCTGAAGATAAAGGGGGTAAGTGGGAGAAGAGGAGAGAAATTAGGACTCTTTGGAAGCAGCGGAAAAATTGCGGACAGCAGAGGATTAATCCGGCTTGTCCCTATCAAATGAGGACAGTTGATGGGTATGGATAGTCATGATCTGTTCACCCCCCCCCTTGCCCCACAAAATTGTAAGCACTCCTGTAACCAGCAGAGAACTGTGTCTTTGAAAAGGAAAGTAAACAAGGGATTTTCAGAAATTCTATATTTATAATTGGACCCCGTATCCACTGGGGTTCAGTTCTTTGACTTACCGTGGATACTGGAAACCACATATAATAGTGAACTCTATTTTTTTTTAAAAAAATAACATTTATTAACAAATCTATGAACAATAAACAATAAGCAAATAACAAACATAAATAAATAATATATACACAATCTCATTTTTGACACATTGACACATTAATAGTGAACCCTACTAAAATAAAGGACTTCCAATACAAACATACCACGGAGTTGCAATGGAGGACCTAGAAGATGCCTAGAGAGGTGTCCTCTCTAGGCATTTTCCAGCATGACTCTATGGTAAGTGTCCCTATTTTTTCAGCTGTGGATAACTGGAACAGCAGATATTGGTTTCACAGATACAGGACTCCAACTGTAATTTATTCTTTGAAAGCTATACTTAAAGGAGAGGAAAAGAGAGGCTATATACTGTATAGTGTTTTATACAAATATACCAGTTTGTTGAAATAGAAAATGAGTAGGGCAAATATGAACCTTTGATCGTTACAGACAAGCAAAATAAACTAAATTGGAAGTGGATCTTTCTTTCCCAGCCCGGTCCTAAAGCCCCTTTTCCCAGAGCTTCGGAAAGTTGCTTGATGGGATTTTGACTCTCAGAATCCCCAGCCTATGCCTATGGCTGGGGGTGCTGGGAGCTGTAGTCTTCTTAGAAGTGCTTTGATTATGTGTTCCTGCATGGCAGGGGGTTGAACTAGATGGCCCTTGTGGTGTCTTCCAACTCTGTGATTCTTTACTCTTCTGTAACTTCAAACCATTAGATCTGGTCCTATCCTCTGAAGCAGCATAGAACAAACCTGTCCCCTCCTTTCTGTGACAGCCCTTGAGGTATTTAAAGAGTGTAGTCATTTCATCCCTCAGTTTTCTCTTCAACAAGCTCAACAAGCCCACCTCCCTCAACATTTCCTCATGTGTTTTGTCCTCCATACCTCTTTTCATCCTTGTCACCCATCTCCACTCTAACTTGTCTATATCCTTCTTAAAATGAGGCACCCAGAATTGAACGCAGGACTCTAGATGCAGAACAGAGTGGGACCATTACTTCCTTCGACTTGGAAACTATGCTTCTATTAATGCAGTCTAAAATAGCATGCATTTTCTTTGCTGCAGCATCACACTGCTGGCTTATGCCCTGTGTCTCACTCTGAAATACTAGACATTTGGTGACTGAAGGAAAGCTACTATCTGGCAGAATTCTTATTGGGGAGCAATGCTCTCATTTTGCCACCACTCACCTTCGCACCTGCATCCTGGAGATCTGAACTTTAAAGGAGCCTTCCAAGGTGCTGAATCTATTTGGAGGCTAGAGTTCAGGACCTGGAATAGTTCCTTTAAAGTTTGGATTAAGCCCCCATACCGAATCCTCACACACATACCCCACATACACTGACAAAAAGAGTCACTAGCCATGACTGTGTAATGTTTGTTAGTCCTCATTGCAAAAGGTAACTAATTGTCTTACTTGTTCCACTACTTGTTACTCTTAGGGACTTAGGGAGCTGGGTATGTTTAGCCTGGAAAAAAGACGGTTAAGAGGCGATATGATAGCCCTGTTTAAGTATTTGAAGGGGTGTCACATTGAGGATGGAGCAGGCTTGTTTTCTGCTGCTCCAGAGACTGGAACACGGAGCAATGGATGCAAGCTCCAGGAACAGAGATTCCACCTCAACATTAGGAGGAACTTTTTGACAGTAAGAGCTGTTCGGCAGTGGAACGCACTCCCTCGGATCGTGGTGGGGTCTCCTTCCTTGGAGGTCTTTAAACAAAGGCTGGATGCCCATCTGTCGGGGATGCTTTGATGGTGATTTCCTGCATGGCAGGGGGTTGGACTGGATGGCCCTCGTGGTCTCTTCCAACTCTGCAATTCTATGATTCTTCTGTACAGTAGGACTCCTGTATCCACTGATTCATTATCCACTGATTCAATTATCCACAGGATGCAAAACAGCACACCTATCACAGAATCTTCCTAGAAAATGCATCCTCTCTAGCCATTTTCTAGGTCCTCCAATGTGACTCTATGGTATTTTAAACCGGAAGTCCCATTATTTTCAGTGGTGTTTGCTATTATCCACAGTTTTCGCTATCCACGAGGGGGGGGGGCAGAACCAATCCCCAGCAGATAAGGGAGTCCTATGGTACTTACAAAGAAAACCACACGCACTTTTGCAAGATTTATCGGCAAAGGCATAAATCTTGGGAAAGGCCTCTGAAAAGGCCTCAACTTTCTCTTTAAAAGTTACTTTTAAATAACAGCTGAGTTACTATTTAACTAAAAAACTAAGTTGCCATTTAGTTAAACGGTAACTAAATAGCTGCTTATAGTAATAGTACTTTAAACAGTAACTTTTAAAAATACAGTCAGATCCCCATATCTATGGGGGATTGGTTCCCAGATTTACCGTGGATACCAGGAACCATGGATAATAGCGAAACTTATTAAAATAAAGGACTTCTGGTACAAACATACCATAGGAGGAGGTATGGAGGAGCATAACTCTATCGTGTGTTTCTTTATTTCTTGAGCTGTGGATAACTGAAACTGCGGATATTGGTTCTGCAGATATGAGGGTCTGACTGTAACTTGACGCTTTAAAAATGCCACAAGAAAATTTTGCTGGTTACACTAACTGACTTGGAACTGCAGCTTTGACGTGGCTCATTGTCTCATCCCCCAAATACATCCAGGACATTGGATAGCACCTTTAAGATTTGGACTAAAGTCTGGAGCAGATGTGCTTGCCTTGTGATCTAGGAGCCACCAGCTACTGTACTTGCCTGCCATATGGATGTGCATGAAGGTGCCGTTGTGGTAGTTCATCCAGTTGAGCATTCAAGTGAACATTCGGTTGCACGACTTTGCTATTCAACACAAGAGTTGCCTTTGGAATTAGGACAACTCCATGAATTTCCTATGATTTTCTTTGGCAAGGGATCCTCAGTGGCGATTTTGCTAGTTCCTTCAGCCTGAAATATATCCTATGGCACTTCATCTTGCTTGGCAATCCTTCTGGGCTTGGGGAAGGTTCTCTTTTTTTTTGGGGGGGGACTGCCACTCCCAGAATCCCCCAGCCAGCAATGCTTGACTATTAACTACTACCACCACTCCTTCTCCTCTTCTTCTTTCTTTCATTTCTCCCAAACTAAGGAGTCCAGGTGGCTTACAATTTAAAAAAAGAACAAAACTGCTAAAACCATAGGGGAAATAAACCTGAAAATGAATTAAACTCTTCACAATGTTAAAACACTTTGACCTACACTTAAATAGATAACTAAGTAATTAAAAAACAGTTCAGTTTAAAACAATAGAGTACCTTCCCTCCACCCATTAGAATAATAGAATAATAGAGCTTGGAAGAGATCCCCAAGGGCCATCTAGTCTGACCCCCCTGCCATGCAGGAATACACAATCAAATCATTCCTGACAGATGGCCATCCAGCCTCTCTTTAAAAACCTCCAAAGAAGGAGACTCCACCACACTCCCAGGCAGTCCATTCCACTTCTAAACAGCTCTTACTGTCAGGAAGTTCCTCCTAATGTTTAGGTGGGATCTCTTTTCCTGTAGTTTGAACCCATTGCTCCATGTCCTAGTCTCTGGAGCAGCAGAAAACAAGCTTGCTCCATCCTCACTATGAGGATGCCTTGCCTTCCAATGGAAGAACAGCAGGGAGGAGGCCATTCTGGCCACCTTGGGAAGGGATTTCCAGAGTCTAGGAGTAGCCACTGAAAAGGCCCTCTCTCATGTACCCAACCACTGTGCTTCTGATGGTAGTAGGACTGAGAGGAGGGCCCCTCCTGATGATCTCAGGGCCCAGGCAGGCTCATACAGGGAGATACCGTCTGCCAGATAGCCTGGACCTGAGCCATATAGGTCTTGTAGTTACATCTGACAAATGCAGGATCTCAGCTAAGGGTTTTTAACCTGCTGTCTACAATTCTTCCCATTCTGAGTATGAAGACATTTGGAAAATTTAGGGTATTTTCACCCATCCCTAGATTTAAGGCACTTCAGCCATCATTCTGCAATCACTCTGAGCTACCATGCCATGTCAAAACCCACGGCCATCTTTGTGCAATGGAATAGCACCCCGACAGAAGGAAACTTAAGAGTGCTTACTCCAAAGTAACCCCGCTAAACTTAACTGAGGGATCAGAACGTCTACTCTTCCCATAGCCCAATGCATCCAACGACTTCACATGCCAAAGTTAATTTGTCACACAGAAATTTTTGGAAGAGATATTAAATCAATCATTCCCCTAACGAGACTCAGGTGAATTCCGCCTCTTGTATTTGCTGGTCAAATTTCACTGGCATTTGACTCTGCAGGGGAAATTTTTTTTTCTTGCTCATTAAACATAATCAGGAACCTAAATTCCTTACACTGCTCCCCCCTCCCCCCCCCGACAACTGATCCAACAACTACCATGTGGTACCTTGAAAACAACACTGTTACATTATGCTCCAGACATCCCTAATTTGCCAGGGCATGGTCTTGATTTTCATGTCTCCATCGCTGGTAAACCAGCGTTCCCTTGCTTTACCTTTATGGGAGATTTTAGAAATGCACTAGAATGCTGTTAACATTTTCAAGGCATTTTCCAAAAGCATTCAACCCAAAGCTAAAATGTTGCAAAATAGGTTCTTCGCTGAAATCCCATTGCTGTTTTATGCATCAGTGTGTTTCCCTAATGAAAGTGGTTGGACATGCTGGTCCAGTGTGGAACAGTCGCATTCATGCATTTGAGGAAGTAGACCATTATTATTATTATTTAAATGTTGAGTTAAATCTTGGGGGGCGATGGCAACAAGATATTTAAAGGTGGTAAAGAAAAGTTTAAGAGCCACTGGACTATCCTATGCACACTTACTTGGGAATAAGCTGCACTGGACCCATGAAGGGGACCTCTACACATACCTTGTACTAGTAAGAGTCTTCATATTTAAGCATGTTTCAATGACCTGTCAGGTGTTAACATGCATTGGGAACCTAAAAAGGTCCCAGGCAACATAAAATAGACAGCAGAGTGTTGCTCCTTCAGGCATCAGAATAAAGAGACAGACACATAGCTTTGTATCTAAAATAAACTGCTTTTCTTTACTTGGGCATAATGAAGAGTATTTAAAGATATATACAGTATTCAAGAGAAAGTGTCTTCACTCTGTGAAATCCAGCACAGAACTGCTCAGTGCAACTCTATCGGACAAAACTAGATACCCAGTTTTGTAGCGTTCCTAGCACTTCCCTTAGTCAGCTCTGCACCAGAGCTGAGAGCTCATCAATATTGATACATTTGCAACTGCCACTAGCTGTTGGAATGCACAGTTCAATGCGCAGAAGAGCACTCTTGTCGGTTCCCCGATGTGCATCTTCATAATTCACTCACAGGGTTTCATTGTGTTTCTGCAACGTAACTATGGATTTGTAAAGTTACGAAGTGTGGACTGTAAGGTAGGATCTTGTCCCTTGTTAGCTTAACCAATTAATTAAAAAGGGGGAAAATGTGGAAACAACAACCGCTAAAAATACAGCTCGCTGCGGGTTTGTCTTATTGCCAGATTGCAGGGTTTAAAAAAAATAAAAATCCAGAAGGAAAATCTGGAACTTGTTAAAAAAAGAAAAATTCATGTCGTTATTCATCACCCTTGCCTCTTAACGCCCCCTGCCAGAAATCCTTTATTAGATTCTTTAACAGCTCCTGTTATATGGTGACGGCAAAGCCATCTGGTTCACCTACCTCCTCTGTAAATGTAATGTAAGGCAGGGTGATGGATTAGCTCAGCTGCTCCATTCCACATCCCAAAGAATGCACACCCTCCGACATTTCACATGTGGAAAATTGGGATGCAGGTGGCTAAGCAACACCGGAGTGTTGTCGAGATGGCAAAGGAGGGAAAACAGACAAGGTCAGAGAGGATTCAGCAGTTTGCTTTTGGCTGAGCCTCCGGGGAAGGGCAAGATTATACCCCACCCCTCTCACCATGATGAGTTAACTGTTTTTATACTTTAAGCTCTTTGCAGCAATTAAAATAGAATCATTGAATCATAGAGTTGGAAGAGACCACAAGGGCCATCCAGTCCAGCCCCCTGCCATGCAGGAATACACAATCAAAGCATTCCCGACAGATGGTCATCCAGCCTCTGCTTAAAAACCTCCAAAGAAGGAGATGTCACCACACTCCCAGGCAGCGCTTTCCACTTCTGACCAGCTCTTACCATCAGGAAGTTCTTCCTAATGTTTAGAAGGAATCTCTTTTCATAGAATCATAGAATCATAGAATTGCAGAGTTGGAAGAGACCACAAGGGCCATCCAGTCCAACCCCCCTGCCACGCAGGAAATCTTGATCAAAGCATCCCCGACAGATGGCCATCCAGCCTCTGTTTAAAGACCTCCAAGGAAGGAGACCCCACCACGCTCCGAGGGAGTGTGTTCCACTGCCGAACAGCTCTTACTGTCAAAAAGTTCCTCCAAATGTTGAGGTGGAATCTCTGTTCCTGGAGCTTGCATCCATTGCTCCGTGTTCCAGTCTCTGGAGCAGAAGAAAACAAGCCTGCTCCATCCTCAACATGACACCCCTTCAAATACTTAAACAGGGCTATCATATCGCCTCTTAACCGTCTTTTTTCCAGGTTAAACATACCCAGCTCCCTAAGTCTCTCCTCATAAGGCATCGTTTCCAGACCTTTCACCATTTTAGTTGCCCTTCTCTGGACACGCTCCAATTTGTCAATATCCTTTTTTAATTGTGGTGCCCAGAACTGGACACAGTATTCTAAGTGAGGTCTGACCAAGGCAGAATAGAGTGGCACTATTCCTTCCCTTGATCTAGACACTATACTTCCATTGATACAGCCCAAAATCGCATTGGCCTTTTTAGCTGCCGCATCACACTGTTGGCTCATGTTCAACTTGTGGTCTACTAGGACTCCTAGATCCCTTTCGCACGTAGTCTCATTCAGCCAGGTCTCTCCCATCCTATATTTATGCATTTCATTTTTTCCGCCCTAAATGCAGTACTTTACATTTCTCCGTATTGAATTTCATTTTGTTAGCTTTAGCCCAGCTCTCCAGTCTATCCAGGTCATTCTGAATTTTGATCCTGTCCTCTAGGGTTTTAGCTACTCCTCCTAATTTGGTGTCATCTGCAAATTTGATAAGTATGCCTCTAATTCCCTCATCCAAGTCATTGATAAAGATGTTGAATAGCACTGGGCCCAGGACAGAACCCTGTGGCACCCCACTGGTCACATCTTTCCAAGACGAAGAGGAGCCACTGCTGAGCACCCTTTTCCTGTAGTTTGAACCCATTGCTCCATGTCCTAGTCTCTGGAGCAGCAGAAAACAAGCTTGCTCCATCCTCAGCATGACACCCCTTCTTGAAGAGAAACGACAACGCAGAAAGAATCATAACCCGGAAACATCACCCAAGGAGACCTTCTGCTGTGCTTTCTGCAACCGGACCTGTTTACCTTGGATTGGCCTTTTCAGTCATCAGCGTGCTTGCAGAAAGCGCGGAATGAGTCCTTCCTGAAACTTCATTTGCAAAGAAAAGCCAGAGAGAGAGAGACTATCATGTCACCTCTTCACCTTCTCTTCTCCAGGCTAAATATACCCAGCTCCCTAAGCCGCTCCTCATGGGGCATAATGGCTTCCAGACTTCCCACCATTTTGGTCACCCTCCTCTGGACACATTCTAGCTTGTCCGTATCCTTCTTGAATTGTGGTGCCCAGAAGTGGACACAGTATTCCAGGTGAGGTCTGAACAAAGCAGAATAGAGTGGCACTGTGACTTCCCTTGATCTAGACACCAGACTCCTATTGATGCAGCCTAGAATCGCATTGGCTTTTTTAGCTGCTGCATCACACTGCTGACTCATGTTCAGTTTGTGGTCCACTAAGCCTCCTAGATCCCTTTTGCATATACTGCCATCAAGCCAGGTGTTACCCATCCTGAGGACAGGTGTAAGCTGAGGACAAAGAAGTAGCTTGAGAGGAGGAGAAAAACCTGAGACATAACAAAAGCAACTGAAAAAAAGTGGAATGGAAGAGGATTAGTCAGGAGTTTCCCTGCCAAATCAGGACAGTTGGAGGGTACGGCATTGTACATAATTGAGACCATGACGAAGACCACAAGGCAAAAGCCAAAAGCAGTATATTTCGGTGCCTTACACATGCATAAGTCCTCTCACAGGAAGGTTTCAAGGTTGCAGAAGTAGATTCATGCATGTCACACTATTGTGCATGGTGATGAGTGATTGGTTGTGCATTCAGTTGCACAACATTTTCATTTGACATAAGGGTTGCATAGCCAATCACATGGAGGTTTATGCTACGCTAGCTGTAGGTAGGATTTTGGCTGGGATCCTGCATTGTGGATGAATGGCATAAACCTCTCCAGGAGGAGGTATGCACTGTCCTGCGCAACCCTTACGTTGCACGCTACTACACTACACTGTTATAGCACTATTATTCCACTTTAACTGCTATGGCTGCCTCCTGTGGAATCCTGGGATTTGCAGTTTAGGGAGAGGCATTTAAAATTCTCAGCCAGAGAGCTTGAAGACCTCACTAAACTACAAACCCCAGAATCCCACAGGAGGCAACCATAGCAGTTAAAGTGGAATAACAGCACTATAACAGTGTAGTGTGATAAAGTTTAGACACTAAAGGTGGAACTGAATGCACAATCAAATGTGCCATGCACAGCCATGCAGTGTGCATCCTTGCTCATTGTACATCTGAGTGCAATGGCACTGCATGCAGAACTCTGCTTCCACAAACTGGAACTGTACATAGATGTTCTGCATTGGAATAAAATGTCCCAACTGTTTTTCTGGAGCAATTTATGAAGATGCAAGACATCAACAAGATCTAACCTTGTTGTTGTACGTTTAGCTATCTCAGTCAATCATGTCAGGGGAGTGGCCAAAAACTGGAGTTGCCAGAATTTCAAAGAGAGAGGTACAGAATAAGGGTGGAATTTGATAAAGATAGATGACTTTATTTTCACGTTGCTTTCTTCACATATACAGTTGTCCCTTCATATTGGCAGAGGATTGGTTCCAGGACCCCCCGTGGATACAAAAATCCATGAATACTCAAGTCCCATTATATGCAATGGCATAGCAAAATGGTGCCCCTTATATAAGATGGCATAATCAAGGTTTTCTTTTTAGATTATTATTTTTTTAAGAATATTTCCAAGCCATGAATACTTAAATCTGCGGATACCAAATCTGTGGATATGGAGGGACAATCAACCCTCCACGTTCAGAGGGCTTACTGCAAGGACCCCTGCGAAAGTAGAAAAACCGTGAATATCTCTAGGCTCTCTATAGCTCTATCTCTAAGTTGTAAAAAACGTGAGATATGCCGCACACTGAGAGACAAAACCAGTGAGTGAGGCTGGCTAGTACCAAGACAAAGAGCATGATGTCTCCAAACAGAGTCTGTAGTCTGCAGTTCTTTAGCACACTGAAACATTTTACAAAATGTAACTTTTTATAATAAATTTGTGTATAGGTCACACACACACCCCAGTATGCACAGGGGACTTACTGTTAATAAGTTCCTGGACTTACCATTAATAAGTGAAACCATGGATAATAGCATACCCTATTAAAATCAAGGACTTTCTGTATAAACATAACATAGAGTTGTGTTGGAGGACCTAGAGATTCCCAGAGAGGATACCTCTCTAGGCATTTTCCAGCCTGACTCTATGGCATGTGTCCCTCTTTTTTCAGCCATGGATAACTGCAACCACAGATATTGATTCCACAGATATGGGGGACGATTTGTATAACATAGATATTTTAGGCATTTATGAGTTACTAAACTTTTTTTTAGTTTTCTCTACATGACGGAATTAGGGGCATACTTATCAAATTTGCAGATGACACCAAATTAGGAGGAGTAGCTAATACCCTGGAAAACAGGATCAAAATTCAAGATGACCTGGATAGACTGGAGAGCTGGGCTAAAGCTAACAAAATGAAATTCAATACGGAGAAATGTAAGGTACTGCACTTAGGGTGAAAAAATGAAATGCATAAATATAGGATGGGGGAGACCTGGCTGAATGAGACTACGTGCGAAAGGGATCTAGGAGTCCTAGTAGACCACAAGTTGAACATGAGTCAACGGTGTGATGCGGCAGCTAAAAAGGCCAATGCGATTATGGGCTGCATCAATAGAAGTATAGTGTCTAGATCAAGGGAAGTAATAGTGCCACTATATTCTGCCTTGGTCAGACCTCACCTAGAATACTGTGTCCAGTTCTGGGCACCACAATTCAAAAAGGATATGGACAAATTGGAGCGTGTCCAGAGAAGGGCGACTAAAATGGTGAAAGGTCTGGAAACGATGCCTTATGAGGAGAGACTTAGGGAGCTGGGTATGTTTAGCCTGGAAAAAAGACGGTTAAGAGGCGATATGATAGCCCTGTTTAAGTATTTGAAAGGGTGTCATGTTGAGGATGGAGCAAGCTTGTTTTCTGCTGCTCCAGAGACTGGAACACGGAGCAATGGATGCAAGCTCCAGGAACAGAGATTCCACCTCAACATTAGGAGGAACTTTTTGACAGTCAGAGCTGTTCGGCAGTGGAACACACTCCCTCGGAGCATGGTGGGGTCTCCTTCCTTGGAGGTCTTTAAACAGAGGCTGGATGGCCATCTGTCGGGGATGCTTTGATTGGGTATTCCTGCATGGCAGGGGGTTGGACTGGATGGCCCTCGTGGTCTCTTCCAACTCTGCAATTCTATGATTCTATGATTCTATACATTTTCTAGTCTATGCGCATCATCTGCAATTTTCTGCAGTAGGCCACAAAACAACAACAACAATAATGCCTTTAATTATTTATGGCAAGCTTGCAAACAATCAAATCTGCGAAAATTAAATCTACAAATTTCGAGCTTCAAGTGCAATCACTCATGCTACATCATGTTTCTTCATTCACCTGTGAGATTTTCTTTCTTTTTTTTTTAAATCTACATAATATTTAATGTATTTCTTCCCAAAGTACAATTTCTATTTCTATCTCAGAATATAGGCTGGCATCATTTTAGGAAGTTAGGTCATTGTAATTGGTCTTACAATCATATAAAGTTGAATAAAAGGGTGCAAAGATGTCGCTACCCCATCAGCCACATTAGACAAGCCATTAGGACCAGCAGCATGGCTGGTGCGCAATGGCCATGACATGCAACTCATCCCAATGTGCAGTGTGTCCCAGTCTCCAATGTGCACACATTGTGCAATGGGATCCCCTGTTGCATTACAGGACCTGGAATTTGGTTCCCCATTGTGCATCGTCACAGTTCACTAGCATGGTTGTGTATCATGTCAGTAATGTAGCTCCATTTTCATAAAGTTGTATATTATGGCCATTGATGTAGGGTCTCACCCTGCTTTTTCAAAATGGAGAGTGAAATGCATCTGAGCTGAGAACTGGATCACAGGGTCACCCCAAAAGCCAATTCCTCCAGCATCCTTTTGAAGTTACTCAGAAAGCCGGAGGTAGAATCATAGAGGTGGAAGAGACCACAAGGGCCATCCAGTCCAACCCCATTCTGCCATGCAGGAATACACAATCAAATCATTCCCAACAGATGGCCATCCAGCCTCTGTTTAAAACCTCCAAAGAAGGAGACTCCACCACACTCCCAAGAAGCAGCGCATCCCACTTCCGAATAGCTCTTATGGTCAGGAAGTTCTTCTTAATAATGTTTAGATGGAATCTCTTTTCCTGGAGTTTGAACCCATTGCTCCGTGTCCTAATCTCTGGAGCAGCAGAAAACAAGCTTGCTCCATCCCCAGTATGACATCCCTTCACATATTTAAACATGGCTATCATGTTCCCTCTGAATCTTCTCTTCTCCAGACTAAACATGGCCAGCTCCCTAAGCTGCTCTTCATAGGGCATCATGGTTTCCAGACCTCCCACCATCCTGGTCGCCCTCCTCTGGACATATTCCAGCTTCTCAAAATCATTCCTGAATTGTGGTGCCCAGAACTGGACACAGTCTTCCAGGTGAGACCTGACCAAAGCAGAATAGAGTAGCACCATTATTTCCTTTGATCTAGACATTATACTGCTATTAATGCAGCCTAGAATCGCATTGGCTTTTTAAGCTGCTGCATCACACTGCTGACTCATGTTTGTAAGCATGATATAACTACATTGGAGCGGGCAGTGGAGGAGATAAGGAACAACCCCCCAACCCCTACTGGCATAGGAAATGGCCAATGAGATTATACATTTAGAATGTATTTTGCAGAGGTGCCCCCCAATTGGTGAAGGATCTCTGCTTGTCATAGTACATCATTTCCCTCACCTACACATCTTGGATTTTGCATGTTTTGTTTTGTGACTGGCCATTCTTAATTTGCAAGTCTGACTGCTGAGGTGCATATCTTTGGGGAAATCAGTCGTGGGAATGAAAGTGAGTTAATTGTACAGAATAGGCATTTCCCATACTGTTTCGTTTTACTCTTGCATCCACTTTTAATTCTTCAAGAATGAGAAAGACTTGGATAGTAAGTGGTACTGTAAGGATCAATTCAGTCTTACAAACTGTTGCTCATGTACGGCTCTCTTAAACCTTGGGGAAGGTATGCTTCTATCTGGCTTCTCTCATTGCAGGCTAGCATCTGGCAAATAAAATCCTAAAAGCCTTTATGGATTTAATCAGCTCTATCACAGGATTAATATGGAGCGGTTGATTCTATTGCCGATTGTCATTGAACTTCTGGAAACTTTATGGCTAAGCTTTTGGGCCAAAGATGTTAGCCAGGAAACACTGAAACTGGGAAGAGACAAGTCAGGCTACATCCGGTCCCTGTCTGTTTAACATGTACTCAGTTGTAAGTCTGTTCTGTCTAATTTCTACATCAGTTTGCAATATTTTTTAAAAAATGAAAATTTACCCTTTTTTTGTATACCCTTGCTTCCCCCACAACCACTATCACACACACAGACATTTAGGTCAGAGTACTAGGGCTTATCTTCACGAGCTAAGATACACTGGCTCCCTGTTGGTATATCTCAGTCCTGGATCAGGCCCCTTCTGCCCCCATTTCCTGGACAAAATGGGCCAGATTCCCAATAGAACACTGGTCCATTGCTGCAACCACCTCCACCATTGCCATTTTCCTTGCCCTTCCAGGTCCAGGAAGCCACCCTGCACTGTGTGTCAAGGCCCCCTGCATGTAACCAGCCTTGATCACATGCTTGCAGGCTTGCTGCCCAGACCCGGAAGGGTAATGGCAACCGACAGCTAGAGCTATGGGCTGGCCTGCAGGGATGGGCTCCAGCAAACATGCAGGATCTAATCCTTTTCCTCCCAGTGGAAACGGAGTAAGCCGGGCAGTTGTTTAAACTGCTGCATTGTGTCCTATTCCGGCTTGCTATCATCTGAGCCCTGTTTCTGCCTCTCTGGTCATAAGGACTGCCCGGAGGCAGAACAGGGCAACTGCCTTGAGTTGTTTGGATTGCAGTGCTCTCAGATGGGGGCAGAACAGAGTAAATAACCTGTGTAGATAAGGCCCTAGAATCCTATAATCTTAGAGCTGGAAGGGAACACAAGGACCATCTAGTCCAATGTCCTGTCATGCAGTGTGACACGACTAAAGCACTCCTTGAAAGATGCCCATCCAACCTCTGTTTAAAGGTGGGTGACACCTGGGCTTGATGGCAGTACATACAAAAGGGATCTCAGAGTCTTAGTGGACCACAAGCTGAACATGAGTCAGGAGTGTGATGCAGTAGCTAAAAAAGCCAATGTGATTCTAGGCTGCACTAATAAGAGTATAGTGTCTAGATCGAGGGAAATAATCGAGCAAATCTATGCTGCTTTGGTCAGACCTCACCTGGAATACTGTGTCCAGTTCGGCACCACAATTCAAGAAGGCTGTTGAGAAGCTGGAATGTGTCCAGAGAAGAGCAACCTGGATGGTGGGAGGTCTGGAAGCCATGATGCCCTCTGAGGAGTGGCTTAGGGAGTTGGGCATGTTTAGTCTGGAGAAGAGAAGGTTGAAAGGGGACATGATAGCCATGTTTAAATATTTGAAGGGATGTCATACTGATGATGGAGCAGACGAGGACACGGAGCAATGGGCTCAAACTACAGGACAAGAGATTCCACATAAACATTAGAAAGAACTTCCTGACAGTAAGAGCTGTTTGGCAGTGGAATGTGCTGCCTCGAAGTGTGGTGGAGTCTCCTTCCTTGGAGTTTTTAAAACAGAGGTTGGATGGCCATCTGTCGGGGGTGCTTTGATTGGGTATTCCTGCAGGGCAGGGAGTTGGACTGGATGGCCCTTGTGGTCACTACAAGCACTGATATGTTTGTCTGACTGGTCCTAGAAACTCTATGGTTTCCTGGGCTACTACTTAGCATACAGGCTGGGTGTACATCAGCAGTCCTTTCCCCAATGTTCTTGTGTATGTTTGTTCAGCCACAGGGGAGCAGAGAGGAAGGGCTCCCTAGGGGATCATGTCCCTTCTCTGTCCAAAGAGTCATGATCCAAAGCTCTAATGTGTTTGCACAAAAAAATGCAGGTTTTTGTTCTGGGGAAAAAACCACATGCTGTATGCCAACAGCCCATCAGATGTGTTGCTGATGTTGCTCAAAGGATCTTGAACATTTTGCTAGCATATCATTGCCTATCTCTACTACCTGGCTCTGAGGTTGAATCTCTGCCTATAGGATTTGGCCTCAATCAGGAGCTGTAGGTTGTATTTCAAAGGAGTATCCCTTGCCTAAGAAAACTCTATGAAATTCATAGGGTCACCATAAGTTGACAGGTGACTCACACACACACACACTGACCACCGAAATGGCTAGGGAAAGGCATTCTCAATACGTCTTTTGGTCATTGTTCAGGTCTAGAGTCAGATTCCTGACCACAAGCTGAAGGAAAGAAGCACACACACACACACAAAATTTGTTCCATTTCCATATCATTTATTGATAGCAAGGGTGGGCAACTGTACAGGGGGATGGTGGCCATTTCCCCCACCCTGCTTGATGGTACATTTGGTGTGCCTGAAGTGGTGTGACATCATGGCCATCTGTCGGGAATGCTTTGATTGTTTATTCCTGCATGGCAGGGGGTTGGACTAGATGGCCCTTGGGGTCTCTTCCAACTCTATGGTTCTATTATTTCCACCTGCCATTTTGGCAAATTGTAGGTGATTTTATCTTCTTTTTTCTGTGTTTTGTGGAGGTGGGGGCTTTGGAAGGTTAGGGGAAGCAAGGTGCTGTGGTTTTTGGACATTTTGAGTCGATTTTTCCATGTCCTAGTCTGTGGAGCAGCAGAAAACAAACTTACTCCATCTTCAACATGACATCCTTTCAGATATTTAAACATGGCTATCATGTCACCTCTGAACCTCCTCTTCTCCAGACTAAGCATGCCCAGCTCCCTAAGCCTCTGATTTACCTCTGATTTACAATAAAACACAGAGAGAAAGAAACAAGAATTGGGCAGGGGGGTAAAGGGGCAAAAATACTCCGCACAGAATGTGAGGAGAATACGATCTGTCCCAATGGGATCCCACATCTATTCACCGTATTGTGAAGGAGGCCCCCCCAAAACACCATACAGTATATTCCATGGTAAAAGCCGTCGTAGCTTTTCCTGTATTTTTTGAAAAACAGCGAGGGGAATGCACATTCCTGCTCATTGGGACAAGCGACTGAATTGATTCACTTTCCTGATATGAGCAGATGATTGGTTGGAAATGTGCAGGCAGGGAGCAGAGCTTGCTAACAAGGCAAGCGCCCAGAACTGCCATGTTGGATTTTTGCCTTAGCGAATGAGCACTCAGGCGATAAAACAGCTTTTTAAAAATATGCTTTTTTGTTAAAGCAAAAGGTTGCTCATTTGCACCTTGGATATGTTTTTTAAAAACTGTCCAGTGGTGGTGCTTGGAGCTGCCATGTTGGATGTTCACCTTAGCAAAGGAGCACTAAGACAATAAAACAGCTTTTTTTTTAGTTTGCTTTTTTCTTAAAGCGAAAGCTTGCTCTTTTGCACCTTGGATATGGTGTTTTTTAAAGAATACTGTCCAGTGGCAGCAAATTGAGGTACGTAAAAACAAGAGTAATCCACACATGGCCGACATCTTTATTCACAGGCATGCCTGTTTGCACAACAAACAGCTTTGCATGCCTGCGATCTGCCCAAAAAACTGTTACGACAAATAGCAGCTGTTGCAAATTGCCATTACTAAGGAGCAATCTGCATTATTATTATTTTTGCCTTGTATAGACAAGCTTGAGAAATAGGTGAATCAAAAATGCAGCACTAGCAAGGATCACGCTCACATTTAAAAGCAGAATAAAACAGTTTTTTAAAAAACAAAACAAAAACAAAGAATCAGTGCCATAACTGGACGTTTTGTGTAAAGCAGAGATGGAAACCTTCATTTAGTTCATTCTTGCAAATGAGAAAGAAAAATTTCAGGGTTTGTCTTTCCCCCTCACTGCCACAACTTATGATTGTGGTTACAAGAGGGTTTTGGATTTTTTGCCAATTTGGGGGTGTTGTTGTTGCTTAAGAGGACTAGTTTTTGGCTTGCCAACATGTAAATTGTGCTTTATTTTATTAATTTTAATACAAGCAAACTACATAAAAACAAAGGAACATAACAATGTGCTTGTATACAATACATACTGTACATCTATAAAACCAAAATTAAAACTAAACTAATATTACTCATCCAGAAAACAATGACTTAAGTAACAATGTAAGCAGTAACTAGACTAAACATTAAACTAAATAAACACTAACTGATACTAACTCCGAAAACACTAAATAACTAAGCCTGAAACCATAACTCAAAGGAGGTTTTTAAACAGAGGCAGGATGGCCATCTGTCAGGAATGCTTTGATCGTGTCTTCCTGCGTGGCAGAATGGGGTTGGACTAGATGGCCTTTGTGGTCTCTTCCAACATTATGATTCTATGATCCCCCATTCCAAACTGTAACGAAAAGCAAACACCCAAAGAAACAATATATTAAATCTACTATTACAGATCTAAGTAAATGAACTTACTAAGGTTATTGAGAACCAAACTCGCAAATTGTTACATCGTTAATAATCGTCTTGCTCAAAAAACAACAACCCATAAATGGTTTCCAAACTTTCAAGAACGAATCAATTGGTTTATCCTATAATACCTATGTTAATTTGGCAATTTGGGCTAACTCTACAACCTTAACCCTCCATTCTTTGGTTGTCAGTGCTTCTGTCCATTTCCACGTATTGTGTGTGTGTTGTTGTTTCTTCTTTTTTATGTACAGTAGGCCTGCATATAAGTGTTGTTGTTGTTGTTGTTGTTGTTACCTGCCTCTCCCCATAAATCAAGTCAGGGAACAGCAACAGATTAAAATACTGTACAACACACAGCGTCATTTAAAAACACATAACATATAAGAGCATAATAAACCAATACATATTTAAACCATCAGTGTATACTTTAAAATTCATAATATAAAAAACATCTGGATAGAAGGTCCTAAATACCCTAAAGACAACAAATCCTGTCTGATCTTGGAAACTAAGCAGGGTTAGCCTTGGTTAGTACTTGGATGGGAGACCACCAATGGATCCCAAGTGCTGCAGGCTCTATTTCAGAGGAAGGAACTGGCAAAACCACCT
The DNA here is from genome assembly GCA_030847615.1 of Gambelia wislizenii. Classification (NCBI taxonomy): domain Eukaryota; kingdom Metazoa; phylum Chordata; class Lepidosauria; order Squamata; family Crotaphytidae; genus Gambelia; species Gambelia wislizenii. The sequence continues at coordinate 17,095,522 of JAUMIR010000014.1, read as the reverse complement.
CTGAATATTCATTGCCTAAGAAAACGCTATGAAAAATTCATGGAGTCGCCATAAGTCGACAGACAAAGAAAGGAACAGACAGACACACACACAGGCACTCGATCCTGCCTGACCTTGGAAGCTAAGCAGGGTCAGCCCTGGTTAGTACTTGAATGGGGAACCACCAATGAATACCAGGTGCTGTAGGCTATATATCAGAGGAAAGAACAGGCAAAGTCACCTCTGAATATTCCTTGTCTAAGAAAACCCTATGAAAAATTCATGGGAGTCGCCATAAGTCCACAGGTGACTTGAAGGCACACACACACACACACACACACACACACTGGCCTGCATATAATGTGAAGAATCCATTCTTGGACCCTTTGCACAGAAAAAAACATGTATAATTTGGAACCCTTTTTTTAAACCCAAAATGAACAATGAAGTGTTCTCTCTAGGCATTTTCTAGGTCTTCCAGTGTGACTCCAGTAGAAGCATACCATAGAATCTCACTGGAGGACCTAATCTCACTGGAGGACCTAGAAATACCTAGAGAGATAATATATATTTTTGGTCATGTATAACCAAACCCATGTAATATGAGCTCACATAATATTACCTACTGTAGTTGAATTAGAATTAGTTGAGTTAGAATGTAGTTGAGTTAGAATTAATAAAAATTCTATACAGTATGAAATTGTTCTTTGTATAAAATGCCATGGTCTAATTCCATAGGTTGCAGCCATGGCGTGGAATCAAAGCGCTCTAGCTGTGGTGTGTGACACTACACTGTTATAGCACTATGATCCCACTTTAACTGCTATGGCTATCTCCTGTGGCATTCTGGGGTTTGTAGTTTAGTGAAGCCTAAGAGCCTTCCGGCTGAGAATGCTAAGGTGCTGTCTATATGACAAAAAAAATCCGAAAGATCGATGATCTGTACACACGGCCATTCGAACACACACGAGTCATTCGGGGGGTGGGGGTGGCAAAACTCACCCTAAAGTCCATGAGTGGCGCATTCGGGGCTTCATCCAGATCTCGCAGGAAAAACCGTACAATTATTGAACAAGCAACCATTTGTACACCCCTGTTCAAACAGATATGAACAATGTAATCTGATTGGCTGGCTGAGCAGAGGGGGCAGGGCTAGCAAAGAGGGAATCGGCAGCGGCCGCCATGTTGGATTCCCGGCTACACAAGTGTCCAGCAAGTCTGTCAAATGGCGATTTAAACATTTTTTTTTTCATTTTTATGCTGTAAAGACATAATAAGGACTGTCTACACCACAGGGAGATTTTAAAATAAATTTTAAAAAGGCAGCGAGAGATTTAAAACCATCGGGTAGATTGCTCACTGCGGCCAGTTGGCTAGTGGGTTGTACGGCGTTTAGGGAGCAGTTTAGCTTTGTAGGCAGGTCGTACGCATTTGAATGCCTGCCTTTTTTAATTTTTACCCCCTGCATGGATTTTTTTACCTTTTGTGTAGATGGGACCTCAATGTTCCTGCCTAAACTGCAAATCCCAGGATTGCACAGGAGGCAGCCAGAGCAGTTAAAGTGGAATAATAGCGCTATAACAGTGTAAGTGTGATAAGGTCTCCAGGGTCTCCATGTTCAGCAGTAGCCAATTCACACGTCTGGACTAAGAGATGTAAGCCCCCTTGGGTTGAGTTTGGGGGCCAAAGTGGACTCAGTTGGTTTCCTGCAGTGAAGACCCCAGACCAGTTTATACAAACAGCCTGTGGGTTTGCAAGAGCCCACTAATCACTCCCCTCGCCAACCGGCCTCACTAAGCCCCACATCTCCCCACCACCACCTCTCCAGTCTTTACAGTGGAATTTTTAACAGCCCTGAAGCACAAACTCCTGCTCTCCTTTGGTCCCACAGATGGATCTAGTTAATCGCACGAGAGAAAGGAGGCACGCCACACCGGCAGGCGGTGGTTAGCGAGGGAGGTGAAAAGCAACCCTGGAGCGTTCAAAGGAGAACAGAAAACCCGACCAAACAAAAGCGTTTCCCGTAAAGTCGGGGGGCGGGTGGGGGTGGCTCAGGAACAGAAGAGCAATTGCATGTCTGGTGGATGGATGGGAAGTGATAGGCCTCACTTCCCCAGCTTGGTCCCTTCCCGATGAATTGGATTATAAATCCTAGACCATGTACACTTGTCCCTCTGTATCCACGGATTTGGTATCCATGAGTTTAAATATCCACGGCTTGAAAATATTCTTTAAAAAATAATAATCCAAAGAGCATACCTTTATTTTGCCATCTTATAGAAGGGAAACTATTTTACTATGCCATTGCATATCACAGAACTTGAGTACAGTATTCATGGATTTTGGTATCCATGGGGGTTCCTGGAACCAAACTCCAGCAAATATGAAGGGACAACTGTACACCACTTTCTGGGTCCTATTGAATATTGCAAACACAATTGCAGTTTCAGTCCCGATATATATTTTAGCAACAAGACAGCAAATTAGATATTAACTGGGATAACCGGAGGAGGTTACAGGGACCATTATGCTCCCCTGTTACAACAGCTCAACTGGCTGCTGGTTTCTTTCTGAGCACAATTCAAAGTGCTGGTTATCACCCAAAAAAGCCCTATATAGCACAGGTCCAGGCTATCTGGCAGGCTGTATCTCCGTATCTGAGCTGGCCCAGGTCCTGAGATCACCAGGAGAAGCCTTTCTCTCAGTCTCACCATTGTCGCAAGCACAGTTGGTGGGCAAGACCAGTTTAAGGAATTTGCTGGGGCCCTGCAATGCTTTATTTTGGGGGTCCCATATGTTTATCTCAGGTCAATGTAACCTAACTCAACCTAAGCTATTCACAGTACAGGATATTCAGATTGTGACTAATAATGTTTTTGCAGAAGGAGGGTTACTACAGGGCCCCCCACAATGATGGGGCCCCCTGTGGATGCTGACACCGCTGGTGCCTTAAACCAGGCCTGTTGGTGGGGATGCAAGACAGGACCTTCTCGGTAGTTGCCCCTAAATTCTGGAACTCCCCAGGGAGGCCACAACAGCCTTCTTGCTATCAGTAAGAACTGTTTGGAAGTGGCATACACTGCCTGGGAGTGTGGTGGAATCTCTTTGAAGGTTTTTAAGCAGAGGCTGGATGGCCATCTGTCAGGAATGCTTTGATTGTATATTCCTGCCTGGGAGGGGGTTGGACTAGATGGCCCTTGGGGTCTCTTCCAACTCTATGACTCTGATTCTATGATTCTATCCTTCTGTCAGCAGGCAAAGACCTTTCTATTCCAACAGGATTTTTTTAAAAAAGTTTCTTTTAAAGAATGGGCTGAAGATGCAATATTTTAAACTCTTTTTAATGCTATTAAAAGTAGCATTAAATGTAGGTTTGAATTGTTTTAATACAGTCGGACCTGTGTATCTGCAGGGTGTTTGGTTCCAGGACTTACCCCAGATCCTGGAAACTGCAGACAACAGCAAACCCTATTAAACTAAAGGACCTCTGGTAAAAGCATACCACAGAGTTGTGTTGGAAAACCTAGAGAGGACACATCTCTAGGCATTTTCCAGTGCGACTCTATGGTATGTGTCCCTATTCGGTATCCTGCAAATAATTAAACCGTGGATATTAGTTTCACAGATACAGGGCTCTGACTGTACTGTAAATAGTTTAATTGCATTTTAATGTTCAGTTTTGGTATATTTGTAGCTGTCCTAATTTGGGGGGAAAGGTGGGATTAGCAATAACAATTGAACACAGATGCACCATCCCAGAAATTCCATGCATCCAATAAATATCAATGCTAATGCAGGGTTTGATTTTGCCTGTGAGTTTTTTTGCCTTTGCTGCACAGTATCTGGTTTTTCTTCACAAATGAAGATTCAGGAAGGACTCATCCCGCACTTTCTGCAAGCACGCTGATGACTGAAAAGGCCAATCCGAGATAAACAAGTCCGGTTGCAGAAAGCACAGCAGAAGGTCTCCTTGGGTGATGTTTCTGGTTGTGATTCTTTCTGCGTTGTTGTTTCTCTTCAAGACTTGTTCGGCGTGAGTTCTCAAATAAGGCTGCAGCATTGTGGATAGTGTGTCTCCATGCCTCCTGATGTGAGGCCAGGGCAGACCATTGTTGGGGATCAATTTGGCCGAGCCTGAGATGTTGTTTCAGGGAGTCCTTGTATCGCTTTTTTGGAGCGCCCCTCTTATGGTGAGTTCTGACCCATGGTGAGTTCACCGTAGAGTACTATTTTGGGGAGGTGATGGTCCTCCATCCTAGAAACGTGCCCTGCCCAGCGCAGCTGTGTTCTCAGTATCATGGCCTCAATGCTGGTGATCCCTGCTTGCTCAAGGACAGCAACGTTCATCACATAGTCCAGTGTATATTTAGGATTGTGCGTAGACGGCGCTGATGAACATTTAGATGCAACTTTATTTAATAGAATCATAGAGCTGGAAGATACCATCCAGTAGATGGCCATCCAGTAGATGGAAGCTGGCCATCCAGTCCAACCCCTTGCCATGCAGGAATAAACAATCAAAGCATACCCAACAGATGGCCATCCAGCCTCTGTTTAAAGACCTCCAAAGTAGGAGACTCCAACACACTCCCAGGCAGTGCACTCTATAGAATAATAGAGTTGGAAGAGACCCCAAGGGCCATCCAGTCCAACCCCCTTCTGCCATTCAGGAATAAACAATCAAAGCATATCCAACAGATGGCCATCCAGCCTCTGTTTAAAAACCTCCAAAGAAGGAGACTCCTCCACCCTCCGAGGCACTGCATTCCACTTTCAAACAGCTCTTACTGTCAGGAAGTTCTTCCTAATGTTTAGGTGGAATCTCTTTTCCTGGAGTTTGAGCCCATTGCCCGAAAGATTTTTTTCTAAAAAAGATATACTGTAGTAGAGAAGTTCCACTACAAAGAACTTACACTTTTGTTCCTGCTAAATATGTCACTGAAAATCCCATTCCCTTATTCAAGGTGAAACAGGGCTTCTCTTGAGCCTTGGCAACTCCAGCTCCTCCCAGCTCTCTCTGTCTTTCTGAACTCAACTAGTAAGTACAGTCCATTGTACTTTCCCACCCATTTGGGGGTTACACATAGAGATGGGGAAAAAATTGAAAAATTTAGAAAAAAAGTCATAGATGGGAGGCCACCAACGAACACCAGGTGCTGTAAGCTATATTTCAGAGGAAGGAACTGGCAAAACCTCTGAGTATTCCTTGTCTAAGAAAACCATGTGAAATACATGGGGTTACCATAAGTCGACAGGCAACTTAAAGGTGTGTACGCGCGCACACATCCACACACACCTTGCAGATTCACTGATTCAAAACTCCGGTTAAAACATATTTTATGGGATTACCGTGCTGTTGTGGTGTTACAAAAAGACCACAGAGTGCCAGACTTTGTTCCAGTTCTTTCGGATTTTATTTTAGAGATTTTATTTTAGAGATTTAGAGATCCGTAATGTTTTGTTTATCCCAGAATATTTCTTTTTGACTCCCAGTAATGATAAGAGACCTTTTATACCAGCTCCCCAGATTAGTTTATTTTAGCTCTGTATAAAATTGGGGGGAAAAAACAGGTGCAAAATCTGGGACTTTTCAGTCAGTCTGGAGGTGCCCTCCTTTCCAACTTATGGTGACCCTAAAGTGAACCTATCACAGGGTTTTTCTTGGCAAGATTTCTTTCTTAAGGCTGAGATTGCAATGCTCATTTAGCTAAGCGTTCAGTTCCACATTCAGTGTCTTGCTTCAGTTGAGCAATGCGGCCATTCAACGCATAAGAGCTGCGCAGTTACCATATGAGTCTGCATGTGGTGATTTATGCTATGCCATTCCAAGGCTGGGTCTTTAGAAGTGTCACTCCCTCCATTCCCATGTTCATATGTGTTTTTCTTATGAATATTGACATTGTACTTAGCTATAATCATAGAATCATAAAAACATAGACTTGGAAGAGACCACAAGGGCCGTCTAGTCTAACACACATTGGAAACTGCTTAATGCAGTGTAGGTGTGTAAATTGCTACTGCTTAAAACAATTTGTAAGCCGCTGTGATAGCTATAGATTTTCCTTGGTTTTTTTCCGGGCTATGAGGCCGTGTTCTGGGATAGTTTCTTTCTGATGGTTCGCCTGCATCTGTGGCTGGCATCTTCAGAGAATGAAGATGATTCTCTGAAGATGCCAGCCACAGATGCAGGCGAAATGTTGGAAAGAAACTCTTCCAGAATACGGCCTCACAGCCCGGGGGAAAACCCAAGGAAAATCTATGGATGCCGGCCGTGAAAGCCTTCCACTTCACACTCTGATAGCCATTGTGGCTGAAGGGCAGGGTATAAATACCCAATTAAATTAAAAACATTAAAAATTATAAATAAAGTCTAATCCCTCATGAATACTGTCTCTTTAAAGCCCTCCTAATCAGATCTTTCATGTTAAGGAAAATGCAACATGGGACATACAGTGAAAGAAATAAAATATGTATGTGAAAGTCACAATGACTAAGCAAGAGCAATTATGGGGCTACACAGGTGAAACTGCTAATGTAATCTAGAAGGCCTGAGAGCCAAGGACAGAGGTACTGAATGCAGATTGGAAACACCTGAGAATCATTAAGTGTACAAGGTGAAATGTTGAAATACATGGGTTGGTCTTAAGCATGGATGGAACTATGTGGACCAATCAGAATGGAAGTACACACCCACTGGGTGATAAACAATGGCTATAAAATTGCAATGTTTGCCAATGTAGTGTGGTTGAGTAGAGTTGGAGATATTGTGGAGTAGAGGTGGTGTAGTGTATAGAGATTGTGATTTGTTGACCATATAGTATATTTATATAGAAGAATAAAGTAGGTTTTATATAAAACTACTGAGTTGCCTGAGTGAATCCTGGAAACATTTTGGAGACACCTGGAGAAGAGTGAGAAGGCTTGGAGAGTTTGTCAGGATCTTCAGCCTATTCTCTGAAACTCTGCTGCTTTGAAGGAAAGCATTAACCTCTGATCTAAGCTGGTTGGCTCTGCTGCATAACAAGGTGGTGAGTTTGAGCCAGAGGAGAAGAGCTACAACTCCCATCATCCCTGACAAGGGTTATGGGCCCAGTTACTAGAGCACCCAGCATCCACAGAAGCTGAAAGTTCCAGAAAGTGGAAGAAAGCTTTGTGGACGATAGATCAGAGCAAGCTGTTTGTGCTGCACTGATAAGCCTCGGAAGTAAATCATTTTGTGTTTTGCTTAAGCCCAGACGGGTCGGCTGTGCGTACTCAGAAGGACTGTGTCAAATTGAGTCACTGCACAAATCAAGATGGAAATTCTAAAGTTTAGTAAATTAAATAGAAACAACTACTCTACCTGGAAGATTTATGCCCAATCTCTACTAGTAAAGGAAGGTCTGTGGTCAACAGTTGAAACAGGGCTGGCAGCTGATGCTAATGAAGCCACTCAAGAGAGAGATAGTAAAGCAAAAGCCTGTCTTTATCTCATGCTTGAAGAAGACTTAATTAATGACGTCAGAGATAAAGCGTCTGCCAAGGATGTGTGGGATACCTTGCAGAGATTACACACTCCTTCAACTGCTTTTGCAAAAATGCTATGGTCTAAAAGAATATACAGGCAAAAGATGGCTAAAGGGCAGTGTGTGATAGAACATTTAAAAATAATGCAAGATTTGTTTGTGCAAGCTGAACTGAGGGGAGTGCAAATTAGCAAAGAGCAGCAATGCTACATTTTAGTAGAATCGCTAGACTCTTCGTGGGACAACATAACGAACAGCTTGCAGAACTTGCCAGAAGCTGAGCTTAATAGAGACTTAATTGTGGCCAGAATACTGGAAGAGAACCAGAGAAGAATGTCTGAGCAGGGTGACTCAGCAAGCTTAAAGACTGTGCCAAAACAACGAACAACTCCTGACTGGCGAACGCAGGAGGAAGCAGCCTCTACAAGGGAGCAACGGAGGTGCTTTTATTGTAAGAAGATTGGTCATCTGCAGAGACATTGTAAACATTTTGCAGCTGAGAGACACAAGCAAGCAGAGAGCAGATGGCAGCCGCGGCAGTATCAAAAACAGTCCAGACCTCCATTTTTGAGGGACAGTGGTAATAAAAAGGGGGTTGCAACCATGATTAAGGAAAAACAAAATGCAAATTCTAAATGGCTAGTTGATTCAGGAGCCACATCTTTGATGTGTAATGATATAAATTTAATAAGTAATAGAAAATCAGCTAATGTAAATGCTGTAGTTTTGGCTGATGGGAAAGAGCTAAGTACTGTAAATCAAATGGGTACTGTGTACATTCCAGGGCTAAAAGAGGATTTTAATGATGTCTTACATGTAAAGGAGTTAGAAAATAATTTGTTATCAGTAAGCAGATTAACAGAAAGAGACTACACAGTCATCTTTGAAAAGAACATGTGTAAGATAAAACTGAATGGGGAATTGCGTGGCATAGGTTTGAAAAGGGACAAACTTTATTATTTGGAGGACAATATTGATAGCTACAGGGTTGAAGAAGCTAATAACATAGAAAATATTCCAATCCACAAAGACTGCATACACGAGCTTCACAGAAAATTCGGCCATGCGAGCTTCAAATGTTTAAAGAATTTAATCAGTATGTGTCCAGATTTAAAAGTTGCTGAATGCAAAAACCACTTAGATTGTACGGTATGTCAACAGGTAAAGGTCAGAGCTTTTCCAGTAGCTAAGAAAACAAAAAGAATTGCTCAAAGACCATTTCAGTATGTACATGCAGATGTCGCCCAAGCTAATTGCTTGTCCTTAGGGGGAAGCAAGTATTTCCTAGTAATTGTTGATAGGTATACAAGGTTTGCATTTGTAAGAATAATGAAAAACAAATCTGACGCTGGGCAAAGTTTAAAAGCATGGGTAAGAATGGTGGAAAGACAATTTGATAGCAGAGTAGGCACCATCATTACTGATAGAGGAGGAGAATTTTTAAATAATCAATTGTTTAACTGGTTTCAAAAGGTGGGAATAAGGCATGAAACTACAAACCCTGCTTGTCCTAGTGAGGATGGGTTAGCAGAGAAGAAAATACAAGATATAAAAAGAATTACTGCTTGTATGATGGCAGATGCAGGGGTGAAAGATAGTTTTTGGGCAGAAGCAACTTTGACTGCAATACATATCAGTAACAGATTGTATCATTCAGAAATTGAAGATATTCCCTACAGGGTATTGTATGGGAGAATGCCAAATTACAAGTACTTAAGGGTTTTTGGACAATTTGCTCATGTTTACACACCTGCTTGTTTCAGGAGGAAAGGAGAACCCAAGAGCAAAAGGCTTAGGTTTTTGGGGTATTCTGGAAATAGCTACAAGTTTCATTTGGGAGGAAAACAAGTGCAGTATTCTAGGTCTGCAAATTTCGAGAGACATGCTGGTTGGGACAAACTGCATGCCAATAAAGAAGTGTTTTTGAGATTAGGGAGTTCAAATGAGCCAGAAGCACAAACTGAACCAACCTCAGGAAACGGAGGGGTTTCAGTTAAGCAGGAAGCATCACCTAGCAGCAGTGGTAGTTCTTCCGATGATGAGATAGCATCTAGGCCTACTACTACTCGAATGACTGAAGACAAGAGATTTAGTCATAGAACTACAACTCCCAGTAGAGAAAGTGAGGATGAAAGAGACAGAACAGCAGATTTTATTCCCAGGCGTAGTCATAGAGTTAGAAAGCCTCCAGATAGGTTTGTTGTGACAAAGGCAAGAGCTTGTTTAGCAGTAGAAGAGCCTGAAAGTTTTGAAGAATTGGAAAGTTATTCTAGTGAAGAACAGGAAAGATGGTTTGATGCAATGGATAATGAGTTTGGTTGCCTGGTAAATAAAGATGTTTTTGAAATTGTTGATAGACCCAAAGACAAGAAAGTAATTGGTTGTAAGTGGGTGTACAAAAGGAAAGAAATGCCAGATGGAAGTATCAAATATAAAGCTAGGTTAGTGGCTAAGGGTTTTGCACAAAAGCAGTATGAGAACTATGATAAGACATATTCTCCAACTGCAAAGCTAGAAAGTCTGAGAATGGTTCTAGCTGTAGCAGTAAAAAGGAATTTAGTTGTAGAACATTTTGATTTTGAGACAGCGTACTTGAATGTGGTTTTGGATGAAGAAATTTTTATGGAACAGCCACAAGGTTTCGAAGAAAATGGTAGTCAGAGAGTATATAAATTAAAGAAAGCGTTGTATGGTTTAAAACAAAGTGCAAGAGCGTGGAATCTGTGCATCAATGATGAGCTAGTTAAGCTAGGTTACAAGAGGAGCATTGCAGATGCTTGTGTTTATACAAAAGGAGACATAGTATTAGTGATTTATGTAGATGATTTGTGCGTAGCAGCAAAGTCAAAACAGGAAATTGAGTCAGTAAAAAGAGAAATGTCTAAGAAGTTTGTTTTGAAGGACTTAGGTGTATTGAAGTCTTATTTAGGTATTTGCGTTGAATGGACAGAAGAAGGACATTGTTTATTAAGTCAGAGAAATAAAATTGAAAGATTGATTGAAAAGTGTGGATTACAGAATGCAAAAATAGTAAGAGCTCCAATGACAACTGGTTTTGTGTCTGAGAAAACAACTAGAGCGTTTGAGGACAAGACTTTCTTCAGAAGTATAATAGGATCTTTACAATTCATATCTTGCCATACCAGACCAGACATTTCTTATGCTGTAAATGTATTGTCTAGAAGGGTTAATGATCCAAAAATTGAAGACTGGACAGCGGTAAAACATTTGTTGAGATATTTGAAAGGAACCGTAGATAGGAAATTGATAATAAGAAACAATAGTTCAGATCTAGATTGTTATGTAGACAGTTCATTTGCATCAGAATTAGGAGACAAGAAGTCAGTTACAGGAATGATAATTAAATATAGTGAAAGTCCAATAGTTTGGAGAAGTAGAAAACAAACTAATGTAGCATTAAGCACAACAGAAGCAGAATTCGCTGCTTTGAATGAGATAGTAAATGAGGTACAGTGGATTAGGCAATTGCTAAATGATTTAAATGAAAGTTACAAGATACCAGTGGAAATTCTGGAAGATTCACAGTCATGCATAGCAATGGCTGAAACTGAAAGTTTGAAGAACAGAACAAAATATGTTGGTGTAAGATATCAAAATGTGCGAGACATGGTTCAGAAGGGTGAAATAGAATTGAGATATATAGAAACACAACACAACATAGCAGATTTGTTCACAAAAGCATTGACAGCAGAAAAACATGAAAGGCTGACACAAATGGTTGGAATGACATTGTAAGACACATACAATATTTTATTTCGGAGGGGATTGTTAAGGAAAATGCAACATGGGACATACAGTGAAAGAAATAAAATATGTATGTGAAAGTCACAATGACTAAGCAAGAGCAATTATGGGGCTACACAGGTGAAACTGCTAATGTAATCTAGAAGGCCTGAGAGCCAAGGACAGAGGTACTGAATGCAGATTGGAAACACCTGAGAATCATTAAGTGTACAAGGTGAAATGTTGAAATACATGGGTTGGTCTTAAGCATGGATGGAACTATGTGGACCAATCAGAATGGAAGTACACACCCACTGGGTGATAAACAATGGCTATAAAATTGCAATGTTTGCCAATGTAGTGTGGTTGAGTAGAGTTGGAGATATTGTGGAGTAGAGGTGGTGTAGTGTATAGAGATTGTGATTTGTTGACCATATAGTATATTTATATAGAAGAATAAAGTAGGTTTTATATAAAACTACTGAGTTGCCTGAGTGAATCCTGGAAACATTTTGGAGACACCTGGAGAAGAGTGAGAAGGCTTGGAGAGTTTGTCAGGATCTTCAGCCTATTCTCTGAAACTCTGCTGCTTTGAAGGAAAGCATTAACCTCTGATCTAAGCTGGTTGGCTCTGCTGCATAACAAGGTGGTGAGTTTGAGCCAGAGGAGAAGAGCTACAACTCCCATCATCCCTGACATTTCAGACTCTTAGGAAAAACATTCCTACCAACTGCTGTCAGGTGCAACCCATCCTTTGCCAGTGGTCTACCTCCATGGAACTGTACCCCATAGTCTAGGAAGCCAAACCATTCCCAGCGGCACTGTCTGCGCAGACAGTTGTTCACCTCCACGATCTTTCTCTCCCTTCCTGGGCCATGCCCTTCCACTGGAAGGACAGACAAAATGACTACCTGTGCATCCAAGTCCTTCCAACTTCCTACCCAGAGCCTCATAAAATCATAGAGTTGGAAGAGACCACAAGGGCCATCCAGTCCAACCCCCTGCCACGCAGGAAGGCAGAATCAAATCATTCCTGACAGATGGCCTTCCAGCCTCTGCTTAAAAACCTCCAAAGAAGGAGACTCCACCACACGACAAGGCAGCGTATTCCACTTCCAAACAGCTCTTACTGTCAGAACGTTCTTCCTAATGTTTAGATCGAATCTCATTTCCTGTAGTTTCAATCCATTGCTCCGTGTCCTAGTCTCTGGAGCAGCAGAAAACAATTTGCTCCATCCTCAGCATGACATCCCTTCAAATATTCAAACATGGCTCTCATGTCCCCTCTCAACCTCCTCTTCTCCTGACTAAACATACCCAGCTCCTTAAGTCGCTCCTCATAGGGCAACATGGCTTCCAGACCTCCCGCCATTTTGGTCACCCTCCTTTTGTCCAGCTCAATATCCTTCCTGAATTGTGGTGCCCAGAATTGGACACAGTCTTCCAGGTGAAATCTGACCAAAGCAGAATAGAGTGGCACTATGACTTCCCCTTGATCTCAGTAATCCCTTTTGATATTCTGAAGGCTATGCCTTACAGTATCGTTGGTTCCCACATGGACCAAAAGGAAAGTTTCATCAGCCTCTCTGTTACATTGCAGATTTTTGCACCTGGGCGACAGCACACCTCTTGAAAAATTTTATCAGGCCTGCAAAATGTACTGAGGGGCAGTGCATCACTAGGAGGTGTGGGACTGCAGACCACACCAGAGGGTTGTCTAGATGGTGAAAATACCCCTCATAGAAATTGCAGAGAATACCGCTTGTCCCAATGAGCTGTGCAGGAGATTCGCCATACAACAGGACCCCCATATTTGCTGGGCACTGGGTCTGGGGGAGGGGGAGCATGGTTACTGAAAACCGTGGATAATAGCAAACACCATTGATAATAATGGAACTTCCAGTTTAAAATACCATAGAGTTGCCTTGGAGGACCTAAAGAATGGCTGCAGAGGATGCATTTTCTAGGAAGACGCTATGGTAGGTGTGCTATTTTGTGTACAATGGATAATTGAATCAGTGGATAATGAATCAGTGGATACGGGGGTCCTAGGGTAATTCAGATGGGATAAAAAGCCTCATTTATGGTTTTCCAGGAAGTTTTTTTTAAAAAAAAATATTGTGCAGTGCTGTGCGTTATTGGTCATCTGAGCAACCGATTCACAGCACTGCACATTCTGGGCCAGTAGGAATTTGACAGCATCATGCAAGTGGGGGCAGGCTTTCCTGGAACTCAGTCCGAAAGTGCCATTTTGGCCTTCCAGAGGACTGAGCGTGCACTGCTTTGCAGCGCAGAGGTGAAAAAAAGCTGAAGGTCTCCCTTCCTCCCATTTAAAGATAAAAATTTTTTAAAACCTGCAGTGGCGATGAGAGTGTTGGTTATAGTAGTGCCCCATACTTGTGATCGCCATTTTGATTTGTGAGATGGCTCCGTGTGAACGTGAATTTGCATCACTGCACACACAACTTTTGGGGGGTTGGAATTGTAATGAAAACTGGGAGCTGCTGTAAAGGTGTGCTAAGGTGCACCCCTCTGCAGTATTTGCTCCTGTCTAGTCAAACTCCAGGTGACACCATCAGAGGCAGTGACACTAAAATGACTGCCTATAAAATTTTTGTGCAGTGTTTCCAGCAGAAATGTATTGTTTTTTATAACAAATATCCCTGCTACCATATCCAGCCAGGGGAGCCTTCCTTCTTGTTCCTCTCCTGCATATAGGTTTTCGGTGACGCTCAAAGCTGTGCACAGATTGTGTAGATTGCTGGGAATTCTAGTTTCCAGAGCCTAGTCTCTGGAGCAACAGAAAACAAGCTTTTCCCATCCTCAGTATGACATCCCTTCGAATATTTAAACATGGCTATCATGTCCCCTCTTAACCTTAACTTCCCCAGGCCAAACATACCCACCTCCCTACACCACTCCTCATAAGGCATGGCTTCCAGACTTCCCACCATTTTGGTCAACCTCTGGACATGTTCTAGCTTGTCCATATCCTTCTTGAATTGTGGTGCCCTGAATTGGACACAGTATTCCAGGTGAGGTCTGACCAAAGCAGAACAGAATGGCACTATTAATTCCCTTGATCTAGACACTATACTCTTATTGATGCAGGCTAGAATCGCATTGGCTTTTTTAGCTGCCATGTCACACTACTGACTCATGTTCAGCTTGTGGTCCACTAAGACTTTGAGATCCCTTTCGCGTATGCTGCCATCAAGCCAGGTGTCACCCATCCTATATCTGCAGATTTCATTTTTACTACCCAAGTGTAGTATCCTGCATTTCTCCATGTTGAAATTCATTTTGTTAGTTTTGGCCCAGCTTTCTAATCAGTTACGGTCATTTTGGATTCTGATCCTGTCCTCTGGGGTATTAGCTACCCCTCCTAATTTGGTGTCATCTACAAACTTGATAATAATGCCCTCTATTCCCTCATCTAAGTCATTGATAAAGATGTTGAATAAGCACTGGGCCCAGGACAGAACCCTGTGGCACCCCACCAGTCACTTTTATTCAGGATGAAGAGGAGCCATTGGTGACTGTGGTCCAGTGTACTACAAGTACTAACAAATGCCAAGGAGCAGCACCATTGGGCACTTCAGCTAGGGAGAAAATGATGCATCCATGCCACCATGCAAGAGTGTTACCCAAGGGGCTTCCATAGCTGAGTGGGGATTCAAACCCTGGTCTCGGAGCATTAGTCTTGACATTCAAACCACGACACCATAGCGGCTGTCCTAGAAAAAGATTTATCCAAGCGTGGCTTACCATTGGCCAAGACAGTATGACTTGCCCAAGGTCACTCAGTGGGTTTCCAATAGCTGAGCAGGGATTTGAACCCTAGTCTTTCAGAGTTATAGTCCAACATGCAAACTAGCACACCATGCTGCCTCTAGAAATAGGGTGTTCTAGGCAAGGTTTAAACAGAGGCTGATGGCCATCTGTCGGGAATGCTTTGGCTGTGTATTCCTGCAGGGCAGAATGGGGTTGGACTGGGTGGCCCTTGAGGTCTCTTCCAACTCTATGGTTCTATGATTCTATCCAAGGAAATTTGACAGTGCTTTTCTCTTGGGTTGAAAGAGTGGGATATGCCTACAGTTACCCAGTGGGTTTCCATGGCTGAGTGGGAATTCGAACCCTGGTCTCCTAGTCCAACATTCAAGCTGCTACACCATGCTGGCGCACTGGTTAAAATGTCTTCCACTGAGTTGCAGTGCTAGAGCCACAAAACCAGAGGTCTAAGGGACAACAGGGGCCACATTTCATTATTACAGACTCTGTGGAGTCTTAGAATAAGAGGAGTCAATTCAACTGACCGCAGAGTTTTGTTCAATAAAAGGCTCTGGTTTAGCTGTCAGTCTTGTTTGTTTCAGTTTTGCATCTTTGATAGGTCAAAGTTTCTGTTTTGGGATCTTTTTCTTCAAGCTGTCTGGTTAAGAAATGAGAGGGAAGGCATCTTTTGCATAGCAGAAACTGCAGACGTATTTAAAGCCAAGGAGCAAAAGGGAATTGTTAATCATTTGCTGAAAACTCATGGCCTTGAAAAAATGTACCCCCCCTTTTTGTAGAAAAATGAAAATGGCACCCCCAAAATGAAACAATTCGTCCCACCCTCCTGGAATAAAACCCCAACAACAACATCAGCCAAAAGAAATTAGGGTGTTTTTCTGGAGAAAATTTACCAGGTTGGGATACACGTTTTATGGAACTCCTTTGTTTAAACATCTGTTCACTTGGGTGGGACAATTTATGGCAATGATATTATTGGCAGGAGAATGCAAAAAAAAAAAAAAAAAAAAAAGGGGGGGGGAGGGAGAAACAGAGGTTATGTTAAAAATAATATAAAACTCAGATTATCCAAAGATTCCAGACTGTTTGTTGAAAAGACTTGAAAGTGGTTCATTTTGGGGGGAAATTGAAGAGGTACCAACAGTATCTAAACTTATGTGGAAAATGTTTCTTCTGAACTATTTCAAGCTCTCCTCCAAAGCCAAAATTTGAATTTGCCATTTAATTCACGAGAACGTATTTTTGCCAATATCCATGGAACTTCCACTTAGATCCAGCATTTGTTATCACATATTCATCCCACACTTCCTTCCTATGGAGAACTTGATTACAGTCACTGGACATGGATGCCTTTTCCCACACAGCAACCTTGCGAGGTAGGCTGGGCTGGCAGGTGGTGATCACAGGCTCAAGGCAAACCTGACACCTGAGCCAGGATTTGAGCCTATGGCTGAGATCCTGCATCAAGAAGGTGTACATGTTTCATGTGTCACATATTTAAGAAAAATACTGGGCCAACCAAGATAGTAAAGGATCTGAGGAACAGTTGAGGAAGATGAGTATCTTTAGCCTGGAGATGAGAAGATGGAAAGGTGATTGGAGAGCCATCTTTAGGGCTTTCATGTGGAACATTGAGCAAGATCCTTTCTTATATTTTAGGGGGAAAGAGATCCTAACTATACAGTTGGAGCCCCGTATCTGTATGGTTTGGTTCCCGAACTTACTGCAGATATCGGAAACTGCCAATAACAGCGAATCCTATTAAAATAAAGGCCTCACGGTAAAAAACATGCCAGAGTTGCCTTGGAGGACCTAGGAGCTGGCCAGAGAGGACACTTCTCTAGGCATTTTCCAGTACGACTCTATGGTATGCATACCTATTTTGTGTCCCACGGATAACTGAAACCGAGGATATTAGTTCTGTGGATATGGGGGTCAAAGTGTATATTGGGAATAACTTGATGGGAAGAGCTGTTGGGCAGTGGAAAGGACTCCCTGAGAAGATTGTGGAGTCTTCTTCTGTTGGGAGGGGGCATTAAACAGAGGTTGAATGGTTACCTCTTTGTGGCTTTAGTGGTGGATTCCTGGTGGGGTTGGACTAGATAGTCCTTGGGATACCTTCGAATGCCAAGATTCTCTGATTAAACTGCAGGGGTTTCTTGGTTGGGTAGTGCATTCAAAAATGAAGACCTCCAGTCTCTTCCAACCCTATGATTCTATGAAGCTTTCAAGAGACTAACCATTCATCGCATCACCGAACCATCCTTGGCTATTAATCAGAAATATATATAACAAACAACGGTTGCATCAGCAGGTTTAACAATATTATGGATCTCTCTCTCTGGCTTTTCTTCGCAAATGAAGATTCAGGAGGGACTCATCCCGCGCTTTCTGCAAGCGCGCTGATGACTGAAAAGGCCAATCCGAGATAAACAAGTCCAGTTGCAGAAAGCACAGCAGAAGGTCTCCTTGGCTGAAGTTTCCAGGTTGTGATTCTTTCTGTGTTGTCGTTTCTCTTCAAGACTTGTTCGTCGTAAGTTCTCAAATAAGGCTGCAGCATTGTGGATAGTGCATCTCCATGCCTTCCGATGCGAGGCCAGGGTGGACCATTGTTGGTGATCAATTTGGCCGAGCCTGAGATGTTGTTTCAGGGAGTCTTTGTATCGCTTTTTTGGAGCGCCCCTCTTACGCTGACCCGTGGTGAGTTCACTGTAGAGTACTATTTTTGGGAGGCGATGGTCCTCCATCCTAGAAACGTGCCCTGCCCAGTGCAGCTGTGTTATGGATAATTTTGAAAATACAGCATACCCTCCAACTGTCCTGACTTGGCAGAGACAGTCCTGATTAGTCCTTTGTTGTCCCATTTTTGGCTGCTTCGAAAATGTCCTGTTACTTCCCCCCCACTCACACATTCTCACTCTGTTCAATTGCTGCCAGCTGTATTGCTCTGGCTAACTCCACTTCAGCCAGCACAAGCTCTCAGTAGATCTAGAAGAACTTTATTAAGCAAGCAGAGTTGATTGTAGTACAGTTGTCCCTCCGTATCCACAGATTTGGCATCCACGGATTTAAGTATTCACGGCTTGAAAATGTTCTTAAAAAAATAATAATCCAAAAAGTAAACCTTGATTTTGCCATCTTATATAAGGGACACCATTTTGCTAGGCCACTGCATATAATGGGACTTGAGTATTCATGGGATTTTGGTATCCATGGGGGGTCCTGGAACCAAACTCCAGCCAATATGAAAGGACAACTGTACATAAATGTTGTCAAGACAGGAGGTTTGTCTAGTTACAGAATCAGAGAATTGTAGAGTTGGAAGAGACCACGAGGGCCATCCAGTCCAACTCCCTGCCACGCAGGAAATCTTGATCAAAGCATCCCCGACAGATGGCCATCCAGCCTCTCTTTAAAGACCTCCGAGGAAGGAGACCCCACCACGCTCCGAGGGAGTGTGTTCCAGTGCCAAACAGCTCTTACTGTCAAAAAGTTCCTCCTAATGTTGAGTGGTATCTCTGTTCCTGGAATTGTATCCATTGCTCCGTGTTCTAGTCTCTGGAGCAGCAGAAAACAAGCTTGCTCCATCCTCAATGTGACACCCCTTCAAATACTTAAACAGGGCTATCATATTGCCTCTTAACCGACTTTTTTCCAGGCTAAACATACCCAGCTCCCTAAGTCTTTCCTCATAAGGCATGGTTTCCAGACTTTTCATCATTTTAGTCGCCCTTCTCTGGATACGCTCCAATTTGTCAATTGGACCCAAAGGAGTTTAAGGTCGCCCTCCTCTGGACATGCTCCAGTTTGTCAATATCCTTTTTGAATTGTGGTGCCCAGAACTGGACACAGTATTCTAGGTGAGGTCTGACCAAGGCAGAATAGAGCGGCACTATTACTTCCCTTGATCTAGATACGATACTTCTATTGATACAGCCCAAAATCGCATTGGCCTTTTTAGCTGCCGCATCACACTGTTGACTCATGTTCAACTTGTGGTCTGCTAGGACTCCTAGATCCCTTTCGCACGTAGTCTCATTCAGCCAGGTCTCCTCCATCCTATATCTATGCATTTCATTTTTTCGCCCTAAGTGCAGTACTTTACATTTCTCCGTATTGAAATTCATTTTGTTAGCTTTGGCCCAGCTCTCCAGTCTATCCAGGTCATCTTGAATTTTGATCCTGTCCTCTAGGGTATTAGCTACTCCTCCTAATTTGGTGTCGTCTGCAAATTTGATAAGTATGCCTCTAATTCCCTCATCCAAGTCATTGATAAAGATGTTGAATAGCACTGGGCCCAGGACAGAACCTGTGGCACCCCACTGGTCACATCTTTCCAAGACGTGGAAAGCATACACAGTATGCTTAAAGCCCACACAGTTCAACCCTTACGAAAGCTTAAATCCCATTTGTTATCAACTCAAAACATTCCATCTTCCCAAGGCTAACCCATCCTTTCCCCCATACCACTAGAATGACCTTGACTACTTGCAACTCCAAATTCCTCCTCCTACATCTGCTCATTATCCCAGGCTGCAAATATACACAAACTTTATTTGCCAGCACCACCCCAACAACGTAGCATATCCCATCATCCTTCATTACCAAATCCTCAGCCCAAGCATGTCAAACAAGCATGGCAGGACCATGGCTAGAATATGATCCTGACACAAAATGAATTAAAATTTCAAAAGTAGTTTGCATTCAAGGAACTCACCAGAGAGGAAAGGAGAGGCAGGTGCAGGATTTGATGCTTCCCAGTAGGCTGAGGCAAAAGCAAACTGCTGCAGCCTCTCCTAAAGGGTATTGCCTTTAATACCCTTTGCCATCTTGACCACATTCTGAAGTTGGTTGTCCACACATGCTCTAGTTTTGATCTGTGAAATGTTGGAGGGGATGATACAGTAATAGTGGCCCCTTTTTAGCCAGCTGAAAAGGCAAAAACACTCTTGCCAGAATCTTGTTGGGACCTTACGTCTTTGTAAGTGGAATTATGTCTGAATCATAGAATCATAGAGTTTGAAGAGACCATGAAGGTCATCTAGTCCGGCCCTTGCCCTGCAGGAATACACAATCAAAACATTCCTGACAGATGGCCATCCAGCCTCTGTTTAAACATCTCCTAAGAAGGAGACTCCACCACACTCCCAGGCAGTGTATTCCACTTCCCAACAGCTCTTACTGTTAGGAAGTTTCTCCTAATGTTTAGGTGGAATCTCTTTTCTTGTAGCTTGAGTCCATTGCTTTGTGTCCTAGTCTCGGAGGCAGCAGAAAACAAGCTTGCTCCATCTTCAGTATGACATCCCTTCAAATATTTAAACATGGCTATCATGTACCCTGTTAACCTTCTCTTCTTAGCTCCCTAAGCTGCTCCTCATAGGGCTTAATGGCTTCCAGACCTTCCTGTAGGAATCAGAATTGCTCAGGTGCATAACATCTGTATCCAGTAGAGGGCAGCTGTTACATGACTATGTGGTAGAGCTGCAAAGTTGCCCAATACACAATGGTGCATGGTGCATATTGCTGCATGGTGCACATTGGTGTGTGATGCACATCAGTGTACCAACATGCATCAATGTGCACCGATGCACATTGTGCACTCTTGCTGGGGTCCCGTTAGCCATCTTCGCAATTCAGCAAAGGTATTAGTTCCTCTGCTACATAGCTGTTTTTGTTCTTGTTGTTGTGTGCCTTCAAGTTATTTCCTATTTATGGCAACCCTAAGGTGAACCTATCAGGAGGTTTTCTTGGTGCAATTTGTTCAGAGGGGGGTTGCTATTGCCTTCCTTTGAGGCTCAGAGAGTGTGACTTTGGCCCCGTTTCCATGGCCAAACGTGGATTCGAACCCTGGTCTCCTGGAATACTATTCCAATATTCAAATTGCTATTCCATGTTTGTTACATAGCTAAGTATCTGTAAAGTTATGTAATGTAACAAGTCATATAGGATTACAGCAAATGTCCCTTTTTGGTTGACTTCTGTTAATCTTGACCAAAACTGTCCCTTTTTGGTTGATTTCTATTAATCTTGACAAAAAATGTCCCTTTTTTGGTTGACTTCTGTTAATCTTGACCAAAAATGTCCCTTTTTGGTTGATTTCTGTTAATCTTGACCAAAAATGTCCCTTTTTTTGGTTGACTTCTGTTAATCTTGACCAAAACTGTCCCTTTTTGGTTGATTTCTATTAATCTTGACCAAAAATGTCCCTTTTTGGTTGACTTCTGTTAATCTTGACCAAAACTGTCCCTTTTTGGTTGATTTCTGTTAATCTTGACCAAAAATGTCCCTTTTTTGGTTGACTTCTGTTAATCTTGACCAAAACTGTCCCTTTTTTGGTTGACTTCTGTTAATCTTGACCAAAAATGTCCCTTTTTTGGTTGACTTCTGTTAATCTTGACCAAAACTGTCCCTTTTTGGTTGATTTCTGTTAATCTTGACAAAAAATGTCCCTTTTTTGGTTGACTTCTGTTAATCTTGACCAAAACTGTCCCTTTTTGGTTGATTTCTGTTAATCTTGACCAAAAATGTCCCTTTTTAGTTGACTTCTGTTAATCTTGACCAAAAATGTCCCTTTTTGGTTGACTTCTGTTAATCTATGTTAATCACAGCTTTTAATGTCATGGAGGAAGAAGACAAGAAAACAATAATCTTCACTTCTCCCTTGGCCCTTTGGGTCAGAAATCTCCCTGCTTCGTACCTGTCAAATCTGAAAACACTCATTTATTTCATGGAGATTGACCCCAGGTCCTCTTGACATATCATCTAAAAGACCTTTTATGATTTCAGTTTTATGGTGGCAAGGTTTGCACATAAATCAGGAGCAGATAGCTTTGGAAAATAAAGCAGAAGCTCGCAAATCAAATGGGAACAGCTATAAATATCAGGCCTTGCTGTTTAGCACTGGTTGTGTTAACATATCCACAATGAAGTCTGGGATGGTACCATGATATCTTCATCAGAGCTGCTTCTATGCCCATCTTGTGCAATCTTCCACCTTGCAAGGAACCTATAATGAGAAATGAGACCATTTCAGTACAGCCCGACTGTGTGGCAGAGTGAGGCAGCTGCCTCAAGTAGCAGGTCCTGAGGAGAGGAAGGGATAGCAAGATAAGGGAGACCACAGCTGTGTTTATAACACAACTGGCCTTGCAGCCCAGAAGCTGGGCTCCATTCTAGTCCTCTCTGCATGTAATTATCAGCTCAACGAAACCCTGTTAGTGAACTGAGAAGATGCATATCAGAGCACCAACACGAGTGTTCCAATGCGCATCAGGCATATCTCTTCTGATGTGTATTGGACACTTTGGATGCCCGTTGGGTGCTCCTGTTGTGTTCCAGCACTTCCTAGCCAGTGTCCAGTTGCACATTGGTGAGTACACTGCTGTACATTGACGCCCATTGCACATTGGGCCATGCTGCATCAGTCACGAAATGCCCCTTGTGGTCTTTTCCAGCTTTATGAGTCTATGATTCCTGAAATTTCAGCTGAAGAAGGCAATAGCTGGGTTGGGAGAGGACACTGGTTTGTGTTCTCATCTCACTTGCCCCATCTTTTACATGATATCCCTTCAAATATTTAAACATGACTTTCACGTCACCTCTCACCCTTCCTTCCTCCAAGCTAAACATACCCAGCTCCCTAAGTCAGCTTGGTTTCCAGACTTGTGATCCTCTTGGTTGCCCTTCCCTGGACACGTTCATCTTCTCTAGAGACATTCCAGCTCATTCAGTTCCATTCTTCTTGAACTGTAGTGCCCATAACTGGGTGTCAGATGAGGAGACCTGATCTTCTGCATCTCCAATGGATAGGACCCAATCCAATGGATTCAGATTAGAAGAAAAGAGATTCCACCTAAACATTAGGAATAACATCTTGACCGTAAGAACTGTTGGACAGTGGAATGGGCTGACTTGGAAGGTGATGAACTCTCCTTCTTTAGAGGCCTTTAAACAGAGGTTGGATGTGTTGAATTGTGTGTTCCTACATGGCAGGGGGCTGGACTAGATAGCCCTAGTGGTCCCTTCCAACTAGGGCTAAGATTCGATGAATCTATGATACATTGGGGGGCGGGGATCAGCACTCCCTTCTCTCTGGCCAGTCAGCCTTGGAAATGGAAGTGGACTCCATTGGCAAACATAAAAACCTAAAAATCATAGAATTGCAAGAGACCAAAAGGCCATGCAGTCCAACCCCATTCTGCCATGCAGGAATACACAATCAAATCATTCCCGACAGATGGCCATCCAGCCTCTGCTTAAAAACCTCCAAAGAAGGAGACTCCACTACACTCCCAGGCAGCAACAGATTCCACTTCCGAATAGCTCTTACTGTCAGGAAGGTCTTCTTAGTGTTTAGGTGGCATCTCTTTTCCTGGAGTTTGAGTCCATTGCTCCAGGTCCTTGTCTCCGAAGCATGAGAGTACCATGTTCCCATCCAGTTTAGGGATGGGAAAGTGTCTCTCCGGGGGCCACATGTGGCCCTCCAAGGCTGTTTATGTGGTTCTCAGGCCCTCCAAAATCCCCAGACGTACCTCTTCACCCCAAAAGAGTGAATTGATCCATAGGAAAGCTTCTATAAATGTATATGTATGTTCCTCCAAGTTGCCTGTCAACTTATGGCAACCCCATGAATTTCGTAGGGTTTTCTGAAGCCAGGAATTCTCTGAGGTGATTTTGCCAGCTCTTTCTTCTGAAATCTAGCCTACAGCACCTAGGATTGGGTGGCAGTATTCCATCCAAGTACTAACCAGGGCTGATCCTGCTTAGCTTCCAAGATCAGACAGGATCTGGTGCCTGGTATTTAGGCATGCACTCACGTGTGTACACAGAATATGCTTTCAAATTGCCTCTCAAATTATGGCAACTCATGGATTTCACAGGGTTTTCTTAGGCAAGGAATACTCAGAGGTGGTTTTGCCAGTTCCTTCTTCTGAAATCTAGCCTACAGCACCTGGTATTTGTTGGTGGTCTCCCATCCAAGCACTAAACCAGGGCTGCCCCACTAATTCCAAGATCAAACAGGATCTGATACCTTTAGGGTATTTAGGCTCACGAGGAATACACCTTTGAAACAGGTAGCAGGAGACCTTCCTGTATTATTTAATGTCAAAAAAAAATCCCTTTTTTAAAAAACCAGCAGTGGACTTTTGTGTGATTCTGGTTTTGTTTCCCCTCCCCACACTTTGTCTGTCTCACCCTCAAAAAGTTTCTGGAGTGGAAAATTGGTCCCTGTATCTACTGCAGTTGCCCAGCTGTGATCTAGTCCAACATTCAGTTCATACCATGGCCAACTAGTTGCCTATAGGAAGCGCACCAGTTAGGCCTGGATACAACCATCAGTGGCTGGTGCTTCCATGTCAGTGGGGTGGTGAATCCACTTTGCCTTTTAGTCCGAACTCTTATCTATCTATCTATCTATCTATCTGTCTGTTTCCCACCTTTCTCCCAATAATGGGACTCAAGGCAGCTAACAACATCTTTAAAACTGTACAGATTAAAAACAATATAAAAGCATTAATAGAAGTATAAAAGTGACGAGTTAAAGAAACAATTACACAATTTATAAAGATACAACATTAAATGTTTAAAATATTAAAATTCATTAAAATACTATATAAAAACCTTAAAAACAGCACTGCACAGCATTAAAAGCCCAACCCGAGTAAGTTTGTAAAAGTCTGATGGCACAAAAACGTTTTGAACTTGAAAGTGAATGATCCAAGGTGTTGAACCCTGTCCCTGCCTCCACCACAAGGTCATTTAAAGGGTAGACGAAAACTTTGAATGGATTCACAACCCCACTGACAACCCGTGTGTTGGCATCCTCTGTTTTCCATTTCCCCGCAAACTATGACTGAGATCCTACATCACAGTCTACGTTCTGTAACTTTATAAATCCGTAGCAATGTTGCAGAAACACAATGGAACCCGCCTAGTGAATTGCGATAATGCACAACCAGGCACTGGCTCCAATGTGCATCAGGCACTTCTGATGAGCATTAGGAACTTCTTAGGTATATTGGGCACTCCTGATGTGCATCATGTGCTTCTGATGCACAACATATGTTTTCTGATGTGTATCTGGCACTTCTGATGCATATTTGGCACTTCTGATTCACATTGGGCAGTTTGATGCACATCAGGCACTTTTGATGTGCATTAGGTGCTTCTGATGCACATCAGGTGCTTCTAACGTGCACCAGGTGGATCTGATGCATATTGAGCATTCCTGATGCATGTCTGGTGTTTTTGATGTACATCAGGCACTTCTGATGCACATCGGGCAGTTTGATACACATCAGGCACTTGTGATGTACATTGGGCATTTTTGATGTGCATTAGGCAGTTCTGATGCGCATCAGGGAAGTCATAGTGCCGCTCTATTCTGCCTTGGTCAGAACTCATCTAGAATACTGTGTCCAGTTCTGGGCACCACAATTCAAAAAGGATATTGACAAATTGGAGTGTGTGCAAAGAAAGGCGACTAAAATGGTGAAAGGTCTGGAAACCATGCCTTATGAGGAGAGACTTAGGGAGCTGGGTATGTTTAGCCTGGAAAAAAGACGGTAAAGAGGCGATATGATAGCCCTGTTTAAGTATTTGAAGGGGTGTCACGCTGAGGATGGAGCAAGCTTGTTTTCTGCTGCTCCAGAGACTGGAACACGGAGCGATGGATGCACGCTCCAGGAACAGAGATTCCACCTCAACATGAGGAGGAACTTTTTGACAGTAAGAGCTGTTCGGCAGTGGAACACACTCCCTCGGAGGGTGGTGGGGTCTCCTTCCTTGGAGGTCTTTAAACAGAGCCTGGATGGCCATCTGTCAGGGATGCTTTGATCAAGATTTCCTGCATGGCAGGGGGGTTGGACTGGATGGCCCTCGTGGTCTCTTCCAACTCTACAATTCTATGATTCTATGATGCATTTTGGGCACTCCTGATACACGTCTGGTGCTTCTGATGTACATCATACACACGATCTGCATCTGGCACTTTGGATGCATGTTGAACACTTCCCATGCACTTCGGGCACTCCTGTTGTGCTCTGGCACTTCCTAGTCAGTGTCCAGACTTGTATTGGGGAATGCCCTAATGGGCATCAGTGTCCTTCGTGCATCAGGGCCATGGCGCATCAGTCACTCCATTGCACAATGGGTGCCTGGATGTTGTAACATCACTGTGTGATGAACTCTGCCAACATCTACTCACCAGAACAACAGGCATCACTGGAAATGCTTTATTGTCTCAGGATAAAGATGCATAAAGCAACAGTTCATTGACAGATCTCAAGTCTTGGTGCCAAAAGCCTATCGTTAATATTATTCCTTAGATTTCAGTTTCCCTTACCCTCCACCTGGCTAATTAGTACTATCAGCCCCGTGCTTCACTCCTTAAACTTTCCCAAGAGAAACTACCTTGATGAGCTGTGCAGGCTTCCACCAGCACATACCAATCACACCAACCTCCCATAATACCCTCTGCTCATGTCAAGACCCTGCGTGTGATTACTAGCAGGCCCAACAACATTAGCAAGCTACCTAAAGCAGCAGTGAAAGCTACCTATATATCCTTATGGCACCAGGGACATGACACACTGCAGCTTCTAGGTGGACTTGGACATTGCAAAAAATACAATTTTGTGCAGACGTAAGGCCATTGATAAAGATGCCAGTCCCAGGTTGCTAGGATTGTATATTTGCTAGGATGATATATTTCAATATTTTATTTTATTTTTGCTAGGATCATTTGTTAAGGGCTGCCCAAAGGGTAGTCACCAATGGATCCTCTTCTTCTGGGAGAGAAGTGACCAGCAGGGTGACACAGGGTTCTGTCCTGGGCCCAGTGCTGTTCAACATCTTTATCAATGACTTGGATGATGGAATAGAGGGTATGCTTATCAAGTTTGCAGATAACACCAAATTAGGAGGGGTAGCTAATACCCCAGAGGACAGGATCAGAATCCAAAATGACCCCAACAGATTAGAAAGCTGGGCCAAAACTAACAAAATGAATTTCAACATGGAGAAATGTAGGATACTACATTTTGGGCAGTAAAAATGAAATCTGCAGATATAGGATGGGTGACACCTGGCTTGAAGGCAGTACATGTGAAAGTGATCTAGGAGTCTTAGTGGACCACAAGCTGAACATGAGTCAACAGTGTGATGCAGCAGCTAAAAAAGCCAATTTGAGTCTAGGCTGCATCAATATGAATCTAGGTCAAAGGAAATCATAGTGCCCCTCTATTCTGCTTTGGTCAGACCTCACCTGTAATCCTGTGTCCAGTTCTGGGTACCACAGTTCAGGAAGGATATTGAGAAGCTGGTATGTGTCCCGAGGAGGGCAACCAAAATGGTAAAAGGTCTGGAAGCCAGGCTTTATAAGGAGCAGCTTAGGGAGCTGGGCATGTTTAGCCTGGAGAAGAGAAGGTTAAGAAGAGGTGGTATGATAGCCACGTTTAAATATTTGAAGGGATGGAGAAAGCTTGTATTCTGCTTCTCCAGAGACTAGGACATGGAACAATGGACTCAAACTCCAGGAAAAGAGATTCCACCTAAACATTAGGAATAACTTCCTGACAGTAAGAGCTGTTTGACAGTGGAATGCGCTGCCTGGGAGTGTGGTGGAGTCTCCTTCTTTGGAGGTTCTTAAACAGAGGCTGGATGGCCATCTGTCGGGAACGCTTTGGTTATGTATTCCTGCATGGCAGGGGGTTAGACTGGATGGCCCTCATGAGCTCTTCCAACACTATGATAAAGTGCGTTTTTGATCCCCAGGAAGGTCTGGGTGGGAGGTAATAAAATTATCCACTTTGGACACAGCACGTTTCTCTAGCTGGGACATGTTTTGTGGTGCCCAACCCCCAAATACTCATACACACACTGCCACAATTTTTCCTTTTGTCCAAGAAATCTAGTTGAGAATACATGTTGGCACTTTGAGAGCAAAGTCTTGTCTATGAATCCTGGAGAAAATCCATTGCATGCCTCCCTGCTCTCCTTCCCATCTTCATTCTTTTTTTTTTTCCTTTCTCCCTTTTTCCCCCCCTTAAAAAGGAGGGTGGTGGAATTGAAATATAATAAAGCAGCTTTTCAGCTTTGCGGCCATAGCGATAGCTCAGGAAGAGAATTGTACGAGTCTATTAAAGTCTGTGTGTGTCTCTCTTGACTCAAGTCTGTGGCTAGAGCCGGCGCCAGGCTCTCGCATTGAACCAGATGTGGAGAGGCGCCATCCCTCCCTAGCCGCCGAATCCGCGCCGTTGCAAGGCCTCACACGCAAGGAAAACTGGAACGCACATGGGGAGCTATGGGGTGGGAGGGGGAGCTTCCTTTCTCAAGCAGAGGACATGGCAGAGCACAAGTCCAAGGAGGAGTAGGAAAGATTCAGGAGGCAGAGGAGAGTGTTAAAGAAGAGCAGAAGGGAGAGGAGAAAGCACTAGACAAGCTGGACAGAGGAGGAAAAGAAGGTCATTAACAACAGACATGAAACCCCATGGACTAGGACAAAGAAATTCTGGTTCCTGAGACCCAGATTTTGTTCCAAGATCTTTCCAAAACTAAACTAGATCATAGAATCATAGAGTTGGAAGAGACCTCAAGGGCCATCCAGTCCAACCCCGTGCCATGCAGGAATATCCAATCAAATCATTCCCAACAGATGGCCATCCACCCTCTGTTTAAAAACCTCCAGAGAAGGAGAATTCACCACACTTCCAGGCAGCAGCATATTCCACTGTCGAACAGCTCTTACCGTCAGGAAGTTCCTCCTAATGTTGAGGTGAAATCTCTGTTCCTGGAGCTTGCATCCATTGCTCCATGTTCCAGTCTCTGGAGCAGCAGAAAACAAGCTTGCTCCATCCTCAACGTGACACCCCTTCAAATACTTAAACAGGGCTATCATATCGCCTCTTAACCGTCTTTTTTCCAGGCTAAACATACACAGCTCCCTAAGTTTTTCCTCATAAGGCATGGTTTCCAGACCTTTCACCATTTTGGTTGCCCTCCTCTGGACACGTTCCAGCTTCTTAATATCCTTCCTGAATTGCAGTGCCCAGAACTGGACACAGTATTCTACGTGAGGCCTGACCAAGGCAGAATAGAGTGGCACTATGACTTCCCTTGATCTAGACACTATACTTGTATTGATGTAGCCCAAAATCACATTGGCCTTTTTAGTTGCCACATCACACTGTTGACTCATGTTCAACTTGTGGTCTACTAGGACTCCTAGATCCCTTTTGCACGTATTCTTGTAATGCACAAGCTAAACAAGGCTGTCCGGAGGAGGGCAACCAGGATGGTGGGAGGTCTGGAGGCCATTATGCCCTATGAGGAGTGGCTTAGGGAGCTGGGCGTGTTTAGCCTGGAGGGGAGAAGGTTGAGAGGATAGCCATGGTTAAACATTTGAAGGGATGTCATACTGAGGATGGAGGAAGCTTGTTTTCTCCTGAGCCAGAGACTAGAACACAGAGCAATGGGTTCAGGAAAAGAGATTCCACCTAAACAATAGGAAGAATGTCCTGATGGTAAGAGCTATTCAGAAGTGAAATGCACTGCCTGGGAGTGTGGTGGAGTCTCCTTCTTTGGAGGTTTTTAAACAGAGGCTGGATGGCCATCCATTGGGAGTGCTTTGATTGTGTATTCCTGCATGGCAGGGGGTTGGACTGGATGGCCCTTGTGGTCTCTTCCAACTCTATGATTCTATGCAGCAGCTTGCTTTTGCCTGAGCCAACATGGAAGGGCAAAATTCTGCCCCCCTCCTCTCCCTTCCCCATGCTGAGTTAATGGAGTGCAAAGTACTTTGAATTTGATTTCAGCAATGGAAGCAAGCTGAAGACATGGGGAAAAGGGGTAGGAAGAGAGGGAAACTGGGATATTTTAAAATCAGCTGAAAAAGTGGGATGAGAGAGGATTAATCAGGACTGCCCCTGCCATATCGGAACCGTTTGAGTGTATGCAACAGGAAGTGACATAACACCACTTCCTGTTTTTGGCCCCAAACAGTCCATTTTCCTTTACATTTAATGGGGAAAGAGAACCAATGTCTCATGTTTTGTGGCAGTTGGAGTGTTTGGGTGGCATATTTTGGCCATCAAAATATTAGCTGAATTCTTAGGAAAAAAAAAACATTGGAGTGTCAGAAAATTTTGAGGGATGCAAGAGGAGGGTCAGAGGCTGCATGGAGCCTACAAGTTGCATTATTTCTACCCCTGACATGCGAGATTCAACAATATTGTTGCCTGCAAAGTAGTTAAGCAACATCTCCACATTCCAGCTACTTGACATGTACAGTCGGATCCCTGTATCCGCGGAACCAATATCCACAGTTTCAGTTATCCATGAGACACAAAAAGAGAAACACATACCATAGAGTCTTTCTAGAAAATGCCAAGAGAAGTGTCCTCTCTAACCATTTTCTAGGTCCTCCAAAGCAACTCTATGGTATTTTAAACTGGAAGTCCCATTATTTTCCATGGTGTTTGCTGTTATTGGTGGTTTTCAGCACAGTAGGACCCCCATATTCACTAGGGATTGGTTCTGGGGCCCCCGTGGATACCAAAAACCATGGATAATAGTGAACGCTATTGAAAATAATGGGATTTCCCATTTAAAATACCATAGAGTTGCCTTGGAGGACCTAGAAAATGGATAGAGAGGACACATTTTCTAAGACTCTGTGGTGGGTGTGCTGTTTTGTGTCCCATGGATAACTGAATGAGTGGATAATGAATCAGTGGATATGGAGGTCCTTCTGTATCCGTGGTAAGTCCGGGAACCGAAGCCCTGTATATACGGGGGTCCTACTGTATAGGGTGTTTCCCCCCCTGCAAAGAACAAATCTCTGGGACAAAAAAAAGGCCAATAAATTTATTAATTTTGGTTTTGGAGGTACTGTTTTTGAACCACAGTTGGAAATATGGCACACTGAGACATCAAATGTCCCCATGCTGCCTTTTGGTGAACCACAACATGATGGCGCAGAAGGGACATGAGACAGGAAAACAAACATTTCTTCGGTTGGGGAAGCCCTGCCATTCCTTGGGGATCAGGAAATACCCCACAGTACAAGAAGTATAAGTTTCATTGCATTTTATCACATTTTATTTCACTTTTATTTGACTATCGCTGAGATTCTTAATCAAGGTAGTGTAGTGTAAATGGTCACATGCAGAGTTACACCTGGCGGTCAGCCTCCTTTTAGTGACTTACATGCAGGTAAGTGCAGCTTACACCTATGTAAGTCTCTTTTCATGGATGGGGCACAGGGCTGGGGTACATATATTAAACTATGCCCGTAATGGTTGTGTAGATGAGAGAATTTCTGCAGGTGTTGCTCATTTTCTTGTTGCATGACCAGCAACACCACTTCTACACAACCATTAAAGGAAGAGGAGACCTCTCCAGTTCTCAATATGGCAACCCTAGCACAGAGGGCTGTTCTCTTGCACTTGAATGTCATCCAAAAATCTCTGTCAGTTGTCAAGTCCCAGGCGGCACTATGGGTGGGCCTTCTTACCAGAGGGAAGTGGAGGGGGAGCATGAAAATCTGGCTGCTCTCAGCTCCCAGGGGAAGGAAAAGATGGGAGCATGTCATTTGAGAGGGCACTCTCATTTCCCTTCCACTCCAAGCCCCACCAGTAAATGACAGCAGATGGGCCCCCTCCCAGAAAGAACTTTTTTTATTTTTTATTATTTTTTATTTATTTAGGTATTTATACCCCGCTTTTCAGCCACAAAGGCTATCAGAGCGGCTTACAATTTGTTTTTAAGCAATAGCAATCTGCACATTGAACTGTGCATGTGGAACTATGCATACATGTAGAGTCTTCACTTAATTGTGTGACACAACACTTGTGTCGAATAGCAATGTTGTAGAGCTGAATGCATAGGTAGTTGCATAGCCAGAGGTGTAACTGGATGGCTGGTGGAACATGCAATGGAGCGTGCAACCAAACGTGCATCCAAAGGCACAACAGCACCACACACACACACCACATGGGCTTGTACTGAGCGGGGACATTGTGCATCAGACAAAAATGTCCAGTGACTTCAGCCTCAGAGGAAGGCAAAGGCAAACCCCCTCTGAACAAATTCTGCCAAGAGAACCCTGTGATAGGTTTGCCTGAGGGTCACCATCAGTCAGAAATGACTTGAAGGCACACAACAAGATGCCAACAGTCTTCGTGTTTTGGGTTCTGTTTGTTTGGGTGGAATGTGCTTGATCCTGTGGATGTGGGGCATTTTTTTGCCCCTCGATACACTGGAATCCTACATGAGAGTCAGAAAACATCTCATAACTCAGACAATGCATTTTTTTTTAACGCTAAATATAGCTCAAATGAAGCTTTACCTCCCATGCCTCATTTGGGTTGTTTCTCTGCTCAAATAGATTTTGAAGTTTTTTGAAACACTGGCAGACATCCTACATCAGGGTTGTGAAGTCCAAATGTCTACATGCAGCTGGAATTTTTATATTGTTAGGCACATATGCGCACACAGAAGTATCCCTTATGTGTGCAAATCTCCTTTTTTTGAGCACTGCAGTTGTCAGTATTCCCTTCCTCTTTCCACAGCAACCAAGGCGCCCCTTCTGGATTTACTGTACAGTTTCTGAAGCCTCCTGCGCATCCATCCCATGCCTTGTGGGGAGTGGGTAGAATCAGAGATGGGTCTGGCTATGTCCCCGTAGCCAGATGCAAAATGATGAGATCAGCACTGAGATCCACCAGGATCCTGCAGAGGTCTCAGCACTGCTGTAGTGTAATCATTTCACATCAGGCTATAGGGCGGTGATGGCGAACCTATGACACGTGTGTCACCACTGACACGCATAGCCATCTGTGGTAACACGCGGCTAGGCCTCATCCCCCCTCCCCCTGCAACTTCACCACCATCCCTAAAGTGGCGGGCGGGGCTTTGAAGCCCTGATCACCACTTTAGGAAGGGTGGGAGGGGGGAGGAAAGTGGCGGGAAGGGCTACGAAGCCCTGATTGCCACCACCACCCCTGAGGCCTCCTGCTTCCCCGGAGCCGCCTCGGAAAGGCCAGGTAAAGCAGTGGGTGGGTCAGCAGGAGTCTGCCCGGCCTGTCCCCGGCCTTCCCGAGGGGGCTTCGAAGCCCTGGAGCCACCTTGGAAAGGCTGGGGAAGGCGGTGGGCTGGCGGGAGTGTGGATGGGCAAGAGTCTGCCCGGCTTCTCCCCGGACTTCCTGAGGGGGCTCCGGGCCTACAAAGCCCTGGAGCCACCTTAGAAAGGCTGGGGAAGGCCGCGGGCTGGCAAGAGGGTGGGCAGGAGTCTGCCCGGCCTCTCCCCGTCCTTCCCGAGGAGGCTCCGGGGCTTTGAAGCCCTGGAGCCGCCTTGGAAAGGCTGGGGAAGGCGGCGGGCAGGAGCCTTGGAAGCCTGTCGATGCCTTGGGAAGGGAGGGGGGGAAGCGTGTGGGTGGGAGGTTTTCCACCCTCCCCTTGCCAAGGCAGCAACAGGCCCCTCGGTGCCTTGAGAAAGGAGGGGAGAAGCATGTAAGTGGAAGGCTGTCCACCCTCCCCTTGCCAAGGCACCGATGGGCTTCTGGTGTCTTGGAAAGGGAGGGGGAAGCATGTGGGTGGGAGGTTTTCTGTGAATAGTCGAAGTCATGAATGTGGAGCGGCAACTTATACATTTATGTTATTTAAACAGTAAATATCGCGATATCATGCTTTTTCTCTAAGTGACATACCACTCAAGTTATGCTCAGTTTTTTGGCGAAGTTTGACACCCCAAGCTCAAAAGGTTGCCCAACACTGCTATTGGGACATAGTCAGATGCATCTAAGACCTTGCCTGTTCCTGCCCCCCAAGGAACAGAAAAGCCATGCAGGGGACTTCCGAGCCATTGAATAAATTGGGAGTGGGGGATATATAGTTAAGCCTAGCTTGGGCCTCATACAGACCTACTATATGATGCTGAGCCATAAAGGATTGTGGCCCAACTCTGTTGTTGCAACCCTAGTGTTGAATGGCAATGTTGCACAACGGAACCAAGACAGAAACTCTGAATACACAACCAAATGTGTAGTGTGCATCCATGCACAGTGGGCATCTGTGCATACTCTTGAAAAAAATGCAGCTATTCCACATCAGACAAAACATCCAACTGCTTCTGTAGGGGAGCTTGCATGTGCTTAAAAACCCCCACAGGATTCCAGCCAATTATACAAACATGCCAGACCTCTTTAGCAAAACCAAAACAATTATAATTGCTCATTTATTTAGAACGTTTTATATACACGTGCTCCACACACCATATTGGATTTCAGAGCAGTGGACAGCACAAAAATCAACAGTCAAAGACAGTTCACAACAACTATTCATTTTGTAAAACAGCAGATCAAACCTCCAAAGACACTGAAGCTTGTTCACATTAGTATTAGTTAAAATCCCTTGAAATGCCTTGGGAATATTAATACGGGCTGGCATCTTGTGAGTTATGGTGTTTGAACTTAGGCTATGGCTGTGTAACTTTAGAATCAAAGAATCATGAGCTGGAAGAGACCACAAGGGCCATCCAGTCCAAACCCATTCTGCCATGCAGGAATACACAGTCAAAGCACTCCCAACAGATGGCCGTCCAGTCTCTTCTTAAAAACCTCCAAAGAAGGAGACTCCACCACACTCCTAGGCAGTGTATTCCACTTCCAAGCAGCTCTTACTGTCAGGAAGTCTTCCTACTGTTTAGGTGGAATCTCTTTTCCCGTAATTTGAACGCATTGCTCCGTGTCCTAGTCTCTGGAGTAGCAGAAAACAATCTTGCCCCATCCTCAGTATGACATCCCTTCAAATATTTAAACATGGCTATCATGTCCCCTCTTAACCTTCTCCAGACTAAACATATCCAGCTCCCTAAGCTGCTCCTCATAGGACATAATGGCTTCCAGACCTCCCACCATTTTGGTTGCCCTCCTCTGGACACGTTCCAGCTTCTCAATACCGTTCCTGAATTGTGGTGCCCAGAACTGGACACAGTCTTCCAGGTGGGGTCTGACTTTTTACTATTCACATTTACAATTGTGCTGCCATTGCCACAACTGAAACCCCATCCCGTAAAAAGCCAGTAAGCTGTCCTGAGCAACAAAGTTTCATGGTGCTGGAAGTGGGGTGCTGCAGGAAGAGGCATCCAGTCCCCTCCTGCCAGCAAACAGCAGTGTGACTTGTTGCACTACACAGTTATAGTGCTATTATTCCACTTTAAGTGCTCTGGCTGCCTCCTGTGGAATCCTGGGATTTGCAATTAAAATAGGGCTGCCATAAGTCTCTACCACAAAACCAGGACGAAAGTATATGGGACTGGATTGGGCAGATTATCGACAAAGAGCAGGACAAAACCCCCAACATTTTTACATTTAACATTGTTTTATTGCATATTTCAGTAGTTTAAGGTGTCTTATACAAATTGCACTTTTCCGAACTCCACACTTGGTCAAGTTACTTTAAACAGAGGCTGGATGGCCATCTGTCAGGGATGCTTCGATTGTGATTCCTGCATGGCCAGGGGTTGGACTAGATGGCCCTTGTGGTCGCTTCCAACTCTACAATTCTATGATTCTATGATTCCTCCACACACACACAATTACATATCAATTTTTAAAATTCAGTGGAATGGGGAAAGTCGTAGGGTGGGTAAGGAAGGGTTTAAAATCTGTGTTGGAAGGAAAAGAAATCCAGAGGAAAAGTAGTGGCTAGTGGCTGTTCTGGCTGGGGGAATTATGGAGGTTACAGTCTCAAGCCTCTTTCCAGCTCCGTTGTGGGCTTAGAAAAGCAAGGGAGATTACCCCCTCTCCTTCTGAAGCCTCATCCCATTCGGCCACAAGCCCATCGTCCAAGAATGGGGGGTGGCCTAGGAGGCCAGAGACTCGCCACACATGCACAAGTAAAGTTATTCTGAGTTTGCCTTCTTTCCTCTGACTTTCCTTCGCTCTCTCTACTGCTGCCTGCTCTGCACTCTCCCACCTACCTCCCGCCACATGACCCCAGAGCGTGCTAACATTGAGCCTGGAGTCGGAATCTGGGATCTACTCCTTCAAGCAGCCCAACCAGACGGGACAACTTTCTGTCCCTTTAATCCGGGATTTCCCTGGTTTTCCGGGACTTATGCCAACCCTAAGTTCAGAATTTAGTTAGAGAGCTCTTAGGCTTCACTAAACTACAACTCCAGAATTCCACAGAAGGCAGCTATAGCAGTGGAAGTGGAATCACAACGCTATAACAATGTACTGTTGTCCCTTCGTATTCGCTGGGGTTTGGTTCCAGGCCCCGCCGTGGATACCAAAATCCGTGAATACTTGACAAGTCCCATGATATGCAATGGCATCGCAAAATGGTGTCCCTTATATAAAATGGCAACATCAAGGTTTGCTTTTTGGATTATTATTGTTTTTAAGAATATTGTCAAGCCATGAATACTTAAATCCGTGGACACCAAATCCGTGGATAAGGAGGGACAGCTGTAGTACAATACAGCTCAAAAAGAATTGCAACAGGATCGCTCAGAGGTCCCTGCTTCAATAATAATAATAATAACTACTTTATTTTTGTACCCCACCTTTTGCCTATTAGGCAATCAAGGCAGCTCACAACAATTGGATATAAAAACAAATCCATAACAATAGTAATAACTTAAAACAATTTACCCCCTTAAAATTGCATATAATTGTGCATATATTTAAAATAACTGGCAAATTCACCAGTGACATAAAATAACTACCCTAAAACTTTAAAACTATAGAATCAAAAAATAAAAGCATAAACATAAAAACATAAAAAGAGGGAGAAGCATCCATTAAAATGGTCTGTTCTATTCAGGGAAGGCCTGCTGGAAGAGATCCGTTTTGATGGCTTTTTAAAAATTCTCCAAGCTAGTTGCTTGATGGATCTCCTCCAGCAGGGCATTCCATAGTCTGGGAGCAGGGACAGAAAAAGATCTTTGGGAGGTTGATGTTAATCTAGATCTCACTGGTTGCAATAAACCTCTCCCAGAAGATCTAAGGGTGTGGGGCGGATTATATGAGGAAGGCGAACCCTTAGGTAGGTTGGACCTAAGCCATGTAGGGCTTTATAGGTCATTACCAACACCTTATACTGTGCTCGGAAACTGATAGGCAGCCAGTGAAGGGATTTCAAGATTGGAGTAATATGCTCCAATCCAATGCTATTCCTTGCACTGTTTCTCACTGGTGGCTGGTCATCTCATCCTTCAGTGCCCTGCTCACCAGCACCACAGAACTCTGCCACTTGGGACAGTTCAAAGTGAGTTTCGGCAGGGGGATCATATCAGGATAGGGGGAAGAGCTACAATATCATAGCTATGACTCTGATGCAGGATCTCAGACAGGATATTTTGTAGGCACTTAAATGATAGCCACATTGAAACACTTTGAGAAGGAGTTCCCATACCCAGTGATCTCACTGGCAAGGATGCTGTCTTCCTTGAAGAGCACATCTCAAGACAACTTGTAGCCTTCCAGATGTTCTTGGATTGCAACTCCCACCAGAATAAGCTATGGTGACAAAGCCTGGGAGCTGCGGTCCAACAATATTTGGAGAGCTAGAATTGTCCTCAACTCAGTCTACTATAACAACAACAACGTTTATTATTAAGGAGGTGGCATGATAGCCGTGTTTAAATACTTGAGAGAATGTCATACTGAAGATGGAGCAAGCTTGGTTTCTGCTACTCCAGAAACTAGGAAGGACATGGAGCGATGGGTTCAAACTCCAGGAAAAGAGATTCCACCTAAACATTAAGAGGAACTTACTGGCAAACCCCCTCTGAACAAATTCTGCCAAGAGAACCCTGTGATAGGTTTGTCTGAGGGTCACCTTGAAGGCACACAACAAGAATGCCAATAGTCTTCGTGTTTTGGGTTCTGGTTGTTTGGGTGGAACATGCTTGATCCTTCATGCACGTTTCTGTGGATGTGGGGCATTTTTGTGCCCCTCGGCACACTGGAATCCTACATGAGAGTCAGAAAACATCTCGTAACTCAGACAATGCATTTTTTTTTAATTTTTAATGCTAAATATAGCTCAAACGAAGCTTCACCTTTGGAGGTTTTTCAGCAGAGCTGGATGGCTTTGATTGGGTATTCCTGCATGGCAGAATGGGGTTAGACTGGATGGCCCTTGTGGTCTCTTCCAACTCTATGATTCTATGATTTCTTACCTGCCTCTCCCAATGGATCAAGTTGGGGAACAGCAAATCAATGTATAAACATAACATTGATTAAAAACACATATCAGTTAAAAACAAAGAACAAGTAAGACCATGACATTTTAAAATAATCAATACACACTTTAAAATTCACACTTTAAAATCATCTGCATAAGCCTGCTGAAAGAGACTGGTCTTTAATGCTTATTAAAGTCAGATAGCATGTTCAGCTGTCAAATCTCTTCCGGCAGGTCATTCCAGAGTCTAGGGGCAGCTGAAGAAAAGTCCTCTAAGGGGGTGTCTACACAATGAAAAAAATACGTACGGCATTCGAAAGATCGATCCTGTGTACACACGGCCGTTCGGATGCATACATGTCTTTTGGAAGGGGGCTAGCGAATGCCCCATAAACTATGGATTCAGCATTTGGGAGGATTAGCAGATCTCGACCTAAAATCTGTACAGCCGTTCAAATTGTTGATCATCTGTACCCCCCCCCCGTTCGCACACATACGAACAGGCTGTGTAATCTGATTGGCTGGCTGAACAGAGGGGGCGGGGCCAGCAAAGAGGGGAATTGGGAGTGGCCGCCATGTTGGATTCCTGGCTAAGCGACAGTCCGGTAAGGCCACGAAATGGTGATTTTTAACATTTATTTTATATTCTAAATATGGAAAACCGACTGTCCTCATAACAGGCACCTTTTAAAAAAAAAATTTAAAAAGTGGTGGGAGATTTAAAACTGTCGCTTGGATCACTTGCTCCAGTCAGCTGGGCAAGGGGGGTCATATGGAGTTTAGGGGGCATAAAAAATTGTGTAGGCAGATCATACGCATTTGTACTGCTGCCTTTTTGAATTTTTTACCTCCCAAATGGATTTTTTTTCCGTCGTGTAGACATGGCCTAACTGACCATTGCCAAACTCATCCTGGCTAACAGGAGCAAATGTCCCCCAGAGGACCTGAGTGTATGGGGCAGATTGTATGGGAGAAGACAATCCTGTAGGTAACCTGGATCCAAACCAGGTAGGACTTTAGAGGTAATAACCAACACTTTGTACCTTGCCCGGAAACAAATTGGCAGCCAGTTATAGTTACCCAAATGCATCTGTCACCGAGCCTTTGCAGAGGCATTTCAACCTTTTAGAATGGGGAGTAAAACCTGTATTAAAAGCTGGAAAGCCACCCAAGGGTGATATCATGCAAAAGAGAGAATGTCATACTGAAGATGGAGTAAACTTGTTTTCTGCTATTCCAGAGACTAGGAAGGACACGGAGCAATGGGTTCAAACTCCAAGGGTTAGACTGGATGGCCCTTGTGGTCTCTTCCAACTCTATGATTCTATGATTTCTTACCTGCCTCTCCCAATGGAACAAGGTGGGGAACAGCAAATCAACGTATAAACATAACATTGGTTAAAAACACATATCAGTTAAAAACAAAGAACAAGTAAGACCAAGGCATTTTAAACAGGCCAGCTAGTCTTGCACCAGGGGATGCACCAGGGGACCAGATTCAGCCCTGGGACTTGGGGTTAGCTTACCCTCTGGCACAAGATCTGCATAATCCTTACAACTACCCTGTAAGGTAGGATGGTGTTAATATCGCCATTGGGGAGGTTAGGAGCCGAGTCTAAGCAAGACTAGCTGGCCTGTTCAAAGGGAGAAGAATGCAGTCACCCTCAATCCCCTTTTCCGTCTGCCTTCAACTCAGAAACAATAACCTTTTCTCCCCAGCCAAATGTGGTTTCGAGCAAAACAGTCCTGCCAGATTTGCAGAGCTGACCTCAAAAGGAAAAGAATTCTTTGCCTTGTTCCATATCCAGAATCAGTACTGGCATTTAACTTGGAATACACATAATATACCACCCAGGGCTCAACTTTGCCTTTAATGCAATTTCTGCCTAAATCTATTTCAGAGGATGGAAACATTCTCAGGTCCCAGAATCCCGTGACTGGCATGGCCGCTTTGGAGCCTGCTTTAGACATGGAAACATGGAAAGAAATCCATGTTTATCCCATTCTCATGTGCAGGGGTAAGAAGTCTCAACCTTTCCCACTGTTTTAGGAGATTATCAAACCAGAACACAAAAAACGTTCCTGTCCCACAGTCTTCAATCCCATCCCTGTCCCGGCACAATTACCCTTTGCATCAGACTTACCTTCTCTTCTGTCCAAAGGTAGCCTAGGCATGAACAGAGAGCTCTGTCCACTTCCTGGATCGAAATTCCGCCCGTTCTTGCGAGAAGACGCAAACACGGAATTTAAAAAAGAAAAAGAAAAAATAAGACACAAAAAGTTAAACCCAGCACAGAAACATGCTAAAAAAATAACAAGTAACCCAGGGAGGTTCCTTTAAAAAAGGGTAACCTACCTTGCTTTCACAATCCCACCTGGAAGTCTTCTGGCAGGACCGCCTATTGACGCTGTATTCATGGCAGGACAATGGCGCAAGGTTTCAAACACTGGGAATGCTGGCGCTGAAACAGAACAGGTGATCTATTGATGGCTTGGCTTTTCAATTAAATAGAACAACATAGTAATGCCAGCGGAATGCAAAAGGACGTCATCGTCTGATATCGGCATCCTTTTGCGTTCTGCTTGCGTTATTATGGTACCACATTAAATGCATCTGATAAATCTCCTTACTCTGGAAATGGCTACACAGGCCCACCCCCATGTCCACAGAACCAATATCCCCGGTTTCAGTTATCCGTGGCTGGAAAAATAGGGACACATGGAAAAATAGGGACACATACCGTAGAGTCATGTTGGAAAATGCCTAGAGAGGTGTCCTCTCTAGGAATCAGTAGGTCCTCCAATGCAACTCCATGGTATGTTTGTACCAGAAGTCCTTTATTATAACAGGGCTCGCTGTTATCCACAGTTTCATGTCTAAACAGTAAGTCTGGGAATATAACCCCCATGGATATGGGGGACAATGTGCAGTTCCAGATGTTCTTTCGGTGACAGACATTGACACACATTAACGTTGTTTGTTGTTGTTGTGTGCCTTCAAGTCATTTCCCACTTATGGCAACCCTAAGATGAACTCATCACAAGGTTTTCTGAGGCTGAGAGTGTGTGACGTGCCCAAGGCTACCCAGTGGGTTTCCATGGGGGTAAAGGATGCAGCAAGTGGTACACAGCAGACAAGCACTCCAGCCTTTCACTAATGGGATCCAGCATCCCCTAACAGCAAAGGGTAGAATTCGGCCCCCAAACAAATTCTACCCAGCCTCAAATTCTACCCAACAGTGTGATGCGGCAGCTAAAAAGGCCAATGCGATTTTGGGCTGTATCAATAGAAGTATAGTGTCTAGATCAAGGGAAGTAATAGTGCCACTCTATTCTACCTTGGTAAGACCTCACCTAGAATACTGTGTCCAGTTCTGGGCACCACAATTCAAAAAGGATATGGACAAATTGGAGCGTGTCCAGAGAAGGGCAACTAAAATGGTGAAAGGTCTAGAAACGATACCTTATGAGGAGAGACTTAGGGAGCTGGGTATGTCTAGCCTAGAAAAAAGATGGTTAAGAGGCGATAGGATAGCCCTGTTTAAGTATTTGAAGGGATGTCACGCTGAGGATGGAGCAGGCTTGTTTTCTGCTGCTCCAGAGACTGGAACATGGAGCAATGGATGCAAGCTCCAGGAACAGAGATTCCACCTCAACATGAGGAGGAACTTTTTGACAGTAAGAGCTGTTAGGCAGTGGAACACACTCCCTCGGAGCGTGGTGGGGTCTCCTTCCTTGGAGGTCTTTAAACAGAGGCTGGATTGCCATCTGTCGGGGATGCTTTGATCAAGATTTCCTGCGTGGCAGGGGGGTTGGACTGGATGGCCCTCGTGGTCTCTTCCAACTCTGCAATTCTATGATTCTATGATTATCTCTTTGGTCAGCAATCAAATCAAGGTCTTGTCTATACGAGGGGAAAAAAACACAAACAGGTTCGGAAAGACAGGCATTCCCAATGATGCGACCTGCCTACATGGCCGAAAGGGCCCCCCTAAACTCCGCATGACACCCCCCCCCCAGCCAGATCGCGGCCACGAGTGATTTACTCATGGTTTTAAATCTTCCGCTGCCAATTTTTTTTTTAAACAGTTTTCCAAGGTGTGCACAAGCAACAGTTCATATTTACAAAGACAGAATTTTAAAATGAGTATACAATCGCCATTTCATTGACTTACCGGACTCTTGGTTAGCCAAAAATCCAAGATGGCGGCCACAGCTGCTTTCCCTCTTTGCTAGCCCTGCCCCCATCCTCACCGAGCCAATCAGATTGCACTGCATGTTCGTATCTGTTCGAATGTGAGTCTTCAAATGATTGTACATTTGCATGTTGTACAGAGCTTTTTTAAAAAATTGTACAAAGCCCTGGACACAGCACACACAGACTTTGCGGTGGATTTTGCTGCCCCCCTTCCAAATGACACGTATTTGTGCGAACAGCCATTTGAACGGATCACTGTATGTTCACATGCCGTTTGTTGCTTGGCCCATCTCCTCCCTGCAGTGGAGTGGCCATATGACAGGAGCCAAGGCAAAGCCTGGCTGGCTAGCTTGGCCTGCGCATTGCCATTCAATACACTCCAGCCTCAAACCAGCAGAAAGAAGCAAGAGAAAAGTCTTTCTTCCCCCTCCAGTGCCTCCGTGGGAAGGTTTAATGGATGGTGTAATTGGATGATGATGATGATTGATGATGATGTTTTTAAACCTTGGGGGTCCACTGCAATAAATGATATTTAAAGGGGATGGTTGATGACATCTTTTAAATGAATAAAAGGTGAGTAATAATAATAAAATAATAAAATTTATTTATATCCCGCCCCTCTGCAAGCAATCGGGGCGGCTTACAATGATAAAATGGTAGAGTACTTGTGCTTGCTGAGCATAGCTGCTTTACTTAACAAGCAGGGAAGGCTTAATTTGGAGGAGTCATCTTCCAAAAATTGCTTAGACTTTTTTTAAATCCATTTTTAATGGATGCTTCTCCCTCTTTTTATATTTTTATGTTTATGTTGTTATGTCTTTATGTTTTGATATTATAGTTTTAATGTCTTAGGGTAGTTATTTTATGTCACTGGTGAATTTGCCAGTTATTTTAAATATATGTACTATTATATGTAATTTTAAGGGAGGTAAATTATTTTAAGTTATTACTGTTGTTAGGATTTGTTTGTTTTATATTCAATTGTTGTGAGCCGCCTTGATTGCCTAATAGGCAAAAGGCGGGGTACAAAAATAACGATATTATTGTCCCTCTAACTGTCCAATGTCTGGTTTTTCTTCGCAAACGAAGATTCAGGAAGGACTCATCCCGCGCTTTCTGCAAGCGCGCTGATGACTAAAAAGGCCAATCCGAGATAGACAAGTCCGATTGCAAAAAGCACAGCAGAAGGTCTCCTTGGGTGATGTTTCTGGGTTGTGATTCTTTCTGCGTTGTTGTTTCTCTTCAAGACTTGTTCGGCGTGAGTTCTCAAATAAGGCTGCAGCATTGTGGATAGTGCGTCTCCATGCCTCCCGATGTGAGGCCAGGGCGGACCATTGTTGGTGATCAGTTTGGCCAAGCCTGAGATGTTGTTTCAGAGAGTCCTTGTATCACTTTTTTGGAGCGCCCCTCTTACGCTGACCCGTGGCGAGTTCACCGTACAGTAGTATTTTTGGGAGGCGATGGTCCTCCATCCTAGAAACGTGCCCTGCCCAGCGCAGCTGTGTTCTCAATATCATGGCCTCAATGCTGGTGATCCCTGCTTGCTCAAGGACAGCAACATTCGTCACATAGTCAGTCCAGTGTATATTTAGGATTGTGCGTAGACAGCGCTGATGAAAGCGCTCGAGGAGCTGTAAGTGGTGGCGATAGGTGACCCATGTTTCAGACCCATAAAGGAGAATAGACAGTACAACGGCATTATTATTATTATTAGACTGGAAGGATGGGATGTGGCCATCTTTCATTTTCATGTGAAATATCTCTCCATAGTTGTGTAAGCTCCAACTGTCCCAGTTTGGCAGGGATAGTCTCAATTAGCCCTCTGCCATTGCACTTTCTGGCTGCATTTAAAATGTTCCAGTTTCTCCCTCTTCCTTCCACTTTTCCCCTTTGTCCTCAACTGCTGCAAACTGAGTTTCCAGTGCAAAAGTAGGTTGCACTTCATTGCAGGAGGAAGAGCAGAGGACAAGGGCTAGGGTATCATGAGGACTAGGGTATTGTGATTATGGTGTTTTTATTTTTTAAATTTTGTATTTAGTTATTTATACCCCGCTCTTCAGCCACAAGGCTATCAGAGCGGCTTACAAATTTTTTTAAGCAATAGCTATTTACACATCTATACTGCATTAACAGTTTCCAATGTGTGTTAGCTAATTTATATTGTAAGCCGCCCCGATTGCGTTGCAGAGGGGCGGGATAGAAATAAAATTTTATTCTTATTGTAATTATAAGGTGGAATCTTATCCTTCCCAGTAGACTCAGGCAAAAGCAAACTGCTGCAGCCTCTTCTAGCTCATGTGTTCTTCCTCATTAATAACTTTTGCCATCCTAACAACACTCTGATGTTGCTCGGCCACATGTATCCTGGTTTTCATCTGAGAAATGTTGTAATGGTATTGTATGGTATTTTTTTTTAAATCAATAAATTCTGAACAACTGTGTTGGGTGAATGCAGGTGCTTTGCTTAACGAAAGAGGAAAGAGATTAGTTCTGACCAGAATTGTTTTGGCTGGAGGGATGAG
Organism: Gambelia wislizenii; assembly: GCA_030847615.1. Lineage (NCBI taxonomy): Eukaryota > Metazoa > Chordata > Lepidosauria > Squamata > Crotaphytidae > Gambelia > Gambelia wislizenii. Next base: position 17,050,592 of record JAUMIR010000014.1, on the reverse strand, counting down.
AAGTGGTCCTCTCTTCACTCTTACTCAGGTGGAGAAATGTCTCCCCATGGTTGGTGGTCCTTTCATCAAGGTGTCTCTATGTGTTGAGTCACGTTTCTTGTTGAAGACAAGGAAAGGGACAGAAAAATATTGATTATCAGTATTTGACAAATATTGGCTTAAATCCTAATGTTAGTTCTGACTGGAGTAGACCCATTGAATCTATTGGATTTACCTACATGGGGCAGTGAAACTATTCTAGGTTTGCATCTATACTATAGAAATCATCCAGTTTCAAGATTTTTCGCCATGGCTCCTTCCTATGGAATCCTGGGATTTGTAGTTTGGTGAGGTACCAATACTCCTTGGCAGAGAAAGCTAAAGATCTCATAAAACTACAAATCCCAGGAATCCATGGGAAGGAGCCATGACAAATAATCCAGATTCAAACTGGATTATTTGTGTGGTATGGATTAGGCCTAGGTTTTAGTCTTCACAACCCTATCTACAAAATAGATTTCAGCACTTTGAAGAGCTCCTTTGAATTATGGACTAAATCCGAGATTTGTTCTTGGAGTCCAAATTTCCTCAACCTTGTTGCAACATTTTATGGAGGCTTTCTATCTGCATAAAGTTGGAAAGGTGACCATGTGTCCTACTATTTTAGGGTGGGACAATCCTCCATTTGAAGGTATCCTATGTTTGAAGGACTGCCCTATCAGGTTTGATTTATAGATAAAGAATGGCGTGTTGAAATTGCCCATCAAGAGTTAGACTGTAAAGCTGGTTAATAAATATAAAAGCTTCTCTTCTATGTGGAGATGTTGCCCAGTACAGTACAGTACAGTACAGAATGTACAGTAGGGCCCCCCATATCCACTGGGGAGGATGTGGATACTGAAAACTGTGGATAATAGCAAACACCAGTGAAAATAATGGGACTTCCAATTTAAAATATCATAGAGTTGCCTTGGAGGACTTAGAAAATGGCTAGAGAGGACACATTTTCTAGGAAGATTCTAGGGTAGGTGTACTGTTTTGTATCCCGTGGATAATTGAATCAGTGGCTATGGGGGTCCTACTGTACATTCCCCAACTTACTGCGAATAATTGAAACCATGAATAATTCAGAATGACTTGGATAGACTGGAGAGCTGGGCCAAAGCTAACAAAATGAAATTCAATACGGAGAAATGTAAAGTACTGCACTTAGGGCAGAAAAATGAAATGCATAGATATAGGATGGGAGAGACCTGGCTGAACGAGACTACATGTGAAAGGGATCTAGGAGTCCTAGTAGACCACAAGTTGAACATGAGTCATAGAATCATAGAATCATAGAATTGCAGAGTTGGAAGAGACCACGAGGGCCATCCAGTCCAACCCCCTGCCATGCATTAAATCACGATCAAAGCATCCCCGACAGATGGCCATCCAGCCTCTGTTTGAAGACCTCCAGTCTTACTTTTGACAGTAAGAGCTGTTTGGCAGTGGAACGCACTCCCTCGGAGCGTGGTGGGGTCTCCTTCCTTGGAGATCTTTAAACAGAAGCTGGATGGCCTTTTTGTCGGGGATACTTTGATCGTGATTTCCTGCATGGCAGGGGGTTGGACTGGATGGCCCTCGTGGTCTCTTCCAACTCTATGATTCTATGATTCTATGAATAGTAGTGAAACGCATAGAATGGTGCTGGAGGACCTAGGAAATGCTTAGAGAGGCTGCTGCTCTAGGCATCTCCAGTGCAACTCTATGCTAAATTCTGGCAGAAGTTACCATAGGGTCATGCTGGGGGACCTAAGAAATGCTAGAGAGGATTCCTCTCTAGGCAGCTCCAGGACAACTCTATGGCAACTTCTAGCAGAAGTTACCATAGAGTTGTTGCGCTGGAAGACCAAGGAAACACCTAGGGAGACCATATTTTTAGGATGACAGAGAACTGAAACCGTGAGTGCTGGTCCTACGCATAGAGGGGCAATCTGTAATTTTATTTAAGTGAGTCAACGTAGTTAGCGTCTTTGACTGCGGAGATCTGCGGGCTGTGGGTTTCATGGAATCATTGTTGTTGTTGTTGTTGTGCACCTTCAAGTTGTTTACAACCTTTGGCAACCTTAAGGTGAGCCCATCCCAGGGATTTCTTGGCAATGTTTGCTCAGAGGGGGTTTGCTGCTCCCTTCTTCTGAGGATCATAGAATCATAGAATTGTAGAGTTGGAAAAGACCACGAGGGCCATCCAGTCCAACCCCCTGCCATGCACGAAATCACAATCACAGCATCCCTGAAAGATGGTCATCCAGCCTCTGTTTAAAGACCTCCAAGGAAGGAGACCCCACCACGCTCCAAGGGAGGGTGTTCCACTGCCAAACAGCTCTTACTGTCAAAAAGCTCCTCCTAATGTTGAGGTGGAATCTCTGTTCCTGGAGCTTGCATCCATTGCTCCGTGTTCTAGTCTCTGGAGCAGCAGAAAAAAAGCGTGCTCCAACCTCAATGTGACACCCCTTTAAATACTTAAACAGGGCTATCATATTGCCCCTTAACCATCTTTTTTCCAAGCTAAACATACCCATCTCCCTAAGTCTTTCCTCATAAGGCATGGTTTGAAGGAAGTGAAGTTTATATATATATATATATATATATATATATATATATATGGAAATGCCCATTCCAGCCCGTTTGAACAACCAATTCAAATTGGGGCACATTGCAGAAGTCAAAACATGATTGGTCGGAAGTGCACATGGGGAGGCTTGCCGCTGCCGAAGTGGCTGGAGCCACCATTGTTCATTTCATGGAGGCGACTGTGTGCAATTTTCAAGCGTTAAAGCAAAAAACATTTTTTTAAGCAGAAGATTGCTCTTCTGTGTCTCAGATTTAAGGGGAATAGTGGGAGCTTTTGAAAAATAATAATGCGAGTGATTCACTCACAGCCGCCATCTTTACTTGCGGGCATGCTCTGTGTGAACTTCAAACACGGATATCTTCCCATGCCAACGATCTTGCAAAGGCATCATGGAGACAAATGAACGCTGCTATGATGGTGAGTTATTGCGCTATTTTCCGCAATTAATTCTCCCATCTAGCTGAGCCCCTGTCTCCAGAGTTGTAGTCCAATACTCAAACCACTACTCCTCACTGGCTCTCCATAGAATCATAGACTTGGAAGGGACCCCAAAGGCCATCTAGTCCAACCCTGCAGACATGCAGGAATGCAGAACTAAAGCTTTTTCTTTTTTTCTTTTTTTCTTTTTTTTGCCAATGTATAAATGCTCCTTCATGGTGCATTTAAGCTAAACAAAATGCCAATAGTGAGAAGCAGAATATATTTGAACAGCATTCTAGAGATAAACTATGGCTGCTGTTCAGCATCCCCTCAGTGTAGTCTAAATATCCTCGGGTGGAGATATGCTACAGAAGCGCTATGCCAGCTCCATGGAAAATAGCAATACCACACAACCCATGTCAGCGACTGGGTGCCATTGTGCAGTGGGCAACTGCAATACATAACGGGCAGGTCATAATTGCAACGTACAACATTACTGTGCGCACATCTCCATTTCTACCACTATCAGCAGAGTATGTCTGTGCAATACTCAATCTGCCCAATGCACAGCCACAATGCACAATGTGCAACTGCAATGCACAGTGTTCAACCACAATGTGCGATGCATGGCCCCAATGTGCGACACTGCAGTAGCACAACTCTGCTTCTTGCCACTGCCATTTGTTTGCCATTATTTGTCTGTTGCAAATAATTTTTCTGTTTGCAAATAATATGTCTGTTGTGAATAAGTTGCCCCGAGTGCAGAACATGACTGAGGCATGTATATGTTACTAATGGGATGCCAGCCAATGAGGAGTAGTTCTTCTCTTCACTCCCTGCTTGTGATCCAAAGACTAGGACACGGAGCAATGGACTCAAACTACAGGAAAAGAGATTCCACCTAAACATTAGGAAGAACTTCCTGACAGTAAGAGCTGTTTGGTAGTAGAACGCATTACCTGGGAGTGTGGTGGAGTCTCCTTCTTTGGAGGATTTTAAAGAGAGGCTGGAAGACCATTTGTTGGGAATGCTTTGATTGTGTATTCCTTCATGGCAGAATGGGGTTGGACTGGATGGCCCTTGGGATCTCTTCCAACTATATGATTGTATGGAATGCATTGCCTGGGAGTGTGGTGGAGTCTCCTTTTTGGAGGTTTTTAAACAGAGGCTGGATGGCCTGTCGGGAATGATTTGATTGTGTATTCATGCATGGTAGAATGGGGTTGGACTAGATGGCCCTTGTGGTCTCTTCCAACTCTAGGATTTTATGGAATGCATTTCTTTGGAGCATGGCGGAGTCTCCTTCTTTGGAAGTCTTTAAACAGAGTCTGGATGACCATCTGTCAGGAATGCTTTGATTATGCATTCCTGCAGGGCAGGAGGTCAGACTAGATGACCCTCGTGGTCGCTTCCAACTCTATGATTCTACGTCTTAGTATTATGAATAATGGCTGGTTGTGGCTCCAGTGTCAGCAATGTGGTGAATCTGCTCTGGGTTGAAGTCCGAACTTTAAAAGATCTATCCAAGCTGCTGAATCATGAGGAGATGGGAAGGTCTGTTCCCCCGCTGACTCCATTTCTCTCCAACTTTGCTCCAAGGAGCTCAAGGCAAGGCAATGTACCAGCCTCTCCGCTTCCTTCTCGCTATTATCTTCACAACAACCCTGTGAAGTAGATCAGGCAGAGAAAGAAGACTGGCCTACAGTTATTCAGTGAGTTTTCATGGCTCAGCAGGGACTTGTATCAAGTGCCAGTCCAATCTTCTCATCGCTGCACTACACGGCCTCTCTCTCAATGTTCGAAGTTAAGGAACATTAAAAGCTCTTTGGGGTCAAACTAGATTTTAAGGGGAATGTATTCTCCCACCATATAACTGGCTTTCCCTCCCACAAAAGGATTTCCTCAGAGAGATGCACCTCAGCAATCAAATGTGGACATTCAGGCCATGTTTACTTTCCAATGAGCAATCACGAAATAAAGGCTGCCAATACCAATACTTTATTGCTTATGGCCAATGGCCGTTGCAAAACAACAATTATATAAAACTATTAAACAATACAATAAAATGATATCATTAAAACAACAAAATACAAATTAACAGACTATAAAATTTTACAGTTAAAACGTTAACATAAGTGATACACTTGAATAAGATTGCAAAAAAGTCAAAAACTAAGAATTTTATATAAAATTGTCCCCATTGCAAGATACAGCTATCTCTGCCAGATGTTTCTTTCTGATTTTCTTTGTGGCAGTGGCAAATAAAGCTACATGCCGAGTCACATATTTGTCTGTGTCCATTAGAAGGAAAATAATCATTTCTTGAAAATTAAAAAAAAAATCGAATTAACGGTGGAATGAATTGTACCCTTGGACTACTATACAGAAGACAACAGACAAAATAATGGATTAAATCCTCTGAATAAGGGCAGCCAGCAAAACATCTGCAGAAGTTTTTGGTACATTATTAAGCCTCCTGTCTCTTTCAGAAGCGTCAAACAAATTTAGTCTTAGTTCTGTAAACACACGACGCAATTGAACAAAAGTTAGGTTATTAAAATAATCAGAGTGATTACCAAATTGTCTAAGTCTATAATATAGGGAAGCACACAAGGAACCTTGGATGGTGTGCAAATCTGCAAACATGGCAGCCTTCTGTATTGTATTATTAATTAATTTCTTCCTAGCAGAATAATTGAGTCATAGAATCATAGAGTCATAGAATCATAGAACTGTAGAGTTGGAAGAGACCACGAGGGCCATCCAGTCCAACCCCATTCTGCCACGCAGGAAATCACGATCAAAGCATCCCCGACAGATGGCCATCCAGCCTCCGTTTAAAGACCTCCAAGGAAGGAGACCCCACCACGCTCCGAGGGAGTGCGTTCCACTGCCAAACAGCTCTTACTGTCAAAAAGTTTCTCCTAATGTTGAGGTGGGATCTCTGTTCCTGGAGCTTGCATCCATTGCTCCGTGTTCCAGACTCTGGAGCAGCAGAAAACAAGCCTGCTCCATCCTCAACATGACATCCCTTCAAATACTTAAACAGGGCTATCATATCGCCTCTTAACCGTCTTTTTTCCAGGCTAAACATACCCAGCTCCTTTTAGGTCTTTTTAGGTCTTCAATTGGGAAAATAAAGGTTGCTAAATGCAAGATACATCTGTGAGGAAAGTCATGTGGTAGGTCAAGGAGATGTCTTTCACCACTTAAGAAAGCATCTCTTTAAAAACAACAACATGAGAAACATATTGGCAATTTCTATGTGATGGAATTCTTCCAGTTTATTTGTATGGAAAACCAGGATGCTTAAGGCAAAAGGAGGCCAGTGAAGATGGAAGAGAATTGCGGGGGCAGATGTATTTGGGTACCAACTGGCATTTGTCGTATGGTGGGGTAAAACTGTTACTTAAGGACATACAACTATTATTCCTTGCGCAATACTTGAAAAAGTAATTACATGGGTGTAAGCCCCAATTATGTTGGTGTAAGTCTCCAACAAGATTCCAGTCTTTGTCTTAACTTTTACTCGCCCGCTCCCCATTCCTTCCCTTTCAACGTGTCTATATGTTGGGCAAAAACTCAGAATAGCGTTTTGCCTGCATGCTTCCACATTCCCTCCGAAGCCCTGCACATTGTTATGTTCCACAAGGACACATCTTCACTGTCCATGCGGAGTTTCACCTGCCACCAAAGCTGCTGCTGTTGTCATCACCGCCACTGGCACCACATCCAATTTTAAAGCTCCTGAGCCATATCAAGGGAAATAATAGTGCTACTGTATTTTGCTTTGGTCAGTCCTCACCTGGAATACTGTGTCCAGTTCTGGGCACCACAATTCAGGAAGGATATTGAGAAGCTGGAATGTGTCCAGAAGACGGCAACCAAAATGGTTGGTGGTTGGGAAGCCATGATGCCCTATGAGGAGCAGCTTAGGGAGCTGGGTATGTTTAGCCTGGAGAAGACAAGGTTGAGAGGTGACATGATCACCATGTTTAAATATGTGAAGGGATGTCATACTGAGGATGGAGCAAGCTTGTTTTCTGCTGCTCCAGAGACTACGATACGGAGCAATGGACTCAAACGACAGGAAAAAAGATTCCACATAAACATTAGGAGCTCTGGTGGCGCAGTGGTTAAATGTCAGTACTGCAAGTCACCACATTGCAAGTTCGATTCCAGAGGGCTCCAAGGTTCACTCAGCCTTCCATCCTTTCGTAGGTCAGTAAAATTAGTACCCGGCTTGTGGGGGCAATTAGCTAACACACATTGGAAACTGCTTAATCCAGTGTAGATGTGTAAATAGCTATTGCTTAAAACAATTTGTAAGCCACTCTGATAGCCTTGTGGCTGAAGAGCGGGGTATAAATAAATAAATAAAATAGGAGGAACTTCCTGGCAGTAAGAGCTGTTTGGAAGTGGAATACACTGCCTCGTAGTGTGGTGGAGTCTCCTTCTTCAGAGGTTTTTAAACAGAGGCTGGATGGCCATCTGTCGGGAATGATTTGATTTGTGGAGTTTAAGGCTTTCACGGCCAGCATCCATAGATTTTCCTTGGTTTTTTTCCAGGCTGTGAGGCTGTGTTCTAGAGTAGTTTCTTTCTGTTCCAGAACACGGCCTCACAGCCCAGAAAAAAACCAACGAAAATCTATAATGATTTGATTGTTTATTCCTGCACGGTAGGCGGTTAGACTGGACGGCCCTTGTGGTCTCTTCTAACTCTATGATTCTATGATTCCCTTTCCCTGTCTCAGCAGTGCAGCCTCTGCCTGCTCTCCTGGTGCTTCCTTGAAGTACTTCCATCAGACTTTCTTCAAATGCCTCTTCCTGCAGCCGGCAAGCAGGAGAGCTAGCGGAGGCAGCGCTGCTGAGCCATGGGGAGGGAATAAACCTCTCCCTTCTGCTGGGAACTGGCTGCAGAGCTTTAAAATTAGACATGGTGCTGGCGTTGGTGGTGGCAGCAATGGCAGCTGCAGTGGTGGGCGAAACTCTGCAAAAAAAACCCCCAAAACTCTGAATCCCACATATTGTGTATTCAGGTAGGATAACCCGAAATGCTGCAAATCATAGCCAAGCCATATGTCGCTGATCGCAGACGATTTGGGCACATTTGCAGGGGGATTTGAGGTATTTGGTGGCCTTGAGTTTCGTTAAGGTAACTTGGAAATAGCATGTTAGTTTCTCTCTCTCTCACTCTCTGGCTTTTCTTTGCATACGAAGATTCAGGAAGGACTCATCCCGCGCTTTCTGCAAGCGCGCTGATGACTAAAATGGCCAATCCGAGATAAACAAGTCCGGTTGCAGAAAGCACAGCAGAAGGTCTCCTTAGGTGATGTTTCCGGGTTGTGGTTCTTTCTGCATTGTCGTTTCTCTTCAAGACTTGTTCGTCGTGATTTCTCAAATAAGGCTGAAGCATTGTGGATAGTGCGTCTCCATGCCTCCCGATGTGAGGCCAGGGTGGACCATTGTTGGTGATCAATTTGGCCAAGCCTGAGATGTTGTTTCAGGGAGTCCTTGTATCGCTTTTTTGGAGCGCCCCTCTTACGTTGACCCGTGGCGAGTTCACCGTAGAACACTATTTTTGGGAGGCAATGGTCCTCCATCCTAGAAACCTGTCCTGCCCAGCGCAGCTGTGTTCTCAATATCATGGCCTCAATGCTGGTGATCCCTGCTTGCTCAAGGACAGCAACATTCAATGTTAGAACCACAGAGCCTAGAAATAACATGTGTGTGTATGTCTTCAAGTCACCTGTTGACTTTTGGCAACCCCATGAATTTCATAGGGTTTTCTTAGGCAAGGAATGCTCATTTTTGTCCTTTTAAAAAAATACTTAAAATAGCCCTTCTTCCCCCCCCCCCATAAAAAAGTAACAAGCAGCATCATATGTGCAAAAGCTAACTGATTATTTTCCATTTTCGGATCCCCGCATCTTTAGCCATGGTAAAATCTGAGAACAGAAGGTCTGCTTCTGTGTTAAGTGATGAGGAGGCAGTTTAGTTTGGAGCAGAGTTGTGGAATTGGAGTTGGAAGCAATTTTGAAAGGCTTCGGATTCGATCGAAATGCCCTGGCTCCAATTCTAGCTGCAAAATAAACTCTTATACAGGTCACACACACCTCGTATCCATGGGAGTACGTTCCCAGACTTACCGCACATATGCAAAAGCATGTATAATAGCAAACTGCCATAGAATACCATAGAATCATGCTGGAGGACCTAGAAAATGCCTAGAGAGGATGCCTTTCTAGGCACCTGATATGACTCTATGGTCAACTTCCAGTGGAGGTTTTGCCATCTTGATCACTCTGAAGTTCATAGAATCATAGAATCATAGAATTGCAGAGTTAGAAGAGACCACGAGGGCCATCCAGTCCAACCCCCTGCCATGCAGGAAATCACGATCAAAGCATGCCTGACAGATGGTCATCCAGCCTCTATTTAAAGACCTCCAAGGAAGGAGACCCCACCACGCTCCAAGGGAGTGTGTTCCACTGCCGAACAGCTCTTACTGTCAAAAAGTTCCTCCTAATGTTGAGGTGGAATCTCTGTTCCTGGAGCTTGCATCCATTCTTTGGCGAGATGTGTCTCCGTTTTCAAGTATGAAATGCATACCCTCCAACTGTCCCAATTTGGCAGGGACAATCCTGATTAATTATCTGCCATCCCACTTTTTTCAGTTGCTTTTAAAAAGTCCCAGTTTCTCTCTCCTCTTCCCCCTTTGTCCCCTGCTTGCTTCCGTTCCTGCAAACTAAATTCAAAGTGCAAAAGCTGTCTGTTAACTCTGTGAGGGGGTTGGAGGAGTGGAGAGAGCAAAATCTTGCCCTTCCCAGCAGGCTTAAGCAAAAGCAAACTGCTGCAGAATCTCCTAGTTTGTTTGTCCTTATTCATTAATGACTTTTGCCATCCTGATCAAATTCTGAGATTGCTTGAGCACATGTAGGGAATATGGCAGGGGGGATATGAGAATGCTGTATACATCTATATTTTTTTTAAAAAAATAGTGAAGCTTATATGACCAGCCATATCATCATATAAGCTTCACTCATTTTTTTGATATAGATGTATAAAGCATTCTCATACCCCCCGCCACATTTCATAACACTGTGTACAATTCTGATTAAATGTATTCATTATACATAATTATACATTGATTTGGTATCAGTTGTACATTAGAGCAATATTACAGTAAAAAGAATAAAGACTTTACAGTTGTTCCTTCATATTCACCGGGGTTTGGTTCCAGGACCCCCTGTGGATATCAAAATCCGTGAATACTCAAGTCCCATTATATGCAGTGGCATAGCAAAATGGTGTCCCTTATAGAAGATGGTAAGATCAAGGTTTGCTTTTTGGATTATTATTTTTTTAAGCATATTTTCAAGTCGTGAATACCAAATCCATGGATACGGAGGGACAACTGTACTTTGAAGTGGTCCAGTGATATTCAGCCCCCCTTCTTCTGAATACAGTGATAAGAAGCGGGATGCCATTAAGACAGGTCGTATTTTCCTTGCATTCTGTGAGGAGTATTTTCGCTGTCTAGACAACACTAGAGATATCAGTACAATTGACCCACTACATTTGCGGCTTTCATAGAATCATGGAAACATAGAGTTGGAAGAGACCACAAGGCCCATCCAGTCCAACCCCCCTGCCACCAAGAAAATGCCTAGAGAGGATGCCTCTGTAGGCATTTTCTAGGATGACTGTATGGTATGTGTCCCTATTTGGGGTCCAGCGGATAACTGAAATCACAGATATTGGTTCCACGGATATGGGGGTGCGGCTGTACAGTTGTCCCTTCATATTCAATGGGGTTTGGTTCCAGGACCCACCATGGGTACTAAAATCCACGAATATCAAGTCCCATGATATGCAATGGCATAACAAAATGGTGCCCCTTATATAAGATGGCAAAATGAAGGTTTGCTTTTTGGGTTATTATTTTTTAAAGAATATTTTCAAGCTGTGAATACTTAAATCTGTGGATACCAAATCTGTGGATACGGAGGGACAACTGTGTAAGGGGTATGAGAAAGCTGCCATTTAACACAAGGTTGTGTCAGATAATGCAGATAACTCCACACGCAGAGACTGATAGTGCACAACCCAGATGTACGATTTTAACCACTGTCTGGACTGAATTTGTCTCTTTAGCATCCTTGTCAGGGAACCACATTTTCATTCGTGGCTTTACATTCTGGGGGTTTTAGCCAGAAAAGGAACTTTCCCAAGAACTGAGTCTTCCCCACCATTTCTGCAATCCTGGGCTGGAAGAAAAGACGGGAGGGTTATTTAACCCCTGGTGTGGACTGCCACGAACAACTGATGTGCTGTGTACACTGTGGGGTTCTCTACACAATGAAAATACTCCTCATAGAATTCACAGAGAATACAATCTGTCTGAACACAATTCGCAGTATTCAGAGGAAGAGGGGTTAAAAACTCTACAAATCGCACTATAAAAGGATTTGCGGTTTCTCCCAGAGCTTCCTGGAAAATGCACGTAGATGCGTTTTTTCGGATGTGTGGCTGTCCAAATATGCATCAATGCACATTTTTTCTCAATTGCCGTTCAGGAGCGCATGTGACTGCTCAATCCGAATGGGTACGAATATGCTCAGAAATGTAAAGACAAATCAACTTCACTGCGAATGAGTGAAAATGCATGCCCACTGACCCACTGCCCACGGACAAGGCCAGAGTGCTTGAGATGATTTAAAGTCATAGAATCATCGAATTGTAGAGTTGGACGAGACCCCAAGGGCCATCCAGTCCAACCCCCTGCCACGCAAGAAATCACAATCAAAGCATCCCCGACAGATGGCCATCCAGCCTCTGTTTAAAGACTTCCAAGGAAGGAGACCCCACTACGCTCCGAGGGAGGGCGTTCCACTGCTGAACGGCTCTTACTGTCAAAAAGTTCCTCCTAATGTTGAGGTGGAATCTCTGTTCCTGGAGCTTGCATCCATTGCTCCGTGTTCCAGTCTCTGGAGCAGCAGAAAACAAGCCTGCTCCATCCTCAACGTGACACCCCTTCAAATACTTAAACAGGGCTATCATATCACCTCTTACCCAGCTCCCTAAGTCTCTCCTCATAAGGCATCGTTTTCAGACCTTTCACCGTTTTAGTTGCCCTTCTCTGGTGGACACGCTCCAATTTGTCAATATCCTTTTTGAATTGTGGTGCCCAGAATTCACCTAGAATACTGGACACAGTATTCTAGGTGAGGTCTGACCAAGGCAGAATAGAGTGGCACTATTACTTCCCTTGATCTAGACACTATACTTCTATTGATACAGCCCAAAATCGCATTAGCCTTTTTAGCTGCCGCATCACACTGTTGACTCATGTTCAACTTGTGGTCCACTAGGACTCCTAGATCCCTTTCGCATGTAGTCTCGTTCAGCCAGGCCTCCCCCGTCCTATATCTATGCATTTCATTTTTCCGTCCTAAGTGCAGTACCTTACATTTCTCCGTATTGAATTTCATTTTGTTAGCTTTGGCCCAGCTCTCCAGTCTATTCAGGTCATTTTGAAGTTTGATCCTCTCCTCTAGGGTATTAGCTACTCCTCCTAATTTGGTGTCATCTGCAAATTTGATAAGTATGCCTCTAAATCCCTCATCCAAGTCATTGATAAAGATGTTGAATAGCACTGGGCCCAGGACAGAACCCTGTGGCACCCCACTGGTCACATCTTTCCAAGATGAAGAGGAAACATAGTCAAACTATGCAGACAATAAAAAGTCAAACTACGCAGACAATAAAATGCAACAATCCTAAGCAAAATTAACCAAATTAAATAAAACCCATAGTAAAAACAAGAGGAAACATCCCAAATCAAAGAGGCCCAAAATAGGGTGATAGAAGTGGGATTTTCCAAATTCCATAATAAAAGTGGAGCCCAAAAGGCCAGAGCAATATCCAAGGCTCATAGAATCATAGAATCATAGAGTTGGAAGAGACCACAAAGGCCATCTAGTCCAACCCCCTGCTACTAGAGAAGTTCCATTACATCATGGTGTAATCGACGTGCAGTCGACGTGTTGTTACCAGGTGGGCGCAATGAGGGTCTTGCCTCCCAAAATAAGAATTATGCCCCCTCAAATAAAATTTTAGTTCAGTCCTCAAATTTCTAGCCATTGCTGAAGCTTCAGCTGAAGATTTAGAAAGAGGATTTCAGCATCCAAAGAAAAGGGGCAAACAAAGCTACCGAGGGAATGCCAACACAGCAAATCGAAGCGTTCTAGGCATGAACCATTTTCAGCATCTCTCTGCAATGCTAGAAATTTGAGGACAGAAGGAAAATTGCATGGGGGACGCATTCTTATCAGGGGCGGGTTGGCAATGCCCTTGTTTAGCTACACCCCTGTTTGCACCAACTAATCCAGCCCTCATGTAGGAAACAGCTCGCATCATTTACTGGTGATATTAAATTCCTTTCCATTATTTTATTATTATTATTATTTGCTTCTCTCTTTCCCTGCTTCCACCTTCAGAGCCTTGAAATGCCTGCCCTGCCTTTTTGCCCCTCCAAAGGGGTTACAAAAAAAAATGTAAGAGAGAGAGGGAGGCCAAAGTACCAAACCTCATGAGGGTAAGGAGGTAAGGCAAGAAAAGCAAACACAAAGCAATCCCTTTCCTCTGAAGTGCCCCATCTGAAAACATTTACCAGCGGCTCAATTTTCTTTCGGATCCATTCAAACTGTCAGAAGGCAACTGGGGCGGAAGCCAACATCCTTTGCATTCAACCCGCACAGGAAATGGGTGGTGAAGAGGAGGAGGAGGACAAGGGAACAGGGCCATACCTGGAACAGAAAAGGGTTGGCTTCGGGGAAAAGTGAGGCGGAATTGACTCATGCTCCAGAAAGAACAAATGAGGAGGGGAAGGAGACTGGTCAGAAGGCATTTGAGTTTATTCCAGGGTTTGTTCAGTCCGGTCTCCATTTCCTTGGCTATCCCATCCATGCTCTTCCTCTGGGCAACAGAGAGAGTAAGCCCAGCCAAAAGCTCCCACCTTCTACCCATCACCCAAGAGGCCTCTTCACCACCGTTCCCAGTGGAATACAGGACTTGTCTATACAAGGCAAAAAAGACGCGGATTGCTCCGCAGTAAAGGCAACTCGCAGCAGCTGTGATTTGTCTTAGGTCTTTGCAAAACCCCGTCCGAAAAAGTCCATAATGGTTTTTTTGGTGTGTTTTTTTTAAGGTAGATTACAAGCATGCGAACCGATCTGCGTTAACTGTGCAAATGGGCATGCCTGCGAATCAAGATGATGGCCGCAAGTGAATTGCTCACATTTTTATTCTCACCAGTTGCCGCTGCTGAACAGTATTCTTTTTTTAAAGTATATCTAAGGTGCAAAATGTGATATTTCACCTTAATTGAAAAGGGAAAATAAATAAATAAATAAATAACTATGATCCAAACAACCCCATTTTATCGCATTAGCATTTGCTCACTAAGGTGAAAAAAACATAGTGGTTCCGGGCACTTGCCTTGTTAGCAAGCCCCACCTAGCCCATCAGCTTTCGGCTTCTGCTCCCGTAGAAAAGTGAATCAATTCAGTCACTTGTCCCAAAGATCAGGAATATGCATTTCACTTGCCATTGTTTAAAAACTCCAGGGAAAGCAGCAAAGCCTTTTCCTGTGGAGTATACAGCATATTCAGTCCCCCTTCTTCTGAATACAGTGATAAGAAGTGGGATGCCATTAAGACAGGTCGTATTTTCCTTGCATTCTGTGAGGAGTATTTTCGCTGTCTAGACAACACTAGAGATATCAGTACAATTGACCCACTACATTTGCAGGTTTCATAGAATCATGGAAACATAGAGTTGGAAGAGACCACAAGGCCCATCCAGTCCAACCCCCTGCCACGCAGGAATCACGATCAACTCACTTCTGGCAGATATTTGCTGTTTTCTGCTCCTCCAGAGACTAGGACACGGAGCAATGGATTCAAACTGTAGGAAAAGAGATTCCACCTTAAACATAAGCAAGAACTTCCTGATGGTAAGAGCTGCTTGCAAGTGGCATACACTGTCTGGGAGTGTGGTGGAGTCTCCTTCTTTGGAGGTTTTTAAGCAGAGGCTGGATGGCCATCTGTTGGGAATGATTTGATTGTGTCTTCCTGCATGGCAGGGGGTTGGACTGGATGGTCCTCGTGGTCTCTTCCAACTCTATGCTTCTTTGAGCCTCATTGGAGGGACAAGATTCCACCCAATTGTGCAACTGAAGATAGATATGCATGTACATCTTCAGTTGCCATGGCCCAGCACATGCAGCTCGGCTTCTGTAACTTTGAATGCAGACAAAACGGTCCAACTGCTTCCATAGGTGAGCTTGGACACACACAAGACACAATAGAAGTCCAGCCTATGCTGTTTTTAAAACACAGGTCCAGAGCTTGTAATAATTCCCAATTTTGGACAGCAACTCCCGGAATCCCCTAGCCAGGATTTCCCACTCTTCATGTGATGATAATTATATTATTTTGCAAAAATAACAGTTCTCTGTTATTACCAGGGGGAAAAAATAAGACACCCTAAGAAATTCCCTGAAAGTTTAATCTAGTATTCTCCTTTTCGTTCTTTCAGTGGTTGGTTAAAACGCTGCTGGTTCGTCAAGCTTTTAACAGATGATGGCATCTCTTTGGTTTCAGATGTTTCCTCTTGTTTTCAGTATGGATTTGATTCATTTTGTTTAGTTTAGCTTGGGATTGTTGCATTTTATTGTCTGCATAGTTTGATTGCAAATCACCTCAAGCACTCAGTGAGCGGAGGGGGGATTCAGAAATATTTTAAAGAATTATTAGTAGTAGCAATGGTAGTCATATTTATGAGCTGCTTTTCTGGACTGTGCTCCATGGTGGCCGCTGCAATATAACCATGAAATACAATACAATGCAACATTAAGAAAAAATGTACAATTAAAAGAACACACACATACACAGAAAACTGAGCAAGCCAATAAAATAGGGACCAGCATAAAATCTACCCTAAACCGCAGTGGTAAATCCAATTGCTAGTGCTAACTAGGTTGGACTCAATGAATCAATGGAATTTACATCAGTTCCCAGACTGAATCTATGGGTGTTCTCTAATTGGGACTAGCAAATGGATTTTAACTTTCAGAAACAGTTGGTCTGGGAAACATGGTAATCAAAAGCATTTTTGAATGGGTGGCCCATTTCCCACAATGCTGAGGGGGCCCTGACGTCACCTCTCTCCAAGGCATTGTGGGTAGGGTTGCCAAACCTCAGGGCCTGGCCCCGAGTTTCCAGTTTTCGTGGGTCGTCTCCGGGGTGCAAATTCTCCAGTTTTGCTAGGCTCAGCTCCCAGCAAGAGGAAAGGGCTGAGTGCAAATCTTCAGCTCAGCTAGGAGAGAACCTGTTTGGTACAATTTGCAAGATATAATTGATTTGTAGCTGCAGTTTGCAAAGACTCTCAAGGGGGGGAAGGTCTGCATATTTACTTAGTCAGCTTCTTCCTTCTCTGCCAGTCAGTATGGCACCAGGGGCCCCCCTCTGGTCTGCCTTGCATGCACCTTCTGGCTAGAAGCAAGTGGGATAGATTAAATGTTTCTTATCTCTAAGTAAGTGAGAAAGAGTAAATCCTCTCATTTCACCTTGATCTGAGAACAGCCAATTTAGTTAAGATGTCTGTCTTAATTACCAAAGAGAAAATGTAATATGCTATCTAGCTATCTAGCTATCTATCTATTTATCTCTATCTCCAGGGAGCCCTGGTGGCGCAGTGGTTAAATGCCGATACCACTGCCACAACATTGTGAGTTCTATCCTATAGGGCTCCAAGGTTGACTCAGCCTTCCATCCTTCTGTAGGTTGGTAAAATGAGTACCCGGATTGAGGGGGGCAATTAGCTAACATGTTGTAAACCACTTAGAGAGTGATTTGACACTAATAAGTGGTATAGAAGTAGAAGCGCTAAGTGCTATCTCTGCATGCAAATAGCAATCTTAGTTGATACTTAATTCATATTGCTTAATGACATCATCAGGGGGTCATCTAGATCTCAGGTGTTGGCCCAGAAACCTCAGTGCATGGGACAATCCTGATGTGCACGTGGGAAGCTGTTCAGAGACACATCTGGCTGGCACTGAAGGCTGAAGCAAAGCAGGGGTCAGAGGTGGTGGGCTGTGCCAGATTGTTGGGGTCACCACAGCATCCCGGGCACCAGTAGTGGGCAGCTTGGGATGGAGTTCCAGAAAGGAAGGCCAGAGCTTAGAAACATGGCCTGGCATCCTGCTGGTGAAATATGATGGTGTCAGCCAGACTTTCACCATTGCAATTCACATTTTTGGTCATAAGAGAGGTCAGAATTCTGTTCTGATCATGCAAGGAGCAAAATCCCAACCCCAAACCCACCATGGAAGTAGTGCAAAACCCCTGCCTCAAAAAGCACAGGCACAGCAACTTCCATGTTGTTGGAGAAGAGGGGATAAGTGAGGACACGTCCATCTATGGGCATTGCATATAGTTCATTGTGAATTGCACATTGCACAATGGCAGTGAGTCATTGAGATGTGATACACAATGTTGCTATTCCGGATGGGGGTTGCATAGTGCAGGCATAGCATACTTCTGCATGTGGATTTACAGGCTATGCTGAGGAGATGTTGGATTGTAGCTTCAGTGTGTCATAGAATCATAGATTCTTAGAGGTGGAAGAGACCCCAAGGAACATCTAGTCCACCCAAAATTCAGGAAGAATATAGACAAGCTGGAACATGTCCAGAGGAAGATGCCCAAAATGGTAAAAGGTCTGGAAGCCATGCCATATGAGGATTGGCTTATGGAGCTGGCTATGTTGCAAGTTCGATTCCAGAGGGCTCCAAGGTTCACTCAGCCTTCTATCCTTTCATAGGTCGGTAAAATGAGCACCCAGCTTGTGGGTGCAATTAGCTAACACACATTGGAAGCTGCTTATTGCAGTGTAGATGTGTAAATTGCTATTGCTTAAAAACAGTTTGTAAGCCGCTCTGATAGCCTTGTGGCTGAAGAGCAGGGTATAAATAAATAAATAAATAAATGTTTAGCCTGGAGAACTGAAGGTTAAGAGGTGACAAGATAGCCATGTTTAAATATTTAAAGGGATGTCATATTGAAGAGGGAGCAAGCTTGTGTTCTGCTCCTCTGGAGGCTAGGACATGAAGCAATGGACTCAAACTACAGGAAAGGAGATTCCACCTAAACATTAGGAAGAACTTTCTGACGGTAAGAGCTATTTGACCATGGAATACGCTGCCTTGGAGTGTGATAGAGTCTCTTTGGAGATTTTTAATTAAACAGGATTCCCAGTGAGGTCTGACCAAAGCAGAACAGCATGGCACTGCTATGTCCCTTGATCTGGACACTAGGCTCCTGTTGATGCAGCCTAGAAATGCATTGGTTTTTTGAGTCACCACTCAAAACAGGAATGGGCAGGGAATTAGTTGAGTTCACATTTCCCTACAAAAATACTGGTTGAAATTCTGCTGGTGTCTTATGTATACATTTAGTGTTGTCCAATGCAGACCATTCAAAATCATGGTGCACATGCGGCGCCATTGTGAATGCAGATGCACACATTGATGCCCATGAACTTTAAGCTGCATGTTTAGGTGTGCATTCAGTTGCCCAGTGCTGCCATTCAACACAAAGGTTGACTAGCACAGACAATATGTAACTCTATATGTTTAGTATGCAAAGTGATCTTGTAGCATCTTTGAGACTGAGAGAAAGAAGCTGGTTGCATGAGCTATCATGGACTTCAGTCTACTTCAGACATGGACTTCAGTCTACAAAAGCTTAGCTATGTCTGTAAATTCTACCTTCATATTTTCAGATTATTTGGATCTTGATCATTGATTTTACATTCTTCAGACTGGCAAGCACATCTAGTCTCTCAGCACATCCATACACATCTGAGGTCTGCAATGCCTTTCCATGTAGAAAAATGTGTGCACAACTATGCATCCATCTGAAAATGGGGCATACTTGAAAATGTGCACCTTTGAGGCAAAGAATAGGCTAGTACAATTCTCTGGGCTTCATTATTAGGAATACGAATGAATAGGTAGAAATACAAATTAGAAACAAAATTTACCGAAGTGCAAAAGAAATAAATTGAAAACAGAAATGTCTAGTAGGTGGAACACATGGAAGTCATGAAGAATGGAAACCTGTATATAAGATGACAAGAAGTTTATTTATTTAAAAAATGACATTAAGAATGCAATGTACTGATAATAGTATTTGAATAAATACTTTTTTGTTTTTAGTCTTATTTTATTTGATGTATAATAAAAATATTTTTAAAAAGAAAAAGAAAATGTGCACCTTTGAAAAATGTGCAGAAATGCAGCTCAGTTACTGGGGAAATGCAGAAAATCTCAAACGTTAGGAAGAATGCTGGAAAAATGAAAAATCAGCACAAAAATATGCTTGGAATTCTCTGCAGACCTGCCTAAATTTCCGAAGGGCACCAAATCCCATCTGATTTTGGAAGCTAAGCAGGGTCACCTCTGGTTAGTACTTGGATGGGAGACCACCAACCAATACCAGTTGCTGCAGGGTGTATTTCAGAGGCAGGAACTGGCAAAACTACCTCTGTGGATTCCTTGCCTAAGAAAACCCTATCAAATTCATGTGATTTGTCATAAGTCAACACGCTGACTTGAAGGCACATACACACATATAATTCTCTGCAGCCATGATGTCTGATGGCTTCCATGTCATTAGGTCAGTTATAGGGAGCATATAACTCCTGTGTTAAAATAGCTTCATTGGCTACTGGTTTGTTTTCGGGCACAATTCAAAGTGCTGGTTTTGACCCATAAAGCCCTATATGACTTAGGCCCACACTATCTGAAAGATCGTATTTCTCTCTAGGAACCTGCAAGGATTTAGTTTCCCCAGCAGGCAAAAATGCTTTTGTTCAAGCAGGCTTTGATATATAATTGTGCCCATGGATCTGTTTTTATCTTGTTTTTATTTGCTTTTAATTTGCTTTTATTATTTTTTTTAACTTTGTATGCTTTTAATCAATGTTAATTCTTTTAACTGTAATTTCAATTGTTCTGTGAGCTGCCTTCCGGAGAAAGGCGGCATATAAATTCCATATATAAATAAATAAAATTAGTCCAAATGTCGACCACCGCTGTCCAAAGTTCTGAATCAATCTTGAGAAGAAGAGTTCAGCACTTTGGATAGCACCTTTTTGAGTCTGGACTCAAACCCAGGCCAGATTTTCCATTCACCAACATGAAAGCATGCAGGAATTAGAAGGGGAGGGGGAAAAATCTTGCAGCCCAGACATGAAAATGGAACAGGACAGGAATGCCAGTGGGATTCTCAGAAATGCAACATGAACAAAGACTGGCAGGTTTTCACCCACCCTTTGTGCCAAACCACAATTTTGCTTTCCTTCCTTTTCACAGGCACACCTAGCCCACTTGTTCCAGCTAACAAAGGATCTGAGACGCCCTCTCCCTCAGATCCTGATGAGCTCCATGTTCAAAACCATCCTAGAACAATTCGTTCCCACTAAGACACATTTCTTGACCCATCCTGGATCATTACTCAGCAATGTGCCAAACAAAGAGGTTTGGCTGACCTGGCTGGCCTTGCTTCAATCAGGGTAGAAAATCATTATTTGCTAGTATTCTATACCGGCTACTTAGTGATGTATGCTAAGTCACGTCTCCTGATCAGGCCACCCCGGCCCACCTGAAGAGCCAGCAACCAGATCAGGAGAAGGCGGTCCATTCAGCTTGCAATCAGGGCCCAAGGAGGATGTCCTTACCAGACAGACAGCGTGGGGAAAGGGCTTGCAACAGGGGTCCTGCTTTGGACTGTTGCAGTCTCTCTTGTTGGTGGGAGGGGGCTGGAAATGTCATTCTTCATGCACCCCTATCAGAAGCTGAGCAGACCTTCTTCACCCAACCTGGTTCTTGGCTCTGAAGGTGGGTTGGGGTGGCATTTACGATAGCCTTATAGACCAGTGGCTCTTAACTCGTTTCTTTACCAGGGACCCCCTTTTAATATCTTTTGTTGCCATGGACCCCAAAACTTAACTCAAGATTTAAAATCCTATTATTATTATAATTATAATAATAATAATTATTATTATTATTAATCCTGGCTGCTGGCTCTTAAGGTGGGTTGGGGTGGCATTTATGATAGCCTTATAGACCAGTGGCTCTTAACTCTTTTCTTTACCAGGGACCCCCTTTTAATATCTTTTGTTGCCATGGACCCCAAAACTTAACTCAAGATTTAAAATCCTATTATTATTATTATTATTATTATTATTCCTGGCTGCTGGCTCTTAAGGTGGGTTGGGGTGGCATTTATGATAGCCTTATAGACCAGTGGCTCTTAACTCGTTTCTTTACCAGGGACCCCTTTAAATATCTTTTGTTGCCATGGACCCCAAGACTTAACTCAAGATTTTAAATCCTAATAATAATAATAATAATAATAATCCTGGCTGCTGGCTCTTAAGGTGGGTTGGGGTGGCATTTATGATAGTCTTATAGATCAGTGGCTCTTAACCCTTTTCTTTACCAGGGACTCCGTGGACTCCAAGACTTAACTCAATAATAATAATAATAATAATAATGTTACGCCATTCATTAAATCTTCCCTCAGAGGCACTGGAGGGGGAGGGAAGACTTTTCTTCTGCTTCTTCCTGCATGTGGCTGGAGCAGATTGAATGGCAATGCACAGGCCAAGCCAGCCATCCAGGCTTTGCCTTCGCTCCTGTCACATGGCTGCTCCACTGTGGGGAAAAGGTGGGCCAAGCAGTCTTCAAACCTTCACGGGTCCCCTGTGAGGACATCGCAGCCCACTGGGGATCCACAGACCACAGGTTAAGAATCACTGTTACAGACTATATAGTCTTATAGAATCATAGAGTTGGAAGAGACCACAAAGGCCATCTAGTCCAGCCCCATTCTGCCATGCAGGAATACACAATCAAAGCATTCCCAACAGATGGCCATCCAGCCTCTGCTTAAAAACCTCCAAAGAAGGAGACGCCACCACACTACGAGGCAGCTTATTCCAAATGTCCAACAGCTCTGACTGTCATGAAGTTCTTCCTAATGTTTAGGTGGAATCTCTTTTCTTGTAGTTTGAAGCCATTGCTCCATGTCCTAGTCTCTGGAGCCGCAGAAAACACGCTTGCTCCCTCTTACTGAATACAGAGCAGTTACGGGTCCATAACTATGTTACAAACCCATAACTTCAGTGCGGAATGTCAGTAGCATTATCTACCAAACTTTTGTGGCCTGGAATTTTGGACCACGTGTGATTGAGATTTTGTCAAGAATGTAGAGGCTTCTGAAAGAAATGCAGCAAAATGACATTTTAACGCATATAATGAACAAGAAAAATATTCCCAAGACAAATAAAGAATGGGAACCAATAATGCTCTATTGGAAGAAAAAATGGAATATAAATGAGAATTTGTTAGCAATGGATTAGATATTAACAGAGGAGGAAGTCAAATAAAGGGCAGTGATGAAGAGTAGTAGAAAAAACTATGGATAATAAAAGGTGTCAGGAACAAGGAGCCATTTGTATGTTTGGAGTTATTTCTTAAAGTTAATTTTTGGATACAAAATTGATGATTAGGACTTGAGTGTGTCAGATATGGAATTTATATGTTTATAGAAGTTGGAATGAGATAACGTGACTAATCATCTCTCTTGGACAGTAGAACGGGGGAAGTTATTATTTTTTTTTTAAGAAGAATTAAGGTGAATGTCAAATAATATAAAGAAAATGAAGGAAGACATGGAAGAAAAATTAGAAAAATAATAGTGTGTGAGAGGGTATGAGAATGTGAATGGAAGTGAATGGAATGAGAGGGAACAGGAGAGTAGAGGGAATATGAAAGGATGTAGAATGACCATGTTGGACATGGATGTTAAGATAAATAAGAAAGGAAATTGAATGTATGTAAATATGCTTAATTCTCTCGGATAAATAATATATATATATTTTTAAAAAGAAAGAATGCTTCCAGGAAGGCCACAAGCAGGGCATGGAGGTGAAACCTCTCCTGTTGGTGACTTCTGCATGAGTAGCAAGCATGTTATAGTGGTTTGAATGTTGGACTAAGACACTAAGAGGCCCAGGTTCAAATCCCCGCTCAAGCATGGAACCCACTGGGTGATCTCAGGCAAGTTCCACTCTCTCAGCCTCAAAGGAAGACAATGGCAAACCTCCCATAAATAAATATTTTCCTAGGAGAGCTTTTTCATGGTGTAGTGTAAGCAGTTTCCAGTGTGTATTAGCTAACATGGATGCATGGGCCTCTACGAGAATCATGTTGGCTCTTAAGATTGCCTTCCTGTGAGGCTGAGAGGGTGGGACTTGCCCAAGGTTACCCAGTGGCTTTCTGTGGCTGAGCAAGGATTTCAGCCCTGGTCTCCCGGAGTCCCACTTTGACACTCAAACCACCACACCATGCTGCCTCTAAAATAGGATGTTCTTGGTGAGATTTCATAGAATCATAGAATCATAGAATTGCAGAGTTGGAAGAGACCACGAGGGCCATCCAGTCCAACCCCCTGCCACGCAGGAAATCTTGATCAAAGCATCCCCGACAGATGGCCATCCAGCCTCTGTTTAAAGACCGCCAAGGAAGGAGACCCCACCACGCTCCGAGGGAGTGTGTTCCACTGCCGAACAGCTCTTACTGTCAAAAAGTTCCTCCTCATTTGTCCAAGGAGGTTCACCATTGCCTTCCCCTTGGACAGAGGGAGTATAACTTGTACAAGGTCACCCAGTGGGTTTCCGTAGCTGAGCAGGGATTCGAACCCTGCTCTCCCAGAATCCTAGACCAACTCTCAAGCCACTAGACCAGTCGTTCTTAATTTGTGGTCTGGGGACCCCCAGGGGGCTATGGAGTCCACGAAGGCTTGAAGGCTGCTTGGCCCACCTCCTCTCCAAAGTGGAGTGGACTCATAATAGGAGCCAAGACACAGGCTGGCTGGCTTGGCCTGTGCATTGCCATTCAATCCACTACAGCCACAAACTTGAAGGAAGAAGCAGGAGAAAAGTCTTCCCTCCCCTTCCAGTGCCTCTGAGGGAAGGTTTAATGGACGGTGTAATTGTATTATTAGTATTAGTATTAGTATTAGTATTAGTAGGTATTATTATTACTATTAATACTATTGTTGTTGATGTTGTTTTAACTCTTGAGTTAAGTCTACAGAGTTCGCAGCAACAAGAGATATTTAAAGGATGGAGGCTGGAGCAAGCTTGTTTTCTGCTGCTCCAGAGACTAGGATCCGGAGCAATGGGTTCAAACTACAGGAAAAGAGATTCCACCTAAACATTAGGAAGAACTTCCTGACTATAAGAGCTGTTCGGAAGTAGAATTGGTTGCCTGGGAGTGTGGTGGAGTCTCCTTCTTTGGAGGTTTTTAAAGACAGGCTGGATGGCCATCTGTCCGTAATGCTTTGATTGGGTATTCCTGCATGGCAGGGGGTTGGACTGGATGGCCTTGTGGTCTCTTCCAATTCTATGATTCTATAAAGGGGTTCCCTAATAAAGAAAAGGTTAAGAGCCATTGGACTTGACAACACTGACTCACTAATTTAAAGACTACTGCACTATATTTATTAATAATTTACAGTAGGACCCCTGTACCCACTGGGGATTGGTTCTGGTGGGGCCATGGATACCAAAAACCGTGGATAATAGTGAATGCCATTGGTTTAAAATACCATAGAGTTGCCTTGGAGGACCTAGAAAATGGCTAGAGAGGACACGTTTTCTAGGAAGACTCTATGGTAGGTGTGCTGTTTTGTGGCCCATGGATAACTGAATCAGTGGATAATGAATTAGTGGATATGGGGGTCCTACTGTACTTCTTAGTTGCTTTACCCTCCACTTGCCCTCCCATGGTGCTCCAGATGGTGTTCATGGATTCCCCCCTCCTCACTTTTCTTCTCAAGAAGAGACAAAAGGACTAGCCCATCATCCCCCAATCAGTTTCCCTGAATCGTAGAGTGAACACTGTGCAACAAGCCATGTGGCAGCGCATCAACCCCGCTTCCCCTTCCCACACAGTAGAAAGTCTTCTCCACTCATCTGTTGACCATCACGGCGAGTTGTCAACTCTCCCTGTCGCTCTCTCAGACACACAAACAACTTCTTTTTTTAAAAACTCCCTTTCTAATTTTAAATCTCCCCAAAACATGCCTAACCGGCTACAGAAATGTTGCTAGCAAAACAAAAAGCTGGTCAAAATGAATCCCAGGTGGAGGACTTGCGTTTCTTTCTCACAGGAAACTTGATGGGGATGGGTTGCGGGGAGCGGCTCCAACAGTGCGCAGAACAAATTGGATCCCATCGCCTCCCACTTTGACACCTAGGTGATGTTTCCAACTTTGGGCTTCTCTAAACGCTCAAAATAATCCTCAGAATTCACATGGAAATCCATCTGTCTTAATGGAAATGGTCATCAATGTGTCGTATTTGGAAGGGGGACAGCTAAAAACTCCATAAACTGTGTCCGGAGAGCCTTCACAACTTTTCTCGGAGTTTTTAAAAAGCTCCACAAAGAATGTGCATGCCCATTCATTAAGACAGTCACATTCGCATCCGTTGGACTTTCAGCTTAGTGAGTGATCGGTAAGGTGATAAAATGGCAATCTTTTCTCCTCTTTTCTTCCCCCCCCCCCTTTTCTAAATATGAAGAATTGCTTGTGAACACCATGGTAAATGGGGTTGTTTTTTTTTAAGAAAAAAACTTTGGTAGCAGCAGATTTAAAAGTGTGAGTAATTCACTCAAGTCGGAAGCTTTCACGGCCGGCATCCATAGGTTTTTTGTGGTTTTTTTCCAGGCTGTGAGGCCGTCTTCTGGAAAAGTTTATTTCTGACATTTCATCTGCATCTGTGGCTGGCATCTTCAGAGAATGGCTGGGTAGGAGTGTGGGAGGGGGGTTATATACTGTGAGCCCCTATTGGGGAGGATATGTAAATTTGTGTATTTGAATGGCTGGTTTCTGGGTGGAGATATGCAAGGAGGTGGATATCTTCTGGGTGGAGAAATGCAAGGATTTACATATCCTCCCCAACAGGGGCTCACAGTATATAACCCCCACACACACTCCTACCTAACCATTCTCTGAAGATGCCAGCCACAGATGCAGGCGAAATGTCAGAAATAAACTCTTGCAGAATGCAGCCTCACAGCCTGGAAAAAAAACCAAGGAAAATTCACACAAGGTCGCCATCTTGGCTAGAGGGCATGCAAAGTTTATGGGGGCTGTAAAACTATTCCCCTCCATCATATAGACAAGCCCATTGGAAGCTCTGTGTAGTTGAGAGATGTCCTCTTCCACCATGTTCCATTGTCTTCTCTCTTCATCGCGAATTACATCCACGAATTACATGATGTCATGCAAAAGAGGTGAATCTCCTGTACCTTTAATAGTAATGGAAAAGATGGCTTTTCTGCACAATTATTAAAGGTGCACAAGCGCCAGGCCTCTTCTTTTGGACATGGCTGCCTTAGCTCTGCAGCAGCTGGTGGATAAAAGAGGGGATAACAAATCGGGGCTGCAACCCAGCATCCCTGTGTGTATGTGTGTGTGTGCGCGCATGCCTCCAAGTCGCTTATGGCAACTCCATGAATTTCATGGGTTTTCCTTAGGCAAGGAATGCTCAAAGGTGGTTACATCCCCATAGTGTAACCTAAATATCCATATATATGCTATGCCAGCATTACACTAATAGCAGAATAGCAACATTGCCCAACACATGTCAGTGACTGGGTGTTGTTGTGCAATGGGAAACTGCAATGCGCAAATGCAATGTGCAGTGCTCAAACACAGTACACAGTGGGCAGTGTGGAACCACAATGCACAGCACTGCTTCGTGCCCAACGCCCCTTCCGCTACTGTCAGCAGAATCCATCGGTTGCATTATGGCAAATAATGCAATAATGTAACATTCGCAAGCATATGCCACTAACAGAATACCACCCCTGTTCTGGGTTTTAGTCCGAACTGCATGGGAGAGATCAAAGCCACTTGAAGCTATTGGGGTGTTTTGTTTATATCTTCCATTTCTCCCATTTCTCCCATTTGTGGGACCCAGAGCAGGTCACAAATTTGAGTTGAAACAAAATAATAGGTTCAGCATCTGGGCTAACTCCTTTAAAGTTCAGACTAAAACCTGGAGTGGATTCATTGCTCTCACTGACATAGAAGCTACCAGCTGCGACTGCTGTAAGGTGGCCTCATGTAAAAGAGCAGAACTAGGACAAGTACATTTTTAATAGTAGTGCAAAGAGAGTGAATGGGCCTCTCTTCTACATCACTATTAAAGGTACAAGAGCCCCATTTTCTTTTGTATCAGTTCTTTTCTGTTTCCTTTCTCTCAGGAACACTTTTTATTTATTTTTATTGTGCAAACATTGTAATTTTTTTTTTTAAATGTGTTGTTTGGCACTCTGCTTGGGATGTCGGTCTTTGTAAATGGCCTTACATGTGCGCAAAATAGAACTAAGTAGGTTTTTCGTGGGTTTTTTCCATGCTGTGAGGCCGCGTTCTGGAAGAGTTTATTCCTGATGTTTCGCCTGCATCTGTGGCTAGCATCTTCATTTTCTCTGCCATTTAATTTTTTTATTACCAGTATTTATTTGTAACCCGCTCTTCAGCCACAAGGCTATCAGAGCGGCTTACAAATTGTTTTTAAGCAATAGCAATTTACACATCCACACTGCATTAAGCAGTTTCCAATGTGTGTTAGCTAATTGCCCCCACAAGCCGGGTACTCATTTTACTGACCTATGAAAGGATGGAAGGCTGAGTGAACCTTGGAGCCTGCTGGAATCGAACTTGCAACATGGTGGCTTGCAGTCCTGGCATTTAACCACTGCGCCACCAGGGCTCCCTGGCTTCATTTTCTCTGAAGATGCCAGCCACAGATGCAGGTGAAACATCAGGAATAAACTCTTCCAGTACACAGCCTCACAACCTGGGAAAAAAACATGGAAAACCTATGGATACCAGCCATGGAAGCCTTCAACTTCACATAGAACTGAGTAGTTTTGCAATGTCTATATGCACCTAGGAGCCGCCATGAGTGCCCTCTTGTACTCCTCTGAACTACATTCCTCAGCATACACTGAGTTGAGAAGGACTGGAAATTAAAACAGGGTAAATTGGGAACTGTGGTTCAAAAGAAAGAAACTAAAGCTTTGCAGCAAAGAATTCGAAGGTCCTCGCCAAAATACAGATCCTAGGTTTCTGTAGGATGAAACTATGACAATTAAAGTGGTATCAGATTGTTATACTTGTGCCATGTGGGTACAGTTTAGGATGAGACAGAGGAACTGTATTTCTTTTTCTTTTTTTATGATAGCAACTGGCATTCTTCTTGGGATGTATATCTTCATCAATAGCCTTATGTTTGCACAAAGTTGTATTGAGTAGTTTTGAAACATCTATGTTCATCTAGAGGCTTCCATGATGTCACAACATACAAGCATCCATTGTGCATGGTGCAAAGCACCATGGGCACTGTTACACATAAGGGCACTCCCTAATGGACATCTAGATACTACCTAGGAAGTGCCAGAGCACAACAGGGGCACACAGTGTGCATAAAAAGTTTCTAATGCACATCAGAAATTCCCAATGCACACCAGAACTTCCCAATGTGCATCAGACATTCCCAATGCACACCAGAACTTCTCAATGCACACCAGAACTTCTCAACGTACATCAGAAGTTCTCAATGTGCACTAGAGGTTCCCAATGCACATCAGAAGTTCCCAATGTGAATCAGAACTTCCCAATGCACATCAAACATTCCCAGTGTGCATCACAATTTCTTAATGCACATCAGAACTTTCCAATGCACACCAGAAGTTCCCAATGTGCATCAGACATTCCCAATGTGCACCAGAAGTTCCCAGTGCATATCAGAACTTTCCAATGCACACCAGAACTTCCCAATGTGCAGCAAACGTTCCCAAAGTGCACCAGAAGCGCCCAAAATGCATCAGAAGTTCCCAATGCACATCAGAAGTGCCAGAGGCACTTTGGAGCACTCTTGTGAGTGCCCAAATGCACATTTTCACAATTCACTCACAAGGTTTCATTGTGTTCCTGCAATGTAGACACAGATCCATAAAGTTATAAAACATAGACTGTGTTGTAGGACCGCTGTCAGTACTTCTTTCTGTATCTCTGTCTATACCTATAGTAGGCCCCATGGGACATTTTAGGGGGCCACATGGACTGCCAGAAATGCCCCCAACAAACCCAGACCAGAAGCGGATAGAAGTCCACATCTGGGTTTTTAAAAAATGGGTCTTGTTATAATATTAATTAATGCAAGGGGTGCTTATTTAAGAGGTGAATTGACATTCCTTTTTGCCAGAAAAAGAGATGGGGGAGTCTAGGGGGTTCATTTACTGCAAGAACATTGCCCACCCCTGACCTGTACCTACATAAATTAGCATATGCACATTTTAGGCCAATCAGCACCCTCTTTTTATCGCCTTCTTTGGGCAACATGGACCACCCGCTTGTGGGTTGAAGGCAGCTGCTGGAGAATTTGCATTGGCTGCACATGGATCATAAAGGTGCCCCTTTGGGATTCTTTCCCACCACCCGCAAATGCCCCCAAAGTCCTGTAACATTTTCAGAAACATCTGAAGATCATTAGGACCAAGATTTGGCTGGTATAATAAGGAGTTTATAGATCTGTTACATTTTTCAGCCATTCAATCAGGGCTTTCATGGGTTCATTTACGGCCAAAGAGGAGGGGGAAAAAATGAGGCAGATCCAAAATTAGATTTCCTGACATTTCCTTTAAAAACAAAAAAACAAAAAATAATTGTAGAGCACGCATGGAACTGGATGGGCGCCATTGTACTGCCGGGGTGGGGTGGTTAACTGGTCTCTTCACATGGCCTAGGCATTTTTGTTCATCTCAAGTAGAACAGACCCATGAAATCAATTGGAGTTACCTACGTATTGTGTCAACATTCAACAATGGATTCAATGGGTATATTGTACATGGGACTAAGCAACTGGGTTGTTGCTGTTGTTGTTGTTGTTGTCATGCGCCTTCAAGTCAACTCTGACATACTGTGAATACATCATAGGGTTTCCTTGGCAAGATTTATTTTAAATACTTGAAAGGATGTCATATGGAAAAAGAAGCAAGCTTGTTTTCTGCTGTTCAAGAGACTAGGACACAGAGCAATGGGTTCAAACTACAGGAAAAGAGATTCCACCTAAACATTAGGAAGAACTTCCTGACAGTAAGAGCTGTTCGGAAGTAGAATACATTGCCTGCGAGAGGCTGGATGGCCATCTGTCAGGCGTGTTTTGATTGTGTGTTCCTGCATGGCAGGGGGTTGGACTAGATGACCCTTGTAGTCTCTTCCAACTCTATGATTCTATGAGAGGAGGTTTGCCATTGCCTTTCTATAAGGCTGTTGCAGCTGAACATTAAGAAAACAAAACTAATGACCACAAATGATTTGCATACAGTTGCCCCTCCATATCCACATGTTCTACACCCACAGATTCAGCTGACCACAGCTCAAAAATATTGGGGGGAAAGGTGTGGGAATCCAAAAAGCAAACCTTGCCGTTCACCATTTTATATAAGGGACGCCATTTTATGACACCATTGTATTCCCTGGGACTTGAGCATCCATGGTTTTTGGTATCCATGGAGGGTCCTGGAACCAAACCCCAGAGGATCCTGAGGGCCCATTGTACATAAACTTTAAAGCAGACTATGAAGATGCTGAAATAGTTCACAATTTTCCATACCTTGGCTTAGTCATAAATCAGAACGGAGACCTTAGTCAAGACCTCAGAAGAAAACTAGGACTTGGAATAGCAGCTTTGAAGGATCCTCAAATGTAAAGCTATGTCGTTGAACACCAGTCAGGATTGTCCATACCACTGTAGAGTAGGACCCCTGTATCCACTGGGTATTGGTTCTGGGGAGGGCTGTGGATACTGAAAACCATGGATAATAGCGAACACCATTGAAAATAATGGGACTTCCAGTTTAAAGTACCATAGAGTTGCCTTGAAGGACCTAGAAAATGGCTAGAGAGGACACATTTTCTACGAAGACTCTATAGTAGGTGTGCTGTTTTGTGTCCTATGGATAATTGAGTCAGTAGATAATGAATCAGTGGATACGGGGGTCCTACTGTATTACTAATTTATAGGTGTGCTTGTCAAAGCTGGACAGTGAAGAAATCTGATAGGTAGAGGATCAACCCATTTGAAATCTGGTGCTGGAGGAGAGTTCTATGGATACCGTAAATTGATAAAAAGATAAAATGAATGGGTCCTAGAGCAATTCAGACCACATTACAGGTAGATAGGCTCATTCAAGGAAGCCATGGCCCTGAGTTTGCAAGACCTGAGCAAGACAGTTGGGGACAGGGTGCCTTGGAGGTCTCTCAGTCATAGGGTCACCATAAGCTGAAGTCGACTTGACAGCAAATAACAGCAAACAACAAAGGACAAGTATGACGTGCCCCAATTAATCCTTTGGGTTTCCTTGGCCTAGCAGGGATTTGAACCAGGGTTTTACAAAGACCTAATCCAACTCTGACAACACAGTGGGTTCCAGCAGGATTGGAGCCACTGTTTTTCAGATCAAAACCATTGTGGCCTACTCTACCCAAGCTCAAAGCTACCATTTGCCCAGTTGGGGAAATCATATGATGGTTCTTGTTCGTTCCAAGGAGATCCATTGAGTCAACTGCATTTACCTACATGTTGACTCACCACTCAAGAGCTAGTTCAGTGGATCTACTCTAGTATGAAGTAAACAATAGGATTCAGGTCAATAACAGCGTGGTTCATCCACATGGTCCCCCATAAGTCAAAGCTGATTTGATGACAATGAGCAACAGCAGCATGCTACAGTTGCAGCTGGTAACTTCTATGACAGTGGAGTGGTGGATCCATTGTGAATTTTAGTCCAAGCACTTGTGTTAAACCCCATCCACAAAATAAATTCAGCACACAGGATAGCTCCTCTAAAGTTCAAAGTAAAACTGAGAGTGGATTCATTGCCCCACCAGCAGGGGAGCCACCTGTTGCCACTCTCATGGCATGTGCTGTGGTCCAGGTTGGGTTGCCAGTGAAAAAGGAAAGGACCGTATTGCAATTCAGACCATAGAGAAACAGCTGATCTCAGCTTGGTGGGGGAGAGAAATGAGGGTGCCCTCTCAAATGGAGCGCAGCCACTTTTTCTTTTCCCCAGGAGCTGAGAGCAGCCAGATTTTCATAGTCTGAATTGCCTCTCCCCTCCTTCCCCTTCTCTCTAGTAAGGAGGAGCACCAGCAACTCCTCCGAGGGCTTAACAGCTGCAGGATGTGTGACGTTTTGGACAGAATGCAAGGGTAAGAGAATAGCCCTCTGTGCTAGGGTCATAAGAGTGAAAACCAGAGAGGGCCCCTGGGCCTTTAATGGTTGTGCAGAAGAGGGAATGTCAGCAGGTGAAATTCCCTCTTTTGCACAACCTTTAAAGGTACAGATATGGCAATGCTCCTTTCTAATAACTAATGGAGTGAAGCAAAGTTGTGTTCTTCTTCCAATTTTATTTACAATCTTCTTCAGTATGATGCTCCAAAGGGCTACAGCAGAGTTCAAAGAAGACAGCATCTATATACATTACCGTACTGATGGTAGCTTGTTTAACTTAAGCCGTCTGAGGGCTCACACCAAGACTCTAAACTATCTAGTCCGTGAGCTGCTCTTCGCCGATGATGCTGCCCTTGTTGCCCACACAGAAGCAGCTCTGCAGCGCCTAACATCCTGCTTCGCAAGAGCTGCAGAGCTGTCTGGGCTGGAAGTCAACCTGAAGAAAACAGAAGTTCTCTACCAGCCTGCACCACAGGACGAACACCACCATCCCGACATTGCCGTTGGCAAATCTGTGCTCAAGTCCATTCAGCAGTTCATCTACCTGGGAAGCATAATCTCCTCAGATGCCAAGATTGACAAAGAGATTGATCACAGATTAGCAAAGGCATATAGCACATTTGGAAGACTTTACAAAAAAGTCTGGAGTAATAAACACCTGAGGCGAAGCACAAAAATCAGTGTGTATAGAGCCATTGTACTGTCTATTCTCCTTTATGGGTCTGAGACATGGGTCACCTATCGCCAACACTTACGACTTCTCGAACGCTTTCATCAGCGCTGTCTACGCACAATCCTAAATATACACTGGACTGAATACATGACGAATGTTGCTGTCCTTGAGCAAGCAGGGATCACCAGCATTGAGGCCATGATATTGATTGAGAACACAGCTGCGCTGGGCAGGGCACGTTTCTAGGATGGAGGACCATCGCCTCCCAAAAATACTACTCTACGGTGAACTTGCCATGGGTCAGCATAAGAGGGGTGCTCCAAAAAAGCAATACAAGGACTCCCTGAAACAACATCTCAGGCTCGGCCAAATTGATCACCAACAATGGTCCTTCCTGGCCTCACATCGGGAGGCATGGAGACGCACTATCCACAATGCTGCAACCTTATTTGAGAACTCACGCCGAACAAGTCTTGAAGAGAAACGACAACGCAGAAAGAATCACAACCCAAAAACATCACCCAAGGAGACCTTCTGCTGTGCTTTCTGCAACCAGACTTGTTTATTTCAGATTGGCCTTTTCAGTCATTAGCATGCTTGCAGAAAGCCCGGGATGAGTCCTTCCTGAATCTTCGTTTGCGAAGAAGAGAGAGAGAGAGAGAGAGAGAGAGAGAGAGAGAGAGAGAGAGAGAGAGAGAGAAGAGAGAGAGAAAGGTACAGGAGCCTTCTCCAGTTTTCACTCTGGCAACTCAAGCTCCAGGTGATCTCTCTGGGTGTTCCACTCACAAATTACCTGGCACTCAGGAAGAACCAATCAGAGCCAAGTATTTGGAAATTAGGCAGGTCTGTGAATCATAGAATCATAGAGTTGGAAGAGACCACAAGGGCCATCCAGTCCAACCCCCTTCTGCCATGCAGCACTCCCAACAGATGGCCATCCAGCCTCTGGTTAAAAGCCTGGTTAAAACAGTGAATTCTGATGATGCCCAACACCATGCAAAATGTCTCACTGCACACTCATTGTTCATCAGAACACATAACACGCTGGGACACATTGTGCAACAGGATCATTGGGCAATGGCCACACTGCTGGTTCCACTTGCGCAAGGGTCCCAATGACGTCGCTACAACTCCGCTCCCTTCCGGAGAGTACGAACATTGTACAACAGCACAGTTCAACTTTATGCGCTCGTAAGTTAGTTTATGATGATGTAACTGGCCAACAAGATGCCACCCTAAATTTTTTAAACAGTAACAAAAACAAAACTAGCGGGCCTAAAAAGAAAAGCATAAACAGATGTACGGGGAGGAGAGAAACTTGGTCACCAGACATTAACAATTAATTTGTGAGTCTAAATACCTCCAAGGCTTTCTCCTGCTCATAATAAATAACAACGCATCGTTTCAGAGCAGAAGAAAAATACCAAACATTTCCTTAATCCAAAAGCAGGCAAGTCCAACATTTAAAAAAATAAATTAGGTGTAACTTCCTTCTTAACGTGTGGCTCAGATAGGGTCATATGGAGGAGAATGCTTAAAATGAAATGGATGCCCAAGGAACCCCCTCACCATTGAAGACTGGTTAATTAAATTAAACGACATAAAAGAAATGGACATATTAACTTATTTGATCATTGATAAAGATCTGAATAAGATGCAAAACAAATGGCTCCCCATTACAAGATACTGGGGAAAGAAATGGAACTTGAATGAAGAACTGTTAAAATAAAGGAATCTAAAGAGAGAAAATAATAATAATAATAATAATAATAATAAATGAATAAATATGTATAAATACAAATAGAAACAGATAAATAACAAGTGTGGATAGTAACATATGGTATATACACACAAACATATAAAGGTAGAATATATCACTTTCGGCAGGCCTTTCCTAATTAGATCCCGGCCTCAGGGGATCCTGGCTTCTTTTAGTCTGCTGGCCATTTATAGTATTTTATTGTATTTATTGTTTTTAATTGTTATTTTTTTGATCTGTTGGTTTTAATTTATAATTGTTTAATATTTTTTATGGGGGAGGGTGGGGTGGGGGGGTGTTTGGGGATTTTATCTGTATGGTATTTGAATTTTTGTAAGCCGCCCCAATTGTTTTAACAGAGGGGCGGGGTATAAATAAATATTATTATTATTATTATTATTATTATATAGAAAGAGGAAAAAATAGATCAGTACAACTTGCTCAAGCTACATTATAAAGAATAAGATGAAAAGGTAGAAATACCCTGCAAAATCAAAATTTACTAAAATTCAAAAGAAATGAAAATAAAGACAGAGAAATCTAATAATGGGAAGTCATAATACAATAGGGAGTCATAATAAATAGAAGATTCTGTACAATATGGCAATGAAGCATATTTATTTGGAAAATGATATTCGGATTGAAATATACTGATAATATGGTTTTAAAAACTGATGAATACTTGTTTTATATCATTTGGTGTATAATAAAAATATTTATTTTCCAAAAAATGAAATGGATGCCCAACATCCCCCCAAAACGCTTGCTTTCCTATGAAGTCCTTTAGCTGTTTGGAGTGTATTTGTCAATTTCTCGATTGCCCCAGTTACTGATAAAGAGAAGACGCATTCAGAGTAGATTACTGGGCAAATTTCTAATCCAGGATCTAAATCCAATTGCAAGCCCTGGTTAGAGTAGACCCATTGAATCTTATGTCAACACTTACACAAACACAAGACTGAGGCCTAAATCCAGAGCTAGACCCAGCTTGATTATACCCATTGAACCAATTGTTGACCTTACTTTCCAACATTTCACAGATGAAAACCAGGATGGGGTGGCCAAGCAACATCAGAGTGGGGTCAGGATGGCAAATCTCTATTTTAATCTTTTTAAATTCAATATTATTTTAAGGGGTGGGCGGGTTAGAGTATAGAT
Organism: Gambelia wislizenii; assembly: GCA_030847615.1. Classification (NCBI taxonomy): domain Eukaryota; kingdom Metazoa; phylum Chordata; class Lepidosauria; order Squamata; family Crotaphytidae; genus Gambelia; species Gambelia wislizenii. The sequence continues at coordinate 17,014,535 of JAUMIR010000014.1, read as the reverse complement.
GTAATTATGGAGTTTTATACTGTATGCTGCCCTGATTGTGTTGCAGAGGGGTGGGATAGAAATAATTATTCTACTTTATATTTAATAATAATCTACTAATTATTAAAACCTATTAATGAAGAAGAACACACAACGTAGGAGAGGCTGCAGCAGTTTGCTTTTGCCTGAGCTGACTGGGAAGGGCAAGATTCATTTCTCATCTGCTGAGTTAATTGAAGGCAAATGACTTTGGCACTTTGAGCTGAGTTTGCAGCAATTGAAGTATGCTGAGGATGAAGGGGGACAATGAGAGAGAGAGAGAGAGAGAAAAAAAAACGGGACATTTAAAAAACAGCTGAGAAAGTGGGATGACAGAGGACCAGACGACAGGAGTCTGAGCTCCCTCTGAAATGATCTGGCAGCATTAGACCGCCACGATCCTATGTAATTGAGCCTCCTTGGCAATTATCAATAAGAAGTATACTACATAAATGATTAAGCACTACAAATATTAAGACAGCAATTATTATTGAGTCATCCCAGCAATCATAAAATCTGCCTGCAATCTATCATGCACTTGGGAGTCACCTACACATTTCTCAGTGCGCACTGTGCTGCAAAAACTTTCCTATTTATGGATGTTTCAGTGATAACGGATGGAAAAGGTAATTTGTCCTCCCCTACAAACATTTGCAAAAAAACAAATTGCACTAAGCAAGATTGTACTGGTATGGTGTAGCGGGAGACCTGGGTTTGAATCCCTGCTCAGCCATGGAAACCCACCTTGGTCAGGTCCCCCACTCTTTGAGCCTCAGTGGAAAGCAAGGGCAATGCAAGATCTGAAGAAATCTTGCCAAGCAAACCCAACAATGGGATAAATTTGAAAACACATAACAACAACAAACGCCTTGCTCGTTGTATGTGGATGCTCATGCACATTTGCTGGTGTGTTCATTTTCATATTTGGGATTGTGGTTCAGGTTATATTCATTCGTTAAAATCTTAGAATTGTAGAGTTGGATGGAACCACAAGGGTCATCTAGTCCAACCCCTGGCATGCAGGAATCCACAACTCAAGCACTCCTGAAAGATGCCCATCCATCCCTCTATTAAAAGGCCTCCAAAGAAGGAGTGCCTGCCACCCTCCAAGGCAGCCCATTCTACTGTTGAACAGTTCTTACCATAAAGAAGTTCTTCCTAATGTTTAAGTGGAATCTCTTCCAATTGGAATACAATGGTTCATGGTCTAGCCTCTGGAGCAGCAGAAGACAAGCTTGCTCCATTTTCTACATGAAATTCAGATATTTAAAGATGGTATTTAAACATTTCACCTTTCAGGGCTTATCTACATGGGCTAAATACCCCAGCTAGCCCCTGTTCTAGAGCCCTGCAGCCCATATGACCGGAGGGGATCTGCCCCGTTCTGTCCCCAGGCAGACATCACCATCTCCAGGGCAGATACTGGGCCAAGATATGGGCAAGCTGGGGTACGGTCTGATAAAGGGATCTAGGAGTCTTAGTGGATCACAAGCTGAACATAAAGTCATCAGTGTGGTGCAGCAGCTAAAAAAGCCAATGCGATTCTAGGCTGCATCAATGGGAATATAGTGTCTAGATCAAGGGAAGTCATAGTGCCACTCTATTCTGCTTTGGTCAGACCTCACCTGGAATACTGTGTCCAGTTCTGGGCACCACAATTCAGGGAGGATATTGACAAGCTGGAATGCGTCCAGAGGAGGGCAACCAGGATGGTGGGAGGTCTGGAAGCCATGATGCCCTATGAGGAGCAGCTTAGGGAGCTGGGTATGTTTAGTCTGGAGAAGAGAAGGTTGAAAGGTGACATGATAGCCATGTTTAAATATTTGAAGGGATGTCATACTGAGGATGGAATCTGCTTGTTTCCAGACCTTGGAGTGTGGTGGAGTCTCCTTCTTTGGAGGTTTTTCAACAGAGGCTGGATGGGCATCTGTTGGGAATGATTTGATTATGTATTCCTCCATGGCAGGGGGTTGGACTAGATGGCCCTTGGGGTCTCTTCCAACTATATGATTCTGTGATCATCCTGTTTGCCCTTCTCTGGACAAGTTCAATCTCCTTCTTGAACTTAACGCCCAGGAGTGGTCACAGGATTCCAGGCAAGGTCTGACCAAAGCAGAACAGAGCAAGACTACAGGTTGACTCCTTTATCTGTGGGAGATATGTTCCAAGACACCCCATGGATGCCTGAAACAATCAATAATAGGGAACTCTATTATTTTCGGTGAGAGGAACACCAAAAGTTGACCACATAATCACATTGGAGGACTTAGAAATGCCTAGAGAGAACATACTTTTTCAGATGTGGATAAGTGAAACGGTGGATACCAAGTCCATGGATATAGGGGTTGACCTGTAGTACTTCCCTCAGGCAGTGATTTTCTTGATGTAGCCTAAAATTACATTGGCTCTTTTGGCAGCCGCATCACACTTTTTACTCAATACATGTGGTGGAGTCTCCTTCTTAGGAGGGTTTTCAACAGAGGCTGGATGGCCATCTGTAGGGAATGATTTGATTGTGTGTTCCTGCATGGCAGAATGGGGTTGGACTGGATGGCCCTTGAGGTCTCTTCCAACTCCATGATTCTATGTGGTGTTTATGGCAATGCAACCTTAATGTAGGATCTCCACCACTGACCTTTTTTTTTTTTTTTTTTTTTTTTTTTTTTTTTTTTGGATTAGAGGTCCCAGATTCCTCCAGATGGTACCACTAAGCTCTGGAAGTGGTACGGACTAGGGAGAGGAATACATTTTACAATTTCTATCTGCGTACTTTGGTTCCCAGTCTGCAAAGCAAGGACATCTGGTGAGGGCCACAGCTGTCCACACCAGCTGTAAGGGAAGCCTCCTGTGTCTTAAGCAATGTAGCAGAAATACATGAAAAGAAACATCCCCTCACACACACACCCCAAAAAAAATCTGCAAAAACCATCCCTACACCTCCCGTCCGGCTAAGGCTGAGTGTGAATTTGTTAAATCCACATTAAGCCCCCTGAAGTCCTGTCATGTTTATTTTCACTCTTTCAGACTGCTGGGATCAAATTGGGATCCCATTTGCTAAGGAGGCATGTTAATTAATAAAACCTATTTATTTGCTTAGAGATGGCTGCAGCCATGGGGTCACATTTATTGTAATTGTTATTTCAAACAAAAACCCAGGGTTGGACTCTGAGAGGGAGAGAAGTTGGAAGGGAGATGGATTTATTTTTCTTCGGAAGAATTTACAGCTAATGCCCTCTGGGCTCTTTCGGTCTTTTCAATTATACTCAAGAACAGGGAAACGCAGCAGGAATGAAAAAAGAAAGGAAGAAATACTGACAGAGTGAGAGAGACAGGGAAAAGAAATGAAGCCACAAAAAAAAAAAAGAGGACTGTTAGAAGCAGCGACACTGCAAAATTCAAAACTGCTTGCTTCTTAAGTCAAAAACCAGCACATTTATAATAATTGGACGTACAGTTATCCCTTCCTATTCGCTGGGGTTTGGTACCAGGACCCCCCGTGGATACCCAAATCCATGAATACTGAAGTCCCATGATATGCAATGGCATAACAAAATGGTGTCCCTTATATAAGATGGCAAAATCAAGGTTTGCTTTTTGGATTATTATTTTTTAAAAAATATTTTCATTGAACAGTCATAAGAATCTGTTATTCCACATCATGGTTATGTATTTGTTTGATATATAACAATCAAAAAACTCATTCTCATTGAATATAGCATTTGATTTATAACATACATTTAGTTTTGAGTTTCTCCTTTTTGTGGGGCATTATTAATATGGGCCAAATTCCTGTATCACTGTCTTTGTTGTGTAACTTTATGCCCACCTGACAGAGCTGTTTGGAAGTGGACCACATGGGAGTGTGGCGGAGTCTCCTTCTTTGGATATTTTTAAACAGAGGCTGGAGGTTATGTGTCGGGAATGATTTGATTGTGTATTCCTGCAGGGCAGAATGGGGTTGGACTGGATGGCCCTTGGGGTCTCTTCCAACTCTATGATTCTATGATTCTGTACTTAGCTGTACAGCCAAGGCAGTAAGAAGTTAGTGGATTGTGAAGTTGTGTATTAGGACACCGGCAAGAGTACCCAATGTGCATTTGGTGCCTGGGGTGTGTTGTAACCAATGTTACATAGTGACGTAATAGCAACCTCTTGCTGGATAGATCTGGAAGCCTATGAGGAGTGGCTTAGGTATGTTTAGCTGGATATTTTTAGCCTGGAGAACAGAAGGTTGAGAGGGGACATGATAGCCATGTTTAAATATTTGAAGGAATGTCATACTGAGGCTGGAGCAAGCTTGTTTTCTGCTACTTCAGAGACTAGGAGACGGAGCAATGGGTTCAAACTACAGAAGAGATTCCATCTAAAATTAGGAGGAACTTCCTGGCAGTGAGAGCTGTTCAAAGATTCAATAGACTGCCTGGGAGTATGGTGGAGTCTCCTTCTTTGGAGGTTTTTAAACAGAGGCTGGATGGCCATCTGTCCAGAATGCTTTGATTGTGTATTCCTGCATGAAGGGGGTTGGACTAGATGGCCTTGTGGTCTCTTCCAAGCTCTATGAGTTTGCTATGCCATTGTATATAATGGGAGTTGAGCATCCACAGATCCACGGATCCTGGAACCAAACTCCAGTGGATACCGAGGGCCCACTGTACCTACATAGACACACACCCCACCTCAGCAAGTCTTTGCAAGTTGTAGCAAGAAATCAATTAAGCCTTGCAAAATTCGAGCAATCTGCTGGTCTGCTAGCTGAGCTGGAAACTTCCAGCTTTCCTCTTGCCTCAAGCTGAACCTCCCCAAAACTGGAGAATTTCCACCTTGATCTTCTGCCTGGAAATTATCCCCCCCCCCAAAAAAAAAAATAGATATTCAGGGCCAGGGCCTGAGATCTATCAACCCTAGTTGGGTATTCTTCAAGTCATACAAAGGGCCTAGATATTTTGTACTGTCCTGTTCTGTCAGCATTTACTACATTTTTAGTAAACGTTTTATATTAAAAGGAAGGAATCCAATTGCTGTTTAACCATTACTACCTTTCTTTTTAAAATATTTTTGAGCTTTTTTAAAGGTGAAAAAAAAAATCTCAGAGAGAGGCTACAAACATTGCTCCTGCCCCACATTTTTGAAATAGGGCCGTCATAGGGCCATCATCTCTCAACTCCAGTGCAACCCCTGGAAAGAATGTTATGTGATATAGCACCATTTCCAGAGAGAAATCTAGCCTATTGTGAAACCATATGGCCGCGGCTATATTCCCAAACTTCTCAAAGAAACATCCTTCTTGGTTTTGAACTTTTAAAAAAGGAGGAGACGGTTTTAAAGGTTCTGAGACTCCCCACGGATTCACTGTAAGCTTAAATTTGTTCTTGCTGCTTTGAAACTGAGTCCTTTTTGCCCAGTGGTAAAATGTGGGATTTTTAGCTTGGTGAGCAAATTATGATCTTTAGAAGGAGGTCATTTCCTGCGTCAGAGTTAAAATTCGGCATTTGGCCTGGGAGCCGAGTTGCTCAAGAGTTGCTCTTTAGAAAACTGCCCATGGAGAGTTGTGGAGTGAGAGGCAATGTTGTGTAGCGGTTAGAGTGCCAAACAAAAATCATAGACTCCAGTGGCGGACATCACATCTTGTGACACAGAGTTCGGTTAAACCATCAGTGCTTGGAAAAGTGGTGTGGGCGGGTTGGACTACAACTCCCCGAATGCCAGGATTTTGAGAGTTGTCATCCAAAAATATCCACACTTTTCAGATCTAAAAATCATTCTCCTTTTGTGCAAAAAAAGTGTGCCCCCCTCTGTGTGTGTGTGTGTGTGCCTTCAAGTCTAGTACTGATCACTTTTATGAACTGGTTGACTTTGAGTTTTAGTAGAAAAAAACTTTTGCTCTCCAATTCCTTGTCCACATGCCTCATTTTATAAGCCTTGCTCTTAAGTGTTGGTTCCTTTACAATCCTGCAATCTATGCATGCCTACCTGGAAGTAAATCCCGTTGATCTCAGTCAGTCTAAGTTCTGAGCTGAGCTGGCAAGAGATCCCTTCCTGTTACTTTTTGCATTGTTCAAAGAGGAATCTGTTATCATTACACCATAAAAAGGTGAGCTATTCCATTGCTCATTACTTTTGGTTGCTTAAAAAAACCCTTGGGATTAGTTAAATTAGTTAATTTACACATTGTAAACTGCTTAGAGAGTGCTTAGTGTGCTGTAAAAGCAGTGTTAGATGTGTAGGAACTATTGCTTAACAGTTTGTAAGCCGCTCTGGGAGCCTTTGTGTCCGAAGAGCAGGGAATAAATAAATAAATGAATAAATAAATAAATATTTGATACAGAAAGACAAACTTAAGGAATAACAGTCAAAAAGTTTCAAAAGCACCCTTGAAAAATAACTTTGGCTGGAATTCACAATTGCAGTAACAAATACGTAACCTAGAGTTACACCTCTGCAAGTGATTTGTCTTTGCAATCCCTACGTATTCACAATCATGGCAATAGTTTAGGGCAGTGGATTTTAATTTGTGGTCTGGGATCCCCCAGGGGGCCGCAGTGTCCACACAGGGGGTCTGTGAAGGCTTGAAGTTTGCTCAGCCCATGTGACAGGAGCCAAGGCAAAGGCTTGCTGGCTGGCTTGGCCTGTGCATTGCCATTCAATCTGCACCAGCCACAAACTTGCAGGAAGAAGCAGGAGAAAGTCTTCCTTTCCCCTCAAGTGTCTCTGAGGGAAGGTTTCATGGATGGTGTAATTGTGTTGGTGTTGGTGGTGTTGGTGGTTTCCTGGGGTCCTTTGCAATGAAAGATATTCAAAGGGATTCCCTGGTAAAGAAAAGGTTAAGAGCCACTGGACTAGGGAATATGTAGGGATCATCGAAGTCCCCTAATCCTGCCTTACCAGGCAGCAGCTGCTGTGAGCAATGGGGGTCTGTCCTCCTTTCGATCAGGGTGCAGCAGAGTGCTGTTTCCGCCCGTATCCTACCAGCGATCTCCAGTGCAAGAGGGAATTGCAACAGGGATCCTGCTTCTGATCGTCATCCTGGAGATCCCTGACAGGAGGAGGAAAGATACATCAGTCTGCTGTGCCCTGATTGACAGGAGAACAGAACTCCATCACGCACAGCAGCTGATGACTGATGGAGGATGGGGAGTGGGCCAGGAGATGCTATTAGGTTAAATATACACCCTAAGGTGGCTAAAAAAGCCAACACAATTCTAGGCTGCATCAATAGGAATATAGTGTCTAGATCAAGGGAAGTAATAGTGCCACTCTGTTCTGCTTTGGTCAGGCCTCACCTGGAATCATGTATCCAGTTCTGGGCACCACAATTCAAAAAGGATATTGAGAAGCTGGAATGTGTCCAGAGGAGGGTGACCAAAATGGTGGGAGGTCTGGAAGCCATGATGCCCTATGAGGAGCGGCTTAGGGAGCTGAGTATGTTTAGCCTGGAGAAGAGAAGGTTGAGAGAGGACATGATAGCCATGTTTAAATATTTGAAGGGATGTCCTATTGAGGATGGAGCAAGCTTGTTCTCCACTGCTCCAGAGACTAAGACATGGAGCAATGGGCTCAAACTACAGGAAAAGAGATTCTACCTAAACATCAGGAATACCTTCCTGACAGTAAGAGCTGTTCGGAAGTGGAATACACTGCCTGGGAGTTTGGTGGAATCTCCTTCTTTCGATGTTTTTAAACAGAGGCTGGATGGCCGTCTGTCAGGAATGATTTGATTGTGTATTCCTGCGTGGCAGAATGGGGTTGGACTAGATGGCCCTTGTTGGTCTCTTCCAACTCTAGGATTCTATTATTCTAAGGCTGTAGCCACACTGCAGAATTAAAGCAGTTTGACACCACTTTAACTATCATGGCTCCATCCTATGGAATCCTGGAGTTTGTAGTTTGTTGTAGCACCAGAGGCTTCTGACAGAGAAGGCTAACTAACTCACAAAAGTACAAAAGTAGAATCCCACAGCATTGAGCCATGGCAGTTAAAGCGGTGTCAAACTGCTTCAATTCTTCAGTGTGGCTACAGTCATAGTCACTGATTTAGAATTTCAGCCTTTTAAAGGTACCTAGTAATGCTATGCACTGTGGAAGTCAAATACTGCAGCATTCCTATATGTTACTTCAGAGCAGCTTGTGACTCCCATTGTCATTGGGGTGGTGGAATCCACTTTGTTTTTATGTCTGAACTTTCAAAGAGGGACTGAACCATTAGGAGGGGTAGGGTTCAGCACTCCAGATAAATTCTTTGAAGTTCTGACTAAAACCCAAAACAGATTCACAGTCCCACTCTCGTGAGAGCCACCAGCCACCTCTGTTTTCACATGACACCCTTGTACCAAAAAAAGAGGGGGGACTCATAAGGAACTCATTATATGGACTGCTTGTGACGTTTTACTTCTGAGCTCTGCTGATGAATAGACATGCCTAGAATAGCCCTGGGACCCTCCATCCCTATTCAGTTACAATTTGATCCTTACAGAAATATTGCAAAGCTCATAGAATCCAAGAGCTAGAAGAGACCCCAACGGTCATCCAGTCCAACCCCCTACCATGCAGGAATTCATAATCAAAGCACTCCCAACGGATGGCCATCCAGCCTGTTTAAAAACCTCCAAAGAAGGAGACTCCACCACACTACCAGGCAGTGCATTACACTTCCGAACAGCTCTTACGGTCAGGAAGTTCTTCCTAATGTTGAGGTGGGATCTCTTTTCCTGTAGTTTGAACCCATTTTTTCGTGTCCTAGTCTCTGGAGCAGCAGAAAACAAGCTTGCTCCATCCTCAGTATGACATCCCTTCAAATATTTAAACATGGCTATCATGTCGTCTCTTGACCTTCTCTTCTCCAGACTAAATATGCCCAGCTCCCTAAGCTACTTTTGCACTTTAAACTCAGTTTGCAGCACTAGAAGTAGCTGAGGACAAAGGTGGAAAGTTAGAGAAGGAGAGAAAAACCAGGACATTTTAAAAGCCATTGAAAACATGGGACAGCAGAGGATTTATCAGGACTCTCCCTGCCAAATTGGAGCAGTTAGAGGAGATGTTAAGGTAACTCATGTGGCACTTCTCTTCCTCACCACTTCATCCTCACAGCAACCCTGTGAGGTAGGTCAGGCAGAGAGAGAGAAAGAGAGAGATTGGCCTGAGGCCACCCTGGTGAATTTTTCACAGCTCATCTTTAAAAGGTGAAATTTCCCTTTGTGGTTTCAACCTTCTCCATACGAAACTTGGCAGCCTGAGAGGGGTTTGGAAGGGGCAGAGAGAAATGTGGTCCCGTTCTATTTTTGACTTTCCCTTAATGAGCAAGTCTTATTCTTGGGAAAACATTTCATTCCTTTGCAAGGACTGTGGAAAATTCAAGACTCTTGTTTCCCCTTTTCCTCCTGTGGGAGAATGAGATGGCGTGTAATTTGCCCTGTGGAAAAAAAGAACGAAAAGAAAAGAAAGCCAGGAGGTGTCGTGACAGTTTGAGGAGCGAGCTCTGAATTCCCCTAGAAGACTCAGCATGAGGACTCTGCTTCTCTTGCCAAAATTAACAGGGTGACTAGCAGCAGTTCCCTGAATTGTACATCTTAACATGTCTGTGCACCTTTCCTTGAAGGTGTTTGAGGTTCTCCTCCTCATGTTCTCCTCACAACAACCCTGTGAGGGAGGTTAGGCAGAGAAAATGCCACAGGCCCAAGGCTACTGAATAAGCCTCCTGACTGAGTCAGGATTTGCATCTTCCAAGTCCTGGCCCTACATTAAAGCACATGGATTTGTGCAATGCTGCCTCATTAGTAAATTGTGATGTTGCACAAGCAAAATGAAGGCATGCTTGATAGCAATAGCAATAGCATTGACATATCTATACCGCTTATCAGTGCCAAAGCACGCACTATGCAGTTTACAGTGTGTTAGCTAATTGCCCCCAAAAGCTGGGTACGGTAGGACCCCCATATCCATGGGGGATTGGTTCTGGGCCCCACCACAGATAACGAAAACTGAAGATAATAGCGAACACCATTGAGAATAATGGGACTTCCGGTTTAAAATACCATAGAGTTACCTTGGAGAACCTAGAAAATGGCTAGAGAGGACACCTTTTCTAGGAAGACTCTATGGTAGCTGTGCTGAAACTGAAACCATGGATAATTGATACTGCGGATGGTGAATCCATGGATGCGGGGATGCTATTGTACTCATTTTACTGACCTATGGAAGGATGGAAGGCTGAGTCAGCCTGGAGCCCTACAGGATCAAGCTCATAACCTTCATGGCTCCAGTATCAGCATTTAACCACTGCACCACCAGGGCTCAGATCAAATGTTTGCATGGTGTGCAACTACATGCATGATACACATTTGAATCACCTACAATATCAGAGGCAGGGTGTATCTATGTATACGGTAAGTTGGCAGGGAATGCAAGATGGAGGGTGCCGTTGCAGGCTCCCATAGACATCTTGTTGGCCACTGTGGGGTAGAAACGTTGGACTAGAAAGGCTTTTGCTCTGAACCAACAAAGGCCTTTGGTGTGATCTAACATGGCTTCTTCTTGAAAGGCATTTGGTCTGATCTAAATGGCTTCTTCAAGAAAGACCTTTGATCTGATCCAACATGGCTTCTTCTTGAAAGGCCATTGGACTGATCAAACATTTGCTTCTTCTTGAAAGGCATTTGTTTTGATCAAACTTAGCTTCTTCTTGAAAGGCCATTGGACTGATCCAACATGGCTTCTTCAAGAAAGACCTTTGATCTGATCAAACATGGCTTCTTCGAGAACGTCCTTTGGTTTGATCCAACATGGCTTCTTCTTGAAAGGCCATTGGACTGATCCAACATGGCTTCTTCTTGAAAGGCCATTGGACTGATCCAACATGGCTTCTTTTAGAAAAGTCTTTGATCGGATCCAACATGGCTTCTTCAAGAAAGGCCTTTGGTTTGATCCAACATGGCTTCTTCAAAAAAGGCATTTGGTCTGATCCAACATGGCTTCTTCAAGAAAGGTTTTTGCTCTGATCAAACATGGCTTCTTCTTGAAAGGCATTTAGTCTGATCAAACATGGTTTCTTCTTAAAAGGCCTTTGGTTTGATCCAACATGGCTTCTTCTTCTTCTTCTTGAAAGGCCTTTGATCTGATCCAACATGGCTTCTTCAACGAAGGCTTTTGGTCTGATCCAACATGGCCTCTTCTTGAAAAGCATTTGGTCCGATCCAACCTGCCTCCTTCTTGAAAGGCATTTGGTCTAATTTGGTCTGGCTTCTTCTAGAAAGGCTTTTCATGTGATCTAATATGGCTTTTTATAGAAAGGGCTTCAGTCTGATCTGAAATGACTTCTAGAAAGAGTTTCTTTGCTCCAGTGTTGTGTTCTTATGTTCTAAAGGGATGGAAAACTGTGGATCATCCAGGGATCAAATTCCAGGGGCAAATCTGAGCCACACAAGCCCTCAAAATGTATGTGGTAGGGATTTAAAAATCAAAACACAAAGTTGCTGGAAGTCCACAAAGTTGTTGGAGCTGTAGGGGAGTGAGTCCCATTTTCCTGCAAAAAGACAGTCTTACAGATTTCTCTCCCTGCCTCCAACGAGCATTTTGTGCCAAGCGGGGTTTTTTTCCCCCAGTAATAACCTTTGCCATCTTGACCACACTCTGATGTTGCTTGGCCACACACGTGCCAGTTTTCATTTGTGAAAGCTATGTGAAGAGTATGTACCTATCGCCCAACTGTCCCAACTGGGCAGGGACGGTCCCAATTAATCCTCTGTCATCTCACTTTTTCAGATGCTTTTAAAATGTTCCAGTTTCTCTCTCCTCCTACCACTTTACCCTTTCGACCTCAAGTTACATGTATGGCTATAAAATAGAATTTGAAGCGGAAAAGTAGTTTGCACCCAATTAACTCAGTGAGGGGAGAAGAGAAGAGGGCAGACTCTCACCCTTCCCAGTAGACTCAGGCAAAAGCAAACTGCTGTAGCCCCTCCTAGCTTGTGTGTGCTTCCTTTTTTTTAATAACTTTTGCCATCTTGGCCACGCTCTGTTGTTGCTTGGCCACACGAGCCCTGGTTTTTATCTCTGCAGTGGAACTCTGGAGTGGTGTGCATGTGTGTGTGTGTTCCACATGCACATGTTTGTGTGAAAGCTAAAGATTATTTTAAAAGGCAGATTTGGACTCCTCATTCGTATTCCCCTTTGTAGGTCCCTGCCTTGCTTTGGCAACTTTTCCTGAGAGCATCGTGAAGGCCTGCTAACCAGCAATTCTCCAGACAGGCAGGGTTTTCTTTTTCTCTCTTTTTTTCTTCTTTTTTTCTTTGCCACATCATAGCTGCTCAAATTTGACATACAGCAGAAAAATCCAGGGTGACTCTGCTACAAATCAAAGGGCTGTCATAAAACTATTCCAAATTTCAAAACCATTCCAAAATAACTCCCCCCCCCACTCCCCGCCGCCGCCGCCACCATTAAGGAACAAATGGAAGCCAGATGTTTGCATGGCAGAAAAATCGCCGTATAGTGTTTCAGGAGAGAGTTTAAACTAAAACACACACCGGCAAACTTTTTTCCTCTTGTGGAATGAGACCTTTCTAGGTTGGGTTTCGATGTAGACCGAGGGCTCTGAAAGGAGATGGCAATGCTATTTCCAGAAGGACATGTTGTCAGTAGCTGTTACAAGGTCGGAAAGTCTGGTTCCAGGGCAGAGCAACAAAAGGAGAGGAAGAATTTGCAGGGGAGGTAAAGCGAGCATGAATAGGGAGAATGGGGAGTTAGTGCTTCCTACACACACACACACACACACACACACACACACACACGTGCACAAGCTTGGTCCATCTCACAAAGGATCCCATCCTCCATGGGTCCCAATTGGGTAGGCCAGTTCCGATTCATCCTGTTACCCCAATTTTTCAGCTGTGTTTGGGTGTGTGTGTGTGTATAGGAGCCCTGGTGGTGCAGTGGTTAAATGCCAGGACTGCAAGTCACCACGTTGCAAGTTCGATTCCAGCGAGCTCCAAGGTTCACTCAGCCTTCCATCCTTTCGTAGGTCGGTAAAATGAGTACCCAGCTTGTGGGGGCAATTAGCTAACACACATTGGAAACTGCTTAATCAAGTGTAGATGTGTAAAGTGCTATTGCTTAAAACAATTTGTAAGCCGCTCTGATAGCCTTCTGGCTGAAGAACAGGGTATAAATAAATAAATAAATAAATAAATAAAAATTTTAAAAGTATAATTTTGTGCATTTTGGGAGAGAGGGCCCAGAGAATCGTGGGACAGAACTTAGGCCCCCAGACAAACTTAGGGTCTTCACTGAAAACTAGCAAGGTTGAGTAATACTTCGGACTTCAGGTGTCTTAACAGAAATGTTAAGCCATGCCCTATGCGGAGTGGCTCAGGGAGCTGGGCAGATTTAGTCTGGAGAAGAGAAGGTTGAGAGGTGAAATGATATACTGTATATGTTTAAATATTTGAAGGGCTGCCATACTGAGGGTGGAGCAAGCTTGTTTTCTGCAGCTCCAGAGACTAGGACACGGAGCAATGGGTTCAAACTCCAGGAAAAGAGATTCTACCTAAACATTAGGAAGAACTTGCTGACAGTAAGAGCTGTTCGGAAGTGGAAGACACTGCCTGGGAGTGTGGTGGCGTCTCCTTCTTTGGAGGGTTTTAAACAGAGGCTGGATGGCCATCTGTCAGGAGTGCTTTGATTGTGTATTCCTGCATGGCAGAAAGGGGTTGGACTAGATGGCCTTTGTGGTCTCTTCCAACTCTATGATTCTATCTCTCCATCCTATAGAATCATTGGTTTTGTAGTTTAGAGAATTTAGAATTCTCTGCCAGAGAGATTTAGAGGTTTATCATATGAGGGAAGGGAAGCGGCATTACAGTCTGATAACAGCGCCTCACATCCTACCTTACTGTACACCACTGGCATTCTACAACCGTTCTTCTGTTCCAGTCCTATGGGAGACAATGGTATATGTGCTTTGAATGGGTATTCCTGCATGGCAGGGGGTTGGACGGGATGGCGCTCGTGGTCTCTTTCAACTCTATGATTCTATGAAATGCATATGCTCCAACTGTTCTAATTGGGCAGGGACAGTGCAGATTAATCCTTTGCATTCCCATTTTCCCAGCTGCTTTTAAAGTGTCCTCGTTTCTCTCTCTTCTTCCTCTTCCTTTCCCCCTTCATCCTCAGGCTGTTTCAATTGCTGCAAACTGAGCTCAGCATGCCAAAATAGTTTGCACTCGATTAACTAAGCAGCAAGGGAGAAGAGAGCAGGGGATTTACGTCAAATCCACACTATGAGCACACAAATAATCCAGTTTGAAGCTGGATTCTTTGCCATGGCCCCTTCCTATGGAATCCTGAGATTTGTAGTTTGGTGAGGCACCAACATTGTTTGGCAGAGAAAGCTAAAGGCTTTGTAAACCTACAAATCCCAGGATTCCATAGGAAGGGGCCATGGCAAATAATCCAATTTCAAACTGGATTATTTGTGTAGTGTGGATCTGGCTAGTCTTAAACTTTCCAGTAGGGTCAGACAAAAGCAAACTGTTGCAGCCTCTTCTAGCTTGTGAGTTCTTCCTCATTCATAACTTTTATTGTCTTGACGACACTCTGATATCGATTGGCTGCATGTGTCCCAGTTTTTATCTGTGTTAAATGTTGGAGGAGGGGGCGAATTCCACCCATCACCATCATAATAATGGATCCAAAATCCTGACTGGGACGGAGCGGAATGTACTGTGGTTCAAATTTATTCGGGAGGAAAGAAAGTCGCAGGGAAGGACTATGCGTCCCTATTCTCACCCAACTGCCCTCTCCTGCAATCTGCACACACAATGTCTCTGAAAGTAGTATAGAATAATAGATTGGAAGGGACCTGAGGGGCCATCTATTCTGACCCCCTGCCATACAGTAATACATGGCTAAAGCATTCTTCAAAGAATGCTTTAGTCAATCAATTCCACAATCAAACAGGTCTTAGGATAAAAAAGTTCTTTCTAATACTTAGGTGGGATCTCTTTTCCACAGAGAGGCAGTGTGGTGTAGCAGTTAGAGCAGGGATAGACCAGCGGACTCTGTGGTCTATTTCCCACCTCCCAGACTCACCATAGGCTGGATCACTTTTACAGTTGACCCTTAGTATCTGCTGGAGTTTGGTTCCAGGTCCCCCTGTGGATACCAAAATCCATGGATACGCAAGTCCTGTTATAGACAATGGCATAATAAAAAGCATCCCTTATATAAAATGTAAAAAGTAAAGTTTGCTTTTTGTGGGGTGGGGTGGGGGAACTGTGGAATATTTGCAAGCCATGGATGGTTGAATCTGTTGTGCAGAATCCATGGATACGGAGGGTCGACAGCTCCTCAGAAACGTCCTTTAAAGTTCAGACTAAAACCCAGAGCAGATTCACTGGCCCTCTAACATGTGAGCAGTGCAAAACACACACACACACACACACTTTCCACATTGCCCAACAAACCAGAGAAAATTTTGGAACCACTACAGCAAGTAACTGGGAATAAGAAATCTATATATACAGTATATACAACTCTTGGGTATGTTAAAATTCCCAGTGTGCTGATTGGCTGCTTAGGGAACACACCCAACCAATCACCACCCACATGCAAATTTCCTCTCCACCTCACAATCCACTCCTGCTGCTCAATCTGCATCTACACCCCCAGCCTCACAAGAGCCCCTCCCTCTTCTCACTCCCTTAGCCAATCACCACCCACATGCAAATCCCCTCTCCACCTCACAATCCACCCCTGCCACTCAGTCTGCATCTACAACCCCAGCCTCACAAGGGCCCCTCCCTCTTCTCACTCCCTAAACCAATCACCACCCACATGCAAATTCCCTCTCCACCTCACAATCCACTCCTGCCACTCAATTTATATCTACACCCCCAGCCTCACAAGGGCCTCTCACTCCCTCAGCCACTCACCAGTCAACGGGACAGAAGCAGTCAACTGGCAGTTGTGGCAGCTGTGATGGCAGCAGCAGGGCAACAAAGCGAGTCACCCTCAGCAACTCTGGGGAAGGTGTGGAACTCCGAGAAGGGGGAAGAGGAATTTTAAAATCCACTGGCCTACCTTACAGGGTTGTTGTGTGGTCTACCGGGTGTTTTGGGGGGAGTTTTTTAACAGTTTATGTTATGCCAGATACAGGTAGTGTCCAGAATTCATCATGGGACTTTGGCCTTCATAAGAGGACTTCAACGTGCAGGAAACAGAATTAAGTAGTTTCAAATTGTCTATATTCACTTAGGGGCTGTTGTTTTGTTGCAACATACTGGCATCCATTTCGCAGTAGTAGCCAGAGGAGTGACTGATGCCCCACATGTGCCATGAGAATTTATGGGTATCGGGACAGCCCCGATGTGAAACTGGTTACTCCCTAGGTAGTGCCTTACCACAACAGGAGTGCCCAATGTGCATCAGCAGTGCCCAGTGGACAATGGGAGTGCCAGTGCACTTCAGAACTACCTGGTGCTCACCAGGAATGCCCAGTGCTCATCAGGAGCGCCCAATGTGCCTTAGAAGCACCCGATGCACATTGGAACACTCTTGCCAATGCCCGGATGTGCATCTTCACAATGCACTAACAGGGCTTTATTGCGTTTTTGCAGATCCATAACATAGTGAAGTAGAATTTCACTCAGCATTCCAAATTCTGGCCCAGCCCTGGAAGTGTGCCTATATTTCTGATGGATCTTTTGTGTTTTCCCCCACATTATTCCTCCCCCCCCCTCTTCCGCCAAAAGGTGAGAGTTTGAGTCCGGGCCGCAGTTCTGGCAAGAGGAAGAAGAAGCAACGGAGAAACCGCACCACGTTCAACAGCAGCCAGCTCCAGGCCCTGGAGAGGGTCTTCGAGAGAACGCATTACCCAGACGCCTTTGTGCGGGAGGAGCTGGCGCGACGGGTGAGCCTCAGTGAGGCCAGAGTGCAGGTGAGAAGGAACCGGAGCATCATATTTATTTCCTTATTTACTTACTTACTTAATGTATATCCCGCCTTTCTCCCAGCACAGACCCAAGGTGGCTTAAAGCCAATTAAAACAAAAGTTTTTTGTTTGTTTGATTGATTTATATCCCACTTTTTCTAAATAATTATTATTATTTGATTTGTATCCCACCTTTCTCCCAATATAGGGACTCAATGCGGCTAACAATGAGTTTAGAACAGTCCAAGTTAAAAGAAAAGGCAAGATATTAAAAGCATAAATATAAAGTTTAAAAACAAATTAAACAATTTACACAAACTATAACACACACACACACAAACAGAGTAGGATCCTCGTATCTGCAGGGGATTGGTTCTGGGGACCCTCGAAGATACTAACAACTGTGGTTAACAGCGAATGCCATTGAAAATAATGGGACTTCCATTTTAAAATACCATTGATTTGCCTTGGAGGACCTAGAAAATGTCTAGAGAGGAGGCCTCTCTAGACATTTTTTGGAAAGACTATGGTAGGTGTGCTGTTTTGTGTCCTGTGGATAACTGAATCAGTGGATAATTAATCAGCAGATACGGAGGTCCTACTGTATGTGTGTCTCAACTGTGTGTTAAAATCCAAGTCCCACAGCATTTAAAAGCCTAGCCCACATCAGATTGTAAATGCGTAATGGCACAAAAATGTTTTACCTGTTGGTGAAAAAGAGGAGAGATGGGGCCATCTTGGCCTCTCTGGGGAGGGAGTTCTACAGTCTGGGAGCAGCCACCGAGAAGGCCCTGACTCCATTGTTTTCATGAAACAAGCCTGAGAAAGTGGTGGGATAGAGAGAAGGCCCTCTCATGATTATCTTAGAACTCTAGTGGGCTAATAAAGGGAATGTTGGAAGAGACCCCAAGGGCCATCCAGTCCAACCCCATTCTGCCATGCAGGAATACACAATCAAAGCATCCCTGACAGATGGCCATCCAGCCTCTGTTTAAAGACCTTCAAGGAAGGAGACCCCATCACGCTCCGAGGGATTGCGTTCCACTGCCGAACAGCTCTGACTGTCAAAAAGTTCCTCCTACTGTCGAGGTGGAATCTCTGTTCCTGGAGCTTGCACCCATTGCTCCGTGTTCCAGTCTCTGGAGCAGCAGAAAACAAGCTTGCTCCATCCTTGATGAGACACCCTTCAAATAATTAAACAGGGCTATCATACTGCCTTTTAACCATCTTTTTTCCAGGCTAAACATACCCAACTCCCTAAGTCTTTCCTTATAAGGCATGGTTTCCAGACCTTTCACCATTTTAGTTGCCCTTCTCTGGACACGCTCCAATTTGCCAATATCCTTTTTGAATTGTGGTGCCCAGAACTGGACACAGTATTCTAGGTGAGGTCTGACCAAGGCACTATTGACTTCCCTTGATCTAGACACTATACTTCTATTGAAGCAGCCCTTCAAATAACCAAAGCACAAATATATCCAGAAGATAAGTGTCCAGAGAAGGGCTACCAAAATGGTGGGAAGCCTGGAAGCCATGCCCTATGAGGAGTGGCTTAGGGAGCTGGGTATGTTCAGCCTGGAGAAGAGAAGGTAAAGAGGGGACATGATAGCCGTGTTTAAATATTTGAAGGGATTTCATACTGAGGATGGGGCAAGCTTGTTTTCTGCTGCTTCAGAGACTAGGACACGGAGCAATGGGTTCAAGCTACAAGAAAAGAGATTCCATCTAAACATTAGGAAGAACTTCCTGACAGTAAGAGATGTTTGGTAATGAAATACACTGCCTGGGTGTGTGGTGGACTTTCCTTTTTTCAAGGTTTTTAAACAGAAGTTGGATGGCTATCTGTCGCGAATGCTTTGGTTATGTATTCCTGCATGGCAGAATGGGGTTGCACTAGATGACCTTGTGGTCTCTTCCATTTCTATGATTCTATGAACATTGTAATAATGGCACAACATTGCTTACACGATATGCAACTATGCTAGCAAATTGTGACAAAGCAGTAAGAGGCATCACACAAGATGTCCCATTGCACAGTGGAGGCTCCCATTGTGAAACAGGACATTTCATGGGTTGTCTTGGCAGAATTTGAAATTTAAAAAGATTTTAAAGATTTTAAACAAACTCTTTCCCACTGATCCATCTGCATATCATGGCCAACATTTTGAGCACATTAAATCATGCAGTCTTTGACTTGTTCATGTTCCATTTCACATGTCAGTAATATTTTATACAATTTAGCAATTAAATAGTTATCTTCAGGGTCAAATATGTTTCTCAACTCTCTTGTAATTCAAAATTAAATAATTTTTTATCCATATTATATCTCTCAAGCAATTGTCTATATGAAAACTAATACAACATATAATCTTCTGCCTCCAATTCTTCTCTGGATTTCATTTCAGTTTGTCCATGATTTATTGTCAATAATTCTTTGTGTGTCTATTGCTTTTTGTTAAGTCTCAGGTTAAAGCAATTTGTATGTTCTTTCTCTCCCTCCAGGTATGGTTTCAGAACCGACGGGCCAAATTCCGCCGTAACGAGAGAGCCATGCTAGCTAACAGGTCGGCATCACTTCTGAAATCTTACAGCCAAGATGCAGCCATTGAACAACCAATGGCTCCCCGCCCTACCACCTTGAGCCCCGACTATCTCTCCTGGTCCACCACCTCCCCTTATAGGTAGGTCTAAGCCAGTTTTCTGCTCTTGGGGCCTGTTCAGACTACGTAATTATAGCATTCTGATTCCACTTTAAATGCCATGACTGCATCCTATAAAATCCTGGGGTTTGGAGTCTGCTGAGCCACTAGAGGTCCTCTGCCTGAGGATTCTAAATTTCCTCTTGAAGGCATGCATTTCAGATAGAATCATAGAGTTGGAAGAGACCACAAGGGCCACCTAGTCCAACCCTCTTCTGCTATGCAAGAATGCACAATCAAAGCATTCCCAACATATGGCCATCCAGACTCTTTTTTAAAAACTCCAAAAAAGGAGAGTCCACCACACTCCCAGGCAGTGAATTCCACAATTTACCATTCTATAATTTGGAGGAGTGAGGGTGAGGACATAGGAATTCTCACGAGGGTCAGGAAATTCCAAAAGTGCACATGAAGTGCACATCAGAAATTGCCCGTGAATTCACCCCATACAAGTTCCTGGTGCATGGCTATTGATCAATTAAGGCGGGGTAGGCAACCCTGGGGGAAAGCAATTGCCCCTAACCCCAGTGTAAGCCACAACGCCTCCGGGACTGCACCAAAAAATCTTCCTTTTCCCCTTCTGTCTCCTGTCTAAAATGGTGGTGTCACTTCTGATCACCATTTTGGAGGGCAAATGGAGAGAAGACAGGATATTTGTGGTGGTCAGGTTGTGGAGGGAGGACTGGGGATCGCATACCTCCAAATGTCCAGATTTGCCTGGGACAGTCCCAAGTAATTTTCTGTCCTCCCACGTTTCTAGCTGCTTTTAAAATGTCCCAGTTCCTCTTTGCTCCTCCCACTTTTCCGCCTTGTCCTCAGTTGACTCCACTTGCTGCAAACCGAGTTCAAAGTGCAAAACTAGTTTGCACTTGGTTAAGTCAGCTGGTGGCAGAAGGAGGAGAGGAGAGGGCAGAATGTTTCCCTTCCCAGTAGACTCAGGCAAAAGCAAACTGCTGCAGCCTCTCTGAGCTTGTCTGTTCTTCCTGGTTTATAACTTTTGCCATCTTGACCACCCTCTGATATGACTTGGCCACACATGTACCAGTTTTCATCTGTCAAATGTTGGAAGGTATTTACAGTACATATCCTCCAACTTTCCCAATTAAATGTCTCAATTAATCCTCTGCACTCCCACTTTTTCAATTGCTTTTAAAATGTCCCGGTTTCTCTCTACTCTTTCCACTTTTCCCTTTGACCTCTGTTTACTTCCGTTACTGCAACATGTGTTCCAGTTTTCGTGTGCGGAAAGCTGGAGAGTATGGGGTCAGAGAAGCTTTTTTGCTAATTTTCACATATCCAGAGAACTGCGGGTGCTGTTTTTTTTGGAGGGGGTCATTTGAAAATCATGCCAAATGTTTTTTTTTTCTTTAAAAAAAGAATTTGCAGATGAGGCATTTGGAGGACTCTCAGAGGGCAATGGAAGCTGTGAAAGAAGGAGATGGTGGGCACATAACTCACGTTGCACCTTCTCCACCCTGAACCAATAGAGAACACCATGATTATTCTGGAAATCCAAGATGTTCAGGGGTTGTCTAAACAGCAAAAATACTCTTCACAGAATTCAAGGAGAATCCCATCTGTCTTAATGGGATTCAGCATTACTCCACTGTGTTCAAAGGGAGGGGGGCCAAAAACGCCACAAAGTATACCGAAATTTTCCTGGCGTTTTTAATAAACAGTGAGGAGGTGGCATTCCTGCTCATTGGGACAAGCGACCAAATTGATTCATTTTCCTCATACGAGAGGAAGTTGAAAGTTGATTGGTCAGATATGTGCAGGGGTGGAGCTTGCTAACATGGCCTGGGGCCGCCATGTTGGATTTTCAAGGTAAGCAAAAATGTGAGTAATTCACTTGTGCCCACCATCTTGATTCGCAGGCATACCCATTTGCATAGCAAACGCGGATAGCTTCACATGCCTGCTATGTGTCCAAAAAATCCTGAAGACACATTGCAGCTGCTGCAAATTGCCATTACTGCGGCGCAATCTTCATATTTTTGCCTCATACAGACAAACCCTCAAACTATCATGTTGAATCTCAATGGCTACTTCAGAGACTTACGCCTCTTCTTTCCTTTCCTCCTCTTCTCCTCCCTCTCCCAGTAATACAGTGCCTTCGTACAGCTCCAGTGGTCCGGCCACTCCCACCCAAGGGGTCAACATGGCCAACAGCATTGCCAGCTTACGCCTGAAAGCCAAAGAGTTCAGTCTCCATCAGAACCAGGTGCCCACCGTGAACTGATAGTGGGTCCTCCAGAAGCGGTCCCTGACCTGGATCTCCAGCTCTACCAGCCTCAGCTCTGAGCCTCTGGGCAACTCAGACCTCAATGATTCTCACACCAGCAACGCCCACTTCACTCTGCACCCTCTCACTCTCTTTCTTGACATCTACATGATACCGTTATAGCAGTCTGACACCATTTTAACTATCATGGCTCCGTCCTATATATCCTGGGATTTGTAATTTGGTGGGGAACTGGGAATTCTCTGCCAGAATAGGGCGTTTAATTAAGTTCAATGAGAATCTATTTATCTATAAAACTCTTGGATGGGTTTCCTTTCCCAGTGTGCTGATTGGCTGCTTACCCAACCAATCCTCTCACTCCCCCAGCCAATCACCACCCACATGCAAATTCCCTCTCCATCTTACAACCCAAGCTTGCCACTCAATCTGCATCTACACCCCCAGCCTCATAAGGGCCCCTCCCTCCTCTCACTCCCTCAGCCAATCACCATCCACATGCAAATCCCCTCTCCACCTCACAATCCACTCCTGCCTGTCAATCTGCACCTACACCTCCAGCCTCACAAGGACCCTTCCCCCTTCTCACTTCCTCAACCAATCACCATC
Source organism: Gambelia wislizenii (assembly GCA_030847615.1). Taxonomy (NCBI): domain Eukaryota; kingdom Metazoa; phylum Chordata; class Lepidosauria; order Squamata; family Crotaphytidae; genus Gambelia; species Gambelia wislizenii. The sequence continues at coordinate 16,992,046 of JAUMIR010000014.1, read as the reverse complement.
CACATGAAAATTCCCTCTCCACCTCACAATCCACTCCTGCCACTCAATCTGCATCTACACCCCCAGCCTCACAAGGGCCCCTCCCTCCTCTCACTCCCTCAGCCACTCACCACCCACATGCAAATTCCCACTTCACCTCACAATCCACGCCTGCCACTCAAGCTGCATCTACACATCCAGCCTCACAAGGGCTCCTCCCTCCCCTCAGCCAATCACCACCCACATGCAAATTCCCTCTCCATCTCACAATCCAACTCTGCCACTCAATCTGCATCTACATCTTCAACCATACAAGGGACCCTCCCTCCTCTCACTCCCTGAGCCACTCACCACTCACATGTAAAACAAGGCAACGTTTTAGAAATTTAGAAAGATTATAACTCATAAAAGCAGTCCCCAATGGGAAATATAGTCAAATGAAGATGGTATACTACTGCAAAGTGTGCTTTTGGGGTATGTAACTGAACAGTGTGGACCTTTCAAATCTACTGTAACAGCCTATGTTACGCTGGGTCAGCTAGTAGGAATGTAATTTTTCACTGGTTTTCTTCTCAGGGGTAGGAACAAGTCGTTTTAGTAATGTTCTTCCTACCACGAGAAAGTCTTCAAAATTGGCCCAGTCTTAGATGACTATTCGTAATTCGAGAATTTCTCCACACAATATTCACATGTGGTTATTTTGTGCAGGTAACAGCCTTTTCTGTGCAGAAAATAATATTTCCACACAGAAACATTATAAAAAAATATTTGCACAGAAAAGGCTGTTTCCTGTGGAACATGTCACAAACTGCGAAGATTCTCATCAGTCTGGGTTTCTTCTCATTAGGGTTTCTTGACACTCAAGGAACATGTTCATCAAACATTTTTTTGAGTATTTTGGAATATATTTTCCATCCCTACTTGAGGAAAATATATCAGAGCAGTGGTTCTCAAATATTAACCTCCAGACATTTTGGTCTTCAACTCCTAGCAGTCCAAGCCGGCTTTGCCAAAGGCCCAGAATCCTATAGGACAGAATTCTAAGCCCTTCGCCAACCTACAAATCCCAGGATTCCACAGGATAGAGCCATAAGAGTTAAAGTGTTATCAAACTGATTTGATGGTGTGATGTAGATACACTCTTTGTCTTCTTTGTAACCCTGCTTGAAGACAGAGGATCTATGTTTCATAGCTTTACGAATCTGTAGCTACAATAAAGAAACACAACAAAACTCTGTTAGCAAATTGAAAAGATGTGCATCCGAGCACCAGCAAGAGTGCGCCAAGGTGCATCCAAGGGCTCTTCTGGTGCACATCAGTGCTCCTGTTGTGCTCCAGCACTTCCTAGCTGGTGTCCAGATGTGCATCAGAGAGCACCCCACTGCACATTGATGCTCATTCCACACCAGGCCATGGCGCATCTATCACTCCACCATTGTGCAACAGATGCCTGAATGTTGTAACGTCATGGCAGCTGCCAGGTAAATATGGACATTGTGAAGTGACTCAGTTACGTTTTGTACACACGTAAGGCCATTTATGAAGACCTAAGTCCCAACCAGAAGGCCAGCCAGAATTTCAGCAAGTTACACAAGCCCTGCGGGGCTCCCTTGTAGGAAAGCTCTGTTTCCCACCTCTTTAAACTGAAAAGAAATCTGTTAAAAACCATTACAGAAGGTTTATGAATAATTATCCAAGAAAGAAGATGCTCACTTGGATTCACTCTCATGAACAAAGCAAAAGGAAGTAGCCCTCAGACCTTCTGTGCATTTGATTTAAGTGACTCGATGACCAAAGAACTACAAATTAATCCAAGGCTAGAAGTATAACCACGTTGCCTTTGTCCCTTCACTCCGGGTAGTTGAGAGTTGCTTGTACGTGGTTAAGACTGGTAAAACATAAGCCAAATAAACCTGCATTTCATTTTAGATCTGCAGCATTAGCTCCTGAAAGAGATGCAGTGACATTTGGAGAAAAGCTGCAGATGTTCATTAATCCAGGTGTTGGCAACTGTGACGCGTTGGAGGGTCTGTATTGTCACCCCAAGATCTTGGAGAGATGCACCCTGATTAGCCCTCTTTCCAGAAAAAAAAATGCATTTTTATTTCCCCAAAATGTGACCTGGATCACTTTTCATTTTATTTTTCAAAGCCTCTCCTGGGCCTAAAATGATCTGGGGGTGAAAATGTGAGATGATTGACCTCTAGAAGCTATTGAATTTGGGGAGCAAATCTTGTACAGTTGCCCTTGTACCCACAGATTCTGTATCCATTGATTCAAACAACCATTGCTTGAAAATAGTTGGAGAAAAAAATCCAAAAATAAAACCATGCTGTTTGCCATTTTATATAAGGGACACCAGTTTACTACACCATTGTATATCATAGGACTTGAGGATCCATGGATTTTGGTATCCAGAAGGGATCCTGGAACCAAAGCCCAGCAGATACTGAGGGCCCACTATATGATGCTCAAATGCAGTTGTCCCTTCATATTTGCTGGGGTTTGGTTCCAGGACCCCCCATGGTTACCAAAATCTGTGAATACTCAAGTCCCATTATATGCAATGGCATAGCAAAATGGTGTCTCTTATATAAGATGGCCATATCAAGGTTTCCTTTTTGGATTATTATTTTTTAAAGAATATTTTCAAGCTGTGAATACTTAAATCTGTGGATACCAAATCCATGAATGTGGAGGGACAACTGTATTATGTAACACTGTGACTACAGTACTACATAGTGAATCCAAGCCCAATCCTGCCCTCCAGTCCATACTTGCTGGGCAGCAGCCACTGTGTTCAATGGGCTTTGTGCCCCTCTTGCCTGCTACTTTCACCCGCTCAGGTGAACTCCAGTGGAACAGGCAGAAACAGGACCCCTGTTGCCATTTCCCATCACGCTGGAGATTGGGGACAGCAACCAGCTTCTTCTCAATCCACAGGGGAATGGATCCCCATCAATCGCAGCAATTGCTTCCCAGTAAGTGCAAACTGGGGAACTTTCATAGTCCCATAAACTAGGGGCTACATGGGAATCATGAATACATAATAGTCATGAGTGCGTAATTCCAGATTATACACTCCTACCTGTGATACAGGATTCTAGCCATTTTCAGTGTTTTGGGTCAGGGCCCCCCAAAAACACTCTTTGGGCCACAAGTGGTCCACAGGCTGTACTTTCCACACACTTGCTTTATTCTATCCCTGAACTGTGCAGTGCTACATCTAAGGGTAAGCCTCAAGCCATTGCTCTAAAATATTCCTCTATTTATGAAAAGCACCATCCATGGAAATGGAGGAGGTGGTGATTATGTGTCTTCAAGTCATCTCCAACTCCTGGTGATCCTATCCTAGAGTTTTCTTGGCAAGATTTATTTAGAGGTTTGCTGTGGCCTTCCTTTGGGGCTGAAAGAGTGTGACGTGCCCAAGTCACCAAGTGGGTATACAGGGCTGAGTGGGGATTTATACCCAGAATTATCAATTCACTGAATCATAGAGTTGGAAGAGACCCCAAGGGCCATCCAATCCAACCCCCTACTGCCATGCAGGAAGACACAGTCCTAACAGATGACCATCCAACCTCTGTTTAAAAACCTCAAAAAAGGAGATTCCATCAAACTCCCAGGCAGTATGTTTCACTGTTGGATGGCTCATACAATCAGGAGGTTCTTCCTAATGTTTAGGTGGAATCTCTTTGCTTGGAGTTTGAACCCATTGCTCCGTGTCCTAGTCTCTGGAGCAGCAGAAAAGAAGCTTGCTCCATCTTCAACATGACATCCTTTCAAATATTTAAACATGGCCATCATCTCACCTCTTAACCTTCTCTTCTCTAGGCTGAACATACCCAGATCTTTAAGCTGCTTCTATGCCAACACTCAAACCACAACACCGGTGCTACTCAAAGTTATGGTCCCTGGACCAGTTCTGCTCCCTGATGAGTTTCCAGGAAAGAAAGAAACAATTGTAGCTAATGGGCACCAATATGGTGCCAGTCCCTGTCACACTGGAGGGCAAAATAACAGTTGGCCCCCTCACATCAGAACAGAATCAATGTACTATATCCCACTATACAGTTATAAGGATCATAATATCTTAAATATGAAATGCAATCTCAGATACAGACACACACACACCAGAAACCATGCATGGCTGTGGTCCTGATCAAACCTTTCCAGCTTAGCTGGATTTTGTTTCAAAATTTACTCCTGCTGCACAGAAGGGCCAAAAAAGAGGGAAGGGGGAGAAAACTTGATTGCCACCAACAGAAGTATGCATGTATACACCTTTATTTTCCTTTTACCCATGTCATAAGATTTAAAACAAGAAACAAATGATGGGGAAGTCACGCCAGGTATGAAGACCCAGGTACACAGTCTAGATCAGACCATGCTGTGCTTTGTTGTTGTCATCATTGTGTGCCTTCAAGGCATTTCCAACTTATGGCAACCCTAAGGCAAACCTATCGCAGGGTTTCCTGAGGCTGAAAGTATGTGACTTGCCCAGTGGGTTTTCATGGCCTGCACAGGGATTTGAACTCTAGTCTCCAGAGTCGTAGGCCAACACTCAAACCGCGATGCCACGCTGGGTCTACCCATGTGTGCTTACTGCAGAGTAAAACCGAAACAATAAAAGCATCTTAAACCGCATGGTATGTATTAGCAAATCCTCGCTGGATTTTAAAGGAGCTGCTGTTGAGTTTAATTAAGCAATTTTATGGGAACTCTCCAAAGTACTGAACCCTATTTTCCATACTGGTTTAGCACCACAGATAACACCTGTAAAATGCTTCATTAATTAAACCCTGAAGCAATGCCTGGAAAAATCAACATAGATTAACTGCTCCCATGTCACAGAGCCACCAGCTGCCTCTGATGGTATGTATTTAATGCATTGTAGAATTTAAACTCTAATATAGGAGCAGACACACATGTGGACCTCCTGATGTTTTTGGACTGTAGCTCCCATAATCCCTCACTATTGATTATGCTGTCTGGGGATGATGCATCTGGACGCTTTCCTTCCTGGGAGATAATAAGCTCACTTGCTAGCTAAAGAGTTTGCATAGCTAGCAACCACTAAGATCCTGTATTGCAGGTGTAGTTATGAATATGTAACTATGGAGTTGTCTTAACTGTCAAAATAACCCTCATAGAACAGGAGCCCTGGTGGTGCAGTGGTTAAATGCCAGTACTGCAAGTCACCACATTGCAAGTTCGATTCCAGCAGGCTCCAAGGCTCACTCAGCCTTCCATCCTTTCGTAGGTCGGTAAAATGGGTACCCAGCTTGTGGGGGCAATTAGCTAACACACATTGGGAACTGCTTAATGCAGTGTAGATGTGTAAATAGCTATTGCTTAAAACAATTTGTAAGCTGCTCTGATAGCCTTGTGGCTGAAGAGTGGGGTATAAATAACTAAATTTAAAAAAAAAAGAATTCACTGGAAATCCTACCTGTTCTAATGGCATTCTGCATTGGATTGCAGTATTCAGAACCACCATAAACTCCGCCAGGAAAGCCTTCGTGGCTTTTCCTATATTTTTAAAAAAGCCCCATAGCATTGCTGTTCATCTGGACAATCAGATTTGCATTCATTCACATTTGTGATAAAAACAGAAGTGGAAGCTGATTGGTCAGCTGTGGACTGGGGGCAAAGCTTGCTAACAAGGCAAGTGTCTGGAACTGCCATCTTGGATTTTTGCTTTAGAGAGCAAGCGCTCAGGCGATGAAATAACCTTTTTCTTTTCTTTTCAAAATTTATTTAGGCAGAATATCATACTTTCACACCTTAGATATTTTGTAACAAAAAATAAATACTGTTCAGCGGTGGCAACTGGTGACAATAAAAAAAGCAAGTAATTCACTTGCGCTTACCATCTTGATTTGCAAGCATGTCCCTTGGGACAACAAACGTAAATAGTTTTGCATGCCTGCGATTTTGCCAGAAAACCATTAAGACCAATCAGAACTGCTTCGAATTGGTGTTAGTGTGCATCAATCCACTTTCCATCCCTTGTATAGACAGGTCCTATGTATCATCTCCTAACCCAGCTTCCCAAACCTACATAAAAAGCCAGCAGCAGTGATAGAGGTCTGATGATGGTGATCAGGGCTCAGCATGATGAAGTTTCCAGCTCCCTTCCACAAGCAATCTGCGGTGCAGTGAGGAATTGCAATGTGTGTTGTGCTTCTGATTGTTGCATCACGGCTTGCTGTCAGGAAATGTCATCCTTTAGCACCCGGATCTCCACAGGACAACCTCCATTGCTCAGTGCAGTTGCTGGCTGTTAAGACAGGCTTGGGGTGGCATTTGCAATAATGGCAATACTCCCATGATTGGGAATATAGAGCATGGCTGAATACAGTAGCAGTTACAAATTTGTAACTGTAGGTTACAAAACTCTAATTGCACTGTAGGATGCCCAGCAAAATGCTTGGTCATTTGTAGTTATGTTCTGGTGTGATATAACTATGAGCCAGCATGGTGCAGTGGTTTGAGTGTTGGATTACAACTCTAGACAGCTGGGTTCAAATCCATGCTCAGCCATGAGAAATCACTGGGTCAACTTGGGTCATACACTTTCAGGCTCAGAACCCCCTGTGATAGGTCCACCTTAGGGTTGTCATGTCAGAAATGACAAAGGCATACAACAAGAATGACAAGAACAACAACAGGCTGGTGTGACCCAGCAAGGACCCCCACTGAAATATATTAGATTAATGCAGTTGGGGTGGGGGGGTTGAGATAGAGAAGTGATAGTATTTCCAAAACCTTTTCCCTCGTCACAATTAATTCACCCATCACTCTCTCTGACAGCAGCCCTGAAGCCATTCCAGTAAGGTTGGGATTTTTATTTTTCAAGTCCACTGAAGTATTGAAGAGTTTCTGTCTTGGCTACCATCACCCCTCCAAAACCAGTGAAATGTTCCCCCAATTCATGGCCAAGGGGGCTGCTGTTAATCTATTGGTTCTTTAATTCCAGAAAGGAGCAGAGCTTAGAATGTTATTTAAACCACCCCAACATGATAGTGTTGGCTGTTACTTTAAAAATATAGATATATATATAATGTGCTAGTGTTAACATTGCTTTTTATTTGATGAGTAATGTGTTCCTAATGTGTTGTGTGTTGATTTCTTTCTTTTTTTAATTGTAAGCCTTAAAATGGGCAGGGGGGAGACACAGGTGACCTCCCAGGACCATTTTTCAGGTTTCTGCAGATTTTTTTTTTTAAAAGGTTTTAAAAATTAAAGATTTGTTTTTTGTTCCAAAATGCCTGAAAATGCCTTCTAGGCAATGTGGGGGATATTTTGCCACATTTCCTCACCCCATCCTTGCCCAATTTAGGCCCAGGACCACCTTGGAGTAGCTGCCACACATCTATATATATAAAACTCTTGGGTATGTTTCCTGAATGTTCGTTTGCGAAGAAAAGCCAGAGAGAGAGATGTTTCCTTTCCCAGTGTGCTGATTGGCCACTTATCCAACCAATCCCCTCACTCCCTCATCCAACCCACATGCAAATCCCCTCTCCACCTCACAATCCACTCCTGCCACTCAATCTGCATCTACATCCCCAGCCTCACAAGGGCTTCTGCTCATTTCTTGTTTAAAAGGCCTCTCCTGGACCTTAAAAAATGGCAAATGTGCCCCCCAGAGGGTGTAGGGGGCAGGTGTAGGGGGTGCAATCCTTCAAGGTTTCCTGAGGCACTATTGTGGCCCCTTAGTCTTCCACAGTTGACCACCACTGCCTTAAAGCAAAAACGTACTGGTCCCAAATGGTCAACCCCTCCGACAGAAATAATCAGCAAAATTCAAGAGGGGGTAACATTACTCATATACCAAAAAAAACCATCCTGTGCTTTCATTAAAATCCAAGGAAATGATGTCACAACATTGTTGTTATCCTCTAATGTAATGTGTTCCAGGTCACACCATTCTTTGCAATGTGTTATTTCCAAGCTCTGGAAGCTAAATTGGCATTTTCTGGTTTTTCATTCCCAATGCTCAAACCCTCACAGTCAATAGCAGCTGGTATGCGCAATTATATGCAGGATTCTCCATGTGGGTACTTCTGAAAATCCACAAGGGAATCAGAAAATTGGGTTATTTTTGAAGATGAAGCTAAGTCCCCAAAATGTTCAAGAAACATTGAGTTTAACCCAGGGGTCTCATGGCGGGATGGTTGGCAGGTGGGGTGGGGGGAGTTGTTAGGATCTTTCCAGATGTTAGGATCCTCAGAACCACTGGCGTCATTCAGAACCTCACTGGTTTTGCACACTGAGTGACGGTGATTGTAAAGAATTAACCCAGCTTGTGCCTGCATGTCAAAATTACAAGTGCCTTTCTTTATTAAAGAGTGATTATTTCATTTGTGTCAACAACATTGTTGTAGATTTAATGAGCAGGGCCTGAGATGAATGGTTTTCTGGTGAAGACAAAAAGGGCTTGGAGAAAGTTCCAAGTATAGAATCAAAGAACTGTAGAATCATAAGAGTTGGAAGAGACCACAAAGGCCATCTGGTCCAACCCCCTGCCCTGCAGAAAGACACAATCAGAGCACTCCTGACAAATGGCCATCCAGCCTCTGCTTAAAAACCTCCAAAGAAGGAGACTCTACCACACTCCCAGGCAGTGTATTCCACTTCCGAACAGCTCTTATTGTCAGGAAGTTCTTCCTACTGTTTAGGTGGAATCTCTTTTCCTGTAGTTTGAACCCATTGCTCCATGTCCTAGCCTCTGGAGGGAGCAGCAGAAAACAGGCTTGCTCCCTCTTTAATATGCCATCCTTTCAAATATTTAAACATGGTTATTGTGTCACCTCTCAACCTTCTCTTCTCCAGTCTAAACATACCCAGCTCCCTAAGCTGCTCCTTATAGGGCATGGCTTCCAGACGTTTCACCATTTTGGTTGCCCTCCTCTGGAAAAGTTCCAGCTTGTTCATAGCCTTCTTAAATTGTAGTTTCCAGAACTGGACACAGTATTCCAGGTGAGGTCTAACCAAATCAGAATAGCATGGTACTATTACATCGCTCAATCTAGAAACTATACTTCTATTGATGCAGCCTAGAATCATATTTGTTTGGGGGTTTTTAGTTGCCACATCATACTATTCACTCATGTTCAGCTTGTGGTCTACTAAGACTCCTAGTCCCCTTTCACATGTACTGTTATCAAGTGTTGCTTCCCATCCTATATCTGTGCAATTAATATTTTCTGCTGAAATGTAGTACCTTACATTTCTCCCTGTTGAAATTAATTTGGTTAGTGACGGCCCAGCTCTCCAATCCGCTAAGGTCATTTTGAATCCTGATCCTGTCTTCTGGGGTATTTGCTACTCCTCCTAATTTCATGTCATCTGCAAATTTGATAAGATGGTGAGCAATTTCTTGAATAGTCCCCCAAATCATACTTGGAGATATTTATTCACTGTTGTCACAACCTAGAACCAGAGCAATTTCAATGTCACTGGTGTTGCATGGAAAATAGCCCTCCTCAATCCTATTTATCTGTGGACACAGTTGTGCAATCCAACCACATGAAAGAAAAGGTCAGCCATGATCGTACACCACAGTCTGAGTTTTATAACTTTATGAACCTGTAACTGAGTTGCAGAAACAGTGAAGCCATGTTAGTGAATTGCAAAGATCTGCAGCTGGGCACTGACAAAAGTACTCCAATGCACACCAGACACTTCTGATGTGCAGTAGGCACTCCTGTTAGAATCAAAGAATTGTAGAGTTGGAAGAGACCACAAGGGCCATCCAGTCCAACCCCATTCTGCCACGCAGGAAATATGAAGTACTCCAGCACTTCATAGGTGGTATGGATGTGTGCATTGGGGAGCACCCTTGTACACATTGGTAGCCATTGCATGTGGAGTCACTTCACCATTGCAGAAAAGATGCCCATATGTTGTAACATCATGGCAGCCCCTAGGTCAATATGGATATTGCAAAACAACTAAATTCAATACTGGGCACACATAAGGTCATTTACAAAGATGCAAATCCCAAGCAGAATGCCAGCCAGACTGCAACCCCCAGAATCCCCAGACAGCATCCCTGTGCCAGCTGGGGCATTCTGGGTGTTGTGACCCCCTCCCCAAAATACCTTGTTCAGGTTCTGGCAACATCACTTCTACTGGCAAATGTTCTTTTATTTTTACATGATGTAACTGGCTTCACAGTACACAGTACAACTTCCCCATTAATGGGTTGGCAAATTTACTCCAGGTCTTAATCAAAACTGGGAAGGTGCTCAACCCAATCCCCCAAATAGATTCAGAACCTCGGATAGCTCCTTCAAGAACTGGAGTGGATTCACTGCAAATTTCACCAGGGGGAGAAAACTTTCCTTCATGTCCATGGCTAAACAGAGCACCTGGCCGAAGGTTTTTACGGCCGGCATCCATAGATTTTCCTTGGATTTTTTTCCAGGCTGTGAGGCCGTGTTCTGGAAGAGTTAATTTCTGACATTTCGCCAGGCGAAGCCTCACAGTCCGGGAAAAAAAACCAAGGAAAATCTATAGAGCACCTGGCTTTGCCTGCTGAATGTCCCAGGTTCAATTCATGACTCCTCCAAGTAGGACTGGAAAGATTCCAGTTTGAAACCCGATGTGGCTACTGTGGCCAGTCAGAGTTGTTGCCAGTTGTTCCATTCAATTTTTAGCACAGGTCTGTAACAGATCAGGTGACCTCCTGGCCCTCCCATCAGCCTGTTCCACCCACTCCAATCTCCTCTCCCCAGCCCTGCTCTGACGTCACCTTGGAGTGGCCACCACACATCTATATATATAAAACTCTTGGGTATGTTTCCTTCCCCAGTGTGTTGACTGGCTACTTACCCAAGCAATCCCCTCCCTCCCCGCATTCCCTCAGCCAATCACCACCCACATGCAAATTCCCTCTCCACCTCACAATCCACTCCTGCCACTCAAGCTGCATCTACCCCCCAGCCTCACAAGGGCCCCTCCCTCCTCTCCTTCCCTCAGCCAATCACCACCCACATGGAAATTCACTCTCCACCCCACAATCCTGCCATTCAATCTGCATCTACACCCCCAGCCTTACAAGGGCCCCTCTCTCCCCTCATTCCCTCAGCCAATCACCACCCACGTGAAAATTCCCCCTCCACCTCACAGTCCACTCCTGCCACTCAATCTGCATTTACACCCCCAGCCTCACAAGGGCCCCTCCCTCCCCTCCCTCCCTCAGCCAATCACCACCCACATGAAAATTCACTCTCCACCTCACAATCCACTCCTGCCACTCAAGCTACATCTACCCCCCAGCCTCACAAGGGCCCCTCCCTCCTCTCCCTCCCTCAGCCAATCACCACCCACATGTAAATTCACTCTCCACCCCACAATCCTGCCACTCAATCTGCATCCACACCCCCAGCCTCACAAGGGCCCCTCCCTCCTCTCCCTCCCTCAGCCAATCACCACCCACATGTAAATTCACTCCCCACCCCACAATCCTGCCACTCAATCTGCATCCACACCCCCAGCCTCACCAGGGCCCCTCCCTCCTCTCACTCCCTCAGCCAATCACCACCCACATGTATAACAAGGCAATGTTTTAGAAATTTAGAAAGATGGTAGATCATAAAAGTAGTCCCCAATGGGAAACACGGTCAAACACAGGTGGCATACTACTGCAAAGTATGCTGGGGGGGGGGTTAAAATAATAGCATGTAGCTGAACCATGTGAACCTATTATAACAGCTTATGTAATGGTGGGTACAGCTAGTATTATCCAGTTTTTCTATGAAAAAGCGGAACAAACTGTGGGTCTTTTCAAACTCGATTTTCCTGCAAAACACCCTAAGCAGCTGCAAATTGTCATGAACATAATGTGGCAACTTCACAGCAATTATGACGTGAGTATGGGGGGGGGGGGTTGGACAGTGTAGAGAAGCCCTTAGGTGGGTAAATAGCATCTCCAGGCCCAGCCCTCTCAATCTTAACTTACTGGTTTGAAACCTCTGTGAGTGACGGGGGTCGTGGAATCATAGAGTTGGAAGAGATCACAAGGGCTATCCAGTCCAACCCCCTGCCATGCAGAAAAACACAATCAAATCATTCCCAATATGTGGCCATCCATCCTCTGTTTAAAAACCTCCAAAGAAGAAGACTCCACCACACTCCCAGCAATGGATTCCATTTCCGAACAGCTCTTACTGTCAAGAAGTTCTTCCTAATGTTTTGGTGGAATCTCTTTTCTTGTGGTTTGAACCCATTGCTCCGTGTCCTAATCTCTGGAGCAGCAGAAGACTCATGGCTATCAGGTCCCCCCTCAACCTTTTCTTCTCCAGACTAAAGATTCCCAGCTCCATAAGGGCATAATGGCTTCCAGACCTCCCACCATCCTGGTCGCCCTTCTCTGGACACATTCCAGCTTCTCAATATCCTTCCTGAATTGTGGCACCCAGAACTGACACAGCATTCCAGGTGAGGTCTGACCAAAGCAGAATAGAGTGGCACTATTATTTTCCTTGATCTGGACACTATACACCTATTGTTGCAGCCTAGAATTGCGTTGGCTTTTTTAGCTGCTGCATCACGCTGCTGACTCATGTTCACCTTGCGGTCCACTAAGACTCCTAGATCCCTTTCCCATGTACTGCCATCAAGCCAGGCGTCACCCATCCTATATCTGTGCATTTCATTTTCACTGCCCATGTGTAGTATCCTACATTTTTCCCTGTCGAAATTCATTTTGTTAAAGCTCCCAGAACCCCTGAACATCAGCTAAGCTGGATGGGACTTCCGCGAGCTGAAGTCCTTGGAGGACCAAAGTTTGGGAACAACTAACCTATGAGAACTTAATGCTTGCATAAGACACTCAAGTGTAAAGATGTCATTGAATAGCAAGGTCAGGATTGTCCATGCCATAATATTTCTATGTATGTTCATGAAAGCTGGACAATGAAGAAAGCTGATTGGAAGAGAATCAGCTCATTGGAAATATGGTGCTGGAGGAGAACTGTAGGGATCCCATGGACTGCCAAAAAGACAAATTAATGGGTCCGAGAGCAAATCAAACCTAAACACTCCATAGAAGCCAAGATGAAGGGAATGCTGTACACATCGCATACCTTGATTTCAGTAAGGCCTTTGACAAGGTTCCCCATGACATTCTTGCAAACAAGCTTGTAGAATGTGGGCTAGACAAGTTAACTGTTCAATGGATTTGTAATTGGTTGACCGGCCGAACCCAAAGGGTGCTCAGCAGTGGCTCCTCTTCGTCTTGGAAAGATGTGACCAGTGGGGTGCCACAGGGTTCTGTCCTGGGCCCAGTGCTATTCAACATCTTTATCAATGACTTGGATGAGGGAATTAGGAGCATACTTATCAAATTTGCAGATGACACCAAATTGGGAGGAGTAGCTAATACCCTAGACGACAGGATCAAAATTCAGAATGACCTGGATAGACTGGAGAGCTGGGCCAAAGCTAACAAAATGAAATTCAATACGGAGAAATGTAAAGTACTGCATTTAGGGCGGAAAAATGAAATGCATAAATATAGGATGGGAGAGACCTGGCTGAATGAGACTACGTGCGAAAGGGATCTAGGAGTCCTAGTAGACCACAAGTTGAACATGAGCCAACAGTGTGATGCGGCAGCTAAAAAGGCCAATGCAATTTTAGGCTGTATCAATAGAAGTATAGTGTCTAGATCAAGGGAAGTAATAGTGCCACTCTATTCTGCCTTGGTCAGACCTCACCTAGAATACTGTGTCCAGTTCTGGGCACCACAATTCAAAAAGGATATTGACAAATTGGAGCGTGTCCAGAGAAGGGCAACTAAAATAGTGAAAGGTCTGGAAACGATGCCTTATGAGGAGAGACTTAGGGAGCTTGGTATGTTTAGCCTGGAAAAAAGACGGTTAAGAGGCGATATGATAGCCCTGTTTAAGTATTTGAAGGGATGTCACACTGAGGACGGAGCAGGCTTGTTTTCTGCTGTTCCAGAGACTGGAACACGGAGCAATGGATGCAAGCTCCAGGAACAGAGATTCCACCTCAACATGAGGAGGAACTTTTTGACAGTAAGAGCTGTTCGGCAGTGGAACACACTCCCTCAGAGCGTGGTGGGGTCTCCTTCTTTGGAGGTCTTTAAACAGAGGCTGGATGGCCATCTGTCGGGGATGCTTTGATCAAGATTTCCTGCATGGCAGTGGGTTGGACTGGATGGCCCTCGTGGTCTCTTCCAACTCTGCAATTCTATGATTCTATGATTCTATGAGATTGAGAACAGGAGACCTTTTACTGCTCTGACCACAAGATGGCAGTAGTCCATCATCTAAAACACATTTAAACTTTTGGTGGGACTTTCTGGGTTCCTTTTGGGGGAAAAGATGGGCTCATATGAAAACTGTGCAGGGGAATCAGAAGCTGGAAAAGTTACTTTTTACTTCAGTTCCCCAAATCCCCACACAGCTGCCAATGCTGGAAGCTTTCAGTTCTTCTCTCTGGGAAGAAACCACAACTGGCAAATTCTCTCTCTCTCTGTCTCTCCTTTTCCAGAGAGTGTCAGACAAATGCCCACCACTCCAAATGTGTATCTTTGAAAACTGCACACAACCACACTTTAGTCAGGGAGGGAAGTGCATTAAAAAGGGACATGGGGTGTACATTAGTATCATAGAATCATACAGTTGGAAATCAAGAAGGTGGCTGCGAGTAAATTACTCGTGTTATTATTCTCTGCAGGTTGCCATTGCTGCACTGTTTTGTTTTGTTTGTTTTTACTTTAAATCTAAGGTGTGGAAGTGCAACCTTCTGCTTAAAAAAGTTTTTGGTCACCTTATCGCTGATAAAATGCACATGATCACTACAACAAAAATTTTAAAATGGCAGTTCTGGCTGCTTTGTTTCTGGCTAGCCTGCCCCTGTGTATGTCTGAACAATCAGCTTTCGACTTCTGGAATGCTCTGCGAATCAGTTGCCCAAATGGGTGGTAATGCACATTTCTGTGCATTTAAAAAAAAAAAACTTTGGGGACAAAGTTAATGGAGTTTTTGCCCGAGCCCTCCTTCCGAAAATGGCAAATCATCATGGGATCTCACTGGGACAAATGGTTTTCTTCTTGAATTCTATGAGGAGTTTTTTCACTGTCTAGACAACCCCCAAGTTTGAATCAGATGGCTTAGGTGAATCAGATGTAATTTTGCAACCTCCTAAGCAATGCTGAAGCCCGTAACTTGAAGTTACGTTGAAGCCCGTAACTTCCTATTGAGTTACACTGAAGGGGGTTACAGTCAATGGATGGTGGCAGTACAGATAGTCTCTAGGAGTCTCAACCTACCATGGCAGGAGGAAGGGACCTCTAGGAACCTATAACACAACTAACCAAAAGGATTCCTGCTATCCCATCATGCATTCTTGCATGGCGGGGCATAACTATTCCTCAGTGCCTTCAATGTACTATTTTATCCCTAGAATTGCAGAAACGGCCATTGTCCATTATTCCCCATTGCACAATGGGACAATATGCAGGTGTACTGGCAGACACACAATCAGTTGCACAACGATGGTATGCAGCCAAACAATGGTGTATCACAACCATTGTGTAAGGACATAAGCATAGATGTCATTGAATGATAGACTATTTAGAATTGGAAGGACCTCTAAGGGCCTTTGTGTAGGGACCTGAGCATAGGTGTCATTGAATGATAGACTCTTCAGAGTTGGAAGGTCCTCTAAGGGCCATCTAGTCCAACCCTCTGCCATGCAGGTGCACACGGTGAAAACACTCCAGAAAGCTACTCTTGGAATTGCCTCCCTGGACATTTGCAGAGTTGCTCCTTCCCTCATTATTTTAAAATCTCAATTTAAAACTGTCTTGGTGTTCAAAGCTTTGGGCATTTTAGTTTAATACTGTTTTATAATTATGTATATTTTTATTACATGTACAGTCAGACCCTTGTATCTGCAGGAGTTCGGTTTCCGGACTTACTGCACATACCAGAAACTTCAGACTTGGATCACCAGCATTGAGGCCATGACATTGAGAACACAGCTGTGCTGGGCAGGGTACATTTCTAGGATGGAGGACCATTGCCTCCCAAAAATACAGTGAACTCTCCACGGGGTAAGAGGGGTGCTCCAAAAAATCGATACAAGGACTCCCTGAAACAACATCTCAGGCTCGGCCAAATTGATCACCAACAATGGTCCGCCCTGGCCTCACATCGGGAGGCATGGAGATGCACTATCCACAATACTGCAGCCTTATTTGAGAACTCACGCCAAACAAGTCTTGATGATAAATGACAATGCAGAAAGAATCACAACCCAGAAACATCACCCAAGGAGACCTTCTGCTGTGCTTTCTGCAACCGGACTTGTTTATCTTGGATTGGCCTTTTTAGTCATCACCACACTTGCAGAAAGCGCGGGATGAGTCCTTCCTGAATCTTCATTTGCAAAGAAAAGCCAGAGAGAGAAAATAATAGATGTCTGGTTAAAAAATATATATCATAGAGTTTTATTGGAGAACCTAAATGTCTAGAGAGGATGGCTCTCTGTGCATTTCCCAGAATGACACTATGGTATGTGTCCCTGTTTTGTGTCCCGTGGATAACTGAAACCAGGGATATTGGTTCCACAGATACAGGGGCCTGACTGTAACTTGCATTTTATTCTTAAAGTTCTTACTGAAACTAACTAACCCTTAGGAGAGGTATTTCCAGATTTTAGAATGGAGCAAAAATCATATAAAGGATGAGAAATCAAAGAAAGCCATGGGGTAAGTCATGGCCACCTGGAGAAGCCAGGTGATGGATTTGGGGCAGACTCAGCCCCAGTGGCTGAAATTACCCATAGCATGCTATACACTCCTTTCTTCGCTAGGAGGAACTGTTGCAATACGGATCAAGACAGCACCAATTCTCTGCAAGAAAGGAGTTACAAGATAGCAGCAGGGGTTATTGGGCACGATGAATCATAGAATCCTAGAGTGGGAAGAGACCACAAGGGCCATCCAGTCCAACCCCATTCTGCCATGCAGGAATACACAATCAAAGCATTCCCAACAGATGGCCATCCAGCCTCTGTTTAAAAACCTCCAAAGAAGGAGACTGCCTCGGAGTATGGTGGAGTCTCCTTCTTTGGAGGTTTTTAAACAGAGGCTGGATGGCCATCTGTTGGGAATGCTTTGTGTATTCCTGCATGGCAGAATGGGGTTGGACTGGATGGCCCTTGAGGTCTCTTCCAACTCTATGATTCTTATAATTCTATGATTCTAAGGGCAACAAGGATGATAAAAAGTATGGAGGTATGGAGAAGTTGGATCTGGCCACAGTGGTACATGCCTTAGTTACATCCTGTTTGGATTACTGTAATGAGCTCGATATGAAAAGAGCTTAAAAACTTAGAATCATAGAATTGCAGAGTTGGAAGAGACCACGAGGGGCATCCAGTCCAACCCCCTGCCATGCTGGGGCTGGCTACAGATAGTACACAACAGCTCCATTGACTGCTGGTTTGTTTCCAGGCACAATTCAGCATGCTGGTTTTGACCTATAAAGCCCTATACGGTTTGGGTCCACATTATTTGAAGAACCATATGTCCCTGTATGAGCCTAAGAGAGCTTTAAAACTATCTGGAGAAGCCCTTCTCTCTGTCCCAGCACCTTCTCAGTCTCATTTGGTGGGAACAAGGGAGACAGGGCCTTCTCGGTGGCTGCTCCCAGATCTTGAGGACTCCCTCCCCAGAGAGGCCAGGATGACCCCGTCCTTGCTCTCTTTCTGGCGACAGGTTAAAACAATTTTTATGCTTCCAGTTTTTTATGAACTGACAAGGGCTGGGCTTCTACGGCTGTGTTGCTGGTTTTAAGATTTTTAAGGGTCATTATAGAGAGTTTAATGCTTTTTCATATTTTTAATGTTTAATGTTTTTAAAACTTATGCATTTCAAAATTTTATATTCATACTATTCTTTCTACTTTTCTCTTTGTTTTTAACTTGTATTGTTTTAAAGATGTTGCTTCCCACCTTGATTCCCATTGTTGGGAGAAAGGAGGATTAACATTAACAATAACAATAACAACAACAACGGTATAGAGAACAAAGTATATGAGGAAATGTTGAGAGAGCTGGGCATGTTCAACTGGCAAAATGAAGACTGAGGGGTGACATAGAATCATAGAATTGTAGAGTTGGAAGAGACCACGAGGGCCATCCAGTCCAACCCCCTGCCATGCAGGAAATCATGTTCAAAGCATCCCTGACAGATGGCCATCCAGCCTCTGTTTAAAGACCTCCAAGGAAGGAGACCCCACCACGCTCTGAGGGAGTGTGTTCCACTGCCGAACAGCTCTGACTGTCAGAAAGTTCCTCCTAATTACCGGAGCTTGCATCCATTGCTCCATGTTCTAGTCTCTGGAGCAGCAGAAAACAAGCTTGCTCCATCCTCAACGTGACACCCCTTCAAATACTTAAACAGGGCTATCATATCGCCCTTAACCATCTTTTTTCCAGGCTAAAAATACCCAGCTCCCTAAGTCTCTCCTCATAGGTCATGGCTTCCAGACCTCCCACCATCCTGGTCGCCCTCCTCTGGACACGCTCAAATTTGTCAATATCCTTTTTGAATTGTGGAGCCCAGAAATGGACACATTATTCTAGGTGAGGCCTGACCAAGGCAGAATAGAGTGGCACTATTACTTCCCTTGATCTAGACACTATACGTCTATTGATGCAGCCCAAAATCGCATTGGCCTTTTTAGCTGCCGCATCACACTGTTGCCTCATGTTCAACTTGTGGTCTACTAGGACTCCTAGATCCCTTTCACACGTAGTCACATTCAACCAGGTCTCCCCATCTTGAAATATCTCAAGGGCTGTCACAGAGAGCTTTGTTCTCTGCTGTCCCAGAAGGTAGGGCCAGGTCTAAAGGTTTTAAGTTACAAGAGAAGAGATTTTGGAGATTATCAGACACCCTTAATATGGCATAACAGGAACACCAGGAGATCACCAAAGGGCTTCCCTTTTGGATGATGTCATCCTTGTCCTGTTATGCTCTCGTGCTGGTCCCGTTTCGCCCTTGTTTCTTCTTATTCATGGCTTAACCTTAGGCCGTGAATAGATCACCCATTCTGTTCCTATGACAGAATGACAGGCAAGTAAAAAGGTGTCCCGTTATGGTGGCTCGATGCCAGCGTCAGTGAGAGGTCCGTTCCAGAACACTTCTGGGTACAATTCGGACATCCAGGTAAGTAACACCCTTTTTTGTACCCTTTTCTAATTTTTAAGTCTGTTTTTGTGCTTGCTGTCACTTTTTAAACTTTCTTTTTCTTTTTGAATTCCCCACGTGCTCGTCTTCTTACGAGAATGGCCCAGGATTTCAGCTAGGAAGTGAATGCAGCTCCATGCAAGCTGCATTCACTCCATGGCTGCCAAGGGGGAGGGAAACAAGCACAATTAAGGTAACTGTAAAACACTTTGTTACTGTGCCGGATGGGGTTGGGGGGATGTAGGGGGAGAAGAAATAGTGAGATGGGGACACTATTTTTGTTTCCGTCCGATAATCTCCTTTGATTGAACTTGAGAAGGAACCTCTTATCGGTAAGAGCAGTTCAACAATGGAACCAGTGACTTAGAGATGTGGTGACGTCTCCTTCTTTGGACTTCTTCCAAAAGCGGCTGGACAGTTACCTGCTGGGAATGCCCTAGCTGGAGTTCCTGCATTGAGTGCGGGGAAGGTTGGACTTGATGGCCAAAGAGTCCCCTTCCAACTCTATGGTTCTATGATTTTATGATTCTATGATTTAAGCAGCAGAAACAGCCAATATTCCTCCACCCCTAAAAGATGGATAGGTAGCTAGAGATAGAGACAGAGACAGACACAGAGACACAGAGACAGAGAAATCTTCTGGGCTTGCCCAGACCTTAGGGATCACTCACAGTGACATCAAACCACAAAGACCTGAAATCCACAGTTTAAATGCTAAATATATTTTCTCATCCACAAGGATATTTTTTATTAACAATGGTTGAATCTGTCCTTCCAAATCATCTGTCCTTCTAACATGGGAGGCAAACTCTGCCGCCGCCACTGCCGTCCTATGGAGAGAAGGTTCTCCAGGTAAATGCAGTCCATTCACAGAGAAGAAATTTTGGGTTCCACATAGAGCAGGAGGGTGGAAAAAATCCCAAAAAGAGGTACAAACACCACAACAAGAAAACAGGAGAGCTTGTTCCCCCTCTTCTGAATGAAACCATTGTCTGCCTGATTCAAATTTCCATCATGTTCTGACCATCACCAGGTTCTTGGGCCATCACTACCAGTACTGGAGGAGCATGAAAAGGACCTGCAGTGCCATGGAGAAGCAGGGCAATTGGGACACCACGTAAGCCACCGAGCGTGTGGGGGCTCTCAGCTTCAGGAGGTAGGCCACGGTGTGGACAATCCGTCCAAAGAAGAAAACCAGGAAGTGGATCCGGGCCACGGCTGGATTGGGGTCGAGGAAGCAGTAGGCAGCTCCAAGGAACAGGAATGGGTAGATGTTCTCCATATCATTGCGATGAGCTCTGTGGTTAGGATGAAGCGGGAGAGAAACAGAGAATGAAAAGGGTCATTCACACATTAAGGCAGCAGGTCCTAGAATCATAGAATCATAGAATTGTAGAGTTGGAAGAGACCACGAGGGCCATCCAGACCAACCATCTCCCACACAGAAATCATGATCAAAGCATCCCTGACAGATGGCAATCCAGCCTCTGTTTAAAGACCTCCAAGGAAGGAGACCCCACCACACTCCGAGGGAGTGAGCTCCACTGCCGAACAGCTCTTACTGTCAAAAAGTTCCTCCTCATGTTGAGGTGGAATCTCTGTTCCTGGAGCTTGCATCCATTGCTCCGTGTTCCAGTCTCTGGAGCAGCAGAAAACAAGCTTGTTCCATCCTCAACGTGACACCCCTTCAAATACTTAAACAGGGCTATTATATCGCCTCTTAACCGTCTTTTTTCCAGGCTAAACATACCAAGCTCCCTAAGTCTCTCCTCATAAGGCATGGTTTCCAGACCTGTCACCATTTTAGTTGCCCTTCTCTGACACGCTCCAATTTGTCAATATCCTTTCTGAATTGTGGTGCCCAGAACTGGACACAGTATTCTAGGTGAAGCCTGACCAAGGCAGAATAGAGCGGCACTATGACTTCCCTTGATCTAGACACTATACTTCTATTGATGCAGCCCAAAATCGCATTGGCCTTTTTAGCTGCCGCATCACACTGTTGGCTCATGTTCAACTTGTGGTCTACTAGGACTCCTAGATCCCTTTCGCACATAGTCTCGTTCAGCCAGGTCTCTCCCATCCTATATCTATGCATTTCATTTTTCCACCCTAAGTGCAGTACCTTACATTTCTCCGTATTGAATTTCATTTTGTTAGCTTTGGCCCAGCTTTCTAGTCTATTGGATTCTGATCCTGTCCTCTGGGGTATTAGCTACTCTTCCTAATTTGGTGTCATCTGCAAATATGTTAAGGATACCCTCTATTCCCTCATCCAAGTCATTGATAAAGATGTTGAATAGCACTGGGCCCAGGACAGAACCCTGTGGCACCCCACTGGTCACATATGAAAGTGTTACAACCTCCTATTATACCTCAATGAAAAAGAATCAAAAGGCATATTGTATTATCTTATTGATAAGATCATAATTGATAATTTATCTTATTGATAGCAGAGGCCATGGGGAAAGCTATCAAGCCCACCACATGGACTGGAGGCGGAGGTCAAACAGACAGGGTCATGAATTTGAATCAATGACAGCAGGTCATGTAGGGCTGGCTGCCAGGCACACCACATGAACCAAAGGCTAAAGATCAAAAGTGCAGGATTTAACAGGCACATGTGAAATGGCTAACTGATACTGACCAGCTTCCTCTTGCCTGGGAAAGCAAGTTTAAGGTGAGCAAGGTCTTGAACGTCTCCCTTCAACCAACCCTTTTGTGTCATTTTCCCACACTGCAAGGCTTTCACGACATAACACAGACCTCCACTTCAGTCAGATAGGATCCATCTCTTTGATCAGATGCAGGAAAAGGATCATTTGACCAATGTTTTAGACTCACTTCAAAGTGAAAAGGGGTATAAAAACCCTCTATTTTTTTAAACCATTCTTTGTGGTCTCTGACATGCATGCATCCTCCACATCACTTTGACAAGCCACCCTTGCTGAACACTGAGGGCTCAGCTACACTATGAAAAAAACCCAAGAACAATTTGAGGAGAATGCCATTGGTCTTCATGGAACGAGGGCAAGATCCGCAATATTCGGAAGGAAGGGGGGAGAAAAACCCAATTCACAAAAAATAGTGAAAGCACAACAAATCCTTTCACTATTTTTTGGAGTAAATATGTGCATTATCGATCTTGTGAACATATTGGTACTAGCTATGGCGATTTTTTCGATAACCAAACAAACAAGATGGGCAGGGAAAGGCCGAGGGGAGGGGACAGTACCCCTGTCCTGCCCATGGTTTTTAAATGCCCATAAGCATTTCTCAAGGAGCCATTTTCAAAAGTGTTTTCCAAAAGCTTTTTAGTCATAGAATCATAGAATCATAGAATTGCAGAGTTGGAAGAGACCACGAGGGCCATCCAGTCCAACCCCCTGACATGCAGGAAATCACGATCAAAGCATCCCCAACAGATGGCCATCCAGCCTCTGTTTAAAGACCTCCAAGGAAGGAGACCCCACCACGCTCCGAGGGAGTGCGTTCCACTGCCGAACAGCTCTTACTGTCAAAAAGTTCCTCCTAATGTTGAGGTGGAATCTCTGTTCCTGGAGCTTGCACCCATTGCTCCGTGTTCCAGTCTCTGGAGCAGCAGAAAACAAGCCTGCTCCATCCTCAGCATGACACCCCTTCAAATACTTAAACAGGGCTATCATATCGCCTCTTAACCGTTTTTGTTCCAGGCTAAACATACCCAGCTCCTTAAGTCTCTCCTCATAAGGCATGGTTTCCAGACCTGTCACCATTTTAGTTGCCCTTCTCTGGACACGCTCCAATTTGTCAATATCCTTTTTTAATTGTGGTGCCCAGAACTGGACAAAGTATTCTAAGTGAGGTCTGACCAAGGCAGAATAGAGCAGCACTATTACTTCCCTTGATCTAGACACTATACTTCTATTGATACAGCCCAAGATCGCATTGGCCTTTTTAGCTTTTTAGACCTCACCTTTCTTTACCTAATGGCAACTGTCTCGCAAGTGCATCCAAGGAAGTGTGGCAGGGGCATTGCTTGGTCTCATGCTGAGACTCTTGACCTGCTCTCCCTAGGGTGAGAGGAAAAGCAGCTCTGGGAATGCCATAGAAATATAGACTTATTTGAACGGATTGCAGTGGACATGCAGTGCAAAGGGCATAATAGGACTGTGGAGGAGTATCCACAAAGAGCAAAACTCTCCAACAAAGATACTGCAAAGTAGTGGACCATAACTCTAAAGGTGGGAACGATGCAGCAACTATGCCTGAATGAATGCCTTCTCTTTTTGTATGCCAATTTCTCAAATAAAGATTACCTTCTGTTACTTAGCTGGAGTCTCTTACAGCTGTACTGGTATACACTTGGGGAAAAGATTCATAGGTTACCCAACCTCTCGCATGCCAATTTGAGTTAATTAATTCCCCTAATTAAGATCTGAATAAGAGCATTTTGGGTAACAAAAGCTAGAAAACTTTTCTGTAGAAATTTGGAAGTTTCAACATTTTGGAATTTCTAATTTGTTTTTTAACATTGCCTGTGTGAAATTTGGGAGATTTTTCTTTGACCTACGTACACTTATGCATCTCATTGGAAAAACCGAAGTTGGGCAACTTCTTTCATCTCAGGATGTTCCCATTCAATTTCAGGAACATTCCTATGGCCAACATTTCAGGGATGGGCAGAGACTGTTTTCTAGACAGTTTGCCAGATGCTACAGACTATTTTGGGCTTGAGAAGTTACACTTCTGCTTCCAATTCGTACAAAAATACATCATCACAAATCTACAAACAGCCAGAGGGTGCTCTTTCACAGGGACCTTTCTGGATTTGCTATTCATTTCAGTTAGTTTTCCTTAGTTGGCACAGAGGACTATGGCAGGCACACCCAGTTAGGGACAGAGGTATGTGTAAGTCACGCTACACATGTGGGGCAAAAAACATCACCATTGCACAATAGCTGTATACTGATAACAGCAGAAGCAAAGCTGCACGAACACCATGTTCCTCTGTGCCTTACCGTTGCATGTTGTGGTTACATGTTACAGTTATGTATCGTGGCTGTACACTATGTGTTCTGAATTGTGAATTGTACATTGCACCCATTCATTGACAAGCATAGTGCAATGCTACTATTCTGCATGGCGGTTACAGAGTGTTTGTGTAGCAAATCTCCACAAGCAGATATTAATGCTAGAATCATAGATTTGGAAGAGACCACAAAGCCCATCCAGTCCAACCCCATTCTACCATGCAGGAATACACAATCAAATCATTCCCAACAGATGGCCATCCAACCTCTATTTAAAGACCTCCAAGGAAGGAGACTCCATCACACTCCCAGGCAGTGTATTCCACTTCCAAACAGCTCTTACTGTCAGGAAGTTCTTCCTAATGTTTAGGTAGAATCTCTTCTCCTGTAGTGTGAACCCATTGCTCTGTGTCCTAGTCTCTGCAGCAGCAGAAAACAAGCTTTCTCTATCCTCAGAATGACATCCCTTCAAATATTTAAACATCGCTATCATGTCCCCTCTCAACCTCTTCTCCAAACTAAACATGCCCAGCTCCCTAAGCCGCTCCTCATAGGGCATCATGGTTTCCAGACCTCCCACCATTTTGGTCGCCCTCCTCTGGACATGTTCCAGCTTCTCAATATCCTTCCTGAATTGTGGTGCCCAGAACTGGACACAGTGTTCCAGGTGTGGTCTGACCAAAGCAGAATAGAGTGGCACTATTACCTCCCTTGATCTAGACACTATATTCCCATTGATGCCACCCAGAATCACATTGGCTTTTTTAGCTGCCGCGTCACACTGCATACTCATGTTCAGTTTGTCACTAAGACTCCTAGATGCTACACTGGGGGGATGTTGCATTACTACCTCGTTGTGTCTTCTTCCATTTTGAGCTGGCTTTTTATCTGGTGACAGATATTTGATAGTGTCTATGCATGTTGACTTTTGTTTTTCATAGCATATGCTTCATGTATGTTCTTTTCTTTGGTGTACATTGTGCATCATAGAATCATAGAGTTGGAAGAGACCGCAAGGACCATCCAGTCCAACCCCCTGCCCTACAGGAACAGATATTCTTTATATCTGGCTTTTTGTATTTGCTGCTGTGTACCTCCAAGTCCTTTCTGACCTAGGGCAGCCCTAAGGTGGCAAGATTTCTTTGACATTGCTTTCCTCTGAAGCTGAGAGAGTATAACTTGACCAAGGTCCCCGCAATGGATTTCCATGACAGAGTCCTAGTCCAACACTTAGACCACTATGGCCGAGCATCTCCTGGCTACCCAGACCAAAACTCAAACCACAAATATTATGCTAGCTGCATATTGTGAAATTCTTTATATCTGGCTTTTTGCATTAGTTGTAGCTATTCTTTCATTCCATCACTACATTCTATTACATCTTACTATTTATGTTTTGAGATTTTTTTTATATCTGGTATGGGTGTTGTTGTTTTTTTAGTTTTCTGAACCCCCTCCCCAATATAGTATCAACATTCAAAGTAGTTTTAAAGGCACTCTAGAGCAGAACACAAGAATGTATGTAGCAATAAGAGCAAAGCAAAACAGGAAATGCCTTACTATAAAGCTGGCCAAAACTAACAAAATGAATTTCAACAGGGAAAAATGCAGGATACTAATCTTGGGCAGTAAAAATGAAATGCACAGATATAGGATGGGTGACACCTGGCTTGAAGGGAGTACATGTGAAAGTGATCTAGGAGTCTTAGTGGACCACAAGCTGAACATGAGTCAGCAGTGTGATGCAGTAGCTAAAAAGGCCAATGCGATTCTAGGCTGCATTAATAGGAGTACAGTATAGTGTCTAGATCAAGGGAAATCATAGTGCCACTCTATTCTGCTTTGGTCAGGCCTCACCTGGAATGCTGTGTCTAGTTCTGGGTACAATTCAAGGATACTGAGAAGCTGGAAGGTGTCCAAAGGAGGGTGACCAGGATGGTGGGAGGTCTGGTAGCCATTACGCCATCATGTCACCCTATGAGGAGCGGCTTAGGGAGCTAGGTATGTTTAGCCTGGAGAAGAGAAGGTTGAGAGGTGACATGATAGCCATGTTTGAATATTTGAAGGGATGTCATACTGAGGATGGAGCACGCTTGTTTTCTGCTGCTCCAGAGACTAGGACATAGAGCAATGGGTTCAAACTACAAGAAAAGGGATTCCACCTAAACATTAGGAAGAACTTCCTGACAGTAAGAGCTGTTCGAAAGTGGAATACACTGCCTCAGAGTGTGGTGGAGTCTCCTTCTTTGGAGGTCTTTAAGCAGAGACTGGATGCCCATCTGTCGGGAATGCTTTGATTGTGTATTCCTGCATGGCAGAAGGTTGGACTGGATAGCCCTTGTGGTCTCTTCCAGCTCTATGATTCTATGATTCTATTAGCCCCACTTGCATCTATTTTTGCAGATCTATACACTCCAAATGTCCCTGTTTGGCAGGCATAGTCCTGATTCATCCTCTGCAATCCCAATTTTTCAGCAGCTTTTAAAATGTCCCATTTTTCCTCCTCCTTTCCCCCTTTGTTCACAGCTTATTTCAGTTTCTGCAAATGAGTTCAAAGTGCCGAAGTAGTTTGCACTCAATTAGCTCAGGGGCAGGAGAGAAGCGGATGGGATCTTTCCCTTTCCGGTCAGCTCAGGCAAAATCAAAGTGCTGTAGCCTTTCTTTGCATGTGCGTTCTTTCTCATTCATACCTTTTGCCATCTTGTCCACACTCTGATGTTGCTTGGGCACATATGTGTCCCGGTTGTCTTCTGTAAATATTGAGGGATGTTAAGACCATTCTCACTGCCCTTTTTCTTGCTTTTTTTTTGTAAAACAATGAATTGTTTCTTCTAGGACCGTGGTTCTTAACCTGCAGTTAGTGGACCTCCATGGGGCCACAATGTCCTCACAGGATGTCCACGAAGGTTTGAAGGCTGCTCAGCCCACGTAAGAGGAGCCAAGGCAATGGCTGGCTCACTTGGCCTGTGCATTGCCATTCAATCCACTCCAGCCACAACTTTGCAGGAAGAAGCAGGAGAAAAGTCTTTCCTTCTCTCCAGTGTGTCTGAGGGAAGGGATAATGGATGGTGTCATATTATTATTATTATTATTATTAATCATCATCATCATCATCATTGTTGTTTTTAAATCTTGAGTTAAGTCTTGGGGGTCTGCAGCAACAAAAGATATTTAAAAGGGGTCCCTGGTTAAAAAAAAAAGGTTAAGAGCCACTGTTCATAGAGTGATAATTCAACATTTAAATAGATAACAGTTTCTTCTGCACTTTTAAACATTTTTAAAAAACTGTGTTGCAATAGCAGAAGTGGGTTTCAGTTCCTTCTGGTTTCATTCCTCCCCTCCCCCCTATTTTTGGGCATTTTTCTGCAGTCTATGCAGCCCGTGGATGTGGCGCCCAGGAACAAAACATTGACCCATGAACCTGCCAAATTTGCCCACCCTACCTTACTGGGAAGAGGTTGCAGAATGCAACGGGAAGTGAAGGGACTTGTAAGGAACTTGGGGAAAATATGAGTGGGGTGTGGAAGAAAAATCTATGGAAGGGGCAAAGATAGACCTCAGAGGAGGAGGATGTGTGAAACAGAAAAAGTGACAGAAATTGCTTTTCTCCGATAACGGCAGATAATAGAGACAGTTATCAAGATCATAGTGGTTTGGTATTGGACCAGAGAGCCATGCCAACATTTCTGAGAAGATGCTTTTCTGAGAAAATTTCTAGCAGAGGTTGTTTTTAAGATACTCTCTCTTTTTCACACACACATAAACACACAATTAATACGAATACTTAGGCCATGTTGCTGAATTTTGTTACACACGGTTATTAAGATAGTAGTGGTTTGGGGTTGTCGTAGCATGCAAAGCTAACATTTCTGATAAGATACGTTTTTGAGAATATTTCTAGCGGAAGTATTTAAGATATTCTCACTCTCTCATGTTCATGCATACACTTACACATACATACTTTCACATACACATTTTTATCAGACTAGCCAAATACGGTGTCATAAGGATGCCTAATGATCGCGAAAGGGTGCTCATACCAGATGGCGTCACCCTTTCGCGATCACGTAAAGTCCAAAAGTCATCCCATTTTATTGACGGCCCAGGCTGTCAATAGATCAGCCATGGGAATTTGTTGCTGGCATTGCCAGCGTTTGAAACCTTGTGCCATTGTACTCACGTGAACATGGCATCAATGGGCAAACACTTCCAGGTGAGATCAGGACAGCCAGGTAGGGAACGCTCTTTTTATGATCCACCACCACCATTTGCTTGTAAGTTATATAGGGTGTTTTTGTGCTTTGCTGTACTTTGTGTGTGTGTGTGTGGTTTTTTTGGCTTTTTTGTTTAAATTTCCCACGCTAGTGTCTTCTTGCGAGAATCGGTAAGATTTCAACCCCAGAAGTAAACGAAGCTCTGCCTGTGCTCCATTGTTGCTCGGGTAGCCTTGCTGATGCTACGGAAGGTACTGTAGATCTAGTGGTGGTGGGGTATCTTTTGCCGGCATAAAAACGATACAGTTTATGTCGGCAAAAGAACCGTAACGTGGGGTGGTCTGATAAAGTCCAGACAGAGTACGAGAGAATGATTGAATGAATATGAATATTGAAACTACGTTACTAAATTTTGTTACACTGCCAGCCCTCAAAGGTACAGTTGGACCCCCATAGCCGCAGAACCAATATCCACAGTTCCAGTTATCCGTGGGATACAACAGGGCCACATACCATAGGAGATTATCAGATGGAAATATAAAAAGCATTCCCGTCTCACAGTCTCCTTTCACTTCCTAGTTTCAAATCTCAGCCATTCTCGCGAGAGGACGAGAGCGTGGGAAATTCAAAAATTAAAAGCAAAATAAAGTTTAAAAAGTGACAGTAAGCACAAAAACAGACTTAAAACATAACAAGTAACCCAGGGAGGGTACAAAAAAGTGTGTCACTTACCTCGATTGTCCCAATCTCACCCGGAAGTGTTGCGGCACAGACCTCCGATTGACGCAGGGATCGCGCCAATATAACAGGGCACCTTTTCAAAAGCTGTTAATTCCATCACAGAAACAGAACGGGGGAACTATTGACGGGTTCTCCCATCAATAAAAAGTAGCGCCAGTGGAACAGCAGCATAACAGGAGCATGACAACATGGGAACAACATTGTCTGAAAGGGAAGCCTTTTAGCCATCTCCTGGCATAATTATAACGCCATATTTAGCCTGTCTGATAATCTCCATAGAATAATCCTAGAAAATGCATTGAGAGGTGTCCTCTCTAGATATCTTCTAGGTCCTCTGATGCAAGTCTATGGTATGTTTTAACTGGAAGATCATTATTTTAGTAGGGTTTGCTGTTATCTACAGTTTATGGTATCTGCTGTAAGTCTGGAAACTGAACTCCCATGGATACAGGGGTCCAACTGTAAATAAAACCCCCCAACAATTCACAGATGTAAACTGGGAAACCTGTAGCTGAACAACATCAGAGTGTAGTCAAGATAGCAAAATTTTATTAAAGAGGAAGAACAGGCAAGCTAGGAAAGTCCACTGTTGTTTGCTTTTGTATAGGGAGCTGAATATGTTTAGCCTTGAGACGAGAAGATTGAGAGGGGATGCAATCCAGGTTGCCCCATGTATCCGTGGAACCAACATAGGGACACATACCATAGAGTCATGCTGGATAATGCCTAGAGAGGTATCCTCTCTAGGAATTGCTAGCTCCTCCAGTGCAACTCTGTGGTATATTTGTACTGAAAGTCCTTTCTTTTAAGAGGATTTACTGTCATCCACGGTTTTACTTCTAAACGATAAATCCAGGAATGTATCCCCGCGGATACGTGTGTGCATGTCAGTGTGTCTGAAGAGCTGACGGAGCAAGTTTGTTTTCTGTGACTCCAAATAGTAAGATATGATTCAATGCATTCACATTACACATAAAGAGATTCCACTTAAACATTGGGAAGAACTTAATGAAAGTAAGAGCTATTCCATAGTGGAATAGCTCAGAAGGTGGCCGCTCTCATTTACTGGAGGCTTTTCAACATAGGGTTTAGCTGTGAATTACTGAAGAGCGGGGGGTTGGACTAGATAGCCCTCGAGATCCCTTCCAATGCTTTTGTTCTAAGTGTCCCCAAAATGTAGCAATTTCAACACAAGCCCACACACATATTTGGAAGAGAAGCTGCATACTGGAAAGTATTTTTTTTTTAATAAGCATTAAATCATTTAAAATAAAACACTTTCCCCCAGGTGTCTGTGAGGGAATAAGACTCCAGCAACACTCCCTGCCACACCTTAGCGACATGGCAAGTTTCCCTTTGCCACAAGAAAAAAAGAGGGGCTCCCTTTAACCCAGCTGACTCAGTAGACTGACAATCCTCAGGAGAGCCATGAAGCAAAACTTGGAGACGGTTTAGGCATTCTTTACAAGCTGTGACTTCCACTCTCTGGGCAATGAAGAAATTCAGGCAAACCACAGGACTGATTCAACTAGTGTTGCCTGCTCATGATACTGGGATTCTAGCCTTAACTGAGGAGGGATATTCACTCCCAAATAGCAGTGGGCTGCATTCATTTCAGAACAATGAATAATTGACCCAGAAGGGGCCTGCCAACTCAAATCATTTCCAAAACAAATGAGGAGGCACCAAGAGCCAGTATGGTGGAGTAGTTGGGCTGGGACTTGAAGAAGAGGGCAAACAAAATGGTAAAAGGTCTCAAAGTCATGCTCTATGAGGAGCAGCTTAGGGAGCTGAGTATGTTTAGTCTGGAGAAGAGAAGGTTAAGAGGGGACATGATAGCCATATTTAAATATTTGAAGGGATGCCATACTGAAGATGGAGCAAGTTGTTTTCTGCTGCTCCAAACTGGTTAAAATGCTGGGTGTCACATTGAGGATGGAGCAGGCTTGCTTTCTGCTGCTCCAGAGACTGAAACATGGAGCAATGCATGCAAGCTCCAGGAACAGAGATTCCACCTCAACACGAGGAGGAACTTCCTGACAGTAAGAGCTGTTCGGCAGTGGAATACGCTGTCTGGGAGTGTAGTGGAGTCTCCTTCTTTGTAGGTTTTTTAAAAGAGGCTGGATGACCATCTGTCGGGAATGCTTTGATTGTTTATTCCTGCAGAGTAGAGGGTTGGACTAGATGGCCCCTGTGGTCTCTTCCAACTCTAGGATTCTATGATTCTATCCCTTACTAGAGCTTGTCTACACATGGGGCAGAAATGCCAAATGGAGTTTTTCCCACATGCCCTCCAATCCCCCCCCCCCAAAAAAACCCTGTGCGTTATTATACTCTGCAGGGACATTTCTTCACTGCCCCTGCGGAGTTTTGGCCGTCGCCACTGCCACTGTCACTTTATGTGACCAATTTTAAGGTTTTGGAGACAGTTCCTGGCTAAAGGGAGAGGTTTTCTCCCTTCCCTTGGCTCTGCCTGCTCTCTCGCTTGCCCATCGCTTCCTGGGTGCTTCCATCAAAAGCACGAAATCAGGCAGAGGAGGCAGGGCTGCTGAGCCAGGGATGCGGGGAAAAACCTCTCCCTTCAGCCTGGAACTGCCCCCAGAGCCTTAAACATGGTCTCAGTAAGTATTGGTGTCAGTGGTAGCAGAGACAGCTGCGGCACCGGACAAAACTCCACGGAAAACCTCAAATCCCACATAATGTGCATTCTGGAAGGGTACCCCCAAATTTGCAGCACATCTGGGCCATGACATGTATGGCCTGATTGCAGCAGATTCATAGATTCATAGAATCATAGAATTGTAGAGTTGGAAGAGACCACGAGGGCCATCCAGTCCAACCCCTTGCCATGCAGGAAATCACGATCACAGCATCCCCGACAGATGGCAATCCAGCCTCTGTTTAAAGACCTCCAAGGAAGGAGACCCCACCACGCTCCGAGGGAGTGTGTTCCACTGCCAAACAGCTCTTACTGTCAGAAAGTTCCTCCTAATGTTGAGGTGGAATCTCTGTTCCTGGAGCTTGCATCCATTGCTCCGTGTTCCAGTCTCTGGAGCAGCAGAAAACAAGCCTGCTCCATCCTCAATGGGACACCCCTTCCAATACTTAAACAGGGCTATCATATCGCCCTTTAACCATCTTTTTTCCAGGCTAAACATACCCAGCTCCCTAAGTCTCTCCTCATAAGGCATCGTTTCCAGACCTTTCACCATTTTAGTCACCCTCCTCTGGACATGCTCCAATTTGTCAATATCCTTTTTGAATTGTGGTGCCCAGAACTGGACACAGTATTCTAGGTGAGGTCTGACCAAGGCAGACTAGAGTGGCACTATTACTTCCCTTGATCTGGACACTATACTTCTATTGATGCAGGGACATTCACATGGGGATTCAGGTTATTATATGGTGTAGACAAGCCCTGGACCATGAAATTCACTTAGCCAGTTTCAGTTTCCCCACTCACCCACTTCCTGCCTCGAACTATCCTGATTTGGCAAGGACAGCCCCAATTAATACTCAGACCTGCCCTCTACCATTTCACAGATAAAAACTGGGATACATGTGGCCATACACCATCAAAATGTGGTTGAAAGTATAAATGAGGAAGAACACACAAGCTGGGAGAGGTTGTGGCAGTTGGCTTTTGCCTGCGCCTGCTGGGAAGGACAAGATCCCGCCCTACGCTGCCCTGTCCCCCTACTTTTGAGTTTACTTTTACATTTTTAATTCAGTTTGCAGCAACTGGAGTAAACTGAGAGTAAAGAAGAAAAGTGGGAGGACAAGAAGAAACTTGGACATTTTAAAAGCAGCTGAAAAAGTAGGACAGCATGAGAGCTGTTCAGAAGTGGAATGCGCTGCCTGGGAGTGTGGTGGGGTCTCCTTCTTTGGAGGTTTTTAAACAGAGGCTGGATGGACATCTGTCGGGAGTGCTTTGATTGTGTATTCCTCCAAGGCAGGTGGTTGGACTAGATGGCCCATGTGGTCTCTTCCAACTCTATGATTGGGACTGTCCCTGCCAAACCGGGACAGTTGGAGGGTATGATGTCCATCTCATATGTGTTTCCCCTTCTGTTTTTTTCTTTATTTGCATTTGCCTTTTTGTTGGTTTTTCTTGTAATTCTGTGTCTAAAATCCAATTTAAAATGTTTTTTAAAATTCAAGTTAGCCATTTAGTTCTACACAACCGGAGGTCAGGAATTATACCAGAGTCGGTAGGCCTAAATACCCTGAAGGCACCAGATCCTTTCTGATCTTGGAAACTAAGCAGGGTCAGCCCCAGTTAGTACTTCGATTGGAGACCACCAACAAATCCCAGGTGCTGGAGGCTCTATTTCAGAGGAAGGAACTGGCAAAACCACCTCTGAGTATTCCTTGCCTAAGCAAACTTTGTGAAATTCATGGGGTCGCCATATGTCGACAGGCGACTTGAGAGCACATCCACACACAAGCTCTGACCTTGGTCCCCTTTCTTCAAATGCTGCAGGATGAAACATCCAGAACATGGGAAGAGGTGCCTTTTTGGACTGTCACTCCCAGAATTCCCCAGCCAGCTAGGGTTATGCTGGCTGGAGGGTTCTGGGTGTGGCAGTCCAAAAAGAAGAGCTTTCCCCAAGCCCAGAAGGACTGCCAAGGAATCCCAAGTGCTGTAACCTATATTTTAGAGGAAGGAATTGGCAAAGCCATCTCTGAATATTCCTTGCCTAAGAAAAACCCTATGAAATTCATGGAGTTGCCATAAGTCGAAAGGCAACTTGAAGGCATTTATACACAGAGAGAGGGTTGTTTCCCTCTGAATGCATATCCCATGTTGGCTTAAGCTAGCACATCATGCTTCCATCAAGGGAAGAGAAGAGGTGGGAGGATGGCTGTGCAATCCTGGGCGCATGGAAAACAGAGGCTAGAATGCAAGCCACATGTGACCCTTGGCAATCATGAAGGAACATGGAAAGGAGAGAGTGGAATGCAAGACCCAGCTGGTCCCAATCACACCAGTCAGACATCCCCATTAATGAGAGAGAGAGGCGAAAAGTATGCACATGGATGGATGCAAAAGCGTTGCCATGGGGACAGGCTCCATTGGACCGTTTCCTGACTTCCTTCCCCATTTATGTATATGCACACCTTGGCCGGATCCCAGAGCTGTTAATGAGTATTTACGTAAACAAGGCAACCCACAAACCGTAAGGTCACACTGAAGCTATTTCCTGCCCTCAATCCAAACAAGATCTGAAGCCAGTCGTGAAGGGGGAGAGATGGCTTGACCTAGTCTATTTGTTTTGAAAAATCAGATGAAGTTTGCTTTCCCAGCAGGGGCTGCATCTCACACTTAGAATTATGGAGTTGGAAAGAGACCACAATGGTCATCTAGTCCAGCCCTTGCCAAGCAGGAATACATAATCAAAGCATTCAGCCTGTTTAAAAACCTCCAAAGAAGGAGGCTCCACCACACTCCCAGGCAGTGCGCTCCACTGTCGAACAGCTCTTACTGTCAGGAAGTTCTT
This sequence comes from Gambelia wislizenii, assembly GCA_030847615.1. Taxonomy (NCBI): domain Eukaryota; kingdom Metazoa; phylum Chordata; class Lepidosauria; order Squamata; family Crotaphytidae; genus Gambelia; species Gambelia wislizenii. The sequence goes on along the minus strand of JAUMIR010000014.1, from coordinate 16,957,353 downwards.
CCTAATGTTTAGGTGGAATCTCTTTTCCTGTAGTTTGAACCCATCGCTCCGTTTCCTAGTCTCTGGAGCCGCAGAAAACAAGCTTGCTCCATCCTCAGCATGGCATCCCTTCAAATATTTAAACACGGCTATCATGTCACCTCTCAACCTTCTCTTCTACAAGCTAAACATACCCAGCACCCTAAACCACTCCTCATAGGGTATAAAGGCTTCCAGGCCTTCTACAAACTTTCCAAAGGATCTGTTCTAATGCTCTGATTCTATTGTCTGAATTGTGAAGCAATTGTAAAGGAGACTCCAGGGAGGAAGGGCTGTTCTGTGTAACAGCAGCCTCCAAATACTTGCCAGAGTGGACTGCCCAAATTGCAAAGATCTCAGGAATGCCATCTTGCACTCTCCAAATATTCCTAACGCATGTTGCATTCCTTTGGAACAACATCAAGGAGAAAATCGACCTCCTCGATGCTCCAGCTAAGAGTCTAGGCATAACTTTTTTGTTGTTGCTGCTTCTTACTAATAGCTCCTTGAAGTTCCAGTCCTACATGGTGAAAGTAAAGAGTATGAGAAACTGAGGAAAAACAGTGAAGCAACTAACCCAAGGCTGTGGTGCAAATCAATAAAAGTAGAACTTGGCTCTTTTCGGCTCACAGGCAGACAAAAATGAACCAGTGGGCCGTTAAAAAAACACCACTGATGTGTTGGTACCCTCACACCCTCCAACTGTCCTGATTTGGCAGGGAAAGTCCCAATTTTATCCTCTGCTGTCTCACTTTTCCAGCTGCTTTTAAAATGTCCCGGTTTCTCTTTCCTCTTCCTACTTTCCCCCTTTGTTCTCAGCTTACTTCAGCTGCTGCCAACTGAGTTCAAGGACCAAAAGTAGTTTGCACTCCATCAACTCAGCAGGAAGAGAGGAGGCGGTAGAGTCTTGCCATTCCCAGTAGGCTCAGGCAAAAACAAACTGCTGCAGCCTCTCCTAGCTTGTGTGTTCTTCCTCATGAATAACTTTTTTTTCCATCTGGACCATACTCTGATGTTGTTTGGCCACACAGTTCCCAGTTTTTTTTTCCAGTTAAATATTGGAATGTGTAGCTAAAGCATCCTTGAAATGTGGCCACCTCACATCTAAATCAAAGGATATTCCTCCATGCCATTTAATTAATTACAAACAACTAGTTATTTGAAGTTACTTCCAAGCTCCAGTGCTTTATTGTGCAAGTGCATGGTTTTGATGGACTCATACCCTTTCAGCTGTTTTGGACTACAATTCCCATCACCACAATGATCATGCTGGCTGAGAAGGGTGGGAGGGGAGAGGCAGGCCAGCACATTTAGAGAGCACAGGTTGGAGAAAGCAGGTTTAGATACATGTGCGTTGAAGTACTAGATGCATCCCTGATCTCATACAGAGACTGAATGTCTAGTAACCCTGGAAGGTGTCAGGCACTGGGTACCGAAAATAAACAGCAAAGTGTTGTTCCTTCAGGCATAAGAATAAAGGCACAGACACAGGCTTGTGTCTAAAATAAACTTCTCTTTACTTGAGCATAATGAAGAGTACAGTGATTCCCTCCATATCCACGGATTTGGTATCCATGGATTTAAATATTCACAGCTTGAAAATATTCTTTAAAAAATAATAATCCAAAAAGCAAACCTTGATTTTGCATCTTATATATGGGACACCCTTTTGCGATGCCATTGCATATAATGGGACTTGAGTATTTGGTATCCACAGGGGGTCCTGGAACCAAACGCCAGCGAATATGAAGGGACAACTGTATTTACAGCTATAGGGATGCTCCAAAAAAACGATACAAGGACTCCCTGAAGCAACATCTCAGGCTCGGCCAAATTGAACACCAACAATGGTCCGCCCTAGCCTCACATCAGGAGGCATGGAGACGCACTATCCATAATGCTGCAGCCGAACAAATCTTGAAGAGAAACAACAACGCAGAAAGAATCACAACCCGGAAGCATCACCCAAGGAGACCTTCTGCTGTGCTTTCTGCAACCGGACTTGTTTATCTCGGATTGGCCTTTTCAGTTATCAGCGCACTTACAGAAAGTGAGAGATGAGTCCTTCCTGAATCTTCGTTTGGGAAGAAAAGCCAGAGAGAGAGTGAGACAGGATTCAGAAGAAAAAATCTTCCCACTGTGAGATCCTAAACAGGACACCTTCACACACAATGAGATCCAAAACAGGACTGCTTGGCTTTCAGTCCAGCCCAGCTCTGCTCCAGGACAGGGAGCTACTCAACATTGATAAACTTACCCAGTTAGCTTCTGCAAACTGCTGCTAGATCACAGTACTGCAAACTGCAGGCTGTTTGCTACATCTCAGCTCTTTACAGAATAAATCTACTGCATGTCCCAATATCCTGACAGAAGGAGCCAGAAACATAGCCAATGACCTCTCCAACCACTCACACCAATCTAATAAGGAGCCATTTCTGCAAGGAAAGAAATGGTGCTTGAGACAGTTGGAATATGGATTCCTACAGCTGTGAGAGATGTGGGGGGAGTAAGTTTGAAACTGAGAATGCCACTGCACACTGAAACACTGCAGTCGCCAGCCATCTCTTAGAAGTGGATGCCTGGATTATTCTGCATCCTGCTGGCTGAAGGACCTAAAAGGGTCCATAAATCCTTTGCTTACATTCCAGCTCTGGTTTGCTTGCTTGAAGCAAACAGTAAGTTGTAAATCTCTCCACCCCAGCTTAGTCGCTTTCACTGCATTCCTCGACCATGAAACAGATTCTCTTCTCCCTTTATGACCTTGAGCTAAAGAACTTAAAAGCCAGAGGGAACACCATGGGCTTGTCTCTAGGAGGTAGAAAAAAACCAGAGTGCCTTCCAGTACAGTTGTTCCTCTGTATCCATGGGTTTGGTATCCACGGATTTAAGTATTCACGGCTTGAAAATATTCTTTAAAAAATAATAATCCGAAAAGCAAACCTTAATTTTTCCATCTTATATAAGGGTCACCATTTTGCTATGCCATTGCATATCATGGGACTTGAGTATTCACTGATTTGGGTATCCACGGGGGCGGGGGGGGGCCTGGAACCAAACCCCAGTAAATATGAAGGGACAACCGCAATAGCATTTCTCAGCAGCTGCAACTTGTCTTAATGGTGTTTTTGCCCCCATAGGTTTTGCATACAAGATAGCAGCTGCACGTGTTTTACTCGCATTTGTACTTACCTAAATTTGCCACTGCCAAACTTTTTTTAAAAAACTGATGTCCAAAGTGCGATAGAGCGAATTTTCAATTTAACAGATTTTTTTTAAAAAAAAACATTTTCTAGGTCCTCCAAGGCAGCTCTGTGGTATTTTAAACTGAAAGTCCTGTTATTGTCAATGGTGTTTGCTATTATCCATGGTTTTTGGTATCCATGGGGCCTCCCAGAACCAATCCCCAGCAGATACGGGGGTCCTACTGTAGTCATTGATGCCTTTTGGGACTAGTAGGTCAGAAACAGGGTCCTACTACGGAGGGGAAGCCAAGGGGTCACTAAAGATAGCTACATCTAACTTGCTACCCACCCTCTTCCTTTGCTGTTTGGGAGGCATTGTGGATTAAGTGCATGTCGAACACATTTTGAAAGGAACACCCTTGGTTCACAACATTAGCAGAACCACTGGAATCTTCCAGAACTGGGGCATAACTGATGCAAGGTTTTGACGTGTCCAGAACTCGTCATTAGGTAAAACCGGGTAAACCAAGAAGACATACCCTTCAACATTTTACAGACGAAAACCAGGATACATGTGGCCAAGCAACATCAGAGTATGGTCAAGGTGGCGAAAGTTATTCATGAGGAAAAACAGAGAAGCAAGAAAAGTCTGTCACAACATTAGGACATACAGATTTATTCTGTAAAGAGCTGAGATGCAGCAAACAGTCTGCAAAGATCTGCAGATCTGAGCTGGCAGCAGTTTTGCAGGAGCTAGCTGGGTAAATGTATCAATATTTGCTGGGTGCAGAGCTGAGTTAAGCTTATCAATTCTGTGGTGGATTTCACAGAGTGAAGATGTTTTAGTCCTGAATGCTGTATATATCTGTAAGTATACTTCATTATGCTCAAGTAAAGATAAGTTTATTTTAGACACAAGCTTGTGTCTGTGTCTTTATCCTTATGCCTAAAGGAACAACATTCTGGTGTTTATTTTATTCTGCCTGGACCTGTTTAGGTACCAGTGCATGCTATTACCTGACAAAGACTGCAAGCAGTTTGGTTTTGCCTGAGCTGACTGGGAAGAGCAAGATCCCATCCCTTCTCTCCCATCCCTAAGGTAAGTACAACCTGTTGAGTACAATCTACTTTTGCATTTTGAATTCAGTTTGCAGAACCTGAAATAAGCTGGGGACAAAGGGGGAAAGGAGGAGAGAGAAGTGGGACATTTTAAAAGCCACTGAAAATGGGATGGCAAAGGATTAATCAGGACAGTCCCTGCCAAACAGAGACAGTTGGAGGATACAGAGCTGCAAAAATAGATGCAACTGGAGGTTTATCTTGGCTTATCCCTGTAGTAAGACATTTCCTGTTTTGCATTGCTCTTATTATTGCTACATGAATTCTTTTGTCATGCTCTAGAATGCCATCAGAGCGTGGTCAAGCCGGCAAAAGTTATGGACGAGGAAGAACATATAAGCAAGGAGAGGATACAGCAGTTTGCTTTTTCCTGGGCCTTCTGGGAAGGGCATGGTTCTGACCCCGTCTCTCCTCTCCCTCCACAGAGTTAACTGAGTGCAAACTTTGTCCTTTGAACTCCATTTGTAGCCATTGAAATCAGCTGAGGACAAATGTGGAAGGAGGGGAGTGAAACTGGGGCATTTTAAAAGCAGCGAAGAAAGTGGAACCACAGGGGATTCATCGGGGTTCTCCCTGCTGGATCAGGACAGTAGGAGGGTACATTGATGGGTAGCAGGAAGGAAGGGCAGAATTCCTTTTCTCAGAAGGTTTGTGTCCATCACTACACCTCTGCTTATGGCAGCAAATTCCACAAATTAAGAACAAGGCATTGAGACTCTTTTCTTTTTCTATTCAGGATAATGGAAAGCCAGTGGGTGTTCTTAGGCAAGGAATACTCAGCAGTGATTTTGCCAGTCCTTGCCTCTAAAAGGAATCTTTTTCAACTATTCAACCAGGACAGCAGAAAAGATTCCTCACTCCGTATGAATACGAGTTGGAAAAGATTCCTTATTCTGGGTGATCACAAGCTGGTATATAGAGTATCTTTGAGGCCGACGAAGGGTTAAATGTTTCCAGAAACGGGCTTCATGTCTGCATGTCAAAGATCCACTTTTAAAAATCTTGGATTGTGACTTACCTTCAGAAAACTCTGTATCCTACAATTTCACATTATTGGGACTTTGGAAACTCAGTATTTCAACACTTAAATACAACAATTTACTGTGCAATTATATTGTTGAAATTGGTTAGTAAGTTTTGAGTCGGGTTTGTAACTGAATATAATAATTCATAAATACACTGCTAAATTTTAAAGAGGTTTATTGTAATAGACATTGCATCACCGTTCTGTTTCTGTGTATTTTGTGAAACCTTGCTGCTTGCTTCTGTTGTTATCAACAGTGCCTCCTCTATCAAACATTGTCTTAACAATCTTCCTGCATCCTTCCTTGTTCCTTTTCTCACTTCAGCTCTGCTTCAGTTCTTTTTCACAGAAGTGTCTTTCAAGGAACTTGCTTACAGGAGTTTTGCACTAGTTAACCAGCTGGCCGACCAGCCATTTGTTAAGAGTTCATGCAAAAGCAAGGAATTGCAATGCCAACAGAAATGCCACTAGTATTAAAACTTCCCTTTTTTCTTGAAAAGTAGAAAATACATTTGAAAAATAGTTACGATTTAAGATAAGGAATAAAGAAGCTTATATCTAGGGAATCGTCATTGTCACAGTAGATTACGGTAACTGGTATATTGTAAGAATTAGAGATACATGTAAATAATGATATTATCCAACAACTGAGAAGATAAGAAGTCAGTCAATCTATTTTTCATAGTATAGTGTTGCCTATAACTACTTCAATAATAGCCATATAATGATAGCAAGTTGTAAACTCAAGATACTATAGTAAAATTAGAAAAATATTAATATTGTGAGGATATGTTATGATATGTGAAGTACCCGCCACATTCACGGATTTGGCATTCACGGTTTTAAGTATTAATGGCTTGAAAATATTCTTTAAAAAATAATAATCCAAAAAGCAAACTTTGATTTTTCCATCTTATATAAGGGTCACCATTTTGCTATGCCATTGCATATTCTTTCTGCAACCAGACTTGTTTATCTCGGATTGGCCTTTTTTAATCATCAGCGCGCTTGCAGAAAGCGCGGGATGAGTCCTTCCTAAATCTTCATTTGCGAAGAAAAGCCAGAGAGAGAGAGCATATAATGGGACTTGAGCATTCACGGATTTGGGAATCCACGGGGGTCCTGGAACTAAACCCCAGCGAATGTGAAGGGACAACTGTATATTATTGTATGGAAAGCATAATAATAATAAAAAAAGAGTTCATGCAAAAGCAAGGAATTGCATTGCCAGCAGAAATGCCACTGGTACTAAAACTTCTCTTTTTTTCTTAAGGGGGAAAAAAACCTTATGGATGGTTTAACAAGGGGAGTCAGGATAGAAAAGAGAAATGATATGTAAGATTGAGAACTAAGACTTGTAATTTAAGCAGGTCAAAAAAAATTGTATATTATGATTGTAAATTTTGAAAAAGTCAGTCACAATGATGAAATATGGAATGATGGAAAATACTGAATATAATGTATGTTTGATAATATTAGATAAAAATTGAGAATATTAATGTTAAGAATAGAGGATGAACCATGCGGATACATGTCAATGCTGATATTTATGAGAATTGAAACTATGATTGTGATTGATTTTGATATGTCTTAGCAACTAATAAAAATATTTGGGAAGAAAACTTCCCTTTTTTTCTTTAAGAGTCCCAGAACTATTTGTGATGAGGCTGGGCTACTAAAACCACAACCCTCAAGCACTTCAAATGTATTAAATTCTCTCACAGGGTGGCATTCGAGTTAAGGAGACCGATTCTTCTGAAGGTATTTGCAGTCTACAATTGTCCCTTCCTATCCACTGGGGTTTGGTTCCAGGACCACCACCCCCAGGAATACCCAAATCTGTGAATACTCAAGTCCCATGATATGCAATGGCATAGCAAAATGGTGTCCCTTATACAAGATGGCAAAATCAAGGTTCGCTTTTTGAATTATTATATTTTAAAGAATATTTTCAAGCCATGAATACTTAAATCCGTGAATACCAAACCCATGGATGCAGAGGGACAACTGTACTTCCTAGGGATTGTGGGAAGAAGATACTTTTTGAGTGTTTGTTCTTCTGAACTACACAATTAACTTAACTTCAATACCACTTTAACTGACATCCTGGAATGCTGAGATTTGCAATCTGATGAGAGGCACTAGGCAGCTTATCATACAAAGGAAGGGAAACGGCAGCGCAGCCTGATAGCAGCACCTCCTGTCCTGCCTTACCGCATGACGTCAGCATCCTACAGCTGTTCTTGCATTATAGTCCTGTGAGAGACAGTGATAAATGCGAAGCTTTTTTACAAGGGGCTTACCACACTCCAAAGAAAAGTGGTAGCGCAGCAGAAATGTTCCACCTTCAGTGCAGCCTTACCACATGACGTCATCACTCTTTTAGTGTTCTTTTGTTGCGGTCCCTTGGGGGACCAAGGCAAAACAGCATTTGTTGCTAACGAGTTTTTTCGATAAGCAAAAAGACACGGTTTTACCTCCGTTCCCCATGGGAACAGAACAAAAGAACGATGACATCACGCAGTAAAGCAGCATGGAAGATGGAATGTTCCTGCTACATGCCGCTTTTCTTTGGACTGTGGTAAGCCTCTAACTGATTAAAAAGACTACATTTACCACCATCTCCCATAGGACTGGAACAGAAGAACAGTTGTAGAATGCCAATGTTGTACAGTAAGGTAGGATGGGAGGCGCTGTTATCGGGCTGTACCACCGCTTCCCTTCCCTCATGCGATAAACCTCTAAATCTCTCTGGTAGAGAATTCTATATTCTTCACCAAACTACAAAATCCATGATTCCATAGGATGGAGAGACAGAGTCATAGAGTTGGAAGAGACCCCAAAGGCTATCCAGTCCAACCCCCTGCCATGCAGGAATACACAATCAAAGCATTCCCAACAGATGGCCATCCAGCCTCTGTTTAAAAACCTCCAAAGATGGAGGTTCCACCACATTCCCAGGCAGTGTATTCAACTTCCGAAGTTCTTCCTAACGTTTAGGTGGAATCTCTTTTCCTGTCGTTTGAACCCACTGCTCCGTGTCCAAGTCTCTGGAGCAGCAGAAAACAAGCTTGCTCCATCCTCAGTATGACATGCCTTCAAATATTTATTCATATATAACTTTTTATTGTTATTGTTGCATATACATTGCCAATTTTTAAAAACCAGAAAACATAAACAAGTTTTTATCATTACTTTCTTTGTCCATTACATATACATAGTTTAATTTGGTTATTTTAAAATTTAAAAAAAAACCATGACTTCCCTCATAAAATTAACTCAAAGGATTTGTTATTTCGGTATGATTTTTCCCCTTCTTTCTATACAAAAAATGTTGTCTTTCTATTTCTAATTTTTCTATTCGTTCATTTATGTTAATCTCCTCTCATCCCTTTCTATATTTATCTTTTCATTCCATGTTTCTCTTCCCTTCCTTACCTATCACTTAACTTGCGTATCCTATTTCTTTATATATTTATATGTATATTCATATAGCCATACTTGTATATTCTTCTACCTTATATCTCAATGTCTCTATCTATATTCCATCCTTGCCTACAGTAAGTAATTACTGATTGCCATTCTATTTAAACATGACTGTCATGTTATCTTTCAACCTTCTCTTGTCTAGACTAAACAGATGGCAGTTCAGATGGCATCAAAGTGATATTGTGGGATTTGTAGTTCTGCAATGGAGTCCAAATTCTCTGCTAGGTTGCTCCAGTCTGAATTATAGTTCCTAAGGCACCTTGAGCACCTGTCTGAACTACACATTCAACAGATTTAATCCTCAATCCTTCTCACCTCAAAGTATATTAAGAACCAAAGTTTAGGGGCAACGTACTAGAGCTCTCTAGCAAGTCGGTTCCCAATCCACAAATCCCGGGATAGTGCTGTGGCAGTTAAGATGGCATCAAAGTCCTATAAGTGTGTAGTGAGAAAAAGAACTTAACCTAAGAGTGTTTCTACACTATTTACTCTGGAGGTAGAGTGAGATCTTAAAGTATGTTTGCTCAGAAGAAAGGTTGCCATCCCAGCTCTGGGGCACCCTTTACCTCAATAATCTAACAAATGAAAAGAAAGATGTGGTGAATGCTCCCAAGCTCCCACAACTACCACATACACACAAAAGAGCTGGTGGGGGGGAGAGGTACCCTATAATAGAAGTTTTGAAAGTTTTCAGCTTAGTCACTTGGTTACAAGGGAAATGATTCATCCGGTAAAAACCTTTTACAGTCCATTGACAATGCTAGATAGGAAAGGAGAGGAAAAGTAAATGCTGCCTGAGGCACCACCATTCCCCACCCCACCCCACTCCCCGCGATTGTCAGACGCCCTAAACATGGCATTACCACGATGCCACGAGACCGCTGAAGGGCTTCCCTTTCACATGACGTTGTCCCCCTCTTGTAATGCTCCCATTCAGCTCTCGTTACGCCGGCGCTGCTTTTTATTGACGGTTTAAGCCGTTAATAGATCCCCGTTCCGTTTCTGTCCTGTGAGTGAAAAGGTGCCCATTTTTGCTGGCGAGATCCCAGCGTCAACGGGCGGTCCCTGCCAGAAACACTTCCTGGTGAGAATGGGACATCCAGGTAAGTGGCACACTTTTTAAAACTTCCCTGGTTTACTTACAAGTTTTAAAGTGTGTTTTTGTGCTTGCCGTCAATTTTTGCTCTTTTATTTTTCTTTTTAACTTTGAATTTCCCGCGTTCACCTCTTCTCACAAGAACAGGCAGGATTTCACTCCAGGAAGTGAACGGAGCTCTGTTAGAGCTCCATTCACTCCTGGGCTGCCCTGTTGATGCTACTAAGGTAGGTCTGAAAAGTTTTGTTATTGTGGTGTTGCAGGGACGAGAGAGGTGATTGTGGGACAGGAATGCCTTTTTCGTTCCTGCCTGATAATCTCCTTAGTTACAAGGGAAATGATTCATCTGGTAAAAACCTCTGACAACGCTAGAAGGGAAAGGAGAGCAAAGACAAATGCTGCCTGAGGCACCACCAGGGCCAGTTTAAGGGCCCTGCAGCAACTGCAGCTGCAGGGAGCCCCATCGTTGTGGGGGGCCCATCATAACCCTCCTCCTGCAAAAATATTATTAGTATTATATTATTAGTATTATATGAGTCAACAGTGTGATGCGGCAGCTAAAAAGGCCAACGCGATTTTGGGCTGCATCAATAGAAGTATAGTGTCAAGATCAAGGGGAGTCATAGTGCCGCTCTATTCTGCCTTGGTCAGGCCTCACCTAGAATACTGTGTCCAGTTCTGGGCACCACCATTCAAAAAGGATATTGACAAATTGGAGCATGTCCAGAGGAGGGCGAATAAAATGGTGAAAGGTCTGGAAACCATGCCTTATGAAGAGAGACTTAGGGAGCTGGGTATGTTTAGCCTGGAAAAAAGACGGTTGAGAGGCGATATGATAGCCCTGTGTAAGTATTTGAAGGGATGTCACGCTGAGGATGGAGCAGACTTGTTTTCTGCTGCTCCAGAGACTGGAACACGGAGCAATGGGTGCAAGCTCCAGGAACAGAGATTCCACCTCAACATGAGGAGGAACTTTTTGACAGTAAGAGCTGTTCGGCAGTGGAACGCACTCCCTCGGAGCGTGGTGGGGTCTCCTTCCTTGGAGGTCTTTAAACAGAGGCTGGATGGCCATCTGTCGGGGATGCTTTGATTGTGATTTCCTGCATGGCAGGGGGTTGGACTGGATGGCCCTTGTGGTCTCTTCCAACTCTACAATTCTATGATTCTATGGGTAATAATTTGAATATTCTGTACTGTGAATAAGTTAGGCTAGGTTACATTGACCTGAGACAAACATATCCCCCCCCCCAAATAAAGAATTGCAGGGCCCCCCAAAATACTCCTAAACTGGTCCTGGGCATCACCCTTCCCCCACTCCACCCCTGTGCCACTTCTCATTCCGAAGTCAGAGCCCCAATGCTAGTCACTCTCTCTGAAGCCAAAACCTTCATCCCTCCCTGCTATCACAAGACTAGCTGCCCATTCAGGCTTCAGAAAGAGCGACTACTGCTGGGATTTTGCTTTTTCCTGGAGCTCAGATTCAAGTGGTCAGTAACAGCTTTGAATGGAAGCCAAGTAAAAATCCAAATGCAGATTCAAGCTTTGGCAGGTGTGGTGCTTAAAACCTGGGGCCAGAGTAGACTGAATTTCATGCGCCGCAACTCCAAAGTAGTCTGAATTTCACCCAGATTTTTACTCCCTCCTTCCTTATAGGACTCTGAGAGACCAGTCTTTGAATCTCTGCTTGGCCATGGAATCCCACTTTGGACAAGCCACAGTCTCCCGGCTTCAGAAGAAGACAGTGGCAAACCTTCTCTGAAGTGCTTACTGTACTCCGAAGTAAAACGGTAGTGCAGCAGGGAGGTTCTATCATCCATGCTGCCTTATCGCATGACAACATTGTTCTTCCTGTGTTTGGCTCCAGTCCCATGGGAGATTGAGGTAAAACTGCACCTTTTTACTAACAGGTTTTTACGGTTAGCAAAAAGATGTGGTTTTACTTCGGTCTCCCGCGGAATCAGAACATAAGAATGACAGTGTCATACAGGAAGGCAGCAGGGAAGATGGAACCTTCTGGCTGCGGTACCATTTTACTTTGGAGTGCGGTAAGCCCCTGAAAAAATCTTGCCCAGAAAACCCTGTGATTGGTTCATGTTACGGTTGCTGTCAGTCAGAAATCACTTGAAGGACACCGACACCACCACCACCACAACAACAGATCAGGCCTGAACAATCACTATAGAAGCCAAGATGACAAAACTGAGGTTGTCGTACATTGCACGTATCAGGAGATGACATGGTTCACGAGAAAAAATGCTCATGCTCGGCAAAGTGGAAGATTATAGAAAAAGAGGGAGAACAAACTATAGGTGGATTGATTCCATCAAGGAAGCCACAGCTCTGAGATTGCAAGACCTGAGCAGGGAAGTTGATGACCAGGGTCCTTGATGATCTCTCATTCACAGGGTAACCATAAGTTACTCTATGACAGCGAACAATAAATCCTATCCCCTGCCAAAAATTGCATTAGTATTTTAGTGTATCCTGGGCTGTGTTCAGAGGAGGATGACCAAAATGGTGGGAGGTCTGGAAGCCATAACCTATGAGGAATAGCTTAGGGAGCTGGGTATGTTCAGCCTGGGGAAGAGAAGGTTAAGAGAGGACATGATAGCCATGTTTAAATATTTGAAGGGATGTCATACTGAGGATGGAGCAAGCTTGTTTTCTGTTGCTCCAGAGACTAGGACAAGGAGCAATGGACTCAGACTCAACTGCAGGAAAAGAGATTCCACCTAAACATTAGAAAGAACTTCCTGACAGTAAGAGCTGTTTCGAAGTGGAATACGCTGCTGCCTCTGAGTGTGGTGGAAGTCTCCATCATTGGGTTTTTTTAAAGCAGAGACTGGATGGCCATCTGAGAGCTTTGTGTGTTCCTGCATAGAACGGGGTTGGACTGGACGGCCCTTGTGATCTCTTCCAACTCTATAATTCTGTAATTCACCAAATTCTCCTTTTTGCTTGTATTATCTTATCACATAAGAGGATTTGCTTGTACGGGAACATAGATTTTAACGTTTCCGTTTGAGGAACTGCCCTCTTTAAAATTGCGCAATTCAGGAAACAGCTAATTTTTCCACAGCCTCCAGCGTCCAGCCTTGGCTCTGCTTAGTCAAAAATTAACTGCCATTTCAAGTGGACCAGAATCCAGCTGATCAGCCATGCAAGGATTAATCTTTCAATTCATCACATCCTCCTCTCCAGACAAGATACCAAACGTCTTTTGAAATTATAAAGACTCATCTTTCTGACAAGTGTGGGTTTTTTTTTCCAAAATGGGGCAATTACACATATTAAAAGAGACTGGTCATTCAACAATTCTCTCTCTCTCTCTCTCTCTCTCTTTTTTTTTTTTAACAGTTTCTTTGTTAGTTTGCCTGCATATGGAAGAACGGAAGTGTTTTGCCATTTGCATTTTGCTTGGCCCAGCAAGGTTCTTCCAGTTTGCTTGTTTCACTTCCACTGTGTATTTGCTTCTAGGTAACACTGTCTTGGCATATGAGCAAGATTGCAGGGGGTTAAACAAACACCATACTCTCCAACATTTCACAGATGAAAACTGAGACACATTAGAGTGTCATCAAGATGGCAAAAGCTATGAATGAGGAAGGGCAGACAAGCTAGGAGAGGCTGCAGCAATTTGCCTTTGACTGAGCCGACTGGGAAGAGCTAGATTCTGCCCCCTCCACTCTTCTTTCTTCCCAAGCTGAGTTTAACTGAGTGAAAACTCCTTTTGCACTTTGAACTCAGTTTGAAGCAATGGAAGTAAAATGAGGATCAAGGGGGAAAGTAGGAGGAAAGAGAAACCAGGACATTTTAAAGGCAAGTGAGAAAGTGGGATGACAGAGAATTAATTGGGAGTGTCATTGTCAAATCAGGACATATGGAGGGTATAAAAGGACACAAACCTGAAAACCACATCAACAGCTTCCAGCTCGGTTTTCAAAGGAGTCCAGAAAAGATGGATGGCCATCTGTCACAGAATCATAGAACTGTAGAGTTGGAAGAGACCATGAGGGCCATCCAGTCCAACCCCCTGCCATGCAGGAAATCACGATCAAAGCATCCCCGACAAATGGCCATCCAGCCTCTGTTTGAAGACCTCCAAGGAAGAAGACCCCACCACGCTCTGAGGGAGCCAAACAGCTCTGACTGTCAGAAAGTTCCTCCTAATGTTGAGGTGGAATCTCTGTTCCTGGAGCTTGCACCCATTGCTCCGTGTTCCAGTCTCTGGAGCAGCAGAAAACAAGCCTGCTCCATCCTCAACGTGACACCCCTTCAAGTACTTAAACAGGGCTATCATATCGCCTCTTAACCGTCTTTTTTCCAGGCTAAACATACCCAGCTCCCTAAGTCTCTCCTCATAAGGCATCATTTCCTGACCTTTCACCATTTTAGTCACCCTCCTCTGGACACGCTCCAATTTGTCAATATCCTTTTTGAATTGTGGTGCCCAGAACTGGACACAGTATTCCGGGTGAGGCCTGTCAGGTGTGCTTTGATTGGGTATTCCTGCATAGCAGGGGGTTGGACTAGATGGCCCTTGTGGTCTCTTCCAACTCTATAATTCTAATAACTAACAGCAAGAAAATAGCTTTCTGGTGGAACAAAACAGCCAGCAGCTGGTATTCTGTGGCAAGACAAGCTGGAGCATGTCCAGAGGATGTTCAACCAAAATGGTGAAAGGTCTGGAAGCCACGTCCTATGAGGACCAGCTTAGGGAGCTGGGTATGTTTAGCCTGGAGGAGAGAAGGTTAAGAGGGGACATGATAGTCATGCTTAAATATTTGAAAGGATGTCATACAGAGAATGGGGCAAGCTTGTTTTCTGCAGTTCCAGAGATGAGGACACGGAGCAATGGGTTCAAACTCCAGGAAAAGTGATTCCACCTAAACATTAGGAAGAACTTCCTGACAGTAAGAGCTGTTCAGCAGTGGAATGTGCTGCCTGGGAGTGTGGTGGAGTCTCCTTCTTTGGGGGGTTTTAACCAGAGGCTGGATGGCCATCTGTCGGGAATGATCTGATTGTGTATTCCTACATGGCAATTGGACTAGATGGCCCTTGTGGTCTTTTCAAACTCTATGATACTATAGTATTTGTAGTTTGGTGAGGTGTTTAGCCTTTTGTATCTGAGGACTCTGGTGCATCACCAAACTACAAATACCAGGAATTCCCTAGGATAGAACTATGGTGGATAAAGTGGTGTCAAACTGCTGTATTTCTGCAGTGTAGACAGGCCCTGAGAAACTGGCAAATAACAGTGCCATGAGGAAGCAGGGCAGGGGTGGGGATGGCCAACCGAAGAAGCCAAGGAGGACCCGGAGAGGCCAAAGCTCCCCACCCCTGCTCTAGGGACTGTGCAAGTTTGATCAGGGAAAAGTGATCATGGCTCTCTTCTCTCACGCACATCCTGCAGAATGGGGACACAGGGTTGGGTGGGGAGGAATACGAGCCAATGTGGAGCCAATGAGCTGGTCTATCGTGTGGGTGGGTACAACTTCAGGGAAACTATGCAGAAGCAGCGCTGCAGGGGGTTTGCATGCAAAGGCCATGAGCCCAAGGAAAAGATGATCTCACGCAGCCACACAAGGGTGTGAACTCCTGAACTCCTGGCCAAGGGAGGCTGGAATCTCTTAGTTGTCTTTCTGCCAGCAGGCAAAAGCCTTTTAATTCAAGGGGGCCTTTGGCAGGTAGCCACACTTCCTTTGGAAGGGGCTTTTAAATGGATAGGCACTGGATTTTTAAATTATTAGAATCATAGAATCTTAGAGCTGGAAGGAGACACAAAAGCCATCTAATCCAACCCCTAGTCATGAAGGAATACAGCCAAAGCAGTCCTGAAAAGACAGCAATCCAACCTGTGTTCAAAGACCTCCAAAGATGGAAGATGGACTTTCAGGCAGTCCATTCCACTGTTGGATGACTCTTACAATATAGAAGTTCTTCCTCACATTTAGGGGGAATCTCTTTTCTTGTGATTTGAATCCACTGGTCCATGTTCTAGTTTCCGAAGCAGCAGGAAACAAACTTGCTCCCTCTTCTACATCACATATTTAAAGATGACTATCACGTCACCTCTCTGTTTTCTCTTCTCTAAGCTAAACATACCCAGCTCCCTAAGCCATTCCTCACAAGGCTTGGTTTCCCGGTCTTTGATCTCCATCTCCCTTCTCTGGACACCATCTAGCTTGTCAATATCTTTCTGCCATATCTCAAATATTAACAAATCTATCTATATAATTCTCTTGGATATGCTGCCTTTCCCAGTGTGCTGATTGGCTACTCAGGAAACACACCCAACCAATCACCACTCACATGCAAATTCCCTCTCCACCTCACAATCCACTCCTGCCACTCAATCTGTGGCCCAGATTGGGACCCAGGCAGTCAACTGGTGGTGGTGGCGGCGGCAGGGCAACAGAGCAAGTAACTCTCAACAATTCTGGGAAAAGTGTGGAACGCTGAGAAGGGGGAGGCGGAATTTAAACCCACCAGCTTACGTTGCAGGGTTGTTGTGTTGTTGTGAGGTCTACTAGGTGTTTGGGGGGAGGTTTTTAATGGTGTATGGTACACCTAGTCCAACCAGTGTGCACAAAATACTCCTCAACTCATGACATCTAAAAGTCAGCGGGTTATATATATATATATAATTATCTTGGGTATGTTGCCTTTCCCAATCTGCTGATTGGCTGCTCAGGAAACACATCCAGCCAATCACCACCAACATGCAAAATCCCTCTCCACCTGACAATCCACTCCTACTACTCAATCTGTGGCCCAGATTGGGACCCAGGCAGTCAACCGGTGGTGGTGGCAGAAGCAGGGCAATAGAGCAAGTAACTCTCAGCAATTCCAGGAAAAGTGTGGAACGCTGAGAAGGGGGAGGATTAATTTAAACCCACCAGCCTACCTTACAGGGTTGTTGTGTTGTTGTTAGGTCTACCTGGTGTTTTGGGGGAATTTTTTTAATGGTGTATGGTACGCCAAGTCCAGCTAGTGTGCACAAAATACTCTTCAACTCATGACATCTAAAAATCAGTGGGATGAAGTGACCAAGCTCTTACAAGAGAGGTATCTCAATTCAGGATGCTATTGTACACGTCACCCCACTGTATCCTCAGAGGATATATATGTTCCTGGACTTACCACAGATATGTGAAACTATGTATAATAGCGAACCACACAGACTACCACAGAACATGCTGGAGGACCTAGAAAATGCTTAGAGAGGAAAGAAGCTGACCACAGAGCTGTGTTGGAGGACGTCCTGGTATCTAGAGACCACATCCAGCATAACTCTATGGTCCTCCAATGCCTAAAGAGATCTCCCCACCACAACCCCAGAAAGTGAAATTTCACTTTATGCAGGTACCAATCCTGCATAAATTGGGGGCAACCCGTACTGTGAAAGTACATAGTGACAGGAAGTTTTAAAATTGGTGCTGGTCCTCATACTTAAGCCTCTGCACTCTAATCTTTCCCAGTGCCTGGCAGCTTGGCTAGCATGGTATGTACCATCTAGGAACCTAAGATCTACAGGCAAAGGATTATTGTCTGTGCAGCAAATATGCACAGCTCTGTCAAGGCTGAGAGGCTTTCAAGACCTGGCTCCACACCTGTGGAATGGTCTTCCTTTGACGCTTCGGCTGGAGGAAGATCTTACACATTCTCATAAGGAGCTGAAGACTTTCCTCTTTGATTCGCCAGATTAAGCTGCTGAGTTGTGCCTGAGATTGCTGAAGTGGGTAGTGGCTGGCAGGATTTGGGGGGTATCATTTCATGTGTATTCCATAGAATCATAGAATTGGAAGAGACCACAAGGGCCATCCAGTCCAACCCCCTTCTGCCATGAATGGCAGGGGGTTGGACTGTATGGCCCTTGTGGTCTCTTCCAGTTCTATGAATGCCTAATCAAAGCATTCCCGACAGATGGCTATCCAGCCTCTGCTTAAAAGCCTACAAAGAAGGAGACTTCACCACACTACATGCCAGTGTATTCCACTTCCAAACAGCTCTTACTGTCAGGAAGTTCTTCCTAATGTTTAGGTGGCTCTTTTCGTGTACTTTGAACCCATTGCTCCGTGTCCTAGCCTTTGGAGCAGCAGAAAACAAGCTTGCTCCATCCTCAGTATGACATCCCTACAAATATTTAAACATGGCTATCATGTCTACCTCTTAACTTTCTCTTCTCCAGACTAAACATGCCCAGCTCCTTAAGCCTCTCCTCATCGGACACAATGGCTTCCAGTCCTCCCACCATTTTGGTCACCCTCCTCTGGACATGTTCCAGCCTGTCCATATTTGTATTGTTATGTGTTATATTTATAGTGTTATGTTTTATTTTCCTTGTCCTTGATTGTACATTTTTATGTTCCGTCCTTTGGGGAAAAGGGTGTTATAAACAAATAGTATTGCATCTCCCAGTTGGCCATCTCTGCCATAAATACAGGAAAAATGACTGACCTCAGGCAGCGTTCCACATCAGGGTCTTCTCTATGGTACTGAAGTCCTCCATGCCTCAAAGCATCTTCAGGATTGGCAAATGCCTGGAGGGAAAAGAAGGATTAGCCTAGAGGTGGCTCACAGTCCAAAGCATCAGGGTGGAAGGCACCTGTCTGCCTAACAGTAATAATAACAATAATACAATTACACCATCCATTAAACCTTCCTTCACAGGCACTGGAGGCACAGGCACATTGTCCTGCAAGTTTGTGGCTGGAGCAGATTGAATGGCAATGTGCAGGCCAAGCCAGCCAGCCTTTCCCTCCTGCCCTTTGCTTTCCATGCCCCAAACTGTAAAATGGAACTCTCTTTGAAAATTATATATACGAGTGAGTGAGTGTGTGTTTATGAGTGTGCGCAGCAATATGAAAGGGCTCTGCTAAAGCAAAAGGAACTGGGATGTTTGTTCTTTTTTCAACTTTATACTTCAGGTGTGAAAAGTGGGGAAGGCCAACCTCTCCTCAATATAGCCTCCAGTCATACAAAAATGTCTTCTCATCTCTCAACATCCTAATCACTCCCCTCATCAAGGAAGTGGTTTTGGTTGGGGAATGCTTTTATTCAAAAGGAACTACTTGTCAGGGCTGTTTCAAAGTGTTCTGAAGAAATACATAATACTAGCTGTACCTGGCATAACATATGCTGTAAACCCCCCGCCCCAAAAAACCTGGTAGACCTCACAACAACCCTGTAAGGTAGGCTCGTGGGTTTTCACATTTTTGCTCCCCCTTCTCAACGTTCCACACTTTTCCTGTAATTGCGGAGGGTGAGTTGCTCTGTTGCCTTGTCACCACCGCCGCCAGTTGACTGCCCAGCACAGCCAGTGACTGGTGAGTCATAGGACATGGCTTCCAGACCTCCCACCATCCTGGTCGCCCTCCTCTGGACATGTTCCAGCTTCTCAATATCCTTCCTGAATTGTGGTGCCCAGAACTGGACACAGGATTCCAGGTGAGGTCTGACCAAAGCAGAATAGAGTGGCACTACGACTTCCCTTGATCTAGACACTATACTCCTATTAATGCAGCCTAGAATTGCATTGGCTTTTTTAGCTGCTGCATCACACTGCTGACTCATGTTCAGCTTGTGGTCCACTAAGACTCCTAGATCCTTTTTGCATGTCTCTTCCAACTCTACAATTCTATATGTACTGCCCTCAAGCCATGCGTCACCCATCCTATATTTGAACCCTACTCTCCTGAAGTCTTAGTCGAACACTCAGATCACTACAGGTCGCCTCACGTATCCATGGGGGCTCTGTTGCTGGACTTATCATTTATAAGTAAAACCATAAATAATAGCAAACCCTATTAAAATAAAGGACTTTCTGTAGAAATATACCATAGAGTTGCATTGGAAGACCTAGCGATTCCTAGATAGGATACCTCTCCAGGCATTTTCCAACATGACTCTATGGTATGTGTCCTCTTTTTTTTAGCTGTGGATAACTAAAAATGAGGGTATTGGTTCTGCGGATATGGGGGGGGGATTCTGCATATCACACTTGCTCCCTTTTTAAGGTATGTGGGTGTGTGTGCCTTCAAGTCCCCAGCCAACTTATAGCAACCCTATGAATTCCACCAGATTTTCTTAAGCAAGGAAACCTCAGAAGAGGTTTTACTAGTTCCTTCCTCTACATATAGCCTACAGCACTTGGCATTCCTTGATGGTCTCCCATCCAAGTACTAACCAGAGCTGACCCTACTTAGCTTCCAAGATCAGAGGGGATCTGTTGCCTTTAAGTTTAAGGTATCTCCTCCCAAATCACCTTCACAAGATCATAAAGCACCCTTGGCAATTGCTCTGCCCTGTTCTCACTCATTCCTTCAAAGTTTTATCACCTCTCGGGGTGGATTTAGTCAAACATTTCCCCACTGCAGCTGCCAATACAGCTGCTCCTAGTTATTTTCCACCCAGCTGTCAAAAGAGTCTGGGACTGTGCTGCGTAACACGTCAGCCCCTTATGGAAAAGGACACCGTTGTGAAAGCCCTTATATAAACCCTTCTTTTTAAAAGCATTCAAAAATGCCAGTCTTAAACAATGAACAGTTTTTGACAACAGCAACAAACAAACAAAAAAAGAAAATACAACTTGCATAGGAAATCCCTACATAGGTATATAAGTTATAGTAACCAAGTCTGCATTCTCATTTCTGTAAGGAGATAAGAAAAATGTGTTTTCTGCTGATCTTGTTTTAAAGGTTAAAGTTAAGGCTACACTTATACCACAATTGCTCACCAGCAGGGGATTCAACATCAAGAGAAGTGTCTTAGCTTTCGGTTTGGGTTGGGGGATTTTCCCCTCAAGAAAAGAATGAATCAAGTTTCTAGCCCTTTTAGGAGATTATCAGATGTGCTAAAAGTGGTGTTACATGAATGCCAGGAGATCGCAAAAGGGCTTCCTTTTCAGACAACGTCATTCCCCCCTTGTTATGCACCAATTCTGCTGCTGTTCTGCCGGCGCTGCTTTTTATAGATGGGATAAGCCATCAATATATCCCCTGTTCCATTCCTGTCATGGATGTTCCTGCGTGAGACAAGGTGCCCCGTTTCGCTGGTGAGATCCCAGCGTCAATGGGCGGTCCCTGCCAGAACACTTCCGGGTGAGATCGGGACATCCAGGTAAATGACACACTATTTATGACCCTCCCTGGGTTAGCTGCACATTTCAAAGTGTGTTTTGTGCTTGCTGTCATTTTTTTAAATTTCCTTTTTATTTTTATTTTTGAATTTCCCACGCTTGTGTCTTCTCACGAGAATCGGCGAGATTTCAATCCAGGAAGTCAAGGGAGATCCGTTAGAGCTCCGTTCACTCCTGGGCTGCCAGAATGATGGGAGAGGAGGTAAGTGCAGTGGGGAGGGTGGTTATGGCATGACAGGGACGAGACAGGGGCAAGAGCGGAGATTATGGGACAGGAACACTTTTTTCTCATTCCTGTCTGAAAATCTCCGGAATTGCATCAAGAGATTCAAAAGGGCAGACGATATTTGCAGAGCAGCCAACTAGCTAGCTTTTGTTTGCTTAATACAGTTATCCCTCCATGTCCACGGATTTGGTATCCACAGATTTAAGTATTCACAGCTTGAAAATATTCTTAAAAAATAATAATCCAAAAAGCAAACCTTGGTTTTGCCATCTGATATAAGGGACACCATTTTGCTATGCCATTGCATATCATGGGACTTGAGTATTTACGGATTTTGGTATCCACAGGGGGTCCTGGGACCAAACCTCAGCGAATATGAAGGGACAACTATATAATCATCTGGTTTTTTTTCTTCCAATGACAATACGGCAGGGAGTTATTTTGTAGATTTGCAGCAAAGCCTATTGGCTAGCACTTGTGAGGTCACTAACCCACCCAAATGTCAAGAGAATGGCTGGGGGGAAATTGCAAATATAGGATGCCCCACTCTCTGTATGCGAACCAGGACCTGTGGTTTCAATTATCCATCATCCTAAAAATATGGTCTCTCTAGCCATTTCCTAGCTCCTCCAATGTCACTTTATGGTAATTCTATGGTAACTTCTGCTGGAAGTTACCATAGAGTCATGCTGGAAATCCCTAGAGAGGTGGCCTCTCTAGGCATTTCCTAGGTCCTCTAGCATGATTTTATGGGGTTTGCCATTACCCTTGGTTTCAAATATTCATGGCAATTCTGGGAACGTATCCCTCATATTTCTACATGTTTTTATCTGAAACAATACAATAAGTGATGGCCAATGAATAAAAGCACATATGGCGCCTTTTTGTAAATATGAACTATTGCATGTGTGCACCATGGTAAATTGTTTTTTTTAATTTGGCAGCGGCCAATTTAATTTAGCAGCAGCCAATTTGGCTGCGGCCAATATACATGTTTGCTTGCATGTATGGTCATATGCCTACCTAGAAGTAAGGAGAGACACAGAGCTGGATTTATTCTCAGTTCAAGAGAATCCAAGATACTCCTGCGAGTTATGACGCCAAATGTTGGTGAAGAAGACAAGGAAAATACAATCTCCTCTGAAGAACCAGCCATTTGCAGCACTGTGACCTGTCTTAATGGTCAAAAGAGCCCCCCTAAATTTTGCATGCCCCCTAGCCAAGATGGCAGCCGCAAGTGATTTACTCGCGTTTTTAAATCTGCCGCTGCCAAATTAAAAAAAACAATTTACCATGGTGCACACATGCAATATTTCATATTTACAAAAAGGCGGGAGGAAGAGAGTAAAAGATCACCATTTTATCGACTTACTGGACCCTCACTTAGCCAAAAATCCAACATGGAGGCAGCAGGTGCTTTCCCTAACCCCGCCCCCCAGTTCCTCCAGCCAATCAGATTGTGCTGCCTGGTCGGAGCAATGAGAATGCGATTGTTTTACCACTACAGAGCTTTTAAAAAACTCCGGGAGAAACCCCGAAGGCTTCCCAGACAGTTTACTGTGGATTTGGCGGCCCCTGTTCTGAATGAGACTCATCAATGCGAATGTCCATTTGGATTATTTTCACCATTTAGACAGGCCCATCTCCTTGAATATTATCCACATACCCACCTCCCTAAGCCACTCCTCATAGGGCATAATGGCTTCCAGACCTCCCACCATCCTGGTTATCCTCCTCTGAACACGTTCCAACTTGTCAATATCCTTCGTGAATTGTGGTGCCCAGAACTGGACACAGTATTCCAGGTGAGGTCTGACCAAAGCAGAATACAGTGGCACTATTACTTCCCTTGCTACTCCTATCAATGCAGTCTAGAATTGCATTGGCATTTTTAGCTGCCGCATCACACGGCTGACTCATGTTCAGTTTGTGGTCCACTAAAACTCCTAGATCCCTTTTGCATGTACTGCCATTAAGCCAGGTGTCACCCATCCTGTCTTCTATATATACAAACCTCTTGGGTATGTTGCCTTTCCTAGTGTGCTGATTGGCTGCTCAGGAAACACACCCAACCAATCACCACCCACATGCAAATTCCCTCTCCACCTCACAATCCACTCTTGCCATTCAATTGCTGGCCCAGATTGGGACCCAGGCAGTCAACTGGTGATGGCAATTCCAGGAAAAGTGTGGAACACTGAGAAGAGGAGGAGGAAAATAAAAATCCACCAGCCTACCTTACAGGGTTGTCATGAGGTCTACGGGGGGGGGGGAATTTTTTGACAGCATATGTTCTGCCGAGTACAGCTAGTATCTGTATATTTCATTTTTACGGCCCAAGTGTAGTATCTTACATTTCTCCCTATTGAACTTCATTTTGTTGGTTTTGGCCCAACTTTCTAATTTGTTAAGGTCATTTTGAGTTCTGATCCTATCCTCAGGGGTATTAGCTACCCCTCCTAATTTGGTGTCCTCTGCAACTGTCTTTGCAAATAAGCCACTCCAGAGCAGCTAAAGGCATTTGCCTGTATGCTAATCAAACCAACAGCCCAAAGGAGCTGATGAAAAGAGTTGCCTCTATGGAAACTCACTATTTACATACAGCAGCAGAACACTTCCTACTAAAAGCAAATTAACTTTGGAAATTTGCATCAATATCAGCTTCTACTCCCCCCTCAAAAAAAAACCTTGGAAACCACTATGGTACTACAACTCCCATCATCTGTAGCCTTATAAACTAGTGCTGATGGTCACTGGAGCCCCAAGGCTCCCACGGGCACCTAGTTGAAGAAGGCTAGACTGGAATAAGTCATTCATTCCCAAACCTGGATGTGTATGTTTGGAATAATGCACCTTGAGAATTCCTGACCCCAAGAGGGGCCATCAATAGCCAAGGGTGAGCTAAGTGTGGATGTTTTTGTGTTGACAATTCCAGAGTTCCAAACTGACAATTTTCGGCCCCAAAAAGGAAAGTGAATTACAATAGGACCCCCATATCTCTGGGCGATAGGTTTGGGGGCCCAGCAGGAATACCAAAATCCACACATAATAGCAAATGCCGGATTTTCCGAGTTGCCATCACTGGAAGAATCAGCGGATATGGCGGTGTTACTGTACTATTCTGGGAAGCTACTTTACTATCCGCTACCTTTACTATTCTCTATTCTGGGAAGCTACCTTTACTATTCACTATTCTGGGAAGCTACCTTCACTATTCACTACCTTTACGATTCACTATTCTGGGAAGCTACCTTTACTATACACTACCTGTTTTTCAGGAGCAGGTACAACAGGGGAGTGCAAGAAGTTTTTTTTGGGGGGGCGGTAAATATGCCCCAGTTTTCTTCTGTGAAATGCTGGAGGATAGGGTACCTGGCTATTTCATAGGACTCCTACAGCTTTCCCAAAATCCTGCCCAAACAGCAGTTGCCAGATCTCCATTTTCATGAGTCAGCAGTGTGATGCAGCAGCTAAAAAACCCAACGCGATTCTAGGCTGCATTAATAGGAGTATAGTGTCTAGATCAAGGGAAGTCATAGTGCCACTCTATTCTGCTTTGGTCAGACCTCACCTGGAATACTGTGTCCAGTTCTGGCACCAAAATTCAGAAAGGATGTTGACAACCTGAAATGTGTCCAGAAGAGGGCAACCAGGATGGTGGAGGGGGGGCTTGAAGCCATTACACCCTATGAGGAGCAACTTAGGGAGCTCAGTATATTTAGTCAGAGAAGAGAAGGTTGTGACATGATAGCCATGTTTAAATATTTGAAGGGATGTCATACTGAGGATGGAGCAAACTTGTTTTCTTCTGCTCCAGAGACTAGGACACGAAGCAATGGGTTCAAAGTACAGGAAAAAAGATTCCACCTAAACATTAGGAAGAACTTCCTGAGGGTAAGAGCTGTTCGAAAGTGGAATGCACTGCCTTGGAGTGTGGTGGATTCTCCTTCTTTTGAGGTTTTTAAACAGAGGCTGGATAGCCATCTGTCAGGAATGATTCGATTGTGTGTTCCTGCATGGCAGAAGGGGGTTGGACTGGATGGCCCTTGTGGTCTCTTCCAACTCTATGATTCTATCATTCTTTGAAAATAATATATACAATTGGACCACCATATCTTCAGGGGTTTGGGAAAACTGCAGCAGTTTGCTTTTGCATGAGCCAACTGGGAAGGGCAAGATTCCACCCCCTCCTATACTCTCTCCACTTCTGCATTGATAGGAAAGTACTTTGGACACAGTTGGCAGCAACTAAAGTAAGCTGAAGATGAAGGAGCAGGAGGAGAGGGAAATTGGGACATTTTTAAAGCTTCTGGGAAAATGGGATGGTAGAGGAATAATTAATTTGCCCCTGTCAAACTGTGACAATTTTGGAGGTTCTGTACATTCATTCATTAAATGAAGTGTCAAATGGTGAGCCAACAGATAGGCAAATCCCATGGATTCAATCAATCTACCTTAGTTGAGACTAATAGGATTCAGACCATTTGACAAATGCTTTGTGAAGGATGTTTTCATTCCTTTCTCCTACCTGCTTCCCTTGCTGCTTTTTATTTTTCACGGTTCCATTTACAGTTGTCCCTTCATATTCACTGGGTTTTGGTTCCAGGACCACCACCACCCCGTGGATACCAAAATCTGTGCATACCAAAGTCCCATGATATGTTGTGGCATAGCAAACTGGTGTCCCTTATATAAGATGGCAAAATCAAAGTTTGCTTTTTTGGATTATTATTTTTTAAAGAATATTTTCAAGCTGGGAATACTTAAATCCGTGGATACCAAATCCATGGATATGGAGGGAGTTGGAGTTTTCTAGTTTTGTAGTTGGAGTTTTCACTTCTCTTGAAAGACTGCCTATTCCTTGTTTACGTCTTGTGGCCACCAAACTGAGTCCAGAATTAACATTCTGTGAGATCAGCTTTCACACTTCATGTTCAAGAAACCAGCCCTCAGCTCAGAACAAATTCATGCTCCCCGGCTGTTTCCTTCCCATACAATCTGCCAAGTTCTGCATCACCTATCGCCAACACTTATGACTCCTTGAATGCTTTCAACAGCGCTGTATACGCACAATCCTAAATATACACTGGGCTGACTATGTGACGAATGTTGCAGTCCTTGAGCAAGCAGGGATCACCAGCATTGAGGCCATGATATTGAGAACACGGCTGCGCTGGGCAGGGCACGTTTCTAGGATGGAGGACCATCACCTCCCAAAAATACTACTCTACGGTGAACTCGCCATGGGTCAGCATAAGAGGGGCACTCCAAAAAAGCAATACAAGGACTCCCTGTAATAACATCTCAGGCTCGGCCAAATTGGTCACCAACAATGGTCCACCTTGGCCTCCTGTCGGGAGGCAAGGAGACACACTATCCACAATGCTGCAGCCTTATTTGAGAACTCACGCCAAACAAGTCTTGAAGAGAAACGACAACGCAGAAAGAATCACAGCCCAGAAACATCACCCAAGGAGACCTTCTGCTGTGCTTTCTGCAATCAGACTTGCTTATCTTGGATTGGCCTTTTCAGTCATCAGTGCACTTGCAGAAAGCGCAGGATGAATCCTTCCTGAATCTTCGTTTGCGAAGAAAAGCCAGAGAGAGAGAGAGAGAGAGATTTTGGGGATGGGGAGGAAGACCCAGACACAAGAGAGAACTAGAAAAGAATATCAGAAACTGAGAGCCGGCATGGTGAATTGGTTTGAGTGTTGGACTTGAGACTAGGGTTCAAATCCCTGCTCAGCCATGGGAACCCACAGGGTGACCTTTGGCAAGTCACACACTCTCAGCCTCAGAGAAAGGCCAGGGCTCATCTCCTCTTGCCAAGAAAACCCTAGGACAGTGGTTTCCAAACTTTGGTCTCTCAGTTGTTTGGGACTTCAACTCCCAGAAGGCCCAGCTAGGTCCAAAAATCTGGAAGGGAAAAGTTTGGGAAACACTGCACCTCATCTATGGTTTCCAGAAGTCAGGGCTCACTTGAAGACATAGGGCAACAACAGACAGAAACTGAAGAGCTAGATCCATTAAAATGTCTGTTTCTACACACATGCATACACACTGCTAAAATAACTAGAATATAAAAGGGAAGGAGAAAAAATGTATCTTTAAGATTAACAAATGTTAGTATGAGCTTCTGTAGACTGCCAAATATTTTTCCTCTCTCCCTCTTTGTTTTATGCCGAAACAGATTTCTTAGGCACGGGATACTCAGAGGGGCTTTGCCAGTTCTTTCCTCTGAAACAGAGCCTACAGCAACTGGGATTTGTTGGCAGGCCTTCTGGGCTTGGGGAAGGCTTTTCTTTTTGGACTGCCACTCCCAGAATCCCCCAGATTCTGGGAATGACAGTCCAAAAAGGCACTTTTCTCCATGCTCTGGAAGTTCTAGCCTGCAGCATTTGTGGAAAAAGGACCAAGGTCAGATCTTGTATCTATCTGTGCCTTCAAGCTGCCTGTCAACTTATGGCAACCCCACAAATTTAATCGGTTTTTCTTAGGCAAGGACTCCTCCGAGGTGGCTTTGCCGGTTCCTTCCTCTGAAATATAGCCTACAGCACCTGGTCTTCATTGTTCCTGTCTTGCAGGAGTGATTCTTGTGGGTTCTTTAAAGACAAACAAGTTTTATTTGGCATTAACCTCTGTGGATTTACGCCCACGTTATTCAGTGAAGTGGGCTGGAATCCAAAGAAAAGATTTCATCCACCACCCTAAACAAAATCTTTTCGTCTTTAAGAGACCGGTCTTTAAGACTCCTTGGTTTGCTACAGTCCCTAAACAACCCAGCCACATATTTTCTAAAAATGCTGGAGTGTAATACTTCCAAAGTTATTTGCAAGCTGGGAAGGAACCCCTTCCACCTGAAAAGTAACTTTATTCAAAGAAGAGTCAGCTTACCTTTTTTCGAAGCCTCACTTGTCCTGTAATGATGGCCACAGCGTACATTTTGAGGACCAGAAGTGTGCCAAAGAAGAGGAATGAGGCAAACGCTTCGTTCTCCATCCTATTTGGGTTTGCACGGAGAGGACTGAAGGGACACTTCTGTTTCCTTAAGCAATCTGAAACTTGCTTCCTTAAGAAGTCTGAAATTGGTGGATGATATAATCTGGCAATAAAAAAGGGGGTTGGATTAACTGCAGATCTGGGTGATTAATGTTCGAAGCACCCACCACCAGCTGGAGTTCCTTACACAGCAGCAATCGTATGCATGTTCTCTTGCAGTCCTATGGTGTTTAATGGGGCTTACTCCCAGGGAAGGGGGCAGAAGCAAAGTCCAAAAATGAGAGACAAAATACTTAACACTGTTCTCTTTCCCCTGTTTTGTTTCCACCTTCCTTTCAAGAGCAAAACAACTGAGATGCAATGTAGCCATTGGAGGCATAAAAAGATTAAAAATGAGTACTGCTAAAAAGTTTAGCCTCCTCCAGAACCTCTCAGGGGTTCCTCAGACAAAAAGCAATGCTGAGCAAGTTCCTCCACAGCAGCATGACCCATGTTTGACTCCTACATTTCCTCCGCAGTGCCTTGGGTGGCAATGTGTGCAGGGTAGCACAGTTCACAGCAAGGCCACATCCAGCTGGTGCCTTTTTGTTGATGACATGCAATGCCATAAACCATCTTTCCCAACCTGGTGCCCATCCAGATGTGTTGTACTAGCGGACCACAAGTTGAACAGGAGTCAGCAGTGTGATGCAGCAGCTAAAAAAGCCAACGAGATTCTAGGCTGCATCAATAGTTTAGTGTCTAGATCAAGGGAAGTCATAGTGCCACTTTATTCTGCTTTGCTCAGACCTCACCTGGAATACAGTCGTCCCTTCACATTTGCTGGGGTTAGGTTCAGAAGACCCCCCCCCCGAATGTGAAAAATCCATGAATAATAACAGCCCCCCACCACCCTCCTGAAAGTGGCGAGGGGGCTTCAGAGGCCCTGTCGCCACTTTCCCACCACCCGCCCTCCCAAAAGTGGCGACAGGGCTTCAGAGGCTCCGTCGCCACTCCCCCCTCTCCCCAGACCGGCAAACCGTGAATGTGTGGAACCACGAGTGTGGAGGCCGTGAATGTGGAGGGAAGACTGTACTCTGTCCAGGATTGAAAGAAAATCCTCCACCAAGTATCTTACGACTCCGGCAGATTCATATAGGGAGGTATGGTCTTTCAGATAGGAGATTATTAGATGGGAACAAAAAAAATGTGTTCCCATCTTGCAATCTCCTTTCCCGCCCCTCTCCTGTAATGTGACAAGTACCCAAAATTTCAGACCAACCTTGGTAGCATCTTTGTTGCTGCCCAAGAGTGAATGGAGCTCCTTTCACTTCCTGGTTTGAAATCCCAGCCGTTCTCGCAAGAGGACGAGGGTGCGGGAAATTCAAAAATAAAATCCAAAATAAAGTTTAAAGTGTGACAGCAAGCACAAAAACACACTTTAAGCACCCCAAGCAACCCGGGGAGGGTACAAAAAAGTGTGTCACTTACCTTGATGTCCCGATCTCACCCGGAAGTGTTCTGGCACAGACCTCCCATTCACGCTGGCATCGTGCCAGCATAACAGGGCATCTTTTCAGAAGCAGGATATTCTGTTACAGAAATGGAACAGGGGATCTATTGATGGCTTAGTCCCATCAATAAAAAGCAGTACCAGCGGAACAGCAGCAGCACAAGTTCATGACTAGATGGGAATGACGAGCGATCTCCTGGTGTCGTTATCACACCATATTTAGTGCGTCTGATAATCTCCATAGGCTGGACTTAAGTTATATAGGACTTTATAGGTCAAGACCATCACTTTGAATTGTGACCAGAAACAGACTGGCAGCCAGTGGAGCTACATATGGCAACAGGGGAGTTGTATACAGGTTACTCCCCGTATCGTTCCCAGACTTACTATTTATAAATGAAACTGCAGATAACAGCCAACCCTATTAAAATAAAGAACTTTCAGTACACATAGTTGTTGTGAGGTCTACTAGGTGTTTTGGGGGGAGTTTTTTATCAGCATATGTTATGCCGGGTTTGCTTTTTGGATTATTATTTTTTTAAGAATATTTTCAAGTTGTGAATACTTACATCCGTGAATGCCAAATCCATGAATATGGAGGGACAACTGTACACACAGGGCGTAAATACCCTAAAGGCACCAGATCCTGTCTGAACTTGCAGAGTATAGGAAAAGTTGCCTTTTTGGACTGTCACTCCCAGAATCCAGGTGGCTGGGGGATTCTGGGAGTGGCAGTCCAAAAAGAAAAACCTTCCCCAAGCAAGCCCAGAAGGACTGCCAAGGAACAGCAGGGGCTGTAGGCTATATTTCAGAGGAAGGAACTAGCAAAACCACCTCTGAGTATTCCTTGCTCAGGAAAACCATACAAAATGCATGGGGTCACCATAAGTTGACAGGCAACTCGAAGGCATATGCATACACACTCACCACAACGACACAACAAAGTTGCATGTCAAAAGTAATACAATTAGTAGGAATGAAGCTACTCTGCTGCAGCAACCAGTAGCATTTTCTAGCTACTTTGAAAAGCAACTTTTAAAGGTGATGCCAAATATTTTTCAAGATTCAGGGCAACCTTATTAATGCTAAGGGTTTTGTTCCTCCAAGATAGTCACAGAAGGTAACAATACAAAGGGATGCAATAAGTTACATTTGAGGTATTGTAATGAGAAGCAACCATGGATTAATATTTAAATAAATAATAACTAATTTGCAAAGAATGATAATTAATTTTTTAAAAAATAATGGTTGGAGCTGGGATCTATGAGCCAAGCATCTTAGGACATTTGCATCCTATAAACTGCAATGTCCAGGGCAACATGGAAACTCAGACTGCTGCTACACTGCAGAGATAATGCAGTTTGATGCTGCTTTATGGCTCCATTCTATGGAATCCTGGGATTTGTAGGCACCAGAGCTCTCTGACAGAGAAGGCTAAACAACTCGCAGAACTACAAATCCCACAATTC
Source organism: Gambelia wislizenii (assembly GCA_030847615.1). Lineage (NCBI taxonomy): Eukaryota > Metazoa > Chordata > Lepidosauria > Squamata > Crotaphytidae > Gambelia > Gambelia wislizenii. Next base: position 16,926,099 of record JAUMIR010000014.1, on the reverse strand, counting down.
CAAAGCATTGAGCCATGGCAGTTAAAGCAGTGTCAAAATGCATTATTTCTGCAGTGTGGCAACGGCCATAGTTAGTCATCCACACTTATACCCCAACCTAGTAGTCCAGCTTTCTCCAGCTAGGTCTCTTGCAGATGTAGCAAAACACATGATTTGGTTGTGTATTCCTGCATGGCAGGGGGTTGGTCTGGATGGCCCTTGTGGTCTCTTCCAACTCTATAATTCTATGACATCTGGTTCAGAAATGCTACAGCAGACACTGAAACCACTGGCAGCCTTGCAAACTGTTCATCGTGGCAGAGAACGTTTGGCACAAAGTCCTCTGCGCATGACAAAACAATGCACTGGATGTGGGAGGAAGGAGGAGCTGAGAGAAAGTGCCAGCTTTGAATGCCAAACTCCTGACTTGTGTCATCATGCTTTTTTGATCACATGGCTGGAGTTTGTCTCAACAACAAGTTCCAGAAGCTGCTGGATTATTCTTTGGTTGGCTGAGTAGATGGTATGTCAAACATGAGCCTCTCCTCATCCCTGCAAGGGATCTTTTGTTACGGGTTCACCTGAAGGCCATGGATTGCTTGATTCCAGATATCTCAGATTCCTATAAAATTGGTCAAAACAATGATGAAAGGGTTAATGGAATCATAGAATTGGAAGAGACCATGAGTGGCCATCCAGTCCAACCTCATTCTGCCGTGCAAGATGGCCATCCAGGTCCTGTTTAAAAAAAACCCAAAGAAGAGACTCCACCACACTCTCAGGAAGCAGAGCATCCCACTTCCGAACAGCTCTTACCATCAGGAAGTTTTTCCTAATGTTTAGGTGGAATCTTTTCCCCATAGTTTGTGGCCATTGCTTCGTGTCCTTGTCTCTGGAGCAGCAGAAAACAAGCTTGCTCCATCCTCAGTATGACATCCCTTCAAATATTTAAACATGGCTATCATATCCTGTCTTCACCTTCTCTTCTCCAGGCTAAACATACCCAGCTCCCTAAGCTGCTCCTCATAGGGCATGGCTTCCAGACCTTTCACCATTTTGGTCACCCTCTTGTGGACACATTCCACCTTGTCAATATTCTTTTTGAATTGTGGTGCCCAGGTTTGTACAACATGTCTCGGAGTCAGCTACCTGGACGACTCCATGGACTTCCCAAAAACCTAAAAGTATTCAGGTCCAGCACACAGTTGAAATGTTTGTTTGTTTTTTTAAGTTCAGCAGTGGCAGATTACAGTAGGTGAAAATGTGAGTAATTCAGTCATGGCCCCCTTGGCTGACATGCAAAGCTTTTGGAGGGGCCCAAACACTATTAAGACAAGTCGCAGCTCCTGCAAAATGCCATTACTGAGGCACCATCTGGTTTTGGGGAACTCATATAGATTTATTTAGTTAGTATTTATTTTAGGTATTTATACCCCACTCTTCAGCCACAAAGGCTCCCAGAGTGGCTTACAAATTGTTTAAGCAATAGCACTTTACATAGCTACACTGCATTAAGCTGTTTCCAATGTGTGTTAGCTAATTGTCCCCACAAGCCAGGTACTCATTTTACTGACCTGTGAAAGGATGGAAGGCTGAGTGAACCTTGGAGCCCTCTGGAACTGACCTTGCAACATGTTGGCTTGCAGTACTGGCATTTAACCACTGGGCCACCAGGTCTCCATGATGGACTCAAGAACTTCCTAATCTTTCTCCCTGCTTACTCAGAGGAAAGGTTAAAATACAGCGAGGGCAAAAAAATTCCAGATTCACCCATAATGACTCCCTTACATCCATAGGCTTGAACCCTGTTGACAGTCCCAATTAGAGTAAACCCATTGACTCAACTGTTGAATGATGAATTAACACTTCTCCATATCCCATTGATTCAGTAGCTGTGATCGAGTTCAGGACAAAGACTTCTTGAACAGAGTCTGGCAAATTACTTTTACAAGTACAGTTGTCCCTCCGTATCCACGGATTTGGTATCCACGGATTTAAGTATTCACAGCTTGAAAATACTCTTAAATAATAATAATCCCAAAAAGCAAACCTTGATTTTGCTATCTTATATAAGGGACACCATTTTGCTATGCCATTGCATATAATGGGACTTGAGTATTCACAGATTTTGGTATCCACGGGGGAATCCTGGAACCAAACCCTAGCGAACATGAAGCGACAACTGTAATTCACTCCTGTTACTTACTGTAGGCTATTTTGAGAAAGCAATTTGTTGATGTGAGAATATACTTTTTCAAACTAATCCTATCATGTTACCCATTCTGATCTTAAGAAAGAATTCATTGGGGCTATTCATTGTAGTCTCCAAAAAAATTAACTTGCTGCATCAGTTGTTCTTATGTAGTTCTCACTCTCAAAGTAGCAAGTAAAGCTTGACAAGAGAATGGCATAAAACCTGAAAGAACCTGAACATCCCCTTAAAATCATAACTGTTAAAAGTACAGTCAGGCCCCCATATCCACAAGAGTTTGGTTCCTGGACTTACCATGGATATCAGAAACTGAACTCCTTTATCCATAGAGGTTTTTGTTGCCAAACTTACCACGGATACCAGAAACTGCAGGTAACAACAGCAAACCCTATTAAAATATAGGACTTTCAGTAAAAACATACCACAAAGTTGTGTTGGAGGACCTAGAAGATGCCAAGAGAGGATGCCTCTCTAGGCATTTTCCAGTTCAGCTCTATGATATGTATCCTATGGATAACTGAAACTTCGGATATTGGTTCCACAGACATAGGGCTGACTGTACTGTAACTAGAAAACAAGGAGCCGGTCTGGTATAGTGGTTTGCATGGTGGATTGTGGCTCTGGAGACCAGAGTTTGAAGTCCCGCTTAGCCATGAAAACCCACTAGATGACCTTGAGCAAGTCACACAGTCTCAGCCTCAGAAAACCCCATGAGTTTGCCATAAGTCAGAAATAACGTCAATGCACACAACAACAACCACCACCACAACAACACTGGAAACCATTACACATTGCACCAATGAGTATGCAAAGGGATCTTTTCACACCTTGGAGACTAACTGAGAAAAAGAAGTTGTAACATAAATTTCCATTGACTTCAGGCTGAAGAAGTAGACCAACATCTACGAAAGCTTATGCTACAATTTATTTCTTACAGGTCTCAAAAGTGCAACAAGAACCCTTTGCAAACTGATATTCCCGACTAATACGGCTAAGTCTTTGAATTCTGCACCAAGGAAGTGACTATCTTCCTACTCCTTGTCCTACGTCCTATACAGTAGTTAGTCCCAACTAAAGTAGATCCACTGATTCAGTAAAATTTACCTACACTTCACATACCCAGCAATTATTCCATGGGTCTGCTCTAGTTGGCAGCAAGTCAATAGGTTCAGACTATTACTTTACTTTACAAACTTAACTTTGCTATGTTCTTGTCGTCAAAAGAAAGGTTACCACGTTGCAGGTAATTACAGCATGGGTTTTAATGCATAGTTTCCAAGCTTTGTTCTTAAGGCCCACAGAAGGAGACTAAATCCTCAAAATGGTACATTAGTAACACACCAAAACAGCCTTTAAGGAAAACCTCCAGAAAAAGAACAAGAAGGGACAGCTATTTCTTAGAAGAAAAAGGTCAGAATACAGGGGTTGTTCCCAGAATGTATTGTTTTCCTCGGGGAAGACAATCATAGATTGCAACAGTTTGGAAAACACTGCTCTAGCTCCACTTTTGTTTTGTTTTTTAAAAAAAAGCACCAAAAAATTCCTAGCTCAACAGAAGAATGCTAATTTGTTTTTTTCAAATTATTTCCTCCCATGCAAGCAGAAAGACACAAGGACTAACTAAATGTCCAGACAGAACTGCATTCCTTGCACAGGCCATAAAAAGGAGAACAATATCTGGAACTCCACCTGTAGTACGGCACTTACCACTGGCGTGAAGACAAAGGAGAAGAGGTGAAATGTTTAAACTCTCCTTCAACTCATCAGCCTAGGACAGAACTGAAGGGCTTGACCAGCACCGCTTATTTAAGTATGGGGAACGGTCACGTGATCCTCCCCAACAGCCAATCAGAAGCAGTGGGAGGAACATGGAGAGAGTACTTTTTCTGCCGTTTTCATACCTAGCCTTTCACAGGTGTTGCTGCTTTGGGCCAGCAAGAGATGCAAAAATTTAGAACAGCTTGTTAGTGAATTAAAACAACTGAATATTTGGAGGGCACAAAAACAAATATTTGGAATTTGCTGAAAGGCTGTAGCTATTGGGGAGGGGCAGCAAAATGAAGCCATTGCTGCCCCCCATAATAACTACATTGTGTTTTTCACTATATATTTTATTATTTTTTTTATTTTTTTTATAACCCGCTCTTCAGCCACAAGGCTATCAGAGCGGCTTACAAATTGTTTTAAGCAATAGCTATTTACACATCTACACTGCATTAAACAGTTTCCAATGTGTGTTAGCTAATTGCCCCCACAAGCCGGGTACTCATTTTACCAACCTACGAAAGGATGGAAGGCTGAGTGAACCTTGGAGCCTGCTGGAATCGAACTTGCAACGTGGTGACTTGCAGGACTGGCATTTAACCACTGCGCCACTGTTACAGTAGCACCCCAGCATCCGCGCATTCACCATCCCCAGATTCAATTATCCACAGATGGCGACAGCAGAGGGGGTGTATGGGGAGGGAGGGGAGGAGGGGTAGGTCTCACCTCCCTTCTCCCTTCTAACCTGGGATCACCCACCAGAATCATTCCCATGGTGGGAATGGCGACGTAGGGTTGAAGGGAGGGAAGGAGTAGTTCTCACCTCCCTTCTCCCCCAAGATTGCTCCCATGGGGGAATGGTGATGGGGGTGTTCACAATTATCCATGGATTGCATTATCCATGGGGCGGGGGGCGCTGGAACCAGTCCCCTACAGATACGGGGTCCTACTGTAATGTATAAATGTGACAAATGTTGCTGTCCTTGAGCAAGCAGGGATCACCAGCACTGAGGCCGTGATACTGAGAACACAGCTGCGCTGGGCAGGGCACGTTTCTAGGATGGAGGACCATTGCCTCCCCAAAATAGTACTCTACGGTGAACTCGCCACGGGTCAGCGTAAGAGGGGCGCTCCAAAAAAGTGATACAAGGACTCCCTGAAACAACATCTCAGGCTCGGCCAAATTGGCCACCAAGAATGGTCTGCCCTGGCCTCACATCAGGAGGCATGGAGACGCACTATCCACAATGCTGCAGCCTTATTTGAGAACTCACGCCGAACAAGTCTTGAAGAGAAACGACAACGCAGAAAGAATCACAACCAGAAACATCACCCAAGAAGACCTTCTGCTGTGCTTTCTGCAACCAGACTTGTTTATCTTGCATTGGCCTTTTTAGTCATCAGCGCGCTTGCAGAAAGCGCGGGAGGAGTCCTTCCTGAATCTTCGTTTGCGAAGAAAAGCCAGAGAGAGACTGTATAATCTATCTATATAAAACTCTTGGGTATGTTTCCTTTCCCAGTGTCCCGATTGGCCACTCACCCAACCAATCCCCCTCCTCATTAACAACTTTTGCAATCTTTATCCCACTTCTGATGCTGCTTGGCCATAAAGTGTCCCAGGAAAATCTATGTCCCAGTTTTCATCTGTGAAATGTTAAGGGAGTGTGAGATCAGCCCCATTGAATTCAATGAAGCATGCATAGGACATCAGCATGCTCAAGCTATGATTCCACCCTCTTTTCTGTGCAAATCATCCTTATCAAACTCAAGGGAACTTGTTTTTGAGTAGATATCTCTAAAATTGTATTGCTAGTGTGGGTATTTCCAAGAACATATCTTCCAGTTAATATCAAACTGGGAACCTCCTGACAGTAAGAGTTGTTTGACAGTGGAATGTGCTGCCTGGGAGTGTGGTGGAGTCTCCTTCTTTAGAGGTTTTTAAGCAGAGGCTGGATGGCCATCTGTGGGGAATGCTTTCATTGTGTCTTCCTGCATGGCAGGGGGTTGGACTAGATGGCCCTTGTTCTCAACAGCTCTGACCAGGTCTTGCAGACTCAGGGCAGCCATGTCCAGTTCTGGGCAACACCATTCAGGAAGGATATTGAGAAGCTGGAATATGTCCAGAGGAGGGTGACCAGGATGGTGGGAGGTCTGGAAGCCATTATGCCCTATGAGGAACGGCTTAGGGAACTACCAGTAGCTATGTTTAGTCTGGAGAAGGTTGAGAGGTGACATGATAGCCATGTTTAAATATTTGAAGGGATGTCATACTGAGGATGGAGCAAGCTTGTTTTCTGCTGCTCCAGAGATTAGGACACAGAGCAAGGGGTTCAAACTACAGCAAAGGAGATGACACCTAAACATTAGGAAGAAGTTCCTGACAGTGAGAGCTGTTCGACAGTGGACTATGCTGCCTGGGAGTGTGATGGAGTCTCCTTCTTTGGAGGTTTTTAAACAGGTTGGATGGCCATCTGTCAGAAATGCTTTGATTGGGTATTCCTGCATAGCAGGGGGTTTGACTAGATGGCCCTTGAGGTCTCTTCCAACTGTATGATTCTATGAGGGCCTTGGACAATGCTGAATTGGCCATCCTACTTTTGGCAGCAATGCCCTTTCTCTGGAACAGGGAAAAAAAATACATTTTTGGACTCACAAAGCCTAGAAGTCCCCAGCATGGCTGTTTATGGAATTATGGGCCCTACTAGTTAAAAAAAAAGTATTTTTTTTCCTGAGCTGGAAATCATCCAGAAATGTATGTCAGTCTACTGCAAATCCTCTGGTAATCTACCCACACATTTTCCCCACCCTTGGTTCATTGGATTTTTGCCATTCTATTAACCACAGGTGCCAAAGGCTGTTTTCTTTTTCTTTTTACCTCTTTTTTTTTTAACCCCAGGTAACCTGTCATGGGACAATGCATATCGAGCATATCTTTAACTCAAAGAACAATCCCACTCCACCTTGGTATTTAAATAGGGGAAAGTAAGGCATTGTAGCCTAAAAGAGCACAATAGCCTCCAACATAGCTTCCTGGGAAGGGCAAGATTCTTCCCAATCCTCAGCTTTCCCCCCATTGTTCATAGAACCATAGAAAGAAACCACAAGGGCCATCTAGTCCAACCCCCTGCCATGCAGGAATACACAAACAAATCCCTCCCAACAGATGGCCATCCAGCCTCTGTTTAAAAACCTCCAAAGAAGGAGACTCCACCACACTCCCAGGCAGCACATTCCACTTCCAAACAGCTCTTACTGCCAGGAAGTTCTTCCTAATGTTTAGGTGGAATCTCTTTTCCTGGAGTTTGAACCCATTGCTCCGTGTCCTAATCTCTGGAGCAGCAGAAAACAAGCTTGCTCCACCCTCAATGTGACATCCCTTCAAATATGTAAAGATGGCTATCGTGTCCCCTCTTAACGTTAATGGCAGGTGGTTGGACTAGATGGCCCTTGTGGTCTCTTCCAAATCTATGATTCTATGATTCTCTTCTCCAGCCTAAGCAATCATACAAGGCTATTGAATAAAGTAAGAAGTATTTGGATAGAGGAATAGAGTAAGGGGATTGTGGATTATACTATACCGATCCTGCAGAGCTGAGATTGAGAAATAAACTGGCAGAGTGGGGGTCTGGAAGGCAGAATGGCTACACAGTCTGATGTGGAGTTGAGAGGAAGTGGATCTTTGCTCGTTTGGGTGGTGTTTTAGGGGGATATTGATATATGATAATTCCTCTGAAGGGATGGGATTTAGAGTGGAATACAATGTCCCTTAGAGTTTCCCAGGACTGAACGAAAGGTTCTCTGGAAGAGTTAATGATAGAGGCAATGTATTTGGAACTGATTGGGGCAGACAATGTTTATTGTGGCGGAAGGGAAGAGGAAAAACCCATTTTGCAACCATCGAGGACTCTGATATCATTGAATGGATTAGTAGATGACTCATCTCCAGGAATTAACTCTGACTTGGGTATTACCTCTGTGGGGAATTTCCAAAAGCCCCTCCCTAGGTTATACATGACTCCAGCCTTAGAATCTGGGGGTCTCTTGTTTACCTGTTAACCACATGGAAGGCCACAACATGCCAAATTATTAAATACTAGCTATACCAGGTGTAACATACACCAGGTATACACCCCACACTATACTCCCCACACTACACACAGAGCCGGTTTAAGGAATTTTGATACTCCTTGCAATGCTTTATTTGGGGCAGTGGGGGGGCTATGTTTACCTCAGGTCAATGTAACCTAACTCAATCTAAGTTATTCACAGTACAGGACATTCAGATTATTAGTAATAATGCTTTTACAGGAGGAAGGTTACTACGGGGGGCCCCACAATGATAGGGCCCCCTGAGGATGCTGATACCGCCAGTGCCTTAAACCAGCCCTGACTACACACGCTGCCCCCTGTGCTGGAGGCACACAATGCCCCCTGCATTCTTCCCATGCCAGAGGCATGTGCTGCCCCCCCATGCCACCCCCTGCCCCACAGGCACATGCCGCCTTCCCGTGCCACCCCCCTTGCACCGTAGTGCATGCCACCCCCACCTCGCCAGCACACACACACCACTGCACTACCCCCTGCCCCACAGGCACATGCTGACCCCTGTGCTGCGCCGGAGAAACATGCCACCTGCACACACCGCTTGTACACACCATGCTACACACATGCTGCATGCACACACACCACGCTACATCCCCCCCATGCTTCTCACACCCACCATGCATGCAATAACAGAAAGCCCATCTACCACCACCATGTTTAGAAAGGATTTAAACTTCCACATGTTCCCGCCCCCAGTGTGCTGATTGGCTGCCCAAGGGAGAGCATTGATTGGTTAGTAAGTTTCCTAAGCAGCCAATCAGCACACTGGAAAAAGCAGCATACCCAAAAGGATTTTAGATAGATAGAGAGATAGATAGATAGATAGATAGATAGATAGATAGATAGATAGATTGCCAATTAGGTGATATTCCAAGATGGGGGCTGTCAGGGTAGGTAACACCTACCTTATTTATGTATTTATTTCAGAATTCAACCCAATGCACACTCTCAGCCCAGGGTCTAACCAATAGGAGAACTTCATCAGTAACAACAATTCTCTTCTAAGTCAGGGAAACAGCATATATAGACTCCTACACTCAATAGAAGCTGGTGGTTGCGATGCCAATGTGGCAGTAAACCTGCTTTGACTTTCAGTAAGAACTTTAAAGCAGAAGCCCAGGTGTTGGATAAGGCCTTCCAAGGTCAGACTAAAACACAGAATGGATTGACCACCATACGCTGACATCAGAGCCATCATCAGGGTTGAGCAATTCTCTTGAGTCTAGGAGCCAGTTTTCTGGATCACTGTGGTGTTGCATGAGATAATGATGATGGGAAATCCAAATGGGATTTGGGAAGTGGCCCAAATTCCATTTGAAAAATAGACATTTCTTTTGATTTTTTAAAAAATCTTAAACAGTACAAGGAAACCCTGCAAGCCATTTAAAGCTGAATTACCACTCCTGGAGGATTGAATGGGACACAATTGTCATTCCCAGTAGGCTCAGGCAAAAGCAAACTACAGCAGTCTCTCCTAGCCTGTCTGTCCTTCCTCATGAATAACTTTTGCCACCTTGACTTCAATCTGATGTTGCTTTGTCACACCTGTCCCAGTTTTCATCTTTGAAATGTGGGAGTGTATGTATCACTGCATCCACAACCTGAACATGAGTCAACAGTGTGATGCAGTAGCTAAAAAAGCCAATGCGATTCTAGGCAGCATTAATGGGAGTATAGTGTCTAGATCAAGGAAAGTAACAGTGCCACTGTATTCTGCTTTGATCAGACCTCACCTGGAAGACTGTGTCCAGTTCTGGGCACCACAATTCAGGAAGGATATTGAGAAGCTGGAAGGTGTCCAGAGGAGGGCAACCAGGATGGTAGGAGGTCTGGAAGCCATGATGTCATATGAGGAGCAGCATAGGGAGCTGGGCATGTTTAGTCTGGAGAAGAGAAGGTTGAGAGGGGACATGATAGCCATGTTTAACTATTTGATGGGATGACATACTGAGGATGGAGCAAGCTTGTTTTCTGCTGCTCCAGAGACTAGGACATGGAGCAATGGGTTCAAACTCCAGGAAAAGAGATTCCACCTAAATCTTAGAAAGAACTTCCTGATGGTAAGAGCTGTTTGGAAGTGGAATACACTGCCTCATAGTGTGGTGGAGTCTCCTTCTTTGGAGGTTTATAAACAGAGGCTGGATGGCCATCTGTCGCAAATGATTTGATTGTGTATTCCTGCATGGCAGGGGGTTGGACTGGATGGCCCTTGTGGTCTCTTCCAACTCTATGATTCTCTCCCCTACATACACATCATTGTACTGTACTTCTGGGAAGTTCCCCAAATATCTTGAAGACCAACAGTTGACGGTCACTGCTTGAGTGCATGCCTTGCACTGCAGTCCCCAAAGTATCCAGAGAATATGTATGTGTGTGTGCTTTCATGCTGACTTAATAGTGACCCCATGAATTTCATAGGGTTTTCTTAGCCAAAGAATACTCAGAGGTAGTTTTGCCAGTTCCTTCCTGTGAAATCTAGCCAACAGCACCAGGGATTCATTGACAGTCTCCCATCCAAGTCCTAGCCAGGGCTGGTCCTACTTAGCCTCCAAGTTCAGATGGAATCAGGTGCCTTCAGGGTGTTTAAGCATACAGCAAATATTGTATTTGCAAAGGTGGGTGACCATTGCAGGTACCTTATCCCTAAATCCGTTGCTAATGCTGCCACCTTCTGGACAGAGAGATGAATTTCAAATCGCATCAACTCCCACTTTCAGTATGGAAAGACAGAACTTGGAAAATTTATTTGGGGCTGTAGTAAGCTGGACCTCTGCTACCAAGCAGATGGGTTCTAGAGTCAAACGTTAACAGCTGTCCAGTGACATGAAAGGGTTAATGTGTACTAGTGGCCTAATGTTTAGATGGAATCTCTTTTCTTGTTATTCTTGTTATTTGAATTTATTCATGTTCTAGTCTCAGGAGCAGCAGAAAACAGGCTGGCTCCGTCTTCTATATCACATCATAGAATCATAGAATTGCAGAGTTGGAAGAGACCACGAGGGCCATCCAGTCCAACCCCCTGCCATGCAGGAAATCACGATCAAAGCATCCCTGACAGATGGCCATCCAGGTTTAAAGACCTCCAAGGAAGGAGACCCCACCACGCTCCGAGGGAGTGCGTTCCACTGCCGAACAGCTCTTACTGTCAGGAAGTTCCTCCTAATGTTGAGGTGGAATCTCTGTTCCTGGAGCTTGCATCCATTGCTCCGTGTTCCAGTCTCTGGAGCAGCAGAAAACAAGCTTGCTCCATCCTCAGCTTGACATCCCTTCAAATACTTAAACAGGGCTATCATATCGCCCCTTAACCATCTTTTTTCCAGGCTAAACATACCCAGCTCCCTAAGTCTTTCCTCATAAGACATGGTTTCCAGACCTTTCACCATTTTAGTCGCCCTCCTCTGGAAACACTCCAATTTGTCAATCCCTTCAGATATTTAAAGATAGCAATCATATCACCTCTTGGTCTTCTTTTCTCTAGGCAAAGCACACCCAGCTCCCTCAGCCCTTCCTCATAAGACCTGGTTTCCAGACCTTTCACCATTTTGGTCTCTCTCCTCTGGACACGCTCCAGCTTGTCAATATCTTTCTTGAACTCTGGGGCCCAGAAATAGACACAGGATTCCAGGTGAGGTCTGACCAAAGCAGAATAGAGTGGCTCTCCTCCCCTCCTCAGTCCGGACACTGTACTCCTGTTGATGCAGCCCAGAATTGCATTGGCTTCATGGCAACGTGTGCTCTTAAAGCCAATTCCCTTCTTTATAGCCACTTCATCGTGGCTGTTGAACTTGCATGGGATGCAAGCACCATAATTCAGGAAGGATATTGAGAAGCTGGAGCGTGTACAGAGGAGGTCGACCAAGATGGTGGGAAGTCTGGAAGCCATGATGCCCTATGAGGAGCGGCTTAGGGAGATGAGTATGTTTAGTCTAGAGAAGAGGAGGTTGAGAGGTGACATGGTGAATTCACAAATGGGTGAATTTGTCAGTTATTTTAAATATATGCACTATTATATGTAATTTTAAGGGGGGTTAAATTGTTTTAAGTTATTACTATTGTTATGGGTTTGTTTTTATATCCAATTGTTGTGAGCCGCCTTGATTGCCTAATAGGCAAAAGGCGGGGTACAAAAATAAAGTTGTTATTATTATTATTATTATTATTATTATTACATGATAGCCATGTTTAAATTTTTGAAGGGATGTCATACTGAGGATGGGGCAAGCTTGTTTTCTGCTGCTCCAGAGACTAGGACACGGAGCAATGGGTTCAAACTCCAGGAAAAGAGATTCCACCTAAACATTAGGAAGAACTTCCTGACAGAAAGAGCTGTTCAGAAGTGGAATACAGTGCCTGGGAGTGTGGTGGAGTCTCCTACTTTGGAGGTTTTTAAACAGAGGCTGGATGGATATCTGTCAGGAATGCTTTGATTGTGTCTTCCTGCATGGCAGGGGGTTAGACTGGATGGCCCTTGAGGTCTCTTCCAACTCTATGATTCTATGAATTGAGCTGCAGCTCATAATAGTGTATGTCCAATACTAACATATTAGTCTTTAAGGCTCCACAGGACTCTAGGGGCTTGTTTACACTGGCCCCTTAAATCTAGGCCCCCGGACCGATTATGATTACCTTGGTGGCGCAGTAAGCTAATGCAGCCAAAACTGCAGCCAAAAACTCATGTTAAGATCTTGAGTTTATAAGTTCGATTCCAGCCCCCCTTCAGGTTCACTCAGTCTTCCATAAGTTGGTAAAATGAGGACCAGCATATTAAGAGCTGGGGCAGCATGCTGAGAAACTGGTAATAAGGTTTCTAAAATAACAACAGTGTGTCATTTATCAATGTGCAATGCATTCTGAAAAAATGTCACTCCTGTAGAGTTATCTGTACGCCAGCAGTGCCATCTACTGGCAGTTATATTATCTACACCGTACAACTGTTTGTAACTGTCTGCTATGTTATAACTGCTGTAGAATGTCTGTATTGATTTCTGATTTGTATAAAAATTGTATAACTTGCTTGAATTGTATGTGATGAACTGTAGTGTGTATTACTGTGTATTGCAATGTATGTACCCTGCCCCGATCTTCGGGGAGACAAGGGTAATAAATAAGTATTATTATTATGATAATGATGGCGGCCACATGCACTGGGCCAAATCTGGTGCAATGACCATCATTGCCCACATAGGCCAGCTGGGCTGACACTGCGTTGGCCCCACTGGCCCATCCCCTGTTTTTGGAGCTGCCGCTGCTGTTTCCTCACCAGCACACCTTCATTTCTGCTGAGGTCACAATGGGTGCCTAGACATAGACTCAACAAGGAGGAGGTTGCTCTACTCCCTCCTTGTTGATCTCACAGGCATCCCATTCTGACCTCCGCAGAAATGACAACATGCCAGACAAGCTTTCCACAGAGCTCCTCAGCAAGTGAGGAAGCAGAAGCAGTTCCAGCGGGGATCCATCCTCTTGTGTGTGGAAGAAGATGCCACACTTGCTTGTGGACAACTGGATCAGGCCGAATCAGACCCACTCCAGCTGTCCAGACAGTAAAAGGACCCAAGGTCATTCCAGAGTTTCCAGGAAACCCTGGTGTTTCCCCCCAACTTTGCTTAGCTTGGAACAAAGTTGGGATGAGGCCAGAAAGTCCTCCCTGGAAGTAGCTGTACATCATTTGGAGTGCTGGCACTTGATTCCAGATGAGTCCACATTTTTTTGTCAATGTAGACAAGCCCTAGGTGTTTCAGTGGCAACAGATGCTACCCAGCCAGCCTCCTGGAAATGCTTCCTGTCTCTTGCAATTCAATCCAAATCAGATCTAAAAGTGAGGCTCAGATTCCTACTGAGATACTACAGCTCTTACTCAGATTCCAGTAAGAGTCCTTCTTTGGAGGTTTTTAAGCAGAGGCTGGATGGCCATCTGTTGAGAATGCTTCGATTGTGTATTCCTGCATGGCAGAATGGGGTTGGACTAGATGGCCCTTGAGGTCTCTTCAACTCTGTGATTCTATTATTTATACCCCTGGTTGACGCAGTCAATTCTGTGGGCTTGAAAGAGGTTTCTGGTGCGCCACCACCAAAACCTGATCAATGCCAGGACACTATTGTGATAGAAGCCGAATGACCAGCAAAGAAACTTACTAACTTTGGTCTCAAATGGCTGAAGAGATCCACCACATTAAACTCACATGATGGTTTGCAATATCCCCTCTCTCTTCTGACATTGCCTTCGTCCAGCCCTCAACTGTCCAATAAGACACTATGCTCCTGTTGATGCAGGAATACAGTTGCCCCTTTCACCAATTGTTTAACTTTCACCAATGTGATTATTTGCAGTTTATACCCACCTTCCTTCCTTCAGCTACTTTTTTTTAACCTGAGAGAACACTTCTCTAGGCATTTCTAGGTCCTCCACTATGATTCTATAGTCAACCTCTGGCAGAAGTTGACCATAGAATCACACTGGAGAAGTTCTGGCAGAAGTTGACCATAGAATTGCACTGGAGGACCTAGAAATGCCTAGAGAGGCCATATTTTTTCAGTCGTGTGTAACTGAAACTGCATTCAACAAACCCACATTCAACAAGGTCCTATGGCTTTAGGAGGCTTAAGATATTCATAGTTTTTCCACTTTCACAAGGACTCTGCACCACAAACCCCTGAAAAAGTTGAGAGCCAAGTGTATTTCTCACCAATAAAGCTTATCTAATAGAAATAAGATGTGTCAGTGTTCAGCACTGAAGAATTCTTGGGGTGTGGTTGGAACTACACACAGTTGCAGCAAAGAACAGGGGACAACAGCTCTCAAAATTCCTATAGTCAGGGGGATAATGGGCGCTGTAGTCCAAGAGGGGGAAATGTCCAAGCTCTAGGAATAGGTAGACTTTAGTTTGCAGGATCCACTCTTTACTTTTTTTATTTGTATTTTTATTCCAAAATTCACATATGACAAAATAGTTAACTTTTTAAAATTAGTGTTCTCTTTTGCTTATACAGTATTTTCCTCCAATATTTCTTTAACTTTTCAATCCTAAAATTTGTGCTTCCTACCTCCCCTTTCTGTTTATCTAACCTACATGCTGTAATATCCCATCTATATCACATATACCTCTTAGATCTAATAACATCGCATTTCTTTATCAACTTACTGCAGTGTTTTTTTCTTACATCTCTTCAAAGACTAGGACTTACATATATTCATTTTTTTAAAATTGGCTCTTTCATTTTCCATTTTCCATTTCCCTTTTTCTCTTTCCTGTTCCAATAATAGTAATAAATAAATAGTTAAGTCTTCTTTCTTCTCATTGCCTTCTGTGTGTTTTGTTTTCTGTTTCTTATTAACATTGCTGTTATCACCGTTATTGTTGTAAAATTCTATTACTTTGTGCCACTGCCTTTCATATTTTTCCAGTGAGCAATCTTTTAGCAACGTCATTAATTTATCCATAAGCATCATCTCAACAGGATCCACTCTTTAAATAGATAGCCAGGTTAGTCTACATCAACATAACAGGTTGTGGGAGTGGCAAGCCAATTTTCCAGGTTATAAAAAAGGCCTTTCTAGAGCCTAAAACAGCCAAAGGGGAAAAGATATTTAAAAATTATCCCTATGCCCTTAGAGGATGTGAAGATACTTTGAGGAGGAAAAATAAAATAAAATAAATCCCTGCTCCAAAATATAGGGGTCACTTGGAAGGGGAAAAAAATAACTTGCTTTAGGTTGACTATAAAGGAGGCCTGTTAGGCAGTTATGATGTTGTAAGCAAGACTTACAGCCTTGTAACTGTTTCATAGTCACATTTACAATTGTGGAGCCATGACTGCAAGTGCCCTTAAAACTCACCTTAAAATCTAAGCAGCCATAGTGAGCAAAGAAGTTCTACAGAGCTGGCAAGCAGGATGCTGATGGAGTTGCACTATCCCTCACTGGCAGGAGAAGGCTGGATATGTCATCTTCCAGCACCCTGCTTGCCAGCACAGCAGTATTTCATTTAGCATGGCTGCCTGGCTTTTAAGGTCAATTTTAGGGGGTTGGGGCAGGAGATGGATATATCTCAATACATAGATATAGGATGGGGGAGACCTGGCTGAACGAGACTACATGTGAAAGGGATCTAGGAGTCCTAGTAGACCACAAGTTGAACATGAGTCAACAGTGTGATGGGCTGCATCAATAGAAGTATAGTGTCTAAATCAAGGGAAGTCATAGTGCCACTCTATTCTGCCTTGGTCAGGCCTCACCTGGAATACTGTGTCCAGTTCTGGGCACCACAATTCAAAAAGGATATTGACAAATTGGAGTGTGTCCAGAGGAGGGTGACTAAAATGGTGAAAGGTCTGGAAACCATGCCTTATGAGGAGAGACTTAGGGAGCTAGGTATGTTTAGCCTGGAAAAAAGACGGTTAAGGGGCGATATGATAGCCCTATTTAAGTATTTGAAGGGGTGTCACGTTGAGGATGGAGCAGGCTTGTTTTCTGCTGCTCCAGAGACTGGAACACGGAGCCATGGATGCAAGCTCCAGGAACAGAGATGCCACCTCAACATTAGGAGGAATTTTTGACAGTAAGAGCAGTTCAGCAGTGGAACACACTCCCTCGGAGCGTGGTGGGGTCTCCTTCCTTGGAGGTCTTTAAACAGGGGCTGGATGGCCATCTGTCGGGGATGCTTTGATCATGATGTCCTGTGTGGCAGGGGGTTGGACTGGATGGCCCTTGGGGTCTCTTCCAACTCTACAGTTCTATGATTCTATGATTCTATGATGGAGCATAGCCATGATATTGTAGCTACATGCCCTGTCATGATAACAGTTCCCATCATCCTGCAAGGTGTTAGCTCTTCCATAGGATCTTAGCCAATTGTGTGAAGATCTCCATCATAGCAGCGTCAGCACTGCAGCATTTAGCATCAAGATTAATCCAACCCTACTCATGGGAAATGTTGATACATACCAGACCTCACATTCTAGGTGGACAAGTGGCTCTTAGCCACTGCTGAACTGGAGCTGGCATCCAGAGAAGATAGTGCCCCTGAGACGTCCTCTTCAATGCGGATGTTAGCTTCTGAGAATGAAGGAACACAGGGCACGTTGGAGGCCGCTTGGTCATGATGAGATCGGGCCTTGGAGAAGCTGGAGAGTGCCAAGGCTTCAGGGGCTGTTGGCTTGGTGGCCAAGTCCCAAATTTCCACCAAAGGGGAACATATGGCGCTGCCCATTATAAGTTATAACGGTTCAGCGAAGTGAGTGTCAATTATGGCTCCCAGATCTTGAAGTCTTGCACAGGGGGAGCAATCTCAGGGCAAGATGTGTCTATATTTATTTTCCTGTTAGACTTGCCAGTTTTTTTATTGGGATTGTGTTCTCTGTGCAATGGCTACTGCAGAGCACGTTTACTTCTGTCCTATGCCTACTGACACCAAGTGTCCAAAGGGACAGAATATATTAAGGAAGCATCTACAAGCAATCCAGTCCAAGACAGGCAGAGGTGATCCAAGAAGATGAAGGGAAGTGCAGGGGCAAGGTTTCAGATGGTCCAAAAGTCATTACTCAAAACAGGTAATCCAGATAACCAAAAAGGAGTGAGACAAGGAGTTATTAAATGTAGCCAGCCAGGGGTCAAGAAGTCCAGGAAACACAGGATTACCAACAGCCTGGCCAGTCACAGGGGTTGAATGGTTGCAAACACTAAGGCCTCCCAGCAACTGCTAGGAGATTTATAGGTGGCTGTCTCTGGATGCCAGGCACTTGATGAGTCGGCAGCATCTATTTAGCAGAGAGTTTCTATGAGGTTTTTTCCATTTCTCTTTGCCGGACCTCAAAGGGCAAAGCACCAGTCTTCAGCACCAGTCAAGTCCAGCTAAGGAAGGAACCCCTCAGCTCCCTCAGCCACCAACTTCTCAGATTTGGAGAGGGAGTCCTGGAGCCTTAAACTCCTCATAGTTCAACTCCTTGGATTTCAGAGGGTGAGTGATGAGAGATGCTTATGGAGTTATGACGTCATCAGGGCAGCCACCCACATGAGGTTTCATCCTTAGGTCTCAGGCTCTTCTCCTGAAAACCCTGGGCCTGGCACAGCCCTAGAGGGAAGGGGGACACCTCTTGTCAAGTTTTCAGTGTTGTCTTATTAGCTAAAACCAATATGAAAATCACTCCACTCGCTGACAATTAGTCTCCAGGCAAAGTACAAAGGGTCGGTGATTATGTTTAAAGTCCTACATGGTTTGGGTCCAGGTTGCCTTCAGGATCGCCTCCTCCCGTACAATCCACCCCGTACACTCAAGTCCTCTGGGGGACGTTTCCTTCAACTGGCCAGGAATAGACTGGCAATGGTCACCCAGAGGATATTTTCGTCGGCTCCCCCAAAACTGTGGAATGACCTGCCAGAAGTGATACGACAGCTAAACATGCTGTTGAAATCTAAAACAGTACATAAAACCTATCTTTTCTGGCAGTCCTACCCTGCTGATTTTAATCTATGAGTTTTAAAATTGTGTTTTAAGTTTATGGTTGATTTTAATGTAATGTCTGTTTTAACCCTCTGTGTTTTTACCTGTGTGTTTAAATGATCTTATGTTATATATTGTATTTTATGTTATTGTGTCTATATTGTTTCTTATGTTATATATTGTATTTTAAGCTGAGGGCAAGCATGGAATATGCCTGGGGGGAGCGAGAAGATGGAGCCGGCCTGAGAGGAGGCTTTATGAAAAGCTCTGATATCAGCCCTTTTTTCTCATCTTTTTGTGCCTCTGTTTTGCCTTGAGTGCTTGATTTTTAGAGGCTGCTATACTTCAGTGTTGTGTATTTTAATTCATATTGTACCCCGCCTCAAGCCTTGGAGAGAGGCAGATAAGAAATAATTCTGTACTGCTATTATTATTATTATTATTATTATTATTACTATCTGGACCTGGTATACTATACACCATTAAAAAACTCCCCCCAAAACACCCAGTAGACCTCACAACAACCCTGTAAGGTAGGCTGGTGGGTTTAAATTCCTCCTTCCCCTTCTCAGCATTCCACACTTTTCACAGAATTGCTGAGGGTGACTCGCTCTGTTGTCCTGCTGGCACTGCCTGGGTCCCAGTCTGGGCCACAGTCTGAGTGGCAGGAGTGGATTGTGAGGTGGAGAGGGATTTTGCATGTGGGTGGTGATTGGTTGGGTGTGTTTCCTGAGCAGCCAATCAGCACACTAGGAAAGGCAACATACCGAAGAGAATTATATAGATAGATAGATTATTATTAATGGGTCAATACCCTTTCCTTTTTCTTCCCAGGCTTGGAAAGATAGTGGACCCCAACTTGTGCATTCAGGGACAATTCATTCTTCAGTGATGGGAAGATCTCTTAAAAACTGCCATTTCCTTGTATAGAATGAACAGTCCTTCCTCAAGGCTTCTTGTTGTCCCCATTCTACTCTTGTCTCTCTTCACCCAAAAGCCTCCGGTTACTTTGCAAGCCAGCTCCACATCCGTGTGGCCTCCAGGTTTTTTCTGAGGGCAACCAGGCCTCCCCTGTCAAAACAAAGCGGGAAAGCAATGACAAAGCATGGATTAGAAAGCTGTACATGGTTGCTTTCTCTTGGCACATGGGTGCTTTTTGCTTGAAATTCAAGATGCTCCGCGGATTGGAACCACACCGCCTGGTATTTCCTCAGTGGAGAGCTTCAAACAAGGAGGTCAGCAGGACTGGCTGCTGAAAAGAAAACTCAAGAAAAAGAAAACACAAGGAGCCCTTGTGTTAGAGAGGGGCTGGGTGGGAAACCATTGGGGGACACCCATCCTGCTTCGTTGCGTGTCTTCCATTTGTTTCCGACCCTAAGGTGAACCTATCATGGGGTTTCCTTGGCCAGATTTGTTCAGAGAGGGTTATAAGAGAGCCAGCATGGTGTGGCAGTTTGAGCGTTGGACTACAACTGTGGAGAACAGGGTTCAAATCCCCACTCAGCTATGGAAACCCACTGGGTGACCTTGGGCAAGTCACACACTCTCAGCCTCAGAGAGGCAAAGGCAAACCTCTTCTGAAAAGATGCAAATATTCCCAAATCCTAAAAAACCAAAATCCAAAACACTTCTGGTCCCAAGCATTTCAGATAAGGGATCCTCAAACTGTACCAGCAACAAGTTGCTTTTCGCTATAGTGCCATCCATTTTCTAATACAGTTGTCCCTCAGTATCCACGGATTTAAGTATTCATGGCTTGAAAATATTCTTTAAAAAATAATAATCCAAAAAGCAAACCTTGATTTTGCCATCCCATAAGGGACACCATTTTGCTATGCCATTGCATATAATGGGACTTGAGTATTCACGGATTTGGGTATCCCTGGGGGGTCCTGGAACCAAACCCCAGCAAATATGAAGGGACAACTATATAAGGGACACCATTTTGCTGTACCATTGCATATAATGGGACTTGGGTATTTATGGACATTGGTATCCTTGGGGGGTCCTGGAACCAAACCCCAGGGAATGTGAAGGGACAACTGTATGAATCAAAGTATTATTATTGGTAAATAGCCCTTAAACATATAATACTTACAGTTGTCCCTCCGTATCCACAGATTTGGTATCCATGGATTTAAGTATTCATGGCTTGAAACTATTCTTTAAGAAATAATAACCCAAAAAGCAAACCTTGATTTTGCCATCTTATATAAGGGACACCATTTTGCGATGCCATTGCATCTAATGGGACTTGAGTATTCATGGATTTTGGTATCCACGGGGGTCCTGGAACCAAACACCTGCGAATATGAAGGGACAACTGTATAGTGCCACTAGCTATACCCCATGTAACATACGCCATTATTGTATATTTGAAAGGTTATAGATTAATAAGTCATTTTATGTATTTATTCATATATTTCAGTATAAACACAATTAACACTGAGGTGGAGAGGGCATTTGAATGTGGGTGGTGAGTGGCTGAGGGAGTGAGAGGAGGGAGGGGATTGGTTGAGTATGTTTCCTAAGGGGCCAATCAGCACACTGGGAATAGAAACATACCCAAGACAGACAGACACACACACACACAGGACTTTTTCGGACAAGTAAAATGCAACGGAAGCAGCCTCGCCACATTGCGAGACTGCTGCGCTGCACGGCATCCCTTTCGGATGATGCCCGTCCCTGCCGGTACTGTTGCGGTACCGCAGGGACATTTGAGTGTAATATTTTGGCAATTTTTACTCTCGAAAGTTGATCGTGAGTAAAAATCGCCAAAATATTACACTCAAATGTCCCTGCGGTACCACAACAGGGCGTCATCCGAAAGGGATGCCGTGCAGCGCAGCAGTCTCGCAACGTGGCGAGGCTGCTTCCGTTGCATTTTACTTGTCCGAAAAAGTCCTCACTCTCTCTCTCTCACACACACACACACACGGGGGGGGGGGCAATTGGCCTTCATACAGCTTGCTGGCTAATTCAGCCAAGGATAGAAAAGGTTTTGCTTGTTTTAAAGAGCTTTTCCTAGTTTGCCACAGAAATTCAAAAGCACTGTTTGGAATTGTCTTTGTTTGCCTGATAGCTGTGTTGGCAAGATAGTCGCTGTCTGACGGATAATGGGAGATATAGTTCCCATCCCATTATCACAGGAATACATGTTGTTGAACTGTAAGTCTGATCATGCCTGACCAAGCTGATGAGGGTTGGAATCGTAGTGGTGCCCAGACTAGAAAAGGGACCAGTAGATTCAAATGACCAGAGATAGGGTTCCCAGATCTTAATACTTTCTCCACTGTGGAGGAATTTCAGGGTAAGAGCATTGCCTTGCAAGTGACTACACAGTGGGCCCTCAGTATCCACCAGTGTTTGGTTCCAGGACCCCCATGGATACCATAGAATCATAGAATTGCAGAGTTGGAAGAGACCACAAGGGCCATCCAGTCCAACCCCTTTTGACATGCAGGAAATCACGACCAAAGCATCCCCGACAGATGGCCATCCAGCCTCTGTTTAAAGACCTCCAAGGAAGGAGACCCCACCACGCTCCGAGGGAGTGCGTTCCACTGCCGAACAGCTCTTACTGTCAAAATTTCCTCCTAATGTGGAGGTGGAATCTCTGTTCCTGGAGCTTGCATCCATTGCTCCGTGTTCCAGTCTCTGGAGCAGCAGAAAACAAGCTTGCTCCATTCTCAACGTGACACCCCTTCAAATCCTTAATCAGGGCTATCATATTGCTCCTTAAGCATCCTTTTTCCAGGCTAAATATATTCAGCTCCCTAAGTCTCTCCTCATAAGGCATGGTTTCCAGACCTTTCACCATTTTAGTCGCCCTCCTCTGGACACGCTCCAATTTGTCCATATCCTTTTTGAATTGTGGTGCCCAGAACTGGACACAGTATTCTAGGTGAGGTCTGACCAAGGCAGAATAGAGCAGCACTATTACTTCCCCTGACCTGGACACTATACTTCTATTGATGCAGCCCAAAATCACATTGGCCTTTTTAGCTGCCGCATCACACTGTTGACTCATGTTCAATTTGTGGTCTACTAGGACTCCTAGATCCCTTTCGCACGTAGTCTCATTTGTTTTTATTTGAAAGGCTTACTCTGTGCAGGGTTTGTTGATCCTTAAAGTATCCTTGATGATATCACCAGGGGCTGCCCCCTTGTTATGCCCCTTGTGACATCAGCAGGCCTCAACTCATGTGACATCACAAGGGGCCATCACTTAGGTTAAGATTTAGATTGTAAGCTTGAGGGCAGAGAACTGTTTTGTTGTTCTTTTACTTGTAAAGTATCATGTAGAATCAGACTTGGAAGAGACCACAAGGACCATCCAGTCCAACCCCCTGTCATGCAGGAATACACGATACAAAGCATCCCTGTCAGATGGCCATCCAGCCTCCTTTTAAAAAGAAGGAGACTCCACCACACTCCAAGGCAGTGCATTTCACTGCCAAACAGCTCTTACTGTCACGAAGTTCTTCCTAATGTTTAAGTGGAATCTCTCTTCCTGCAATGTGAACCCATTGCTCCGTGTCCTAGTCTCTGGAGCAGCAGAAAACAAGCTTGCCCCATCCTCAGTATGGACATTGCTTCAAATATTTAAACATGGCTATCATGTCACCTCTTAACCTTCTCTTCTCCACTATGTACTTCAGTGATTGTGTATATAAATAAATGCTGATGCTGATGATTTCAGGTTTTGGCCTTGAAATCTCAGGCCCTGGGACTGTACTGACCTGCCAATTCTACCTAGAAAAGAGAGTGTACCTAAACAACGTCCAGAGAAGTTGAAGGCTTTCACGGCCAGCATCCATAGATTTTCCTTGGTTTTTTTCCAGGCTGTGAGGCTGTGTTCTGGAAGAGTTTATTTCTGACATTTCACCTGCATCTGTGGCTGGCATCATCAGAGAATGGTTGGGTAGGAGTGTGTGTGGAGTTTATATACTATGAACCCCTGTTGAGGAGGATATGTAAATTTGTGTATTTGAATGGCTAGTTCCTGGGTGTAGAAATGCAAGGAGGATTGGTGTCTTTTTGGCTAAAGGTTGGTTGATGGGCCATTATCTGCTGGGAATCCCCCTGTACCTGGGTGGAATTCATTTGAAAGTGTTGAGTTTTGATTCTATTGCCAGCCATAATGGCCTATCAACCAACCATTAGCCAAACAGACACTAACAAGCCTTGCATTTCTATACCCAGAAACTAACCATTCAATTACACAAATTTACATATTCTCCCCAACAGGGGTCCACAGCATATAAACTCCACACACACCCCTACACAACCATTCTCTGAAGATGCCAGCCACAGATGCAGGCGAAAAGTCAGAAGCAAACTCTTCCAGAACATGGCCTCACAGCCCAGAAAAAAAAAACCCCAAGGAAAATCAATGTTCAGAGATTTTAGCCTTAAATTATGCAGCCTCTCTCTTGACCTTACCTGGTTGTTGTGTTTGGTTTTTAAAAGCATGGCTTCTTCTGTTTTCAAGACAGCCAAGTTAGCGTGGTCCAGTGGCGGCTTCATAAGTTTGCACAAATAACGGGAGGCAGATCTGTAGCTGTTGCATCTTGGCTCTCCTGTCTGCTTACAGAGAAGAGTGATATCCACTTACCTTGCAACATGAAACGCCACTGCCAGACAGATTCAGCTGAACGTACTTCAGGGGAGGGGTGCAAGAACCTTCATAGCTTTTATTTCAATTTGAGTCTCTCTATTAGTCGCATATTTTAAAAAATACATAAGAACTGCTGCTACACTGCAAAAATAATGCAGTTTGACACTACTTTAACTCTCATGGCTCCATCCTATGGTTATCTTCAGAGATGCCAGCCACAGATGCAGGTGAAATGTCAGAAATAAACTCTTCCAGAACATGGCCTCACAGTCCGGAAAAAAACCAAGGAAAACCTATGGACGCCGGCCGTGAAAGCCTTCAACTTCACATTAAAAGTTACAGGCTTTCATGATAATGAGACAGGGAGAAATTTCCATCCCTGCTTTCTTGGTGTCTAAGTCAAGGTAAGCACCTGCCTTCATCCACATCTGACCACTCTAACTCAGCCTGTTGCTACTTCGCAGGAGTGTTGTTAAACTAAAATGCTGCTGGTGTTCCAAAGAAGGATGGGGAGCAAATGTAAGAAAGTAAAAGGCCCCTCACCTGGACAGGTAGTTTACTCCATTGCTGATGGCTCCAGAATACTGTGCCTCTCTCTATCCCTCTATGTCTTGGCTCTCCTCTCTCTTGGTTTCCTTTCACAGATTTGTAACCCAATCTCAGTGAGGAGAGAGAGAAAAACAGGAGAGCTACCTGTTCGGAAAAGAGAGGTTGGCCCTGTTTGAGGTATTAACTCTTTCCTGTTTGTCTCATAGAATCATAGAGCTGGAAGGGCCCCCAAGCAGATAGCTATCCAGACTCTTTCTGAAGCTGTCCTGAGAAAGAGATCCCACAACCTCTCCAGGGAATTGGCTCCATTGCCAAACCGCTCTTCACTGTCAAGAAGTTTTTTCTAATGTTCAATTGAAATCTACCCTCCTGGCATTTAAAACCATGAGACCTGGCCCTACCCTCTTGAGCATCAGAGAACAAGCCTTCCCCCTCTTCTCTCTGACAACTTCTGAGTGTACAATATTTTAAGAGGGCAATCATGCCATCTGTCTTCTCTTCACCATAGAAACATAGAATCATAAGACTCAAGTTGGAAGAGACTCCAAGGGCCATCCAGTCCAACCCCCTACCACGCAGAAAGATCATTCCCAACAGATGGCCATCCAGCCTCTCTTTAAAAACCTCCAAAGAAGGAGACTCCACCACACTACGACGCAGTGCGCTCCACTGTCGCACAGCTCTTACCATCGGAAAGTTCTTCCTAATGTTTAGGTGGAATCTCTGTTTCTGCGGTTTGATTCCATTACTCCATGCCCTAGTCATTGAAGCAGCTGAAAACAAGCTTGCTTCATCCTCAGAATGCCATCCCTTCAAATATTTAAACATGGCTATCATGTCCCCACTCAACCTTCTCTTCTCCAGACTAAACATGCCCAGCTCCCTAAGCTGCTCCTCATAGGGCATCATGGCTTCCAGACTTCCCACCATTTTGGTTGCCCTCCTCTGGACATGATCCAGCTTGTCAATACCCTTCTTGAATTGCAGTGCCCAGAACTGGACACAGTTCAACACACTTAAACATGCCCAGTTCCTTCTGACTTAACTGTTAACTGTTAAATGGATTTGTAATTGGTTGACCAGCCGAACCCAAAGGGTGCTCAGCAGTGGCTCCTCTTCGTCTTGGAAAGATGTGACCAGTGGGGTGCCACAGGGTTCTGTCCTGGGCCCAGTGCTATTCAACATCTTTATCAATGACTTGGATGAGGGAATTAGGGGCATACTTATCAAATTTGCAGATGACACCAAATTAGGAGGAGTAGCTAATACCCTGGAGGACAGGATCAAACTTCAGAATGACCTGGATAGACTGGAGAGCTGGGCCAAAGCTAACAAAATGAAATTCAATACGGAGAAATGCAAAGTACTGCACTTAGGGCAGAAAAATGAAATGCATAGATATAGGATAGGAGAGACCTGGCTGAATGAGACTACATGCGAAAGGGATCTAGGAGTCCTGGTAGACCACAAGTTGAACATGAGTGAACAGTGTGATGCGGCAGCTAAAAAGGCCAATGCGATTTTGGGCTACATCAATAGAGGTAGAGTGTCCAGATCAAGGGAAGTAATAGTGCCACTCTATTCTGCCTTGGTCAGACCTCACTTAGAATACTGTGTCCAGTTCTGGGCTCCACAATTCAAAAAGGATATTGACAAATTGGAGCATGTCCAAAGAAGAGCAACTAAAATGGTGAAAGGTCTGGAAACCATGCCTTATGAAGAGAGATTTAGGGAGCTAGGTATGTTTAGCCTGGAAAAAGGATGGTTAAGAGGCGATATGATAGCCCTGTTTAAGTATTTGAAGGGGTGTCACGTTGAGGATGGAGCAAGCTTGTTTTCTGCTGCTCCAGAGGCTGGAACACGGAGCAATGGATGCAAGCTCCAGGAACAGAGATTCCACCTCAACATTGGGAGGAACTTTCTGACAGTCAGAGCTGTTCGGCAGTAGAACACACTCCCTCGGAGCATGGTGGGGTCTCCTTCCTTGGAGGTCTTCAAACAGAGGCTGGATGGCCATCTGTCGGGGATGCTTTGATCGAGATTTCCTGCATGGCAGGGGGTTGGACTGGATGGCCCTCGTGGTCTCTTCCAACTCTACAATTCTATGATTCTATGACTTTAGCCTGTCTACTGTGTAAACTGCCTTGAGTCCCAGACTTGGAGAAAGGTTGTTGTTGTTGTTGCTGACCCCCGCCCCCCGGGTTGTATTACTGATGGGGAATGTCTGCTTCCACAGGCCAATAGGATCCAGGATCCCCCATTAACTGTTACCTACCATCAGTGAAGGAGGCTAGAATATCTTAAGCAAGGGTAGAAATCATACAGCCCTTTGGATGTTGTTGGACTGCAGCTCCTAGCAGTCTTAGCCAGCATAGCCAATAGTGAGGAATCATGGGAGCCATAGTCCAGAAACATATGGAAGGCCACATGATTTCTACCCTTGATTTAAAGGGACTTCATTTTTAAATAATCTTGCAGGCAACAACCGGAATATTTGAAACTGTATTATTTGCCATGGCTCCTTTGTATGGAATCCTGGGATTTGTAGTTTTACAAGGTCTTTAGCCTCCTCTGCCAAAGAGAGCTGGTGCCTCACCGAACTACAAATCCCAGGATTCCACAGGAAGAAGCCATGATAAATAATCCAGTTTCAAACTGGATTATTGGTGCAGAGAGGATGCACCCTAAAGGGTTTCCATTAGCAAAGCGACTGAGTGAGAACTGTGCTAGATGTTCCTTGTATCTGGAAGATAATGTCCAAATTAGCAAGAATTACATGCCCTCCCCATCAAGAATGACATACACCCCTCTCAATATTTTCACTTACAGTAAAAAATACTTGCATACTTGTTATCGAAGCCATGTTTATATATTTGAAGGGATGTCATACTGAGGATGGGGTAAGCTTGTTTTCTGCTGCTCCAGAGACTAGGACACAGATTAATGGGTTCAAGCTACAGGAAAAGAGATTCCACCTAAACATTAGGAGGAACTTTCTGACAGTAAGAGCTTTTCGGAAGTGGAATACATTGCCTCGGAGTTTGGTGGGGTCTCCTTCTTTGGAGGTTTTTAAACAGAGGCTTGATGGCCATCTGTCAGGAGTTCTTTTATTGGGTATTCCTGCATGGGAGGGGGTTGGACTGGATGGCCCTTGGTGATCTCTTCCAACTCTATGATTCTATGGAAACCTAATTGAAAACCTAATTGTAATGGAAACTCAGTCCTATAAACAAGAAACCCAGTAAGTTCAATTTGGTGGGAAAAGCGCTTGCTGGTTGCACATAAATACCTTTCAACTGTCCCAATTTGGCAGGGACAATCCCAATTAATTCTCTGTCATCCAGCTTTTTCAGCTCCAACTTTCCCCTTCATTCTCAGCTCACTTCGATTCCAACAAACTGAGTTGTTTGCACGCAACTCAGTAGGGGAGACGAGGGAGAGAAACTTGCCCTTCCCAGTAAACTCAGGCAAAAGCAAACCACTGTCAGATGTGTTCTTCTAGCTTGTGTGTTCTTCTTTGTTAATATTTGCCCTCTTGAGGTTGCTTGGCCACACATGTCCCAGTTTTCATCTGTGAAGTGTTGGAGAGTCTGCACATGTTCCCCACTTCAAAACCATGCACAGACTAGCCACATTTCTGCATAGATCACCTCTCAAGTTCCAGCATGGTTTAAAGCCCTGGCAATAAAAGTTTATAGGGGTGACTGTCTCTTGAACTTCTGCTGAACTTATGCCTTGGGGTTGCACTTCCAAGAATTACAAAGATGATAATTAAGATGACGGCCCAATTAAAGCAACGGCTAGACAGCAAATCCCACTGACTCATAGGCATCTTGGCATCTTCTGTGAATACCATCCACTTTGGCTAGGATAACCTGCATTTAAACAGGGATCCTGGCATTTCTCCATGGCTAAGGTGCTCCAAGAAGGTGCCTGAGGGTTGAACTAGATGCTGCATTGAAACACGTATCATCTAGCATTAAGAGATCTTCTTTTTTAAAAAAAAAAAATCACAAATAACTCTGTGGAGCCAGGACAGGATTTATACACAGACTATGTAAGCTACAGTTTAGGCCCACCGAATATGAGAGGCTGTTCATACAGGCACATAAAATATTTTTGTTATTGCTAACTGCCTTCAAGTCAACTTCAACTTATGGTGACCCCTTGAATGAGAGACCTCCAAGCCACCCTGTCATCAACAGCCCAGCTCAGGTCTTACAGACTCAGGGCCTCGGCTTCCTTGATTGAGAGGTTTATTGCACAAGGAAATAAAACAGCAGTGCAGCTAGAACATTTCACCTTCCATACTGCCTTATTGCATGATGTTCAGCTGTTCTTCCATGGGAGATGGTGGTAAAAGTAAGTCTTATCCATTAGGAAAGAAAGACTAGCTTTTACGACCATCTCCCAAGGGACTGAAAAACTCTATCCATCTGAAATGCGGTCTTCTTATTTTCCTACACTTTATCATGTTTTCTTTTGAGTCGTGTCTTTTCGTGACATGGCCAAAGTGCAACAGTTTCAGTTTAGTCATCTTGGCTTCTAGGGAGCATTCAGGCTTGATGTGCTCTAGGACCCATTTATTTATTTATCTAGGACCAGTGGGGTGCCACAGGGTTCTGTCCTGGGCCCAGTGCTATTCAACATCTTTATCAATGACTTCGATGATGGAATTAGGGGCATACTTATCAAATTTGCAGATGGCACCAAATTAGGAGGAGTAGCTAATACCCTAGAGGACAGGATCAAAATTCAGAATGACCTGGATAGACTGGAGAGCTGGGCCAAAGCTAACAAAATGTAATTCAATAAGGAGAAATGTAAAGTACTGCACTTAGGGTGGAAAAATGAAATGCATAGATACAGGATGGGGGAGACCTGGCTGAATGAGACTACGTGCGAAAGGGATCTAGGAGTCCTAGTAGACCACAAGTTGAACATGAGTCAACAGGGTGATGCGGCGGCTAAAAAGGCCAATGCGATTTTGGGCTGCATCAATAGAAGTATAGTGTCTAGATCAAGGGGAGTCATAGTGCCACTCTATTCTGCCTTGGTCAGACCTCACCTAGAATACTGTGTCCAGTTCTGGGCACCACAATTCAACAAGGATATGGACAAATTGGAGCGTGTCCAGAAGAGGGTGACTAAAATGGTGAAAGGTCTGGAAACCATGGAGCTGGGTATGTTTAGCCTGGAAAAAAGACTAAGAGGCGATATGACAGCCCTGGTTAAGTATTTGAAGGGGTGTCACATTGAGGATGGAGCAAGCTTGTTTTCTGCTGCTCCAGAGACTGGAACACGGAGCAATGGGTGCAAGCTCCAGGAACAGAGATTCCACCTCAACATTAGGAGGAACTTTCTGACAGTAAGAGCTGTTTGGCAGTGGAACAACCTCCCTCGGAGCGTGGTGGGGTCTCCTTCCTTGGAGGTCTTTAAACAGAGGCTGGATGGCCATCTGTCGGGGATGCTTTGATCGTGATTTCCTGCGTGGCAGAATGGGGTTGGACTGGATGGCCCTTGTGATCAGTTCCAACTCTACAATTCTATGATTCTATTTGTCTTTTTAGCATCCCTTGGTATCCATAGAACTCCAGCACCATATTTCAAATGAACTCATTTGAGAGGATTTTGTTCCTCCCAGCTTTCTTCACTGTCCAACTTTCACAACTATACAGGTCCTCCTCCCCATATCAGCAGAACCAATAACTGTGGTTTCAGTTATCCATGGGACACAAAATACCACAGAGTCATGCTGGAAAATGCCTAGAGAAGCATCCTCTCTAGGCATCGTCTAGGTTCTCCAGTGCAACTCTATGGTATGTTTTTACCAGACGTCCTTTATTTAAACAGGGTTTGTTGTTATCCATGGTTTCCGGTATGCATGGTAAGCCCAGGAACTGAACCCCTACCAATACAGGGGTCTGACTGTATCTCCAAGAGGTTACATTACATTTTAAAAATTGTATGGATTGGTTTTAACTTGAAACCTATCCATACAATAGCATCTCAATAAAGACCACAATTTAATAAAATGGCTTTTTTGCCGTTTACTTTTTCAGGTTCAGATTGAAGGAATCATCTTTACCATATGAGCCAAATCCTATATCCTGCATTTCCATTCTGTCTTGTTACTCCCACCTAGAGGAGAAATTGTGGGCTCAATAGGAACTTGGCAAGACAACACTTTTGTAAGTGCCATTGATGTAACGAGTCTCTTCTAGTTGAGATCAACAATCAATTTAGATCTGTTGGCTTGGTTTGCTCCAGTGATGGAGAAGGGCAGGACCCGGCACCACTCAAAAATGTTAAAACTTTAGATTTAACTAAAAAAAAGATGAAGAAAGATTCAGAAAAGAGTGATGCATTTAAGATGAGATTAAGCACATCCATAAAGGACAAAGCTCTCTGTACCTATTAGATCTCCCTGTCCCACCCTGGTTGGAAGCTTCTTTCAACCTGAGGTCCAAATTCACCCGAGAAGTTCTCAGGGACCACTCTCCAGAAGAAGGGGTAGGGCCAAAACATGTTGTTGTGTGGCTTCAAGTCATTTTGGGCCCTCGGGTTAACCTATCACAGGGTCTTCTTGGCACAATGAGTTCAGAGGGGAATTGCCATGGCTTTCCTCTGAGGCTGAGAGTGTGTGTGACTTGCCCAAGGTCTCCATGGCCAGAGGAGAATTTGAACCCTGGTCTCCAGGAGTTCTATTTTCAGACTTCTTCACAATGCTTCTTTTCAGGATTTCTTTGGGGTGGGGGTGGGGTCCCTTCCCTTCCTCTGAAGCTTAGAGAGTGTGACTTGCTTAATGTTACCCAATGGATTTCCATGGCTAAGCAGGGATTTGAACCCTGGTCTCCCAGAGTCCTTGTCCAACACTCAAACTACTACACCACACTGGCTGTCTACCAGAATAATACCAGCCATATTTTGGCTTACAGCTAATAACAACAGCAACAACAACATTTTATTCATTGATATCCCACCTTTCTCCTTTTAAAATTGTTGGAGTGGGATATAAAAACTGGGTGTTCATGAGGAAGGGGATGTGACCATTTGGGGAAACCTGAACGAGGGTGGATTTTGTACCAAGACCTGATGTTCCACACTCCTGTCCTATCTCAGGGATCATAGGATCATAGAATCAGAGTTGGAAGAGACCCCAAGGGCCATCCAGTCCAACCCTTTGCCATGCAGGAATACACAATCAAAGCACGGCCGACAGATGACTATACAGCCTCTGCTTAAAACCCTCCACAAGAATAGAGAGAAGAATATAGATTTGATAAGCATTGTATAGCCAGAGATAACTTGGAAGTCATTTTTAATGTTTTCAAACATTTCATAACTTGGTTTTCTTTTTCTTTTCTTGTCCTGTTATGTCTTAAATTCTTAAATGTATATTTCTTTTATTTCTTTTCTCTGTTTTGTGTCATCTGTCTTTAAGGGTTTTTTTAAATTCATTTAAATTTAAAGAAGTTATATATTTTATTAAAAAAACCTCCAAAGAAGGAGACTCCACCACACTCCCAGGCAGTGCATTCCACTTCTGAACAGCTCTTACAGTTAGGAAGTTCTTGCTAAAGTTTAGGTGGAATCTCTTTTCCTGTAACGACCAATTCCCAGGATTCTGGGTATTTTGGTTTCAAGCTACTACAATTGGGCAGCAATCAAAGGCAGTTCATAATTGAATATCAGTTGCTGAGAAGCCCCATCAGGAGGGGACTGCTGTGTCTTGCTTGTGAGCTGAATGCAGTGGGGATTTTATCTTGTGTAAACCCATTAAGAATCAGATCGTAAGAAATTCAGGCTGACACAACCAATACTGCAGTGGCACCTGTTGGCTTCCTATATCAGCATGCAATGAATCTAACCCATATTTTGACCTAGACTAGAGATGTAAATTTCTGCAAATTTTGAAGCCATAGGGGGAAACTAGTTCCCCCCCCCCCGGGGGGTTTTCAGAAAAAAAAAGAAATTTTAAGAAACATTGAAAAAAATGCAAAATTAGCACATTTTACAGCTTGAACGTCACTCTGTTACTTTAGGAACATAAAATATGACTATGTACAATTTGATTTGGCATAAAATTATCACAATTGGTATATTAAAAATACAGTGTATTCAAACAATTACTGCATTGTGAAGTCGAAGGCTTTCACGGTCGGCATCCATGGGTTTTCTGTGTTTTTTTTTTCCAGGCTGTGAGGCCATGTTCTGGAAGAGTTATTCCTGACTGTGGCTGGCAACTTCATCTGTGGCTGGCATCTGCTTGCAAACTGGCTTTTGCAATCTGTTGCTTTCAAATGGTATCAGAGAAAGCTGGGAGCTAAGCCAGGCGCTTGCTCTACCAGCCATTGCCCAGCCTTTGGGTCTCCCAGGGTGGAATATAGAGAGTCTCCTTTTGTCTTTGTTCAAAGCCACATGGCCTGATTCAAACAATTATATACGAACACCTTGTCTTAAAGATTTTACTTATCATGCTAAAATAAAACATTACATAGTTGATTTTCTTCCTTTTTTGAATTTTTCAGAAAAAAACAAACAAAAAAAGGCTTGGGGGGGATGGAAAAAAACACAAGGGTTTCTTCCTGAACTTTTCAGTTTTTTTCCAGGCCTTCACATCTCTAGCCTAGACTTGAAGAGTTGCTCATGGTGCTGAACCTTATCAACAAATATGGGTTCAGCACCGTGGATAGCTCCATCACATCTATGAGTCACTTGAAACAGTTGTCTCTCTCTAGGACTTTTATCACACTACACTGTCATAGGGCTATTATTTCACTTTAGCTGCTCTGGCTTCCTCCTGTGGAATTCTGGGATTTTCAGTTTAGTGACACCTAAGAGCTCTCTGGCTGAGAATACTAAATGCCCCTCCCTAAACTGCAAATCCCAGGATTCGACAGGAGGCAGCCATAAGGACTTAAAGTGGAATAATAGCGCTATAACAGTGTACAGTTGTCCCTCTGTACCCATGGATTTGGTATCCATGGATTTCAGTATCCACAGCTTGAAAATATTCTTTAAAAAATAATAATCCAAAGAGCAAACCTTGATTTTGCCATCTAATATAAGGGACACTATTTTGCTATGCCATTGCATACAATGGGACTTGAGTATTCACGGATTTGGGTATCCACGGGGGGGGGGGATCCTGGAACCAAACCCCAGCGAATATGAAGGGACAACTGTACCTGCAAGATAGTAGGTCCAAAGAGCAATGTGCCTGAATGTTTTCTATTGGGTTTTCCTTTAATCCCTATGTAAACTAGGAGGCACAAGGGCAAATACTGGGGGAAAAAAACCTTGCCTAAACTGTGAAAATGAGCCAGCGTGGCATAATAGTTTGAGTGTAGGACTATGACTATGGAGACCAGGATTCAAATCTCCACCCAGCCATGAAAACATTCTTCCCTTCTCAGAAAACAAGCCTGCACACTTCTCTTTGGGGCATCCCTTGAGGTATTTGAAGAGTGTGATCATGTCACCTCTCGGTCTTCACTTCTCCAAATTGAACAGGCCCAGCTCCTTCAACCATTAATCACACTACCTATACCCGGTGTAACATACACTGTTATTTCCATAAATAAAACGCTTCAGTATGTTTCCGTTCCCACTCTGATGATTGGCCGCTTAGGAAACATGTCAAGAATATGATCATTTGATGCATTAATATATAACCTTTCAAAACAACTATAATGGCTAGTTTCATGCCAAGAGCCCCACCATCACTGCCATGCAATCACACATAGACATGGACACATAGACACACAGACATACACCACCTGCACCAGGACATGAGAGCCCCTCTGCCATCATGGAACCACACATACACACACACCTCTCTCTCTCTCTCTCCCCCCCCCTCTGGTTTTTCTTCACAAACAAAGATTCAGGAAGGACTCATCCTGCACTTTCTGCAAGTGCACTGATGACTAAAAAGGCCAATCTGAGATAAATAAGTCCGGTTGCAGAAAGCACAGCAGAAGGTCTCCTTGGGTGGTGTTTCCAGGTTGTGATTCTTTCTGCGTTGTCGTTTCTCTTCAAGACTTGTTACAGTTCGGCGTGAGTTCTCAAATAAGGCTGCAGCATTGTGGATAGTGTGTCTCCATGCCTCCCGATGTGAGGCCAGGGTGGACCATTGTTGGTGATCAATTTGGCTGAGGCTGAGATGTTGTTTCAGGGAGTCCTTGTATCGCTTTTTTGGAGTGCCCCTCTTATGCTGACCCATGGCGAGTTCACCGTAGCGTACTATTTTTGGGAGGTGATGGTCCTCCATCCTAGAAACGTGCCCTGCCCAGTGCAGCTGTGTTCTCAATCAATATCATGGCCTCAATGCTGGCAATCCCTGCTTGCTCAAGGACAGCAACATTCGTCACATAGTCAGTCCAGTGTATATTTAGGATTGTGCGTATACAGCTCTGATGAAAGCGTTCAAGGAATCATAAGTGGTGGCGATAGGTGACCCATGTTTCAGACCCATAAAGGAAGATAGACAATACAATGGCTCTATACACACTGATTTTTGTGCTTTGTCTCAGGTGTTTATTACTCCAGACTCTTTTGTAAAGTCTTCCAAATGCGCTATGTGCCTTTGCTAATCTGTGATCGATCTCTGTCAATCTTGGCATTTTAGGAGATGATGCTTCCCAGGTAGGTGAACTGCTGAATGGACTTGAGCACAGATTTGCCAAGGGCAATGTGGGGATGGTGGTGTTCGTCCTGTGGCGCAGGCTGGTAAAGAATTTCCATTTTCTTCAGGTTGACTTTCAGCCCAAACAGCTCTGCAGCTGCTGTGAAGCAGGATGTTAGGCGCTGCAGAGCTGCTTCTGTGTGGGCAACAAGAGCAGCAGCATCGGCGAAGAGCAGCTCACAGACTAGATAGTTTAGAGTCTTAGTGCGAGCCCTCAGGTGGCTTAAGTTAAACAAGCTACCATCAGTACACCACACTACACACATACCACATGTGCCAGGATGCAAGCACCCCTCCATCACCACCGCCATGCAATAGTACATACACACACATAGACACACACCCCACACCATACCCCCATGCTACACACACCCTCATGCCACACACATACACCACACCACACATGCATCAGGACATGAGAGCCCCTCCACCCCCATGTTTAAGAAAGGACTTGAAGCTTTCTACATGTTTCCTCCCCCAGAGTGCTGATTGGCTGCCCAACAGGAAGTTTTGTTGGGTTGGGAAGTTTCCTACTGTCACAACCCAGCACATGGGTGGCAGGGCTTAGGAGCAGAGACACCAGGGCCAGGTTAGGAAAAGAAGAGACAGAGTCCAAAGTCCAGGCAGGGTCAAAAATAAGCAAAAGTCCAAAAACACTCCAACGTCAGAGCACATACCAGATATCCAAGGCCCAGGGTCCAAAAGCAAGGAGCAGCTACACACAGCACAGACAGTCCAGCTACACACAGCGTAGAAGACCATATTGTAGTGGCTAAAACTGAAGACCAAATACCGCTCTTAAATAGCAGTTCCCCTGACTGCTTCAGGTGTGCCACATGATTGCAGCCGACTGTGTCTATAGCTTGGCCCTGGTTCTTCCAAGACTCCCACAGCCAGGGCCTGACTCTGCAAAGAGGCTGTGCAGCCAGGGGCCTAGTCCTGTGAGGAGAGGCAAATCCTGACACCTGAGCAGCCAATCAGCACACTGAAAACGGAAGCATACCCAAAAGAATGATCTATAGATATTTTGTTTTCCATACCTCTTATCATTTTCATTGCTCTTCTTTGAACTTACTTTAATTTCTCTATATACTTCTTAAAATGAGGTGCCCAGAACTGAGCACAGTACTCCAGATGAGGCCTGACTAACTCAGAATATGCTGGGACTATTACTTCCTTTGGCTTAGAAACTATGGTTTTGGTAATGCAGGCTAAAACCACATTCACCTTCTTTGTTGCAGCATCATGCTGCTGGCTCATGTTCAATTTATCATCAACAATAATCCCAATGTCCCTTTCACATGTAGTACTGCTGAGCAATGTGTCCCCCATCCTATTCCTAGAATCATAGAATCATAGAGTTGGAAGAGACCACAAGGGCCATCTAGTCCACCTGCCATGCAGGAATACACAATCAAATCATTCCTGACAGATGGCCATCCAGCCTCTCTTTAAAAATCTCCAAAGAAGGAGACTCCAACACACTCCAAGTCAGTGTATTCCAGTTCCGAACAGCTCTTACTGTCAGGAAGTTCTTCCTAATGTTTAGGTGGAATCTCTTTTCCTGGAGTTTGAACCCATTGCTCCGTGTCCTAGTGTCTGGAGCAGCAGAAAACAAGCTTGCTCCATCCTCAGTTTGGCATCCCTTCAAATATTTAAACATGGCTATCATGTCCCCTCTCAACCTTCTCTTCTCCAAGCTAAACACACCCAGCTCCCGAAGCCGCTCCTCATAGGGCATCATGGCTTCCAGACCTTTTACCATTTTGGTTGCCCTCCTCTGGACACTCCCCAGTTTGTGCATTTGGTTTTTGTGGTGTAAATGTCAAATGTTTGATTTGTCTCTGTTGAATTTCATTTTATTAATTTCTGCCCAGTTTTCTAGTTTACCTAGGTCCTTTTGCATTCCATTCCTGTATTCTAATGTGTTAGCCACCTCTCCCTGTTTTGTGTCATCTGCAAACTTGATAAGGATTACCTCCACCCTGTCATCAAAGTCATTGATAAAAACATTGAAGCATTATGGTCTTAATCCTAGCGCCTGCACTTCAGAATTAACTATGAATCCATTGCTCACAAGCATACCCACTTTCAGTGATAAAGCAACATTATTTTGGGTTAGGTTTGAAATCCTGAGTGTAGTATTTCTTTAGGTGGTTGGAAAATGTTGTGCTGTTTTTACAGATATCCTCATAGTTTACACAGGGCTTTTTCCAATATTTGCCTTTGTTTCTCCTAGTTTACACAGGGATTAAAGGAAAACCCAGCAGAAAACATACAGGAACATTACTCTTTGGACCTACTATCATGTAGGCATCCTTTGAAAAAGTTACCTTTTTGCGGACTATCTCTCCCAGGATTACCCATCAGTTTGGCAAGTAGCTATGCTACCAGGGGGATTCTATGGACTTTTTCGGACAGGTAAAATGCAATGGAAGCAGCCTCGCCATGTTGTGAGACTGCTGCGCTGCAGGGCGTCCCTTTCGGATGACGCCCGTCCCTGATGGTACTGTTGCGGTACCGCAGGGACATTTGAGTGTAATATTTTGGCGATTTTTACTCATGATCAACTTTCGTGAGTAAAAATCACCAAAATATTACACTCAAATGTCCCTGTGGTACCGCAACAGTACCGGCAGGGACGGGCGTCATCCAAAAGGGATGCCCTGCAGCATAGCAGTCTCACAACATGGCGAGGCTCCTTCCGTTGCATTTTACTTGTCCGAAAAAGTCCTATGAGTTGTACTCCTAAACAAAAGATACAGTTGTCCCTCCGTATCCACGGATTTGGCATTCACGGATTTAAGTATTCACAGTTTGAAAATATTATTTAAAAAATAATAATCTAAAAAGCAAACCTTGATTTTGCCATCTTATATAAGGGACAGCATTTTGCTATGCCATTGCATATAATGGGACTTGAGTATTCATGGATTTGGGTATTCACGGGGGGTCCTGGAACCAAACCCCAGTGAATGTGAAGGGACAACTGTACTTTTTTCCTGCTATCTCATGCTAGGTTTTGTTTGCCAAAGGGAATGACTGTTCAGCCCAATGGAGATAACTGCAGTGCCTGATGGGATATTCAGTAACAACTAGCTGGACCTGGCATACCATATGCCGTTCAAAAACATACATACATGACCCCAGTTAGACTTTCACAAATGGGGAAATCCATGTCTCCCACATGTTGGAGAGGATGTGGTGCCATTGGGACTTATCTGCATATGTGGCTAGAGTGTCCAGTGGTAAAGCAATTTTGGAAGAAGGTCCTAAACCAAATATCATGTATTACAAAACAGAAAGTTAGCTGTTGTCCGGCATTATTGCTACTTTCAATTTACACCAACAAAAACAAACAACTCAAACACATAAATTTTCCTTGGGTTTTTTTCCAGGCTGTGAGGCCATGTTCTGGAAGAGTTGATTCCTGACGTTTTGCCTGCATCTGTGGCTGACATCAGGGCCGGTTTAACCAGTCTGCCAAATCAGCATTGGCAGGGGGCCCCAAGGTCAAGGGGGCCCCCCTGCTGACCTCCTTATCTGACAAAGGTTTTCTAGGAAGACTCTATGGTAGTTGTGCTGTTTTGTGTCCCATGGATAATGAATCCATGGATACGGGGGTCCTACTGTAATCTGAGCATCCTGTATTGTCAATAAGTTAGATTACATTGACCTGAGATAAACATATGGGGGCCCCAAAATAAAGCATTGCAGGGGGCCCCAAAATTCCTTAAACCAGCCCTGGCTGACATCTTCAGAGAATGGTTGGGTAGGAGTGAGTGTGTTGGGTTTAAATACTGTGAGCCCCTGTTGGAGAGGATATGTAAATTTGTGTATTTTAATGGCTAGTTTCTAAGTGGAAATATGCAAGGAGGATTCTTGTCTGTTTGGCTAATGGCTGGTTAATGGTCCATTATCTTCTGGAAATCCCCCTGTCCCTGGGTGGAGTTCATTTGCAAGTGTTGGGTTTTGATTTTAGTGTTTTTCAGGACTGGCAGCCACAGATGCAGGCAAAACATCAGGAATAAACTCTTCCAGAACATGGCCTCACAGCCCGGAAACCCCACCAAGGAAAATCTATGGATGCCGGCCATGAAAGCCTTCGACTTCAAACTCAAACACAGATTCTTAATAAACTTCTTGTTGGCAGCAGCAAAATTGAAAATTGCAAAAGGCTGGAAAACTGGATTAGTGAGTCTGAATAGCTGGTGGAACAGGGTCTGGGACCAACGGTTATCCGAAAAACTATCTGATAGGATGCATTCCCATACCCAGAAAAGACAGCAGACACTTTCATAGAGTGTTGGTACTCTTTTATTGAGTTTGTGAATATTAATTCAACTGATATACAACCACCAGTCTGTCATGGGAACTTGTGGTCAGATGTTTTCCAGAAGCCCTAAACTGCTCATGGGATGGTTGTATCTTTGCAAGACATAGCCTACTATCCTTTGAAGGTTTACTGTCCTCTTGACAACGTTGCAAACACATGTCT
Organism: Gambelia wislizenii; assembly: GCA_030847615.1. Taxonomy (NCBI): domain Eukaryota; kingdom Metazoa; phylum Chordata; class Lepidosauria; order Squamata; family Crotaphytidae; genus Gambelia; species Gambelia wislizenii. Next base: position 16,886,241 of record JAUMIR010000014.1, on the reverse strand, counting down.
ATAATGCTAATGTTATGTTTGTATTTTTTTTCACATGTCTTGTTATGTTTGTTGTTTATTGTTTCATGTTTTCCCCTGTAAAGAGAAAATCAATAAATATTTAAACAGAAAAAAAACCCTCCCCCCAAAATGGCAAGTAGATCTCACACCCGGTTGCCTGGGTCCTGACGCAGTGAGATTTGTGGCATCCCGCCACCACCATCAGTTGACTGCCTGTGTCTCATAGCAGCAGGAATAGAAATGATATTACTGTGTAGACTTAAATCATAAGTGGGAATTGTGCAGGCCTGAGACATTGGTGAGCTGGAAAGGCATGCAGCCTTAGTATCTATAGCCAACACTGTAGCACATTGTTTGGTCGCTCCCAGTATGCTGAGTGGAAGGAGTGGATTGTGAGGTGGAGAAGGAATTTGCATGTGGGTGGTGATTTGCATGTGGGTGGTGATTGGCTGAGGGAGTGACGGGAGTGGCCAATCAGCACACTGGAAAAGGAAACGTACCCAGCCCTGTTGTACATACCCAGGCGGCAACATACCTACATACCTAAGGCCATTGTGCATACCCAAGATATACTAAATGCACCCAGTGTACCATATGCTGTTTAAAAAACTCTCCAAACAATGTCCGGTAGACCTCACAACAACCCTGTAAGGTAGGCCAGTGGATTCCTCCTTCCCCTTCTCAGCACTCCACACTTTTCCCGGAATTGCTGAGGATGACTAGTTACTCTGCCACGGTGGCAGTTGACTGCCTGGATCCCATCGCAGCCCGTGACTGGTGAGTGGCTGAGGGAGTGAGAGGAGGGAGGGGCCCTTGTGGGGCAGTGATGCAGACTGAGTGGGTTGTGAGGTGGAGAGAGAATTTGCATGTGGGTGGTGATTGGTTACGTGTGTTTGCGGAGCAGCCAATCAGCACACTGGGAAAGGCAACATACCCAAGAGAATTATATACAGTTGTCCCTTCATATTCACTGGGGTTTCATCCCAGGACACCCCCCCCCCCAGGATACCAAAATCTGTGAATACTCAAGTCCCATGATATGCAATGGCATAGCAAAATAGTGTCCCTTATATAAGATGGCAAAATCAAGGTTTGCTTTTTGGATTATTATTTTTTTAAGAATATTTTCAAGCCATGACTACTTAAATCCGTGGATGCCAAATCCATGGATACAGAGAGACAACTGTATACTTAACTGTGTGTGTGAATTTTATTACCCTATTCTCTGTGCTATATACATGTATTATATATTATCCATGATAAGATCACATCCATATACAACAAGGTATACATAACCCTTAGTTAATACATTCTGCTTTTTACTGTCTGAAACACTGTAGCTGAACTAATTTCCAAGAATATACATTAGTATAACAACTTGTGAATGCAACAATAATTTAACAACAGTTTAACAAGTTGCAAATGCAACAATAAGTTACCACACTAATAAAGTTTTAAAATAATTAAATATTACAATATCACATGAATGAAGTGAGTACAATGTAATCAAATTGAATATCCGGACCAGGGAAACAGTGTCACAGTTCGTGGATCCCAATACATACTTACAGTTACAGTTGTCCCTCCACATTCACGGATTTGAGTATTCACGGCTTGAAAATATTCTTAAAAAAATAATAATCCTAATAGCAAACCTTGATTTTGTCATCTTATATAAGGGACACCATTTTGCTATGCCATTGTATATAATGGGACTTGAGTATTCATGGATTTGGGTATTCACAGGGGGGTCCTGGAACCAAACCCCAGCCAATATGAAGGGACACCTGTACATTATTATGGAGAAGTAACAAATACAGTTGTCCCTTCACATTCACTGGGGTTTGGTTACAGGACCCCCCCCCCCCCCCCGTGGATACCAAAATCCGTGAATACTCAAGTCCCATGATATGGAGTGGCATAGCAAAATGGTGTCCCTTATATAAGGTGGCAAAATCAAGGTTTGCTTTTGGGATTATTATTTTTTAAAGGATATTTTCAAGCCGTGAATACTTAAATCGGTGGATACGGAGGGACAACTGTATATAGACAGATAATCATGGATGCGAAGTCGAAGGCTTTCACGGCCGGCATCCATAGATTTTCCTTGGTTTTTTCCCGGGCTCTTGAGGCCATATTCTGGAAGAGTTTCTTTCTGACGTTTCACCTGCATCTGTGGCTGGCATCTTCAGAGAATGGTTGGGTAGGAGTGTATGTGGACTTTATATGCTATTCCAGAACACGGCCTCACAGCTTGGAAAAAAACCAAGGAAAATCTATAATCATGGATGCCTTTGAAGTTCAGTTCTGGAGACTTCTGAACTCACTGAATATCCCTCATCTTCCTGCTTACTACCTACTTCCAGAGGGGCATCTTTTCTGAGATCATAGAGTTATAAGGGGACTTATGGGCCATTGAGTCCAACCTCTTGCTAAATGCAGGGTCTCCAGCTAAAGCATCCCCACCGATTAGCTACCCAAGCCCCATTTTGGAGGTATTCGGAGAAGGAGACCTCACCACCTCTCTAGGCAGTTGGTTCCATTGCCAAACTGCTCTCACTTCTAATGCTCAATTGAAATCTACTCTCCTGTAACTTCAAACCATGAGACCTGGTCCTACCTTCTGGGACATCCGAGAACAAACCTGCCCCCTCTGCTCTCTGAGAGCCCTTGAGATATTTAAAGAGTGTAATCATGTCACCCTTCAGTTCTTTTGTTCACCAAGCCAAACAAGCCCAGCTCATTCAACCTTTCCTCATATGTTTTGTTCTCCATACCACTTTTCATCCTTGTCACCCTTCATTACTGGAGAAGGTGGTGGTGTCTCCTTCTTTGGAGGTTTTTAAACAGAGGCTGGATAGCTATCTGTTGGGAATGATTTGATTGTGTCTTCCTGCATGGCAGGGGGGTGGACTAAATGGCCCCTGTGGTCTCTTCCAACTCTATGATTCTATGGAACGCACTGCTTGGGAGTTTGGTGAAGTCTCCTTCTTTGAAGGTTTTTAAACAGAGGCTGGATGGCCGTCTGTCGGGAATGCTTTGATTGTGTATTCCTGCATGGCAGGGGGTTGGACTAGATGGCCCTTGGGGTCCCTTCCAACTGTATGATTCTATGGAATACACTGCTTCATAGTGTGGTGGAATCTCCTTCTTTGGAGGTTTTTAAACAGAGGCTGGATGGCCATCTGTTGGAAATGCTTTGATTGTGTATTCCTGCATGGCAGAATGGGTTTGGACTAGATGGCCCTTGTGGTTGTCAGGGAAAATAGATATTGTGATGAGAAGTTTGTCTCCCCCCCTTCGGGTAAATTTTGTTCACCAAGGCACTAAAAGCACCAGCTTGTCTATTAGAGCTCATAAATCTGTCTCTTGATGTTATGTTTCCTTTTCTGTTCTTTGGGGTTTGAGAGCGAGAAACGAAACTGAGAGTGCAGGTTTTTTTTTATTTCTCAGAAAGGTTGAATGTTTGAAAAGTATATAACTGGGAGGGGTTTTTGGAGCTAGCTAGTCTCTAGCCTGTGTGTGTCTCCTGCATTTTGGGGGCTCCTTTTTTCTTTCTTTTAGCTCCTGAGGAACTTGGAGCATACAGAAGCATGGATGAATCTCTTCTGCTGTTTATTCTACTTTCATTTGTCTGTTAATAAAAAGCCATAAATGAGTTTTGATATGGCCTTTTCTTTTGCACCAGAGGTGTACAAGCTTTTGCTCAAAAGCTCACGCTATTTCGCTGCATGCATCTCTGCTCAGATGGGCACAGAGTGAACACACTCTGCATAATTTTATGACAGTGGTCTCTTCCAACTCTATGATTCTGTGATTCTACTCCAACTTGTCTATATCCTTCTTAAAATGAGGCACCTAGAACTGAACGCAGGACTCTAGATGAGGTTTGACAAGTGCAGAACAGAGTAGGACCATTACTTCCTTCGACTTGGAAACTATGCTTCTATTAATGCAGTCTAAAATAGCATGCACTTGCTTTGCTGCAGCATCACACTGCTGGCTTATGTCCTGTGTCTCACTCTGAAATACTAGACATTTGGTGACTGAAGGAAAGCCACCTATACTGCCACTCTATTCTGCTTTGGTCAGACTTCACCTGGAATACTGTGTCCAGTTCTGGGCACCACAATTCAGGAAGGATATTGAGAAGCTGGAACGTGTCCAGAGGAGAGTGACCAAAATGGTGGGAGGTCTGGAAGCCATGCCCTATGAGGAGTGGCATATATATATATACATACATATATATATATATATATATATATATAATATAATTATTCATTATTATTCATTATAAATATTATTGAATATAAATATTTGTTATATTACTGATTATAAATGGCCTAGTATTAGCTGATTTTCTATGAGGTTTTTTTTTACTGTGGAGTGGAGGGGGAAGAGGCCAGATTGTGTCCACTCTACACCTGACAACAAAATTGCCCAAATTCCTATTAAAATTACAGTTGTCCCTCCACATTCATGGATTTGGCATTCACGGATTTAAATATTCACAGCTTGAAAATATTCTTGAAAAATTAATAATCCAAAAAGCAAACCTTGACTTTGCTATCTTATATAAGGGACACCATTTTGCTTTGCCATTGCATATCACGGGACTTGAGTATTCACGGATGTTGGTATCCACGGGGGGTCCTGGAACCAAACCCCAGCAAATAGGAAGGGACAACTGTATTTAAATTTAAATTGACTTAAATTCTTATTAAATTAAATTATTAAATTAAATTAATTCTTATTAAATTGCTAATTTTTAAAAAAAGAAAATCATTTCCCCCCAGCTCTGAATTAGACCTGTTTGAATTAGACCTTGGTTGGTTGTGTTTCCTGAGCACCCAATCAGCATACTGGGAGAAGAAACAAACCCAGGCCTGTTGTACACACCCAAGCCTTTTAGATATATAGATATAAATATAGATATACTGTATAGATTATGATACATTATAAATTGTTTATTTAATTGTTGTAATATGTCCTGATTGTGTTTCGTAGAGGGGCGGGATATAAATAAATTTATCATTATTATTATTATTATTATTTATTTATTTATACCCTGCTCTTCAGCCACAAGGCTATCAGAGCGGCTTACAATTTTTTTTTTAAGCAATAGCAATGTACACATCTACACTGCACTAAGCAGTTTCCAATGTGTGTTAGCTAATATTATAAATATTACTGAATATATTATAATATTATAATATTATAAATATTACTGAATATATTCTTTGTGTTACTGATTATAAATGATGTTGTTTTAGCTGATTTTCTTTGAAGGTTTTTTTTTTTAACTGTGGTGGGGAAAAGAGGCCAGATTGTGTCCACTATCCACCCGAGAACCAAATTACCCAAATTCCTATTAAATGTATTTAAATTTAAATTGACTTAAATTCTTATTAAATTAAACCATTAAATTAAATTAATTCTTATTTATACCCCGCTCTTCAGCCACAAGGCTATCAGAGCAGCTTACAAATTGTTTTTTTTAAAGCAATAGCAATGTACACATCTACACTGCATTAAGCAGTTTCCAATGTGTGTTAGCTAATATTATAAATATTACTGAATATATTATAATATTATAATATTATAAATATTACTGAATATACTCGTTATGTTACTGATTATAAACGGTGTTGTTTTAGCTGATTTTCCTTGAAGGGTTTTTTTTTACTGTGGTGGGGAAAAGAGGCCAGATTGTGTCCACTCTCCACCTGAGAACCAAATTACCCAAATTCCTATTAAATGTATTTAAGTTTAAATTGACTTAAATTCTTATTAAATTAAACTATTAAATTGAATTAATTCTTATTAAATTACATTAATTCTTATTAACCTGAATTGTTAATTTTTTTAAAAAAAGAAAATTATTTCCCCCCAGCTGTGAATGAGACTTGTCTATTTGATCTCCATAACGAATGCCAGTCTAGAAGGGCACGTGGATGAGCCGCCCTGCCCTTGACAAAGATGGAAGGGCGGAAGCGCGGGAGGCGGAAGTGGCGCGGGGGCCGCCGGGAGGTGTAGTCCCTCCGCCTCCGCCTCCGCCATGGCCGCCGGGGCGCTTCGCGGGGCTCTCCCGGCGCCCTGGCTGGCGGCGCTCCTCCACCTCCTCGTCTTCCCGCTCCCCGGGGGCCCCTCTTCCTCGGGGGCGGCGGCGCTGGAGCCGGTCAGCCTGGGCATCGCCATCGGGGCCGCCTCCGCCCTCACCGGCTACCTCGCCTCGCCCCGCTTCTACTGCGCCTTCGTCGAGTGCTGCCCCGGGCAGGAGGAGGAGCCGCCCAGCGAGACCGGTGCGGGCCCTGGGGAGGATGGGAGTTGCAGTGGCTGGGGGCATGGCGGGGAGGATGGGAGTTGGAGTGGCTGGGGGCATGGTGGGGAGGATGGGAGTTGGAGTGGTTGGGGGCATGGCGGGGGAGGGTGGGAGTTGGAGTGGTTGGGGGCATGGCTGGGGAGGGTGGGAGTTGGAGTGGTTGGGGGCATGGCGGGGGAGGGTGGGAGTTGCAGTGGTTGGAGCATGGCTGGGGAGGGTGGGACTGGCAGGGGAAGATAGGAGTTGGAGTGGTTGGAGGACATGGCTGGGGAGGGTGGGAGTTGCAGTGGCTGGGGGCATGGCTGGGGAGGGTGGGAGTTGCAGTGGCTGGGGGCATGGCTGGGGAGGGTGGGAGTTGGAGTGGCTGGGGACATGGCTGGGGAGGGTGGGAGTTGGAGTGGTTGGAGCATGGCTGGGGAGGGTGGGACTGGCAGGGGAAGATAGGAGTTGGAGTGGTTGGAGGACATGGCTGGGGAGGGTGGGAGATGGAGTTGTTGGAGACATCGCTGGGGAGGGTGGGATTTGGAGTGGTTGGGGGACATGGTGGGGACAGTGGGAGTTGGAGTGGTTGGGGGCATGGCTGGGGAGGGTAGGACTGGCTGGGGAACATAGGAGTTGGGGACATGATTGGGGAGGATGGGACTGGCTGCAGAAGACAGGAGTTGGAGTTGTTGGGGGACATGGCTGGGGAAGATAGGAGTTGGCGTTGGGGGCATGACTGGGGAGGATGGCACTGGCTGGCAAGGGTAGAAGTTGGATTGCGGGTATGGCTGGGGCAAAGCCCCTGGAAAGCACTGCAACTCCCAGGATCCCTAAAGCTCCCAGATTGACCATGCTGGGTGGATAACAAAAGTTTTTGTACGCACACACACCCCACCGCAACTCTTTTCCAGCTCTGACCCCAGCTGCAGCTCCCATCCTCCCCTTCCTGGATATTGTACTCCTGGAACACTGGAGGGGACTCCTGGTTGGGGACTGAGAGATTGCTGAGAGTGATGGGAACTGTAGTCTGCACATGGGCAGAAAGGGTAATTTTTGCCAGTTAAGGAAGCTTTTAGGAAAAGTTTTCTTTTTTATAGTTTGTGTGCGTATGTGACTATAAATCAGCTGACGACTTAGGGTGACCCCATACGTTTCCTGTTATTTTCTTAGGCAAGACTGTGCTCCCATCTCTCCTTGCTGAGTTGAGTGCAAACTATTTTTGCATTTTGAACTCTATTTGGAGCAATGTAGCTTACACCATCTGGTGTTTGTTGGCAGGCCTATCCAAGTAATAGCCAAGGCCAACCCTGCTTAGCTTCCAAAATCAAATAGGATCTGGTGCCTTTGGGGTATTTATTACACCTCCTAGAATGGCCAAGGAAATTTTCTAGCATTCCCCCAACTACACCTCCTATCTTTCCTCAACCAGCCAGATAGGGTGTCCTGCAGGACTGGAGGCTACACTGCATATGGCACTGAGAGATCACTGGGGAGGATGGGAGCTGTTGTCTTGTGTCCAGTTCTGGGCACGACAATTCAGGAAGGATATTGAGAAGCTGGAATGTGTCCAGACCAAAATGGTGGGAGGTCTGGAAGCCATGATGCCCTATGAGGAACGGCTTAGGGAGTTGGGCATGTTTACTCTGGAGAAGAGAAGGTTGAGAGGGGACATGATTGCCATCTTTGAATATTTGAAGGGATGTCATACTGAGGATGGAGCAAGCTTCTTTTCTGCTGCTCCAGAGACTAGGATACGGAGCAATGGGCTCAAACTACAGGAAAAGAGATTCCACCTAAACCTTAGGAAGAACGTCCTGACCGTAAGAGCTGTTCAGCAGTGGAATACACTGCTGCCTGGGAGTGTGGTGGAGTCTCCTTCTTTGGAGGTTTTTAAGCAGAGGCTGGATGGCCATCTGTCGGGAATGCTTTGATTGTGTCTTCCTGCATGGCAGAATGGGGTTGGACTGGATGGCCCTTGGGGTCTCTTCCAACTCTATGATTCTGTGTCTGTAGGCTGGTGGGCTAATGTGTCCCTGAGCCTCCGACTGTTGCCTGCCCTGCCGTCTATCCGGTGTAGATCCTGGGAAGAAATGACGACAGGCCAAGGGGAACAGATTTCTGTACTGTGATAAAGTTCCTTTTCCGGTTTCTCAGGAGTCGCTTTCTTTTCTGTTTCTGTCCTTGCTGCGCAGCACTGAAGCTCAACTTAGATGAGAAGCTCTTCGGCCAGCACCTCGCCAAAGACGTCGTCCTGAAAGCCGTGTCTGGGTTCATCAACAACCCGAATCCAAAGAAGCCCCTCGCGCTCTCCCTGCACGGCTGGGCGGGTACTGGCAAGAACTTTGTCAGCCAGATCATCGCCGAGAACGTTCACAAGTTGGGGCTGAGGAGCAAGTTTGTCCACCTCTTTCTCGCCACGCTCCATTTCCCCCACGAACACCAGATCAAGCTCTACAAGGTGAGGGTGGCTTTTGGACTTCTTTGGAGATTGGATCGGACCCGTGGTATCACTTCTCCACACTTGGGGCGGGGGAGATCTCTCTAGGCATCTAGAGGACCATAGAGTCATGCTGGAGGTGGTCTTTCTGGGCATCAGGAGGCCTTCCAGCAGAACTCTATGATCTGCCAGATGTTGACCATAAAGTCATGCCGGATGCCTAGAGAGGTGTCCCCTCTAGGCACTTTTAGAGCCTCTGCTATGATTTTATGGTGTTCTATAGCAGTTCACTATTATACACGGTTTTACACTTGTAGTAAGTCTGGGAACGTATCTCCTGTGGATACAGGGGGCGACCTGTACTGACAGACAGACACATGCATGTTTGAACATACCCATGGATCAGAGTGAAACCCTCTTCCTGGAGATCTTCATGTGGAGGGGGTCTCTAGGCATCAGGAGGTCCTTCAGCAAAACTCTGTGGTCAACTTCTGCTGGAAGTTGACCATAGAGTTGTAGCAGATGCCTAGAGAGGTGTCCTCTCTAGGCATTTTCTAGGTCCTCCAGCATGATTCTATGGTGGTTTGCTGTTATACATGTTTTTTTGTATCTGCAGTAAGTCTGGGAACATATCCAACAGGGGCATGGGGGCGACCTATACCTGAAGCCCTGGAGGGATGTTGCTGTTACCAGTCCATTTCAGTTACAACTAGCTGGACCTGGCGTACCATATGCCGTTAAAAAACTCCCAGTAGACCTCATGCCTGATTGCCTGAATATTGTTGTAGTGGTGGCAGTAGCATCCTGCAACCGCCAGTTGACTGCTTGGGTCCTGTCACAACGGCAGTAGCAGTGTGCCGCCATAACAAGTTCACTGCCTAGGTCCTGTCGCAACAGCAGCATCCCACCGCCGCTGCCATCAGTTGACTGCCTGGGTCCTGCTGCAATTCTATGGTTTCTCAGTCTTCTTACCCACAGTTCAGCCATTTTTAGAAATGCAACTACTGTGTAGACTTGAATCATAAGTGGGAATTGGGTAGCCCTGAGACATTGGCGAACTGGAACGGCCTGCAGCCTCAGTAACTATAGCCAACACTGTAGCACATTGTTTGGTCGCTCCCAGTATGCTGAGTGGAAGGAGTGGATTGTGAGGTGGAGAGGGAATTTGCATGTGGGTAGTGATTTGCATGTGGGTGGTGATTGGCTGAGGGAGTGACTGGAGAAGCCAATCAGCACACTGAAAGAGGCAACATACCTAAATCCATTGTATTTAGGAGGCAATATACCTACACGGCTAAGGCCATTGTGCATACCCAAGAGTTTCATATATATCGATATTCCTGTCCTGGGAACAAGAACATGCCACTTGAAATTAAGGAGAGCCACTGCTGCTAACAATCCACTTTGGTTTCCCTTTGTAAAAGGGGCCCTGGTGGCGCAGTGGTTAAATGCCAGTCCTGCAAGTCACCACATTGCAAGTTCGATTCCAGCGGGCTCCAAGGTTCACTCAGCCTTCCATCCTTTCGTAGGTCAGTAAAATGAGTACCCAGCTTGTGGGGGCAATTAGCTAACACACACTGGAAACTGTTTAATGCAGTGTAGATGTGTTATTTCTTAAAACAATTTGTAAGCCGCTCTGATAGCCTTGTGGCTGAAGAGCGGGGCATAAATAAATAATAAAATAAAGCTCCCGAATCAGCAAGCTAAGCGATAACAGCTTTTGAGGGCCACAAAAAGTAGTCAAGGGCCACTGTGGCCCTTCAGTGGGACTCTCTCCGCCCCTGCAACTCTGGAGACTAGGGTTCAAATCCCTGCTCAGCCATGAAAACCTATTAGATGACCTTGGGCAAGTCACATTCTCTCAGCCTTAGAGTATAGAATCATAGAATCATAGAACTGTAGAGCTGGAAGAGACCACGATGTGGCCATCCAGTCCAAACCCATTCTGCCACGCAGGAATCACGATCAAAGCATCCCCGACAGATGGCCATCCAGCCTCTGTTTAAAGACCTCCAAGGAAGGAGACCCCACCACGCTCCAAGGGAGTGCGTTCCACTGCCGAACAGCTCTTACTGTCAAAAAGTTCCTCCTAATGTTGAGGTGGAGTCTCTGTTCCTGGAGCTTGCATCCATTGCTCCGTGTTCCAGTCTCTGGAGCAGCAGAAAACAAGTCTGTTCCATCCTCAGCGTGACACCCCTTCAAATACTTAAACAGGGCTATCATATCGCCTCTTAACCGTCTTTTTTCCAGGCTAAACATACCCAGCTCCCTAAGTCTCTCCTCATAAGGCAAGGTTTCCAGACCTTTCACCATTTTAGTTGCCCTTCTCTGGACACGCTCCAATTTGTCAATATCCTTTCTGAATTGTGGTGCCCAGAACTGGACACAGTATTCCAAGTGAGGTCTGACCAAGGCAGAATAGAGCGGCACTATGACTTCCCTTGATCTAGACACTATACTTTTATTGATGCAGCCCAAAATCGCATTGGCCTTTTTAGCTGCCGCGTCACACTGTTGACTCATGTTCAACTTGTGGTCTACTAGGACTCCTAGATCCCTTTCGCACGTAGTCTCATTCAGCCAGGTCTCTCCCATGAAGGCAAACCCCTCTGAACACATCTTGCCAAGAAAACCCAGTGAGAGGTTCACTTTAGGGTTGCTGTAAGTCGGAAACAGCAACAAGACACTTCTTTGTAGACAGCTTTAGCACCATACCCTCCAACTGTCCTGATTTGGCAAGGGTTAGGGTTAGGGTTAGGGTTAGGACTAACCCATTCATCGCCTGTTGACCACTTTTCCAGCTGCTTTTCAAATGTCCTGGTTTCCTTCTCCTTTCCCACTTTGCCCTCAGCCTACTTCCATTGCTGAAAAATTGAGTTCATCCATAAAAGGTATACGAGCCAGTGTGGCCTAGTGGTTTGAATGTTGGACTCGGACTCTGGGAGGCCAGTGTTCGAATCTCCTGTCAGTCATGCAAGCCCACTATGTGTCCTTGGAGAAGTCACACTCTCTCAGCCTCAGAGGAAGGCAAAGGCAAGCCCCCTCTCTGAACAAATCTTGCCTAGAAAACCCTGTGATAGGTTCTCCTTAGTGTCACCGTAAGTCAGAAATGACTTGAAGGCACACAACAACAACAATAAAGTTGAAAGGATCAGGAAGTGAGTAATAAAAGGATTTCTGCTGGAGAGCAGCTGCCAGTTGGTGCAAACCAAACTGGTCTGGGTGAACCATTAGCCTGATCTGGTTGAAAGTCAACTTTCAGTTTTCTTTCTCAAATACAGTTGTCCCTCCGCAGCCACGGATTTGGTATCCATGGATTTAAGTATTCACAGCTTGAAAATATTCTTAAAAAAATAATAATCCAAAAAGCAAACCTTGATTTTGCCATCTTATATAAGGGACACCATTTTGCTATGCCATTGCATATCATGGGACTTGAGTATTCATGGATTTTGGTATCCAGGGGGGTGGGGTCCTGGAATCAAACCCCAGTGAATAGGAAGGGACAACTATAGCTGCAACCTTGTCTTCTCTGTCAGGCATGTTGGAATGTCAGGAATGTTGGAGGGTATATAATTGCATTTTAAAGGTTGTCTTTCACAAGGACTAGAAACTTTTTAAAAATGAAAGCTGAGAATCTGAGGACTGTTGTGGGCAGAGCTATATAACAGGCTCAGATGCAGTCCTGGAGTATTAAGAACATAATAGTCCAGGAATGTGAGAATACTGATGGACTCCCATATCCGCAGGGGGTCAGTTCCCAGACTTACTGCAGATAATGGAAACTGCAGAAACCCTGTTAAATTAAAGGACTTCTGGTATGTACATATGATAGAGTGGCATTGGAGGACCTAGAAGATGCCAAGAGAGGATACCTCTCTAGGCATCTTCCAGTGCAACTCTATACTATGTGTCCCTATTTTTTTTCAGCCGTGGATAACTGAAACCATGGGTATTGGTTCCACAGATATGGGGATCTGACTGTATAGTAAAGGCCTTTCTAGTCCAACGTTCTGTTCACACAGTGGCCAACCACTTTCTTCCATGGGAAGCCTACAGCAGGACATGAGTACAACTGCACTGTCCATCTTCCACTCCCAGAAGCTGATTCACAGAGCTATCATTAATAGTGATACCTGGCCAAGCAACCAGGTAGTCACTGACGATCCCAGCCTCCATGGATTTAATCAGTCCCCCTTTAAATCCACCCAAGGTGGCAGCCGTAACTGCATCTTGTGGCAGGGAGTTCCACAGTTTAACTATGTGGAAAAAGCTGTTCCTTTTCCCCCCAAGTCTTTCCTTTTATCCTGAATTTTCCCCACCCTTCAGCTCCAATGGATGACACCACTGGGCTCTCATATTGTGTGAGAACAGAGCTAAAGTTTCTGCACCCCATGTGTAACTTTATACAGGTCTATGGGCTCACCCCTTGATCACTTTTTTTAATACTGTAGCCTTTTCCTCCCATGACTGCCCTCTTTGCACCACAGCTGCAGCCCTGATTCTGCATCCCTTGACACATGTGCAGTCACAGGGGGTCTCTGGCTTCTTGGAGGGCTGTGCAAGCCAGAGCATGAAGCTTAAGAAATGGTAATTCTTGGAAATATTGAAGTCATACAGTCAGGGAAACAACCAGTGCAGGAAGTGCAAAAGAGCTTTGGGGATCATGTTTCTGCCACTGTCCTTGAGCACAATGGTTTCTAATAATAAAGCTGCAATGGCAAGAAATGAACTGGAAAGGAGAATAGAAAGCAAAACCAGAATGCTTGGAACTTCCTATTTTAAGAATGTCTGATTCATTGTTCTCTTTATGCCAATGGTGGGCAAAGTGTGGTCTGTGGGCCCCATGCATGCCCACCCCAGGACCAGAGTGTGCGTGTGTGTGTTTTATTTTTTTGGCAAAAATTGATCCAGAATGCCCCCAAAAGTTTTTTTGTCAGAGGCTGGATGGCCATCTGTCAGGAATGATTTGATTGTGTACAGTAGGCCCCCCATATCCGCAGAACCAGTATCCATGGTTTCAGTGATCCGCGGAACACAAAATAAAACACACACCCTAGAAAATGCCTAGAGAGGTGTCCTCTCTAGCCATTTTCTAGGTCCTCCAAGGCAAAACTATGGTATTTTAAACCAGAAGTCTCATTACTGTATTTTCAATGGTGTTTGCTGTTATCTGCGGTTTCCGGTATCTGGGATAAGTCTGGGAACCGAACCCCCGTGGATACAGGAGTCCTACTGTATTCCTCCATGGCAGGGGGTAGGGTTAGATAGCCCTTGTGGTCTCTTCTTATGATTCTTACGAAAACTCTTATGATTCTTTTGAAAAGTCCTCTAGAGAGTGTGGCGGGCTTTTCCACCACATTTAGAAACACACAAGCCAGGGCGATTTGGGTGCAAGAGAGGCCTTTTTGGAAACAGTAAGTGACTCTTGCTCACCTCCTGTTCTTAAAAGCCCTTTCCTGGGCCTAAAGTGGTCCAGGAAAGCCCTAACACATGTTCCCCAGAGGGCATTTGGGGGCAAATAAATAAATTAAATTAAATTAATTATTTCCGGGGGGGGGGAGCAGCTGCAACAAGGCCATGCACCCCTCCATTAGGCACCCCTCCAAGGCCTCTGGCGGGGTGCCTAATATGGCCTCTGACCCTCCCACAGTTGCCATCCTTGCTCTACACCTGCAGGCAACAGTACTCTAGTGTTTTAGGGCAGGCGCCCTTTCACACCACAAAGTTATAGCACTATGATTCTGCTTTAACTTCCATGGTTCCATCCTACGGACTCTTGGGATTGTTTTAACAGAGGGGCAGGGTATAAATAAATTTTATTATTATTATTATTATTATTATTATTATTATGACAGTGTTGGGGGCAGCATTTTGAATTCTCAGCCCAGAGAGCTGAGAATTCTCAACCAAAGAGCCTCCCTAAACTACAAATCCCAAAATTCCACAGGATGTTGCCAGGACAATTAACATGGAATCTTAGCACTATCATTGTGTTATGTGAAAGAGCCCCAGACCCAACATCAGGGTTGCACAGCCTAGATATCTGTGTGAGGAGGTCTGTAATGCTACACAATCCTTGCACTGAATGGCAGCCCATTTGAAGCAAGACACCACATCTGTGCAGCCGTGTGTGCAACCAGATGTTCACATGTTGCCAGGGACAGCACACATCTGGATAGGCAAGAGTGCTGCATTCAGGCCCACCTTTGGCAACCTGAAACTGAGTCTGGAGAGTCTGCTTCAGAGAAACATGTCCAGCCACTTCTGCAAGGGAACTCATGCAGGTGTAAGATAGCAATGGCTTTCTAGCCAACAGACTTTACTAGTCTGGCTTGAAAATTTAAGGGATTTGAACACAGAACCTTTTGGCCACAAAGCAGGGGGCTGTCTTTCCCTTACCAATTCAGTAGGATTCCACTGTGTGAGTGCCAGTCTACAGCAAGCAAGATAAATAGCAGCTGCCTCCCGAATCCCTTTCCTCTCTAGATTAAGTGGCTTTGGTACTTTGGGAGCATAGTTGAGATCGCCTGGTTCGTCTGCTCTGTTTTGGTTCAGGACCAATTGCAGAAGTGGATCCGGGGCAACGTCAGCGCTTGCGCAAGGTCTGTTTTCATCTTTGACGAAATGGATAAGCTCCACCCGGGACTGATCGATGCCATCAAGCCGTTTCTGGACTACTACGATAACATCGATGGCATCTCCTACCGACGAGCCATGTTTATCTTTCTCAGGTTGGTGGCATCTGCCTGGTACACGGGTCCCAACGAGCATTTTTTTATTGAGTTCTGGCTGCTTGGGATGTTCTCCTACTGCCTGACATTTCCCATTCTTGGCAGGAACATCAGGGCTGGGGTGGGAATTGTGGGGCCCATAGGTTACATATGGCTTGCTTGTGGACCCCCAAAGATCATCTCCAAACCTTTGCTAACTTCATGCATCATCAGACGTAGCTACAACAAATGGAGCTCCGTCGCTGTAGCTACTTCTGCCAATGCCACTGTAAGGACCTCTATATCCTGACCAATGTGAAGACCTCTTCCTGTCCCACCACTATGGCATTCTTCTATGGGGATCTTCTAGATGTCCTCGTGGTTCCTGTGCAAGACTTTATCTTATCTCCCTACTGGACACCAGCGCCCTCGATTCATTGCGGCCACCATAGACACTGTTGTGCCTGAACTAGAACCTCCCAACATCCCTTATATAACATTCTCAGAGGCAGAAGTGTGTACAGTACGACCGACCCCCATGTCTGTGGAAGGTACATTCCCAGACTTACTGTGGCGAGCAAAAATCATGGATAGTAGCAAACCCTATATTTCTGGTGGAAGCATACCATAGAATCACACTGGAGGACCTCCAAATGTCTAGAGAGGTATTATTTCTAGGTCTTTAGAGGTTCTACAGCACGAAGCTGACAAGAGAATCACACTGGAGGACCTAGAAAATGCCTAGAGGGAAAAAAAATTGAGCACGGGGAATTGAAAGCCAGCATCCCATGTATACAGGGGGTTGTCCTGTAATACAAAAATGATTTATTAAGCAGAAGTTGAACATTGAGCCAGCATAGCATAGTGGTTTGAGTGGTGAGCTCCAGAGAACGGGGTTCGAATCCCCACTCAGCCATGGAAACCTATTGGGTGACCTTGGGAAAGTCTCAGTCTCTCAGCCTCAGAGGGTGGCAATGGCAACCCCCCTCTGAACAAAACTTGCCAAGAAAACCCCATGATAGGGTTGCCTTAAGGTCTCCATAAGTCGGAAGCGACTTGAAAGTGCACAAGAAAAGTGATTCCATTAGGAAGAACTTCCTGATGGTAAGAGCTGTGTGACAGTGGAGTGCACGGCCTGGGAATGTGGTGGAGTCTTCTTCTTTGGAAATGTTTAAACAGAGGGTGGATGGCCATTTATCGAGAATGCTTTGATTGGGTACTCCTGCAGTGCAGGGGGTTGGACTAGATGGCCATTGTGGTCTCTTCCAGCTCTATGATTAAAAAAAAAAATAACATTACTAGTTTCTAATTTAATACTAATTACTAATTTAATATGGCTAAATCCTGACTGACACTACTCTTTCTCTCTTACTCATATTTTTATTAATATCTTATCAATGGCTGTGACTAACCCCCCAACCACTCTAATTCCTCCTCCTGACAGTCTTCTGATCCTAACTTGGACAGGCCTAACTCTCTCTTTGACTAAGTGCTTTACGCACCCATCTTTTTAAAAAATCCCCTCAGACATTCAGCTAATCAGGCACTCTCAACATGCCATCCTCTCACCCCCTCCTGATAAATGATGATGATGATGCCCTCATCATTCTCATCACCATAATTTATTTATTTATATAGCACCATCGTGGCACATGGCGCTTTACAAGTAAAAGAACAACAAAACAGTTCCCTGCCCTCAGGCTTGCAATCTAATTAAGCAAGGCGCAAAAAGAAAAGGGGAGGCAGTGTGGGAGGGGATTCAGTCCAGCATTTGGGGGATTGGGACAAAAATTGCCTGAAAATTGTACCATTAAAAAAAAAAAAAAAGAAATGTGGGGGGCACTTTGTGGTTATCTTCAGGGACTACAAAAATAAGTTCCGTGGCCACATATGGCCCATGGACTTCAATGTACCCAGCCGGCACTAAGTCATAGTTTAGCACGGGGGTGGGTGACCTTATTTCGGAAGCCATCTTCATGTGATGAGTGCTGACCCCTGAGAAGAGATCTCTCCCGCTGTCATCAGCCTCGCGGGTTGTAGGAAAATGGAGAAGAGAAGATGATGTGGAGGAGTGGAGGAAGTGGAAATGAATTGGAAAAAGAAATGGTTTTGCCCCACTCCTTTGGCTCTAATGCAGGGATTTTATGCACTCATAAAATCATAGAGTTAGAAGAGGCCACGAGGGCCATCTGGTCCAACCCCATTCTGCCATGCAGGAATACACAAAATCAAAGCACTCCCAACAAATGGCCATCCAGCCTCTGTTGAAAAACCTCCAAAGAAGGAGACTCCACCACACTCCCAGGCAGTGTGTTCCACTTCCAAACAGCTCTTATTGTCAGGAAGTTCTTCCTAGTGGCATTGCTTTTCCTGTAGTTTGAGTCCCTTGCTCCAGGACTCTCTGGAGCAGCAGCCACAAGGAGCAAATTAGAGACTTTTTCTGGGGCCACCTTGGGCTGATTCAAAAGGAATGGGTCCAAAATATCAGTGCATAGGTCGCCCCCACGAATCCACAGTGGATATGTTCCTGGACTTATCATAGAATCATAGGGTTGGAAGAGACCTCAAGAGCCATCAGGCCCAAACCCCTGCCATGCAGGAAGACACAATCAAATTATTCACGACAGATGGCCATCAGGCCTCTATGAAACTGTGGGTAATAGTAAGCCCTATTAAAATACCAGTAAAACGTCTGGTACAAACATGCCTGAGTTGCATTGGAGGACCTAGCAATGCCTAGAGAGGACACCTCTCTAGGCATTTTCCATCGCAATTCTATGGTATGTATCCCTATTTTTTCAGCCATGGATAACTGAAACCATGGATATTGGTTCCAGACATGGGGGCGACCTGTGTTTAGTTTACACCTCTTCCTTCTGCCCTCTAAGCCAGAGGGGAAGCATTTGAGCTTCCTGATATGGGGAAAGCATGGGCAAAAGCCAGAAAAGGACCGAATTGTGGGATGTCAGGCAAAGTGAAAGGCCAAATTCAGGCCCCCGCCCCAGGAGGGCCAAATTTAGCCCCATGGCCTGAGTTTCCCCACTCCTGCTTCTAACCCCACATACAGTTGGACCCCTGTATCCCTTGGGGATTGGTTCTGGGGGTCCCATGGATAGCGAAAATCGTGGATAATAGCAAACACCATTGAAAACAATGGGATTTTTGGTTTAAAATACCATAGAGTTGACTTGGAGGAGCTAGAAAATGGCTAGAAAGGACACGTTTTCTAGGAAAGGTAGGTGTGCTGTTTTGTGTCCCATGGATAATTGAGTCAGTGGATAATGAATCAGTGGATACGGGGGTCCTACTGTACTGCCACCATATAGTACCCAACAGATAGTCTCCAGAGAGAACATGACCCTTAACTGAAAATATAGAGGTTCCTGTTGGTTATGTGTTATAGCTGAATGAGGCCAACATGAGAGGAAACGAGAGATTTTTGTGACATTTTGAAAGAGAGCAAGTGGGATTGTCAAACCTGTTACCAAGAGAGAAGAGAGAAATTTCCACTTCTGAGTTAAAAATACAATAAAGTGAGAAGGCCAGTGATAACTGCCATCATCATCATCATCACCACCACCACGGTTATGGATCGCTAATGCCACCATTTTCTCTTCCGTTTTTTCCATAGTAATGCCGGGGGCGACCTCATCACCAAAGTGGCTCTCGACTTCTGGAGGAGAGGTCAGGACAGGGAAAATATCCAGTTGAAAGATCTAGAGCCCGTCTTATCCGTTGGCGTTTTCAATAATAAAAACAGTGAGTCTTGTGTATTGCTGTATTTCCTTAAATACTGTCTACTTAAAAGACACAGGCTACTTTTTTGTAGGGGTGGGATGCCCTCTACTGGGAGTGTGGGCATTATGCCACATTTGGGAGTCTGTCTGTGTTCAATTCTGGGCTCCACAATTCAAGAAGGATATTGAGAAGCTGGAACGTGTCCAGAGGAGGACAACCAGGATGGTGGGAGGTCTGGAAGCCATGATGCCCTATGAGGAACGGCTTAGGGAGCTGGGTACGTTTAGCCTGGAGAAGAGAAGGTTAAGAGGGGACATGATAGTCATGTTTAAATATTTGAAGGGATGTCATAGTGAGTATGGAGCAAGCTTGTTTTCTGCTGCTTCAGAGACTAGGACATGGAGCAATGGGTTCAAACTCCAGGAAAAGAGATTCCATCTAAACATTAGGAAGAACTTCCTGATTGTAAGAGCTGTTCGGAAGTAGAATCTGCTGCTGCCTGGGAGTGTGGTGGAGTCTCCTTCTTTGGAGGTTTTTAAGCAGAGGCTGGATGGCCATCTAGATCATAGAATCTGTCAGGAATGCTTTGCTTGGGTATAACTGCATGGCAGGGGGTTGGACTAGATGGCCCTTATGGTCTCTTCCAACTCAGTGATTCTATGAATTACCCCCAAATCTATCTTTTCCTCCAGGTGGTCTCTGGCATAGCAGCCTCATCGACCGAAACCTCATCGATTACTTTGTGCCCTTCCTTCCGCTGGAGTACAAACACGTGAAAATGTGCATCCGGGCAGAGATCAAGTCCCGCGGCAACCACATCGATGAGGAAGTTGTTGAAAAGGTGGCCGACGAGATGACTTTTTTCCCCAAAGATGAGCGGATCTACTCTGACAAAGGCTGCAAAACAGTGCAGACCAAGTTGGACTTCTATTGAGGTGGTTTTTAGGATTTATTTATTTTCTTCCTATTCTTTTACAACAGCACTAAACTGGGAAGTGGACAATGAAGGAGTTCTTGAAACCACCGCTGGAGCACTTTTGAAGCCAAGGAAATCTCTGGATATGCACTTTCAAACCTTTTTTAGGCTGTAGGATTTGTAGGTTTTTATGGACACCTTTCCCTCTTCCGAACCTGTACTGTCATCAAACATTGTATAGAAATCTTGGTGAAGGTTAAGAATAGATTTGGTTGGGAATCACATGGCCTTCCAGATGTTGTGGGACTGCAAGTCCTAGAAGCCTTACCCAGCATGCTCAATGGTTTGGCATGCTGGGTGTTGAAGTCCAGTAAACATCCAGATAGCTAAATGATTCCCACCTAGATGTTGGCCTGAACTTTATTGTCAGTTCTTTAGAGTAGACCCATTGATTGAGTGGGATTTCCCCATGTGCAATTGATTCAGTGGGTCTGCTCTAGTTGGCACTAAATAGTTGGAGTTACGCTAGCAGTCTATAGCAGTAGTTGTCAGCCTTTGGTCTTCCTGATAGATTGGACTCCAAACTCCCAGAATTACTTGAGCATTGGCCATTCTGGCTAGAACTTCTGGGAGTTAGAAGTCCCAACAATATCTGGAGGGTCAAAGCTTGAAAACTACTGGTCCACAGAACATTGCAATGTGACGTCTGAGATTTGTTAAGCATGGTTCTCTTTTTCCATCTCCACCCCTCTTGACAATGAAACTGGAACTAATATGGAGGTTACTTAAGACTATAATCCTGCATAGCTCAGCATAGCAGAACTGTGCTATGCTAAGCTGTTTATCACCCCCTCGACCTACCAAAGAGTTGCTGAAGCCTCCAATCCATGGGCATTCATGCTTGGAGGAAAGTCGAGGGTGGGGTGGGGTGGTGGAAACACAGAACTGTCTGGCTATGTCCCTGTAGCCAGATGCAAAGTGATTGCACAAGCCGTTGATGTCTGCTAAGGCCCACCAGAGTTCTCTACAGCTCATGTGATGGCATTGCACCTGACTACAGGGACGTAGCCAGACACTTTTGCAATCTCCTTGCTTTCCCCCAGATGCAGAATCAGTGGGAAGTGGGGGGCTTCAGTGGCTCTACTTTAGGTCTGAGAGGGGGCTTTGGTAGCTGTGGAGAAAAAAGGGAATGCCAACTAACAAAAGGGGCATAAGGTAAACCTGACTCTGTTCCATGGCATATGTTCCCGTTACCTTCCCTAATATCAGATTAAGTATTCCTTTCATGTAGTCCTGAATCATGCTTGGTTAGTCCCAACTGTAGTAGTCCTGTTGAATCAATTATTGAAGGATGAGTCAACATATAGGTAAATCCCATGGATTCAGCAAGTCTGTTCTGGCTGGGACTAACTGTAGGCCATAGGGCAGAGTCTACAGGATATGGAGTGCCTTTTTTGGTCAGTGATGATAGCTGCAAGTATTTGAAATTGTGCTAGGGGTGCTGTAGAGACCTTTGGTTCTCCTTCTGGATGAGGCTTCAGATAAATGGTTGTGTAGCCGACCTTCCAGCTATAGAGCAGCAGATTTTCATAGGAGCCTTAGACTGTAACCCACGTTCTCCTCAGCGTAATGTGAATATCTGAATGTGGAGATTCACTATGCCAGCATTATATTATCTCCATGCAACATAGGTCAACAACAGGATGCCACCATTTGGAATGCAATGAACAATGCACAGTGTGAAACCACAGTGTGCAACCTTGCGTGCACAACCCTGCTGCCTCACCTGTTAGCAGAATATTGTCTGTTGCACTTTGGCAAATAATTCACCCCACATACATAGCGCAACTTAACACATCACTGACAGGATGCAAGCCTTAAACCAATGCACCTTGTGCTATAATGATGGAGGCATTGACTGAGCTCAGGGAATTTGGTGAACAGATCATTTTACTGTGGTTCTGTTCCCTCTTAATTCCGACAAACACGCTTCTGGTCCCTGGGACAAAGTGCTATCCTTGATCAGCATTTAAACCTGGTTCAAGTTGCCTTTTCACATAACCGGCACATTTCTAAGAGTTTTAACTCTTCCAGCTTAACTAGTTCTAGGTCAGGGATGGGCAAAGTGTGTCCCCATGTTTTTGGATTGCATCTCCAATCAGCCCCATCCAACATAGTGAAGAATAATGGAAATTGCCACTCACCAGCAGTCTAAGTAATCTAGGTCATTTTTTAATTTTCCCTTTGGCATTGGCTGGAAGATAATTACATCTTTGGTTTCACTTTTACAACCTGGCTATTTTTTCATATAAACCTGGAGGCCAAGATCCTATTCTAAGTCCCAACCAAAGCAGAGCCATTGAATCAGTTGGATTTACTGATAGAACACTGTTCAACAATGGATTCAATAGGTCTACTCTAGTTGGGACAAACCAACTAGATTTCAGCAAGGAATAGGAATCATGCAGCTTTCTGGTGTTGGACTGCAACTCCCAGGAGATCCAATGTTAAGAAATACTGGGATTTGCAATCCAACAGCTGAAAGGCTGCATGCTTCCCACCCACCCCCAATATAAATCAAGGAGGACTTATATAACAGCCTTTATCACCTGTTATCTGTTTACTGAAGTAACTGTAAAATGTATATTTTTGTATTTTTCAATCCTGAGAATAGGGATGAAAGTATAATAGAAAATAAGGTGTGAAAGGGGTAGGACTGGGTCGTGTAACTTCTTTCCACTCTTCAGTCTATTTTTTTTTGTATGATTTAATAGGCAGAGTTTATTTAAATTGAAGAATATCTTTGATCCAAGAAATTTCTTCCTTGCTGTGGAAGCGTGTCCATCTAGCACATTTCAGAAAGTCTTGGAGAAACACATCAGATTTTGATGAGACGCAAGTAACTTACTTTCTGGTGCTAGTTCCATCTCGATAGCCAGATTGTTCAATTTGCAAGGACCCATTTGCAAATGGGGTATCCTAACAAAAGGTGGTTTTGTTCTTCATGTCAGCCATAAATGTCAGCTTCTATTTAAGTGTGTTTCTTCTAGAATGATGGTTTTCTAACCAGCTCTGTCCTGTCTGGATGCTCCTATATAGCAAAACCAGCTAGGCTTTCAGCCAAATCCTTTTGCCTGCAGTGTCAAGGAAAGGGACAGAGCTGCCTGGAGATGTTGCTAGTGTGTTTCACTGCCTTCGGGAAGGTAACGCCTCATTGGATGGTAATGCCAAGCAATCAAAAGTGCCTTCTTATGAAAGTTGAGCAGAGCTTAGAAAAACCTAGCTCTTCGGACTAAGAAACAGAGAAGGCTGTTTCCTGTGCAGAACGTGTTGCTTGCTTTGCAAAACAATCACATGCAAATTTTGTGGAGAGGTAAGTCCCAAATTGTCAACAGGCTTGAAAACTCTGATTTTTTAAAGACGTACGAAAAGCACACAGCCTTTTCAGTTTATTTCTGGGAACTGTTAGTCCAAACAAGTTTTTCTAAGCTCTGAGGTTGAGTATAAATGCTGCACATGTTCTTTCTCAGTGTGAGGCTTTGCCATTCCTTGCTGTGCTTCTATGGCAGCGGATTCTTCTGAACTTGGGGTAGAGAGTTCATTGACCAGCAAACTCGCCTCGGACCTAGCCAGCATGATCGATGGTGAAGGATTATGGGAGTTGCAGCCCCAAATCTGGAATACCACAATTCACATGCACCCCACTTCTTGGTGGAGGAAAAAGGGGGTGTTGATTTCTCACCCCCTTGGGGATGTAACAGTTAATACACACACCAGAGAATAATGGTGGATCTTATGATAAGATGGTGTGAGAGATTCAGTATTACGGGAGACAGTGTGGGTGAGTTGATACCTTAAGAATCTAGAGCAGAGGTCCAGATGTTGTTGGACTTTCAAATCCCATTGACCTCAAGGAAGGCCAGTGACCAGGGAAGGCAACAGCTGTAGTCTAGTAGCATTTGGAGTCTGCTGTCTCTGAACTAAAAGAATGAGCAGATTTGCAGCATGTTTGAGGACTAAGAAAGTGTGAGTTATTCTGTATGTGAAATATTCAAAATTAATTTCTAAAATACTAGTTGCTTTAAAAAGAGGGTTTTATTTTTTACATTTCTAATTTTGGAACTGTGTAGAGCAGTTGAAGGTTATTTTACTTCTCTTCTGTTGCTTTTTTAATCCCTCAAAACCAACCCTCTGTCATCACCACTGTCTGTTGTAATGGATTTGAATGCAAGAAACATTTCCTGGATTAGATCCCATTATTCCAGTGGCTGCAATAAAATGCATCCATGTTTCCTCACCAAAGTCTTCTTGTTGTTGTTCTTAACTGCTCTCGAGTTGACTTGTGACTCATGGCGACCCTATGAACGAGACCTCTCCAAGACTCCCACCCTTAACCGCTCTGCTCAGGTGAGCCTGTGGCTTCCTTGATGGAGTCTTTCCATCTAGTACGTGGCCTTCCTCTTTTCCTACCTTGCACAATATTATTGTCTTTTCGAGTGAGTCATGCCTTCTCATGATATGGCCAAAGTACGACAGTCTCCACTTGGTCATCTTGGCTTCTAGGAATAGCTCAGTTTTATTTGTTCTAGGACCCATTTGTCTTTTTTGTAGTCCACAGTATCCACAGTACTCTTGTATCAGCTTTCTTCACTGTCTTGTAATAGGTTTGGAAATCTCTGCTGGAGCAACAGATTTTTATTTATTTTTGGAAGAGGAAAAAATTGCCAAGTGGGTCCAGGGGCCAGAAAAATGTCTGGCATATGGG
Organism: Gambelia wislizenii; assembly: GCA_030847615.1. Classification (NCBI taxonomy): domain Eukaryota; kingdom Metazoa; phylum Chordata; class Lepidosauria; order Squamata; family Crotaphytidae; genus Gambelia; species Gambelia wislizenii. The sequence continues at coordinate 16,861,368 of JAUMIR010000014.1, read as the reverse complement.
CTACGGGTGGCCTTCCCTTGGCTTATTCCTTTGGTCTTTCCCAGCAGTTCTGACTATGGTGCTTTGAGAGAAGGCACTTGGCCAAGACAGGGATCTTGGGAGGCATGGAAATACCTGGGAGAAAGGTGCATCTCCTTTCTCGCCCCACATCTCTGTCTCTTCGTTAGTGCACATTGTAGTGATAACTTCTATTAGGCCAACTAGAAGGCGCAAAATTAAGCACACTGGCTTTTGAATCCTATTGGCCTGTCCATTGGGCAAAGAAGGATTAAAAAATCATGTAAGGGAAGAACAGTGGCAAAGTCTTTTGGCTGAGGCCCTGTGCAGAATGACTTTGCTTCACATGCAGGAATTGCTCCCTCACAGGCAATTCAAAGGTCCCCCCCCCATATCTGCAGAACCAGTATCCATGGTTTCAGTTATCAGAGAGACACAAAATATGGGACACATACACATACATAGAGTTGTGCTGGAAAATGCCTTGAGAGGTGTCCTCACTAGGAATTGCTAGGTCCTCCAATACAACTTAATGGCATATTTGTATAGGAAGTCCTTTATTTTAATAGGGTTTGCTATTATCGGTGGTTTCACTTACGTACAGTAACTCCAAGAATATCCCCCCATGGATACAGGGGTGGGGAGTGACCTGTATAGCCATGAAAGCACATGCAAAAAAAAAAGTCCATTTTAAAGGTGCTGCCACATTTCTTTTTCCTTCTCCATTCCACCTCTTTATGTTGTAAGAGACTAACATGGCTACTTCTTTGAAAGCCAAGATCCTGAATCATGGGCTGTGATGTGTAATTTTATGACAATGGAGCTACACTGCTGATACAATTCACGACTGTTTGAAAATTGCAATTATACACTGCAGGAGCTCCAAATCATAACGGCACCGTGCAAGATTGCCAATGCATCACAGAGGCTCTTGCCACACAATCTCTCTCTCTCTGGCTTTTCTTCACAAACGAAGATTCAGGAAGGACTCATCCCGCGCTTTCTGCAAGCGCACTGATGACTACAAAGGCCAATCCGAGATCGCTACAGGGCTTTTTCGGAATTGGATTTGTCCTTCGAGCCTGTGCAATGGATTTTTCTGGTGGAGCACAGCGTGCACAGAACTGGCCTCACCTTTTAAACCAAAGGTTCATCTGCTGTGGCCTTGCAAGCATGGACGTAGCAGCAAGGTCTTCAGGTCGTAGGTTTGATTAGTCTCCTCTTAGATGGCTGACCTTACAGGGTTGGACGAGCACTATCTGTCCGGGTTTGGGATTAGAGTTTTCCTTCTCCTTGGATGATTGCCATATGGCTAGAGAGCCCATCCTGCCCTTGGACGCTCTTTGTTGGACCCTTCGGTTTTGACCAGTCTGGCATGGGAGACCCTACCGGTGGCTATTATGCCACCGCCAGCATAGCTCAAAACTTCATTATGGTACGCAAGCCTCTCTCCCACGACAAGGGGGCGTCTATGCCACACAACAGGACACAATGAAAGGTGGGTACTTGTGGAGCTGGACATAGGTCATGCATGGCTTTCCCCTTCCCTCTGTTGTGGATTACCTGTGACTCTGTGGGAGGCAGTTTCTTCCCCCTCCTTGCATGAGGGCAGCCTATTGTGTAAAGCGTCCCGTTGCATGCCATAACAGTTGTACAACGGCTTCTCTGTTTTGTCTGCTTGTGCAATGGTTCCAATGGCTCAGCTATGACAAGGCTCTCTTCCTGGAAACAGTAAGTTGGTTTACGAGGTTGTAAATTCCCAACAGGATGGGTTTCAGACAATACACACTGTCAAGGAAGCAAACCTTTCACAAGGCTTTATTCACACATTTATTTATTTATAAATATTAAAAAATCAGAATAAAAATCTGGCATCGGATTTTGTTCTGTGTTTTGCAGTGTCTAATTCAACAGGAGCTCTGACCATTAATGCTTCCCAGTACCAGAACAAAAATATCCAGCAAAGAACAGCCTTTCTCCTTTATGGAAGTCCCCACCCCACCCCAAGTGCTGGTTAGGTATTTAAAAACAGGGTGCAGGGCCTTCCACAACTGAAAAAAGAAAAAGCCCATTAGCAGACTTCCAGGTACTACTGATTTTGATTTTTTAAGTGGGCTTTGAAGATTCATGTTCAAACATGGTCCTCAAGGGCTTTGAAAATGTGTGTTCAGGGCCAAAACGTGGACCTCAGACCATTCGAAACTGCCCAGCCATGCTGTATATGGTTGAAGCACAGGGTAGTAGTACAGTAGGACCCTTGTATCCACTGATTTATTATTCACGGGACACAAAACAGTACACCTACCATAGAATCTTCCTAGAAAATGTGTCCTCTCTAGCCATTTTCTAGGTCCTCCAAGGCAACTCTGGTATTTTAAACTGGAAGTCCCATTATTTTCAATGGTGTTTGCTTTTATCCACTGTTTTCAGTATCCACCTCCCTCCCGAACCAATCCCCAGCAGATACGGGGGTCCTACTGTACTTCTGATTTTGATTTTTTTTAAGTGGGCTTTGAAGATTCATGTTCAAGGCCAAAACATGGTCCTCGTGGGCTCTGAAAATTTGTGTTCAGGGCCAAAACATGGTCCTCTGGACCATTCAAAACTGCCCAGCTATGCTGTATATGGTTGTAGCACAAGGGAGTAGTACATAGGCCTCATTAAAATCAGTGGGAAATGATGCAGAACTCACTTCATCTAGCTCCAACCTAATAGCCTCTGTCCAGACATCATATCAACCCAGGTTTTAAGAATTTAAAACCCAGAGGCTAGTTTGAGCTTCTAGACAGGGAAGTTCTGATGCAGAGGTATACTTCTGTTTTCATTTTCTGCTTTCATTTCTACAGGGAAGCAAGGGGCAGGGTCAGATAGTTTGCTCAGTGAAGACATAGAGTGTCAAACCACAGTTTAAACACCTCCACTCATAGTCTCATGCAATGTGCAACTTGAGCCACCGTATGCGTTTCCTTATGGCCAGCAGCAGTTGTTGCCGGTCACAGAGAACAGGGGGAAAGAAGTGTACAGGAAATGACATCGGGAAGGGTAACCCTGGGCTGCCATTTACAACAGTGGGACTTTTCTTCACAACATGCAGTTCTACCTGTAGATGAGTGCCTTGCCATAACGGAGTAGTTTAAGTTACCTACATTGGGCTTTTCATGAAACTTAAGTCAAAAGTGAACATGCACAGAGAATTTTCAGAGGGGGTAATGTCAAGAGCTGGAGGTGTTGAGTGAGTTAAAATCTAGATCACAGCATCATAGAATCACAGAGATGGAAGAGATCACAAGGACCATCCAACCCCCTGACATGCAGGAATAAACAAATCATTCCTGACAGAGGGCCATCCAGCCTCTGTTTAAAAACCTTCAAAGAAGGAGACTCCACCATAGTCCCAGGCAGTGCATTCCACTGCCAAACAGCTCTTACTGTCAGGAAGTTCTTCCTAATGTTTAGGTGGAATCTCTTTTCCTGTAGTTTGAACCCACTGCTCTGCATCCTAGTCTCTGGAGCAGCAGAAAACAAGCTTGCTCCATCCTCAGTATGACATCCCTTCAAATAATTAAACATGGCTATCATGTCACCTCTCAACCTTCTCCAGATTAAACATGCCCAGCTCCCTAAACCACTCCTCATAGGGCATGGCTTCTAGACCTCCCACCATCCTGATGACTCCCCCTCTGAACACGTTCCAGCTTCTCAATATCCTTCCTGAGTTGTAGTGCCCAGAACTGATACAGCTTGGGAGGCTTTTAGGAAAACCCCTCTTCCTTCTGTACAAAATTTTTTGTGTGGGTGTCTTCCCCGCCCCCGTAAGACCCCCTAGGCAATAAACTCCTGTGAAAAGATCTAATATGGCTTTGTCTATAATACTTGACTAACTTCTGAAAAGACTACAAGCCCAGCATGATGGAGAGGGGAAAAACAGGCACTTAGAATTCCATCAGAAGTCGTCAGCTGCTTTTCTTCACTACCGCAGAAGAAGGCACACCCAGAAACAAAGTCCCTCTTAATGGAATCACAAGCATAACACTTCTTGCTGTTTCACCCAGCCTTTTCGATCAGGAAACCAATGTGGCTTTAAAACTGAGCTGCAGACAAGAGCTCAGTTCCACGCAATAGGTTGCTGGGCATTTTAACAGCCTCTTCCCTCCCATCAGCAATAAGAGTAGAATAGCTTTTTCTTTCCAAAAGCAGCTTGCAAGATGGACAGGGAACCACAGCCGTGTGCAAAGACAGAGGTTTCCCCTTGTATTTAATTTTCTTTTAAAAAAACACAACAAGATTTAGTGACTCTTCTGCTGTAGAATACCTTGTACATCCCCTGCTGTGTGCCACTAAGAATTCTGGAGTGTTTCTAGGTTAGTCTCTGATAACATGGGTCAGTGATTTCATGTTTACTCCATATGAACTGAGTGTATGTCCTAAAATGCACTCAGTATTCTGCTGCTGCAGATGAGGGAACCCTAGTGTACCCACCATAATTTTTAAGTGGAACGCATGCCACTAGCACTGGTCTATTGAACAAAACCCCACTTTCAACGAACAGCAGGTCACCCAAGCACACAAGCCAAAAATCACCATTATTTCATTATCCCTGCTGCCTTTGCCAATATAAGTAGAAATGGTCAACTGAACGTTCCTTCATTTCTCGTGAAGACTTGCAAAGAATTAGAGGTACTTCTGCTTCACCCAGGTGATCTAGTCTCATTCAGTCAGAGATCAGTCCTACATGTTCCGGGTTCATAAAGCAAGACCCAAAAGTCATTCAAGTGGTTTCACAGTATAGGTAACCATTCGGAGATGCTCTGGAATGGGCCAAGCCATAGATAGTGCTGCAAACCTGCAATTAGGGCCACATTTTCCTCATACCATCTCATGAATTGCTTCCTATTTACATCATTTAAAACGTTTTTCAAAAATGAAAAAAAAATTAAAATGATCCCGTTACTTCAAGTTCTGTGATTGGCTTCATTTGCTTTGAAGATAAGATCAGATTACAAAAAAGTTACAAGTCATAGTAGAAATCCAGCTTGGTGTACACAGTCTTACACCCTTTATCAGAATAGATCCTCTCCTCCTTTGGGAAATAGGTCATCTCATCAGCCACCCGGGTCACAATTTCTTCATTCACCATGTAGCCGCGGGATTCAAGTTCGACGCGGATGCACATCTTCACGTGCTTGTACTCCAGGGGCAGGAAGGGGACAAAGTAGTCAATGAGATTTCGGTCGATGAGGCTACTGTGCCAGAAGCCACCTGAGAGGGAGGGAAGTATTCTTTTAGGAAGTATCGCTCTACAGAGCCTTCTTCAAACACCAGGAACAGTGAATTTAAGCGGACATATTTTATCATAATTAGCTTCATCAAGAGATTCTCAACAATATGTTTAAGCTTCTGCGGAGCTTAATCAATTAAGCTAAGGAGGAAGGGCACACGTGTAAACTCAAGAAAGCCATTTGAGGGCGTGCTCTCCACATGAGAGCCAGCGTGATGTAGCGGTTCACACATTAGATTAGGACTCTGGGTGGGCAACATTCAAACCCTGGCGTATCTATGGAATACCCCTCCAGGTGATGTGGGGCAAGTCACACTCTCTCAGCCTCAGAGGAAAAAGGCAATGGCAAGCCTCCTCTGAAGAAAACTCTACAACAGAGTCTCTGTAAGATGAAGTTTACTGGAAAGCACATAACAATGAATGACCTCCAAAAACTCCTAGGCTGGCACCTTGTTAGTGTAACTTGCATATGTAAGTTTCCCTCACAGTCATTTGAAATAGAAAGTACACCCTCTTTAAATTCTATGGTTTTACCTATCAGGACATAATAATAATCATCTGTTCCTTAGCAGGTCTTAGAATCATAGAATTATAGAATCATAGATCCTAAAAATAGATGAATACAACCTCAGATGAACAACATATGACATATTACACCATGTCATGGTTTATTCAACAAAAATACAGCCAAAATGGAGAAGCCATTTGGAGAAGAGCGTGCACTTTCTTTTTCACATGACTGTATGTCGGTATATGTCCTTTGGGTGCTGCAGAGGCTGGCATTTCCTTCCTTCCTTCCTCCGCAGCACTCAACCACGCACCCCTGGACTTAATCTACAGCCACTGAAGTCCCTCCTCTGCCATTCTGCCATTCTGTGCCTTGTGTGGACTTGGCAGGATTGGAGAAGCATCTACCAATGTCCCTGTAAATAGACACAAAATGGTGACATCAGTGCTAAGACTGCCAGAGAACCCCAGCAGACTTCAGCAGAGAATGTAATCATTTCACGTTTGGCTATAGGGACACTTCTACGATCCTCTTTTCTCCCCAGAAGGCAGAAAATGGACTGGGAGGGGGACTTTAGAAGCTAAACTGTTACTGTGTGTATGTGGGGGGTGTATATGGCTCAGTCTATTGTAGGTCTGTATGTGAAACTGCTACACTATGCTGAGCCCTGAAGGATTGTGGACCTATTCTGTCACTTTCATAGCTTTGAAAGGCTAGCCAGCACAATCTCTGGCAGGTTCTACGGGACAGTGTTGAGTAAGACCCGGTGGCAGAGACTGCACATTTGCATGACCTACATGGATTGGGTCTGGGTATTTGAAGTTGGAAGAGACCACAAGGGCCATCTAGTCCAACCCCCTGCCCTGTGGAAGACACAATCAAAGCATTCCCAACAGATGACCATCCAGCCTCTGCTTAAAAACCTCCAGAGAAGGAGACTCCACCACCTTTCAAGGCAGTGCATTCACTGCCGAACAGCTCTCACTGTCAGGAAGTTCTTCCTAATGTTTAGGTGGAATCTCTTTTCCTGTAGTTTGAGTCCATTGCTCCGTGTCCTAATCTCTGGAGCAGCAGAAAACAAGCTTGCTCCATCCTCAGTATGACTTCCCTTCAAATATTTAAACATGGCTATTGTGTCACTTCCCAGCCTTCTCCAGACTAAACATGCCCAGCTCCCTAAGCCACTCCTCATAGGACATGGCTTCCAGACCTCCCACCATTTTGGTCGCCCTCCTCTGGACACATTCCAGCTTCTCAATATCCTTCCTGAATTGTGGTGCCCAGAACTGGACACAGTATTCCAGGTGAGGTCTGACCAACGCAGAATAGAGTGGCACTATTACTTCCCTTAATCTAGACACTATACTCCTATCAATACAGTCTAGAATTGCATTGGCCTTTTTAGCTGCTGCATCACATTGCTGACTCATCTTCAGCTTGTGCTCCACTAAGACTCCTAGATCCCTTTCGCATGTACTGCCCGCAAGCCAGGTGTCACCCATCCTGTATCTGTCCATTTCATTTTTGCTGCCCAAGTGTAGTATCCTACATTTCTCCCTGCTGAAATTCATTTTGTTAGTTTTGGCCCAGCTTTCTAATCTGTTCAGGTCATTTTGAATTCTGATCCTGTCCTCTAGTGTATTAGCTACCCCTCCTAATTTAGTGTCATCTGCAAATTTGATAAAAATGTTCCTTATTCCATCATGAACCCACTGGAGCTCTAAGAAGTTCTGAAGAGGCCCTTCTCTCTGCCCCACCACACTTGCAGAATTGTTGGGTAGGAACAAGGGAGAGAGAAGCTTGCTCCCTGTCTTTGGAATTCCCTTCCTAGGGAGGCCAGGATGGACCCGTCGTTGCTCTCCTTCTACCCGCAAGTTAAAACATTTTAATGCTGTCAAGCACATGAGAGAAAAGCAGGGTATAAATAAAATGTATAAACAAACAAATACATAAATACAGTGCCTTTTGAGCAGATATGTAATAGGACTGCAGGCCTGAAATCATGATACAGTGGGACCCCTGTATCCATTATCCACTGATTCAGTTATCCACAGTTTCAGTTTCAGCACAGCTACAATAGTCTTCCTAGAAAATGTGTCCTCTCTAGCCATTTTCTAGGTCCTCCATGACAACTCTATGGTATTTTAAACCAGAAGCCCCATTATTTTCAATGATGCTTGCTATTATCCATGGTTTTCGGTATCCACCCCCCCCCCTGCAACCCATCCCCAGCAGATACAGGAGTCCTACTGTATAAGCCAGCATGACTTACTGTTTTTGTTATTGAATACGGAGACAGACACTGTAGCCTCCACATCTCGGAGTTTCAAGTCTTCCCTTCGCTTTCCTTTCCTCCAGAAGTCCAGCGCCACTTCGGTTATTTTTTCAGCTCCTGCATTGCTGGACAAAGAAGAGGAGGGACTGTCAACAGAAGTCAGTTTACAGAAATGCTACAAACCTGAGGTATAACAAGAACGTGCAGAATAAGGCTGGAAGAAAGAAAAAAATCCCAGCCACCTAATGGTCCACATACTGTATATTATTTAATTTATATCCTGTTTTTCCCTCATATGGAACCCATAGCTGCTTACACTGTATGTCAAAAGAAAATAGCTAAAACAATCTGTGGTACAAAAGTTTAAAAAGCATTAGGAGTCTAGTATCTAGATCATGTGAAGTCACAGGGCCACTCTATTCTGCTTTGGTCAAACCTCATCTGGAATAGTGTGTCCAGTTCTGAGCACCACAATTCCAGAAAGGTATGGACAAACTGGAACATGTCCAGAGGAGGGCGACCAAAATGGTGGGAGGTCTGGAAGCCATGCCTTATGAGGAAAGACTTAGGTGGCTGGGTATGTTTAGCCTGGAGAAGAGAAGGTTAAGTGGGGACATGAGAGCCATGTTTAAATATTTAAAGGGATGTCATACTGGGGATGGGGCAAGCTTGTTTTCTGCTGCTCCAGAGACTAGGACATGGAGCAATGGGTTCAAACTACTGTACAGGAAAAACATTAGGAAGAACTTCCTGACAGTAAGAGCTGTTTGTCAGTGGAATACCCTGCCTGAGAGTGTGGTGGAGTCTCCTCCTTTGGAGGTCTTTGAACAGAGGCTGGATGGCCATCTGTCGGGAATGCTTTGATTGGGTATTCCTGCATGGCAGGGGGTTGGATTAGATGGCCCTTGTGGTCTCTTCCAACTTTATGATTCTATGATTAAGCAATCCACTTAAAAACATTAGTTTAAAAGAGTTTAGAATGCATTAAAACTTGTTGCATATTAAAAACCAGCCCATCCATCGCTCCACCCCAACCAGTTAAAAGCTGAAGGCCTGCTTACATACAACAATCTTGCCCTGTTTAAATAAGGTCATGCTTTCGGGTAGAAGTCTGACATTTCTCAAGCCCTGCTCAGAGGTAGAGTCAAGAAACATTCACTCTGGCTCCTAAATATTTCAGCAGCTCTAAATTTCTGCTTTGCCTTACCTGAGGAAGATGAAGATAGCCTTCCGGTAAGACACGCCATCCAGCTCGTCGTAGTAGTCGAGGAAAGGCTTGATGGAGTCTATGAGTCCAGTGTGCATTTTATCCATCTCGTCAAATATGAAAATGGATCTCCCGCAGGCACTCACGTTGCCCCGGATCCACATCCGCAACTGGTCCTAAAGGGTTAAAAATATATGTTCTGTTTATTTCTTTAAAACATGTGCTCCAAGATGGTAAGGTTGATGCTTCAAGGGGCTCAGTTCTGGGATGGGAGGATCAACCTGGTCCTGAATAGAGATGTGACGGCCTGGGGGGGGGGCACAAAGGGGGGACAGGAAGAGGCACAAAAAATCAGAAAAGGGGATTATTTTTTTCTAGTCCCCCTACAATGGATTCTGGAATATGAGTAGATCCCCATATCCAAGGGGGATATGTTCCAAGACTCGCCGTGGATGCCTGAAACCATGGATAATAGGGAACCCTATTATTTTTAATGAGATAAATGCCAGAGGTTGATCACAGAATCACATTGGAGAACCTAGAAATGCCTAGAGATAATATATTTTAAAGACATGGATAATGAATGAATTTAAATCTCCAGGACCAGATGAACTACATCCAAGGGTATTAAAAGAGCTGGCAAATGTAATCTCAGAGCTATTGGCAATAATCTTTGAGAACTCCTGGAGAACAGGAGAAGTCCCAGCAGACTGGAGGAGGGCAAACGTTGTCCCCATCTTCAAAAACGGGAAAAAGGAGGATCCCAACAATTATCGTCCAGTTAGTCTGACATCAATACCACGGAAGATTCTAGAGCAGATCATTAAACAGAGTCTGTGAACATTTAGAAGGCAATGCCATAATCACAAAAAGTCAACATGGGTTTCAGAGAAACAAGTCATGCCAGACTAATCTGATCTTTTTTGATAAAGTTACCAGCTTGGTAGATGAAGGGAATGCTGTGGACACCGCACACCTTGATTTCAGTAAGGCCTTTGACAAGGTTCCCCATGACATTCTTGCAAACAAGCTTGTAAAATGTGGGCTAGACAAGTTAACTGTTCAATGGATTTGTAATTGGTTGACCGGCCGAACCCAAAGGGTGCTCAGCAGTGGCTCCTCTTCGTCTTGGAAAGATGTGACCAGTGGGGTGCCACAAGGTTCGGTCCTGGGCCCAGTGCTATTCAACATCTTTATCAATGACTTGGATGAGGGAATCAGGAGCATACTTATCAAATTTGCAGATGACACCAAATTGGGAGGAGTAGCCAATACCCTAGAGGACAGGATCAAAATTCAAAATGACCTGGATAGACTGGAGAGCTGGGCCAAAGCTAACAAAATGAAATTCAATACGGAGAAGTGTAAGGTACTGCACTTAGGGTGAAAAAATGAAATGCATTGATATAGGATGGGGGAGACCTGGCTGAATGAGACTACATGCGAAAGGGTTTAGGAGTCCTAGTAGACCACAAGTTGAACATGAGTCAACAGTGTGATGCGGCAGCTAAAAAGGCCAATGCGATTTTGGGCTGCATCAATAGAAGTATAGTGTCTAGATCAAGGGAAGTCATAGTGCCGCTCTATTCTGCCTTGGTCAGACCTCACCTAGAATACTGTGTCCAGTTCTGGGCACCACAATTCAAAAAGGATATGGACAAATTGGAGCGTGTCCAAAGAAGGGCCACTAAAATGGTGAAAGGTCTGGAAACGATGCCTTATGAGGAAAGACTTAGGGAGCTGGGTATGTTTAGCCTGGAAAAAAGACGGTTAAGAGGCGATATGATAGCCCTGTTTAAGTATTTGAAGGGGTGTCACGTTGAGGATGGAGCAGGGTTGTTTTCTGCTGCTCCAGAGACTGGAACACGGAGCAATGGATGCAAGCTCCAGGAACAGAGATTCCACCTCAACATTAGGAGGAACTTTTTGACAGTAAGAGCTGTTCGGCAGTGGAACGCACTCCCTTGGAGCGTGGTGGGGTCTCCTTCCTTGGAGGTCTTTAAACAGAGGCTGGATGGCCATCTGTCAGGGATGCTTTGATTGTGATTTCCTGCATGGCAGGGGGTTGGACTGGATGGCCCTCGTGGTCTCTTCCAACTCTGCAATTCTATGATTCTATAAGTGAAACTGTGGATACCAAATCCACAGATACAGGGGTCAACCTGTATTTTTAGAATGAGGAATAAAATGCTTAAGACAGGGTTTTCATGTATTTACTCTCCTAAAATTATCTCTAAAAATTACGTAACGGGAAGACTTTTATGTAAGACTTCATAAACTTTGCAATTCCTGGTCTTGGTTTCCTTTTCTCTGTTCTTATTATGGGCTATATGTCTGCTTAACACTATGGAGGACTAAAGGTGACAACACTGTTGTTGAGGTTTGTTTGTTTGTTTGTTTGACGGTAGAACCTTGGTATCCACTAGGATTTGGTTCCAGGACCTGCCCATGGATACTAAACCCATGGATGCTCAAGTCCCATTATATACAATAGCATCCCTTATATAAAATGGCCAACAGCAAGGATTGCTTTTTGCATTTCCCCCCTGCCCCAATATTTTCAAGCTATTGTTGTTTTAATCCATAGCTATAGAGGGCTTTGGCTTACTTCTCAAATGGGCAAAACCAAAGAGATTTCTTATAGTCCAGGACCTTGTCACTCCATCTGTAATGATTTTTTTTAAAAAAATATAAATTTTAATACCAAACTAGGTTATACTGTATATAGCACATTGTCTGTCCATTAGAGAGGTTAAATTTGTGTAAGTTTTGAGGCCTTGGGGGCGGGGGGGGGAGCGGGAATCCTTTGCCAAAACCACCATACATTTTCAGAAAAATATTTAAAAAATCAATACAGGTCTCTCTCTCACACACACTGTCCATGGAACCAATATACACAGTTTCCATTATCCACAGTTGAAAAAAATAGGGACATATACAATAGACGCACACTGGAAAATGCCTAGAGAGGTGTCCTAACAATAATTGCTAGGTCCTCCAATGCAACTCCATGGCATGTTTATACTAGAATTCCTTTATTTCAATAGGATTTGCAATTCTCCATGGTTTCACTTATAATGGTAACTCCAGGAACATATCCCCACAGATACGGGGAGGGCAGGGCGTGAAATGTATTAGCAGTTGGAGAATAAAATCACATTGTCACTTCAGCAACATAAAATGCATTGGCTAAGATACTGCATTAAGGAGTTGTAGCATAAGGTGGAACTACACTAAGTCTCCTGTCTGTTCTCCCTGAAAACTCACCTTTTTTCATGCTGCCTCTACCCGGACACTACCATGTGTAGTGCCTGGTATAGAGTGTGGGACAGCCGTAAAACCTTTGGCTATGTGACTCCAGCCAGATGCAGAATCATAGAATCATAGAGTTGGAAGAGACTCCAAGGGCCATCCAGTCCAACCCCCTGCTCAAGTCACAAACACAACCAACACACAATCAAACCATTCCCGACAGATGGCCATCCAGCCTCTGTTTAAAAACCTCCAAAGAAGGAGACTCCAACACACTACGAGGCAGTGCATTCTACTTCCGAACAGCTGTTACTGATCACCCAGACCCAAGACCTCTGAAGGGACAGAGAGAGGCTGGATGGCAATCTGTCGGGGATGCTTTGATCAAGATTTCCTGCGTGGCGGGGGGGCTGGACTGGATGGCCCTCGTGGTCTCTTCCAACTCTGCAATTCTATGATTCTATGATCCCTAGGAGGACACCCAGGATGTCTTCATCATTGTGCATCTAGCTATAGGGTCATAATCAGATGGTTCTCAACTGTCCTCCACTCTCTACCGGCCATGTCAGAAGGAGAACAGCATGTAAAAGGTAGATTTTCAGGGGAGTTTGGACACTGTGCAAATGAGATAGTAAATTCTGACCTCCGCAGATCTTCCCTCCATTCCAACTGCCACTTGCTGTGGCTTCTGAGGGAGAGACGAACAAGCAGGCGCAGCTCCATTGTGCCTTGGCCCTAGGGGGTGGTGAGAATCCATCCCTCCCTCTTCCAATTGCCATGGCTCTGGCTCCTGAGGGAGAGAAGAGCAGCCAGGCACAGCTCTATCTTGCCTGAGTCTCCGCAGCTGGTGAGAGGCCCTGCTTCCATTCCAACTGCCATTGCCCTGGCCTCAGAGAGAGAGAAGAGCAGCCATACACAGTTCCACCATGCCTTGGCCTAGAAGTAGATTAAAGGCCCTCCTGCCATCCCAACTGCCTCTGCCCTGGCCTCGGAGGGAGAGAAGAAGAGCAGGGCAGAGCTTCATCATGCCAGGGCTCAGAAGCAGATAAAAGGCCTTTCCTCCATCCCAACTGCCCCTGCCCTGGCCTCAGAGGGAGAGAAGAAGAGGCAAGCAAAGCTCCATCATGGAGGTCTTTAAACAGAGGCTGGATGACCATCTGTTGGGGATGCTTTGATCGTGATTTCCTGCATGGCAGGGGGTTGGACTGGATGGCCCTTGTGGTCTCTTCCAACTCTGCAATTCTATGATTCTATGGCTCGGCCCAAAAGCAGATGCAAGGTCCTCCCACCATCCCAACTGCCCCTGCCCTGGCCTCAGAAGGAGAGAAGAAGAGGCAGGCAGAGCTCCATCATGGCTCGGCTCAAAAGCAGATGCAAGGTCCTCCCGCCATCCCAATTGCCCCTGCCCTGGCCTTGGAGGGAGAGAAGAGCATTTAGCATCTGCTAGGCTTAACCCCTTTCCCCACTGCCACCCCTTTTTCCTTGTGTGTCCTGTCTTATTCAGAATCATAGAATCATAGAGTTGGAAGAGACCACAAAGCCGTCCAGTCCAACCCCTGCCATATCATAACATATGGGGATCTATGGCATAATGTCAGCCAGTGGAGTTACTGATGCACTGCGGACTCATGCACAATGGGCACCAATACACATTTGGCCACTTCCCAATATACTGGCTAGGAAGTGCCAGAGTACAACAGGAGTGCCCAATACATACCAGAAGTGCTCATCGAAGCACTCTTGCTGGTGCCCAAATTTACATCTTCATAAATCACTAATAGGGTTTCATTAAGGTTCTGCAACCTAGTTATGGAGACATAAAGTTAGGCACCATTGACCGCGATGTAAAATATAGGCCTATAGTCCACAATCCTTTCCTCTCTAAAATTTTAGGAGGGGAAAGCCTTGGGAAAAAACATTTTTAATGACTTTTTCATATTTATTTTTCAAGGTCGTCACACTTCTACTGCTCCTGAAGTAACAAAGTGACTTTCAGTCTGTGAAGGATGCAAATATCTTATTCTTTTACTTTTTTCTGAAAACCTGGGGTTTTTCCACTATGGTGTCAAAATTTCCAGAAATTTGGGATTTCTACATCTAGAAGTAGAGCTGGTGAAGGAGATCTGGGAGTTGAAATGCAGAAGCCTCACTGAGATAGGAAAGGGGGGGTGGTATTTTCTAAGTACAGATCACCCTCCCCCCCCCACATCTGTAGCGAATATGTTCCTGGACTTACTCTTTATAAATGAAACCACAAGTAATAGCAAACCCTATTAAAATAAAGCACTTCCTGTACAAATATACCACAGAGTCTGTTAGGAGAACTTAGTGATTCCTAGAGAGGATGCCTTTCTAGGCGTTTTCCAGCATGACTGTATGGTATGCGTCCCTGTCTTTTTAGCCATGGATTACTGAAACTGCAGAAATACACGAGGAAACCAGTATTCTTAAAAGTACTATCCCATCCCCAACCACCCTGCTCCGATTCAAAACCAGAGCCTGGAAAGCTACTTTTTAAAAGTACAGTAATTCATTCCTGTTAATCCGTTTCATTAAAAAAATCATTGACATTAGTTGTCACAGTGTTTAAAAAAAAACTGGCTCCATTGCTATTACTGTTTTATTACTTTTAGTTGACTTTGCAGTGTCACCTAGTGAAACTAAGTAATAGATAGCTGCAACCTGACTTTTCCCCCACTAGCATTTAGCTAAATTAGTCACACAATGTCAACAATTGGCACAGACTTTACTAAACACCTTCCTGATTTTATTGCATTTTAACACATTTTATTACTGGTGTGAGCTGCTTTTAGCTACTCTGAGTGGTGTGGGAATACTAGAAGGACAGGGTAGACTTTTTGTTGAAATAAAACATAGTGGCTATGCTGGTTGGGACTCCCAGGAATCAAAGTCCACCAGCATCTGGCGGGCCAAAGGTTCCCTATCCACAGTCTGTATGATAGAGGTGAGAAAGCAGCGGCATTTTACAGACCAGTTCAGAACTAGACAGTGAGCGGTGGCATGTTTAGCAAATACCTGAGGGGTTTTCTGCCCACCACATCCACTTTTGCAACCAGTTTTTGGAAGATAACCTTTATCAATTGAGGAAGTATAGCAAGGTTGGAGAGCCAGCATGGGCAGTGACTTCAGTGTTGACGATGGAAAACGAATGTTCAAATCCCTGCTCAGCCCTGGAAATGCCCTGTGTAACTTTGGGCAAACACACTCAGCCTCAGAAGAAGGTAAAGGCAAACCCCCACCACCCTCTGAATAAATGCTGAGATACAGCACGGTGTAAGGCTTTGAGAGTTGGACCACTCCAGGGTTCAAATCCCCACTCAGCCAAAGAAACCCACTGGGTGGTCTTGGGAAAGTCCCACTCTCTGCGCAGTCTCAGAGGAATGCAAATGCCAAATCCTCACTGAAGAAATCTTGCCAAGAAAACCTTATGAGCAGCAGTGTGGGGCAGTGGTTTGAGACTAGGACTCTGGGAGATATGGGTTCAAATCTCCACTCAGCCACAGAAACCCACTGGGTGACCTTAGGCAAGTCACAGCCTCAGAGGACAGCAACAGTAACCCCCTCTGAATAAATCTTGAACCCGTGATAAGTTCACCTTTGGTTCACTCTAGGCTTGCCATAAATCGGAAATGACTTGAAGGCACACAGCAACAAAAGCAAGGCTTCCGAGAATGGAAAATTCCCATAGTAGAATTATAGTTGTCCAGTGTTCAAAATCAAATGCCTGCCCTTTAAAAGCACAGTTTAGAAACCATGACTCTTAGGACTTTATCAGACACACTAAATACAGTGTCAAAAGGATGCCACATAATCGTGAAAGGGCACGCAGCTCAGACGACGTCACCCTTTTGCAATTAAAAACAGCCCCAAACCTGTACCTTTTAATTGACAGCTTAAGCCGCCAATAGATTTCCCTGCCGATTTTTTGCCGGCATTGCCACCCTTTAAATCTCATACTTACCCCCACAATGGCCAGACAGGCCAGAACACTTCCAGGTCAGATCGGGAAATCCAGGTAAGTGACGAACTTTTTTTTACCCTCCCCTGGGTTACTTGGAGGTTTTTTAGTGTGTGTGTGCATATTTAACATTTTGACAATTATTTTTGTTTTCATTTTTAAATTTCCCATACAATGAAATCACGCAGGATTTCAAAAAAGGAAGTGAACGAAGCTCTGCTCACTTCTTTTTTATTACCGGAGGAGGCTTTGCCAGGAAAGGAGGTAAGTTGGGGGGGAGCGCTCTTTTGCCGGCATAAAAATTGATTTTTTTATGCCAACAAAAGAACGTTTCAAGGGGGACGTCTGATAAAGTCATTATAGTACAGGTCAGCCTTCCCCAACTAGGCACCCCTCAGATATACTGAATTACAACTCCCATCACTCCCAGCCATCGTGGCCAACAGAAGATGTAAGGCTCTGTTCTTTCTCCATCACTTTCTTTTGATGTCTCTGTCAACTGATGTCTCAATTAATAATACTCATATTTCTAATTCTACAGAGAAATTACAAGTGAATGGCTAAAGGTCTGTGTAAATGTCCAGCCACATAAATTAAGAAAATCCTTTTGCTGGCACACAGAGGATTTATTCCTATCTTTTTTCCTCATCCAGAGGCAAACAGGAATTTGTAAGGCAGTTTTCAAAATATTCACCTCCAGAGAATTTATTTCAAATTGTGGTTCTGTACAACTGGCAGCAAATTAATTGCAACTTTTAGCCTTTTAAAATTTAGAGATACTGGATGCATGACAATTTTCAGAAAAGAAAACAAGCTGCCAAGCAGTAAATGTGCTTCTGCCCCAGGGGATTCTGGAAGCTGTAATCCAAAAAAGCAGTTTTTTCATCTCAGTCCCCATTTTTCCCCTCGAGGCAAGGGTCAGTGGCAAATACAAGCCTCAGCCAAGCACCCAAACCAGCCAAAATGTGTACACTCCTCTGTGTGCCATTCAGAAAACTGCAGACTTTCCTGAACATAGTTTGGGGAAAAAATTCCCACAGGTATCAGGAAAACAAGTCCACCAAAATACATCATATTTCAAAGGTATACATATCTGTGCACTTCCTTTTACCTTGTACTGGGTAATGTTCTGCAGATGAGGGAAATGCAAAGTGGACACAAACTGATGGACGTATTTGCTGTTGAGGCCATCTTTGTATATGCTCTCAGTGATGATCTTGCTGACAAAGTTTTTTCCAGTGCCAGTCCAGCCATGCAAGGAAAGGGTCAGGGGCTTCTTGGGGTTGGAATTATTCAAAAACCCAGTGACTGCTTTCACAATCACCTTCGTCGCCAGATGCTGCCCAAAGAGCTTCTTGTCCAAGTCCTCCTGAAGCACTGGAGGGTGGGGGGAACCAGAGAGGAGAAAATAAGAGGAGCAACCAATTGATCAGCAGACAAAAGAGTATGGTGGAAACATAAACTCTGTGTAAGGGCATTCATATTTTTAGCGTGCCACTTCCAGAGGGACCAGGATGAGCATACATAAAATCACCACTACAAACAGGGGTGAATCCAAAAGAAGACATCCCCCAGGAATTTATAAAATAAAGACCAGGACCACTGTAACTTCATGGTCATTTCTCCCTTACTCCTCAGGTACAGCACATCTCCTTTACCCAAATCACAAGGTGTGAGTAGGATGTAAGAAACAGTAAGAGTCCCATCAACATACCCTGTTTGGTAGGGCCACCCTTCCTTAAGAAAACCCCAGACATCCACTGTATGAACCTCCTCCATATATCCAAAGTCTTTCCCCCTTCACTAATCTCATAATCTCCTTGGTGCAAAATCAATGGCTAGAAAGAATCCTTCCAGTTCCACTCAACTTTTAGTTCTTTCTCTTTCTCCTCTTCAAATACAAACGCTAAGACTCTATTCAGCTTCGAGGCTATGGAGGACTTGGTCACCTGTCTCCTCTCCTTTCAGAGGGAGCTGGCCTCCTGGTAGGGCTTGGTTGGTCAAATTTGACCCACAAACTAGAGGATCCCCATCCTTAAACTAAAATATATCAGGTGTGGAAGAGAAACCTCTTTTTCATGTACAGTCAGAACCCAGTATCCACAGGGGTTTGGTTCCCAAGACTTACTGTGGATACCAGAACCATGAACCTTATTAAAATAAAGGATTTCTGATACAAACATACCACATAGTTCTGTTGGAGGACCTAGCGATTTCTAGAGAGGACACCTCTTTAGACATTTTCCAACATGGCTCTGTGTGTCCCTATTTTTTCAGCTGCGGATAACTGAAACCGCAGATACAATAATAATAATAATAATATTTATTTTTACCCCGCCCCTCTGTTAAAAACAATCGGGGCAGCTTACAACAATTAAAATACAACAATGCTGACTAAAATCCCTAAGCACCATCCACTCCCACCCTCCCCCATAAAAAGATATTAAACTAGTATAAAATTTAAAACCACCTAAACTAAAATCACATACAGGTGTCTGACTGTACAGGAAAAAAAAACAAGAGTTGTACAACACTGTAACATTACTAAAAGTATGCAAGGCTTCTCACAATGGAAGACATTTACTCTTCTGGATAAGTGAGTTCCCAAACTTCTCTTACACTCCAGCGTTTTCAAGAAAGTTATATAGTTAACAGGTTCTCAGTGACTAGAGGCCCCCTGGGGTATGAAACATCCTTTGCCACTAATCCAATGCCTAAAATCCCTGACTAGAGGCCTTGAATGCACTTCACCACTCCCCAAAGAAATACCTAAAAGCAAATAATTGCATAGGTTTTCTGTGATTTTCTTCCAGGCTGTGAGGCCGTGTTTTGGAAGAGTTTATTCCTGACGTTTCACCTGCATCCGTGGCTGGCATCTTCAGAGAATGGTTGGTAAGTGTGTGTGTGGGATTTATATACTATGAACCCCTGTTGGGGAGGATATGTAAATTTGTGTATTTGAATGGCTAGTTCCTAGGGTGGGAGGATATGCAAGGACGATTAGTGTCTGTTTGGCTAATGGTCCATTATCTGTTCGAAATCTCCCTGTCCCTGGGTGGAGTTCATCTGCATGTGCTGAGTTTTGATTTTGGTGTTTTTCAGGACTGGTAGCCAAACTTTGTTTACTTTTACGGCAGGTACTATTGTGGTAGGGACACCTCCCTCTCGGAGAGCAGATGCCCACTGAATGTGTTCTGAGAAAACCATCCCTCTCAGTACCACACGCTGCATAATAGCAAGTACGTTTCCCAGGGTGAGAGATTATACAGGAAAGAGAATGAATCACTTTGTGACTTTCAAGTACTATCTCTTACAATCCACTCTCCTGTACACATGGGGATACGGTCATAGAGACAAGTAAAAAAGATTTTTTTTCTTCTCTTAACAGTTGTGGTTCAGCCTTGCTGACAACTGGTTGGTCACTGTGTGAATCATAGAATTGGAAGAGACCCCAAGAGCCATCTAATCCAACCCCATTCTGCCCTGCAGGAATACCCAATCAAAGCACTCCCGACAGATGGCCATCCAGCCTCTGTTTAAAAACCTCCAAAGAAGGAGACCCCACCACACTCCCAGGCAGTGTCTTCCACTTCCGAACAGCTCTTACTGTCAGGCAGTTCTTCCTAATGTTTAGGTGGAACCTCTTTTTCTGTAGTTTGAACCCATTGCTCCGTGTCCTAGTCTCTGGAGCAGCAGAAAACAAGCTTGCTCCATCCTCAGTATGACATCCTTTCAAATATTTAAACATGGCTATCATGTCACCTCTCAACCTTCTCTTCTCCACACTAAACATGCCCAGCTCCATAAGCTGCTCCTCATAGGGCATCATGGCTTCCAGACCTCACACCATTTTGGTCACCCTCCTCTGGACACTTTCCAGCTTCTCAATATCCTTCCTGAATTGTGATACCCAGAACTGGACACAGTCTTCCAGGTGAGGTCTGACCAAAGCAGAATACAGTTGTCCCTCTGTATCCACGGATTTGGTATCCACAGATTTGGTATCCACGGATTTAAGTATTCACGGCTTGAAAATATTCTTTAAAAAATAATCATCCAAAAAGCAAACCTTGATTTTGCCATCTTATATAAGGGACACAATTTTGCTATGCCATTGCATCTAATGGGCCTTGAGTATTCACGGATTTTGGTATCTACGGGGGGGTCCTGGAACCAAACCCCAGTGAATATGAAGGGACAACTGTATTCTTAAAATAATAATAATCCAAAAAGCAAACTTTGATTTTGCCATTTGATATAAGAGACACCATTTTGCTTTGCCATTGCATATCATGGGACTTGAGTATTCACGGATTTTGGTATCCACGAAAGGGGGTCCTGGAACCAAACCCCAGCAAACATGAAGGGGCAACTGTACAGTGGCACTATTACTTAGACTCATAGAATCATAGAGTTGGGAGAGACCACAAGGGCCATCTAGTCCAACCCCTTTCTGCCATGCAGGAACACACAATCAAAGCACTCCCAACAGATGGCCATGCAGTCTCTGCTTAAAAACCTCGAAAGAAAGAGACTCCACCACATTCCAAGACAGAATTAGCACGGTAGAGTTGGAAGGGACCTCCAAGGGCCATCTAGTCCAGCCCCCAGCCATGTAGGAACACACAATCAAAGCATTCTCAACTGATGGCCATCCAGCCTCTGCTTAAAAACCTCCAAAGAAGGAGACTCCGCCACACTCCCAGGCACTGTATTCCACTGCCGAATAGCTCTTACCATCAGGAAGTTCTTCCTACTTCCCTTGATCTAGACCCTATACTCCTATTGATGCAGCCTAGAATCGCATTGGCTCTTTGAGCTGCTGCATCACACTGCTGGCTCATGTTCATTGTTCAGAAAATTTAAAGGGGGAGCCACAGTCTTAGAAAGGGACTCTCCCCATCTTCTGCTACCCACCTGTACCTGCCCTGCCCTACCGTACCCCTCTGACGTCAGAGCATCCATTTCCCCCAAGGTGACGTCACGACAGCCCCTCCCCCTCCCGTGACGTCACAGCCTCCGACCAACCGCCCCCTCCGCCTGTTAACTACCTGCCCCGGCGCGGGGCCCCGGCCTCTCGAGGCAGCACTCGGCGAAGAGGCAGTAGAGCCTCGGGTAGGAGATGAAGCCGGTGAGGGCGGAGGCGGCGGCCCCGGCCAGCGCCAGGCTCAGGCTGAGGGGCTCCACCGCCTCAGCCGCCGGGCCCAACTGCAACAGCGCCAAGGCGGCCAAGGCCAGCAGCGCCTCTCGGTGAAGCTTCATCGCCGGCCCCGGCCAGCTCCCTTGGCCGAGTTTTTACCTCAGAGCGGGCACTTCCGCTTCCTCGAAAGAACCGCTTCCGGTCCCATGGGCGCCATTTTTGTACCGGGCAAGAGTAAGGGAAGGGCGGAACACCGGTGGCCGCAGGGATTGGTCCTCGAGCGGTCGGAGGGGCGTGGCCTACATTATCCCCGCCCCTTACTGTCTTTTTCATTTCAACAGCTGATAGAGCAGCAAAGTTAAGGCGGCGGGGTGATCCAGTAAGTTGTCCCTCCGTATCCACGGATTTGGTATCCGCGGATTTAAGTATTTTTTATTATTTAGTTATTTAGACCCCGCTCTTCAGCCACAAGGGTATCAGAGCGGCTTACTTTATTATTATTATTATTATTATTATTATTATTTTAGTTATTTATACCCCACTCTTCAGCCACAAGGCTATCAGAGCCGCTTACAAATTGTTTTAAGCAATAGCTATTTACACATCTACACTGCATTAAACAGTTTCCAATGTGTGTTAGCTATTTATTTATTTAAATATTTAATAAATTCCTGAATCTTCGTTTGCAAAGAAAAGCCAGAGAATAATAAATAATAATAAAATGTATTTCTAATCCCACCCCTCTGCAATGCAATCAGGTGGCTTACAATATATAAACTCCATAATTACAATACCCTAGCCCACCCACCCCTTAAAATAATATTAAATTATAAAGGATTAAAAACATGTAATAATTAAAAATATATTAAATTAGGAAAAAAATTAAAACACAATAATTAAAAAAAATAGGTATTTATAACCCGCTCTTCAGCCACAAGGCTATCAGAGTGGCTTACAAATTGTTTTAAGCAATAGCTATTTACACATCTACACTGCATTAAACAGTTTCCAGTGTGTGTTAGCTTTTTATTTATTTATTTAAATTTTTATTTAATAAATTCCTGAATCTTCGTTTGCAAAGAAAAGCCAGAGAATAATAAATAATAATAAAATGTATTTCTAATCCCACCCCTCTGCAATGCAATCAGGTGGCTTACAATATATAAACTCCATAATTACAACACCCTAGCCCACCCACCCCTTTAAAAAAATATATTAAATTATAAAGGATTAAAAACATACAATAATTAAAAATATATTAAATTAGAAAAAAAATTGAAACATACAATAATTAAAAAATATTTAGGTATTTATACCCCACTCTTCAGCCACAAAGGCTATTGAGCGGCTTACAAATTGTTAAGTAATAGCAATTTACACATCTATGCTGCATTAAGCAGTTTCCAATGTGTATTAGCTAATTGCCCCCACAAAATTTTTGAAATATTAGAAATATTAAAAATAATGTTTTTTAAATTACAGTAATGTTTTTTAAATATTAATATTAAATATTAAAGTATTAGAAATTGGCACTGATATACAGTATTTGCAAGCTAGCAAAAGTAAGAGGAAAAAGGTATAAAGTCTTGGCTTTTGGTTAGTTCACTGTCCCTGAGAAAGTACCATATCTGCACAGATATATTTTGTAAAGGCCTGAGTCTTTGCTTTTTTTTTCTATCTGAAATAAATCTCCTGTTATCAAGGAAAAAAAATTCTTAAAAAAAATAACATCCAAAAAGCAAACCTTGATTTGGCCATCTTCTATAAAGGGGCACCATTTTGCTCTGCCATTGCATATAATGGGACTTGAGTATTCAGGGATTTTGGTATCCGCGGGGATCCTGGAACCACACCCCAGCAAATATGAAGAGACAACTGTACACGGGAGGAAATCCTTTGGCAAAAGTTCCTTTTTTGGACTGTAATTCCCAGAATTCCCAGCACAGTGGTTCTTAACCTTTTCTTTACAAGGGAATCCCTTTAAATATATTTTGTTGCCGTGGGCCCCCAAGACTTAACTCAAGATTTAAAACCCTAAAAAATAATAATGCAGTAGGACCCCTGTATCCACTGGGAGTTGGTTCTGGTGTGTGTGTGTGTGGATACCAAAAACCATGGTTAATAGTGAACGCTATTTAAAATAATGGGACTTCCGGTTTAAAAGACTATAGAGTTGCCTTGGAGGACTAGAAAATGGCTAGAGAGGACACATTTTCTAGGGAGACTCTATGGTAGGTATGCTGTTTTTTGTCCCGTGGATAACTGAATCAGTCGATAAATGAATCAGTGGATACGGAGGTCCTACTGTAGTAATAATAATAGTAATAAAACAATTACACCATCCATTAAACCCTCCCTAAGGAGCACTAGAAGAAGGAAGACTTTTCTCCTGCTTCTTTCTGCAAGTCTGGGGCTGGAGCAGATTGAATGGCAATGTGCAGGCCAAGCCAGCCAGCCAGCCTTTGCCTTGGCTTCTGTCAAAGTGCTGTTGCTTAACAATTTCGAAGCTGCTCTGAGAGCCTTTGTGGCTGAAGATGGGATATAAATACCCAAATAAATAAATAAATAAAGCCTTCACGGACTCCGTGTGAGGACATCGCGGACCCCTGGGGGTCCCTGAACCACAGGTAAAGAACCTCTGCCATCACATGGGATGGCTGCTGTGAAAGTCAGAGAAAGGGTAACTTGTTTTGACCTAAAGAGATTAGGAGGAGGAACAGAATCCTGCAAGTTGTCATCCCCAAAAAGTAACTTTTCCAAACTCTGGGCTCCTAAACACATTTGGGATTGGCCTTGTAAGATTTTGCCTACGACACATGCTAATATGGGTACAAGACAGGCTTTAACTGACCAGTTTAGTGCAATCCTATGGGTGTCTATTCAGATATAAATCCCACTAGATCCAGGTAGAACCTGTATAGGGTTGCAGCCTGTGCCAGATTTATGATGGCAATAATTTTGGAAACTGTTCTACACAAGGTACCCAGCTGCAAAAGAACATAGAACATTAGAGTCTACATGGCCTCTACACTTTCAGTTTGTCACAATTGTGCATATTATTTAATTTTAAATCCTCTGACCTCCTTTGCATTGAGGCTATACAGTTGTCCCTTCATATTCTCTGTGGTTTGGTTCCAGGAACCCCTGTGGATACCAAAATCTGTGAATACTCAAGTCCCCTTATATGCAATGGCATAGCAAAATGGTGTCCCTTATAGAAGATGGCAAAATCAAGGTCTGCTTTTTGGATTATTATTTTTTAAAGAATATTTTCAAGCCGTGAATACTTACATCTGCCGATACCAAATCCATGGATGTGGAGGGACAACTGTACTACTCTCAAAACTTTGTTAACCTTCAGTAAACAAACTTCAAATGGAGAACCCGAGTTAAACCTTATCAAGAATTGAAGGTTTATATTCTTCATTAAATTTTAAATTTATATTTGTTTAATATCTTTTTTATGGGGGAGGGTGGGGGTGGGTGGTGTTTTTTGGATTTTTATCTGTATTGTATTTTAATTTTTGTAAGCCGCCCCGATTCTTTTAACAGAGGGGCGGGGTATAAATAAATATTATTATTATTATTATTATAAGGTCCATTACTTGCAGCTTCTGCTGAGACAACAGCATTTTATCCTGCTAGAGATGTCTATTAACAATAACGTCTGAGGCTTAAACTACTTTGAGGACAGCCGCTGCAATGATTATGCATGCACCTGAGCTTTAATATAATGATCATTCTCTAACCTCATAGCTTTTTCCCTCTCATTATATCCATGTGCATTTCTAGGATGGAGGACCATCGCCTCCCCAAAATAGCACTCTACGATGAACTCGCCACGGGTCAGCGTAAGAGGGGCGCTGCAAAAAAGCGATACAAGGACTCCCTGAAACAACTTCTTAGGCTCAGCCAAATTGATCACCAACAATGGTCCTCCCTGGCCTCACATCAGGAGGCATCGAGACGCACTATCCACAATGCTGCAGCCTTATTTGAGAACTCACGCCGAACAAGTCTTGAAGAGAAACGACAACGCAGAAAGAATCACAACCTGGAAACATCACCCAAGGAGACCTTCTGCTGTGCTTTCTGCAACCGGACTTGTTTATCTCGGATTGGCCTTTTTAGTCATCAGCGCACTTGCAGAAAGCGCGGGATGAGTCCTTCCTGAATCTTCGTTTGCGAAGAAAAGCCAAAGAGATATCCATGTGCATGTAAATATATCTGCCATCTCTAATTGGTCAGTGAAACCCTATGTCTTAATAAAAGTGTTAAAGCTTTGAAGGTGATGCAACACACTTATTATCTTATAGAGCAGTCTTTCTCAACCTTTTTATCCTGGAGGAACCCTTGAAATAATTTCCAGGTCTCAGGGAACCCCTGCATAAACATTATTCTATATACTCCCTCGGAGCGTGATGGGGTCTCCTTCTTTGGAGGTCTTTAAACCGAGGCTGGATGGCCATCTGTCAGGGATGCTTTGATCAAGATTTCCTGCATGGCAGAATGGGGTTGGACTGGATGGCCCTTGGGGTCTCTTCCAATTCTACAATCCTATGATTCTACTGCTATTGCTTTCCCCCTACAATCACAACCTCTTGGGGAACCCTAGGCTTCCAGGGAACCCTGGTTGAGAAACACTGGTAATAATAATAATAATAATAAAATTTTATTTCTATCCCGCCCCTCTGCAACGCAATCGGGGCGGCTTACAATATAAAAACTCCATAGTCACAGTACCCTAGCCCACCCATTCACTTGGTATAGAGAAACAAGATGTCTTTGCTAGTACTTGGGGTCTGTGCATGTGTATTATGTGCCTTCAAGTCATTTCTGACTTATGGCAACCCTATCACAGGGCTTTCTTTGCAACCTTTGTTGTGGAGGTGGTTACCATTGCCTGCCTTGGATAGACTGTGATTTGCTTAAGACCATCCACTAGGTCTCCTGTATTATTATTACAAGTAATGACTCTTTCGCATCCAATCAGAATTGTTAGATGTTCAGGAAAAACACTTTCAAGGACTGAACACAAGAAAATACCGAAATAGGTCTCAATGGTTGTTCAGTCCCTGAGTGGCAAACCCTTTTGGCTTCAGTGTTGTTTCTTCTCCACAGTACTTTCTGTTACTCTTTGGCCAGATTCCTGCTGCTGTGTTACACATGTGTAAGATCCTACATGGAAGATGTTGAACATTTTTCTCTGATGAACAATCACATGTAAGACTGTAGAAGTAGAGCTGCGCACGAATGCACAAGGTGCATGTGGTAGTACCATGTACCACATGGTACATGTGGTGTTTTGGTGAACATTGCTATTCATTGCCGAATAACACTGCTATTCAATACAAATGTCATGTTAACTCTGCATATAGAGATTTATACAATGCAACCCCAGTGTGGTTTGAGTACTGGACTATGACTCCAGGAAACCAAGATTAAAGTCCCCACTTGGCCATGTAAATTCCCTCTGTACAAACCAAGAAAACCTTTGCCAAGAAAACCCTTGTGATAGGGTCGCCATAAGTCAGGAACCACTTGTAGGCACACACCAAAGAAAGGCAGTGTGGTGTAGTGGTTGAGCAGTGGACTATTATTCCAGAATTTTAAAACATCATTCAAGGCCAGTCTCTTCCAGCAGGCCTATCCTGATGATTTTTAAATTATAAATTTTAAATTATGAATTTTAAACAATGGATTGTTCAATATGTACCAGTCTTGTATGTTCTAATGTTACATGCTTTAACTGATGTTGTGAGTTGTATTTTAATCTGTTGCTCTTCCCTGCCTCGATCCATGGGAAGAGGCAGGTAAAAAATAAACATTAGTAGTGGGTGACTTGAAGGCAAACACATACATGCTTGTGTTGTACTTTAGAGCAACCACGCACCCAGACACACAGAAAAGCCAGACACAAGTTTAGCCTGTTGTAAGGAATTACGTGTCTGCAGGGAGCTCATGTTTTTCAACCAACGTTGCTCTCAGAAACAGCACTCCAGGAAAGGTTAAATGATAGAAAAATTATGCATTATTTGCAACTCCAGACAAAATGTGTGTGTGTGTGTGTGTGTGTGTGTGTGCACGCCTTCAATTCACCTGTCGACTTATGGAAACACCATGAATTTCCTAGGGTTTTCTTAGGTAAGGAAGAGTCAGAGGTGGTTTTCCCAGTTCCTTCCTCTGAAATAGGGCCTACAGTACCTGGTATTTATTGGTGGTATCCCATCCTAGTCCTAAACAGGCCTGACCCTGCTTTGCTTTTCAGATCAAACAGGATTTGGTGCCTTTAGATCTACCCAGACAAAATATCATGATAGCCTTTTTCCCCCAAGAGCATGAAAAGCATTCTAAATATAAAAGAGTACTTTTAGACCAGAATTTCCAATATACCTTTCCAAATGTTTTCACCATGCTAAACTCTGTGCTTTGTCTCATTCCACATAATGCAACAATAAGAGCAGAATGCTACACATAAAATATGTGTTTCAGTCTCATTGAAGGTATCCCTGCTAAACACTGCTCCTGATGTTTTTAAAATGCATTTTTATGTTCCTTTCATACATGGGGTGGGCGAATGTTTACTCCTGCTTCCAAGGTCTTCTTCCACATTTAATAAAAACAGACCACTCAACTGCCAGTTTAAAAAGCCTTCTGTATTTCAGTACAGACATACCTCAATCAAGAGAAGACAACATTCTGATTACTGTCTTATTGACAGCTGCACATAAACCTTCACTTGATGCTTGTCGAACTGCCGTTGG
Source organism: Gambelia wislizenii (assembly GCA_030847615.1). NCBI lineage: Eukaryota > Metazoa > Chordata > Lepidosauria > Squamata > Crotaphytidae > Gambelia > Gambelia wislizenii. The sequence continues at coordinate 16,832,968 of JAUMIR010000014.1, read as the reverse complement.
CAAACTTTTGCTCTTACCCTGAACACTGAAAAGATGAGTGATGTTGTCACTCACCAATAATTTTTTTAAGTTAACTGTAAAAGCTTTGTCCTGTATTTGAATGTATAATTGTTTCTGTAGAAACATATGAGAGAAATGAAAAAGACCAATAGCCTCAATCTAATTATGAGTCCCAGCAAGACTAGGCCTATAGAATCAATGGAACTTTGCACCTTGACTGACCACATTCTGAGTCCATGGGTCTATTTTTGTTGGGACTCACACCTGGGATTTAAGCCTATGTCTTCAAGCCATCTTCTGTTCACACTAAAAAAGAAAAAAGTCACACAGTAGGTAAGCCAAAACTGCAAACGGAAAAAGTTCATAATGCATCTATCCCAAAATGCAAAGAGAGAAAACACCCAACACACTAATTTCTGCTCTCTCCCAATCACCAGTCGGGAGTCTTCTGTTCTTTAGGAGACTCAAAGTCAAGAAGAGAGTCCAAAAATGGCACAGTGGAGAGGTTCGCCCATTCTACGTGCGGTTCAACGTCTGGAAGATTCGAGAAATTTGTAACATGACAGGCCCCGTTTCTGGATCATTCATCCACTGAGTGCTGTTTAAGGGGTTTTCAAGCATATCTTCAAAGGCTGCCAGAGAAAGGAAGAGGGGGGAAATATACCATAAGTGACTGTGGCATACAAGGAAACCTTGAGCATTAGCCACAACTTGCAGAGGACACATCTCAAAGGAAACATTGATTTATAGAATCTTTGAGCTGGAAGGGGCTGCAAAGGCCATCTAGTCCAACCCCTGCAAGCACTCTTTGAGAGATGCCCATCAAACCTCTGTTTGTATTCTAGTCTCTGAAGCAGCAGGAAACAAGCTGTTCCATCTTCTAAATGACATTCCTAATGCCGCATCAGATCCATGCATGCAAAGACCTAATTTTGCACAAAGGATTCCTCTTGCCACATTCAGAGGAGCAGTATCCTCCAATACAAGCAAAGCAGAAAAGCACCCATTGTAATTTTTGCAAGGTACATGTACAGTTGTCCCTTCATATTCACTGGGGGTTGGTTCCAGGACCCCCCGTGGATACCAAAATCTGTGAATACTCAAGTCCCATGATATGCAATGGCAGAGCAAAATGGTGTCCCTTATATAAGATGGCAAAATCTGTGGATATGGAGGGACAACTGTAAGTAGTAATTGGAGGGTTGTTGTTTTTCTTTCTGTGTTGGTGTGTATTTATTTATCTTTGGTTTTAACAATAAAGTTTCAATTTAAAAAAAGAAAAAAAGAAAAAAAAGGAAGGTTTTTGCCTGCTAGTGAAAAGAGAACAAAGAAGCACCAAAGGAACTGCCTTTGGGAGGAAGTTCCATATCCTAGGACCAGCTGCCCCATCATGCACCCTCGCCAGGTGGGATGGAGAGAAAGCCCTCCCTATGCAATGCTCACGTGGGGAGATAATGGGCTATCACATACATTTCATGGGCTCTCTGACTTCAGTTAAGCAGCCTAACAGGTTTTAGTGTGCTACTATGAAAATACAGGTTCAAACCTTTCCCAAAAGAAACCGACTTAAGATATGTAATTCACAGCTTGGAATGCATGTGTTACTTATTCAAATGCAAAAATTTAACAAAATGAGTGAAACACACCCTAATTCAGCGTTTCTCAACCAGAGTTCCCTGGAAGCCTAGGGCTCCCCAGAGGTTGCTAGGAGTTCCTCAAGAGACTGTGATTGTGGAAGGGAAAGCAATAGCAGTATATAGAATGTTTATGCAGGGGTTCCCTGAGACCTGGAAATTATTTCAAGGGTTGAATGAATGAATGAATGAATGAATAGGTTGAGAAAGGCTGGTCTAATGGAAGGACTGGAATAACTTCCAACACCTGTCAGCTAGTTCAAATGGATTCTGTCCATCCTTTTTGACTACACCAGTGGTTCTTAACCTATGGTCTGGAACCCCCAGGAGGCTATAATGTCCTCACGGGGAGTCTGCAAAGGCTTGAAGGCTCCTTGACCCACCTCCAGACTGCAGTGGAGTTGCCATGTGACTTGGTTCCATAAGACAAGCAGGTATGGGGAGAGGGAATAAACTAGCGTTGGAGACAATGGAATTCTGGAAGGAGGTTATGAATGCAAGGTGGAGGTCCCAGGGTGAAGGAAATCACTTATATATTAATATTTGTTGTATTATGTTAAGAATGGGAAGTGTGAAGGGTTATGGTAGTGTTTATAATTTGTATGTTTAAATAAAATTATTTTTTAAAAAAGACAAGCAGTTATCACAGCTACCCCTTCATGCTTTTCAAAAGCATACCTATAGAGGGGTCAGACAGCCATGGGGGTGTCTAGATATAACATTCTGATCACTTCCAGTTACATAAATACATACATAAAGGTGGAGAGTCCCTAAAACAGAGATGGACAACTGCACAGGGGAAGGGGCTATTTTCCCTCCCTGAGTCCATTCGGCACACCTTACTGGCACTTTTTAGTGTAGCCAAACTGACATGATATCACTTTCAGCCACTATTTTGGCCAATTTTAAAAAATTGTGTGTAGTTTAAGAACTTGCGGGGGGGCGGTGTTAAGGGAAGCAAACCGCTGCATTTCAGATGGTTTTGGAAGATTTTGGTTTTGGAAGATTGCTGAGCAAAACATCACCCAAAAGTCAGCCTGAAAAAAAATTAAACGTGGGCATGGTTTGGTCGGCTTTGGGGAAGGACCTCATGGAGGCTGTGGGCTGCATTTTGTCCACCCTACCCTAAAAAAATGTTTAGGGAAAAACCAGGCCCCCAAGAAGCAATTGGCATCCAAAGAAATCTGAGCCACAGTGAGGCGGGAACAGGCCTATGGGGGCCGGGGAGCACAAAGCCTGCACAATACCCACCCCTCCTGGACAGATTCCCCCTGTCCCCGTGGCAACACCACTTACCAAGTAGCGTTTTAGGATTTGTGAGACCTAACTGTACAACTGGGTTTTCCAGGATGGCTTGAAAGAGAGGACTGGCCGGGTCAATTCCCTTGTCTAAATCCTCCGGGGTGGGCTTCCGGTCACCGAGCAGCCATTCGCACTACAGCAAGTCGAAAGGGAAAAGATGAAATGTCCAGACGTTAAATCCCTTGAACAGTTTGTAACCATGAGGGTAAAATGCCACACACTGGAAGGGATTGCAACTTCTTCACTACGTCGCATGCCTGGAATATTATTATTTTTTTAACTCTTTCCAAATAAATGTTTCACCCCAGCTTTACAATTCCCCCTCCCCAAAGGGTGTAAAGGGGGCATTTTCTGCAAAATATTTTTTTTAATTCAAGAGCTGCACCTTTTTCATCCTTGCTGTAACTGCAACAAACCCAAGGAGGCACCCCCACCCACCATGGATACTCACTGCAGCATTCTGTTGGTTATTGTTCACTCTGAGTGCATCCACCACTTCTCTCTCATCAAAGCCCATCTCCATCAAGGCAATGACAGCCTGAAACCAGAACAACAGAGCCTCTTAGATGCCACATTGGTTTGGGAACAGATTCTAGGGAAGGCCAGTTCCTCCCAGCAGACCCTCAAAGGACTGCAACACCCCAGGTCCAGTAGTTGACAATCCAGAGGAGAGACCTTGAATTATGTTCACTTTTGTGGGTGAACAAAATTTTGTCTAAAAGGCTAAAAAAGAAAAAAAAGCAGGGGGCACTTTTTAAAAAAAAGTTGAAAGAACATTTAAAGACCAGGAAGGGTGTTTTTAAAGCTGAAAGGTGAACAGGTTGTGATCAGTAGGAACTCAATACCTATCTATACACACACACACACATACCTACCTTTCCTGTTCTAGCCCAAGTGAAGTCCTTTTTTAAACCCCACTAAGTTCAGAGGAAAGGTTCAGTATATACACTACAACCCCCATATTTGCAGAGAATATGTTCCCAGTTATTGTGGACACTGCAAACCACGGATGGTAGCAAACCGTATTAAAATGGGTCCCCGTGGTTTTTTTCTGGGCTGTGAGGCCATTTCTGGAAGAGTTTATTCCTGACATTTCGCCTGCATCTGTGGCTGGCATCTTCAGAAAATGGTGGGGCATGAATGACTTCCAGCCCAAGCATACCATAGAGTGGTGCTGGAGGACCTAGCAATTCCTAGAGAGAATACCTCTCTAGGCATCTTAAAGACAGAGCAACTAAGGAATTCTGGGAGCTATCCTGAAAAAAGGAAAAATTTCCAAGCTCTGCAGCAGGACCTCAAGGTCAAATGTGAATGCTACTACTGAGATACTCATTATATATACATTATACACTCAGACCCCTATATCCACAGTACCAATATTGGTGGTTTCGGTTATCCGCGGGACACAAAACAGGAACACATACCATAGAGTCTTCCTAGAAAATGCCTAGAGAGGAATCCTCTAGACATCTTCTAGGTCCTCAATGCAACTCTATGGTATTTTAAACGGGAAGTTCCATTATTTTAATAGGGTTTGCTGTTATCTGCAGTTTCTGGTAACCCTGGTGAGTCTGGGAACTAAACCCCCATGGATACGGAGATCTGACTGCATATATATTACATATACGCATGTTTGAACATACCCGTGGATCAGGACGAAATTCTCTTTTCCTGCGGATCTTCTTGAATATTTCTGTCAGCTCATCCTTTGCCTCCTCTTGGCTGGCTTCCTGGCTCACCCCACCAGCCGCTTGAGCAGAGGAAGTTCCTGCTTCGGCTGCGTTTTCTGCCGAGGACTGACCTGGCAGGGGGGCATCAACGGTGGGGTCATCGGCATGTTCAATCAGCCATTCCATGGCCTGAGTCACGGACATGCTGCATGACAAAGGTCACACGTCAATAAGTGACACCCACATCTAGACAGAAACAACAGACTGGAGAAGCTACCTCACACCAAGGCTTAACCTTGCCGTGGCCAATGGCAGCAAGCACCCACCACTCCAAGTGATGCATAAAATTATAGAATCATGGAGTTGGAAGAGACTCCAAGGGCCATCCAGTCCAACCCCCTGCCATGCAGGAAGACACAATCAAAGCATTCCCAACAGATGGCCATCCAGCCTCTGTTTAAAAACCGCCAAAGAAGGAGACCCCACCACGCTCCGAGGGAGGGTGTTCCACTGCCAAACAGCTCTTACTGTCAGGAATTTCTTCCTAATGTTTAGGTGGAATCTCTTTTCCTCTAGCTTGAAGCCATTGCCCATGTCCTAGTCTCTGGAGCAGAAGAATACAAGCTTGCCCATCTTCAGTATGACATCCCTTCAAATATTTAAACATGGCTATCATGTCACCTCTCAACCTTCTCTTCTCCAGGCTAAAGATACCCAGCTCCCTAAGCCACTCCTCATAGGGCATAATGGCTTCCAGACCTCTCACCATCCTGATCGCCCTCCTCTGGACATGTTCCAGATTGTCCATATCCTTCCTGAGTTGTTGTGCCCAGAAGTGGACACAGTATCCCAGGTGAGGTCTGACCAAAGCAGAATAGAGTGGCACTATTACTTCCCTTGATCTAGACACTATACTCCTATTAATGTAGCCTAGAATCGCATTGGATTTTTTAGCTGCTGCATCACACTGCTGACTCCCTGTTGAAATTCATTTTGTTAGTTTTGGCCCAGCTTTCTAATTTGTTAAGGTCATTTTGGATTCTGATCCTGTCCTCTGGGGCATTAGCTACCCCTCCTAATTTGGTGTCATCTGCAAATTTGATAAGCACACTCTCTATTCCCTCATCCAAGTCATTGATAAAGATGTTGAATAGCACTGGGTCCAGGACAGAACCCTGTGGCACCCCACTGGTCACTTTTCTTCAGGATGAAGAGGAGCCATTGGTAACTATCCTTTGGGTTCAGTCAGTCAACCAATTACAAATCCACCTAATAGTTGCATTGTCTAGCCTGCATGTTACTAACTTTTTTGCAAGAATATCATGGGAGACCTTGTCAAAAGCCTTACTGAAATTAAAATACACTACATCCACAACATTCCCTTCATCTACCAAGTATGTAACTCTATCAAAAAAAGAGAAAGAGATAAGATTAGTCGGGCATGACTTGTTTTTGAGAAATCCATGTTGACCTTTTATGACCATGGCATTCCTTTCTAAGTGCTTACAGACTGTCTGTTTAATGATCTGCTCTAGAATCTCTCCTAGTATTGATGTCAGGCTGACTGGACAGTAATTATTTGGGTCTTCTTTTTCCCCCTTTTTAAAGATGGGGACAACATTTGCCCTCCTTCAGTCTGCTGGACCTCTCCTGTTCTCCAGGAATTCTCAAAGATTATTGACAGTGGTTCTGAGATTACTTCTGCCAGTTCTTTTAATACCCTTGAATGAACTTCATCTGATCCTGGAGATTTGAACTCATTTATCCTGGCCAGGTATTCCTGAACTACCTCTTTAACAATTCTGTGCTGTATTTCCCCTACTGCATCATCTGCTCCATTTTCCCCAATCTCTCCAAGGGGAACTGGTGCAATTGCCCAACTTCTGGAAGTTGAATGCCTGACCAAGCTCCTGGATCCCAAATCTTGCCCACATTTGTTTAAAAGCCAAAGGAAGAAATATTGAAAAAAGTTTTTAAAATTACAAATTCTTTATGCCTACATACAAGTTCAAAGAAAAACCACAACCCCAATGCAGTTTTAGGGAAAAGGCTCTAGAAATTTGCAACCACCTTCCTGAGTTGACAATATCATGTCACAGAGCAGGTTCCCCACAGATACGTGACCATTACACCTACTGGTTTAAGCGAAGGGCTTTGACAGCTCTGCTCTCCGGGAATCCCATTTCCGTCAGCTGGCGCAAAGCAATTTCGTCCACTCTGTCATCCTCATCTTCATCTAACATGGCTAGAGACAGAAAGTGGCAGACCAGGTCAGAGCATAATGGATTTAGCAGGGCTAGAAGACACAGCTGCCTTTTCCAGTCCTTAGTCACTTAGCAGTGTAAATATAGAGAACATTGCATGTTCAAGTCTATGTGAACAGCAACTTGGGATACCTTTCTTTACTCAAGGACAACAAAGAGAGGGAGAACCATACATGTCAACATGGGAACTCAAGGGTCTTAGGGTATGCTTAGGAAAGACCCATCCCAGATTACTCTCACCTCCTCCTGATAATGTCATCATAGAGTGGGAAGAGACCACAAAGGCCATCCAGTCCAATAAAGATATCAATTTTGTGGTGTTTGGATGTTGTTGTACAGGTGTTACCCCGCCCACCATATAAGCGGAACCAATACCTGCAATTTCAGTTATTCATGGCTAAAAAAATAGGGACACATACCATAGAGTCATGTTGGAAATGCCTAGAGAGGCATCCTCTCTTGAAATTGCTAGGTCCTTCAATACAACTCTTTGTTTGTACAGGATGTCCTTTATTTTAATAGGGTTTGCTATTATCTGTGGTTTCACTTATAAATGGTAAGTCCAGGAACATATCTCCCCCGGACACAGGGGGCATCCTATATTTTGCTGTACAGCAGGACCCCTGTATCCACTGATTCATTATCCACTGATTCAATTATCCACGGGATGCAAAACAGCACACCTACCATAGAGTGTTCCTAGAAAATGTATCCTCTGTAGCCATTTTCTAGGTCGTCCAAGGCAACTCTATGGTATTTTAAACCGGAAGTGCCATTATTTTCAATGATGTTTGCTATTATCCATGGTTTTCGGTATCCAAGGGGGTCCCCAGAACCAATTTGCAGCAGATACAGGGGTCCTACTATATAGCTAGCACAGTTATCTCTGCATATGCTCACCAACAAAGTTTTATCTTATAAGAGTGATGCCTGTCAGTGTTCAGCACAAAAAGAACTTTTGGGGAGGCCTGGAAGTAAACCCCAGTTCCAGCAAAGAAGACCTACTTCCAGATTTTAAGCCCAGCCAGAAAAGATTCTTTTGAATACAGGAAGGACTCTCACCTACCATTTGCCTTCTTAAATAGCTCTACTGCATCTGGATTCAGTGCTAACAACTTCTGCGCAACTTCTATGAGAGAGACTAAGATCTTCCGGAGCTCAGTCTGAAACTGAAGGAAAGGAGACAAGGGAAGCATTTGCTTGGAAGTCATCCAAACTTACACTTTAATATGTTTTCATTAAATCACAGCAGCCTTTATCTTGCAGATCATAGAATCACTGAGTTGGAAGAGACCACAAGGGTCATCCAGTCCAACTCCATTCTGCCATGCAGGGATACACAATCAAATCATTCCCGACAGATGGCCATCCAGCCTCTGTTTAAAAACCTTCTAAGAAGGAGACTCCACCATACTCCCAGGCAGTGCATTCCACTTCTGAACAGCTCTTACTGTCAGGAAGTTCTTCCTAATGTTTAGGTGGAATCTCTTTTCCTATAGTTTGAACCCACTGCTCCATGTCCTAGTCTCTGGAGCAGCAAAAAACAAGTTTGCTCCATCCTCAGTATGACATCCCTTCTACTATTTAAACATAGCTATCATGTCCCCTCTAAACCTTCTCTTCTCCAGACTAAACATGCCCAGCTCCCTAAGCCACTCCTCATAGGGCATCATGGCTTCCAGACCTCCCACCATTTTGGTTGCCCTCCTCTGGACATGTTCCAGCTTGTCCATATCCTTCCAGAATTGTGGTGCCCAGAACAGGACACAGTCTTCCAGGTGAGGTCTGACCAAAGCAGAATAGAGTGGCATTATGACTTCCCTCAAGCTAGACACTATACTCCTATTAATGCAGCCACTATCTTAAATAATAATTGTTCTTTTTAAAAAGTGCTCTTTTAAAGCAAGTTTTTTGGGTTGAATTTATGTTAATTGTAAGATTTGTTTCTGAATAGCATTTCTTGCACTATTAAATATTTAAATTCAAACAGTCATTGTTGTTCCAGTAAGAGGGTTGGAAAATAGTAATAATAGCCAAACTTTTAAAAAAGAAACATGAATAATCCATTTAAAGAAACAGAAGTGTTTTCTTAAATCATTCGGTTTAAACCATGGTTTAAACCAACCAGGATTAAACCAGCCAACCCTGTCCAAAACTCATGTCACTCAAGTGCCACTTTCTGTAGCACTTAACGGTCTTTAAAAAAAAAAGAAGGTATCACCCATCTCTGGTTTTTGTTTTCTCTTCCACATTAGTGACTATTTTCTTGCAATAAGAGGCAGCATGTTTTTGACCCCATCTGTAACAAAGAAGGCTTCAGCCTTCCTCCACTGTTATCCCATCTCCCATGCAAAAATAAACCCCAGTATTACTGCAGATCACTGCTTTCACAAGGGAAACACAGAAAATGTATGAAGGTTGCTAGGAAATCTATGGAGAAGAGGGAAAGGCAATCTGAAGAATCTGAAGAGCAACCTCATAGTCTTCCTTAGGAGTGAAATTGTCAACTTTTTAAAAGACAGGGAAAAGCAGGTTTTACTCATGTCTTCGTAGCAGTAACTACAGTAGGACCCCCATATCCACTGATTCAATTATCTATGAGACATAAAACAGCACACCTACCATAGAGATTTCCTAAAAAATGTTTCCTCTCTATCCACAGCCCCCACCCCCAGAACCAATCCCCAGTGGATACAGGGGTCCTACCGTACAACTCCCAGGGAGCGGTTGCAGTGTTACAAGACAACATGAAAAAAAGAACCACAACACTCACATCCCTCATATTGTGGTGAGCTACGCTGCGATCCACGTTGTGGGACGGCAGACTGGTGGTTGCCTTCAGGATAGCCTCCTTGTCGGGAGCTTTCTGCTCCTGCTTCCGCTGTATGAGAAAGGAGATTAATGACATTCCACACACAGACCATTCACGGTAGGTTTTTTTGGGGGGGGGGGTCCAGGCTGTGAGGCTGTGTTCTGGAAGAGTTTATTCCTGACGTTTCGCCTGCATCTGTGGCTGGCATCTTCAGAGAATGGTTGTGTATTCCTGCATGGCAGGGGGTTGGACTAGATGGCCCGTGAGGTCTCTTCCAACTCTATGGTTCTATGGTTGGGTAGGGGTGTGTGGGGTTTATATACTGTGAGTCCATTTTGAATATCAATTATTTGTAATACTTCAAACTCCATCAGCTTCTTCAGCATTATCACAGAAATGTTCTTGGCAAGAGTCATAGAATCATAGAATCATAGAATTGCAGAGTTGGAAGAGACCACGAGGGCCATCCAGTCCAACCCCCTGCCATGCAGGAAATCATGATCAAAGCATGTCTGACAGATGGCCATCCAGCCTCTGTTTAAAGACCTCCAAAGAAGGAGACCCCACCAGGCTCCGAGGGAGTGTCTTCCACTGCCGAACAGCTCTTACTGTCAAAAAGTTCCTCCTCATGTTGAGGTGGAATCTCTGTTCCTGGAGCTTGCATCCATTGCTCCGTGTTCCAGTCTCTGGAGCAGCAGAAAACAAGCTTGCTCCATCCTCAATGTGACACCCCTTCAAATACTTAAACAGGGCTATCATATCGCCCCTTAACCATCTTTTTTCCAGGCTAAACATACCCAGTTCCCTAAGTCTCTCCTCATAAGGCATGGTTTCCAGACCTTTCACCATTTTAGTTGCCCTCCTCTGGACATGCTCCAATTTGTCAATATCCTTTTTGAATTGTGGTGCCCAGAACTGGACACAGTATTCTAGGTGAGGTCTTGGAGCTCTGAATTCTTTTTCAGATATCCTAGACTGAGCCTCTCTCCTGATAAAGGGGTCTTCCTGCCTCTTGTCAAGTAGAATCAAAATGTTAACTGGATGCAGCCCTGTGAAGTCCCTGTGAAGGGACTTCTACTTTTTATCAGATACAAGACTCTTAACTTAGCTAACCTGGATACTGAAAACTGCGGATAACAGCGAATCCTGTTAAAATAATGGACTTCTGGTAAAAACATACCACAGAGGATCTAGAAGATGCCTACAAAGGATGCCACAGATGCAGGCGAAACTTCAGGAATAAACTTTTCCAGAACATGGCCTCACAGCCTGGGAAAAACAACCATGGAAAACCTATGGATGCCGGCCATGAAAGCTTTCGACTTCACATTCAGGGAAGGTTTGCCAGATTATGTGTGGGCGAGGGGGGGACACATTAACCATTTTGCTTCCTGATCAATTTAAGAAAATGAATTACACTGAGGCAGGCCAAGCTACTCACACACATCCCTATACATCATACTGCCCCTTTTTTTTGGCTATGGAAGAGCAACCTGCCTCTCCCCAAAACCCACACGAGTCACCCTTAAATAGGTTGCATAACTACTCTGCACTAACATTTAAACATGCAATTTTTCCAATGCAGACATGGGCCAGAATCCTGTTGGGCAGTTACAAATGTATAGAGTTACACACTTGTGACTGCTTCGTATTCATGTATTCCCTATGTAGCTCCTAGTTTATGGGCTACATAGGGACCATGAAAGTCCCCCGAACTCCATTTACCAAGAAGCAGCCGCTGCGATCAATGGAGGTTTGTTCCCCTATCAGTTGGGAAGTAGCTGGCTGACATTCCCATCAACTCCTCTCTAGGGTGAGGGGGAATTGCGGTAGGGACCCTGCTTCTGCCTGTTGCTACAGACATTGCTCACCGGAGGAGGTGGGACCACCAGTCAGCTGCTTCCTGGTCCACAGGAGAACAAATACCCATTGACTGCAGTGGCTGCTTCCTGGTAAGTGGGGATTGGGGGGGGGGATCAGAATGGGATTGACTATTTGTAGCACCATAACCACAACGTGTGTACATGTATAAATCCCCAACAGGATTCTGACCATGGACTTTGACGACATTTCTGATTTAGTTTTCTTTGATATTTATTTATTTAGGCATTTTCTGCCATCCATGTGGCCTCCAAAAGGTCCCTGGGGCAAAAAACCAGCCCTGAACTGCTGAAATGGTCCAGTCCTGCTCAACAAACAATAACACAGTCATCATCAGATGTGCAGAGCCTCAGATTGGAAGACTGCTGGCCCAAACCAAGGTAGAGTGAAGCAGATGCTTCCAGGCAACATTGGAAAGATACTAAAACTTCACTGGTATTGCTGTTACATCTACTGACATGATTACTTGGGTAATTCCTTCATAGGCACCAAACTGTATGCAACCAGATAGAAAAAGCAGCCGTGGCTGGAAGCATCCATCACAAGCCAACAGACAGAGTCAGGAAATAACCAAGTAAGTAAATATACAGATAGACCCCCATATCTATAGGGTATACCCTCCCAGACTTACCGTGGATACTGGAAATGAGGATAATAGCAAAGCCTATTCAAATGAATGACTGCCAGCCCAAGCATACCGTAGAGTTGTGCTGAAGGAACTAGAAGATGCCTAGAGAGAACGCCTCTCTAGGCATCTTCTAGGTCAGTGTTTCTCAACGTGGTTCCCTAGAAGCCTAGGGTTCCCCAAGAAGTTGCTAGGGGTTCCTCAAGAGATTGTGATTGTTGGGGGAAAGCAATAGCTGTATATAGAATACTGTTTATGCAGGGGTTCCCTGAGACCTGGAAATTATTTCAAGGGTTCCTCCAGGATAAAAAGGTTGAGAAAGGCTGGTCTAGGTCCTTCAGTGCAACTCTATGATCGACTTTCAGCAGAAGCATACCATAGAGTCGCACTGGAGGACTTAGAAGATGCCTAGAGAGACAATACTTTTTCAGATGCAGGAAAATGAATCTGTAGATACAGGCCCCATGGATAAGGGGGTCTATCTGTATATCTAATAAGCAAATTTAGAAAGTTGTAATAAATCAGTCAATCAATAGTCCATATACTGTATAAAAAACATAGCCCAAACAATTTAATATCAATAGGTGTGAAGGTCTGTTAAGCACAAACCTATAACTGGAAGAAGAGTGATGACCATAGATCTGAACAAGCCTTCAATTAGTGTACTAAAATTAGTGTGTCAACAGTTTTCAATGCCTTTTCTTTCTAAATTTAAGCAAGCAATCCCAGGGAAGTACTATACATACAGTTGTAAAAATGTTAAGAAATATATTCTGTTCAAAATAATTTGCAAATGAGCTTTCGCTATCTTTGGCAGTGTTGAAACCACATTAAGTGTGCTTTGTAATTTTTTTCTTAATAAAATAATTCAATTCAAATATCAACACGCTATTGGTCATTAAAAAGTTTTGTTTAGTAAATGCCAGTCAAAGAAATGTGGACCGTGCTCTCCTGAGGGTGCCGGAAATCTTTCCAATTTAAAATCTGGAACTGTTTCCCATTTTTTCCCCCAGGAAACCCTCATCACTGATTTACGTTACAAGATGTGCATGTGGCAGGCAAATACCCTACACAGATCAGGCAAGGCAAGAGAGGAAGACTGCTGGCAGTCAGCTAAAAATAGCATCCTAGAGCTCTGGTGGGAGTGACATCCCTCTCCTGAAATAGTACAAGACTGAGGCTGCAGGGACCAAAGGCCAACTGGGCAGCAGATGCCCCCAGCTGCTCTCTAGTCAGGCCTAGGTCTTCTCCCCACTCCCTCCCCTCCACACATGCTATACACTCAGCTGGTACCAGAGGAGACCCTGAAGGTTATTTCCTAACCCTCACTCTGAAAGCCTGCCAAGGAATGCCAGGGTAGATCTGCTCCATGCCGCTTCAGCTTCCTTGCATCACTCCACAACTAGTTCATGTGGAGTCACACCTGCTCTTCCACGAGGAGTCAGAGTTGGAGAGATCACATGCTGAAACAAGCCAAGAAGGAGCAGTGTATGCCCTCCAGGAGGCAAAGAAAGAAGCCCCACACACATACTGCCAAAATCATTAAGCAAGAGCATTCTTGGATATCCTTCTACTCAAAAGGTGGGAATATGGTCAATGTGGCCCTTTGGGCTTCCCCAGGTGACAATGCCCTCTTCCTCAAGAGACCATCGCCTAGTGACTTCTCAGCTTTTGTCTGTGTTTCTCCCTCCTTCTAAAAAGTCGAAACAACACTCATAGAATCATAGAGTTGGAAGAGAACCCCAAGGACCATCCAGTCCAACCCCCTGCCATGCAAGAATACACAATCAAAGTATTCCTGACAAATGGCCATCCAGCCTCTGTTTAAAAACCTCCAAAGGAGGAGACTCCACCACACTCCAAGTCAGTGTATTACACTTATGAACAGCTCTTACTGTCAGGAAGTAAGACACCTAATATTTAGGTGGAATCTTTTTTCCTGTAGTTTGAGTCCATTGCTCTGTGTCCTAGTCTCTGGAGCAGCAGAAAACAAGCTTGCCCCATCCTCAGTATGACATCACTTCGAATATTTAAACATGGCTCTCAACCTTCTCTTCTCCAGACTAAACATGCCAGCTCCCTAAGCCGCTCCTCAAACGACATGGCTTCTAGACTTCCCACTATCCTGGTCACCCTCCTCCGGACACATTCCAGCTTGTCCATATCATTCTGGAATTGTGGTGCCCAGAACTAGACACAGCATTCCAGGTGAGGTCTGACCAAAGCAGAATAAAGTGGCACCATTACTTTCCTTGATCTAGACACTATACTCCTATTAATGCAGCCCAGAATCGCATTGGCTTTTTTAGCTGCTGCATCACACTGCTGACTCATGTTCAGCTTGTGGTCCACTAAGACTCCTAGATCCCTTTTGCATGCACAGCCCTCAAGCCAGGTGTCACCCATCTTATATCTGTGCATTTTATTTTTACTGCTCAAGTGCAGTATCCTACATTTCTCCCTGTTGAAATTCATTTTGTTAGTTTTTGGCTACGGTTTAGGTACTGGCAGGTAAAGGGCATTTCTGGCCACAACCCTTTGCCTGGCCCACTCCAAAATATGGCCCCTGAGAATTTCTCTAGAATTGGTGGCTCTTAGGCTAGAAGAGGTTCTCCATCCTTGGCCTACAGGCTGGCAAGGCAAATACAACAAGCAACAGTTACCACAAGCCTTCTGGACTCACTTTTTCCTCTGCAGAAACGTCAGCCATCTTGGGAGGAGCAGGTGGCGCTCTTTTCTTTACCAGCACCAAAACATCTAGAGAGAGAAAGATTGGACAAATATTAATATGGCACGGCACATTTCCTGTCTTCATATAGTTAAAAAGGGGAGGGGATATTTTACCATGTTGAGCCTCCACACTGAAAGGAATGTAGACAGGATAAACATTTAGGATATCAAAAGGACATCCAGAGCACTCTGGCTGAGAATGATAAATGCCCCTTCCTCAACTCCCAGTCCTAGGATTCCATAGGAAGGAACCATGGCAGTTAAAGTGGAATAATCACTCTATAATTCTGCAGTGTGAATGGGCCCCAGGATAGTGCAGGCATTCTGGTAGAGCCTTGCAGCAGAAGCAGGAACAGCTTATAAATCTGCCTACGTGGGACTGACAACTCACAAAATCCTGCCATCGGCAGACAGGGACTATTTTTACATGGTGGGAAGGGGTGATGCTCAAGACTGGCTGGTAAGTCATTATAAATTTTAAGTACAGTTGTCCCTTCATATTTGCTGGGGTTTGGTTGCAGGACCCCCCCCCCCCCCCGTGGATATGGAGGGACAACTGTACTTGCATGTGTGTTTTTCAGAACAGTAAAACACTAAATACAGTCCATAATAATAACAACCAACAACAACTAAAGCAGTTAACAATGAGACTGCCCTGAAGAGAATTACAAAAAGAATAAAATATTACAGTTGTCCCGTCATATTTGCTGGGGTTTGGTTCCAGGACCCCCCGTGGATACCAAAATCCGTGAATACTCAAGTCCCATTATATGCAATGGCATAGCAAAATGGTGTCCCTTAGAGAAGATGGCAAAATCAAGGCTTGCTTTTTGGATTATTTTTTAAAAGAATATTTGCAAGCCGTGAATACTTAAATCTGTGGATACCAAATCCGTGGATATGGAGGGACAACTGTATACAATGGTTTCCTTATACAAGGAAAGGGAAAATATTTCAGACCCTATTAGGTGAATGCAAAGATGGCTGTAAAGTAAGACACTTCTGTTCGGTAGTTCCTCAGGACTACACAAGTCTTGGTGGTCCTGATCCATGGTGTTTGAGCCCCCTTTCCCCCCTGTTCAAGGGGTCCATGAGCCCAGCTGTTGACCATGCAGGCAGGAGGATTCTCACAGTGGAACTCCAAAAGAGTAGTTTTTCCAAGTTCTGGTGGTAGGCCTATATACGGCACATGGACTAGGCTGCCTATTGCATCTATAACACCCCACACTTTTGTTGAGATGCTGAACAAGGCGTTGAAATCTGCCCTTCCAAAACAGTCTGTGACTGCCTACATGGCCAACACATGGGCAAATATTTCCCCCATTCCTCAGACTGCATGGACTGGCTTCTGGGGCTTGTTTTTGTCCTACGTTTGCTCCATACCTCTGTCCTGAACGTTTTCCTCCAGCACTGTTTTCGTGTCACTTAGCACCTTCTCCGAAGCTGCATGTATCAATTTATGGTGCGTTATGCATTTTGGGTCTTCCAGGCTTCCAGGTACGCACTAGGGGAAGAAATCAAAAGGTAAAATTACTGAGTGGTAGGAAAAAAATCATTCCTCTATAGCTGGAGTGGGTGGTATCACCTTCTGGCCTGATGGCAGTACATGCGAAAGGAATCTAAGAGTCTTAGTGGACCACAAGCTGAACATGAGCCAGCAGTGTGATGCAGCAGCTAAAAAAGCCAATGCAATTCTAGGCTGCATTGACAGGAGTATCTTATCTAAATCAAGGGAAGTAATGGTGCCACTCTATTCCGCTTTGGTCAGACCTCACCTGGAAAACTGGACTCAAATTCAGACAAAAATGAACGACATCCTAAAAGTTAATATTCCGCTAAACCCCGAAATATATTTATTAGGAATGATGGATGGAAAAATAGAACAAGAAAATGGGAAGATTCTGTTTTACATTTTAGCGGCAGCAAGAACAACATATGCATCGATGTGGAAAGATAAGAATGCTCCTACAGTAGACCTATGGTTGCCTAAGACATATGAAACCGTCGAGATGGATCGCTTAGCAATACTCTTGAAAGGTAAGTATATGGAGAAACTTTGGGAGGACTGGAAGAAACTACCTGAATATTTAGAAAATAAATGGGGAAAATTTGTAGCAATTGCTAAGTTTTAATTAAACTCAAATAACTAAGATTAACTTAATAAGTTATAGAACATGATCCTCTGTATACTGAAAGTAAAAAGGAAAGGAAAAGGATAAACAACAAATAAATAGATAGCATCCTAGACAGGAAAGAAAATGGAACAAAAAGGAAGAGACAGAAGAATATAAGCGTGATAATAGGGTAAAGGAAGTATAGAATAGTTACATTGTAATAGTGAAATATACATATAAGAGATGAATGGGTGAGCAATATGTGAGCTTTTTGTGTGTTATGCTATATGGATACTTTGGAAGAGATGACACAAGACTATCAATATATTGTTATAGATACTGTTATATAAGTAAATATGAATGTGTAGTGTTGGAATGTTTAAGTATAATAAAGAATAAAAAAAATTATCCCTGGCTATGCTGGCTGGAGGATTCTGGGAGCTACAGTCCAAAAAGGAACTTTTCTAAGCTCTGGTAATACCTTCTTGCCGTGCTGCTTCCAAACATAGATTTTTCCTGTATTTATTGATTAATTAAAATATTTATACTTCACCTTATATCCCAGGATCTCAGGGCAGCTCTGTATCTCAATGATAATGTCAGAGCAGGTTTATTTTTGTATTCTCCTGGCATGCACTTCTGTAGGCAACATGCAGTGTCATTAACTGACTCTCCAATGGGAACGCCTGTAAACTGAATAATCACACTGCCCAAATCAAATTCAAGGTGACAATCATCTCCAATTTTTTTTTTGGAAAGGTCATGTGTAATACCTGGCCAAGATATTCTATACTCCAAGGTCCACAAGCATAGAAAAAAAAACTATGAGCTATTGCAGTGGAGCGGTTAAAATGTCAGACTGGGCCTTGGGATGTCCAGTTTCCAGACCCCCCCCCACTGACCCATGTCACTTACGAGGTCTGTCTGTTAAAGATCGAGACTGTGTTTCTACCTTTCAGACAAATCAGGGAGAACTGATTGTGAACACTTGAGTGGTGGCCTGAACATGTCTGAACCTGCATGACAAACATTGACACTCTCGGCTGTTCAGATCATTGTCAGTCATCATTTAAAGCTGTGTTGTCTGTTGTGCGCCGGGAAAATGCTAAGTTTAAAAGTGCAGCAATATGACATTTTGCAGCAACTTGAGAAAGACCAAAACCTTTTTTAAAAAAACCATCACTTGTGATGAAACCTGGACCTTCCAGGATGATCCTGAGACAAAACGACAGTCAATGCACCAGAAAACACCATCATCACCAAGAATGAAAAAGCACGCTAAAGCAAGTCCACATTCAAAGCCATGCTCATTGTTGTTTTTTTACGTCAAGGGCATAATTTTGGCAGAATGGGTTCCAGAAGGCAGACCAGTGAACCAGCGTTATTATCAGGAAGTTTTGACAAAGCGAGAGAAAAAGTCAGGAAAAAAGGCCCAACTGTGGGGAAATGGTTTCATTCTTCATCAAGGCAATGTGCCTGCTCACACAGCACTTTCTGTGAAGCAGTGTTTAGCTGAAAAACGCATTACTACACTTGGAACATCCTCCATATTCACCAAATTTGGCACCGTGCAACTTTTTTCCTTTTCCCTAAAGTGATTTGGTGCTTAAAGGAACATGTTTTGAGACAACTGATGCACTAAAGTAGAAAATGGCAAACGTGTTGAAACAGCTGACAAAAACTGATTTACTCCACACCTTCGATCAGTGGGAAACAAGACTGCATCGGTGTGTGAGTATGAATGGGGAGTATATTGAAGGGGACAAGCATTAGAATGGTAATACATATAAATTAAGATGGCTTATCGTCTCAGTCTCGTTATTTAATAGACAGACCTCATATGGATGATCTTAGCCCAACTGTGCAGGATTAATGTGAAGATAATGTGATAATAATAATAAAAATAATAGTATTTAATAGACAGACCTCGTATCGATGATCTTAGCCCAACTGTGCAGGAATAATGTGAAGATAATGCGATGGAAGGGAGGACAGCTATGTATACTGTCTTGAGCTCACTGGCAGCAAGGTGGGATAGAAATGTTGTTGTGTGTCTTCAAGTCATTTCACACTTATGGTGACCTCTATCACAGGGTTTTCTTGGAAAAAAATTGTTCAAAAGAGGTTTACCATGGCCTTTCCTGTAGCCGAGAGAGTGTGACTAGCCTAAAGTCACCCAGTGGGTTTCCATGGAAGAGTGGGGATTCGAGCCCTGGTCTTCTGAGTCCTTGTCCAGCACTCAAACCACTACACTGTGCTGCCTATCAAGATTTGTTCAGAGGAGGTTAGCCATTGCCTTCCTCTGAGGTGGAGTGTGTGACTTGTCCAAGGTCAACCGGTACCTTTATGTGGCTAAGTTGGAATTTGAATCGTGATCCCCCAGAGACCTAGTTCACCACACAAACCACTACACCTCACTGCCTCCCTGGATATAACTAAAACTCTTAAAAAGAGAAAAACATAGACATATCAAAAAAAAAAATAAGGAGGAAGCTCACATAAACACAAGAGTGTTTGATACAAACAATTCAACACTGACATCCTTTCAAATATTGATTCTCTCAACTGCACCAGGGTCCACATTTGCCCTTGCAAGTGACCAGAAAAAAATGTCACTTTGACCACTTCAGTTTTTTTAAAAAATCAATTTCTATACTACCCCTTCAACTTGCTTTCAAGAATCTCCACTATCTTTTACATCACCGGATATACATCATGCCAAGATGGATTCACAATGTTCTTTGGAGCGGCATAAATCCCTGCACTGACTCAGTTCTCACACTGAGAGAAGAGGAAAATGAAAATTTGACGTATAAACATACCTCAAATACTGAGGATGGAGCAAGCCTGTATTCTGTGGCTCCAGAGACTAGGGCACGGAGCAATGGGTTCAAACTCCAGGAGAAGAAAACATTAGGAAGGCTTCCTGGTGGTAAGAGCTGTTCGGAAGCACTGCCTGGGCGTGTGGTAGAGTCTCCTTCTTTGAAGTTTTTCAAACAGAGGCTGGATGGCCATCTGCCGGGAATGATTTGATTGTGTATTTCTGCATGGCAGGGGGTCAGACTAGATGGCCCTTGTGGTCTCTTCCAACTCTGATTCTATGATTCTACTCCTACCTGCAGGCCAATGACTCAAAGGCTCTCAGACACACAAAAAGGCTGCCACACGCATGATTGCAAGCCATATGAGGAAAGGGTGGGGATGCTTTGGTCTTCCCAGTGTTTTGTCCTACAACTCCCACAATCCCTCACCACTGGTCATGCTCGGTGGGAATTGTAGGCCAAAGTGTCCAGAGAACCAAAAGGTACCCATCCCTGATATAGAACCAGTATGGTGTGCTCTTGGACAGGGTCATATTGGTCCAATCTCTCTCACTCTTACTCTTGCAGGCAACAGGCCGGCGGGGGGGTGGGGGTGGAGGGAGAGATCTACCTCATAGGGTTGTTTTGAGGATGCGGTCAAGAGAAGAGAAGTCTATTGGGCAGATCATATCTTCTTCTATGAGCCTGTCTGGGCTCTGAGATCATGAGAGGCCCTTAGAATCATAGAGTTAGAAAAGACCTCAAGGGCCATCCAGTCCAACCCCATTCTGCCATGCAGGAAGACACAATCAAAGCATTCCCAACAGATGGGCCATCCAGCTTCTGCTTAAAAACCACCAAAGAAGGAGAATCCACCACACTCCCAGGCAGTGCACTCCACAGAATAATAGAGTTGGAAGCGACCACAAGGGCCATCCAGTCCAACCCCGTTCTGCCATGCAGGAATACCCAATCAAAGCACTCCCGACAAATGGCCATCCAGCCTCTGTTTAAAAACCTCCAAAGAAGGAGACTCCACCACACTCCGAGGCAGTGCATTCCACTTCTGAACAGCTCTTACTGTCAGGAAGTTCTTGTTAAGGTGGAATCTCTTTTCCTGGAGTTTGAACCCATTGCTCTGTGTCCTAGTCTCTAGAGCAGCAGAAAACAAGCTTGCTCCATTCGGTGCCCTGGTGGCGCAGTGGTTAAATGCCAGTACTGCAAGTCACCACATTGCAAGTTCGAGTCCAGAGGGCTCCAAGGTTGACTCAGCCTTCCATCCTTTCGTAGGTCGGTAAAATGAGTACCCCGGCTTTTGGGGGCAATTAGCTAACACACATTGGAAACTGGTTAATGCAGTGTAGATGTGTAAAGTGCTATTGCTTAAAACAATTTGTAAGCCACTCTGATAGCTTTGTGGCTGAAGAGCGGGGTATAAATAAATAAATAAATAAATAAAAATTCTAGTAGGATGACCAGTGGGGTGCCACAAGGTTCGGTCCTGGACTCAGTGCTATTCAACATCTTTACCAATGACTTGGCTGAGGCAATAGAGGATATCCTGATCAAGTTTGCAGATGACACCAAATTAGGAGAAGTAGCTAACACCCCAGAGGAAAGGGTCAGAATGCAACATGACCTTCAAACCCTATGATTCTGTGTCTTCAAGGAGACCCATGGTGGCTGATGCTTATGGGGTTGGACTAGATGGCCCTTGGGGGTCTCTTCCAACACTATGATTCTATCCCTTCAAGGAGACCCAGGGTGGCTTGTGCTTAAGGGGTTGTACTAGATGGCCCTTGGGGGTCTCTCCCTACCGATGCTTATGGGTTGGACTAGATGGCCCTTGGGGACCTCTTCCAACCTGACAATTCTCTGTCTCCAAGGAGACCAAGGGCGGCTTGTGCTTCGGTGTTGGACTAGATGGCCCTTGGGGGCTTCTTTCAATCCTACGATTCTCTGCCTTCCAGGACAGCCAGGGTAGCTTGTGCTTCTGGGGTTGGACTAGATGGCCTCATGAGGTTGGACTATTTGGCCCTTGGGGGTCTCTCTCTACTGATGCTCATGGGGTCGGACTAGATGACCTCATGAGGTTGGACTATTTGGCCCTTGGGGGTCTCTCCATACTTGATGCTTATGGGTTGGACTAGATGGCTTTTGGAGCCTCTTCCAACCCTACGATTCTCTGTCTCCAAGGAGACCCAGGGCGGCTTGTACTCCTGGGGTCGGACTAGATGGCCTCGTGCGCTCCCGCGCTCCCTGCTTACGTGCTTGAGGCATCGCTCCTTCAGGCGCTCGACGGCCGTGTCCTCGGGCACCTCCTCCAGCCACTCGGCGCCCTCCAGGGAGCAGATGCGGAGCCGGAGCACCTTGGCCGCGAAGATCTTCTCCTCCTGCACGAACATCGCCCTGGAGCCGCCTCAGCTCAGGCCCGGACGGACCTCACGGCGGACTGGCAGGCTGGGACCGGAAGTGCGAGGAAGGAAAAGGGCCTCCCCGGAGCGCAAGGCCTGCTGGGAGGTGAAGTCTCTCAGGCCCGTTTCAGGAGGGCCTTTTTTAAAAAAAGCAGGAAATGACGCAAAATGGCCACAGAGATAGTCTTTTAAAAATACAGAGCAGGAGGTCTCTTTGTCACTGAAGTTGCTTCCGGGTTCCGTTCTCAGAATCTCTCTTTTTTTTAACTAATGCTGTACAGTTCATAGAATCATAGAATTGTGTTGTCAATTGCATTATGTGTTTTAATTAATTAGCTAACACACATTGGAAACTGCTTAATACTGTACAGTGTAGATGTGTAAATTGCTATTGTTTAAAAAACAATTTGTAAGCCGCTCTGATAGCCTTGTGGCTGAAGAGCAGGTATAAATAGATAAATAAATAAAATCAATAAATAAAATCAATAAAGGGAAACCATTTCTCATTAAAAGATACTTTGTTTTGTTGTAGTAAGTAGTAAGTAATACACTTGTCCCTTCATATTCTCTGGATACCAAAATCCATGAATACTCAAGTCTCATTATATGCAATGGCATAGCAAAATGGTGTCCCTTATAAAAGATGGTAAAATCAAGATTTGCTTTTTGGATTATTATTTTTTAAATAATATTGTCAAGCCGTGGATACTTAATTCCGTGGATACCAAATCCGTGGATACGGAGAGATGACTGTAAATATAGAGCAGAGACAGACTGCATTTTTGCGGGGGAAGGGGCCCATTAAAATGGGCCTTATTGCACTAATAATACTACTAATAATAATATTTATTTCTATCCCGCCCATCTGCAATGCAATTGGGGCGGCTTACAGTATAAAAAATTCCATAATTACCTCAATACTCTAACCCACCCACCCCTTAAAATAATATTAAACTAGAAAAGATTAAAAACATACAATAATTTAAAAAAACATACAGCAACTAATCACAGCAGCGTAGAATAATTCAATGGCACTACACTGTTTATTTTTTAAACAAAAATTAAAATTTTTATTAAATATTTTACAACACATTACATCATCACATGTTCAAGTTGCTCCCTTCCCTCCCTCCTTCCTACCCACCCTCTTCGAGGGCTTCACAAAGGATATTTCTATTTAAGTCTTCATGATACATTTCCCATGATATGGGTAATACAGTTGTCCCTCCGTATCCACAAAATTCAGTATCCACAGATTTAAGTATTCACGGCTTGAAAATATTCTTTAAAAAATAATAGTCCCAAAAGCAAACCTTGATTTTGCCATCTTATATCAGGGATGCCATTTTGTTATGCCATTGCATATCATGGGACTTGAGTACAGTTGTCCCGCCGTATCCACGGATTTGGTATCCATGGATTTAAGTATTCACGTCTTGAAAATATTCTTACAAAAATAATAATCCAAAAAGCAAACCTTGATTTTGCCATTTTATATAAGGGATGCCATTTTGCTATGCCATTGCACATCATGGGACTTGAGTACAGTTGTCCCGCCATATCCACGGATTTGGTATCCATGGATTTAAGTATTCACTTCTTGAAAAAATAACAACCCAAAAAGCAAAGCTTGAATTTGCCATCTTATATAAGGGACACCATTTTGCTAGGCTGTTGCATATAATGGGACTTGCGTATTCACGGATTTTGATATCCATGGATTTAAATATTCACAGCTTGAAAATATTCTTTAAAAAATGATAATCTGAAAAGCAAACCTTGATTTTTCCGTCTTATATAAGGGACACCATTTTGCTAGGCCGTTGCATATAATAGGACTTGCGTATTCACGGATTTTGGTATCCATGGGGTTCCTGGAACCAAACCCCAGCAAATATGGAGGGACAACTGTATTTCCCTCACTGACATCTATGAGGCACGCTTAACAATTGAGTCCACACAATCACATATACTATCCACAGAAAGCCAGACCCCAGTCCAAAGAGGGGATAAGGGGAATCTGAAAAAAATAAGGTGGTGGTGTAAGTGGAGAGGCGGCCAGGCTGAATAATTGGGTAAATTTGGTAGGTGTGTCTTGGCCTCCACACAAAGGCACCCACACACTGAAAAAATCTTCCCAAGAAAACCCCGTGGTAGGGTCGCCATAACTTGGAAACTACTTGAAGGCAGATAATTCGGGAAGGATATTGAGAAGCTGGAACGTGTCCGGAGGAGGGCGAACAAAATGGTGGGAGGTCTGGAAGCCATGATGCCCTATGAGGAGCAACTTAGGGAGCTGGGTATGTTTCGTCTGGAGAAGAGAAGGTTGAGCGGGGACATGATAGCCATGTTTAAATATTTGAAGGGATGTCATATTGAGGACGGAGCAAGCTTGTTTTCTGCTGCCCCAGAGACTAGGACACGGAACAATGGGTTCAAACTACAGGAAAAGATATTCCACCTTAACAAGAACTTCCTGACAGTAAGAGCTGTTCGGAAGTGGAATACACTACCTCATAGTGTGGTGGAGTCTCCTTCTTTGGAAGTTTTTAAACAGAGGCTGGATGACCATCTGTCTGGAATGATTTGATTCTGTCTTCCTGCATTGTAGAGGGTTGGACTAGATGACCCTTGGGGGTCTCTTCCAACTCTATGATTCTAAGTGTAGAAATGGTGAGGAAGACCACTAGGGGTCACGCAAGGGCTACCACCCACAACCTATGGAACAATATGAACTTAGAATCATAGAATTGCAGAGTTGGAAGAGACCACGAGGGCCATCCAATCCAACCCCCTGCCATGCAGGAAATCACGATCAAAGCATCCCCGACAGATGGCAATCCAGCCTCTGTATGAAGACCTCCAAGTAAGGAGACCCCACCACGCTCTGAGGGAGTGTGTTCCACTGCTTGTAACTGTACAGCTAATTTAAGGAGGATCATAAAAAAATATAACTTTGAAAATGAAAAAAAAAAAACAGATTTAGATAAATTTGGACAGCAAACATTTAATATTGAAAATATACAAATTGCTATTAAAATATAACACTGAAGATGAGCAAATGAAAGATTGTATGGTTAGTTGGGCTAAATATATTGGACACAATATACAGTTAGAACAATGGAAATTAATATGGGGAAAGGATTTAAAATGTCCAAGAAATTTATAAAATTTATAAAATTATGTATATGACTCTGGACAAATTAGCAAAAATATATAAAAACATAAGTAATAAGTGTTGGAAATGCAAGAAACATACTGGAACGTTTTTCATTTATGATAGAAGTGTAAGGAAGTAGGTAGATATTGGTTAAGGATTAGAGAAATAATCCAAAAAAACATTGAAAACGAATATAGTATTTGGGCTGGAATTGTTTTTATTAAATATGATTAATCTAGAAAATAAAGAGGAGAGAAAACATAAAACTTTGATAAGTTATTTAATTACAGCTGCAAAATTGGTATATGCGAAAAACTGGAAAAGTAATAAAATTCCAAAAATTTCAGAATGGTTGACAAAAGTATTTGATATGGCAGAATTAGATAAGCTTACAAACTTATTGAAAGGAGATTCAATAGAGAGGTTTTTAAAAATATGGAAACCCTGGTTGGTAAGAACTTTTTTAGAGCTATGTTTTTTGCTTTTTCCTCTATTCTTTTTTCTTTTTCTTTTCTTACTATTTTCATTTAGAATTTTTTTATTTTATGTTTGTTTATTTCTTATGTTAGCTTATTAAGTCAGATATGGTGATGCTCTTTCAGAGCCCTTTCTAGTAACTAATGGAGTGAAGCAAGGTTGTGTTATTTTGCAATTCATACATGTTTTGTTTATCCCAGAATATTTTCTGTCTGGTGTAGAATCATAGAGCTGGGAGAGACCACAAGGACCATACAGTCCAACCCCCTTCTGCCATGCAGGAATATACAATCAAAGTATGCCTGACAAACTCAACCTCTTTTTTAAAACCTCCACAGGAGACCTCACCACACTCTGAGGCAGTATATTCCATTTCCAAACAGCTCTTATGGTCAGGAAGTTGTTCCTAATCATAGAATCATAGAGTTGGAAGAGACCACAAGGGCCATCCAGTCCAACCCCCTGCCATGCAGAACTAAGCGATCAAAGCACTCCGGACAGATGGCCATCCAGCCTTTGCATAAAAACTTCCAAAGAAGGAGACTCCACCACACTCCCAGGCAGCAGCGGATTCCACTTCCAAACAGCTCTTACTGTCAGGAAGTTCTTTCTAAGGTTTTGGTGAAATCTCTTCTCCTGCAGTTTAAATCCATTGCTCCGTGTCTAAGACCAAATCCACACTATACAAATAATCTAGTTTAAAACTAGATTATTTGCCATGGCACCTTTCATTGGAATCCTGGGGTTTTGTAGTTTGGTGAGGCACCAGCAGTCTTTGGCAGAGAAGGTTAAAGACCTTGTAAAACTATGAATCCCAAGATTTCATAGTAAGGAGCCATGGCAATTAATCCAGTTTCAGGTGTAGTTTTGGCCCTAGCCTCTGGAGCCGCAGAAAACAAGCTTGCTCCATCCTCAGTATGACATCCCTTCAAATATTTAAACATGGCTATCATGTCCCCTCTCAACCTTCTCTTCTCCAGATGCCCAGCTCCCTAAGTCGCTCCTCATAGGGCATCATGGCTTCCAGACCTCCCACCATTTCGGTTGTCCTCCACTGAACATGTATGATCGGAGACTTTTTATACAAGTTTGTCAGGTTGGTTTACTTTAACTCAGTATAACATTTGAAAGAACAGGAACAAAATCTGGGACTTCGGCATCAGTCTGGATACCCCCTAATTAGCTGATGAAGTAGACTGAGTCATTAGGAGGAACTTTCTGACCGTAAGAGTTGTTCGGCAGTGGAACACACTCCCTCGGAGCGTGTTGGGGTCTCCTTCCTTGGAGGTCTTTAAACAGAGGCTGGATGGCCATCTGTCGGGGATGCTTTGATCAAGATTTCCTGCGTGGCAGGGGGTTGGACTGGATGGCCCTTGTGGTCTCTTCCAACTCTGCTATTCTATGATTCTATACCAAAGGTTATGCTACAAACATGTTTCTTTCACTCAGGATTCATCTACACTGTAGAAATAATGCAGTCTGATACAACTTTAACTGTCATGGCTCCATCCCATGGAATCCTGGGATCTGTAGTTTTACAAGGTCTTTAGCCCGTGAATACTGTGTCCAGTTCTGGGTTCCACAATTCAGGAAGGATATTGAGAAGCTGAAACGTGTCCAGAGGAGGACAACCAAAATGGTAAAAGATCTAGAAACCATGATGCCCTGTGAGGAGTGGCTTAGGGAGCTGGGCATGTTTATCCTGGAAAAGAGAAGGTTGAGAGGGGACACGATAGCCATGTTTAAATCTTTGAAGGGATGTCATACCGAGGATGGAGCAAGCTTGTTTTCTGCTGCTCCAGAGATTAGGACACGGAGCAATGGGTTCAAACTACAGGAAAAGAGATTCCACCTAAGCATTAGGAAGAACTTCCTGACAGTAAGAGCTGTTTGGAAGTGAAATACACTGCCTTGGAGTGTGGCGGAGTCTCCTTTGGAAGTTTTTAAGCAGAGGCTGGACAGCCATCAGTCGGGAGTTCTATGATTGTGTATTCTTGCATGGTAGGGGGTTGGACTGGATGGCCCTTGTGGTCTCTTCCAACTCTATGATTCTATGATTTGATCCCAAGGGCTCCAAGGTTCACTCAGCTCTCCATCCTTCCACAAGTCGGTAAAATGAGTACCCGGCTTGTGGGGGCAAATAGCTAACATACATTGGAAACCACTTCGTGCCTAGTGCTCTATAAAGTGTTGTAGTTGTGTAAAATATTGTTGCTTAATAATTTGTAAGCCACTCTGAGAGCCTTTGTGGCTAAAGAGCGAGGTATAAATACCAAATAAATAAACAAATGATTCTATGATTCTACAGTATTTCCCTGCACATAGAAGTTCTCTCTCTTTTTGTTTTTGTGTGCCTTCAAGTTGTTCCCAACTTATGATGATCCCATTAGGTTTTCTTGGCAAGATTTGTTCGGGAAGGGTGGTTGCCACTGCCCTGAGGCTGAGAGAGAGGGTGATTTGCCCAGAGTCACCCAGCTAGGTTCCATAGTTGAGTGGAGATTCGAACCCTGGTCTCCCAGAATCCTAGTTGTACAAAGTCACAAGCCCCAGGTTGAATTCAGCCATTATTTTTCAAAAGTAACATTTTCAGCTTTGATCTGTTGTTGCAGTTGTGGTTGCAAGAAGAGATGGGCCTTTCTCATTCTTTCCTGCATTCCAGGAACAAATTTATAATGATTTTTAATGGGTTATTGAACGAATACAGTCGCCTTACTGTTTTGCTCCAAGACCCATCTTGCTGACCCTGATTTTTCTCTTGACCGTGTTCTGAAATACCTTGAAGCATCACTCTGAATACACAAAAAAACTATGCCTAAGATATTATTCATGAGCTCCTCGATCTACACAGTTTATTCACTGTTTAATCCCGAACGGCCTTCCTGATGGGCAGTGGCTGTAATTGATCAAGCCTTTTACAGCCATTTTCCTGCTTAATGGTTCCCTCACCCTCCTCCTGAACATACCACACTCTCTGTCAGCCACAAAGATGCCACGCGGCTGTGTTTGTAATGGGCCAGGCTGGCTGTTGGTCTTCTAGCATGCCTGCCTCTTCCTTTGCCTTTAAAATTCATGGGATTTCTTAACGGGGTACAAAGTAGCAAGTAAAATCAAATACTTAGGAATATGGATCTCCAAAAGAAATACAGATCTGTTTGAGAACAATTACAATGGCATGTGGAAAGAAATACTAAAAGAATTACAGAGTTGGTCAAAATTACATTCATCCTTCTTAGGCAGAATATCATCAATAAAAATGGTAGTGTTACCTAAGTTTATGTACCTATTTCAAAACTTATCCATAATAACAAATATGAAATGCTTTAAAAAGTGGAATGCAGAACTGGCAAAATATATATGGGAAAGAAAGAGACCAAGGATTAGAATGAAACTCCTAACAGATGAAAAAAATAGAGGAGGTTGTGCCATGCTGGATCTAATATGATATTACAATGCATGTTCGTTAACATGGATTGAAGGTGAATAAAATTGGAAAATGAGAAACTACTAGCTTTGGAAGGCCATAATTTAATTTACGGATGGCACACCTATATATGGTATAGTAAGAAAAAAGACAATAGAGACTTCGATAACCACTACATTAGAAAATCATTGTTAAGAACTTGGTTAATACTAAAAAACACTATTTTACAGAAGAATACCTTTCTGGATCTCAACTCAGGAAGCTTTTTTTAAGAAATCCAAAAGGAAGGAACAAGAATGGCTGAAATACCAAGAGATATTAGTAGAGGAAACATCGGAGTCAGGGAAAATTAAAACAAGAGAACAATTAGAGAAAGAAGGGATAGAATTAAACTGGTTTACATACCACCAAATTTATGAGAAATACAAAATGGATTTAAAATTTGAAGGATTTCAATTAGAAAAAAATTATATTGATAAAATTATATATGACAAGTCAAAAGGGCACATAGCAAAATATTACAAAATTCTTACTGAGAGAGATTTATAATCAGAATATGTAAAGGATCACATGAAATAGGCAGAACCATTGATATTGAAAGATAGGAAAGGGCCTGGATAAATACCCAAAAATTTACATTGTCACAAAACTTGAAAGAGAATTTTGTCAAAATGTTTTATAGGTGGCATTTAACACCAGTCAAACTAAACAAAATGTACAAAACAGGGGTAATAAAGTGTTGGAAATGAGAAAAGCCGGTGGGAACGTTAATTCATATATGGTGGAATTGCCCCATAGCTAAGAAATTTTGGAGAAAGATCCATATTATGATTAGAAAGACCCTAGAGATTGATTATCCATTAAGTCTAGAAACATACCTTCTAAATATGGTACTGTAGATAATATAAGGGTACCAGACATGAAAAGCAAATGGAGAATTTTGTTATATATGATAACATCGGCTAGGATCTTATATGCACAAAAGTGGAAAAAGAAAGAAAGCCCGACAGTTGAAGAATGGGTTGTAAAAATGTATGATATTTGGGAGGCAGAAAAATTAACAACATTATTGAGTAGAGGTTCAGTGCAAAAAACCAAAATGGAATGGGAGCCGATGGAAAGATTTTGGACAGAATACAAGATCAAATTGAGTAAGGGACCTTCAATAGAGTAAAGGGGCCAGATATAGAGAGGAAATAGAAGTAGAAAGATAGGAGGATAGACAAGGAATTTAGAAAAAATATAGAATAAAAGATGAAAGGCTGAAAAAGTATAGAAGGAACAATTAAAGAATGAGAGAAACAGAAATCAAGGGGGGGGGAGCAGAAGAAACCCAGAATAAACAGACAGGATGGAAGGTAGAGAAAGCAAAGGAAAGCAGAAAAAGAAGTGGAATAGAACTGGATATATGGAAATAACCTGTTTTCTGTTTTTAAATGTAGAAGAAACAAAGTTACAAATAGTTAAAAATGGATGATGATATGATATAAAGTTTTGTAAGAGGTAATGTAACAATGTAAGAATGTAATACTGTAACGAGCATAACTCAATACAAATAACTGTAACTAATAAAAATTATAATTAAAAAAAAATCATGGAATTTCTACATCTCAATTTCCAGAAAGTAAGCAACTTGTCTACTTACTTCTTCAACAGACTGCATCCTAACCCCTTCCACTCCCCTCTTTTTTTGCCTGGAGCGATGGGCATTTTTAAAAATTATCTTTCTAACCCAACTTTCTTATATCTTGAGAAACATGGCAGCATCCAAAGGACTTCCATGGCAGTCTCCCATCCAAGTACTACCCAGCCAGGTTGCATCTGGGCTGCAGTGACGTGTTTGCAGCTTCAGGCGCCTTCTGACTATACAGTGGGGTTCCCAGGTCTCCAGGCCTGGTCCTGAGTTTCAAGCTTTACCTGCGATGGCTCAATGCTATGGAATTCTGGGTTTTGTAGTTTTGTGAGATATTTAGCCTTCTCTGTCAGTGAGCTCTGGTGCCATGACAAACTACAAATCCCAGGATCCCATAGGATGGAGCCATGATAGTCAAAGTGGTGTCAAACTGCATTATTTTTGCAGTGTGGTAGCAGCCTTATGCAGGCTAGTGTTTCTGGGAGCTGGAGGATCAAAGTTTGCCAGAATGAAAACTGAAATGGGCTCCTGGACCTTAAATTTCATCAGAGGTTGCTTGTGAGCTGGTGGCCTGATAAATAGCACCTGTTGAAATTCCTTCTTCTTCTCTCTCTCTCTGGCTTTTCTTCACAAACGAAGATTCAGGAAGGACTCATCCTGCGCTTTCTGCAAGCGCACTGATGACTGAAAAGGCCAATCCGAGATAAACAAGTCCAGTTGCAGAAAGCACAGCAGAAGGTCTCCTTGGGTGATGTTTCCAGGTTGTGATTCATTCTGCGTTGTCGTTTCTCTTGAAGACTTGTTCGGCGTGAGTTCTCAAATAAGGCTGCAGCATTGTGGATAGTGCGTCTCCATGCCTCCCGATGTGAGGCAAGGGCAGACCATTGGAAACTGTTTAATGCAGTGTAAGATGTGTAAATAGCTATTGCTTAAAACAATTTGTAAGCCGCTCTGATAGCCTTGTGGCTGAAGAGCGGGGTATAACTAACTAACTAACTAACTAACTAAATAAAAACCATTGTTGGTGATCAATTTGGCCGAGCCGGAGATGTTGTTTCAGGGAGTCCTTGTATCACTTTTTTGGAGTGCCCCTCTTACGCTGATCCATGGCGAGTTCACCATAGAGTACTATTTTTGGGAGGCAATGGTCCTCCATCCTAGAAACGTGCCCTGCCCAGCGCAGCTGTGTTCTCAATATCATGGCCTCAATGCTGGTGATCCCTGCTTGCTCAAGGACAGCAACATTCGTCACATAGTCAGTCCAGTGTATATTTAGCATTGTGCGTAGACAGCGCTGGTGGAAGCGTTCGAGGAGTCGTATAGTAAAGAGAAGTAGTTTAGACACACCTCTGTGTTTGTGTGCTTATTTCTTCGCCTGTTGGATAAAACTCTGCTACAACAACTTTTGCTGCCTGGACCTCTTGATATGCTCAGAGGTACCAGTGTGCTACCGTGTCAATTTTCCTTCAGCAGTGACCATGAGGCTTCCTTGGCAGTAATGGAGCTCCATTTATTTCTGGGGTCGTAATCTCACTGAATCTTGTGAGAAGACGCTCGCATGGGAAATTTTAAAAAACAACAAAACAAAGCCACAAAAAGTTCAGGAAAGCACACACACACACACAAAAACACTTAAAAAGTTCTAAGTACATGGTGGTGCGTCATAAAAAGTGCGGCAAATACTGTGTTATAATGTCTAAACGAGACCACAAAAGGGCTCCTTTATCGTACAATGTTGTGCCGCAGCATTCTGCAAGCATTCTGCTGCTGTCAAGAGGGCATTCATTTTTATTAATGGGCAGAAGCTGCCAATTGATCTCCCATAGCGGTTTTTTTTTTTTTAATGGTTTTGCTTGTGTGCAAAAACGTGCCCCATTCTGCTGGCGTGATTACAGCGACAATGGGCGGTCCCTGCCAGAATACTTCCGGGTGAGATCAGGAAAACTAAGTACGGGGTGCTCTTTCTATGAACCTCCCTGTCTTGCTTGCAAGTTTCCAAGTGTGTTTCAGTACTTGTGTGTTCTTTTTGTTTGGTAATTTAGGTGTTTTTGGACTTTTAAGCACACTCATGTCTTCCTGCGAGAACCACCAATATCTTACTCATGGAAAAATGCGTGAGTAAGCAGCACAAGCAACCGTATTGCTGGATTTCAGGGGCATCTTTGTCTTGTTATTACGGCAGCGTGCGAAAAGAAGTGTTATTATACCAGGATAAAATATAGTGCCAAAAAAACCATATTTTTTTCAGTCTTCATCTTTGGAGGGTTTTATTTCAAATATTAATTTATATAAAAGTATTCTGATATACATACGTATATATATATATATATATATATATACCATCATCGTTATCTGACAACATTGAACCAACGTAGTACACTCTCTTCTATACTTCTGAGTTCTCCTGTTCTGCATCTCTAAAGATTTTCTCTTGTTGCTAATTAAGCAAACAGAATATTTGCTTATTAGCAAAAGAACATTTTTAGACCCTCATCTGATAATCTCCTTGGTCAGGTTGCTAGCAATTGAAGTGGGTTTGGGGAGGGGCATTTGCAATTGTGGCAATAAGCCCATAGCTGTAAACATGAATGCTAAACAGTTACTGCAAAAACATTATTACCGTAGTAATAATCTGAATATCCTATACTGTGAATAGCTTAGCTTAGCTTAGCTTAGGTTCTATTGACCTGAGATAAACATATGGGCCCCCCAAAATAAAGCATTGCAGGGGGCCCCAAAATTCCTTAAACCGGTCCTTGCCTGCAAAAACATTATTACCGTAGTAATAATCTGAATATCCTATACTGTGAATAGCTTAGTTTATCTTAGCTTAGGTTATATTGACCTGAGATAAACATATGCCCCCCCCCCAAATAAAGCATTGCCGGGGGGGCCCCAAAATTCCTTAAACCGGTCCTGCCTGCAAAAACATTATTACTGTAGTAATAATCTGAATATCCTGTACTGTGAATATCTTATCTTAGGTTAGATTAGGTTACATTGACCTGAGATAAACATACGGGGCCCCCAAATTAAAGTGTTGCAGGGGGCCCCCAAATTCCTTAAACCGGCCCTGGTTACGAATGCAACAAATTCAAAGACATCAACGTGTTTGTCTGTAACATCAGTAAGCAAGGGGATCTTGTAGCACCTTTGAGACTGAGAAAAGTTGTAGCATAAATCTAGCTTACACATTTGTGACTGCTCAACTATATGCCAGCCATGGCCTAATTTAGCCGTGGCCCAGTGGTAGATTCAGGATTTCCCCTCCCCACTTTGGACCCATACTATTTTTGTTTCTCTGGGTCTTTAATTTTCATTTAAAGACAAGCAGCTTTCAGGAACCTGCCTGTACTAGCAACCAGTACCTACAGATACCCGTGAGTTTATCCCAGCCTGAATTTCTGAGTACAATTGCCCCTCCGTATCCACGGATTTGGTATCCACAGATTTAAGTATCCACAGCTTGAAAATATTCTTTAAAAAATAACAATCCAAAAAGCAAACCTTGATTTTGCCATCTTAGATAAGGGACACCATTTTGCTAGACCATTGCATATAATGTTGAGTATTCACAGATTTTGGTATCCATGGGAGTCCTGGAACCAAACCCTGACAAATATGAAGGGACAACTGTATATTTATCCTGCACTGTATAAATTCTGTCCAGAATGCCACCCATTTGCCTGCAAGTGAAAGATGTGACAGAAGTCTTCCTTGACATTGAATTATGGGCCACTTTTATTTATTTGGGGACCAGCAGGTGGAGATCTCAGCATGCCATGCTGCTCGTCCACAGTGTAATTAATAGTCGTTAGGTTTAATATGCAATCGTGTCCAGCCATTAATAATCAAGCTGCCTTTGGCTTTGCGTTTGTTGGAAGCCGACCCTCCTCTCAGTGAAGCCTCTTTGTCTTTTTCAGTTCCCATTGCCAAGACAGCCATTTCCTCCCCAATGGGTCTCCCAAAAATATATCAGTCAGCCTGCCATTTAATTATCAGATAAAATTGCAGGATTTAAAGAACAACACACTTCCCAGCTCCAAAACATCTATGTAAGTGCCTTAAATCCATAGAATCCTGGGATTTGCAGTTTATTGAGGTGGTTAGAATTGTCTGCTAGAAAGCTCCAGCCCACACCCACAAACTACATTTCCCCAAGTACCCTGATTTGTCATTAATCACCGTTACATTTGGCACTGTAATTCATGGGAGCATGCTATAACTCTCTCTAAGCATTTAAAGTCCCTCACCAAACTAAAGATACCAGGATTGTTTAGGGTGGATTCATGACAGTTAAAGTGGAATGAAATTGCTGAAACACTGCAGACACACCTGAGAGAAAAATAGCTGACCCCCAGGAGGGGGAGGCAAAGGAATATCTTTTTAGGGACTCCCCCCACAAATAATTTCAAAATGTAAATAAATAAATAAATAAATAGAGTATGTAGTAGGCAAGGTTACAGCTTTCTAAGGTTTAAGGATGTAATTCTCCACTCAGATTCTTCTGGAAGGAAGCAATGAGTAATTTTAGCCATTTTCTTCCTAATGCAAGAAAGTCTTTGGAAACGAAACAGTTTCCGAAGCCTATTCGCAATACAGGGCTTATTATGTGCAAAATTCACATATGGTTGTTTTGCACAGAAAACAGCATTTTATGATGTACCAGGAACACATGCTCTCATTTACTCAATAAGCAAAGGAAACAACATTTTCTGCAGAGAAAAATATATTTAAAATTAAATAATTGAATAACACAATATTAATATAAAAATAATAAGAAGTTCCTTCAGAAAGAATGTTAGTTTGTAAAGCCCAAGTAATTATTGTCCCCGTTGCCTCTCTGTTTGCATACGTTTTTACTTCAGTTTCATTCCTCTGGTATTTTCAGTAGCTCTTAGTCTGAATTTATGCTTTTGGTTCATCAAATAAACTGTATATGCCCATCTGTCTCCTCCACCGGATGGACAAAAGCCAGGAATGGCTGTCCACTTGGACATACAACTATTACTGAAAATTTGCTTTGCTATCTAGTCCTGTGTGGAGTTGATAACAACCTAATCTATGCCTTCCAACTGTCCCAATTTGGCAGGGGCAATCCCAACTAATCCTCTGTCATCCCACTTTTTCACCTGCTTTTAAAATGTCCCGGTTTCTCTCTTATCCCACTTTCCTTCTTTGTCCTCAGCTTACTTCAAGTTGCTGCAATCTGGGGTCAAAGGGTGGAAGTTGTTTGCACTGAATTAACTCAGCAGGGGGAGAGGAGAGGCAGGAGCAGAGTTGTTCTGTTCCCAGTGGGCTCAGGCAAAAGCAAACTGCTGCAGCCTCTCCTAGAATGCATGCTCTTCCTCATTCACCACTTCTGCCATCTTGACCACACTCTGATTGTTGCTTGGCCAGGAATTTCCCAATTAATACTCTGCCACCTCAGAGTATTTTTCAGCTGCTTTTAAAATGTCCCAATTTCCCCACTTTCCTCCTTTGCAATTTCCTTCTGGTGCTGCAAACTGAGTTCAAAATGCAAAAATAGTTTGCACTCATTTAACTAAGTGGGGGGTGGAGGTGTTGGAAATGTAGCATTCTTCTTGCACTCCTGCTTAGTAAATTTAGGAAATTCCTTGCATGCTTAAGTTCCTACCCCCCTTCTCATCTCAGGCTATCTTAGCCATTTGAAGCTATGGGGTGACCATTGAGTCATTCATCACACGGCCTCCTAATTTAAATACTTTATGATTCTTTGTGTCCCTGCCTTGGGGTTTTGCAGCTTCTCCATGAGGCTTCCCTTTCTTTTTTCTCCCCTTCATCCGTGCTTCCAAACAAGAAGAGAAGTGAGCTCTTGCCTACCTACAAACACCTCTTTATCTGATGAAATATGGATATTACCTCTGTAACACTTAGAAACTTCTGATTTGATTATCCTAACCTGAAATTCCCAAGATTGGGTGAGTTTTCTACCCTGAACTGTAAACCTCTTAAGTTAGTTAAGGACTTAGATTTGTTTTGAATATGTAGATTAAGATATGTGATACCTTCAGTAAACTTTTGATATGTATTTTTAAGCAACAGTCTTTATTGTCCTTAATTTTGTCTGCTTAACTTTAATGCTGGCTGATTTAGAGCACATACAAATAAATACAAACTGAGCTTGGTCAGTCTTCCCTACATTTACTCTGCTTATTTTAAAACAAACTTTTCTTAAGAAGATATTCTAAAGGGCTTGCTCCCTGGAATCTTTAATACATTTTTAATTTTTATACTCACACACCCCAACAAGAGGAGGGAGAATCTTGCCCTTCCCAGTAGACTCAGGCAAAAGCAAACTGCTGTAGCCTCTTCCAACTTGTGTGTTCTTCTTCCTGAATAACTTTTGCCATCTTGACCATACTCTGATGTTGCTTGGGCACACATTCCCAAGTTCTCTGTGAAATGTTGGAAGGGTCTGCCTAATCCAAGCTTTTTTTAAACTTCACCCATGACTTGTCCTCATGATGCTACAGAAGAGGAAGCCAGAAAGAGACACAATATTTTTCAGCCGGAAAGAGGATGGTGTAGCTCTCCTCTTCTAGGAGTTACGCAGTGCACAAAGCCATAAAAAACCAAGGCCATAAGAGAAACATATTAGCAATGGTGGAACCATCCTCATATGCTGTTGCATTCTCATAAATGAGTCCGCCGTTATAGCGCTATAGCAGAAGGGAAACGACTATTGAGCACTTGATTTAGCTGCTCAAATCCTTTGTGGTGCTTTAGATTAATAAAAACAATTTAATAACGTGTCTGGATAGTTTATCTGTAATGTGAATCATGGCCGGCTGTATTTCCATTACTGAAAAATGGGGAGTAGCCCAGGAAAGGAATGATCTAAGCTACTGTAAAAATGACAAAAAACTACCCATGCTGGTTATATATGATATTCGACAATCCTTGTTTAATTTCCCCCCCCCCTAAACTCAATAAACATAATGTGGTCTTATGCCCATTTCAGTTGATTTGGTCGAGATCTACATCATGTTTTGGTTAAATACCACCTCATCCTTAACAGGCCAGGGAGGCAATTCAATGAGAAATAAATTCTGCCGTCATTGCATTTAAAATCAAATCAAGGGTCATTTGCTATCACAAATGAGCCAGTTATTCTTCTCGGCTTGCAAGGCAGGCTGTTTGTGAAAGCATTTAGAAATGTACCAGAAACAGTAAACCTCTCCATAATGGCATGGAATGCAATGTGATCTTTCATCTGCTGCTGCTGCTGGGTTGGAAATTCTTCAAGAAGCCATGAGCACTGCTGAGTCATCTGGCAAGAATTCTCTGGCCCAATATCGACCTGAATGAGACCTCCAAAAATTACAGGGGGGTGGGGGTGGCCGCGGTTAAATCCAATTGTCTTTCCAAATCAGACTAGACCCATTTAATTAATGCAAATTACAGAATTGCTGACTTACCATTTTCTCATTGATTTAGAAGCAAATAAAAACAATGATCAAAGACCTTAACCGTCTTTTTTCCAGGCTAAACATACCCAGCTCCCTAAGTCTTTCCTCATAAGGCATGGTTTCCAGACCTTTCACCATTGTAGTCACCCTTCTCTGGACATGCTCCAGTTTGTCAATATCCTTTTTGAATTGTGGTGCCCAGAACTGGACACAGTATTCTAGGTGAGGTCTGACCAAGGCAGAATAGAGTGGCACTATGACTTCCCTTGATCTAGACACTATACTTCTATTGATGCAGCCCAAAATCGCATTGGCCTTTTTAGCTGCTGCATCACACTATTGACTCATGTTGACTCAAGAGTTTTCCATTCCTTGGTTCGGTCATTCATCAGAATAGACAGTGCAGTCAAGAAATCCAAAGAAGACTAGGGTTTTGAAGGTCTATGAAGGAACTAACAAGAGTCCTGAAGAATCCTATGAGGAGCGGCTTAGAGACCTGGGCATGTTTAGCCTGGAGAAGCAAAGGTGAAGAGGTGACATGATAGCCATGTTTAAATATTTGAAGAGATGCCATTCTGGGGATGGAGCAAGCTTGTTTTCTGCTGCTCCAGAGACTAGGGAGATTTTCACACAGGCTATATATCCTGTGTCTGGAATGGAACAGGGTTGGGAAAGGTTTTCCCTTTCGGACGACATCCACCCTTTCCCCTTCCTACATTGTGCCTGTTCTGTTTTCTCCCTGTGATATAGTAATTATGGGAAGAAGTTGTTAACAGGCACCCAGTTCCGTTTCTGTTACAAAATCACGGGTGTGCAAATCGGATCCCGTCCCTGTTCTGGAATGACAAGGACGGGGGAGGACCTCCGTGGCAGGCACCTCCTGCCACGATCTGGACAGCCAGGTAAGTGCCACCCTTCCCACCACCCTTTCTGGGTTACTTGTATTTTTTAATTTTTTAAAAAATGTGTATTCTTTCTTTTGACAGCTGGGGGGGTTAATTTAAATTTCCCTCCCGTTCGTTCTCTCACAAGAATAAGCAGGAGTTCCCCCAGCCAGTCGTAAAAGCAGTGTTATGACAGCTGTTCGGAAGTGGAATCCATTGCTGCCTGGGAGTGTGGTGAAGTCTCCTTCTTTGGAGGTTTTTAGACAGAGGCTGGATGGCCATTTGTTGAGAGTGCTTTGATTGGGTATTCCTGCATGGCAAACAGGGGTTGTACTGGATGACCCTTGGGGATCTCTTCCAGCCCTATGATTCTATGGATCAGGAAAAGCCTGTCATTCTCACACCTGCACTGCAAGATCACTTGTTCAAGGTTGACCCTCCAATTCAATTGTGTCAGTTGCCCTGTTAGCAAAAGCAGCAGGGAAAATGGTTCCTGATGGATCAGGATGTGGTGTTAAGTGTGAAAAAGGAAACACATATTCTCATGGGGTAAAGGAGACAAAAGAATCAAGAAAGAGACAAACTCAAAAACCGAAGCAGAACCTGTGACGCAGAAGGTTTTGTAAGGAAGCGAATTCCTCAGTGTTTTCTCCCTGATCCCAAGATAACAAGAGATTTAAAGAGAGCACATACATATCATCATAGAATCATAGAATCATAGAGTTGGAAGGGACCACAAGGGCCATCTAGTCCAACCCCCTGCCATGAAGGAAGACACAATCAAAGCACTCCCGACTGATGGCCATCCAGCCTCTGTTTAAAAACCCCCAAAGAAGGAGACTCCACCAAATTCCCAGGCAGTGTATACCACTTCCGAACAGCTCTTACTGTCAGGAAGTTCTTCCTAATGTTTAGGTGGAATCTCTTTTCCTGGAGTTTGAACCCATTACTCCAGTCTCTGTCCTAGTCTCTGGTCCTAGTCTCCGTGTCCTAGTCATCACTACGGATGATGCGCCAAACTAAACATCCACCCATCTAGCCATTATTTTATTACCTTTCTTTCCAAGGTGAGACCTAAAGCAGCTTGCAAAATAGAGAGAATTGTGATCACTACATGCAGAAGATGGCATGGTTCTGAATGAAACCAACCAACCAGCTGTCAATGTCCAAGCAAAATTTAGGTTCCAGATAGACAGTTCTGGCTCCTGGAGGCTCGAATGGCAAAATTCCTGGTTAAGGAGGGGGGAAAATGTAAATCCACAAGCACAGGAGGCTCCTTCTTAATCACCAGAGGATTGTGATGATGGTCTCCCCCTGAATTTCTTCTTCTCTCAGGAAGAAGACATTGCTAATGACTGAAAGACGGCAATGCAGTGCTCCCGTTTAATACAATCTCCATAAGTCATCTGCCTGTATTTAATTTATTCATGGGCATCATTTTAATGCAAGGTCATACATATTCATGCAGATATTGATTGTTGTGCTAGAAAATAGTTATACGGTTTCAGAGAACGGTAAGGCTGGATCGCTAATTTGAAATAGCTCTCAAATTCAAATAGGCTTCGGTTTCCAGAACATTGGCAGGTCTTCTGCTTGGGACTTTGTGTGTGTGCATGCGCGCCTTCAAGTCGCCTATCGACTTTTGGCGATGCCATGAATTTCCTAGGGAATACTCAGAGGTGGTTTTGATGGTTCCTTCTTCTGAAATATAGCCTGAAGACTTGGTATTGTTGGCTGTTCTTCTGGTCTTGGGAAAGGTTCTTCTTTTTGGACTGTCACTCCCAGAATCCCCCAGCCAGCTATGCTGGCTGGGGGATTCTGGGAGTGACAGTCCAAAAAGGCACCTTTCCCCATTGCTCTGGAAGTTCAGACAGGATCTGGTACTTTTAGGGTATTTAGGCCCTGTGTCTGTGTGTCTGTGCTTTCAAGTTGCCTGTTGACTTTTGGCAACTCCATCAATTTCGTAGGGTTTTCTTAGGCAAGGAATAAATATTCAGAGATGGTTTTGCCAGTTCCTTCCTCTGAAATTGGCTGTCCTTCTGGGCTTGGGTTTTCAAGATAATGTTGGACTTATCCGGGAGGCTGTCCTCAAATCTTTTGCCACCCTGATGTGATGGCCAGATGATGGGATGGACTACATTCCCCATCATTCTCGGTCAGCATGGCCAAATAGTCAGAGAAACCAGCCACTTTGAACCCCATCTTGGGAGAAAGGCACGATATAAATCAAATAAATAAATAAATCCCTGAGCCAGGCAAAGAAGGGTAAAGGTCTAAATATTCTATTTTTGCTATAGCTTTGGCAGTTTCCCCACTGAAATGCAGAAGTATTCCTTTTTTAAAAAGGCACAGAGTAAATTTTCTGGCCTAAGTATAATGACTGGTCCCTACATGATTAGACGCACTGAATCGATTACAGGAATACCTCACTCAAGCCTATGACAAGAAAGCTTCTCTTTACAAAGTCTTGTTATGTTCTCATAGCTCCCTCTTCTCATCCTCTGTCTAGTTGGATATTTTTTAGCAGCATCTGCACTGGGGGATGGTGAAGGAAGGCTGGAAAAATGCAGACTCTCATCAGTGTCAGGTTGCCTGCAGATGCAACAAAACATGCGCTAGGAAAGATCAGGGGCTTGTCTATATGAGAAGAAATAATGCAAATAATACTTATGTATTATAGGCAATTTGCAGCAGCATCCTGTTGTCTCCATGATACTTTGGCAAAAATGATAGTATACAAAGCTCACCGGGATAGGTAAAGGGCGGGCAGCTTGGCTATCAGGTCCCCTCTTCACCTTCTCTTCCCCAGGCAAAACCTACCCAGCTCCCTAAACCGCTCCTCATAGGGCATCATGGCTTCCAGACCTCCCACCATTTTGGTCGCCCTCCTCTGGACACGTTCCAGCTTCTCAATATCCTTCCTGATCTGTGGTGCCCAGAACTTCACAGAGTATTCCAGGTGAAGTCTAACCAAAGCAGAATACAGTGGCACTGTTACTTTCCTGACACACTGTCTGCTGGAAATCCCCCTGTCCCTGGGTGAAGTTCATTTGCATGTGTTGAGTTTTGATTTTGGTGTTTTTCAGGACTGGTAGTCAAACCTTGTTTACTTTTAGGGATTCTTCTTTCCTGTTGAAGTTGTCCAGGTGTTTGTGGATTTCAATAGCTTCTCTGTGCATTCTGACATGATAGTTGTTGGCCTTGTCCAGAATTTTGGTGTTTTCAAATAACATTTCGTGTCCAGGTTGGTTTATCACATGTTCTGCTACTGCTGATTTTTCTGGCTGGCCCAGTCTGCAGTGTCTCTCATGTTCCTTGATTTGTGTTTGCACACTGCATTTAGTGGTCCCTATGTAAATTTGTCCACAGCTGCATGGTATGTGGTAAACTCATAACTCAACACATGCAAACGAACTCCACCTAGGGACAGGGAGATTTCCAGCAGATAATGGACCATTAACTAACCATTAGCTAAACAGACACTAATCCTCCTTGCATATCTCCCCCCAGAAACTAGCCATTCAAATACACAATTTACATATCCTCTCCAACAGGGACTCACAGTATATATACCCCACACACCCCTATGCCACCATTCTCTGAAGATGCCAGGTCAGGAATAAACTCTTCCAGAACATGGCCTCATAGCCTGGAAAAAAACCACAGAAAACCTATGGCTGTTGGCCGTGAAAGCCTTCGACTTCACATTAACCTTCCACTTCACACACACTTACTTACCTGTTGTATGGGATTTCAGCACCAATTTGGTGGACAGCTCCAAGGCAATTCAAACCAATCCCTTCCAATGCCACAGCAACTGCCTAACCACACTCAGTTTTAACTTAATTTTTGATGCATAAATTCTCCTCAAATGCCTGGCAAAAGACATTCCTCCCTCACCCCCACCCCTGTAGTGAGTTTGGCCTTTGCCACCAGGCAGAAGGGTTTTAAAGTTCTTGTTAGCATCATAGCCAAATGTCAGTGGGGTGAAAGAGTTAACTTCATTGGATATGTTTGGCATGTGCCTTGCAGTTTGAGGCTGGGAAAAGGTATTACAGCTGAGAACAGATTGGGGGTGTGAATTTTCCTCTCCTGCTAAGCTGTTTGCACAATTCTCATAGCTAGTGGGTGGGAGATAGGCCTTCTTTGTGCAATTTGGTTTCATTTGTTTGCTTTTGCACATATAATC
The DNA here is from genome assembly GCA_030847615.1 of Gambelia wislizenii. NCBI lineage: Eukaryota > Metazoa > Chordata > Lepidosauria > Squamata > Crotaphytidae > Gambelia > Gambelia wislizenii. Next base: position 16,789,524 of record JAUMIR010000014.1, on the reverse strand, counting down.
TTTGGGCATTGCATCTTCCATTGACTTCACTGGTGGGAGGGGGAGTGTTGAATCCCAGCCCAAGGATTCCCCATATATCCAACGATGGGGAATTTGATCACTGGCCATAAAAGAATAGAATTTATTTGGAGGTCCATTGGCTGTAAAGGGACACTAGGCCTCATCAGTGAAAGGGTTGGAATGTTTCTCTGCTTTGTTCCATCTGCTGCATCATTTACTACCCCATAATGCTATAGCAGTAAAGTTTCAGTGTTCAGCATGGAACAAACTATTGGGGAGGCCTGGAGCTTTACCTGTGAGCCCTGGTGGCGCAGTGGTTAAATGCCAGTACTGCAAGCCACAAAGTTATGAGTTTGAGCCCAGAGGTCTCCCAGGTTGACTCAGCCTTCCATCCTTCCGCCAGAGAAGGGCAACTAAAATGGTGAAAGGTCTGGAAACAATGCCTTATGAGGAGAGACTTAGGGAGCTGGGTATGTTTAGCCTGGAAAAAAGATGGTTAAGAGGCGATATGATAGCCCTGTTTAAGTATTTGAAGGGATGTCACGCTGAAGATGGAGCAGGCTTGTTTTCTGCTGCTCCAGAGACTGGAACACGGAGCAATGGATGCAAGCTCCAGGAACAGAGATTCCACCTCAACATTAGGAGGAACTTTTTGACCGTAAGAGCTGTTCGGCAGTGGAACACCCTCCCTCAGAGCGTGGTGGGCTCTCCTTCCTTGGAGGTCTTTAAATAGAGGCTGGATTGCCATCTGTCGGGGATGCTTTGATCAAGATTTCCTGCATGGCAGGGGGTTGGACTGGATGGCCCTCATGGTCTCTTCAAACTCTACAATTCTATGATTCTATGAAAATGAGTATCCAGCTTGTTGGGGGCCATTAGCTGAAAAACATTGTAAAATGCTTTGGCACTGATAAGCAGCATATAAATATCAATGCTATTGCTATACCCAGTTCTGGCACAAGACACAGACCCACACATACCAAGAAGCACAGATTTCTTACTGGAACAGGTTTATTCACTTCCCAATTTCTGATTGTCTGGAATTATGGCCAAGATCTTAGATCAGCTAGTTAGCTAAGTATACTTATGAAAGTAGTATCTCCTGGCTCAGACCTCCCCACGCACAACCCAAATCCTGCTTTACTGGGCTGTTATGAAGGAGGGGGTCCAAAAACTCCAAATATTCCGTGGGAAAAGCCTTCATGGCTTTTCTCATATTTTTTCCAAAGCTCCAAAGGAAATGCACATTCTTGCTCATTTGGACACCAATATAATTTGTTGCACAGTCTGGAGAGGGCAGAACTCTTCGTCTCATTGGTCAGATGTGCCCAGGCACAGGCTTGCTGTCAGGCGCCTGGAAGCGCTAGCTATCATGTGCTTTTAAAAACTTTTTTAACACAAGCTGAACATGAGTCAGTAGTGTAATGTGGCAGTTAAAAAAGCCAATGCGATTCTAGGTTGAATTAATAGGTGTATAGTGTCTAGATCAAGGGAAGTAATAGTTTCGCTCTATTCTGCTTTGGTCAGACCTCACCTGGAAGACTGTGTCCAGTTCTGGGCACTACAATTCAGGAAGGATATTGAGAAGCTGGAATGTGTCCAGAGGAGGGCGACCAAAATGGTGGGAGGTCTGGAAGCCATGATGCCCTATGAGGAGTGGCTTAGGGAGCTGGGTATGTTTAGTCTGGAGAAGAGAAGGTGAAGAGGCAACATGATAGCCATGTTTAAATATTTGAAGGGATGTCATACTGAGGATGGGGCAAGCTTGTTTTCTGCTGCTCCAAAGACTAGGACATGGAGCAATGGGTTCAAACTGCAGTTAAAGAGATTCCACCAAAACATTATTAGGAAGAACTTCCTGACAGTAAGAGCTGTTTGGAAGTGGAATACCACTGCCCCGGAGTGTGGTGGAGTCTCCTTCTTTGGAGGTTTTTAAACAAAGGCTGGGTGGCCATCTGTTGGGAATGATTTGATTGTGTACTAGGATAGCTGTACCCGGCGTAATATACGCCATTATAGGAGATGGGAAAGGTTATAAATTAATAATCCATTTTATATATTTATTCATATATTTCATAAATTCTTTCACATGCTTTTTCTCAGAATACTTTCACACAGTTCAGCTACATGGTATTATTTTAGGGGGAAAATGCATTGTTTTGCATGTGGTGGTGAGTGGCTGAGGGAGGGAGAGGAGGGAGGTGCCCTTGTGAGGCTGGGGGTGTAGATGCAGATGGAGTGGCAGGAGTGGATTGTGAGGTGGAGAGGGAATTTGCATGTGGGTGGTGATTGGCTGAGGGAGGGAGAGGAGGGAGGAGATTGGTTGGGTATGTTTCCTAAGTGACCAATCAGCACACTGGGAAAGTAAACATACCCAAGAGTTTTATATATAGAGAGATAACTGCAAGAACTAGATGGTCCTTGTGGTCTCAGAAGAAAATGGGAAACCAGTGCAGTTCTTTTAAGACCGGTGCTATATGGTCTCTGCTATGCACACCTGACACCAATCTGGCTGCTGCATTTTGCAGTAGCTGCTGCTTTCAAACACTTTCCATGGCCAGCCCCATGTAGAGTGCATTACAGTAGTCTAATTGGGAGGTTGCTAAGGTATGAACCCCTGTGGCCAGATCTGCCTTCCCCAAGAAAGGGCGCAGCTGGTGCACCAGCAGAAGCTGGGTAAAGGTGCTCCTGGTCATCTCAGTAACCTGGCTTTCCAGGAACAGGGCTAAGTCCAAGAGTACCTTTAAGGTACGAATCTGATTCTATCAAATTGCATTAGGAATGGGTATTTCCATCACAATGGTGATAAGAAGGCATAAGAGTGTATATTGTCAAAGTGCCATCGAAAGAATAAATGATCATCTTGGATGTATCTTTTCCAGCCAATTGCCGAGGGCAGCGTTCTCTATCAGACATGATTGTGGTACTTATTGTCACTTTACCGCCTGTAATACCCAACCAAATTGACCATTAAAATGCTGCAAAGTTGCATTTTCCTCTAGTTACCCAAAATGAAAATAGAAGGAAATCTCTACCAAAGCAGAGTCATTTAATTTCATCCTGACACACTGAAGGGGAAGAGGGGGGTGTCGTCAGGTTGAATGGCCTGCACAATAAAAAATCCTACTGTGTTGCAGAAGCCATTTTCCTAACTAGTTTATTCTAAATAAGTTGTTACAATCAGAATTTCCCCCTTTCTTGCAGGCATCAGTGTCTTAAGAAAGCAATTGCCCAGATGGTCCAATATTTCACGCTGATTACTTATCAAAACCATTTCCAAAAGTAAGTCTTTGCATGTGGCAGTGGAGATGATGATTTGGGGCAGGGAGAAAGAGGAAGAGAAGAAGAAGAAAATAAATCATTTACTTGTATGGGGAACGGTGTGAGCCAGTGCGTTATAGTGGTTTGGGTGTTGGACTGAGACTCTGAGAGAACAGGGTTCAAATCTCTGCTCAGCCATGGAAACCCATTGGGAGATCTTGGGCAAGTCACACTCTCTCAGCCTCAGAGAAAAGCCAACGTCCTCTGAAAATATCTTGCCAAGAAAATCCTAAGATAAGGTCACCCATATGCCATAGTTGACTCGAGGGCACGTAACAACACATTTAGTGTGTAGTGTGAAGCTTGGCTTGTAGTTTAAGGCCTGGTAGCATCAGTAGTTTGGAGTTTGCAGCCTGGTGTATAGTTTGAAGCCTAGTAGTTATATAGTGTGTGGCCTGACTTTCTGTTTGAGGCCTTGGAGTTTGTAGTGTGTAAGGAGTCAACATGGCATGTTGGTTTGAATGTTGAACTTGGACTCTAAGAGACCAGGTTTCAAAGTGGCCATGGAAAGCCACTGGGTGAACTTGGGCAAGTCACACTCTCTCAGCCTTAGAGGAAGGCAATGGCAAACACCCTTGGAACAAATCTTGCTGCAGCTAGTGCAAAATGCAGCAGCCAGACTGATGTCAGGTGTGCATAGCAGAGACCATGGAGATTATCAGATGCGTCAAAACTGGTGTTACAGAAACGCCATGAGATCGCAAAAGGGCTCCCTTATCAGTTGACGTCGTCCCCCCTCGTTATGCACCCGTTCTGCTGCTGTTCCGTGGACACTGCTTTTTATTGACGGAAGGAGCTGTTCATAGATCCCCTGTTCCATTCCTGTCACAGATTTTCATGTGTGCAACAAAGTGCCCCATTTCTCTGGCGAGATCCCAGCGTCAATGGGAGGTCCCTGCCAGAACACTTCCAGGTGAGATCGGGACATCAAGGTAAGCGACACACTTTTTATTACCCTCACCAGGTTACGCCTACTTTTTAAAGTGTGAATCATAGAATCGTAGAGTTGGAAGAGACCACAAAGGCCATCCAGTCCAATCCCTGCTATGCAGGAATACACAATCAAATAATTCCTGACAGATAGCCATCCAGCCTCTCTTTAAAAAGCTCCAAAGAAGGAGACCCCACCACACTATGAAGCAGTGTATTCCACTTCTGAACAGCTCTTACCGTCAGGAAGTTCTTCCTAATGTTTAGACGGAATCCCTCTTCCTGTAGTTTGAACCCATTGCTCCATGTCCTAGTCTCTGGAGCCACAGAAAACAAGCTTGCCCCATCCTCAGTATGGCATCCCTTCAAATATTTAAAGATGCTATCATGTCTCCTCTCAACCTTCTCTTCTCCAGACTAAACATGCTCAGCTCCCTAAGCCATACTTAGATGGGAAACTGCCAACCAATACCAGGTGCTGTAGGCTATATTTCAGAGAAAGGAATTGGGAAACCACTGAATCCTTCAAATCCCTGCTTGGCCATGGAAACCCACTGGGAGAGCTTAGGCAAATCACACTCTCTCAATCTCAGGGGAAGGCAAAGGAAAACCCTCTCCGAACAAATCTTGCCAAGCAAACCCTATGATCAGTTCACTTTTGAGTCAGCATGAGTCAGAAATGACTTGAAGGCATACAACAAACAACAACAACAACACATTTAGAATTCTTAGCCAGCAATTCCACGGGATGCAGCTATAGGAATTAGAGTGGAATCACAGTGCTATGATTGTATAGTGTGGAAGGGCCCACAGATCAACTCTGAAGAGGCCAGGATGCTGGACATACCAGCAAGAGAAGTAATCATAGAGATATTGGCAAGCTGACAGCCCCACTGAGGAGCCTGGAGCCAACGGCCTGAGAATGACCTGAGGGAAGGTGTTGGCTGAAAATGACCTGGAATTTGTCAGGATTGCTACATGCAAGTAAATGTCCTGTCTTGAAAGCCAGCCACCAGTATTCAAAAAGTCTACTAGGCAGGCAAGACAGGAGCTTACCAGCTGACGTGTATAGTTATCAGTAGAATAAAGCAATAAACATCAATCTGAGGGATTATTAAGTAGCATGGTCAGTCCACAAAGCAGAGTCCAGAAGTCTTAGAAACAGATCCAGTAATTTAATAGGCAAGAAGGTTGCTTCCTCCGGAAAGGTTGGTTGTCAGCAACAACCTTCTGAGAGCGATGCTGGGATATTTATGGTCTAGAATCCTCCCTCAGCTGTTGCCTGATTAATGCACGCTTTCTATAAATACACTCTGAAGATGCAGGTCCTCCCTTTTCTGTCTATATTCAATTGTGGTAGGTATTGTCTGGTTAGTATCTGTGTCTTGTGGCTGCTGGGGAATATCCGTATTTGTCTCCTATATGGACACCCCCCTCTGCCCTTTCATTTGCCTGTCAGGATCTTCCTCTGGGTCCCAAGAGCTAAGCCTGACACCCTTTTCGTCCACCTCACTGTCTGTGTAGTAATCCACACCAGGGATCTGGGAGGGAGGCATGACAGTAAACCCAAAGGAAGCTCCTTCAAATCTTGACTGGGATGGGACAGACAGAAGTGTGTGCCACAGCTTGGTCAGAAAAGAACAAGCATGGGCCATCTCTTCATAATGAATGCAATACATAGATTTGGGAGGGTCAAACTTCATCCCACCAGCAGTCCCTCATATGGGGGAATGTCTCCATTTCTACCCACTCATGGCATTTCAGCCCTGCACCTTTCCTGTGAGGTAGGCCATAGGAAAGGGCAAACTGTAGTATGTGGGGAAATAATTATTGTAATGTAAAACAATCTTGTGTACCCCATTCACATCCTAAGATAAGTCTAGGGATTTTCCCTGCATGCTTCTGTTCTCCCAAAACTCCCTTTCTCTTATTTCACTGGGCACTTCCAGCCAACTGGAGTGATGGGTCATTCAACACATAACCTAATTTAAATTTTATTGCTCTTTGTGTGACTCTCTTTTTAGTTAGAGTCTCCATGCGGCTGTAGCCATCTTATGTAGCCATGCTGCTATGAAGCCATGCTATGATGTCTTGCCATGATGTTTGCTTTTCAAATCACCATGTAGTTCTACCGCTAAAGGCTGGGTGAGTCATTCTACCCTAAATCCTCCTAGTTAGTTAGGAATCCTTTTTTAAAGTTTGTTTTGGTATGTAGGTTAAGATTGATATACCTTCAGTAAACTTTTGATATGCATTTTTAAACTGACTCCTTTGTTTTTGTAATGAGTCTAATTAACTGGGTGATCAGACCACAGACCTCAGAATACACTTTTAAATGTTAATTGAGCTTGTCTCAGCATTTTTAAGCGTCACTCTGCATGACTTTGAAAGTGAAGTGATTTTAACTTTTTTAAAGAAGATATTTTTATTTCTTTTTAAAAGGGCTAGATTCCTGGAATTTTTAATACATTTTTATTTTTAGACTCATACCTCCTACACAAACTCCACCAGGCAAGTGTCACACCTATGCATGGTGTATGCCTCAGAACATCAAACTCCAGCCTCTGTTTAAAAACCTCCAAAGAAGGAGACTCCACCATACTCTCAGGCAGTGTATTCCATTTCTGAACAGCTCTTACTGTTTTTCCTGTGCTACAACTATAATACATGCCATACCTTCCAGCTATCCTGGTTTGGCAGAGAGAGTCCCAATAAATCCTCATAGAATCATAGAGTTGGAAGAGACCACAAGGGCCATCTAGTCCAACCCCCTGCCCTGCAGGAATACCCAATCAAAGCATTCCCGACAGATGGCCATCCAGCCTCTGCTTAAAAACCTCCAAAGAAGGAGATTCCACCACACTCCCAGGCAGCAGTGGATTCCACTTCCAAACATCTCTTACTGTCAGGAAATTCTTCCTAATGTTTAGGTGGATTTCCCCCCCCCCTGTAGTTTGAGTCCATTGCTCCGTGTCCTAGTCTCTGGAGCAGCAGAAAGCAAGCTTGCTCCATCCTCAGTAGGACACCCCTTCAAATATTTAAACATGGCTATCATGTCACCTCTCAACCTTCTCTTCTCCAGGCTAAACATGCCCACCTCCCTAAGCTCCTCCTCATAGGGCATCATGGCTTCCAGACCTCTCACCACTGAATCACATGGAGTAAATTGGTGGGTGGTAGCAGCTTAATAGTCTTCAGAGGTCTCCTCTCCTACTCAAGAGCAGGAGACGGGGTCAGAGAAACCATTACACGGAAGCTACAGATGCCATGGGGTCAGAGGTGTAGATGGCAGAAACAAGAGACAGATTTTTTTAAATTTACTTTTATTATTTTTGTAAATGTGAATTTTACAAAGCAATTTTTTTTATCATTAATGATCACATTTTTTTAAAGTGGATTTCTTTTCATTATATGAAAACAGGTATGACCACACTTTTGAACTCTTGGGAATGGGATGGGAAGGGATACTTCCTAAAAGTCTTTTCCTCATTTTTTTTTTAAAAAAATCATATATAGTTATCGATCGCTATCATCAGCCGTGGCTGCAAAAAACAACAGTCTCCACCGAGAGATGAGAAACGGCATGTACTAAACAGAAAGAGAAGTAGTCGTTTTGTGTGGCTGAAACGCAACTTGGCAGCACTGTGAAATCATTCCCTATAGCACTGGAATTATTATTATTTTACTTTTATTATTATTGTTGTTATTATTTTATTGTTATAATTATTATTTTTAACAGTCATGAGTTACAGTACTAATGGATACTTCATTACAGGCATCTAAGAACAACCTTTTTCTTTTAAAACTTTTGTCAAGACAATTCAAAGGTTCAACCCATTTTTTTTAACTCAAGCGCAATCCGAGGTTCAGCTGAAAAATATGTATAACATTTACGCTTACAATTATGTCTTTATAACTTTTCTTTTTCTTCACTGACTCTTAAAAAATAGTATTGCAAGTTCTGGCTTTCATCCACCCACCCCAAACTCTCAACTTCATCTCATACCCAAAAGTCCACAAAGAAGTGCAGTAAAGATGTGGTGGGAGAAACGGATTAAAACCTCTGGGGTAAATAAATAAAAAAAAATCAGTCAAGTGTTTCAGAATTGCAATATCCAGAACACAGCTGGTGGTGCCCGTAGCTATGGGGCAATGGATCTGCTCTGGCTTTTAGTCTGAACTTTAAAGGTGTTACCCAAGATGCAGAAATAGACATGGAAAATCCTCCAAATCTGTTTAGCACTTTGGATCATCCATTTAAAGTTCAGACTAGATGCTGGAGCATCTACCCCACTGAGTTACCAGCCAGTACTGGCAATACAGTATCATTATGTTCCTCCCTCTCCCTCTCCTTCTCTAGCCTAGAAAAGCTTTTGGTGCAAGAAATGTATGCTCACTGGCACACAATGCTAAGAGGAAATAGGACACGTCTGGTGACTTTGCAAAACCAGCTCTCACAGGAATGCCTAGGGGAGGTGGGATTATTTTTTTGTCTACAAGCCATGCATCTCCCTTGCCCAAATGGAGCCACCCTGTGGCTGACATGGCCACGGAATTGCCACGGGTTTCCAAAAGAGTTGCCAGAGTGAAAACAGAAGAGGGCTCCTGTCTCCAAGACTTTCAGGACGAGCCCTTCTCTCTGACCCACTACCTTCTCAGGGCCTTTTCGGTGGCTGCTCCCAGACTTTGGAACTCCCTCCCCTGAAAAGCAAGCATGGCTCCCGCCTTGCTCTCCTTTTGCCGGAAAGTCAAAACATTCTTACGCTGCCAAGCTTTCAGAAAACGAATCGAATGGGCTTTTAACACTGTGCTGCACTGTTTTATGGTATGTGTGTATATAGTCTTTTAATGAATTTTGATGTTTCCAACTTCATAAATGGTTTAGCTGTCCTTTACACAACTTTTATATTTGTACTTGCATTGCAGTTTCTGTACCGTTTTTAATCTGTACTGTTTTATTGTAAGCTGCCTTGAGTCACATTATTGGAATAGAAATGAATAAAACAAAGAAATAATAAATACCTTGAATGGCTGTGCAGAAGAGGGAATTTCAGCGGGTGTTGCTTGTTATCTGGTTGCAACCAGCATGCAACAGCTGCTGAAAATTCCCCTTCTACACATTTAAGGTACAGAAGTCTACTCCAATTTTCAGCCTGGTCACCCTAAGAGACCGCTCCAGTTTTCACTCTGGCAACCCTACCCAGGGTTGAGAGAGTCAAAATTGAGAGATGACTCCTGTACCTTGAATGGGTGTGTAGAAGAGAGAATTTCAGCTGGTGTTGCTTGTTCCCTGGTTATGAGACAAGCAAGCCCTGCTAAAATCCCCTCTTCTCCACAACCATTAAAGATATGGGAGCCTTCTCCGGTTCTCAATCTGGCAACCCTAGCCAGGTAACCTCTGGCAACACAGCAGTAACACAATGATACCGGAAATGTGCGTAGAGAACAACTTGGATTCTCAAAAGATTGGAATGGACTTTTTCACGAGTCACTCTTCAGAACTAGTGCTCAGGTCTGAGCTGACAGAATGGAACTAACCTAGCGGAGTAGGCCAAAAAATGACCAGGTGGATCAAGGGTTGGGGTGGGCATTGGGTTGCTCAAGAGGAATTTGGAGAGCCACCCCTCCCACACACTACACACTCCTGAAAAGTAGATTTTAAAAATTACCCCCTCTGGAAGGGTGGACGACCACATCTCCACCTTTGGAAACTCTCTCTGGGACCTTAAAGGGCAATCCCCCAAAGTGGGAGGCAAAGCACCAATTGACCGGAGACATAGAAAGCCACGCAAGGAACTCTGGCTGGCTTTCCCCCATGTTTCTTTCCCCTGGGCCATTACAGCATCAAGAGGGACCCTTTTCTCGACACGAAATACCCTAGAAGTCAACTTTTGGATCACCTCCTGTTGGAAAAAAGGCCTGCCCTGGGCCTAAAATGGCCGAGGGGTAGGGAAAAACATGGGCAAATGGCTCCCGTACATTCTAGGGGAGGGGCACATTATTTCCAAAAAAATATTTTTGGGGCCATGTGGCCCTCCAAAGTGGCCTTGGGGACCACACACAGCCTGCAGGCTGCACATTCCTAGTCTCTGGAGTAGACTACAACATTTACACAAGTGTAGTGGAAACGTCTTGGATTTTAGAGTGTGGGCCTCAAGAGCCCAAACAGGGCAGGGCTTGAGGGCCAGTTGACCAACACCTCATGCTCAGGCTAAGAGACTTGCCCTGTTTCCCATTTTGCATTGGTTTTAAAAGTCTTGTTGCACCCAAAAAAAGGGGGCTCAAGCCCGTTCAAAGTCAAAAGCATAGGTCTTTAGGGAAGAAGATGAAAGAAACAAATCTCACCATCAAAAGGTGTTGAGCCTTGTCACACTACATGCTTATAGGCCTATTATTCCACTTTAACTGCTCTGGCTGCCTCCTGTGGAATTCTGGGATTTTCAGTTTTAGTGAAGACTAAGAGCTCTGGCTGAGAGTCCTAAATGCCCTTCCCTAAACTGCAAATCCCAGGATTTCACAGCGGGCAGCCAGAGCAGTTAAAGTGAAATAATACTGCTATAACACTGTAGTGTGTTTAGGCCCATTGTTTGCTCCAGGAGAGGAAGACCAGAGGATGTTGTCACAAAGATTGCAAGATGAATGATAATGTGCAGCTGGGAAACCACGTTCTCTTTCCCTGTCAATATCTTACAGTAAAATCAATGACTAGCCAAGATGCTTGATGGCACCCAATTAAAATAAGGGAGAACGAGAAATGCTTGAAAACCATACAAAGTGCTGGGCTGTAGGGTACTTTCGGGAGCCATTTATGGGTGGCTTGCTAAACTAGCTTTCTCTAACGTGGAGTCTTTCAGTGCCTTGGACTACAGCTCCCATTATCTCCCAATGTCAGGCACAGGAGGATGGGAGCTGTAGTCCAACATATCTGGAACGCAGCTGCTTGGAGGTGTTTTGCCCAAAAACAGTGGCAACACTGGGGGTTTTCAATGGACAAAACAGATTTAGCAACAGGGTTTCTAAGCCTGTTCTCTGCATTATTTTTCTTTTTAAAAATAAAAATAAAAATAAAGGTTTAATGACTAGCCAACTCTGGAAACACTGCTGTGAATAGGTGAAGTTTCCTCTTTTTTCTGAAATCCTTTAGATGTTTTAAGGGTAGAATTAGAAGCAGTTTGAGAAAGAAGCAGAGAAGAGGCTGAACAACTTGTCAGAGGATCTCAAAAGCAGAGGAAACGACAAAAGTATGGCTTAACATTGTCTCATCTTTGCAATGAGATCAAATTTCTGGAATCTTTGCATTTTGGTGGGTTCCCCCCTCCATTCCAAATTATGATTTCGAGGAAACGCCCCCCCTCCCTTCCCACCCCCCTCACAGCCTGGGATTACACACAGTCTTAAACATGGATTTGATAAAAGCCTCCTCTGAAAAGTCATGCTAAGCTATCAAGTAACATTAGGTGACGGGGTAGGCAGCTGTTTAGTTTGTTTTTCCATTCCAGAAAAGGGGAGGAAGGAGACAAGGATTCGATTCCTAATCTATAACGTGACAACCGTTAAAAGTCCATTCAGGTTTTCTGTTTACAGTTTTTTTTCTCTTCTTTAAAAAGGTGCTTGATATAACTTTTTATATATATATATTTATATTTATATATATTTATATAATATACACATGTAATATTGCTAACAGTCAAGCATTAGGAATAAAGGTGCAGACATACCATAAATATTTATGCTTCTGGATTCTTCTTCTATTTTTAGGTCTAGAAGGATGCCATTTCCATTCACATTATGCATTATTACAGTCAGAAAGTAGCTCCCAGACTCTAGTGACATAGCTAACATTATTGTAAACAAAGGAAGAGAAATTTGGGGATGGAGGGAGGGAGTTCCTTCGGATCTCAATATATATATATATATATTTGTCTCTGTTTTCTCCTCGAGGAAAACAAGCGATCTAAAAAGGCTAAGGCACTCAGGAAAGCCTGATAAATATGGGCTTCATGCTCCCTTTACATTCTTTTTTTCTTTTATTTGCCAAGGGTTTTTAGGATTGAAACATTCTCCCTTCTGGTTCAGAAGGATACAATCATGAACCACAGACAGTGTCTTGTTGCAAAGATGCCACGAAATCCTCCACGTGAGGAATATTGTGGGTGTGGGTGTGTTTAGTGCAAAATGCTAACCCTCACCTGGAAGATAAAGGAAAAAGCCCATGCTCTGAAAGAAACCATTCACATTTTCCCCCCAAGCTTACTTCCACCTCTCTCGCTCTCTTTTTCCTAATTAGAAAGTAAAACATGAGACAATTTTTTAAACAAACACAACCCGAACGAAAACGAACAATGAAATTGTGCTCAATACAAAAATACTATTTTTCATTGTGCAATGTGAGACTTTCTGGATTCTTCCCTCCCATCCCAACCCATTCAAGTATCGGTCTGTCCTCCTTGTTTCCCTCCTTCCTCCCTTCTTTTTCTCTTTTCCTTTCTTTTTTTGTTCTGCTAATTTGATCAACTGTGCTCACCCAATACCAATCAGTGCCTTTTGGGTAGTTTCTTCAGGCAAGGGGGTCTTGTCTGGAAAATTCACTGTTTCTACAAGAAGCATTGCACCCAAGAGATAGGTGTCTGTGCGCAAGCAAGAAAGAGATGGGGAGGTAGGGAGAAATGACGAGAGAGCAGCCCTTTAAAGCTGGACAGAGGCAGGCACTGCTGTGGCCCTCTGCCTTCTTAAACGGATGACAATATGGCTCCGGGAACTCCCTATATGGCTCCGGGAACTGACAGCATTACTTGACCCTGGGCACGGTAGACTACAGTTGTCCCTCCGTATCCACAGATTTGGTATCCACAGATTTAAGTATTTACGGCTTGAAAAATATTCTTTAAAAAATAATAATCCAAAAAGCAAACCTTGATTTCGCCATCTTATATAAGGGACGCCATTTTGCTATGCCATTGCATATCATGGGACTTGAGTATTCACAGATTTGGGTATCCACGGGGGGTCCTGGAACCAAACCCCAGCAAATAGGAAGGGACAACTTTACTTGCCTTCTAGCTTTCCACAATTTGCTGGCTGAGATCTCAGCGAAAGGATGGACAGGCAGCAATTCCAAAAGCAGAGGAAAGAGGCGGCGCAGTAGGAAGTGGCGCAGTGGGAAGTCATGCAAGGAACTCTGGCCAGCTGGATAACTGTAGTCGCAGGACCACATTCACGTGGAACGGTGAGCCAAGACTCTGGGGAATCAGAAGTTACCCAGGAATCAGCTTTGACACACCCCATTTCCTCCTCCTGCTAGCACTGCCAGATAAACAAAACCCCAAACCAGGGATCCTGGTTTCTCATACAAGCCAAGTTTCTCATACAAGCCAGGATCAGACAAGCCAGGTTTGTTTGAGGCTTAAGAACTGTGGTTTATAAACAGAGCAACAAACCAGGATTCTTAGGTTCAGGTGACACTGTAAATCAGAGATGGACTGTGTCACCTGTGGCCTCCAAGCCAGTTTTAACAGCTCCCCACCTGATGCTGGGGGGGGGTAATCTGTACCCCAAATTGTTTTCTCCCCCCTACTCCCTCATAAACTCCACCCTCAAAACCTCAAATATGAGAAGCGGATGGTCAGCCACTTCTGAGTTTCCTTTTTTTGAATAATTTGTGTATGTCTAAGCAAACATCTGGCCCACAGGCCTGCTGAAGTTGCCCACATCTTTCATTAAGTGAACAATTTCTAGTTTGTTTAACTGCCAAGGGAAAGGGAATTTCAAAGAGCCTAGGGGCTAATTTTCTGTCTGGGGGGGACCACACAGGTTGCCCAGAATGGACAAAAAGAAACTAAACAGGGAATGGTCTGGTGTCCCCTTCCAGTTTTGAACAAAGAGGCATTTTTTAAAAAGACATTACACATGCAACCTATTCAAAAAGGCTGTGATAAAAGCACAGGAACCCCAACATTTGTGTGTCGGCAGAGAACAAGGACATGATGGACCTTAGCCATCCTTACGCTTGCCTAAAAGGCTAGTAATACAGTGGCTCTGACCTGTCCAAGCCAAGCAAGGAGAGGCTAAAGGAAGCTGAGGCAAAGGAAATGTTCCAGGGTTGGGTCTGTGGGGCGAAAGTCCCTCCCAGGAAAAGTCAAGAGTTTTAGAAGGGGTTAAATAATCTCCAATAGAAATTGGACCACACAGTGTCCATCAGCTGAAGCCAGCATAGCCAATGGTGAGAGTCCAGCAATATTTGGAGGGCCACAAGTTAGCCACTCCTACCAGAGCTAGTGCCCAACCTGGGCGCCCTTGAAATGTTTTGGACTACAACACCCATGATCCTTCACCACTGGCTGTGCTGGCTAGGGCTGATGGGGACTACAGTTTGGAAGGACTACAGTTTGGAAGGGATCTAGGAGTCCTAGTAGACCACAAGTTGAACATGAGTCAACAGTGTGATGCAGCAGCTAAAAAGGCCAATGCGATTTTGGGCTGTATCAATAGAAGTATAGTGTCTAGATCAAGGGAAGTAATAGTGCCGCTCTATTCTGCCTTGGTCAGACCTCACCTAGAATACTGTGTCCAGTTCTGGGCACCACAATTCAAAAAAGATATTGACAAATTGGAGCATGTCCAGAGAAGGGCAACTAAAATGGTGAAAGGTCTGGAAACGATGCCTTATGAGGAGAGACTTAGGGAGCTGGGTATGTTTAGCCTGGAAAAAAGACGGTTAAGAGGCGATATGACAGCCCTGGTTAAGTATTTGAAGGGATGTCACGCTGAGGATGGAGCGGGCTTGTTTTCTGCTACTCCAGAGACCAGAACACGGAGCAATGGATGCAAGCTCTAGGAACAGAGATTCCACCTCAACATTAGGAGGAACTTCCTGACAGTTAAAGCTGTTTGGCAGTGGGGCACACTCCCTCAGTGCGTGGTGGGGTCTCCTTCCTTGGAGGTCTTTAAACAGAGGCTGGATGGCCATCTGTTGGGGATGTTTTGATCAAGATTTCCTGTGTGGCAGGGGGTTGGACTGGATGGCCCTCGTGGTCTCTTCCAACTCTACAATTCTATGATTCTAGTTGGGGAAGGCGGTTATGAGAACTGAAAAGTTTCCCTCCCCGAAGGCAATTTGGTGAAGCTACCAACACTGACATACGAGCACAAATTTCACACCACCAATGCTTCCAACATTTGTTCTCCGGTTTTATTTCTCAGGATGCCCATTTCCACCACCTTCCTAGAAAATTTTGTGCGATAAGCTTAGTTTCTGTCATGGGGGGGGGGTAGGGGTGTGGTGGAAATAACTCAGATGAGATAATTTTATTTAGGGTATAGAATAGGGGTGGGCAAATGCAGAGGGGAAAGGGGCTACTTCCCCTCCCATGACTTCGGGATGGGGTTCACCAACAGGAAGTGATGTCATGTCGCTTCCTGTTCTGAGAATCAGCCCCCCAAAACATCCAATTTTTGTAATTTAGGGGGAATTACAGGCAGTTTGCATGTGGGGGTGTTGGTGTGCTTTCGGGCCAAGTTTTTGCTGAAAATAAGCCTAATGATGTATGGGGACTTTGTGGGTGCCTTGGAGGGCCTACAAAACTAGGGATCAGGGACCGCATGGGGCCCACAGGTGCACCTCGTGGAGAAGACGTAAGGACTGTTCTAGGAAGTTGGCTTCAAATATTGCCACTTTTTATTTAAAAAAATCAGGCCAAAAGTAAACACTGACAGTTTGGTGGCAAAGGGGCAGAGGGTCACCTTGGTTAGCAGGAACTTTCCAGAAAGGTGGCAAAATTCCAAAAGCACGATTTCCACGCATACAGTCATCCCTCCACATGTGCAGGCTAAGCATTCGTGGATTTGATTATTAGTGTATTTGATTAATATGTTCTCTCTAGGCATTTGTAGGTCCTCCAGCATGATTCACCAGAAGTTGACCATAAAATTGGAGAGAACACTTCTCTGGGCATTTCAAGGTCCTCCAATGTGATTCTATGATCAACCTCTGCTGGAAGTTGACCATAGAAACATGATGGAAGACCTTCAAATGCCTAGAGAAGTGTTCTCTTAGGTTAAAAAAAAGGTGGGTCAATATTTGTGGTTTCTCCACTTTTGTGGGGCTCTAACACCCGCGAAATTGGAGGGCCAACTGTCTCACTGGCTCTTGCTCAAACATTTTATCTTAAAGTTGCCCTATCTGCCAAGAAGCCACCACGGAGACTTGATGGACCTCCTACACACACAAACACACACACACACCAGCACAGTTCCTAACAGCTGGAAAAATCTGCAGCCCATAGACACTCCAACTCCTTCCTTAACTCCTTCCTTCCATGCCAGCTGAGGCTCATCCGGGTAACAGCATGCTTCACTTAACAGCACAATGCACCACCACCATTAAAGCTCTGACTCCTGAAGTCAAACCAACATACAAACCATTTCAGCCATTGCCGTGGCTACACTGGAGGGAAAACAGATTATGCACCAGCTTGTTGGGCCCTCCCCTGCCTGAAGAATTTCAGAAGGAAATGTTCTCCACCGTTGAAAGTCTTGAAATCTTTTAAGTCCGACATTGCCTTATCCTCAAAGGAGCCATCGTGAAAACTCAGCCGTCAAAACCCTTCCCACATTCCAGAGCTCAGAATCTTAAAAAAGCCCCCCTACCCTGCATGGCCCCTAAACTAGAACAGGGCAAGACTGCAGCACAGAGGTATTCTTGACCCCCCCCCCCATTTGCTGGAAGCCCATGGTACCAGTGAAATCTAACCCTCAAGGAACAACAACACAAATCTTTGGAAACCAGGCAGGACGCTGCGTTGCGGAGAAACCATGGTGGTTCTCTCCATGTGGGGTTGCAAACAGGCATCACGTTTCCATACATTTTTTTCAAGACACAGCAATCCCATGCCTGGACAAAGGCTACCCAGGGCTGCTAAAGCCCTACAGCCCCCACCGCTTCCTCTGTTGGACTAAAACTCCCAGAATCCCCCCACACAGCTGGGAGTTGTAGTGCAAAAAGAACTTTTCTAAGCTCTGAATCAAGCATTCTGGGACGTCTTTAACATGACAACTGCCGGGAGAGTCTTTATACGCAAAAAAATTGGAAAAGTGAAAAAGTACCGAGTATTGAAGCCTGGTTGTTAAAGGTATATATGAATATATGGAGATGGATAAGCTAAGACACATGTTAAAAGAGAAAATGGTGCAAAAATTTAAAAGGGAATGGGAACCACTAATAAAATATTCAGAAAAAAAGTGGGGAATGGCAATAATTGGTTCATTGCAGGAATAATGGGGGGGGGAGTTTAACTAGTAGATATAGGGAAAAAATATACAGTTGTCCCTCCACATTTACAGATTTGGCATTCACGGATTTAAGTATTCACGGCTTGAAAATATTCTTAAAAAAAATAAGAATCCAAAAAGCAAACCTTGATTTTGCCATCTTATATAAGGGGCGCCATTTTGCTATGCCATTGCATATCATGGGACTTGAGTATTCATGGATCTGGGTATTCACGGGGGGTCCTGGAACCAAACCCCAGCAAATGTGAAGGGACAACTGTAAATGAGATTATGTAGCACAGCAAAATGTTCTGTTAGAAGAAGACAAAGAATAAGGGGGATGAAAACAGTTAAAATGTAAGGATGGAAGTAAAGGGACAACCATGAGTGAATATTATTAAAACAATATAGAAACACAAATATGAAATTAGGAAAATTTGAATGTGTTAAGAAAAAAGTAGTGTCTTGTTAGCTAGAAGAAGAGAAGGTGAAGAGGGAACATGATAGCCATGTTTAAATATTTGAAGGGATGTCATATTGAGGATGGAGCAGGCTTGTTTTCTGCTGCTCCAGAATAGGACACGGAGCAATGGGTTTAAATTACAGGAAAAGAAATTCCACCTAAATATTAGGAACACTTTCTGATGGCAAGAGCTGTTTGGCAGAGGAATACGCTGCTGCCTGGGAGTGTGGCAGAGTCTCTTTCTTTGGAAGTTTTTAAACAGAGGCTGGATGGCCATCTGTTGGGAATGCTTTGATTGTTTATTCCTGCATGGCAGGGGGTTGGACTGGATGGCCCTTGGAGTCTCTTCCAAATCTATGATTTTATGATTCTCTGTTGGTTGAATTTTATTATGATGTGTAAATAATAATAAGCATTCTGGAATGTCAAGTGTACACATATGTATTTATAATGGGTTTGGTTTGGGGCCTAAACTTCATACTCTTTGCTTTGAGGTCAGGTGAAAGGGAAAACTCCAGAGCTGAAGTCATAATTTCCCAAAGGAAGTCACTACTCTAGTAATCTTTTGCAGTTAAAACCAAGAAAGAGGCCTGTAGCACCTCAGAAGGCTTTGGGACTTTGAGGTGTCACGGGAATCCTTCGTGGGTTTTTCTTCTTTTCCCTTTTCTCCCCCACCCCCCAGAGCAAACAAACAAACAAACAAAAAATCCGCTTGTGGGCCTTTCCAGGTCCTCCAGCACAATTCTATGATATGCTTCCGGCCCAAGTATAGCCAAAATATAGGGTTCACTATTATCTGCAATTTCAGGCAACCACAGTGGGTCTTGGAATGTATTCCCTGCAGATATGGGGAGTTGTCCTGTATGTCTGAAAGCAATTCAGAGCTTGGAAAAGTTGCTTTTGGGGTCTACAGCTCAGAGAATTCCCCCACAGCCAGTACGGTCACTGGCTTTGACTTTTCTGGCAAGCAAATTTGGGGCAAGAAAAACGACAACAAACCCTGAGCCACTAGTCCCACCTTGCCTGGCAACCAGCAATAGATATCACCAGAGGCTTCAGCCAAGGCTAAGCCAATCACAAAAAACCTCTCCAAGGCTACCTATGGAAAGAACACACACTTCTCACCCCCATCCTGGTGTCCATGCACAAATCCCATCACAACCTGCACTGCCATCTCCTCACATACCAGCTGCCCACCCAATCCCTTTAAAAGAAAATGTCTAAATCCTCTAGAGTCCTACTTGACCCACAAATGCCTTCTGGACACAGAGGTCAATCTGCTCAACATGCAGAAGGGAAGGAGCAACCTCCTCTTGGCCTTCAGCATCTACATGCCCACAGAAACACAGAGATGCAGCTCCAAACAATCAGAACCAAAAAACGACCCCTCCGTTTCACTCCCCTTCCATCATGTCTTTTACATCACCTTTCTCTAAAAGGAAGAGGCTGAACAGAATACAGTATCACCCTATATCAATGGGACTGGTACCTATGGATTCACTTACTCTCATCCAAAAAAACCATGATTTCTCTAGGTATCTTCTAGCTCCTCCAGCACAACTCTATGGTCAGTTTTTGGCAGAAGCTGACCATAGAGTTGTGCTGGAGGACCTAGAAGTGCCTAGAGAGGTGTTCTCACTGGGCACCTCCTGCACAATCATATGGTATGATTGGGCCAGAAGTTGTTTTTTGTAACAGGGTTTGCTGGAACACATACTATAGAGCCTTCCTAGAAAATGCCTAGAGGCATCCTCTCTAGACATTTTCTAAGTCCTCCAAGGCAACTCTATGGCATTTTAAACCAGAAGTTCCATTATTTTCAATGGCATTCGCTGTTATCCGTGGTTTCCGGTATCCGTGGTAAATACGTAAACTGAAACCCCACGAATACGTGGGTCCAATTTGTGTGTGTGCGTGAATATCTGCTCTGCCTCTATGCTTAAGGGGTGAGAATTGTATGGCTACACACAGTCTGCCAAACATCAATTGCTGAAAACAAACGAACCCACTCTGCCTAAAAGGGACAATGGCACATGATGCATCTAAGGAGTACAATTATCCATTGTAGTGCTATGTTGTCCCTGCCCCCACCACCACACATACACTTGTGGGATCCAATACAGCCTCTTGTTTTTGGTCAAAGCTAGGCATGAACTTCTAGACACGCCTGGTTTTGGGGGGGAACGGTCAGGTGCACCCCTTGAAAGGTGCAGGTCACAGTGGAATACGGTAGGGTGGATGACTTTAGGACCTTCCGCTCTTCTCTTCTGCTCCATTTGTATTTTGTGTGCTCAAAAACAGCCTGACAATCCCAAACTGCAGGACCTTGTAGCATAGTGGGAAACTTCCTTTCCCAACTCTGGGGGAGGAGGTGCAAGTGGCTTGTGGGGGGCAGTGGTCACCGTGGTTCTTTGGGGCCATGTTTTGGAAAAGTGGATGGGGAGACAGAGCCACGTACCATGCAACTAGGTTGAAAGAAAGGATGTTCTAGCTGGAGCGGGTGGTTGGAGTCAATGGCCAATGGGCCCCTTCCAGCTCTAGCCTTCGGCGAAGCCAGACTAGGAGTGTACAAACCAATGGCTAGGTCTCCCAATAAGCAGCAACCTTGGCTTGAGGGCCGTTGTTGCTGCCGGGTGAGCGAAAATGCAGATATCAAGGAGGAACGGAGAAGAAAGAGGCACTCAGGTTGGGGTGTTGAGTTGAAGCAGAGTAGAGGCAGGCCTTCTGCTGACCACCCCTTGGAGTGCCAGACTGTACACACCCAGTCTGGCTTCCATCTCTTTCCTCATTCTCTGGATCATTCCAGAGTTTCTGAAATCACCCAGACAAGGTGGCCCGGAGCTCTGTGACAAATTTGCAAAATTTGTAAGGGACACCAGAAAACAAAACAAAAAAACTGGCTCCCTGACAAATTTGCAAAATTCTGTAAGGGACACCAGAAAACAAAACAAAAACTGGTCACTAAAATTAAGGTTACTAAAAGTGGATAAGAAGCTGTAGAGGGGAAAAAAAACAGGGTGTGAGCAAAAATTGGGAAGGACTTTCCATCTATCTAGATGAGGTCCTGGGATTTAATTAGTGGGGCTACAGGCATTCCAATGAAGAAAAAGTCAGGAGAGCCCAAAAGCCTGGATGGAGTTTTGCACCTCAAGGGAGGGGACAGCCTTAAATGGATTGAGGGATTCTTTTTATGATGGATTTAACATGAAGTTTGAGATTTTTTTCCTTATGGCTTGTGGCTACCTGTACTTTTTCTCTGACAGTGTCTATCCCAAGGGTGAAGCATATGCACCCATGGACAAGACACAGCCCCCAATCCTTTTCTAGGGTCCCAACGCCCCCTGAGACACCCTCCCAAAGCCCTGCACCCCCATTTTTTTCCTAGACCCCTCAAAATTGCCTGCTCAGTGCAGTGGCACAATGAAACACAGTGGTCTGGTTTTATTTGCCCCCCAAAACAAAAGAAACCAAACCAAACCAAGCAAAGATCAAGTAAAACAAAGCAGGAAATTATCAGAAGTTCCAGCCCAGCTTACTAGCAGGATGCATGGGCAAAACCAGGCACCATCATTGATGTTCAGAGACAGGCTCTCTCCCCTGCCACAAAAATTAGCAATACAGGCTTAAAACAAAGGCAGGAATGCTGAACTAGCCTGTACTGTATCTCCATCATTCTTTGACTCTGCCAGTTGAGGCTCATTCGGATAACAGCAAGGACCACCAGACTCCAACTGACATCTCAATGCACCACCACCATTAAGATCCTGCCTCCAAAAGTCAAGTTGACCCCACCAGCCTTACATACCATTTCAGCCAAGTGGTACGTGCCATGGCGGCAAGTGAGGGCAAACAGATTTCTCAGCTTGTCTGGTTTTCCTGCCTGGAAAAAAAATATTCAGAAGGAAATGAAGCATATCAAATTTATGGTGCTTCTAAATATCTCAGGCCAAAATGGACAACTTCCAGGCAGCCTAGGTCCTCCACTTCACTCAACTCCACCAGAGGTCCATGCTCTGATGCTGTGGAGTCACAAAATCTGCTACCTGGAGTGCAATTCTACTTTAAAAACAAGCTCTATGTTTCCCACACACCATGTTTTCAAAGGAAATGGTGGACAGGTATTCCTTATGGTGGGGTAGCAGTAAATTTGGCAGTGGTGTGGGCTGCAAGCTAGGCCTAACAGGACACGGGGAGGATTGTGGAATGTTTTGCGTGGCCACACACACACACACACACACACACGTGGAAGACCTTGGATATTCTTCAGAACAAGTTCATGAACCCTGCTAACGCCTGGCCAGCTACTCCCGAGGGCACATTGTGGGCGTGTCGTGCCCAAGGCAATTCCCTTCGTCTCAGAAGGAGCCTCGTGCATTTGTCTTTCAAAACAGACTGAGAAAAAAATACAGTGGCCTTTTGTCTACCAGGAATGGCAAAGCAGTTGCCAAGTAGATGGAAGAGGAAAATAGAAAAGAAAATGGCAGCAAGCGAAAAGAAGGGAATGAAGGTGACCCCATGGAACAACAAGGTGGAGAGGTAGCAGTGGCAAAGCAGGAAGCCAAGGAGAGGAGGGGGGAAAACATCTTGCTAAATGGGAAGGAGATTAAAGGCTATTTTAAAGACTCCCACTGGACTGATATCACGCTACCCCTGGTGGCATTCGTTCCCACCAGGGTGGGCAGGTCTATTCTCGTTACAATAGCCCTTGAACAGAAAATAGCTGCAGCGGATTGTGCCGGACAGCGCACACCCATGTCCACATGTAAAACCAACAAAAAACCAAGCGAAGGAACTGTGCAAAGAAAACCTCCAAAAGAAAACCTCCTAAGACAGCAGACGGCGCTTCAGCATCTCCCTCTGCGACACTGTGTTGCCCTCTCACCTTGTCCTTGCCCCTTCCAGCCTCCCGTGTCCTACCCTTCCGGAATGGAGCCAGGGCTGTCCTCTGCTGGGGTAGGAGGCTGGGAGACTTTGGGCTGTGAAGAGGCAGGCGATGGAGGAGGAGGGGGGACAACGGTCTAGCT
The DNA here is from genome assembly GCA_030847615.1 of Gambelia wislizenii. Classification (NCBI taxonomy): domain Eukaryota; kingdom Metazoa; phylum Chordata; class Lepidosauria; order Squamata; family Crotaphytidae; genus Gambelia; species Gambelia wislizenii. The sequence goes on along the minus strand of JAUMIR010000014.1, from coordinate 16,766,520 downwards.
CTTCTGAAATAAAATGCTACAATCGTCTAGACTTAACCTTGGGAATAATTATTTTGTTTTTGTTAAAAAAAAAAAAGGAGCCCAGGGATCCCGCCTGTGTTGCTTTGTTCTCCGTATGTTAAGGTTGCCTTAGACCTAGAGTCACTTACAGTATAACGAATGTGATATTTTCCTTCATAAATTTTAAACACAAGCAGAATAAAAATCACATTTTTCTCAGGCAACAGTAGCAGTTCAGTAGGTAAAGGGTTCGATCACATTTTTTTTCTCTGTATTAATAACGCATGCAAGCAGCTTTAGTATTATAGATCCCTCATCGGCCGAGCCCAATCGGTTATCCTTCGTTTCTCCCTCTTTCATAAAGTCCCTCCGTAAGTGCCCTCCTGTCGTCTCACAGGAGTTTCCGGCCGGCTGCTGGAACCGGATCCTTGTTCGAAAGGCTGCACGGTGCTTTGGCTCTCCGAAGCCAACGCTTCTGGGCCGGCAGACTCCTGTATGACGGAACTGGCCCCTTCGCCATCATCGCTCGGCTCAAACAACTGGCTGGATCCGTTGCTTTGATCGACAGTTACTGTGTTAGTTCTCAGGGCCACAACAGTTCCGGAATCGCTCCTCCGTTCTGCATAGATCCGTTGTTCAAAGATTTGAGCAGTGGAAGGCTGGAATTCAGGGTCCAGAGGGACGCTGTTGGTGGTGCCCCCCATGACAGAGCGGTACATCTCCATTCCCTCCGGCAACATGGACTTAATCTTTGGGAGCCAGCGCTTGCGCACTCGGCGGGCGTTTGTACACATGTCAGCCGCAATGACGTTCATCTCGCTCTCCTTGAAGCTTGGAGCAAAATTCTGACAATATACTACAAAGGAAAGGGGTGCATTTTTAGAATTTATTTAGGTGGGCAAACTTCAGCCTGCGAGCCACATGCGACCCAGTGCTATTTTTGTGTCCCCCAGAATTCTCCCCCCCCTTTTTTAAAGTTTGTTTTTGCTCCAAAATGTCCACAAATAATCTCTAGGGGGTGTGGAGGGTATTTTCACCACATTTGGTGCCACCCCAGTCCCTCAGGAGTCAAAACGAAATTTCGTAAAAAATCATTTTGCCTCAAAATGCCATCTAGGGGCCCAGGAAGCCCCCCAAACATGCCCCCAAGTTCCCTAGACTATATATATTTTTACAGGAGCAGGTGCAGACAGTGGGGGTGCAGCTAGAGATGTGAAGGCCCAGAAAAACCCTGAAAAAATCAGGAAAAAATGGTTTTTTTCCTGATGCCTTTTTTGTCTTTTTCCAAAAAATTGAAAAAAGGAAGAAAATCAATTGTGGAATATTTTATTTTAGCATGGTGAATAAAATCTTTAAGACAAGGTGTTCATATATTCTCCAAATCAATGAATATTTATTGAATCTTAGACCCTGCCTCCTCCTTTCCACACACTCCCGTCCCCCCCCAATTCTTTTTATGGGAATGGGTGTTTAATGTCTATTTGATACCGTGGAGAGGAAATATAAATATTTTTTTTTTATACTAACGTTGATGGTTTGTTCTACAGTTGTCCCTCAACATTCACAATTTAGCATTCACGGATTTAAGTATTCTTAAAAAAATAATAATTAAAAAAGCAAACCTTGATTTTGTCATCCATTTTGCTAAGCCATTGCATATCATGGGACTTGAGTATTCACGGATTTGGGTATTCACGGGGGGGTCCTGGAACCAAACCCCAGCGAATGTGAAGGGACAACTGTATTTGTGTTTTTTTTTTTTAAATTGCCTGCTCCACATAAATTAGGAAAATGAAAGAGGTTACATATAGTTCAGGAGATTGTTGCTCTATTTGTTACCAAAAAATACATATATTTTTAAAAAGTAAATTCCATTTGTAATAATGTTTGAATGCACTGTATTTTAATACACTAATTTTGATAATTTTGTGCCAAATCAAATTTTACATAGTCCTATTTTATATTTCTCGAGTTAACAGTGTGACTTTCAATCTGTAAAAAATGCTAATGTTGCATTTTTATTTTATTTTTTAAATCCATTTTTTTCTGGGGAAAAAACAGGAAAAAAAAATCCCACCCACCCACCCACCCACCCAATGGCTTCAACATTTCTGGAAATTTCGCATCTCTAGGTGCGGCCCTCCAAGATCTCCTGGAATGTTCATGTGCCCCCCCCCACCATAGTCTTCCACAGCTGACCATCCTTGACTTAGGCTATTTGGGACACTGGACACTGAGGACATTTTCAGATACGTCTTACCGCACAAGAAGACTCCGGGAGAGGTACGCGGCTATCCCACAGCAGGGGGGTCTTTTTGGATGCCGCTGTCCCTCTCGCAGCATCATCCATGATAGTTCCAGGTCCCATCTACAGCAACCGCGCCATTTCTTACTCACAGACAACTTCCGTGAGTAAAAAATGGTGCAGTTGCTGTAGACGGGACCCAGAACTGTCACGAACGTTGCCGCGAGAGGGATGGCGGTGTCTGAAAAGGACCCCCAGCCACGGGATAGCCACGTACCTCTCCCTGAGTCTTCTTGCGCGGTAAAACGTGTCTGAAAATGTCCTAACATTTAAGAAGGGTCTTGACAAAATGGAGTGTGTTCAGAGAGGAGTGACCAGATGGTGAGCAAGGGGACTGAAAACCAAATCCTTTGACGAACGGTGGGTGGGTGTTTTAAGAATTCTCTTCTTGAGAACTCTAGGGTAGAGCTACTCAAAGTGGTGGCCCATGGACCTCAAGCCATCAGATGCTGGTCCATGGCAAACTTTCAGGAAAGCAAGAAACAGTTGCAGCCAATGGGTATAAATATTGTACTGGTCCTTGGCACATTAGGAAAATAAAATTGCCCATTTCTGACATCAGAGAGGCTGAGAAGCACTGGTCTAGGACAGCAGTCCCCAAATTTTGCTCTCCCAGATGTTCTGGACTTCAGCTCCCAGAATTCCAGACTATTAGCCAAGATGGCCGGGACTTCTGGGAGTTGAGTTCCAAAATCCCCGGAGAACCAAAGTTGGGGAACTGTTGCTCTGGGGAATTTCCTGAATGAGAATTCTGAAGGTACCGTGAAAAAGAGGGGCTGAAGATTAAACCAGGAAACCTTGGGAAATATAGTGTAGGACTGTGCTAGAAGTCCCTAAGAGAAGATTTTAAGCCCCTCACCAAAATTACAAACTCCAGGATTCCATACAAACCTGATGGCATTTAAAGTGGAATTGAACTGATCTAACCAGGGAGAATACCGGTAGATAAATATTCTGTTTTCTCTGTAGGCTTGTGGGGTGGTGAAGATTTAATTGCAAAATCCATGGTGGCACTAGAGGAAAAAGGGTGGCATGCTCTGTGGACTGTGCAGAAGCCTAAGGCACTGTAAATCCACTGATGAGGTGTGCAGTGGTCAATTGGACTGGGACTTGGGAATCAAGCCATGAAACTCACTGGGTGAGCTGAAGCCAGTCACTCTTTCTTATGGCTTGACCTACCTCACAGGGTTGTTGTGATGGTAAAATGGAGTGGAGGACAGCCATGTTTATAGCACCAGAACCTGTCTGATCTTGGAAGCTATGCAGGTGGTTAGTACTTGGATGGGAGACTGCCAACAAATACCAGGTGCCATAGGCTCTCTTTCAGAGGAAGGAGCTGGCAAAACCACCTCTGAGTATTCCTTGCCTTAAAAATGATATTAAACTCATGGGGATAACATAAATTGACAGGAGACTTGAAGACACACACAAGCTTATTAAAGCAAAGTCAAGTATAATTTAACAGCCAGTGTGGTGTAGTGGTTTGAGCGTTGGACTATGACTCTGGAGACCAGGATTGGAATCCCCGCTTGGCCACGAAAATCCACTGGGTGATCTTGGTCAAAGCACACTCTCTCAGCCTCAGAAGAAGCCATGGGCAACCCCCCCTCTGAACAAATCTTACCAAGAAAACCCTGTGATAGGTTCACCGCAGGATTGCCATAAGTCAGAAATGACTTGAAGGCACATGACAACAACAACAAAATACAATTCTTCCTTCTCTTTCATATTTTATGGTATTATAAAATATTATTATTCCTTTATAATAATAACAGTAAACCTCCCGACAGAACATGACTTAAAGACTTCTCTTCTCTCACCCTAACTAAAAGGCTTTAAGTCATGTTCTGTTGGTAGGTTTACTGTGCCTTTTCTAAAGGAATAATGATACTATATACTGTAATACTATAAAACCAAGACAGGTTGAGTCTCCCTTATCCAGAATTCCAAATTCCAAAATATTCCAAAATCCAAAATTGTCTACATGAGTGACTGAGATAGTGATACCTTTGCTGTCTGATGCTTCAATGTACACAAACTTTGTTTCATGCACAAGATTATTAAAAATATTGTGTATAAAACTACCTTCATCCTATGTGTATCAGGTGTATATGACACATAAATGAATTTCATGTTTAGACTTGGGTCCCATCTCCAAGATATCTCATTATGTATATGCAAATACAGTCGGGCCCCCATATCTGTAGGGGTTCAGTTCCCAGACTTATCATGGATACCGGAAACCACTGATAACCGCAAACCGTATTAAAACAATTGACTTCCAGTTAAAACATACCATAGAGTTGCATTGGAGGAGCTAGAAGATGTCTAGAGAGGAGGCCTCTCTGGGCATTTTCTAAGATGACTCTATAGTATATGTCCCTGTTTTCTGTCCCATGGATTACTGGAACCATGGATATTGGTTCTGCGCATATGGGGGTCCGACTGTATTCCAAAATACGAAATATTCCAGAATCCAAAGTACCCCTGGTCCTAAGAATTTGAGATAAGGAGATTCAACCTGTACTATAAGAACAATTTATTTGTAGCAAGTCTGGCCTCCCAAAAGATGACACAATCTCAGGATTCTAAAATCCAAGGATCTTCTAGAAGGAATATGTAAAGCCTGGTTTCATTCATCCATTCTTTTTTTAAAAAAATGCAATAAACAAGTTCCAACCCCATCTCTTTCCCTGTCTCCACTTCTGTGTTTGGCTGCCCCCTTCCCCACTTACATTTCACAGCATTAAGGACCCGGCTATCAAGGGGTTTTCTGCTCGGATCACTGGTGGAAGACCGGATTCCCGTTCCGCAGCTGTTGGCCAGTGTATTCCTGTCCCCAGAGGCAAGCAGGAAGCAGAATCTCAAAAGCAAGACACTGAAAAAGAATCAGCCCACCACCACCCCTACCACGATCTTTACAATATTCATGATCTTAAGCAGAGAAGAGCTCATTTTAGTGGGGTGGGAGGTAGAGAAAGGATTTCAAATGGGTTTCAATGGGGAAAAGACTTATGGACGTGAGAAGCCAAGGTCCAAAGGAGAAGCATGCCTCTCTGTGTAATCTGGGCAACAGCTCAAAAATGATGGTACAAATTGATCCACAACACCACACATCAAGGTCTCAGGGGCCACATTTTGTTGATAACTGTCATGGCATGTCAAGATAGATCAAGGTTTGTTTTCTGTAATTAAACACACACAAACACACACACACAGAGTGAGAGAACAAGAGCGACAGAGATCAAGGGCCCAAAGCACAGCAATTTTGAGATATAGGCTGGCATTCCACTTGGGACTTGGATCTTCATAAATGGCTTATGTGCGCACATGATATTAAGTTGAGGAGTTCTGCAAGATCTGCATTCATCTAGGGGCTGCTGTGATGTTACAACGCACAGGCATCCATTGCCAAACTGACAGCCAGTGGAGTGACTGATACACAATGGGTACTCATTCCAGAGACTGAAACATGGAGCAATGGGTGCAAGCTCCAGGAACAGAGATTCCACCTCAACATTAGGAGGAACTTTCTGACAGTAAGAGCTGTTCAACAGTGGAACACACTCCCTTGGAGCGTGGTGGGGTCTCCTTCCTTGGAGGTCTTTAAACAGAGGCTGGATGGCCATATGTTGGGGATGCTTTGATCCTGATTTCCTGCGTGGCAGAATGGGGTTGGACCAGATGGCCCTCGTGGTCTCTTCCAACTCTGCAATTCTATGATTCATGCACAGCAAAGGGCTCCCCGGTGCAAAAATTCAGACACAGGCTGGGAGGTGCTGGAGCAAAACAGTAGCACCCAACACACATCAGAACTGCCCGATACCCATGCTAAAATTCAAAGGCATAGCCATGTTATTCTAGAACAGTGATTCTTAACCTGGGGTCTGAGGACCCTCAGGGATCTGTGATGTCCCCACAGGAGCCTGTGAAGGCTGCTTGGCCCACCTCCTCCCTGCAGTGGAATGACCACATGACAGGAGCCAAGGCAAAGGCAGGCAGGCTGGCTGGCTTGACCTGCACATTGCCATTCAATCCTTTCCAGCCACAAACTTGAGGAAGAAGCAGGAGAAAAGTCTTTGCTCCTCTTCCAGTGCCTCTGAGGGAAGGTTTTCATGGATGGTGTAATTATGCTATTATGATTATTATTAGGTATTATGATTCTTTTTGTTGTTCTTACGGTTTTAAATCTTCAGTTAACTCTTGTTGCTGTCCCTGAGCAAGCAAGAATCACCAGCATTGAGGCCATGATATTGAGAACACAGCTGCGCTGGGCAGGGTACGTTTCTAGGATGGAGGACCATTGCCTCCCCAAAATACTACTCTACGGTGAACTCGTCACGGGTCAGCATAAGAGGGGCGCTCCAAAAAAGTGATACAAGGACTCCCTGAAACAACATCTCAGGCTTGGCCAAATTGATCACCAACAATGGTGGCCTCACATTGGGAGGCATGGAGACGCACTATCCACAATGCTGCAGCCTTATTTGAGAACTCACGACAAACAAGTCTTGAAGAGAAACGACAACGCAGAAAGAATCACAATCCGGAAATATCATCCAAGGAGACCTTCTGCTGTGCTTTCTGCAACCGAACTTGTTTATCTCGGATTGGCCTTTTTAGTCATCAGCGCACTTGCAGAAAGCATGGGATGAGTCCTTCCTGAATCTTCGTTTGCAAAGAAAAGCCAGATAACTCTTGGGGGTCCATAGGAACAAAAGATATTTAAAGGGGATCCCTAGTAAAGGAAAGATTAAAAGCCACTAGTCTAGAATATCAGTATGCAAAGGGATCTTGTAGCATCTTTGTAGACCTTGTAGCTCCTGGCCAGTTTATCACATCTCTTTTCTAGTTCCCAGCCAGCATCACACTACATGCCATAACAACAGTTAGTATCAAAGGTGGTAGAAGATCCCTTTGCATGCTAATACCCAGATTGGTAAGCTTGCAGACATTGTCCAGGTTGTCACACTGACATGGATTTAAAAGACAAACCAACTGAAGACTTTTTGAAAGACTAGAAGCTGTTTATGGGCTTCTTGAGTGGTAAGAAATACTCTAGTGATGTAATGATTTGTGGTTATGGTTATTAGTAACTCTAGTGAGTTTAATATATCTAGATCTGCAATGGTAGACTAATATACAGTCGGCCCTCTGCTTCGATGGGTTCTGTATCCACAGATTCAACCAGCCACAGTTTGAATTTTTTTTTGCGGGGGGTGGGTGGGGAATATTCCAAAAAGCATACGTTGATTTTGCCATTTTGTATAAGGGTAATTAGTATGTCATTGTATTTAATGGAATTTGAGAATCCACAGATCTTGATGTCCATGGGGGGAAGAGGTCCTGGAACCAAACATCAGCAGATAGTGAGGACCCAGTGTGCTTTTTACCAATTGTCCCCCCACTCCTATTACAGTTAGTGGGGGGGGGGACCAGAGTTCTTTTGTGTCTTAGTGAGTGAGTGATTAATTAGGTTGTGTTTAATACAGTTGTCCCTCTGTATCCACAAATTTGGTATCCACGGATTCAAGTATCCACAGCTTGAAAATATTCTTTAAAAAATAATAATCCCAAAAGCAGATCTTGATTTTGCCACCTTATATAAGGGACACCATTTTGCTAGGCCATTGCATATTATGGGACTTGAGTAGTCACGAATTTTGGTATCCACGGGGGCTTCTGGAACCAAACCCCAGGGAATATGAAGGGACAACTGTATAGTATTTTAGTAATATGTTATAGTTTTGGTTTAGTTTAGTTTTAGCTTTAGCCATGTGTCTGTGTCTGTGCCTTCAGGTTGTTACTAGTACATAGCTAGATATGTAATGGTAGATTAATATATTTTTGACTAATTGGTTTTTCTTTTTCATTATAGCCAGTGTGTATTGGGAGGGAAGTCAGAATTCTTTTGTGTCTTATTTCATTAGCAATTAGTTAGGTCATGTTTATTGTACATCTGCATCCAGAGATTCCACCATCCACAGCTTGAAAATACACCTCCCCCTCAAAAAAATATAGCCAAGAAGCAAACCTTGATTTTGCCATTTTATATAAGGGACACCTTTTTACTACGTCATTGTATGCAATGGGACTTGAGCATCCATGGGGGTCCTGGAACCAAACCCCCGTGGATACCGAGGGCCCACTATAATAGTTTACTGTTTTAGTAATGTGCTCTAGTTTTAGTTTAGTTTACCTTTAGCTAAATGTATATATTATATATGTATAGTTCATTACTTTTTCTTTTTCTTTATGGATGTTGACTATTTTGTTGTGAATTAGGTTGTCTGTATTAAAAATCAAGAAATATGCAATCTTAAAAATGTGTCCTAGAGCTCTCTTGCCAGTGCCTGGATGTGTATCGTTGCAATTCAGTAACAGGGTTTCACTGCGTTTCTGCCAGGCAGCTATGGATTCGTAAAGTTATGAAATGTAGACTGTGGTGTCAAATCATGGCCATAAACAATAGGGGCGAGAAGCACGGCTGGGGTGATGGTGGTTTTAAAGGGACTGGCCAACTTTAAAAGGTCTGGGGAGTCCTTTCTCCTATCTCTAGACCTCATGCAGGCTGTATCCACGCTTCCCTGGGATATCGGAAGAAAAGTGACTTCTGTGTTGTTTAGAGATGTGAAGGCCCAGAAAAAAACTGGAAAAATTCAGGAAAAGAAAGTTTTCCTTTGTTTTCCCCCTAAAGCCTTTTTTTTTTTTTTGCTTTTTTCCCCAAAAAAATTGAAAGGAAGAAAATCAATTATGGCATGTTTTCTTTTAGCATGATGAATAAAATGTTTAAGACAAGGTATTCATATATTCTCCAAATCATTTCTAAAAACTATGTACAGTATCAAATTATTCTAATTTCTGCACCCTGAGGACAAGCAAGACCTAGATTCCAAACTGAACTCTCCAATGCAAGAGCAAGAAACATTTCTTCCTTTAGGGGGCACTGGTATTATCACAAGAGAAGAAAAAGGTTTCAGTTTGGTTTTGCTTCTGGGTGGGACTGTTTGGTTCTGTTCTGAGGTTCCATACAGTTCAGGAGATTGTTGCTCCATTTGTTACAAATAAAAATTAAAAATAAATAAATAAAAGTACATTCAATTTGTAATAATTGTTTGAATACATTGTATTTTTAATATACTAATTGTGATAATTTTATGCCAAATCAAATTGTCATATTTTATGTTCCTAAAGTAACAGAGTGACTTTCAGCCTGTAAAAAGTGCTAACTTTGCCACTACATTTGGCCCCCTGGATAAATCTTTTTGAAACAGGAAGTGATTTCCACTCACTTGCTGTTTATGAAAAGGGGTTCTCCTTAGCCTAAAGACATGGTAAAAATACCCCCCATACTTCCCTAGAGGATATTTGGAGGCATTTGGAAGCCCCCCCCCCAAATGCTTTTGAATTTATTTATTTTTTGCATGGGGCAAAGCCCTCCAAGGCTTCTTGGGGAGCTAATGTGGCCCTCTAGCCATCCAGAGTTGACCACCCCTGTTTTAGGGGAATTCCCAAAACATCCATATTTCAATTCATACTAGTCATACGAAGGATTATCTGTATCACACTTTCAATGGACTCAAATTGCAGGAAAAGAGATTTTCCACCTAAACATTTGGAAGAACTTCCTGACAGTAAGAGCTGTTTGGAAGTGGAAAGCACTGCCTCGGAGGGTGGTGGAGTCTCCTTTGTAGGAGTTAAAGGTTTGCGTTCCACCGAAACACCAAATGAAGGTTGGTAGGTTTTTTTGATAAAGTTACCAGCTTGGTAGATGAAGGGAATGCTGTGGACATTGCATACCTTGATTTCAGTAAGGCCTTTGACAAGGTTCCCCATGACATTCTTGCAAACAAGCTTGTAGAATGTGGGCTAGACAAGTTAACTGTTCAATGGATTTGTAATTGGTTGACCGGCCGAACCCAAAGGGTGCTCAGCAATGGCTCCTCTTCGTCTTGGAAAGATGTGACCATTGGGGTGCCACAATGTTCGGTCCTGGGCCCAGTGCTATTCAACATCTTTATCAATGACTTGGATGAGGGAATTAGGGACATACTTATCAAATTTGCAGATGACACCAAATTAGGAGGAGTAGCTAATACCCTAGAGGACAGGATCAAAATTCAGAATGACCTGGATAGACTGGAGAGCTGGGCCAAAGCTAACAAAATGAAATTCAATACGGAGAAATGTAAAGTACTGCATTTAGGGCGGAAAAATGAAATGCATAAATATAGGATGGGAGAGACCTGGCTGAATGAGACTACATGCGAAAGGGATCTAGGAGTCCTAGTAGACCACAAGTTGAACATGAGCCAACAGTGTGATGCGGCAGCTAAAAAGGCCAATGCGATTTTGGGCTGTATCAATAGAAGTATAGTGTCTAGATCAAGGGAAGTAATAGTGCCACTCTATTCTGCCTTGGTCAGACCTCACTTAGAATACTGTGTCCAGTTCTGGGCACCACAATTCAGAAAGGATATTGACAAATTGGAGCGTGTCCAGAGAAGGGCAACTAAAATGGTGAAAGGTCTGGAAACAATGCCTTATGAGGAGAGACTTAGGGAGCTGGGTATGTTTAGCCTGGAAAAAAGACGGTTTAGAGGCGATATGATAGCCCTGTTTAAGTATTTGAAGGGATGTCACTCTGAGGATGGAGCAGGCTTGTTTTCTGCTGCTCCAGAGACTGGAACACGGAGCAATGGGTGCAAGCTCCAGGAACAGAGATTCCACCTCAACATGAGGAGGAACTTTCTGACCGTAAGAGCTGTTTGGCAGTGGAACGCACTCCCTCGGAGCGTGGCGGGGTCTCCTTCCTTGGAGGTCTTTGAACAGAGGCTGGGTGGCCATCTGTCAGGGATGCTTTGATCGTGATTTCCTGCATGGCAGGGGGTTGGACTGGATGGCCTTTGGGGTCTCTTCCAACTCTACAATTCTATGATTCTATGAACCCTAATCTCGGGAGTTCCATTCCAGGGGTGGGGTGGGGGCTAAAGACAAAAAGGGGTTGGACCAAAAATACCAGCATAACTTTAGCTTGAATCTCTCACTGCCAATAACTAGGCCTTAGGAAAAGCATTTCAATCTTTTAGAATTGGGGGGAGGGGAGAAGCTGGAAAACTCCCCAAATGATGATGCAATGGGGAAGTGGAGTGGCTGTTTGGAGGGACTCACATTCAGACTAGGAGGGCCAGATTTGGCCCCAGGTCCTGAAGTTCCCAACCCCAGACTTATAACCTAGCTGAATCTGGCATGCCTTCTACTCCCAGAGCTTATCTGCACGGCCAATTTGCTCCTGTCTTGGAGCCCTGCGGTCCTGACGATGCAGGGCTTTTGCTCTGTTTTGCCCCCTGACAACTCCCGGGACTAAGACAGGGTAGGGTCCAATAAAATATGATAAGAAAATACCTTTTAAATTGCATTCCATCCAAAATAAAACAGGAAGAGCCCTCTGTGACCGCAGGAACCTGTTCCGGCATACCGGTCCATCGCTGTAGCTGCCCTCTGCCGTCACTCGTCCACAGCAGGAAGGAGGCCCACAACATGTGAAGCCAGGCAGGGGTCTTTTAGCATGTGACCAAGGCTGGTCACATGCAGGGGGCCTGGGTTGCATGTTGTGGGCCAGCTTCCTGGCTGCAGAGAGAGCAAGGGAGGAAGTGAAGGTGGTAGCTGCAGTGATAGGCCAGCATGCCCCTCTGGGCTTCTTCCTGTTTTGTGGAGGTAACAGGGGAGGAATCGGCCTGCATATCCTGGCCTGTGTAGATGAGCCTCCAGTTCCCCGAGCACTTCTACAGAAGATCAACAGAAAGGGCGCTCCAATTTGACCAATGGCTGCTTCTACTGCTCTTTCCTGGACACTATTCACCAGTGGTTGAAAATGAAAAAAGAAAGCTTCTTTGTTACACATACCTGTCAAAGAATGTGGCCAGGAGCCTTCGCAGGAGAACTTTGTGTTTCACACCTGCACACAGATGGCAATTCATCAGCTGCCCCCGGGTAATGTAAACACCAGAGCCTGGAAATCAGAGGTGGAAAGAAAGAGAGGAAAAATTGCCATGGAAAGACCAAGAAGTCACACCCTGGGACAAATTCTGAGAAGAGGATGCAACACTCGGAATCTCCCTAAATTGTCTTGATTTAAGGCCTTTCACACTACATAGTTACAGCACTATGATTTCTGTGAAGTCGAAGGCTTTCACGGCCAACATCCATAGCTTTTCCTTGGGTTTTTCCCAGGTTGTGAGGCTGTGTTCTGGAATAGTTTCTTTCTGACATTTTGCCTGCATCTGTGGATGGCATCCTCAGAGATGTCTCTGAGGATGCCAGCCACAGATGCAGGCAAAATGTCAGAAAGAAACTATTCCAGAACACGGCCTCACAGCCCGGAAAAAAACCAAGGAATAACTATGATTTCTATTTAACTGCCAGGGAATCCGCTGCCTTAGAGTGTGGTAGAGTCTCCTTCTTTGGAGGTTTTAAAGCAGAGGCTGGATGGCCATCTGTCGGGAATGCTTTGATTGTGTATTCCTGCATGGCAAAATGGGCTTGGACTGGATGGCCCTTGTGGTCTCTTCCAACTCTATGATACTATTATTGGTTCCATCCTATGGCATCCTGGAATTCGCAATTCAGGAGAGGTGTTTAGAAGTCTCAGCCAGAAAGCTTTAGTGCAGTGGTTCCCAACCTTTGGTCTGCCAGAGGTTTTGGACTTCAACTCCCAGAAATCCAAGCCAGCTTAGCCAATTGTCAGGGATTCTGGAGCTGAAGTCCATAACTTCTGGAAGACCAAAGGTTGGGAACCATTGCTCTCGTGTGTCAGCAAACTACAAACCCTAAAATTTAACAGGGTGGAGCCATGGCAGTTAAAGTAGAATCATAGTGCTACAAGTATGTACTGTAGTGTGAAAGGCTGTTAGATAAACTCTGAAGGAGCCAGGATGCTGGACATACCAGCAAGCGAGCTGATCATGGAGACATCAGCAAGGTTAGAGTCCCTCTCGGTGCCTGGAGCCAATGGCCTGAGAATTGCCTGGGGGAAGGTGGAGGCTGAAAACGCCCTGGAGTTTGTTAGGATTGCTATGTGCAAGCAAAGCCAATAGAAGCTCCTTCAAATCTTGACTGGGGTGAGACAGACAGAGGCTGGGAAAGAGCAGGCATAGGTAATCTCTTCTCAGTGAATGCAATCCATAGATCTGGGACTCTCTCTTTCTACTAGGTCATACCATTGCAGCCATGTAGCTAGGTCGTCTCTCCCTGTGAAGTAGGCCAAAGGAAAAGAAAGGCATGTTCTACCAGGCAAACGCCACACCTATGCTAGGTCAACCTTTGGAGTCCCATGGGTGAACTTCCTTTCTCCAGGACCCACTAGGGGCTTGCAGAGTTGTTGCATGCCTTCAAGTCATTTCTGACCTATGGCAAGCCTAATGTGACCCTATCATTGGGTTTTCTCAGAAAGGAAAAGTTTAGCATGGCTTTCCTTGTAGACTGAGAGAGTGTGGGTTGGCTGAGGTCACCCAGTGGGTATCTGCGGCTGAGCAGAGATTTGAACCCTGGTCTCCCAGAGTCTAACACTCAAGACCACTACGCCTTGTGGGCATTCACTCTAGGGGCTACACCAATGAAATAATGGAGGGAAAGAGCTGGAAGTGTCTACCTCTGGTTGGAGCAAAGAAGGGGGTGGTTAAGCATTAAAAACATGCAAGTAGATGGCTGAAATTTTTTGACATGGGATCACCACCCTCAGCTACATCCCAGGAGCCATTCACACAACAGAAATATGATGGTGCATTCCACTTCAACTGCCATGGCAACATCCTAAGGAATCCTGGGATTTGTAGTGGGGTGGGGCACTGGAGCTCTCTTGGTAAAAGCCCTTCCAAAAGCTTGGAAGACAGAGCTTGTGTCCCCAGATAACTGGTGGGAAAGAGTTTGGGATCAATGGCTAATAGAGAAGCTGCCGGATAAAATGAATTATAGTTGTCCCTCTGTACCCACAGATTTGGTATCCATGGATTTAAGTCTTCACAGCTTGAAAATATTCTTCAAAAAATAATAATCCAAAAAGCAAACCTTGATTTTGCCATCTGATGTAAGGGACACCATTTTGCTGTGCCACACTGCATATATTGGGACTTGAGTATTCACGGATTTTGGTATCCACAGAGGGTCCTGGACCAAACCTCAGTGAATATGAAGGAACAGCTATATTACTTACTACAACAAAACAAAGTATCTTTTTATGAGAAATTGTTTCTCTTTATTGATTTTATTAACACACATAATACAATTGTTATTATGGTCTGATATTCTCCAAATAATTTAATGTGTGTTCAGGATTACATATGTGCAATGCTATTGAATGTTCATGCCTTCCATTTTAATATGGTGCTTCCTTGCCATCTTTTATTGTTTTATCTAATTGTATTTTAGACCAATGTCCACAAAGTTTGTATTGTGTTTTTTCCTTCTTTTACTGTGCTTTTAGTTGCTAAAATGTTGCTATCCTTGAGCAAGCAGGGAACACCAGCATTGAGGCCATGATATTGAGAACACAGCTGCGCTGGGCAAGGCACGTTTCATCGCCTCCCAAAAATAATACTCTATGGTGAACTCGCCATGGGTCAGCGTAAGAGGGGCGCTCCAAAAAAGCATTACAAAGACTCCCTGAAACAACATCTCAGGCTTGGCCAAATTGATCACCAACAGTGGTCCGCCCTGGCCTCACATCGGAAGGCATGGAGACGCACTATCCACAATGCTGCAGCCTTATTTGAGAACTCACGCACAACAAGTCTTGAAGAGAAACGATAACGCAGAAAGAATCACAACCTGGAAACATCACTCAAGGAGACCTTCTGCTGTGGTTTCTGCAACCGGACTTGTTTATCTCAGATTGGCCTTTTTAGTCATCAGCGCACTTGCAGAAAGCGCAGGATGCGTCCTTCCTGAATCTTTGTTTGCGAAGAAAAGCCAGAGAACGTTTTGTATTTTTCCATAAGAAAAATGAAATAATAATAAAAAGCCCCTCCTTAAAAGTCAAATCCCAGGATCCCATGGGATGTTTCTGTGGCAGTTAAAGTGGAATGAGAATGCTATAATTGTGTAGTGCGATTAGGCCCCCAGGAGAGGGGGTTTCCCACTCCCATCTCCATATTGTCCTGGTAGAAAGGGGTTTGGAAAAGGCCACCAAAACCGCATGAGGGTTACGGGGCACACAGTTCCCACGTCTGCCATAATGGTTTATCCAGAACGGGGGAGTGGAGGTCTCCAACCTGTGCTGAGCTCACCCACTGTCTCTAGCCATTGAAAACACAGACTGGATGGTTCACAGAGGACTTGAGGAAAAACGCACCCCCAAAGGGACTCCATCTTGCAGGCATCTTAGACCACCCTTCCTGTTGCATTGCCTGAGGGCGGAACCAAGACAATGAGGAGCTGCTGTCTTGATTTGCTGGGGGTAGATGGGCACAGAGAAAGACAGGTGGCTAATTTTAGAAACCACATTTATTTAGGGCAGACTAGCTTCATAAACAACACGTATTTAGGTCAGATTGATTTGAGAAACAGGCATATTAGGGTTTGGGTTCATTGAAATCTCTCCTGATTTTTTCTAATGTGTTGCATTAAACAAGAACATACATTATTTTTCAATGCCAAATTACAGTAGAACCCCTATATCTGCTGGGGAATGGTTCTGGGGGGCCCTGTGGATACCAAAAACAGTGGATAATAACAAACACAATTGAAAATAATGCGACTTCTGGTTGAAAACACCATAGAGTTGCCTTGTAGGGCCTAGAAAATGGCTAGAGAGGACACATTTTCTAGGAAGACTCTATGGTAGGTGTGCTGTTTTTTGTCCCGTGGATAATTGAATCAGTGGATAGTGAATCAGTGGATACAGGGGTCCTACTATATTCAGAAGAAATGCAGGGTCAAAGAATTCAACTATAACGCTGACCTTCCTTCCTTCCTTTCTTTCTTAAAAAGCCAATAGTTCCTGACAGAGGGGAAATCAAGTTTTGAATGATACCCTTATGAAAAATTACTTGTTCACAAGTATGGAAGAAAGCCTACGTTCAATGGGGTTAATTCCGAGGACTGGATAGAAACAACTTGTTTAGTATAAGAGGTTCAATTCAAGAAAGAAAGTAGTTCAAAAACCCAGACTGTATGAGCTTCAAAAAAACGAGACTGTATGAGCCTGGAAAAGTTGAATGAATGAATGGATTTCTTTATTGCAGTCATAGACCAGCACAGCCTAGAAAAGTTACTTTTCTGGACTACAATTGTCAGAGTACCTGGTGGTTGTGCTGCCCGTGGGTGTGGGTGTGTTCTGGGAGTTGTGGTCCCCATCCAAAAAGTAACTTCTCCAAAGCTCTGAGTATGTGATTATAAATGTTACCTGCAACAAGTTCAAGTTTTTCTCCAGGATCGCCTTCTGAGTAGAGTTTTGGATGGCACCGATATCCGATTTGACTGATGAGGCTGGCTGGGAGGGCAACTAAGTCACGGCGAATGAGGACGCACGACCGGCTCTCTAAAGGAACCTGCTCTGGCTTCTCTTGAGGCACTTGGGAAGAAACAAAAGCAAGGAGGAAAAGTATTAAAGCAGGAAAGAGTGGGTGGCTACATAGGAATGTTGTTGCTTGTAAAACATTTTGATTAGCCAACTGATTAAACATGGAATAGACTCATAGAATCATAGAGCTGGAAGAGACCACAAGGGCCATCCAGTCCAACCCCATTCTGCCATGAGGAATACACTCTCCCAACAGATGGCCGTTCAGCCTCTGTTTAAAAACCTCCAAAGAAGGAGACTCCACCACACTCCCAAGGCAGTGCATTCCACTTCCAAACAGCTCTTACGGTCAGGAAGTTCTTCCTAATGTTTAGGTGGAATCTCTTCTCCTGTAGTTTGAACCCATTGCTCCGTGTCCTAGTTTCTGGAGCAGCAAAAAACAAGCTTGCTCCATCCTCAGTATGACATCCCTTCAAATATTTAAACATGGCTATCATGTCCCCTCTCAACCTCCTCTTCTCCAGGCTAAACATACCCAGCGCCCTAAGCCGCTCCTCATAGGACATCATGGCTTCCAGACCTCCCACCATCCTGGTTGCCCTCCTCTGGACACGTTCCAGCTTCTCAATATCCTTTCTGAATTGTGATGCCCAGAACTGGACATAGTGTTCTAAGTGAGGTCTGGCCAAAGCAAAATAGAGTGACACTATTACTTTCCTTGATCTAAATACTATACTCGTATTAATGCAGCCTAGAATTGCATTGGTTTTTTGTAGCTGCTGCTTCACACATGGAAACACTGTTAAGACGGATCACTTCTGGTCACTTCCTGTTTTGAAAAAAGGCTTCGGGGGGGAGGGCTCTCAAAACACAGTGGAAAAAAAGTTTTTAAACAGTGGTGTGGTGTGGTGAGTCCTCTGTACTCTGGTAGGGGACTAATGTGACCCCCTAGCCTCCCAGTTGCACACTACTGGTGTACATGTATCTGGAGCATTGCTCTTAAGACAAAATTAACAGCACAAGCAGAAGTTCCTAAAAGTATACATTTATTATGAAACTTGATCCCCGTTCTTTGACTCTGTCAGCAATAATTCTGAGGTTGCTTTTCTTCCAAAGTCCCACATAAATGTATGGAAGGATGAATTCTCTATCCCTGACTGGGTGTATTGTGGCTTGTACACTTACTCTGGTCACTTTTTAGAAAACTACTATATAACAAGACTACATGTGATGTATTTTTTTTCCTTTCTTTCTCATTCAAGGATACAATAGCTGTTTTATTATCTGTTTTAACAACAATAACAACAACAATAGTTTAAAAATCATTAGTCTTCCAGCCATCTTTGCTAAAAAGGGTTCAAGTGGGAGGAGTGGGTAACAGATAGCATCAATCTAACCTTAGATTATATTTCCTCCAATCTTCAAGGAAGTCTGTCTGTCTGTCCGTCCGTCCGTCCCTCCCTTTTTAGGACAACTCCCAAATACTAAGATTTCAGTAAATCTCTTTTTGGGTCAAGGGGTTTGAGAGTGTGGGTCAAAACTCAGGTGCAGAATTCTTCAAGAAGAAACAGATTATTGGGAACTAGTCTAGCACAAGCAAAGTGATGATGCTCAAAGATTTCCTCAATGAATTCCAGTATAAAAGATTGTAGATACAGTTGTTCCTCCATATCCACAGATTTGGTATCCACGGATTTAAGTATTCACAGCTTGAAAATATTCTTTAAAAAATAATAATCCAAAAAGCAAACCTTGATTTTGCTGTCTTATATAAGGGACACCATTTTGCTATGCCATTGTATATCATGGGACTTGAGTACAGGTATTCACAGATTTTGGTATCCATGGGGGGTCCTGGAGCCAAACCCCAGCAAATATGAAGGGACAACTGTATTCTTAAAATAATAATAATCCAAAAAACCAAACCTTGATTTTGCCATCTTATATAAGGGACAAAATTTTGCTATGCCATTGCATATAATGGGACTTGAGTATTCACGGATTTTGGTATCCATGGGGGGGGGGGGTCCTGTAACCAAACCCCAGTGAATGTGAAGGGACAACTGTACTGTATATCTGTTCCATTTAGGCATTATTAGTTGTTGTTGTTAGTAGCTGTTGCAATAGTTTAAATAATTAAATTAAGTTAGGACAGTAAAACATCAAAATAAAAATCAAGCCTCGAGAACTTAATGGGAAGTATACTAAGAAGTAAGAATGAAGATGAATGATGAATGTATGGTTACCAATGATAAGAAGTTTAAAGATGCAGTGGATGAGTGGATGAGAAGGTGAGTAGGGGATATGCTTCGGTATATATGTAAATAAGATTATCAATTTGTTTTATTTAACAATTTAATAATTTGTATTTTTATATGAGTTACGTTTGAATAAAAATAAATTTAAAAAGCACAAGTTAAAAAAATTACAACAAAGACTTCTACCATGTATGGAGTAAGAAATACCAGATGTCCCAATCTGGGTTCTGAAAAGAAAGAGGCACTAGGGATCTTATTGTGAACATACATCAGATAATGTTGTTGTTGTAGTGTGCCTTCAAGTCATTTCTGATTTATGGTGACTCTAAGGCATCATGAGGTTTTCTTGCCAACATTTGTTCAAGGAGATTTGCCGTTGCCTTCCTCTGAGGCTGAGAGAGTGTGGCTTGCCCAAGATTACCCAATGGGCTTCCATGGCTGAGTGAGGATTTGAACCCTGCTCTCCAGAGTCATAGTCCAACACTCAAACCATTACACCACACTGAAGCATGGAGCATACCAAAGAATTTCAGAAGAAAGCCAGCCCGTGCTTTATATTGCATAGACTATGAACAACTATGGATTGCTTTAAAGAAATGGATGTGCCACAGTATTCTGATTGTTCTAATATATAACTTATATTGAGAACAAGAGGCCACTGTAAGGTCAGAATATATATATATATATATATATATATATATATGTATGGCTACTTTTAATCATCCTATTAATTTATATGTATCATACTGAAAGCTGGACTAGACTTGGTGGAAGAAGGCATGAAAATTGGGGAAGGAACATGAATAATTTAAGATATGCAGATGAAACCAGACTACTAACAGAAAATAGTAAAGACTTGGAATAACTATTGAGGAAAGCCAAGGAAGAAAATACAAAAACAGGGATACAGCTGAAAATTAAGAAAATAAAAACAAAGTCCTTCCTGCACATTTGCGGGTTAAACATTTGATAATTTGGTGATTCACAGATTTTATTAATATGTTCTCTCTAGGGATTCATAGGCTCTCCACTGCAAATCTATGGTCCACTTCCAGAGGTAGTATACCATAGAGTCACACTAGAGGACCTAAAGATTCCTAGAGAAGTGACCAAAAAATTGCATTTTTGCTTGGCCAACCTGAAAGGTACCCTACAGTCCCATGGCGGTTTCCCGGTGGAGATTTATTTGAAGGAATAATCCTTAGGTGACTTGGGAAGTATAGCTACATGTATCCATTTTCGTTCTGAATGAAAAGCAGCCATTAAGATTCTGAATCAACGACTAAAAGCAGCACTGGCGATGGAAGAATGGATTGTTAAGTTTTCTCATTTTGCCCAAACTGACAAATTAACATGGATCTTAAAAGATAAACCAATTGAAGACATTTTGAAAGAATGGAAACTGTTTAGGGACTTTTTGAGTAAAAAGAAATCTAATAATGTAATAATCTGTGGTTATGGTTTCAGTAGGACCCCTGTATCCACTGGGGATTTGTTCTGGGGGTCCCCATGGATAACAAAAACTGTGGTAATAGTGAACGCCACTGAAACTAATGGGACTTCCGGTTTAAAATACCACAGAGTTGCCTTGGGGGACCTAGAAAATGGCTAGAGAGGACACATTTTCTAGGAAAACTCTATGGTAGGTGTGCTGTTTTGTTTCCTTTAGATAATTGAGTCAGTGGATAATGAATCAGTGGATACAGGGCTCTTACTGTACTAGTAACACTAGTCACCCTAGCAAGTTCAACTTACGTGGTTCACAGATTACTAAATATGTTCTCTGTAGGTATTAGGTCCTCTAGTGCGATTCTGCAGTATGCTTCCCCCAGACATTGACCACAGAATTATGCTGAAGGACCTACAAATGCCTAGAGAAGTGTTCTCTCTAGGAATCTCTAGGTCCTCCAATATGACTCTATGCTCAATGTCTGGTGGAAGCATGTCACAGAATTGCACCGAAGGGCCTAATGAACATATTTAGTAATCTGTGAATGCTCAACCCGCAAATGTGGAGGGACAACTGTATTGTGCTTTTGCTTTGTTTAGTTTACTTGCATTCTTAGTTACAAATATACATGTATCATTATATATGCTTATTTTTCTTTCTTTTGTTGTTTCTGCTTTCCTTTTTTCTTCTGAATGTTTAGAATGTCTGCATTCAAATTATTAAAGGAGCCTTAGTGGCTCAGTGGTTAAATGCCAGTACTGCAAGCCACAGGATTATGAATTCAATCCCAGAGGACTCCAAGGTTAACTCAGCCTTCCATCCTTCCATAAAATGAGTACTCAGCTTGTTGGGGACAATTAGCTAACAAATTGGAAAACCGCTTAGGGAGTGCTTTGGCACTGATAAGCGGTATATAAATATCAATGCTATTACTATAATTTAAAAAGAAGATTCTGAACCAATGCCTGGATGAAAAGCTGGACTGAATCAGGACCAGTTAGATGAAGCTAATGCCTGATGAGCAGAAAGCCCCATGCATGAGTGTTCTCTAGTCTGGAAGATAGAAGCATAGAGTTGGAAGAGACCACAAGGGCCATCCAGTCCAACCCCATTCTGCCATGCAGGAATACACAACCAAAGCACTCCCAACAGATGACCATCCAGACTCTGTTTAAAAAACTCCAAAGAAGGAGATTCCACCACACCCCCAGGAAGTGTATTCCACTTCCGAATAGCTCTTACTGTCAGGAAGTTCTTCCAAATGTTTAGGTGGAATCTCTTTTCGTGTAGTTTGAACCCATTGCTCTGTGACCTGGTCTCTGGAGGAGCAGAAAACAAGCTTGCTCCATCTTCAGTATGACATCCCTTCAAATATTTAAACATGGCTATCATGTCACCTCTCAACCTTCTCTTCTCCAGACTAAACATGCCCAGCTCCCTAAACCACTTCTCATAGAGCATAATAGCTTCCATACTGTCCACCATTTTGATTGCCCTCCTCTGGAGATGTCCTAGCTTGTCCATATCCTTCTGGAATTCTGGTGCCCAGAATTGGACACAGTATTCCAGGGGAGGTCTGACCAAAGCAGAATAGAGTGGCACTATTACATCCCCTGATCTAGACCAGTCTTTCTCAACCTTTTTATCCTGGAGGAACCCTTGAAATAATTTTCAGGTCTCAGGGAACCCCTGCATAAACAGTATTCTATATACTGTTATTGCTTTCCCTGCATAATCACAACCCCTTGAGGAACCCCTAGCAACCTCTTGGGGAACCCTAGGGTTCCAGGGAACCATGAGAAACACTGATCTAGACATTATACTCCTATTGAGGCAGCCTAGAATCACATTGGCTTTTTCAGCTGCTGCATCACACTGCTGACTCATGTTCAGCTTGTGGTCCACTAAGACTCCTAGATCCCTTTCGCATGCACTGCCATCAAACTAGGTGTCACCTATTCTATATCTGTGCTTTTCATTTTTACTGTCCCAGTGTAGTATACTACTAGTAGTAGTATAAATTTATTCGGTCATTGACCAGCAGAGTGTAGTATACTACATTTCTCCCTGATGAAATTCACTTGGTTAGTTTTGGCCCAGCTTTCTAATCTGTTCAGGTCATTTTGAATTCTCATCCTGTCCTCTGGGGTATTAGCTACCCCTCCTAATTTGGTGTCATCTGCAAACTTGATAAGCATGGGGTCCCACTCCACTTGAAGGGGCAGCCTCATTGCTTGGGAACATTTCTCTGATCTGTCTTTGCCAGTGAGGGTCTCTGGCTCCACAGTGACTCCTCCCAGCTTTGGTTGGTGAGCTGGCTACTCCAGTTCCTGGAAGGATATGGCCTAGCTACCATGACTCATGTGTTAGTAATGTCTGGAGTGGATTGCTGCAAAATGCACTCCATGTGGGTCCAGAGTCTTCAGCTAGGGCAAAACAGAGCAGAGAGGACACTTAATGGAACACTCTACGTGGGGCTGCCTTTGGAAACTCTGGAAATTTCAGCGGGTCCAAAATGCTGCAGCCGGAATGCTGCCTGGGGGCAGTTACAGGGAGCATGGAACTCCCTTGTTAAAACAGCCTTGGCTACGGGTTTGTTTCTGGCCAGAATTCAAAGTGTCAGTGATGACCTAGAAAGCCCTATACAGCTTGGTTCCAGACAATATGAAAGAATGTTATCTCCCTTATCTCCACTAAGACCTGCTAGAGTCTTAAGATCCACAGGGAAGGACTTTCTTTCAGTCCCACCACCATCCCAGGCTCATTTGGTGAGAACATGGCAGAAAGGGCCTTCTTGGTGGTTGCTGCCATTCTCCGGAACTCCCTTCCACTAGGACAGACCCCTTCCTGCTCTCCTTTCGCCAGCAGGCAAAGGCCTTTTTGTTTAAGCAGGCTTTTAATCTGTAATTGCGTGCAGGGAGGCCTCTTACGGAGGGGTTGTTCTTTATTTTTAACCTTTGCAAGCTTCTTCAATGATTTTGTACTGTTTTTCATGTGATGCTTTTTAACTGTTTTTAAAATTTTATTGTTACCAAATTGATTCTTTTTGTGAGCTGTCTTCGGGCCCATACTGAGACAAAGGCAGCATATAAATAAAATAAAATAAAATAAAATAAAATAAAATAAAATAAAATAAAATAAAAACAGGTCACCCCACCCCTTTAAGTAGAGGATATATTCCTGGACTTAGAATCATAGAATCATAGAGTTGGAAGAGACCCCATGGGCTATCCAGTCCAACCCCATTCTGCCATGCAGGAACACACAATCAAAGCATTGAATCATAGAGTTGGAAGAGACCACAAGGGCCATCTAGTCCAACCCCATTCTGCCATGCAGCAATACACAGTCAAAGCATTCCCAACAAATGGCCATCCAGCCTCTGTTTAAAAACCTCCAAAGAAGGAGACCCCACCACACTCCCAGGCAGTGCATCCCACTTCTGAACAGCTCTTACCACAGATATGCAAAACCACGTTTATTTATTTATTTAGGTATTTATATCCCATTCTTCAGCCACAAAGGCTCTCAGAGTGGCTTACAACTTGTTAGACAATAGCACTTAGACATCTACACTGTTTTTATAGTTCACTAGGCACTATCCAAGCTGTTTCCAATGTGTGTTAGCTAATTGCCCTCCAACAAGCCGGGTACTCCTTTTACCAACCTACAAAAGGATGGAAGGCTGAAGGAACCTTGGAGCCAATGGGATCGAACTCGCAACATTTTGACTGCAGCACTGGCATTTAACCACTGCGCCACCAGGGCTCCTTATAATAGTGAACCACTATATTAGACCATAGAATTGCACTGGAGGACCTAGAAAGTGCCTAGAGGACACCTCTCTAGGCATCTGGCATGACTTTATAGTCAACTTTCGGTGGAAATTGAGCATAGGGTTGCACTGAAGGACCTCCTGATGCTTAGAGAAACTATCTCTGGCATGACTCCATGGTTCTCCAGATGCCTAGAGAGATCTTTTCCCCCATTTGGGGAAAGCTGAAGCTGTAGGTACCAATCCCACGTAAATGGGGGACGACCTGTAAAACATTACACTGGGTGCCTCTTTCCTACTGAGGCGAGTTTAAGCTTTTCCTATGGACTCATAATGCCCTGAAGAGCTTGGGACTGGGCTGGCTAAGGGAGCAGCTCTAGACTGGAGTCATTGTAGGAAACTTTTCTGGTCCCGCCATGTCTAGCAGAGCTATAGCTTATGACAACCAGAAGGAGGGCTTTCTCTGTGCTAATCTCACACAGCATGGAAGAACCTTCCTCTAGAATCAAAGAGTTGGAAGAGACCACAAGGACCATCTAGTCCAACCCCCTGCACTGCAGGAATAGACAATCAAAGTATTCCTGACAGATGGCCATCCAGGCTCTGGTTAAAAACCTCCAAAGAAGGAGACTCCACCACACTACTAGGCAGTGCATTCCCCTGCCGAACAGTTCTTACTGTCAGGAAGTTCTTCCTAATGTTGAGGTGGAATCTCTTTTCCTGTAATTTGAACCCATTGCTCCGTGTCCTAATCTCAGGAGCAACAGAAAATGTTCAATGTTTTCTTGGTTCAAAGATTCAAATGATTCAAATATTCAATGGGCTCTTATGGTGTAGACTGGGGTGACCAAAGTGCAGCCTAGAGAGTGTATGAGGTCCCCCAGCTCTCCCCACATTCCCCAATTCCTCCCACCTCTCCAATTTTTGTATATAGCTTGTTCAGAAGAAAAGGCCTCTCTTAGGCCTAAAACAGGCCAAAGCCCACTGACATCAAGTTCAATGGACAGGCATGAGAGAAGGAGCAGGCAAACCCCGGGAAGGCGAGATGAAGCTGGAGCAGCAAAGAGCCTCCCCGCTTTTACTTCTCTGCAACCTGCGGCTGGGCAGGGTGCTCCTCCAATCCTTTTAATTACAGCCGGAATTGGAGAACACTGCCGCCACCACCGAGATGGGTGAAAGGTGGGCGGCTTAGTCTCTCCTCTTCCTTACAGTGGCTGCCCTCATTGTCTCTAGGTGCTACCGGGTTCCTGCTTTCCTGCAAGTGTCTTCTTTGATTGCCCCGCACCCTGCAAAAAAAAAAAATGGCACAGCCACCATCTTGATCGTGGCCATGTGAACATCAGAAAACACTGTGTGAACAAAGTGACACTGCTGCGAATTGGGTAAAATCCGCAGGTATGTGCATTACTGTATTTCTTTTTGTCTAGACAAGCCCTGGATTTATTTGATTATTCAAAAACCTGAATTAGGGCAATACCTTTCATTACGCCAGCCCAAAGGTTGAGAAACAGCCTTGGTTTTTATTTGATTACATTTTTGTATTACTGTGGCTGCATAGTATTTTTATGATCTTATGGATTTTCAGATATGTTCAATGGGTTTTCTAAGGTGCAAGGGCAAGGTATTAACGTTTTAAATACATAAAATGTTAAGAGGAGTTGGGCCTTTCAGGGAGAAGGTAAGACAGCGTACTATAAATATATCTAATGGGCTAATGTAATGGCTCTTGCCATGAAAGGGGCTATTTTCGGTCAAAAGTAGCTGTGGGCCAAGAAAGAACAGCTAAAAACTGGAGATGAAAAAGTTCAGGATGACACTTGTGTTAACTGCTCTGGTTATGACATTTGGAAACAGTCCTCCTTGGAACACTGTTGGAGAAAATACATTTGGAAGTCCCAAGAAAGAGTTGGATATATTTCCAAGACCGGTCTTGTGCTTTTGGTTTTCTCCTAACACTACTGCTGGCAGAAAGGGTACAGAGTTGCCAGCAGGGCAGGAGGGGTTTGGATGGGATTTGTACATGCTCAGGAACTTAGTCTAAAGTCCCATCTATATGAGGCGGAAATAATACGAACGCGTCCGAAAAGACAGGCATTCGCAACAATGCAATCTACCTACATGGCTAAAACTCCCTCCTTAACTCCGCACGACACCCTAGCCAGCTGGCCGCCGCGAGTGATTTACTCACTATTTTTTTAAAAAGTTCCCCGTGGTGCATACAGGCGTTATTTCATGTTTACAACAAAAAGACATTTTTAAAAAGAGTATAAAATTGCTGTTTGATCAACTTACCGGACCTCCGCATAGCCAAAAATCCAACATGGTGGCCGCCGCCACTTTACTTCTTTGCTAGCCCTGTCCCCTGTGCTTGTCCAGTTATGTGTGTGTTCAAATGGTCACACATTCACACGTCAAATGGACGTTTTGGATGTTTGCATGTTTTGGAAAAATCCAGACAAAGCCCAGACACGGCTTGAACAGACTATACGGTGGATTTCGCAGCCCCCTTCCACATGACATGTATTTGTGCAAACAGCTGTCTGACAGATTGCCATTCGTTCACACGCCATATGTATTTTTTTGCCATTTAGATGACCTGTAAGATGATTTATCCAGGTCTAGATCAGGGATTGTATTTGCCTTCTTTGTCCTTTCTGCTGAGTAGATAGCTGGGTTATCTTAGAATCACAGAATCATAGAATTGCAGAGTTGGAAGAGACCACGAGGGCCATCCAGTCCAACCCCCCTGCCATGCAGGAAATCACGATCAAAGCATCCCCAACAGATGGCCATCCAGCCTCTGTTTAAAGACCTCCAAGGAAGGAGACCCCACCACGCTCCGAGGGAGTGCGTTCCACTGCCGAACAGCTCTTACTGTCAAAAAGTTCCTCCTCATGTTGAGGTGGAATCTCTGTTCCTGGAGCTTGCATCCATTGCTCCGTGTTCCAGTCTCTGGAGCAGCAGAAAACAAGCTTGCTCCATCCTCAGCGTGACACCCCTTCAAATACTTAAACAGGGCTATCATATCGCCTCTTAACCGTCTTTTTTCCAGGCTAAACATACCCAGCTCCCTAAGTCTCTCCTCATAAGGCATCGTTTCCAGACCTTTCACCATTTTAGTCACCCTTCTCTGGACACGCTCTTGAAGACAGGTTGCCCCCCACTTATCCACTGTGGATATGTTCCTGGACTTAAGAATCACAGAATCATAGAGTTGGAAGAGACCACAAGGACAAAGCCTAGAAATTCAGTGCTGCACTACTAGGGCAGAATGGCCAGTGCTCTGACTGAGATGGCTTCCCATCATCCACGCTGGGTTACTCTATGGCAGGTCTCTCCTTCGAGCCTGTGCAATGGATTTTTCTGGTGGAGCGCAGCGTGCACAGAACTGGCCTCACCCTTTAAACCAGAGATTCATCTGCCGTGGCCTTGCAAGCATGGACGTGGCAGTGAGGTCCTCAGGCCGTAGGTTTGATTAGAGTTTCCTTCTCTTAGATGGTTGACCTTACAGGGTTGGACGAGCACCACCTGCCCGGGTTTGGGATTAGAGTTTTCCTTCTCCTAGGATGGTTGCCACAAGGCTAGAGAGCCCATCCTGCCCTTTGGCAGGTATGGCAGGTAAACAAGCATTAATAATGGTGGAACAGCATGCTACAAAATTAAAAGGTGGCCAAGAACCTGCACCCATTAAAGACAGAGAGAAGCAGACAGACTCCCATCTTTAATATTCGTGGACATCTTTAATATTCATGGCTGGATGGCCATCTGTTGGGAATGCTTCCATTGTGTGTTCCTGCATGGCAGGGGGTTGGATTAGATGGCCCTTGCGGTCTCTTCCAAGGCCAAATCCACACTACAGAAATAACCCAGTTTGAAAGTGGATTATTTGCCATGGCTCCTTCCTATGGAATCCTGGGATTTGTAATTTTACAAGGTCTTCAGCCTCTCTGCCAAAGAATGCTGGGGCCTCACCAAACTACAAATCCCAGGATTCCACAAGAAGGAGACATGGCAAATAATCCACTTTCAAACTGGATTGTTTCTGTAGTGTGGATTTGACCCAACTCTATGATTTATTTTATTTATATCCCACTTTTCTTCTGAATGGGACTCAAAGTGGCTTGTAATAAGTTACTGTGTGTAATTTAACTTACGGTATGTAACAGTTTATAGCAAGTTACAGTAAATTCAAAGACAAAACTGTGTTAGTCTGGAATATCAGTATGCAAAGTATTCTTGTGGCACCTTTGAGATTCAGGGGCATCCACACTAGAGAAATAATCCAGGTTGAAACTGGATTGTTTGCATAGCTCCTTCCTATGGAATCCAGGAATTTGTAGTTTGGTGACTCTGACAGACAGGCGAAAGACCTTGTAAAACTACAAATCCCAGGATTCCATAGGAAGGAGCTATGCAAATAATCCAGTTTCAAACTGGATTATTGGTGTTGTGTGGATTCCTCCTAAGAAAACGATGCTGTAACATAAGCTTTCATAGACTTGGTCTGCTTTTTCAAGTCCATAGAGATCATGCATCTCAGAAAGTAGACCAAGTCTACGAAAGCTTATGCTACAACTTCTTTCTCTCAATTAGTCTCAAAGGTACTACAAGATCCCTTTAAAGTAAATTAAGTGACTGTAGCAGAAGGATCTATTAATGGGGTGTGTCACGTCTGCATCTTTGAATGATGTTTCAATGTGTTTTAAAGTCTTTTTTGCACGTTACTTTTTTTTACAAAACTGTTTATTCAATGTGTTTTTAAATTCTGTATCAAACTGGTTTTACTGTACTTTGTTTCTTTAATTTGATGTGAGACGCCTTCGATCCCACTCTGGGAGAAGCCAGGACACAAATAAAATAAAATAAAATAAAAATTCTACCTAACTCTCTTTTTCTCTTTCAGTTATTTCTGGAACTTTGTCATAACTCATTTCAAGGAAGCCAGTTCCAAGGAAGGTAACCTTACTAAACCTTATAAATCTACTAAAGATAAAATTGCTAGAGATAAATATACGGCCTCTTGATACTCCCTTAATTCTTTATTACAATAACCCTTTGCTAACTGCATGCAAGCTTCCTTTATCATTTGTTTTAACTTTTCTTAGTGTAATGTTGGAATAGTCGCCTTTTCTCTCTCAGTAAGAGTAACTATCCCATAAATTGTTGCTGTGTGCTTTCCAGGGCGAAATCCACACGACACAAATAATCCAGTTTGAAACTGGATTATTTCTATAGCTCCTTCCTCTAGAATCCTGGGACTTATACAGGGTCTTTAGCCTTCTCTGACAAAGAGTGCTGGTGTCTCACCAAACTACAGATCCCAGGATTCAATAGGAAGGAGCCATGCAAATAATCCAGTTTCAACCTGGATTATTTGTCTAGTGTGGATGCCCCCCCCCAGTTGTTTCTGTTTTATGACAACCTTAAGGCAACCATATCACAGAGTTTTTCTGGCAAGATTTATTTAGAGGAGGCTCACCATGGCCTTCTTCTTAGGCTGAGAGTGTGTGGCTTACCCAACGTCCCCCTGGCTGAGCTGGGGTTTATTTGTATGGCGAAAATGCTCCTCTTAGAATTCAAGAATATTTTTTGTCTCAATGGGATCCCGCATCATTTCACCGTATTTAGAAGGAGGGGGGGCAGAAACTCCAAACACTCTATGGGAAACGCCTTTGAGGCTTTTCCTGTATTTTTTAAAAAAAACTCTGAAGGAAATGCGCATTCCTGCTTCTTGCGACCACATTCGCTGGGGTTTGGCTCCAGGAGCCCCCATGAATACCAAAATTCCCATGATACTCAATGTTCCATGATATGCAATGGCATAGCAAAATGGTGTCCCTTATATATGATTGCAAAATCAAGGTTTGCTTTTTGGATTATTATTTTTTAAAGAATATTTTCAAGCCGTGAATACTTAAAACCATGAATGCCAACTCTCTGAATGTGGAGGGACAACTGTACTTTGCTTTGCATTCCTGATAAGAGTGGAAGTAGAAAGCTGATTGGTTGGATGTGTGCAGGGTTGGATATGTGAACATTGGATATGTCCAATAAGGCAAGTGCCTGGGACTACCATGTTGTATTTTCGCCACAGCGATTGTGCACTGAGGCGATGAAACAGTTTTTTGCTCTTTTTCCCCTGTTTATTTACGTGGAATATCGCACTTCCACACCTTGGATTTGCTTTTTTAAAAAAAATACTGTTCAGTGGTGGCAACTGCAGACAATAAAAATGCTGACAATTCACTCCCGCCTGCCATCTTGAGTCACAGGCAGGTCCGACTGAACAACAAATGCGTATGGCTTCACATGCCTGTGATTTTGGGAGGGGGGGGAACGTGGAAACAAAGGAAAGCTGCTGTGAATTGGCATTAGTGCTGATCAATCCACATTTTATTGCCTCGTATAGATGACCCCTGGTCTCCCAGAGCCCTAGACCAGCACTCAACTGCTATGCCATGCTGGCTCTCAGAACTACTTCAAAGGAAGTTTACCGCTGACTTCCTCTGAGGCTGAGAGAATGTGACTGTAATTCAACACTCAATCCACTACCCCACACTGGCTCTGTTGCTGTCCAGATAGCAACTAGGTCCCAGCAAAGTATCAACAGCACTAGTCTGGGAAGGGAGCCAATTGTTAATTTGCTCACAGGAATGCACACACAGTCAAAGATTTAGTCCAGTAACACAGTCCAAAAGGTTAGAGGCTTGTGGCAGTCCGTCATAGAATCATAGAGTTGGAAGATACCTCAAGGGTCATCCAGTCCAACCCCCTGCCCTGCAGGAATACACAATCAAATAATTACTGGCAGATGGCCATCCAGCCTCTGTTCCCCTGCAACGCTTTATTTTGGGGGGCCCATATGTAACCTAGCCTATTTACAGTACAGGATGTTCAGATTACAGTAGGATCCCTGTATCCACTGATTCATTATCCACAGTGGGTCAACAGGAGCAGGCAGCAGAGTAGTCAGGGACAGTCCAAGGTCAAAATACGTGTCAAGGTAACAGAGGTCAAGATAACCAGAATCCAGGCACCGAAGTCAGCAGGAAGCTTTCTCCAGGAAGCTCAGTTGATCCCTAACAAAGCCTCCATCGCCTCTTCCAGCCTATATAAAGCAACTGAGGCTTTGTCAGGTGTTTCTTAGTCATCAGGTTTTTCTCATAAAGTCTCAGGGATTTCCTTTGAGCTTCCTTTTGAGCTCGCTGCTGGATATATGACGGTGGAGGTAGGTCCTCTCTTCTTATTTCATAGAATCATAGAATCATAGAATCATAGAATTGCAGAGTTGGAAGAGACCACGAGGGCCATCCAGTCCAACCCCCTGCCACGCAGGAAATCACAATCAAAGCATCCCCGACAGATGGCCATCCAGCCTCTGTTTAAAGACCTCCAAGGAAGGAGACCCCACCACGCTCCTTATGGGCTCCTTATTTGTCCTTATCTGACTTGGCAGGGCTCTCTGCTGGGACTGATGCCAACGCGCTTGGACCAGGCTCTTCTGCTCAAGCCTCCAGGTTGGCAGGGTTCCCTGCTGGCACAGGTGTAGATAAACCTGTGCCAGGGTCCCTAGGGCCATTCCCTGTCATGTCGTCCTCCTCCTCTGATTCCATACCCTAGAATCATAGAATTGTAGAGTTGGAAGAGACCACAAGAGCCATCCAATCCAACCCCCTGCCATGCAGGAATACACAATCGAAGCACTCCCGACAGATGGCCATCTGCCTCTGTTTAAAGACCTCCAAGGAAGGAGACCCCACCACCCTCCGAGGGAGTGTGTTCCACTGCCGAACAGCTCTTACTGTCAGAAAGTTCCTCCTAATGTTGAGGTGGGATCTCTGTTCCTGAAGCTTGCATCCATTACTCCATGTTCTAGTCTCTTGAGCAGCAGAAAACAAGCTTGCTCCATCCTCAATGTGACACCCCTTCAAATACTTAAAGAGGGCTATCCTATCGCCTCTTAACTATCTTTTTTCCAGGCTAAACATACCCAGCTCCCTAAGTCTCTCCTCATAAGGCATGGTTTCCAGACCTTTCACCATTTTAGTTGCCCTCCTATGGACACACTCCAGTTTGTCAATATCCTTTTTGAATTGTGGTGCCCAGAACTGGACACAGTATTCTAGGTGAGGTCTGACCAAGGCAGAATAGAGTGGCACTATGACTTCCCTTGATCTAGATACTATACTTCTATTGATGCAGCCCAAAATCGCATTGGCCTTTTTAGCTGCCGCATCACACTGTTGACTCATATTCAATTTGTGGTCTACTAGGTCTCCTAGATCCCTTTTGCACGTAGTCTCGTTCAGCCAGGCTCATCAGGCTCACGGGGCATGACAGTTGCCATAATAGCTATCCTCTTTTTTTCAGTTTCTATGATGCATTTTTCATCTTCCAGCATCTGGAAAGGGAGACTCCAAAGACGTCTTCCTTTCTTCATTTTCTAATCATAAACTAAACGCACCCCACACAAATAATCCAGTTTCAAACTGGATTATTTGCCATGGCTCCTTCCTATGGAATCCTGGGATTTGTAGTTATCTTTAGCCTTCTCTGACAAAGAGTGCTGGTGCCTCACCAAACTACAGTTCCCAGGATTCCACAGGAAAGAGCCATGGCAAATAATCCAGTTTCAAACTGGATTATTTGTGTAGGGTGGATTTGGCATAACTTCAATGTAAAGCATCACATGATCCGACTGCGGGGTAAGAATCACATTCATCCTTTCCAAGAGAGGATGTTTCTCCCTCCAGATCTGAGGTAATCTGCTAATGAATACTGGATGTAAAAAAAGGTAAATGTAACTTCTTCGACAAGACGATGGTTTAATAAGAAGGTTCTCCTCTCCCAAAATGGGTAAATGCAGTAGGACCCCTGTATCCACTGATTCATTATCCACTGATTTAATTATCCACGGGACACAAAACAGAACACCTACCATAGTCTTCCTAGAAAATGTGTCCTCTCTAGCCATTTTCTAGGTCCTCCAAGGCAACTCTGTGGTATTTTAAACCTTATGTCCCATTATTTTCAATGGTGTTCACTATTATCCAAGGTTTTCTGTATCCACGCCCTCCTCCCCAGAACCAATCCTCAGCGGATAAGGGGGTCCTACTGTATCTAGTTCATTATTTATTTATCTTCCAAATTTAAATATTTAACCAAAGGATTTTGCAATTCTTGTTCTGCTGTGAGAGGGGTTTCCTTATTTTTCCTTTTGCAATACACAGGTCAAAAGATACCGTAGTTACGCAGTCTCTCGCTGCCATATTGAGCTAATTACAATCCCCCATATTAATATCTGACACAAGTGGGGTTTTCACAAACTCCCAGTAATTCGGGTAACAACAGAATCATAGAGTTGGAAGATGCCACAAGGGTCATCTAGTCCAACCTCCTGCCCTGTAGGAATACACAATCAAAGTATTCCCGAAAAATGGCCCTCCAACCTTTCTTTAAAAACTTCCAAAGGAGACTCCATCACACTCCGAGGCGGCTTGTTCCACTGCAATGACCCTCCCTAATAAATTCAAATGTACATTAAAAAAGACGGTTAAGAGGCGATATGATAGCCCTGTTTAAGTATTTGAAGGGGTGTCGCATCGAGGATGGAGCAAGCTTGTTTTCTGCTGCTCCAGAGACTGGAACACGGAGCAATGGATGCAAGCTCCAGGAACAGAGATTCCACCTCAACATTAGGAGAAACTTTTTGACAGTAAGAGCTGTTCGGCAGTGGAACGCACTCCCTCGGAGCGTGGTGGAGTCTTCTTCCTTGGAGGTCTTTAAACAGAGGCTGGATGGCCATCTGTCGGGGATGCTTTGATTGTGATTCCTGCATGGCAGGGGGTTGGACTGGATGGCCCTCGTGGTCTCTTCCAACTCTGCAACTCTATGATTCTATGATTCTATGTTTAGTCTGGAGAAGAGAAGGTGAAGAGGTGACATGACACTGCCTCATAGTGTGGTGAATTCTCCTTCTTTGGATGTTTTTAAACAGAGACTGGATGGCCATCTGTCGGGGATGCTTTGATCGTGATTTCCTGCGTGGCAGGGAGTTGGACTGGATGGCCCTCGTGGTCTCTTCCAACTCTGCAACTCTATGATTCTATGAATCTAGCTCTCAACCAGGGTTGAGGAAAAACCTAGTTTTTTTTAAAAAAATGTTTTGTTTCATTTTTTGCATTAAAACCAATATAGGACTAAATCAGAAAATTAAGTCACAAAATATAGTTCAGATGTTACAGCCACTGACTTAAATAATAATTGTTCTTTTAAAAGGAATCTTCTGAAGCAAGTTGTTTTGGTTGAACTTATGTTAATTGAAGGATTTGTTTCTTAATGGCATTTCTGGCACTATAAAATAAAGTGATGAAAAAGAAGCAACTGACACTGGATGCTGGTCTAACCATGAAAAACTGTCAATAAACTGCTAAAGTTAAAAGGTTTAAATTCAAACAGTCATTGTTGTCCCAGTAAGAGGGCTGGAAAATAGTAATAAACAGACTTAAAAAAAGTGTGTGTGGGGGAGAATAATTTAATTTTAAAAACCAAGAGTAGTTTTTTAAAAACCATTTGGTTTAAACTATGGTTTTAAAAAAAATATTTTTAAACCATGGTTTAAACCTGATTTAAACCAGCCAACCCTGCTCTCAACCAATTTGTTTTGTCTTCTATCCCTTTTTGTCACCCCATTTTTATTTGTACAGGATATAATGAATGAACCCATTATGGATCTGTTATTATGCCCCATTTGAAAATGTTAACAAATATATTGTATTGCATGTTGTACATTAAAACTTATTTTTTAAAAATCTAGTTCTGTTATTGAAATCCGCTAGAATTTTAAGGTTTCAACTAGTGCTAACATGATCTCACAGTGACTGCCATGATGGTATTTCTTGCCTTCAGTCAGACATTGCTACGGACGTGTAAATGACTTAGACTCTAAATCATCTTCAAACTGTGTGTGCAATATATCAGAAGTCTATATTTTATTAGAGTGTTGAGCATCATTCCCCACCACCTGAGAGTTATTTAGTTTTGCTAGTTCTTCTGTACCGAATATGACCATACAGTTTTGGAATGTTTTCAGATTTTTGCAAACTTTCAAAGTTGTATCTTGAACAGACCCGGATTTTCAAATACAGTTGTCCCTTCATATTTGCTGGGGTTTGGTTCCAGGACCCCCTGTGGATACTAAAATCTGTGAATACTCAAGTCCCATTATATGCAATGGCATAGCAAAATGGTGTCCCTGATATAAGATGGCAAAATCAAGGTTTGCTTTTTGGATTATTATTTTTTTAAACAATATTTTCAAGCCCTGAATACTTAAATCCGTGGATACCAAATCTGTGGATACGGAAGGACAACTGTACTTGCAAACTTTCTTTTCAGAATATAGACAATTTAACAATGTTATTGCAACCAGTCGTTTCATCACACAATTCCTCCCATCTTCCCACGCATACAAAATGAATGTGACACATATTAAGGAGAATCAGGCTGTTCTTCAACATACAAAAGTCCACCCGTTCTGTTGGATGGATCCAAACTATCTCTGCTCCCAAGAAAACTATCTCTACATTTAGAGTGAGCCAAATTTGCATGAGGAGGAAGTGTTTAAGTATTTGAAGAGATGTCATACTGATGACGGAGCAAGCTTGTTTTCTGCTGCTCCAGAGACTAGGACATGGAGCAACAAACCCAAACTGCAGGAAAAGAGATTCCACCTAAACGTTAGGAAGAACTTCTTGACGGTAAGAGCTGTTTGGAAGTGGAATACAGTGTCTGGGAGTGTGGTGGAGGCTCCTTCTTTGGAGGTTTTTAAACAGAGGCTGGCTGGCCATCTGTCAGGAATGCTTTGACAGTTTATTCCTGCATGGCAGGGGGTTGGACTGGATGGCCCATGTGGTCTCTTCCAACTCTATGATTCTATGTTGCATAACGTTTCAGCCTCTTCCTTTTTAAGGATCCCACATCTTCCCACAGAACAGCCAGCAACGTGGGACAGAAAAGTATCTTAAATGGAAAAATGTTTAGTGTTTATTTTTAATCTATAGAAAATTATCCATTTCTTAACAACCAGAGCAAGCAACCACCACCACCATTAATTCATAAAACCCATTCAATGAATGGATGTCAAGTTGTCACAGTCTGAAACAGAAATGTGGTGCCAGCGATTTTGCAGAAGGCAACGGTAAAACAAGAACTACCCCAATAATTCTGATGGAAAAGAGTTAAACTCTGCAGGAAGCAGACCAGCAAACAACCCAGGATATATCATGCACAATTTGTTGGGTGGCAAGGCCTTTCAGTGTCTCCCTGCAGCACTTACAGTTAAACAAGGAGTTTTACGTAAACAGGTGTTCTTTTTTTTTTAAAGCCAAGATTGGCATTCTAATCATAAAAATAAATTCCACGTACAAGCTTTGAATTTGTTTGAATATAAGATATAAATTGTACGAAGTGTCATCTTCCTTTTGTTAATCAAATATTTCAGTTCAAATACTTATGGCCCGTTGAGACATTATGAAGTTTTGTTTAATAAAGATAAACCAAATAAATGGGATAAATCAGATCATGCTCTATTTCAAAAACTGTCCAGCAAGCCCACATTACCAAGAAAAGCTTCTTTATCAGCAAAAGAGCCAAGGACTACATTCCTGCACCCACAGTTTATTATTTTGGGGCTCTCCACAATGCTAGACTGAGTCTTGTGCAAACAAGAATATTTCAGACGACTTACGACAGGTTGCCCAAACAAGAAAGAGCTCCTACTGCTATAAACAAGGCACCACATATTTTCAGATTTGTCACCTTCTGGGAAATCAACTCATGCAATGACTCCTTACTGCCTGTTTCAGGAAATGTTGAGGAAAACATTAAAAATGTCATTCCTTGCCAAGGAAATCAATGCACACAGCCTGCATGCCTGGGACACAGATTGAGGCTGCTTCTTGCTTTCACTAAGCGCCTGCAAAACAGGACCAGCAATACAGGACACACTTTGCCTTGCCCCACTTAATCCCAAGAAAATTCCCAGGGTAGAAACGGGAACCTTGGCCCCAATGAAAAATCCCTTGATGATGCATGTGCCTATCGTCTTATGGCAACCCCATGCATTTCATAGTGTTTTCTTTGGCAATGGCTTTGCCAGTTCCTTCCTCTGAAATATAGCCTACAGCACCTGGCATTTGTTGGCAGTCTCCCATCCAAGGGCTAACCAGGGCTGACCCTGCTTAGCTTACAAAATCAGATAGAATCTGGTGCCTTTAGTGTACTTAGGCAGGAGAATAAGAGGGAAAGATTAAATACCTTCCAACATTTCAGAGATAAAAATTGGGACATGCATGAGTATTATGCCTTCGCCTGTCGACTTCTAGCGACCCCATACATTTTTCATAGGGTTTTCTTAGGCGAGGAATACTCAGAGTTGGTTTTCCCACTTCCTTCCTCTGAAATAGAGCCTACAGCACCTGGCATTTGTTGGCGATATCCCATCCAAGGGCTAGCCAGTGCTGACCCTGCTTAGCTTCCACGCTGAGACAGGATCTGGTGCTTCCTTGCCAGAAAGGAAGGAATGAACCTCAACCCACCAATGACACAAAGATGCTGTAGTCTTTCATCTGTGCCTTATTCCAATGAATCACATCTCCCTTTAATGTTGTTTGCACAGGGGGCAGTAAGCTCATATTTGGGTTCTTGGAAGAAGGGGGCATTTCTCAGTCCTTCAGAATAATCCATTACCACTCCTGAGTATGTGGTGGGGAAATCATTGTTCCACAATATTTTTTCTAATTCCCTTTTTTTCAGTTTGAAAGAAAACATCAGTTGGCATTCTGTTCAAGAGTTATGAGATTCTAAGCAGCACTCTGTTGTTGTGTGCCTTCACATCCTTTCCGACTTATGGCGACCCTATCACAGGGTTTTCTTGGCAAGGTTTGCTCAGAGTGGTTTTTCCGTTGCCCTCCTCTGAGGCTGAGAGACTGTGATTTGCCCAAGGTCACCTTGTGGGTTTCCATGGATGAGCAGGAGTTTGAACCCTGGTCTCCTAGTCTAATGCTGAAACCACTATGCCACAGTGGCTCTCTGGATGTACAATATTGTTAACTGCTGGGGAGTCATGTTTGCTGTCATATATGACCAACCATGACCTTCTCTCCAACCTAACTTTTCAAATCAGCACTCCTGAACCCAAATGTTACTTTTTCCTTTTTTAAAAAATATTTTTTCCATATAGTAGTATAACAAATCGCACAGTATATATCATGAAATGTAGTCATACATTTAACTCAGCCATTTCAAAGAGCATACTGTTGTGTCTTAAACAAGAAAATAAACTATTTTA
Source organism: Gambelia wislizenii (assembly GCA_030847615.1). Classification (NCBI taxonomy): domain Eukaryota; kingdom Metazoa; phylum Chordata; class Lepidosauria; order Squamata; family Crotaphytidae; genus Gambelia; species Gambelia wislizenii. The sequence goes on along the minus strand of JAUMIR010000014.1, from coordinate 16,727,864 downwards.
CATTTTTAAAAAAATCCCTTAGTCCTGTTTCTTTTAAATGTCAGTCTTTGCAGAAATAGATGCACCCTCACTTCCGCAAAAATGTTTCCGACTGTCACTGATTACAGTTGTAATTACATTAGGCTTTGTAACAAATTAAAATTAAAAGTCATAGACATGATCGAGTTAGACAAACTGACATCCTGGATGAACTTTGAAACAACAGACCAAATAGAGACTGGGTACTAGTTATATCTTAATGGAATTTGGACCGAAAAAGAGTGAATTAGGAAAGTAACGGAGGCAGAAAAGGATTAAGTTTAGACGAAATTGTGGTTCAGAGGAATAATAACGATTTTAAGTGTATATAAAGGAAAAAGTAGATGGTTCATAGACAGAAATATATGGTATTTGAAACCAAGTGATCGGAGTGCTTGGACATGACATCTATGGCTTGCTCCCTGTCGTGGGGTGCACAGAGACAAGCAGTTGGGGCAGGACTCCGAGGGGACACTCTAGCTGCCTGTCCCCATTACTGGGAGAGCACTGTGGGTGTCATTAAGTAGCTCCCCAACCTCCAGAGCCTTGAAAATGCTTTGGATGGGGCACGGCCAGGCTGTAAAGGCAGATTTTCAGCTGGATGGCATCGCCAGATATAACTACAATGATGGTGCTCTACTGTCACAGGATCACAGACTGTGCTGTGGATTTGTTTTTTGTTTTTTAAAAAAGAACACACAAGAACATCAGAGGCTGCATTATACCAGGAATGGCCAACATGAAGGGAACAAGTGGCCCCACCCATCTTACTGGGGGGGGGAAACAACTCCAAAAAGGAGAATTGTTTCCCCAGGGATCACAGAATCATAGAGTTGGAGGAGACCACAAGGGCCATCTAGTCTAACCCCATGCCACGCAGGAATACACAATCAAAGCATTCCCGACAGATGGCCATCCAGCCTCTGTTTAAAAACCTCCAAAGAAGGAGACTCCATCACACTCCCAGGCAGTGTATTCCACTACCGAACAGCTCTTACTGTCAGGAAGTTTCTCCTAATGTTTAGGTGGAATTCCTTTTCTGTAGTTTGAGTCCACTGCTCCATGTCGTAGTCTCTGGAGCAGAAAACAAGCCTGCCCCATCCTCAGTATGACATCCCTTCAAATATTTAAACATGGCTATCATGTCTCCTCTCAGCCTTCTCTTCCTCAGGATAAACATGCCCAGCTCTCTAAGCTGCTCCTCATAGGGCATCATGGCTTCCAGACCTCCCCTCATTTTGTCACCCTCCTCTGGACACCTCCAGAGAGCTCTTGTGGTCTCTTCCAACTCTATGATTTAATCGTTCTATGAATATGATGGTAGCCTATACCAAATTAGATCTTTGGTCCATCTACTTGCCTAAACTGACTGGCAGTATTGACTAATGCCGAGTCCTGCCTGGAGACATTGGGAATCAAACCTGGGGCCTTTTGCAAGCAATGCTGGTGCTCTACAGCGGAGCTATACCCTTCATTAAAACACAGGCCAAGACAGAGAAAGAGAGAGAGAGAATTTGCACGTCAAACACTGCTTTGTATTGGTGCATCCAGATTGAATAAAAAGACACGTGGGTCCTAGATTTTGTTCCTGTTTTCTCCCTGCACCCAATTTTATTTTGGAGAGCCATACAAGTTTTGTTTATCCCAGTATGTTTTCTGTCAGCTCTTGGTACGATCAGAGACTTTCTATACCAGCTCTATCAGTCTGCTTACTTTGTGTGTGTATAAGGGCCTTCAAATCACCTGTCAGCTTATTGTGACCCTATGTTCATGGGGTTTTCTTAGGCCAGAAATACTCAGAGGTGGTTTTGCCAGTGCTTTCCTCTGAAATATAGCCAATATCACCTGGTATTTATTGGCAGTCTCCCATCCATAAAACCAGAAGGGATGACATACCCTAAAGGCACCAGGATTCCATCTGATCTCAGAAGCTAAGCAGGATTAGCCATGGCTAGTATGTGGACGAGAGATCGCCAATTAATATCAGATGCTGTAGGCAATATTTCAGAGGAAGGAACTGGCAAAACCACCTCTGAGCATTCCTTGCCTAAGAAAACCCCGTGAAATTCATGGGGTCACCATAAGTTGTTAGGCAACTTGAAGGCACACACATACACACATAATCAGAAAGAACAGGAACAAAATCTGGGAGTTTGCAATTAGTCTGGATGTGCTCAAAGTGGCCTCTATAAAACAACAACACCAACAAACTCTGGACACAAAGGCGGCCAAGAACCAATCAGAAGTAACAAAAGGGGAAGGTTTTCAAAGATGTTAAACATGCCTACAGTGGCAGCTATCCCAGAGTTGTTACCTGCATAGCCACCCGTGGACTTGATGTACATCTGCCCATACTGTTCTTCCGCCATGGTGTCGTAAGCCTCGTCATCTTCCTCATCCTCTTCATTGTGGTACGATGTTGGACTGTCTGTGGTTGGAATGCTGCTGGCCCCAGGGCTCGTCCGCTCCCCCTGCGAATACTGGGCCGCTGGGACGCTTGGGATGAGCGTGGTGAGGCTGGGCACTCCGTAGTAGGAAACGCGGGACAATTTGAGGGGTGTCGTGCCAGAGGATGAGGAAGAGGAACTCCCTGCAGCACCGTCCCGGAGGCCCCCCTCCATGGACCGCTTGGTGGAGGGTGGCCCCGCCGTTCCCGGGTGCAGCTCGAGGTTTTCGTGTTTGACCCGGGTGAGGAGTGGGATGGGCATGGATGGTGACATGACGTAGGAAGCCGGCTGGAGTTGGTTGCAGGGGCTCTGGGGTTCTGAGCTGGGGTCTTCCGTCATGGCGGTCTGGGAGTCGCAGTGGGGAGAGCTGACTTTGAACATCAAGTCTGTCCCCTTCTCCACGATGTGTTGGATCTGGAGGAAGCCCGCCGTGTACATCACCACGAGCTGCTCGCTGGCAGCCATGGTCAGCTTCCCTGTGTAACAAAAGGAAAGGATCTGCTGGAAGCAGGCGGGGGGCACCGAGCCGGGCAGCTCAAAGGCGCTCTTGCTGTTCCCGCTAAACAAGTCTCGGAAGTAAAGGCTGCTGGCCGCCAGGACTGCCCGGTGAGCCTTGAAAGCTTGTCCCTTGACGACGATGGAGACATCGCAGTAAAGTCCCAGGAGCCTCTGCTCATTGAGGGAGCCCAAAACCGTGTTCCCAAAGTTGGGGATTTCTATGTGCAACATCTGCGACATGGCTCAGCGGCAAATCCTTACACATTCAGTGCGACGGCATCAGAAGGAGGGCACATCTGTTGGGGTGGAAGAGGAGAGGGCGGGAAGAAAAGGAACACACTGTGATAAACTGCAACAGACTGGTCAACCCCCCCCCCACCACCACCAAAAAAAAGAAACCCAGCACATCAAGACAACACACCAGCTTGGAAAGGCTGGGAAGAAATGCCATTCGCAGAATGAGAAGAGATTCACAATAACCTTGAACTGGCTCTGACAACCCATCTTAGGCTTGGCTCGGGGATTGTTTTAATTGTTTGGCTCTTTAAAAGCTTTTTCAAAATGGGTTTTAATCCGGTTTTTCAAGGATGCTTTTATCTGTTGGGCATCACCCTGGGAGCAGCGTGGGCTGAGAAGCAATAAGCAAACACTTTTAATTAATAAATAAAGGCATTTAAAAAAACAAAACAACAACACTCTGGATACATGGAGCGTACAACACACAACAAATTCCACATGTTAAAGTATGAGGAGCATTCTTCCTCTCTACCCACTCCATGCACAGGGAAAGGGCTAGACGGAATGTTAGTCCCACCAAAAGGAACAGATGCAACAAAATTGATGGGGGTTTATGCAAGTTATGCCTCATTCCCAATGATTTTATGGGGCCTTATCTAATTTGGATTAAAATTTCCCTGAGCTGAAAGTCTCCCCAAGAACCTGAGGAAATGCTCATGGGCTCGGTCCAAAAATCTCAGCGCCATGGCTAACCCAGGGAGAGAGTACCCTACGGATTAAAAGAAAACCGAGCAGTGGTCCTGTTTACTCCACCAGACTTCCAGCTGTATCATGTCACTCCTTACGACCCTCTTGAAATGCCCAGCCCTTAACGACAGAGCATGGAAAGTGGGGGCACTTTGGGATTGGGAAGAGATCTTACAAAAAGCACCAGACTCCAAGAAAGTCTACAAACCAAGCATCCAAGCTTTATCATGTGTGGAAAGCACAATCACGGCAGGCAAAGGAGTGGGGGGGGGCGACTGGAAGACACTTGAAAGTTATCAGATAACAGGGTGGGTGGGTGGGAAGAGATATGTTAAAGCTGTTTGTTTGTTTAATGCAGCAAGTTCTGCAGAACTCTGAAGTTGTAGTGTTTCTTGGAACTGGCAGAAAAACACAGACTGCAGCAGTTTCTCATCATGTAATGGAGATGGAGGTGGGAAGGGGGAGAGAGAAGGAGGACAGGAGTGCAGCCTTCTCATGCAGCCCAGGACTCCAGCAGGAGGTCTTCCCTTCCTCAATGGTGTGGCTCCCCAGACAGTGCAAGGGGAGGCACAAGTTCCCAAATGGGGAGGGAAGAGATGTCCCCCCACTCCCTGTCAAGGCTCTACTGCTGCCTTTGGAAACACCTGCCTGGGCTGCTCCTCTCGACTTTGCATCAAAACTGCAGCAGAGTGTGCGGAGCTATTTTGGGATCCTCCCGGAACCATCATGTCTCCCAGCACATGCACCAAAACACACAAACACACAGGCAAGCAGGGCAACACAAATCAGGGAGGCGGTGAGGAAAAACCTCTCTGAACCAGCAAAAATTCATTCCACTGGACTTTTGCTTTCCACCCCCCCTGGAATACAATAGGCACCCCCCTCCCTTTACGCAACAGAAGAGGTATGGGGATTGGGGGTGGAAAGAGTTTTAACAGAGCTGTGCTTCCCCCCCCCCCTTTGGCACACAGAGATGCAGGAAAGGACCAGGCACTCTATCTAGATCAAAATCCCACCCTCTGGACAAAACACAAAAGGCCACCCGCTGCCCCCACCCAGGCCAAGGTCAGCAGATCTCAACTCCAAGAGCAGCAGTGGTATGGAGTCAAGTTTAAACTAGAATCCAAGTCCCCCCACCACTCCATCTGCAAACTGCTAAGAGAGAGAGAGAGAGAGAGAGACCACACAATGGATTGCTCTGTTTTCTCTCAAATACACATACACACAACCATCCCTATTGCAAAGCTTCCAAGGAAGCTGCTTCTTGCATCCGCAATGCACACTGAAAATTCTCAGCCTGCAAAAAAAAAAGCACCAAAAAACTTCTTTCTCATGCCTCCTCCCCCAACCCACCACAAGCCAAAAGTCATCTCATGGGGACATACCTTTCAATCGGGTGATATCCAGAGCACTGCGTTCCACTTGGTTTGTGTGTTATGTATGATCTCCTTAGCACCCAACCTGCTACACTCCAAGGCAGCAGCCAAAGACTGCTTGGGAATGGAAGTGTGAGTGTGTCTGTGTCTTGGGGGGGGGGGGAGACTGACACCCAGCTTCAGTTCTCTCTCTCTCCCTCTCTCTGCTGTGTGAGCTCCTAAGTCAAATCTTCCAAGGCTAGCAGCACAAAAGCATCTCAATGAACAGGGCCGGATGCAGCCTCAAACACTCAAGCCATTCTTTGCAATGAATAGAGCCCTTTGATGAGAGACCTGAAGCCAATGCCAGTTTCAAACTGAAGCTTGGGAGGATAAAAAAAAATAGAGGGGACAGAAGAAGGAGGGGGGAAGGAAGAGGAAAAAGGGGGGAGGGAAAGAGGGAAAAAAGATCAAGTGCCCGAGATGTTGGTACAAGACAGACTTTTGATGAGTCACTGCAATGCAAACAAAGATGGCAGAAATACTGTACTGTATGCTGATGAAATACTTAGTGGTGCCACAGCCATGGGAGAAGGGGGGAAAGGGGGGATTTTGAATTTATGGCACAGCTTTGCATATGAATTGCCGCTGCAAACCGCCCTCCCTCAGCCATCTAGGACATGCAGAGTGTCAAAGCATTTAAAGTATTCCAAACAGTCTGCAGAGCTGGCGCAGCTCTCCCTGGGCTTAACTCCTCCCTGGGTGGAAAGGACAGACAGGCAGGGAAAGCAAGCCCAGCTAAGGGGGATTGGGGCCAGAGAGAATCGACACACACATGCACACACCTGCCAGACACACACTTAAAATGCCCACATCCCAGGAAGAGAAACCACTCCTTTATTCCTGAAAACTGACCAACATTTTTCTTTTTTCTCTGATAAAGCTGGTGGCTGGGGTATAATGAAGGGAATAGTTGAAGGGATGTCATATTGAGGATGGAGCAAGCTTGTTTTCTGCAGCTCCAGAGACTGGAACACGGAGCAATGGATTCAAACGACAGGAAAAGAGGTTCCACCTCAACATTAGGAAGAATTTCCTGACAGTAAAAGCTGTTTGGAAGTGGAATGCACGGCCTTGGAGTGAAATGGAGTCTCCTTCTTTGGAGGTTTTTAAACAGAGGCTGGATGGCCATCTGTTGGGAGTGCTTTGATTGGGTATTCCTGCATGGCAGGGGGTTGGACTGGATGGCCATTGGGGTCTCTTCCAACTCTATGATTCTATGCGATGGGGGTACGAACACATACCCAGGCATTCTTTTCCCCAAAACAGGCAACTGTCCAGCCTGGAACCTCATACATTCCAACTGTCCTGGTTTGGCAGCGATGCTCCCAGTTAATCCTCTGCCATCTCAATTTTTCACCAGCTTTTAAAAGGTCCTGGTTTCTCTCTCTCCTCTTCCAATTTTCTCTTTTCTCTTCAGTTCATTTTAGTTGCTGCAAACTGAGTTCAAAGTGCAAAAGTAGTTTGCACTCCATTAACTCAACAGGGGAGGAAGAGTGGAGAGGAGGGAGGGTGGAGTCTTGCTCTCTCCAGTAGGCTGAGGAAAAAGCAAACTGCTGCATTTTGTCTGGTCTTCCTCGCAAACTTTTGCCATCTTGGCCACATCTTGACCTCAGTCACACATTTCTCAGTTTTCATCTGTGAAATGTCAAGGGCTGAGAGCAAGTCTTATCTACCTGGGAAGAGCATTCGGTCATTCAGGAGCATTCCCTGGGAAAGCCCTCTCTGGTGTCCCCACAAATGTGTCAATGAAGTGTCAGGTGGTAGAGCACACTGGGTACCTCTTCAAAAGGTCCAGGCAGCAAGAAATGGTAGCAGAGTATTTGTTCCTCCAGGTGCCAGAATAAAGGCAAAGACACAGGCTTATGTCTACAATCTTCTTGTTCTTTACTTGAACATAATAAAGACTATTTACGGTATATTACAGCAACCACAGAAGAAAAACCATCTTCAAACTTCAAGATTCAAAACAGAACTGCTTAGCTTAAACTCAGCTCTGCTCTGCTCTGAGCCCAGTTAATATTTGATACATTTGCCCTTGTAAACTGCTGCGAGCTCAGATCTGCAGATCTGTGCAGACTGTTTGCTATATCCCAGCTCTTCAGAGAATAAATCTACTGCATGTCCTAATATCCTGACATGAAAGTGGTGGGACTGAGAAAAGGGCCTGTAATTTAGATTTTAAAATCTGGGTAAGTTCATAGGGGGTGATACAGTCCCTCAGATCATATAGTCATAGAATCATAGAGTTGGAAGAGACCACAAGGGCCATCTAGTCCAGCCCCATTCTGCCCTGCAGGAATGCCCAATCAAAGCATTCCTGACAGATGGCCATCCAGCCTCTGCTTAAAAACCTCCAAAAAAGGAGACTCCACCACATTACAAGGCAGTGCATTCCACTTCTGAACAGATCTTACCATCACGAAGAGCTTCCTAATGTGTAGGTAGAATCTCTTTTCCTGTAGTTTGAACCCACTGCTCCGTGTTCTAGTCTCTGGAGCAGCAGAAAACAAGCTTGCTTTTGTCAAAGGCTTTTGTCAGTTAACAAACCATCTAACACGGAAGCTCCTTTTTACTAAGTCTTTTTAAAGTCTGCTCAGCTTTCCTATTCATCCTCACCCTCAGTCTAGGTGGATTTCTTTTTTGCAGCATGAGCACTCAAAGGATGGTGAAGGAGTGCTGGAGACCCAAGAGACTTTAGTATCAGTTTGCAACAGCATGCTTGCAGTAAACAGAGCAATAAAGTTGGAGCTGGGAAAGAATGGGATTGTGCTCTAAGTGACCCTACTGTAACTGTATGTGCCTGCCTAGAACAGGCAAGGTAAACAGCGGCTGCCTCCAGAATCTCTCAATGAACATGCATAAACAGAAGGGGGGGAAAGGAGAAAGCAGATAAGCATGCCTCATCAGTTCCCCCCACCATGTTAAAAAGAAAGCAGCAAAAGCATAGATCTAGAAGCGTGGCCACCAAAATGGTAATTGCAATTAAAATGAAGGCTAGTAAAAGAAAAAGAAAGAAAAATCATTTCTGGATACACTTTGGAAGACAGTTTGCAGTGGTCTTTTGAAGGTGTAAAATGTTTATGTGTACTTATGCACCTAACTTGCTTTTTTCATTTATTTTGTATTTTCCCCTCTGCATTAATAATAATAATAATAATAATAATAAAATTTATTTATATCTGGCCCCTCTACAAAATGCAATTGGGATGACTTACAACATTTAAAATATATACATATAAAACCCTCCATCCCACCCACCCCCTTAAAATACAATTAAATAATTGAACATTTAAAAATACTTAATAAATACTAAAACACACCCACACCCACAACCACACACACAATAAAATAAAACAGAAAACATAAATACCATTGACAGAGCTTGGAAGTAACAAGTAGTTACTTTTTTTCTCTTTCACAATGAGAGTGTAACAAAGTTACATTTCAAAAGTAATGCAATAAATGGGAATGTGTTACTTTTCTTGGTGCAAACAAGCAATGGTTTCCCAGTTTTAAAGGGCATTTTAAGAAGCATTTTGGCAGGACTTGTTTGTGTTTTATGTCAGTTTTCTTACCTGTCCTAAGGTTCCTCCACCCCAGAAAAAGCAGCAATGAGAAGTAATGGAAAAGTGACACACAAGTTACTAGTGTGTTAGCAAGTTACACTCTGAATCTGGGTTTCTTCCCAGAACCCTAGGGTTTGGCAAGAGATTGCTAAGGTTTCCACAAGAGATCATGATTGTGCAGGGCGCGGGGAAACAACCCTTTATTCTGAGTTGTCGATATAATAATTTTATGCAGGGGTTCCTTGAGACGTGGAAATTATTTCAAGGGATTCCTGTAGCATAAAAAAGGTTGAGAAAGCCTACTCGACATATTGCAGAGACAAGGAATGATTTTTCTCCCAAACACTACAATGAGTGATGGGAGCAGATTACTTTTAAAATGTAGTTTTATTTTAAAATGTTATTTTAATTAATTTCCAATTTTAACTTGACATTTGCTTCTACAAAGTAACTTTCCAAGCTCTGGTCTTTCACAAGATTTAAGAGAAAGAGAAGAAAGGCTATTCCACTTCCAAACAGCTCTTACTGTCAGGATATTCTTCCTAATGTTTAGGTGGAATTTCTTTTACTATAGTTTGAACCCATTGCTCCATGTCCTTGTCTCTGGAGCAGCAGAAAACAAGCTTGTTCCATCCTCAGCATGACATCCCTTCAAATATTTAAACATAGCAATCTCAACCTTCTCTTCTCCAGGCTAAACACACTGAGCTCCCTAAGCCGCTCCTCATAGGGTTTAATGGCTTCCAGACTTCCCACCATTTTGGTTACCCTCGTCTGGACACATTCCAGCTTGTCAATATCCTTCTTGAATTGTGGAGCCCATTTAAATGCTAAACTTTAAATTTTGCTTACAGTACAGATGTCCCTCCACATTTTCATGGGTTTAAGCATTCACAGATTTGATTATTGGTGATTATTATTATTATTTTATTCATTTATATCCCGCCTTTCTCCCACCAATGGGACTCCAGGCAGCCAACAGCTTGTTTAAAACCATACAAGTTAAAAGCAGTACAAAGCTAAAATCACATTATAAATATAATTTTAAAAAAAGAATTAAACAATGTACAAGTTAGAAACATTACAGTAAAAATTAAAATGTCGTAAAAACGCTTTTAATGTTGTTTTTAAAAACCGGACCGCACAGCTTCACTAGTCCAGCCCTTGTTAAGTTCATAAAACCTGGTGGCATAAAAATGTTTTAACCTGCTGCTGGATGGAGACTAAGATGGAGACTATCCTGGCCTCTCTGGGGAGGGAATTTCAAACTCTGGGAGCAGCCACCAAGAAGGCCCTGTCTCTCTTGTTCCCACCAAAGAAGTTTGAGAAGGTGGTAGGACAGAAAGAAGGACTTCTGCAGATGATCTTAAAGCTCTACTGAGCTCATGAGAGGAGATACTGTCCTTCAAATAACCTAATAATATGTTCTCTCCAGGCATTTGTATGATCGAATCACACTGGAGGATCTAGAAATGGCTAGAGAAATAAAAAAAATAAAAAATAAAAAAAATACAAAAATTAAAAATAAAATAGCTGGCCTACATTCATGGTTTCTCCACTTTTGGGGGCTACTGCACTCCTAACCCCTCAAATGTGGAGGGCCAACTAGACTTTTTATTTCAAAACTGTTACCCTCAGATGCTGAGAACTAAAGCCAGACCTTGAAAAAAATATATGATTATAGCACTTTTGAAACAAAGCAACCAGTAATGAACTCAGCATTATGACTCCCCCCTCCTTCTTTTAAAGCTACCTCCATGTTTTAAAACACCTGTGGTTTTTCTTACACAACCATGCAACCACAAACCCAGGAAAGAACAACTTCCCCTTCTGAAAAATAACTACTGGCATTCTGATTTTTTTAAATTTTGATTTATATTCCCATGGATCGGGAAGGCCTAATGTGTAAAGTTATCTAAAAAGCAATCAAACAATTTATCAGGTGAAAACATTCCAAATTAAAATATTAAAATTCATTGTAGGATAGAATCCCTGCAATTATATGGACCATAAAATATGCTTTTAAAAGCACAGCACTTCATTTAAAGCCCGCCCACCCCATACCATTTCCAAAAGCCTGGTGGCACAAGAGTGCTTTCAGTTGCCAATGGAAGGAGAGCAAGGAAAGAGTTACAAAGACTTGGAGCAACTACCGAGAAGTCCCTGTCTCCTTAGTTCTCACAAAATCATCGAATCATAGAACTGTAGAGTTGGAAGAGATCACAAGGGCCATCCAGTCCAACTCCCTGCCACACAGGAATACACAGTCACAGCATCCCTGACAGATGGCCATCCAGCCTCTGTTTAAAGACCGCCAAGGAAGGAGACCCCACCACGCTCCAAGGGAGTGCGTTCCACTGCCAAACAGCTCTTACTGTCAGAATGTTCCTCCTAATGTTGAGGTGGAATCTCTGTTCCTGGAGCTTGCATCCATTGCTCCGTGTTCCAGTCTCTGGAGCAGCAGAAAACAAGCCTCCTCAACGTGACACCCCTTCAAATACTTAAACAGGGCTATCATATCGCCTCTTAACCATCTTTTTTCCAGGCTAAGCATACCCAGCTCCCTAAGACTTTCCTCATAAGGCATAGTTTCCAGACCTTTCACCATTTTAGTTGCCCTTCTTTGGACATGCTCCAATTTGTCCATATCCTTTTTGAATTGTGGTGTCCAGAACTGGACACAGTATTCTAAGTGAGGTCTGACCAAGGCAGAATAGAGTGGCACTATTACTTCCCTTGATCTAGACACTATACTTCTATTGATGCAGCCCAAAATCACATTGGCCTTTTTAGCTGCCGCATCACACTGTTGACTCATGTTCAACTTGTGGTCTACTAGGACTCCTAGATTCCTTTCATAGAATCATAGAATTATAGAGTTGGAAGAGACCACAAGGGCCATCCAGTCCAACCTGCTGCCATGCAGGAATACAGAATCAAAGCATCCCTGTCAGATGGCCATCCCGCCTCTGTTTAAAGACCTCCAAGGAAGGAGACCCCACCAAGCTCCGAGGGAGTGCGTTCCACTGCCGAACAGCTCTTACTGTCAAAAAGTTCCTCCTAATGTTGAGGTGGAATCTCTGTTCCTGGAGCTTGCAGAAGCTTCTGGGACAGAGAGAAGGACCTCTCCAGACGATCTCAAAGCAATGGGCTCATTGAGAGAGACACAGTCCTTCAAATAGCCTGGACTGAAGACACCAGGGTAGAGATTCAAAATTTCCAGAAATTTTGAAGCCATGGGGAAAACATTTTTTCCTGTTTTTTTCCAGAAAAGAATGGAAATGTTTGGAATAATTTTTTAAAAAATGCAACATTGGCACTCTTTACACATTGAAAATCACTCCGTTATTTTAGGAACATAAAATATGACTATGTACAATTTGATTTGGCATAAAATTATCACAATTGGTATATTAAAAATACAGTGGATTCAAGCAATTATTGTGTTCAAACAATTATATATGAACACCTTTTCTTAAAGATTTTATTCATCATATTAAAATAAAACATTCCATAATTGATTTTCTTCCTTTTTAAAATATTTTTGGTAAAAACAAAAAAGGCTTCAGGAAAAAAAAATGGGGGAAACAGTTTTTTTTTCTGTTTTTTTCCCCAGGTCTTTCACATCTCTACACATGGGCTCTTCATAGGTTATCCAGCACTTTGAACTGTGCCAGAAAAAGTTGGCATCTCCACTTGCAAATGTTCCCAAGTCCCAAGTTCTTTCAGACCCAAGAAACATGCCAGTTCCATCCTCACCTGCCCCTTGTCTTCCTTTCGTGGGTCTCCCATGCAAGGACAAACCAGGGTGGACCCTGCTTAGCTTCCAAAATCCCACGAGATCGGGTGTTTTCTGGATGGTACGGTAGAAGGCAGGGTTGGCTGTTTTGAACCAGGTTAAAACATGTCTTTTTTAAAAAACAAGCAACCCACTCCTTTTTAAAACATTTTTAAATGTTTTATCCATATTATTTTTTTAAAAAAAAAACTTTGGCTATTATTACTATTTTCCAACCCTCTTACTGGAGCAACAATGACTGTTTGAATTTAAACCTGTTAACTTTAATTTTACGCCAAATCAAATTGTATTCAGTCATACTTTATGTTCCTAAAGTAACAGAGTGACTTTCACTCTGTAAAAAGTGCTAATGTTGCATTTTTCAATTTTTCAAAAAAATCAATTTTTCTCTGAAAAAAACCAGGAAAAATGTTTTTTTCCCCCATGGCTTCAAAATTTCCAGAAATTTTTCATCTCTACTCAGGACCTAGAATGCTACACCCTCCAACATTTCATAGTTGAAAATCGGAACACAGGGGGGCAAGCCACACAAGAGTGTGGTTAAAATGACAAAGGTTGTTAATATGGAAGTACATATAAGAACTTACAGCTAGGGGAGGCTGCAGCAGTCTGTTTTTGCCTGAACTGACTGGGAAGGGCAAGACTCCAACCTGACACTCCTCTGGTCTCCTCTTGTCCTCTATTCTCTCTGTTCCTCTCCTCTTAACTGCTTCCCAACTACTTTTGCACTTTGAACTCAAGTCTGCAGCAACTCAAGCAAGCTGAAGTCAAAGGGGGAGGAGGCGAGAGAAGCCGGGACATTTTGAAACCAGCTGGAAAGATGAAGCAACAGAGAATAATCAGGATTCTCCCTGCAAATTGGAACTGTTGGAGGGTACAGAGTACTGGGGGGAAATGTCCTCCATTATGCTCTCTCTCTCTCTCTGGCTTTTCTTCGCAAACTAAGATTCAGGAAGGACTCATCCTGCACTTTCTGCAAGCACACTGATGACTGAAAAGGCCAATCCGAGATAAACAAGTCCAGTTGCAGAAAGCACAGCAGAAGGTCTCCTTGGGTGATGTTTCTGGGTTGTGATTCTTTCTGCGTTGTCGTTTCTCTTCAAGACTTGTTCGGCGTGAGTTCTCAAATAAGGCTGCAGCATTGTGGATAGTGCGTCTCCATGCCTCCCGATGTGAGGCCAGGGCGGACCATTGTTGGTGATCAATTTGGCCAAGCCTGAGATGTTATTTCAGGGAGTCCTTGTATCACTTTTTTGGAGCGCCCCTCTTACGCTGACCCGTGGCGAGTTCACCGTAGAGTAGTATTTTTGGGAGGCGATGGTCCTCCATCCTAGAAATGTGCCCTGCCCAGCGCAGCTGTGTTCTCAATATCATGGCCTCAATGCTGGTGATCCCTGCTTGCTCAGGGATAGCAACATTTGTCACATAGTCAGTCCAGTGTATATTTAGGATTGTGCACACTGTGGTTTATGCGTTATTCCAGTTGCACTGTTTGTTTGTTTTATTTTCTAGTTCTCCTTCCCCATGGCTATCAACTATTTCATTAATTAATTTAATTCATTAATTTATTTTGTACATGGAAGACAAAAGAGGCTATTTAAACAATACCAGCTGTACTCAGCATAACATATGCTGTCAAAAAACTCGCCCCAAAACCCACAGTAGACCTCATGACAATCCTGTAAGGTAGGCTGGTGGGTTTTTTATATTCTTCCTCCCCTTCTCAGTGTTTCACACTTTTCCTGGAATTGCCATCACCAGTTGACTGTCTGGGTCCCAATCTGGGCCACAGATTGAATGGCAGGAGTGGATTGTGAGGTGGAGAGGGAATTTGCATGTCAGTGGTGATTGGTTGGGTGTGTTTCCTGAGCAGCCAATCAACACACTGGGAAAAGCAACATACCCAAGAGGTTTGTATATATAGATTATGGACCTAAATGGTGTTGAAGAAAATGACCCAAATGGAGATCTTTCTAATGCAAGTCAATCCTTTGTGATAGGCTGAACCATCACCTTTCGTACAAACATCCAGTAAGTGTCTCTCTGTGCAGAACACCAATAAAATAAAAGTCTAAGTTATGAAATTTACAAAAAAATGACATTAAAAATACATAACTTTAAATACTCTCTCTCTTTGACTTCCAGTTTGAAGCAGTTCATATTTAAGAATGGCCAGAATCCTTCTGTTTGGTCCCAAACAAAGGGATTGTCTAAATGGCAAAAATACTCATCATGGAATGCAAGGAAGAAGACAACCTGTCCTAATGGCAATCCACGTTGTTTCGCGCCTTTCCCCAGAGTTTTAAAAAAACCAAACAGTGAGGGGAATGCTCATTCCTGCTCATTGGGACATGCAATTTGATATGAATCGCTTTCCCATAAAAGAGGAAGTGCAAACCTGATTGGCTGGATGAGCGCAGGGGGCGTGGCTTGCTAACAGGGCAAGCACCTGCTGCCGCCATGTTGGATCGCTAAGGATCGAGGGATTGCTAAGGCAATAAAACAGGGTTTTGTTTTCTCTCTCTCTCTCTCTTTTTTTTTGTAAAGGTGAAATATCGCTTATGTACACTGTGGAAATAGGGTGTGTTTTTTTAAAAAAAAATTGGTGGCAGCAGATTTTAAAATGTGAATAATTCAATTACGGCCGCCATCTTGGCTAGAGGGCACGCAAAGTTTATGGGGGTGGTAAAACATTTAGACAAGTCCTAGCTGCTGCAACTTGTTATTACTGCAGAGCAATCCATTTCTTCTTGGCTTCGTATAGACAACTCCAAAGTAGAACCATTGACTCCATCACAGCTATCAGCTACAGTTGTCCCTCCGTATCCACCGATTTAAGTATTCATGGCTTGAAAATATTCTTTAAAAAAATAATAATCCAAAAAGCAAACCTTGATTTTGCCATCATATATAAGGGACCCCATTTTGCTCTGCCATTGCATATCATGGGACTTGAGTATTCATGGATTTGGGTATTCACGGGGGGTCCTGGAACCAAACCCCAACAAATGTGAAGGGACAACTGTATGTTCCTTTACTTCAAACCACCACCACCACCATCATCATCATCATAATTTATTTATATTCTGCCTTTTCCCTAAGGAATCAAGGCGGAGCACAACATAAATTATAACAATAAAAACACAAGGTTAAAAACCAATCCCATATCCTGTCTCTCCCCCCAATCATAAAAACAGCAAAGAACAATAAGATATTAATTACCGGTAAACAGCATAATATATTAAAATTTAGAAATACAGGACTGAAGGGTCTCCTAGAATATGGGAGGAGGCGCCTAGGACAGTCTGACCCATCTCTTGCCATTTAAGGAGACGGCCTCCTCTAGTTTTGTGCCTTTAAGTGCCAGGTACAGTAGGACCCCCGTATCCACTGATTCAGTTATCCACGGGACACAAAACAGCACACCGACCATAGAGTCTTCCTAGAAAATGTGTCCTCTCTAGCCATTTTCTAGGTCCTCCAAGGCAACTCTATGGTATGTTAAACCAGAAGTCTCCATTATTTTCAATGGTGTTTGCTATTATCCACGGTTTTCAGTATCCACGCCCCCCCCCGAATCAATCCCCAGAGAATACGGGGGTCCTACTGTAATGTCTGCCATTGCCTTCACGTCACCTGTTGACTAATGTCAACCCCATGAATTTCATAGGGTTTTCTTAGGCAAGGAATACTCAGAGGTGCTTTTGCCAGTTGCTTCCTCTGAAATAGAGCCTACAGCACCTGGGATTTTCTGATGGTCTCCCATCCAAGCACTAACCAGGGCTGATCCTGCTTACTTCCAAGATCATTGTGTGTGTGTGTGTGTGTGTGTGTGTGTGTCTGTTCCTTCAAGTCACCTGTCAACTTATAGTGACCCCATGAATTTCATAGGGATTTCTTAGACAAGGAATGCCCAGAGGTGGTTTTGCTATGAAATAAAGCCACCTGGGATTTGCTGGTGGGCTCCCATCCAAGCACTAACCAGGGCTGGCCTTGCTTAGCTTCCAAGACCATCTTGCCTGCCTGTATTTTACAGGTATACTTTGCTGTCCCACATCTGTGCACCAAAGCAATTTCCTTCCTTCAAAGATTCACATTTTTTTTGTTAATCTACATACTTTAAAAAAAAAAAGGAGGGGAAAGCTTTTTAAAGCTGAAAAGCTTTAAAATTAATCCTTGGAAGAAAAAACTCACATTACTCTGGCCGGAACATCCACTGGCTATGATGGTAAGAGGATGCTGGGTCTTGTAGTCTCCAAACCTTGAATGTGGCCTCAAGAAACAGATTGAGAGAGCTGTTGCTAGTCAGAGTAAGCAGAAGTGGGCAATGCACAGCTCTCCAAAGCTGTTTTTGCAGCCCTCAAACCTTCCTAGATCTCGGGACTACCCTATTTCTGGCCCAAATAAGGGGTGCATTAAGTCTTTCCCTTTTTAAATAGGATGCAGGAACTCTCCTGGACTGTTCAAGATTTTTTTTTAAACTGTTCTTAAAAACCAGAAGTGAATTTTCAGTCAGTTCTAATTTTGAAATTTGGGGGCTTTTTGTTTGGAATTTTGGGCAGCCTGTGCACCCAATGGAGGGTCTTTGGGGCAGGGAATTTCCCCTTGGATTTTCTGTGGTAGCCCACCCTGAAATATAGCATTTGGCTAAGACTTCTGAGAGCCAGATTCTAGATGCCAGTGAGACATGAACAGTCACTGGTTGACTTTGTCTAGAAGAATTAACAGAAATAATCAGTGTGTCATTCCTAATTGGTAATGATTTATTTTTACTTTTCTATAATTGAAATTTTGGCTGAAATGGACACTCAAGGTTTAAGTTTTGTTATATTTACTATGTGCAAAAATGTTCATTTTATTTAACTTTCTTTTTTAAAAATAAATAAATATTTTTAATATATATATTTATTTAACATTTTCACACAAAACATACTTCCAACATTGCTACATTTCCACAAAAAAATAAAACGATAAAGGATTCTTCTCTTATATTCTAATCATTTGTGTCAATGTTGCATCTGTCTGTTCTCATCTAAAAAATAAATAAATATTAAAATTCACTGGGTGACTTTGGGCCAACTGCACACTCTCTTTAACTCAGCCTGTCCTGCCTCATAGGGTTGTTGTGTGGATAAAAGAGGGGAGAGTGGTGTAGGACAGCCCTATACGCCACGTCAAGCACACTGGAGAACAGGCAGAATAACATTGCAATTAAAAAGTGATGGATTTTAATAAATGGCACAGATCCATGCATCCAATGAAGACAAAGCCATTTCCATATGTTGGTATTTCGGGATGCCTAACACCAAAGACTTCTTTTCTACCCCCAAACCTGGCAAAGTAGTATGCCACTGAGCACTTATGTTGGCCACATACAGCCAAAAAGGATAAGAATTGAATTTATTTTTTCATAACAAGGATACCAACCCAAGCGCAGCGTAACCTTTTCATGGCCTTTCCTCAACCAAAAACCCCTCACCAATTCCTCTCTTTTCTAGAAGGTCTCCCAAAGCAACCGACGCAAAAGAGAAGAAATGCTGGAATAATTTCATGCTGGCCTTACTCCGGGGGAAAACAATAAGAAAGCGAAGGGGTCATCACGACAAAAAAAATCCGGCAAGAATGCGGGCAGATTAGCCTTAGTTCAGATGAGCTCCTGCCAGGATTCGCCATATTCAGAAGGAGGGGGGCTGAAAACTCAAAATAGATTGCGATAAAAGCTTTCGCTGTTTCTCACGTTTTTAAAGAAAGCGCACAAAAATGCGCACCATTGACCATCTGTACAACCAATTCGAAAAGGGGCACACAGCAGGGGTGAAACCTGATTGGCCGGACCTCAGAAGGGGACGGGCTTGCAAGGGAGGGCTTACAATGCCAGAGCTGCCACTGTTGTTGTTGTTGTTTTTGCCGGCAAAAGTGTTCAAGCAGCAGAGCAAAAGAATGAAGGTTTATTTCAGTGGAAAATAGCTCTTCTGCATCTGTTTTTTTTTTTAAAGGGGAGTTCAGGACAAAGCTCACTCGCGGCCACCATTATTTTTTTTTTTTTTTTTGTGCTGCTCTGTGCAAACTGCAAAATTGCTATTTTTTCCCTTCCACCAAGCTTGTGAATCAGTCATGGGCACAAATGGGCACTGCAGAGAAAAGGAGCTATATTTCGCTACAAATTCTTCTGTGTAACTGACCCCGAAGTTGATTTCAAAAAGGAGCATGCTGTCGGACGCAGAGAACCGAGAGGAGTGTACAGTTGTCCCTCCGTATCCACGGATTTGGTATCTATGGATTTAAGTATTCACAGCTTGAAAATGTTATTTAAAAAATAATAATCCAAAAAGCAAACCTTGATTTTGCCATCTTCTATAAGGGGCACCATTTTGGTATGCCATTGCATATCATGGGACTTGAGTATTCACGGATTTTGGTATCTACAAAAGTGGGTCCTAGAACCAAACCCCAGCGAATATGAAGGGACAACTGTATTTGGTTCCACTGCAGCTTTACCTCCTCCTAAACTTGGTGCAGCTGCACCAAACAATTCAGAAGAATTCAGAAGAAAGAACCAGGGTGGAGTTAGCAGAGAAACAGCCTTAATAATCATTGGACAGTCTGGTCCAAGATTCCAGGAGAGAACAGAAAGTGATGGATTATTACCAAAGGAGGACCAGACCCAAGTATCAAAAAGTAAATACAAGAGAAATCCATAAAGATCTACAACACCTCAATAACAAGATGGAACAAGAGAGCATCAACAAGGGGTCAGGGGTGGGATCACAACCAGGAAAACAAGTGCACAAATAAGGCAGACACATACAGGAATCCAAGCTTCCCGGTGGATTTAGTCTCCAAGAGTGAGGGGGGGAGCCAAGCAGATGAATCATATATCTTCCTTTTTGAATTATCTTCTTTCCTTAAAAGTTAAAGGTCCCCATGGGTCAAAGACAACCATAGAGAACCGCAAACCTTAGGGGAAAGCAAATCTTTGGAAACGGAAATCTTTTCAAACCCCTCATCTCCTTTACAGGAGCAAAGGAAGTCAGGAAGGGGTGTGATAAAATATGGTGCAATTTACATTTAATTTGCAGAATGTAATTCAAGCTAGGCAGACTAAAAATGGAACACACACACACACACACACACACACACATCCCTGTCCTGGATGATGCAAAGCCCGATCCCAGGAATTTCAGCAAACTGCATCCACCCCACTCCACCTCTTGACAGTTTAGCACTTTTTAAATTCACATTGATAATGATGCACAAGAGAGAGAAAAAGAAAAAGAAAGAGCAAGGAAGGTACACCATTGAGAAATGTTAATCTCCTCTCTCAATGGCAGCATTTTGCTTGGGACTGGATCAACCTGCCCATTTCAGTCCTCAGAAAAGCAGCTTCTGAAAGCCACCGGACCAAAAAAAAAAGAAAAAAGCAGAAAATAAGAACAGAAATATTGGCATCGGTACACTTACAAGCACCAGAGAGGAGTTCTTCTTCCTTCACCACATTGCCTAAGTATGGTGGCGAGGCCTGCGTTTGTGTATGTGACTGTGTGTTTGTGTGTATTGCCCCCCCCTTCTCCTTCCTTTGGCAAGTTACTCTGTGAGTCAGCAGAAACAGCCATGAGAGAACACCAGGAATGCTGCCTAGTTCTGATGCAACAGAGGTTGGCTTTAAAAGCGGAGGATGAGGGGGAGGCATTGGCAGGGAGGGAGGGCTTCAGGGGGCTTTCCCATGGCTTCAGAGCCCCCACCCTTTGCTGCCTGCCATGAAAAAGGCAAAAAGGTGCCACACTGCAGACAGGGTGGGCACAGATCTGCCTGAGACCCACAGTCAAAACCTTCGGTATTTTCTTTCCTTTTAGCTTTCATGCACCAGGAAAGGAAATCCAAGTCCCTATAGAGTCCCATCCGGATACAAAATCCATGCAGAACTAGACCTACAACATAGAGCATTCGGCAGTATCACCTATAGAGTTGTCAACAATGTCTCCAAATTTTAGTCACTTATCTGTGCTGGTCTATGACCGTAATAAAGATTCTATTCTATTCTATTAGTCACTTATCACATATAAGGTTGGGTCTTTTGGTGTGGTTTTTTTTTACCACTTTGCTCACCTTTACAAACAAAACGCTTAAACGCACCTTTTTTTCAAACAACAACAACAAATCTTATTAAGGATGGGAACTGGCAAATCTACCTTTGAGTATTCCTTGGCTAAGAATCATCAATTCATAGAGTTGGAAGAGACCACAAGGGCCATCTAGTCCAACCCCATTCTGCCATGCAGGAAAACACAATCAAAGCATTCCTGACAGGTGGCCATCCAGACTCTCTTTAAAAACCTCCAAAGAAGGAGACTCCACCACACTCCCAGGCAGTGTATTCTGCTTCTGAACAGCTCTTACCGTCAGGATGTTCTTCCTAATGTTTAGGTGGAATCTCTTTTCCTGTAGTTTGAACCCATTGCTCCATATCCTAGTCTCTGGAGCAGCAGAAAACAAGCTTCCTCCATCCTCAGTATGACATCCCTTCAAATATTTAAACAGCAATCTCAATCTTCTCTTCCCCAGGCTAAACATACTCAGCTCCCTAAGCCGCTCCTCATAGGGCATCATGGCTTCCAGACCTCCCACCATCCTGGTTGCCCTCCTCTGGACACATTCCAGCTTCTCAATATCCTTCCTGAATTGTGGTGTCCAGAACTGGACACAATATTCCAGGTGAGGTCTGAGCAAAGCAGAATAGAGTGGCACTATTATTTCCCTTGATCTAGACACTATACTCCTATTAATGCAGCCTAGAATTGCATTGGCTCTTTTAGCTGCTGTATCACACTGCTGACTCATGTTCAGATTGTGGTCCACTAGTTGTCTTAGATCCCTTTTGCATGTACTGCCATCAAGCCAGGTGTCATTCATCCTATATCTGTGCATTTCATTCTTACTGCCCAAGTGTAGTATCCTACATTTCTCCCTGTTGAAATTAATTTTGTTAGTTTTGTCCAAGCTTTTTAATCTGTTAAGGTCATTTTGGATTCTGACCCTGTCCTCTGGGGTATTAGCTACCCCTCCTAATTTGGTGTCATCTATAAACTTGATAAGCGTACCCTCTATTCCCTCATCCAAGTCATTGATGAAGATGTTGAATAGCACTGGGCCCAGGACAGAACCCTGTGGCACCCCACTGGTCACTTCTGTCCAAGCTGAAGAGGAGCCATTGCTGAGCACCCTTTGGGTTCAGTCAGTCAACCAATCAACAAATCTTATTAAGTGTGATAACTGGCAAAGCTACCTCTGAGTATTCCTTGACTAAGAAAACCCTATGAAATTCATGGGGTCTCCATAAGTGGATAGGCGATTTGAAGGAAGGCACACACGTGCACACACTAACACACAGAGATGACTAGACAGCCAGCATGGCGTAGTGGTTTGAGTGCTGAACTAGAATTCTGGGAGAGCAGAGTTCAAATCCTGGCACTACCATGGAAGTCCATTCGGTGGCCTTGGGCAACTCATCTCAGCTTCAGAGGAAGGCAATAGCAAAGCCCTTCTGAAGAAACCTTTGCCAAGAAAACCCAATGAGTGAGTCATCGTAACTCTTTTGAGAGGCAGTGTGGTGTAGTGGTTTGAGTATTGGACTAGGACTCTGGGAGACCAAGGTTCAAATCCTGCTCAGCTTTGGAAACTCAATGGGCAAGTCACACACTCTCAGCCTGAAAGGAAAGCAATGGCAATCCCCACCCCTGCCCAAAAAATAGCCACCGTTAAATATCTGACAGGAAGTTATGTGGAAGATGGAGTGAACTTGTTTTCTGCCGCTCCACAGACCAGAACATGAACCAATAGATTCAAATTAGAAGATAAGAAATTCCACCTAAACATTAGGAAGAACTTCTAGACCATAACAGCTGCTGTTCGACAGTTCGACAGTCGCATCATTATTGTGTGTGAGGTCAAGAGGGAGGCTGCTGCTAGTAAGTGCTAGGGGGACAGCACTCTGGATATGCTCAGAGACACTTTTACTATATTGCTGCTCGAAGGTCTTTAAACAGAGTTTGGATGGGCATCTTTCAGGAGTGCTTTAGTTGTATATTCCTTCATGGCAGGGGGTTGGACTAGATGGCCCTTGTGGTTCCTTCCAGCTCCTATGCTTCGAAGGAAACTTCACAAGTCACACCTTTGGTCCACTTAGCCACTGGCAACTCTGGTCCATTGGTCCATTGGCAACTCTGACTGGTAGAAATTACTCTCTCCAGGGCTTCCGGCAAGATTGTTTCCCAGCCCTGTCTGGAAACCTCCTGGTGGTCTTCCATCCAAAGACTAACAGAACCAGGCCTGCTCAGCTTTAGAGAAGTGAAGGCCTTAAAAAAACTTGGAAATTTTCAGGGGAAAAAACTAATTTTTCCTGAAGCCTTTTTTGTTTTTCTTCCAAAAAATTGAAAAAAATTGAAAAAAGGAAACAAATCAATTGTGGAATGTTTTATTTTAGCATGATGAATAAAATCTTTAAGACAAGGTATCCATATATAATACCCTGTATTTTTAAAATACCAATTGTGATAATTTTATGCCAAACCAAATTTTACATAACTCATATTTTATGTTGCTAAAGTAACAGTGATTCTCATTCTGTAAAAAGTGCTAATGTTGCATTTTTTTTCAATTTTTCCAAAAATTTCCAAATTTTTTTGGAAAAAAATGCTTTTTCCTACAGCTTCAAAATTTCCAGAAATTTTACATCTCTACCAGCTTCTGTAATCACACAAGATCAGGGACATTATCACACAAGCCTCTTACATACCAGTTGTAAAATGTTTATTATCACACCTCTTCTTCATTAGCATGACTGTGCTTCTTTGGCAACCCCCTGGTGCAATTGGTCCCTTCGCTTCAGTTCTGGGAGGACTGCCCATGGCATGTCAGGGCCTGATCCTCCTCTCCCTCCTCTCTCCTCCTTCCACCTTGCTTTTCCAAAGCAGGCTGATTCTGCTGTTTTGGAATAGCAAGAGGGAGAGAGGGAAGAGAGGGGGGACAGGAGGAGAATCAGGACCCAACTCAGTATAAATCAGCATCCTATGTTACTATACTGTTTGGAAGGATGCTGGACCTATTTTACAGCCAAGGAAAACAGATATAATAACAAGGGACCAGCCAACCAGGAAATGCATGTCATAAACTTTTCAAGCAGCAACATAGTAACAGTGTCTCTGAGCATATGCAGAGGGCTCTCCCCCTACCACTACTAGCAGCAGCCTCCCCCTTGACCCCACACACTAAGAATAATGATGTGACTTAGAATAAGGATGATTCTATGTATCTGTCATGTGCATTAAAACGACAGGGCCTCTCTCACTGGTCATTAACCACCACCGTTCATAGAATCAGAGTTGGAAGAGACCACAAGGGCCATCTAGTCCAACCCCCTACTCTGCAGGAATCAAAGCATGCCCAACAGATGGCCATCCAGCCTCTGTTTATAAACCTCCAAAAAACGAGACTCCACCACACTACAAGGCAGTGCTTTCCACTGTCAAACAGCTCTTAACCATCAGGAAGTTCTTCCCAATGTTTAGGTGGAATCTCTTTTCCTGTAGTTGCAGTCCATTGCTCCAGGTCCTAGTCTCTGGAGCAGGAAAAAACAAGCTTGCCCCATCCTCAAGAACTTCCTGATGGTAAGAGCTGTTCGACAGTGGAATGTGCTGCTTCGGAATGTGGTGGAGTCTCCTTCTTTGGAGGTGTTTAAACAGAGGCTGGATGGCCATCTATCAGGTGTGCTTTGATTGCATATTCCTGCAAGGCAGGGGGTTGGACTGGATGGCCCTTGGGGT
The DNA here is from genome assembly GCA_030847615.1 of Gambelia wislizenii. Lineage (NCBI taxonomy): Eukaryota > Metazoa > Chordata > Lepidosauria > Squamata > Crotaphytidae > Gambelia > Gambelia wislizenii. The sequence continues at coordinate 16,703,315 of JAUMIR010000014.1, read as the reverse complement.
CTCTTCCAACTCTATTATTCTATGAAAGCCTGGAAATTCAGTGCTGCATTACTAGAGTAGAACGACCAATGCTCTGACTGAGACAGCTTCCCATGATCCTCTCTGGGTTACTCTATGGCTGCTAAACAAGCATTAATAACAGTGGAACAGCATGCTACAAAATTAAAAGGTGGCCAAGGACCTGCGCCCATAACTGCACTCATTAAAGACAGAGAGAGGGAGACAGAGAGAGAGAGAGAGTTAATAACTCACTCTCATCTTTAATATTCATAGCTTGCTTTATTTGCATATCATGCCATAAATAGTATGCGCTGAGGTGAAATACAAAGTGCTCCATTTGCATTTCTAATTGTGCTTAAAATCAAATGTAATATTTTATCTCTCAGATGTGTTTTGATTTTCATTTGCTCTCTGGCAATTCAGCTCTTGTCTTGCAAAAATAAATTTTAAAAGAATAAAAAATCCTGCAAAACCAAGGGCGGGGGACATCCTGGCACTAGTCTTGTCTCTGTGCTTGTGAAGGCCTGCAGTGAGTTCAATGTTCCATGAAAGCCATAAGGAGGAACATGAATCAGGGCCGTGGAGTCAGCGTAAGACGCAAAGGCAGGTGGAGTCGGAGTCGACAGAAACATACTGATTCCAGCTTTGAAATAAAAACTTATCATATGAAATGTCTAGTTTGTTGCATGTTGACTTTCATAGGGATTTAGAAAGTTGCCTTGTTCTGAAATTTTAACCCAAATAAATATATTTTATGTTCCATCAGTCTACGTAGCCGGGTGAGTCAGGGGGTCGTGCTGAAATGCCTTGTGCTACCCATTTTAGCAAACCAGTGTTTAGATGCCTGTCTATATGAGGGGTAAAATGTGGATTGATGCACACTAATGCAAATTCAAAGCAGCTTCTATTTGACTTAATGGTTTTCTGGCAAAATCACAGGAATGCGAAGCTATTTCCTTTTGCTGTCCCAATGGGCATCCGTACAAATCAAGATGGTGGGCGTGAGTGAATTACTCATGTTTTATTGTCACCAGTTGCCACTGCTGAACAGTATTTTTTTTTTTAAAAAAAGCATATCTAAGGTGCAAAAGTGTAATATGCTGCCTAAATAAAAAAAAGAAAGAAAAGAAAAAGGCTGTTTCATCGGCTGAGTGCACAATCGCTAAAGGAAAAGTCCAAGATGGCAATTCTGGGCCCTTGCTTTGTTAGCAAGCTCCACCCCCTGCCCACATCTGACCAATCAGCTTCCACTTCTAGTCTTTTGCAAATGCAAATGAATGAGAATCAGATTGTCCAAACGAGCGACAACGTGCATTCTCTACAGAGCTTTTTTAAAAATACAGGCAAAGCTGCAAAGGCTTTCCCAGCAGAGGTTATGGTAGATTTGGTCCCCCTGCTTCTGAATACTGCAATCTGATGCAGAATGCCATTAGGACAGGTATGATTCTAAGCGAATTCTATGAGGATTATTTTGACCATTAAGACAGCCCCAGTGTTTGGACCCCCCAAAAAACCACTGGTTTACAAAAACCAAAAAATGGTTTAAACAAAAAAACCCTTGGGTTTCTTTTCTTTTTTAATTTTCCCAACCTGCTAAACTGTGCTCCTATTTTTGTTCCAGCCCCTTTTCACTATGGCCCTGCCCTCCTCCAGAATGCTCCCTTGAGACCTTCTTAGGTCAAAAGATGTTCTTCACCCCTTTTAGCCCAAAGGAACTTGTTTTCCCAAAGGCTAAGACAAAGACACAGGGCTTGTTCAGCAAGAGAATTGCCCAAACAGGAGCCATCCCTGGGAAGACCCGGCCACTTAGATACCAAGCCCATTTCAACCGAGGAAGACAGACACCTATGAGACTGAGAGAAAGAAGTTGTAGCATATGCTTTTCATAGAATCAGAATCATAGAATTGTAGAGTTGGAAGAGACCCCAAGGGCTATCCAGTCCAACCCCCTGCCACACAGGAAATCACGATCAAAGCATCCCTGACAGATGGTCATCCAGCCTCTATTTAAAGACCTCCAAGGAATGAGACCCTACCATGCTCCAAGGGAGTGCGTTCCACTGTCGAACTGCTCTTACTGTCAGAAAGTTCCTCCTCATGTTGAGGTGGAATCTCTGTTCCTGGAGCTTGCATCCATTGCTCCGTGTTCTAGCCTCTGGAGCAGCAGAAAACAAGCTTGCTCCATCCTCAATGTGACACCCCTTGAAATACTTAAACAGGGCTATCATATCACCCCTTAACCATCTTTTTCCCAGGCTAAACATACCCAGCTCCCTAAGTCTTTCCTCATAAGACTTCACAGTATTCACAGATTTTGGTATCGACGGGGGGGTCCTGGAACCAAATCCCAGCGAATATGAAGGGACAACTGTAGTTTAAGATTTTCCATACTTTGGCTCACTCATTAATTAAAATGGAGATGTTAGTCAAGAAATCAGAAGAAGACTAGAACTATGAAGGAACTAGACAAGATTCTCAAGCATAAAGATATATCATTTAATACCAAACTTGGGATTGTACACACCATCACATTTCTGATTTCTATGTATGGTTGTGAAAGCTGGACAGTGAAAAAAGCTGATAGAAAGAGAATCAACTCATTTGAAATGTGGTGCTGGAAACGAATTGTACGGATACCATAGACTCCTAGAAAGACAGTAACAAATTTACTGTACTGTAGTAAAATGGTAGCACAAGGCATTTCATCACCAGCACAGAAATCATCAGGCTGCTATAAAATATATTTATTTAAGTATAAAATATAAGTACAAGGACTTATTCCACTTCCGAACAGCTCTTACGGTCAGAAAGTTCTTCCTAATGTTTAGGTGGAGTCTCTTTTCCTGTAGTTTGAACCCATTGCTCCATATCCTAGTCTCTGGAGCAGCAGAAAACAAGCTTCCTTCATCCTCAGTATGACATCCCTTCAAATATTTAAACATGGCCATCATGTCCTCTCTTCACCTTCTCTTCTCCAAACTAAACATAGCCAGCTCCATAAGTCACTCCTCATAGGGCATCATGGCTTCCAGACCTCCCACCATCCTGGTCACCCTCCTCTGGAAACGTTCCAGCTTCTCAATATCTTTCCTGAATTGTGGTGCCCAGAACTGGACACAGTATTCCGGGGGAGGGGTCTGACTAAAGCAGAACAGAGTGGCACTAATACTTCTCTCAATCTAGACACTTTACTCCTATTGATGTAGCCTAGAATTGCATAGGCTTTTTTTAGCTGCTGCGTCACACTACTGACTCATGTTTAGTTTGTGGTCCACTAAGACTCCTAGATCCCTTTTGCATGTACTGCCATCAAACCATGTGTCACCTATTCTATATCTGTGCTTTCCATTTTTACTGCCAAAGTGTAATATCCTACATTTCTCCCTTTGAAATTCATTTGGTTAGTTTTGGCCCAGCTTTCTAATGTGTTAAGGTCATATTTTTTTGATGCCCAGAAAAATGGACCTCACCACCACTCCCAGGATAAATTGCACACAACAACAACTGAATGAGAGACCTCCAAGTCATCCTGTTATCAATAGCCCTCTGCAGATCTTGCATAGAATCATAAGAGCTGGAAGGGTTGCAGCAGTCCCAGGCAGATTGGCCAACAGTGAGGAATGCTGGTCATCTCAGTCCATCAACATCTGGAGCACTGCATGATTCCAAGCCCTAGTTTAAGACCTCAGATTATTTGGGGTTTCTACATACAAAAATATGTCCTCCTCCCCCATAGCAATACATTTCAAGTTTTGGTAATGCTGCATGTTCTCTTTTAGTTCCATGCATCCCCAAGAGTTTATAGACTCATAGAGCTGGAAGGGGCCTTGTGGACCATCAAGTCCAACCTGATGCTCAATGCAGCTAGGATGACTAAACTGAGACTGTTGCACTTGGACATATCATGAGAAGACATGACAATAATGCTTGGGAAGGCCGAGGCACTAGGAAAAGAGGAAGACCGCATTCCAGAATGAAATCCTTGACTCAGTCAAGGAAGCCACACCTGCCCTGAGTCTGAAAGACCGCAGCGGGGCTGTTGAGGATAGGGTGGATTGGCAGATCTCTCCTTTATGGGGTCACCATAAGCCAGGGCAGTTAACAATAACACAACAAGGATGGTGGTAGTGGTAAACCATTCCCTGCTGAGGAACAGAAACAGAGGTGAGAGGACCTGACAGGATGCCAAGAGAGGGATCATGTCTTCCAGGTAGGAAAGGTACATAAAATAACAGAGAGGCTAACTAGTCAGATCAAGCCCACCTACCATGACCTATTATTCCTTCTGACCCAAATGTGAACAAATGATACTGTAAGGTACAGCCTTCAACGTAATTCAAGGAACTACGAGGCTCCGGATAATACCTTAAGTGGGCACAGTCCAGAGCCGCGTTTCTCAACCAGTGTTCCGCGGAACCCTAGGGTTCCCCCAGAGATCACCAGGGGTTCTGCGAGAAAATAGTAATAAATTAATAAATCAGGGAGAAGTGGTGAGCTGAAACAGCTTATCTCTCCCCTCCACAACAGAGAAAGCCAGGGAGGAATGAGCATGTGTGAATGAGTTTTCACACCAATGCCTCCTTGCTCTCCCTCCCAGCTTTTGCTCTGCCTTAGATGTGCTAATCAAAGGGGAGGAATGAGTTCCCCATGATGCTGGCTAGGAAGGAAGCTACAGCCTCCCTCTCATCTTGAGCCTGGCTGCTTAGTTGCTGCTTTTTGCAAGCTGTGTTAGCTCAGAGCTCAATCTTTGGGTTAGAGTCAGTGATGTAGCCATGTTTAAATATTTGAAGGTATGTCAAATTGAGGATGGAACAAGCTTGTTTTCTGCTGCTCCAGAGACTAGGACACAGAGCAATGGGTTCAAACTACAGGACATTTTTCAGGTTTTAATCATGTTTCATGATAAATATATTTGTTCTTCATTTAATTTATTTTTATTATAGATGACCTTTTTGGCATTTTCATAGGATATTTTGTCAGTATTTTAATGTGCACTATAAATACTTCTCTGTCAGTATGCTCTTTCAGGCCTGTTACTTTCAAGTATCAAATATGTATTGCTAGCAATGTGGAATATACAGTAATAAGCATCTATTTTTTTCACTACTTCTGTAATTTTTAAAAAAAGGGAGCTGTAGGTATAATTTTTATGTAGGGGTTGCCTGAGATCTGAAAATTATTTCAAGGGTTCCTCCAGGATAAAAAGGTTGAGAAAGGCTGGTCCAGGGAGACCAGCGTTCCAGCTTGAGTCTTAAGCACACCCCAGAGCAGACCGTTTAAGCAGGGCTTAAATAACACTTTCATTTTCTCTGGACCGGTGCCATTATGTGCACAACCCAATCCTGTTTTTATGATCTTGCTAATAACTGGTTAAGCTACAGAAATACTGCCTTGGATGGAGGGGAGAGGAAGGCCTGTAGTTCAGTGGCACAGCACATGCTTTTGATACAGAAATTCTTCAATTCAGTCCTTGACACAGAATCATAGAATTGGGTGGTACACCATCTAGTCCAACCCCCTGACAGTACAGGAATCCACTGTGAAAGTCCCCCAAGAAGTAAGCTTCCAATCTCTCTTAAAACCTCCAACGAGGGAGAGTCGATCACCTTCCAAGGAAGTATGTCCCACTATCAAACAGTTCTGAACAGGAAAGTCTTCCTACTGTTTAGCTGCAATTTTCTTTCTTGTACAATTGGCCCTCAACCTCCATGGGGGTTAGGGGTGCAGGATCCCCGCAAACATGGAAAAACTGCAAATATAGGGTGCTATTTTTTTCTTTACCAGAACACTTCTCTAGACATTTCTAGATTCTCCAGAACAATTCTATGGTCAACTTCTGCCAGAGATTGACCACAGAATTGCGCTGGAGAACCTAGAAATGCCTGGATAAATGTTTTATTTGTTTATTTATTTTTATTTAGGTATTTATACCCTGTTCTTCAGCCACAAAGGCTCTCAGAGCAGCTTACAAATTGTTAAGCAAGAGCACTTTACACATCTGCACTGCAGTATAGCATGCTAGGCACTCTCTAAGCAGTTTCCAATGTGTGTTAGTTTATTATTTATTTATTTATACCCCGCTCTTCAGCCACAAGGTTATCAGAGCGGCTTACAAATTGTTTTAAGCAATAGCAGTTTACACATCTACCCTGCATTAAGCAGTTTCCAATGTGTGCTTATATCATGATAAATGAAGGAGATAAGATTTGGGAGAAGGGTATAACAGCTACTCATCTAGAAATATTTTTCAGCCATGGAATTCAAAACAGCTCTTCAAATGTTTGCTAATCTGCATTTTTCCTTGAAGGTGAGATACATTCTAGGTCTAGTTGTCTTTTGAAAGACATAAAATTCACAGACACCAAGGTGTAGCTATCATAAGAAAATTAATTAATTAACTGTGAAGTGGAAGCACTTCACAAGCACAGTATAGCCTGTCGTGTTGATATCAAAATGAAATCTTGTTTTCAAGTTTACAGATTAGTGGTTTTCAATCCCCCCAACAAGCCAGGCACTCCTTTTACCAACCTACGAAAGGATGGAAGGCTGAGTGAACCTTGAAGCCCTTGGTATACAACTTGCAATGGTGTGGCTGCAGTACTGGCATTTAACCACTGCATCACTGGCGCTCCCTGGTGGTGCAATGGTTAAATGCCAGTACCGCAGCCATGTTCTCTCTCGGCATTTCTAGGTCCTCCAGCACAATTCTGTAATAAACTTCCAGTGAAAGCAGATCATAGAATCATGCTGTGGGACCTAAAAATGCCTAGAAAGAAGATTTTTTTTCCCGGTCGCTTATAGGGTATCAGTGAAGGCGGCGGCAAATACAGTAATCCAGAAATAATAAAATCTGTGAATATTTAACTTGTAAATGTGGAGGGATGACTGTAATTTGAACCCATGGTTCTGGTCCTATCCACTGAAGCAAGAGAAAAAAATGATCTTGTTCCACATGATAGCCCTACACGTAGTAGGACTGGAAGAGTTGATAAGGGTTGGCACCTACCATGAGAAGGACAATCATGTGGTAGGGTCCTTTACAGAAGAGGGCTGACAAAGCTGCACTGGATGGTTTGTCTTGGAAGAAGGCAATTTAGTGTGTTCCTTTAAAAAAAAGACCACCCATCTCTACAAGCAAAGCTGGGAGATCCGTGGAAATGCATTTCACCCCTACTATCCTTCTGGCTAAGCCTGTTAAGATTCTTCCCTGGGAGTAATTAATTGTTCCTTTTCTCGTCTAAGAATGGTTAAGTAGAAAGCCACTAAGTTGCTGGCTAGCGGACATTCCCTAAGGAGCGGCGTAGAATCCGATTTTGTCACGTATTTCTAGTTTCAAACAGAGGACATTCTGCAGAAGATGGGAAGGAAACGTTGGTCAAACGTTTAGCATTCATGCTAAATGCCTCAGGCAGGATAGCCCAACCTAAGGGATTGTTGGAGTTGCAGACCAATCATCTGGAAGGCCAAAATTCCTCCATCACTGATATAAAAGAAATGAGGCAAGATGTGACAGGAAGAGGGACAAACAAGATTCTAGGACTGTTGATCTTTTTTTTTCAAAAACCTGTGTACGACACCCTATGGGGCCCTCGCCAACTCTATCGGGTTGTCTAGATGATAAAAATACAGTTGTCCCTTCACATTCGCTGGGGTTTGGTTCTAGGAACTCCTGTGAATACCCAAATCCATGAGTACTCAAGTCCCATTATATGCACTGGGATAGCAAAATGGTGTCCCTTATAGAAGATGGCAAAATCAAGGTTTGCTATTTGGATTATTATTTTTTAAAGAATATTTTCAAGCCGTGAAATGCCAAATTCGTGAATGTGGAGGGACAACTGTACTCCTCATAGAATTTGCAGAGAATATAATCTGTCCCAACATGCTCCGAACAAGAGTCACAGTATTCGTAGAATCACAGAATTGCAGAGTTGGAAGAGACCATGAGGGCCATCCAGTCCAACCCCCTGCCACGCAGGAAATCTTGATCAAAGTATCCCTGACAGATGGCAATCCAGCCTCTGTTTAAAGACCTCCAATAAAGGAGACCCCACCACGCTCCGAGGGAGTGCGTTCCACTGCCGAACAGCTCTTACTGTCAAAAAGTTCCTCCTAATGTTGAGGTGGAATCTCTGTTCCTGGAGCTTGCATCCATTGCTCCGTGTTCCAGTCTCTGGAGCAGCAGAAAACAAGCCTGCTCCATCCTTAGCGTGACACCCCTTCAAATACTTAAACAGGGCTATCATATCACCTCTTAACCGTCTTTTTTCCAGGCTAAACATACCCAGCTTCCTAGGCATTCTTTCCAGACATTCTTTCCAGACCTTTCACCATTTTAGTTGCCCTTCTCTGGACATGCTCCAATTTGTCAATATCCTTTTTGAATTGTGGTGAGCAGGGCCCAAAACTCCATTTACTACATAAGAAAAGCCTTTGCAGCTTTTCCTGAAGTTTTTAAAATTATTATTATTTTTTACCTGCCTCTCCCTGTGGATCGAGGTGGGAACAACACATCAACATAAAATTAAGTTAAAAACACATATCAGTCAAAACTTATCAATTTAAAAACAAGTAAAACAAAGAAATTTTAAAACAATCAGTAGTATACAACTTAAAATTCACAATTTAAAATCACCTGGATAAACCTGCCAGATGCCTGCACATTATCACAGGTTTGGACATCCAATTTGGGACACTGTGCATTCTCAGTGAGGGTGGAAGTGGAAAGCGGATTGGTTGGGCGTGTGGGCGGGGGGCAGGCTTGCTGAGAAGTGGCCAGAAGCACCATTTTAGAGTTTCATGTTACCGAGCGTGCACTTTTTGGATGCTCCAAGGTGACCAAAGAACATTTTTCAGCAGAAAGTTGCATTGCGCATCTCTGACTGACAGTTTAAAAAAATACCGTGCAGTGGTGACAATGTGCAGGGAATAATACCATGAGTGATTTACTCTTGGCCACCATCTTGATTGGTAGGCATGGCTGCGTGTGCACACTAATCGGAGGATTAGTGCATATCTCCACCCAGAATCTAGCCATTCAAATACATAAATTTACATATCTTTTCCAACAGGGGCTCCCAGTATATAAACTCCACACACTCTCCTTCCCAATCAGTCTCTGAAGATGCTAGCCACAGATGCAGGCGAAATGTCAGAAGAAACTCTTCCAGAACACGGCCTCACAGCACGGAAAAATAAAGTAAGGAAAATCTACTGATGTTGGCCGTGAAAGCCTTCAAGTTCACATTGAAATGTACCAGATTTTTCTCCCAAGGGTCATCTCAACAGCCTGAGACAGCCTATCTCATCAAGCAAGAGCATTATTTTTAATCCCCCCCCCCACAGAACAGAGAAACATTTTTTTAATTTGTGCGCTTGCGGTGGGAGTGCTAAGACAAGAGAAGACATGCCTAGTTCATCAAAAATGAAGCCGCGTATCTCCCTTTAATGAGCCCATTAGAATCATAGAATCATAGAATTGCAGAGTTGGAAGAGACCACGAGGGCCATCCAGTCCAACCCCATTCTGCCACGCAGGAAATCTTGATCAAAGCATCCCCGACAGATGGCAATCCAGCCTCTGTTTAAAGACCTCCAAGGAAGAAGACCCCACCATGCTCCGAGGGAGTGCGTTCCACTGCCGAACAGCTCTGACTGTCAGAAAGTTCCTCCTCATGTTGAGGTGGAATCTCTGTTCCTGGAGCTTGCATCCTTTGCTCCGTGTTCCAGTCTCTGGAGCAGCAGAAAACAAGCTTGCTCCATCCTCAGCATGACATCCCTTCAAATACATAAACAGGGCTATCATATCGCCTCTTAACCGCCTCTTAGAGCTCTAAGATCTTCTGAGATGCCCTTCTCTCTGTTCTCCACCTTCTCTGGCTCATCTGGTGGGAAAAAGGAAGATGGTGCCTTCTTGGTGGCTGCTCCCGGTCTTTGGAATTCCCCCCTAGGGAGGCCAAGATGGCGCCATCCTCACTCTCCTTCCATTAGCAAAAGAAAACTTTTTTTGAGCCACCAGGCTTTTAGAAACTGACTGGTGCGCTGTGCTGTTTTGCAGGGTTTTTTAAAATGAATTTTAATGGTTTAAAGTTCATAAATTGTTCAACTGTCTTTTAAATAACTTTTATACTTACATTTTTATTGACATTTTTGTATAATTTTTAATCCGTGTTGTCTTTAAATATGTTTTAAGCCACCTTGAATCCCATTGTTGGAAGAAAGGTGAAATATACCAAGTTGTCCCCCCATCCACATGTCTGCAGAACCAATATCCCTGGTTTCCGTTATCCATAACTGAAAAAAGAGGGACATATGCTGGAAAATGCCTAGAGAGGCACCCTCTCTAGGAATCACTAGGTCCTCCAATACAACTCTATGGAATGTTTGTACAGGAAGCCCTTTATTTTAATAGGGTTTGCTAATATCTGCAGTTTCACTTATAAAAGGTTATGTCCAGGAACCTATGCCCTGTGGATATGGTGGGGTGGAGACATGTACATTAAAATAATGATGATGATGATGAGTAGGGATAAAGCTGGTGCTTGCCTCCCTTGTCCAATCATCATCTTTCAAGAGGCGAGTCCCTACCAGGCCAATAGCAAGTGATAAAACAACAATGCTGCTTGAATTATTATTATGATTAGTATTTAGGTATTTATACCCCACTCTTCAGCCACAAAGGCTATCAGAGCGGCTTACAAATTGTTAAGCAACAGCGATTTGCACATCTACACTGCATTAAGCAGCTTCCAATGTGTGTTAGCTAATTGCCCCCACAAGCCGGGTACTCATTTTAACAACCTACGAAAGGATGGAAGGCTGAGTGAACCTTGGAGCCCGCTGGAATCGAACTTGCAACATGGTGACTTGCAGTACTGGCATTTAACCACTGCGCCACCAGGGCTCCCTTGAACCAGACCCCAAGGAGCCACCCAGCTAGATAAAAATTTTAATACATCTTCTGCACCATTCAAACAACAATTCCTGCCTTCATTTACCCACCACCACTAAAGAAATGCCACCGGGAACAGAACATGTTACATTGTTCTGCCAGGGATGTCTCTGCTTCTGACACCTTTTCACATTCTTTTCCTTGATTTAAAACCTCAACTTTTAACTTGTATTGCATTTTTAAGATAATCTGAGCAAGCTCCACTCGTGGACTCCTGAAATCAGGTGGCCTGTACGGCTCAGGGTTTGGGGGGTTTTTTTGGTGGTGGCATGCCAGGGAGGGAGGGGACTTCCACCGATCCATTTGTTCCACCACACCTTGGCCCTTAAAGCAACACTGTAAAGAATTTCATTTGTGCAAGCTTGGGAAAAAGAACTAAATGTTTGACTTGCCTTTCCCTCTGCTGGTTTGCATTGCTTTGGTTGTATTTTTAGCAGACATTTGCAAATTTGCAAGAAATGTGTAGCAGATGAGCTTTGGTATTTGTAACTTGCAGTTTTAACTGGGTGTTTTTATGGCGACTGTTAATTGTCCTGATCTCCTATGGGGAAGGGTGGGCTATACATTAAATTCTTCTCCCTCCCCTTTCTTCCTCCTCTTTCTTCTTCCTCATCCTTCATCCTCTTCTTTCTCCTCCCCCTCTTCTTCTTCCTTCTCTCTCTTCCTCCTGCTCTCCTTCTCTCTGTTACAGGGGATGGATGCTGAGAGATTATTATTGGAATGAAAGGCCTATTAGAGCCTTTACTCCATTCACAGTGGAGCTGCACTTTTTAGGATGATGAGTTTGGAAGAACTAAATTGCCAGAAGAGAAAGATAAGTTTAGAATCCTCAACAGGAGGAACATTAATTAAAGAAATACATTCTTGGATAGAAAAAGCCTGATCCTTCCTAAACTAATCTAAAAGGAGAAAAGGATGGGAGGAAGAGATGTTGCGGCATGAACTCCTCCTGCAAAAGAGCAGAGGGGAAGAGAGCGGAGGGGTGCAGTTTGGGCCGGTTCTTTTTCTTTTACAACAGAGGGCAGTCATTTGTTTCCCTGAATGAACCAGACAGGGTTGTTGTTGTTGTGTGCCTTAAAGTAGTTTCTGACTTTTGGTGACCCTAAGCCATTTGGTGACCCTAAGAAAACCCACAGGGCTGAGAATGTGTGACTTGCCCAAAGTCACAGAATCATAGGGTTGGAAGAGACCTCAAGGGCCATCTAGTCCACCCCCTGCCATGCAGAAACACACAATCAAAGAATCCACGACAGATACCCATCCAACCTCTGTTTACAAACCTAGAAAGATGGAGACTCCACCACACTCTAAGGTCACCCCATGGGTTTCCATGGCCAGGCGGGGATTTGAACCCCAGTCTCCAGAGTTGCAGTCTAACACTCAAACCACTATTTTTATTACTATTATTATTCCATTTATAATCCCACCTTTCTCCCAATCATGGGACTCAAGATGGCTAATAACATCTTTAAAACAATACAAGTTTTATACGATCTGAAGAGAAACCAGACTATAATAATAAATATAACAACAAAATAACAAGTAGTAAACATAACAACAATAAAAACAAAAATATGAAACTAACAAATTAAAAAAAAGAATAATTTATTTATTCTCCGCAGAATATTCTGAATACATAAGCATATAATTATATAACTGAAGATGGAGTAAACAGTATATATTAGCACAACAACACTTATCAGATGATGACTGAATAAAGATGGAATACTATGGGGGAACTATAAAATACAGTGGGAACAGACTTATTACAAAATGTTAATATAAAGATAACAAAGGAATAATATGTATAATCATGGGAAGATCAAATAGGAAGTCATGCAAAAATCGTATGGATGAGAGTATGGGTGGAGGGAAAATGAGGATATATGTTTGTTAAAGGGAGGAGGGTAGAATGGAATATATTGTTTTGTTTCGTGATGTGATGCCATTTTAAATATGTTATATATTTAATAAAAATAGCATAAAAAAACAACACAAGTTAAAAAACCGTACAAAAACAAAAATAACAGTATAAATATATTAGAAAAAGCAATTTATAAATTAAAACAAAAACATTAAGAATATTAAAATGCATCTTAAAAAACCCTCTATACAGATCCTTAAAAATCTTAAGAATAGCACTGCACAGCCTTAGAAACCCAGGCCTTGTCACTAGTTTGTAAAAACCTGGTGGCATAAAAATGTCTAAACCTGCTACCAGAAGGAAAGCAAAGATGGGGCCATCCTGGCCTCTCTGGGGAAGGAGTTCCAAAGTCTGGGCGCAGCCACCGAAAAGGCCCTCTCCCTTGTTTCTACCAAACAAGCCTGAGAAGATTGTGGGACCGAAAGAAGGGCTTCTCCAGGTGATCTTAAAACTCTACTGGGGCTATACAATATTGTAGTACTGTAGGAAACTCCAAACTACTATATTTAAACAGTTGTGTAACTGCAGCTCCGAAAACCTGGAATCCACATAATTCTGCTAAAGTTATAACTGTTTTTACCATGGCATAGCAATTAACATACTGAACAGTAATGCATCATAGATCAATTTGGATCTCTATCGCTTTGGTTTATCTTGCATAATCTGTCTTCATCTGTGGCTTGCACAACATGCTTCTACCTACACCTTCCAAGCTCCTTCTACAAAGGAGAGTACATTTGGGGAACACTGTCCAGCACATGAGGTTACTGCTGACTCTGTACTTCCAGAGCATCTCTTTCTAATGGATGCCACACTGGCTCCTTCAGACATTGTTAGCTGCCTATAACACTTTTGGGATAGGCAGCATACAGAGGAAGCCAAAGCAAGAAAGAAAGGAGGATAAAAGATCCTAATCCCTCTCTTTCTAAGCCATCTCATCTCTCCTGGACAAGAGATCAGCAAGAACAAGGGAAGAAGTTGCTGTTTCTTCCAACATTCTCTCCGCATCTCCATCATCATCATCATCATCATCATCATAGAATCAAAGAGTTGGAAGAGACCACAAGGGCCATCCAATCCAACTCCCTGCCATGCAGGAATACATAATCATCACCATCACCATAGCTCAAGCTATGAGCTAAATTCTGACACTGCAGCCAGCATCTATGGCTAAGGACCATTCCCACAATGGGGCAAAGATAGTTGGGTGATGCTACTCCCCAACTGGCTTAGAGGGTGGGGTCTCACTTCGCCCCCCCCCCATATTAAATCCTGCCAAGCATCCAGAGAGGGAAGCGAAAGCAAACCATTCCGAATCCACCATTCTGTTTCCTTTCGAGTTTTGCACCACTGAGATGCCGCCTGGCGCTCCGCCCAGACCTAATTTTAAATCCATTTACTAGCAATCCCACAAATTGAAGGAAATGCAGCTGATGTTGTAAGCATCCTTTGGGCCAAATAAAAGCAAAGACCCTCCTTCGCCTTGCGCATTGGAGAAAGGCCTGGGACCACAAAACCCCAGACTTCCCCAAAGCTCTTTTGCAACAGTGAGAGGATCTGGTTTAGTTAAAATGATGCTCTGATTCAGGACATCATTAGAAGGAAGGAGATGAGTGTGATATACCAAGAACACACGCTCACATTCACTCAATAGGAATTCTTTATTGGTAAGGAAACGTGTGTCAGGAACATGGAACAAAGCAGAGACTGAATACAGGATAGCACAAACCCCCAGATAAACCCTTACAGCGTGAGAATGGCATGTAGGGAGGAGAAACAACCCAGCCAGCACCTGGAGCAGCGACCTTGAGCTGCTGTGGAGAGCAGCGTTCCCAGGCCAACAAGGCGGGCTGGCACCCCTCCAAAGACAGAGGGGCCTAAGCAAAGGAAACAGGCCAAAGGCAGCCTCATGTCAGGGTCCTCCATGAATTCCACTCTAAACCCCAGAATTCAGGGGTGAGCCTAACAATGAGATGCCAGTAGAGCTTCAGGGACCAGGGTACCTTCCAGTTGAAACAATTAGGACAATGAGGGAGTCAAAATATGCAGAGGCCAGCAGAAAAAGGAAAAGATGTAGGTGGAGGGCACAGCAGCATTGGACCTGTTGCTGAGCCTACTTTTGGGGACTACCATTCCCAGAATTCCTTCTGGCTCATTTTAATAATAGAATCACAGTATCATAGACCTGGAAGGGGCCACAAGGCCCATCTAGTCCAACTCCCTACCGTGTCAGAATACAGAACTGCAGTACTCCATCCAACCTATGTTTAAAGACCCCCGAAGAAGGAGAAGGAGATTGAGACAGTGGCCCCTTGGTATTCGCAGGGGTTTTGTTCTAGGACACCCCCCCCCCGCATGGATAGCAAAATCCATGGATGCTCAAGTCCCATTACATACAACGGCATAGTAAAATGGTGTCCCTTATATAAAATAGCAAGCATCAAAGTTTGCTTTTTGGATTATTATTTTTTTAAATATGTTCAAGCCATGGATGGTGGAATCTGTGGAACACACAAATATATGATGAATGACACTTTGCTTGAAAGCAGTACATGTGAAAAGGATCTGGTCACCCTTCTCTGGACTCTTTCCAGCTTCTCAATATCCTTCCTGAATTGTGGTGCCCAGAACTGGACACAGTATTCTAGGTGAGACCTGACCAAAGCAGAATAGATTGGCACCATTACTTCCCTTGATCTGGATACTATACTTCTATTAATGCAGCCTAGAATCGCATTGGCTTTTTTAGCTGCTGCATCACACTGCTGGCTCATGTTCAGCTTGTGGTCCACTAAGACTCCTAGATCCTTTTTGCATGTACGGCCGTCAAGCCAGGTGTCACCCATCCTGTATCTGTGCATTTCATTTTTACTGCCCAAGGGAAGTGTCCTACATTTCTCCCTGTTGCCATTCATTTGCTTAGTTTTGGCCCAGCTTTCTAATCTGTTGAGGTCATTTTGGATTCTGATCCTGACCTCTGGGGTATTAGCTACCCCTCCTAATTTGGTGTCATATGAAAAGTTGACCCCCATATCTATGGATTTGATATCCAATGAGGAATGCCAGAAGTCGACCAGAGAATCACATTGGAGGACCCCAAAATGCCTGGAGAGAACATATTTTTTTCAGGTGTGAATAAATGAAACCATGGATACTGAATCTGTAGATACAGGGGTCGACCTGTACATCTCCAACTCAAACTTCTAATAAAATACCATTCTCGTACAGTGGCAGAGGGGGTATATCTGAGTTGGGCAGGGAGGGCTGTCTCACTCCAAAATAATGGGGTGAGGCCCCCTCAGTACTGGTTTGGACCATGAACTACCAGTGCTTACATTATAGGCATGTAAACTTCTTTTTAAAGGAGATAATTATGTAGGGACTCTCTCCAAGCTTTACAGGGGGAAAAGAAGCCCAGAATTTTGGGAGCTTTTCCAGGATCAATCTGTTTTTCTCAAGCTTGCCTGGGCAAATATTTAAATGCCAAGTCCATTTAACCCGCTTTATGTCATTTCTCAAGCAGCAATGGGTGATGGAGGTTGAACAGCTGTGCAAACCCAGAGGGAAAGCCAGGAGGAAAAACCTGCAAAATGTTCAGCCAGCATGCATCTTAGATATGAAGAACAGAGGTAAATGTTAATTCTTTTATGGAGGAGAAAGACTCTCAAAGAAGTGGGGGGGGGGGGAGCTTCTGCCATTTTTTTCCAGAGATATCACAGCAGTGCCCAACTATTCCTCCTCGAATTGGAAGTTGTATTTCTTCTTCTTCTTCGTCTTCGTCTTCCTCCACCACCTTCTCTTCTTCTTCCTTTTTTTAATCCAAAACTAAATGTTGTCTCAGCCACACCTAAAAAAAACCCCTCCACCCAGGTGGCCTCTATGGCTGCTGCCACACTGCAGAAATAATTCAGTTTGAAACTGCTTTTAACTATCATGGTTCCAGCCTATAGAATCCTAGGATTTGTAGTTTGTAGAGGCACCAGAGCTCTCCGACAGAGAAGGCTAAATATCTCACAAAGCTACAAATCCCAGAATTCCATAGCATTGAGTCGTGGCAGTTAAGAGTGGTGTCAAAACTACAGTATTTCTGCAGTGTGGCAGCAGCCTACTTTTTGGTTTGCTACCTTTTTATTTCAATGTATACTCCCTTTTTATCTTGCCGGGTCTGACCAGAGCTTAAGAAAGTTACTTTTGAAGGCAATCCTACAAATCCCCCAGCTGACATGACCAGTGCTTCTGGAGGATTCTGGGAGTTGCTGAGATGGATTCAAAAATAAGTAAGTTTTCTAAGCTCTGGATAGAACTAGGTTTACTCAACATAAAGCCTTTCCTTGTGGTTTGCCAAACATGAACAGCTTCCCTGAGAGCCAGCTACTCTGAAGTTGTTCCTTTGACTTGAAGTCACTTGAAATTTCGGGGAAATCAAATTAGGCAGCAAAGTGGCAACCCATCTCCATCTCGCAGAAAGCAGCCAATGTACAATGTTCCAACACCAAGGCCATCGACCACTCACTCTCCATTTCATGGATTCTGAAAGGATGAGGCTCACAAGGAGAAAATCATAGAATCATAGAGTTAGAAGAGACCTCAAGGGCCATCCAGTCCAACCACTGCCATGCAGAAAGACACAATCAAAGCATTCCCGACAGATGGCCATCCAGCCTCTGCTTAAAAACCTCCAAAGAAGGAGACGTCACCACACTATGAGGCAGTGCATTCTACATCCGAACAGCTCTTACTGTCAGGATGTTCTTCCTAAATATGTAGCTGATAGAGCCAACTATGTGTCGAATCAATGGGGTCTGGTTATAATTTAAAAGCAGAGAAACAGCCGTTCGACGAAAAGCGGAGCAACAAAAAGCAGGGGATGTCTGTAGTACAAACAGTAAGCCAAGATACCACTTTGGGTGCCATATTTGGATGCCAAAACAGGGATTTTGTCTCCCTTTTACAGAGGGTACCCAAAAATCAGGCCCAGTTGCCCAGCGTAGACTCCTCTGAAGATGCCCAGAACTGGACACCAGGGAAATGAAACCACACTTTCCAAAGGCGCAACACCCCATCCAATTACATGTGCTAGTTCTGCTTCCTGGCTACTTCTGGCAGAAGACCTTTATCTACTCAGTCCTCTGCCATAGAACATGGAGAACCTATTGTTTTGGACTACGACTCTCATAATCTCTAGCCAGCATGGCAAGAAGCTCTTTTCCAATCTCTGGACAGCTGGTCAAAGTTGTCCAGCCTCCATTTTGGGCCTGCTACACAAAGTTCACTTGGGCAGTGACTCACGGTCAAATGACCCCCCCCCCCCAGAACCTTGTGCATGTTCTGTGTACCAATTTCTCGTTCACCAAAAGCAACAAGTACAGTATTGAAAGATAAGGTCATGCAGCAAAGACTTCAAGGGATGAAATCAACTGAACAGCTCAACCACCCTGTCTACCCCTATTCTTACGAATGTTTCTCCTTCTTAGCAGAACTGGGTTCAATTGTGCCCGGAGCTATTAAGCTAGAATAGATAATGTGGACATGGGGACATGATGTCAGGTGATTGCAGAAAGGTGTATAACATGTCCACGGACTGCTCCACATTAATAGCAAGACACAGCAGCTGCAACCTGTCTTAATGAGTTTACAGCCCCCCAAAACTTTGCATGCCTGTAGCCAAGACTGAGGTTGTGAGTGAATTACTCGCATTTTTTAAAAAATCAAGATCTAGATGAATTTGAACAACAATGGTCTAAAGTATTGGAGTTTTACAAACATTGGAAATAACAACTAGTCATACATGGGGGGGGGAGTTAACATTAAGATAGAAAACAAGTAAAGGATATAAAAATGGTTTAAATGTGTGAAGTAATTGGGATAAGAAAAATTAAAGAAAAGAAGGAGGGCACGAAGACAAGATAAGGAGTATGAAATGAATAAATATGACCCAATTCTAGGTTTCTAGAGGTTAAAAGCTAAAGTAAGAGAAGTTATAAAGAGGGTAAAGTAATAATGCAATAAACAGAGATAAGAGGTATACTTGAAGGTAAAGAGACATTATAGTACAGGGGGTTAAGTTAAACAGAAAGGGGAGGTGGGAAGCACATATTTTAGAAGTGTTAAGTTTAAAAGTTTTGTTGATTATAGATAAACATTATGATATGAATGAAGACTTTGGGAATATTTATGTCATAAATGTTATGAATGAATTTTTGCAATAAAAATATAATAATTTTTTTTAATCTGCTGACAATGACCTTAAAAAAAAAATTCTATCGTGCGCACAAGCGATATTCTACATTTCTGAAAAGAAAGATAGCACAAATCCCCATTTTATCACCTTAGCAATCACTCACTAAGGTGAAAATCCAACATGGTGGCCACGAGCACTTGCCCTATAACCAAGCCCCGCCCCCTACACTTGTCCAGCCAATCAGGTTTGCGCTTTGTCTTGTATGGGGAAGCGATTCATGTAAAATCGCTTGTCTTAATGAGCAAAAATGTGCATATCACTGGAGCTTTTTTTAAAAGTCAGGAAAAGCCGCTCGTGCTTTTCTCGCATAGTTTTCCCTGTTTTTGGCCCCCCTCCTTCACAATACAATGAGACAATGCAGGATCCCATTAGGACAGCTCATATTCCAGGCGAATTCTGTGAGGGCTATTTTCACCATATAGACAGCCCCCAAGATGGGGGGAAAAAGTTTGGAAGCCAAACTCTATGAGGAACAGTTGATGGAGGTTGTCATGTGGAACCTGAAGAAATCACTGAAAAGTGACATGACACCCATCTTCCTGCATGGCAGGGGGTTGGACTGGATGGCCCTTGAGGTCTCTTCCAACTCTATTATTCTATGAAATATGTGAAGAGCTGTCACAACGAAGATAGCGTAAGCCTGTTTTTAGCTGCTTCCAAAGGTAGGATTCAAACGACATGACCGGAGGTTCCAACTAAACAGTATGAAGAACTTCCTGGCACTAAGAGCTGCCTGATGGTGGAATAGGCTGGCTTAGCGAGTTGTGGACCCACCTTCATTTCAAGGTTGGACACCCATTTTTCTGTGGTACTTTAACTGTTGATTCCTGCACTGGCAGGCCATTGGACTAGAATTCCCTTGGAACCCCTTCCAATTCTATGACTCTGTGACACTCTGTACATCCAGTGTCTCTCTTCTCTGGCTTTTCTTTGCAAACGAAGATTCAGGAGGCTCTCATCCCGTGCTTTCTGAAAGCGCGCTGATGACTAAAAAGGCCAATCGAGATGAACAAGTCCGGTTGCAGAAAGCACAGCAGAAGGTCTCCTTGGGTGATGTTTTTGGGTTGTGATTCTTTCTGCGTTGTCGTTTCTCTTCAAGACTTGTTCGGTGTGAGCTCTCAAATAAGGCTGCCGCATTGTGGATAGTGCGTCTCCATGCCTCCCGATGTGAGGCCAGGGCGGACCATTGTTGGTGATCAATTTGGCCGAGCCTGAGATGTTGTTTCAGGGAGTCCTTGTATCACTTTTTTTGGAGCGCCCCTCTTACGCTGACCCGTGGCGAGTTCACCGTAGAGTACTATTTTGGGGAGGCGATGGTCCTCCATCCTAGAAACATGCCCGGCCCAGCGCAGCTGTGTTCTCACTATCATGGCCTCAATGCTGGTGATCCCTGCTTGCTCAAGGACAGCAACATTCGTCACATAGTCAGTCCAGTGTATATTTAGGATTGTGCGTAGACAGTGCTGAAGAAAGCGTTTGAGGAGTTGTAAGTGTTGGCGATAGGTGACCCATGTTTCAGACCCGTAAAGGAGAATAGACAGTACAATGGCTCTATACACACTGATTTTTGTGCTTCGCCACCATCAGGCATCCACGTGTGAAAACACAGAATTGCACATAGATATCACAAGACTCTTAGTGCAAAGAATAAAAATCACACCAAGAGAAGAATTTACCACTGGGCTTTAAAACAAGAGAGTTTTGAAGGGGAAGGGGGAGAAGCTCTCTCTTGAAGAGTTGACGCCCAAATCATCACAGTTGAGAAATACAGGAAATTTTGCAGCAATATTTTGAAGATGTGCAGCCAACAATCTCAAATACATTTATTTTCATTCTCTCTCCCTCGCTCCTTTTCTTCCCTCCTCTTCTTTGTTTTTAGTTTTGTTTTCAACCACACTGTTCTTTCTTTTGGTGTCCTCTCACTTCCTGAGAAATAAATATTTGCTGAAATTGCTTTCAGGCTCACAGGGTTCAGCTCCGTTTGCTGGGTCTGGCATTTTAAGGGATGGCATCTTCTAGCTGATGATTTCTAGGGCTGCCACTTGCACTGTGTGTGGTTATCTTTGTGTATGTATATACTGTGAAGTCACTTGTTGACTTATGGTGACCCCATTAATTTCATAGGGGTTTCTTAGGCAAGGAAGACTCAGAGGTGGTTAGCCATTGCCTTCCTCTGAAAATTAGCCTATAGTAGTGGTTCTTAACCTGTGGTTCTGGGACCTCCAGGGGTCCACAGTCTCTTCACAAGGGGGTCCGCGAAGGCTTGAAGGCTGCTTGACCTACCTCCTGCCTGCCACATGATAGGAGCCAAGGCAAAAGCTGGCTGGCTGGCTTGGCCTGAGCTTTGCCATTCAATATGCTCCAGCCACAAATTTGCAGGAAGAAGCAAAAGAAAAGCTTTCCCTCCTCCTCCAGTGCCTCTGGAGGGAAGGTTTAATGGATGGTGTAATTGTGTTGTTGTTGTTTTAAATCTTGAGTTAAGTCTTGGGGGTCCACGGTAACAAAAGATATTTAAAGGCGGTCCCTGGTTAAAAAAAGGTTAAGAGCCGCTGGCCTATAGCACGTGGTATTCCACAGAGGTCTCCCTTCAAAATACTAACCAGGGTTGACCCTGCTCAGCTTCTAAGATCAGACAGGATCTGGTGCCTCCAAGGTATTTAGGCTGTGATATTTGAAAGGGAGACCATCAATGAACACCAAGTGTTGTAGACTACATTTCAGAGGAAGGAACTGGCAAAAGCACCTCTGAGTATTCCTGGCCTAAGAAAACCCTATAAAGTTCATGGGGTCGCTATAAGTCGACAAATGACTTGAAGACACATACACACACATACATCTTTGTGTACATACCCCCAAGTCACCCATCAACTTACAGCAACCCCATCTTTAGGGAACTGCACATTTCTTTTAATTTTCTAGAAAGGAAAAAAAGCCAAAAGTGCTAATGATCACAGGTATCCACTAAGCCAGGCCTTCCATTTGGGATGGGTCAGGAGGCCTTTACTCCCCACAGGGGTCACCCGACTCCACTCAAAATACTGACACATTCCCAAACATTCTTCTAAATGGAGCAAGCAACCTGAACACCTAGAAACTATGGCCTCATCCCTCTTGTTAGACGTGACTAGAGTACAGTCAGCCCTCCATATCTATGGATTCTGCATCAACGAATTCCACCACCTGGAGCTGGAAAATATCACCCCCATTAAAAAAAAATCCAAAAAGCAAAACTTGCTGTTTGCCATTTTATATAAGGGATGCCATTTTACAACGCCATTGTACAGGTTGCCCGCCATACCCACAGGGGATATGTTCCCGGATTTACCATGAACACTTGAAACTGCGGGTAAGAGCAAACCCCATAGAATCATGCTGGAGGACCTAGGAAATACCTAGAAAAGCCACCTCTCTAGGCATCTCCAGCATGACTCTAACGTAACATCCAACACAATGCCTAGAGAGAACACCTCTCTAGGCAGCCCCAGTATGACTATGATAACTTCTGCTGGAAGTTACCATAGAGTTGCGCTGGAGGACCCTAGGTAATGCCCAGAGAGACCAAAATCTTTGGATGATAAATAGTTGAAACCCTGGGTACCGGTACCGCACACATGGGGGAGGGGAGATGTGAGCATCCACAGATGTTGGTATCCATGGGGGGTCCTGGAACCAAACCCCAATGGGTACCAAGGGCCCACTGTACAGTCACTGAATCAACCGGTTTTACCTATGTATGCTATGTAAGCATTCAACAATTGATTGAAAGGATCTGCTCCAGTGGACACAAACTAACCAGAATTGTAACTTGTATTTCAACAACAACCTCACATCGGGAGGCATGGAGACACACTATCCACAATGCTGCAGCCTTATTTGAGAACTCACGCCGAACAAGCCTTGAGGAGAAACGACAACGCAGAAAGAATCACAACCCAGAAACATCATCCAAGGAGACCTTCTGCTGTGCTTTCTGCAACTGGACTTGTTTATCTTGGATTGGCCTTTTCAGTCATCAGTGCGCTTGCAGAAAGCGCGGGATGAGTCCTTCCTGAATCTTCATTTGCGAAGAAAAGCCAAGAGATTTCAACAACAGAACTCCCAGTCTTTAGGTCCTTCCTACTCCTCAGATGAAGGGTGGGGAAACCTCTATTATTCCCCCACTACCAAGGCCAAATTAAATGTCAGGGAAGTTCTTGGGGGCCCATCTTCCAAGAGTGGACAGGGCCAAAGGTAAAGGAAGGTGTAATGAAGATTAACACCATATTTGAGCTCAAAGAGCTAACTAAGAGTTAACTAAGCCTCTTTAGAGGGAGGGAAGCCACCACTGAACAATGGCATAATGGGGAAAGAACCGCATCCATCTGGGGAATCCCAGCACCACATCCCAGCACCACACCCCTGCCTTATGTTGTGATGTGGATGACTCAAGAAGAAGATGCTAGGAGATTGTGGTGGCTGCCTTGGAGATAGTAGTGTTGGCCTACTATCTAGCTCTAAGATCTGGGAGGGAAAACTTTCTCTCTGTCCCACCACCGTCACAGGCCAGGACACAGGAAAGAACCAATTAACTGCCTTGTTGAAAGATAAGTCGGTTGATTTAGTAGAAAAGTTATAGGCTCCAATAAAGAAACATTGGAAAGAAAGGTGGAAAAACCTCACTAAAATGGACCTCTAATTAAGTGATAAGGAAAATGGAGTAATATTGATAATAAATAAGATCAAATAGGTGCCTTATTTTTAATGTCTAATACTAATGTTTTAAGGTTACATTAGCGATAAGGATTCGATAAGATTAGACGATTCTTGATAAATTTACTCATGAAGATGAAATCAAGTTCTAAGAAATTGAGCAAAACCTAAACAAATCAGTAAGGAAGTTGGAAATAATTAAGAAGGGGAGAAATGAATTCAAGGTGGTCACAAGTCTGTATAAAAATTGTTTTCTTAGAGTTTTGATTCTATTTGATTTTCTTGAAGACTTTTTTCGTTTAAAAATAGTATGTAAATGTTGCACAAGAGCATAAAAAAGTAATGGAAGGACACATTATGATATGATGTACAGTATTGCAACATAATAAAAAATATGGGGGGGGGAGAAAGAACATTCTCGGTGGCTGCTCCCCAGATGTGGAACTCCCTGCTCGGTGAGGTCCGGTGGGCACCCACCCCAACATATTACTGCTGGCAGGTAAATTCCTTTTTATTTAAGGAGGCATTTGGTTTTTAATATGTTCTGACAGACGGAGCTTTTAACAGGAAGGTGTAGTGTTTCTATTTTGTTATGTTTTAAGTGTCTTTTAAGTACTGTTTTTAACTTGGTTTTTTTAGCCATTTTAATTGTGTTTTAACTTTGTACTATGATTTGTTTTCATAGAATCATAGAATTGTAGAGTTGAAAGAGACCACGAGGGCCATCCAGTCCAACCCCCTGCCACGCAGGAATACACAATCAAAGCATCTCTGACAGATGGCCATCCAGCCTCTGTTTAAAGACATCCAAGGAAGGAGACCCCACCACGCTCCGAGGGAGTGCGTTCCACTGCTGAACAGCTCTTACTGTCAAAAAGTTCCTCCTCATGTTGAGGTGGAATCTCTGTTCCTGGAGCTTGCAGCCATTAATATATATATATATATATATATATATATATATACAGTAGGACTCCCATATCCAATGATTCATTATCCACTAATTCAATTATCCACAGGACACAAAACAACACACCTATCATAGAGTCCTCCTAGAAAATGTGTCCTCTCTAGCCATTTTCTAGATCCTCCAAGGCAACTCTATGGCATTTTAAACCGCAAGTCCCATTATTTTCAATGGTGTTCGCTATTATCCACGGTTTTCTATATCCACGTCCTCCTCCCCAGAACCAATCCCCAGTGGATAAGGGGGTCCTAATGTATTGTGTTTTTAAAACATTGCATGCTACCTTGAATCCCATGCTGGGAAAAAGATGGAATATAAATTAAATAAATAAATCACCAACTCTCTCCCTCCCTCCCTCTCTCTCTCTCTCTCACACACACACAGAGGACACCATCCACTGTGCTCCCTCGTTGGGTCCCATTCTCCAAAGCCAGCAGAGGTAGGAATACTTACAGACTCTTTGCCAGGGCTGGCTGTTTCTCCCAACCTCCCTCTTCCCAGTATGGCCTAAGCATCATGTGCTGGGGAAGACCCCTGACCCTGCCAAGGAGGCGGGCAGAGAAGCCATCAGCCCAGGACATGCGCTCTAGCAGACATCATGTGCGTGCATGCCTGGTGCTCACAGAACACACCCCACATTGCTGTGCAGCAAAATCCATCTGTGGGCAAGCGAGATGGTACCAGAGTGTTCAGAGGAGGGCAACCAAAATGTTAAAAGGTCTGGAAGCCATGATGCCCTATGAGGAACGGCTTAGGGAGCTGGGTATGTTTAGCCTGGAGAAGAAAAAGTTAAGAGGTGACATGATAGCCATGTTTGAAGGGATGTCATACTGAGGATAGAGCAAGCTTGTTTTTTGCTGCTCCGGAGACTAGGAGACGGAGCAATGGGTTCAAACGACAGGACAAGAGATTTCACTTAATCATTAGGAAGAACTTCCTGACAGTAAGAGCTGTTTGGAAGTGGAATACATGGCCTTGGAGTGTGACGGTGTCTCCTCCTTTGGAGGTTTTTAAACAGAGGCTGGATAGCCATCTGTCAGGAATGCTTTGCTTGTGTCTTCCTGCAGGGCATGGGGTTGGACTGGATGGCCCTTGTGGTCTTTTCCAACTCTATGATTCTATATTTCAATGAGAGCCAAGTGGCTACCCATTCTGAAGAACTGGCAGGACTTGGTTTTAACCCTAGTCAGCTAAAGACAATTTTAAACAATTTTTTTAATGCTGCTCCGGGGAGCACTGAAAGTAAATATGTTAATTTGACTTCAATCGCAGCTCAGAAGGGGAGGAAAATAGCACAGTGTATTTGCTCAGGTTACCAGGCCTTAAAACTGTTCATACACTGCTGCATATTTTATACTCAGCAAATAAAAGTCCAAGGTTTTATAAAGGCAGCTACAAAATTGTTCTGACTGAGTAAGCAAGAATGAGGCATACATTATAAGGTCCCTGCTAAATGGTAATTTATTATTAGAATTTAAGGGGTAATGGCAGCTACATTGCAGAGAAGCCCAGAAGTCAAAGGAAAACATTTTTTGTGATTTTAGATGGTACAAGCTAGAGATGAAGGAGTTGCTAGCTTTGGATATAAACTACTGGCTAGCTGACTGGGGGATTCTGGGAGTTGAAGGACAAAAAAAAAAAAAAAAAAAACCCTTTCCCCAACTTTGGGCAAATGGAACCTCTTCCTAAGGAGTCCAGACCGGCTCCCTCCTTCATGTCTGTCTTTTGCTTCAATACTTTCACTTCAAAAGGCCTTTGGGAATTGATTGTTTTAAAAAGGAAAGGACATTGCAACAGTTTGCTGGACTATTTTTGTATCCTGCCTTTTAACAGACATGTTTTCAACTTCTTTTAATTGTACTGATCATTTAATTATATTTTACCTTTTAAATGTTTTTAGATACAGGTTGACACATGGTTTCACTTATCCATGTCCACAAAAATTCCTCTCTAGGAATTTCTAGGTCCTCCAGTGCAACTCTATGGTATGCTTCTGCCAGAAGTTGGGCTGGAAAACATTCATTTCAATAGGGTCCGCTATTATCCAAAGTTTCACATGTCCATGGTAAATTTGGTAATGTATCCCCTGCAGGTACGTGGTGTGTGTGTGTGTGTGTGTGTGTGTGTGTGTGACCTGTATGTGCTTTTCACAGAATCAGTGTTGAAAGGGGGTCCAAGAGCCACCTAGTCCAACCCCAGCCATGCAGAGGTGAAAGATGCCCATCCAAACTCTGTTTGAAGACCCCCAAAGGAGAGCTCACCACCCGCCAAGGCAGTCTATTGCACCACTAAATAGCTCTTAGTCAAGAAGTTCTTCCTAACATTTAGGTGGAATCTCTTTTTGCAACTTGAATCCACTGGATTATGTACTAGTCTCTGGAGCAGCAGAAAACAAGCTCGTTCCATCTTCTACATGGCATCCCTTCAGATATTTAACAATGGCTATCATATTACCTCTCTGTCTCCTATCCTCCAAGTGAAACATACCCAACTCCTTCAGCCGTTCCTCATAATGTTTTGTTTCCAGACCTCTGATCATCTTGGAAGCCCTCCTCTTGATACCTTCCAGCTTGTCATCTTCTTCTGGAGCATGACACATTTGGCATTCAAAATTCTGTATGGTGTAGTGGCTTGAGCATTGGATTCAGATTCTGGAGAGTAGGGTTTGAATTCCTGCTCAGCCATGGAAATCCTCTGGGTGACCTCGGGCAAGTCACACACCCTCAAGCCTCAGAAAACTGTGATGGGTTTGCCTTAGGGTCGCCATAACAGCTTGAAGACACACAACAACAATGGTTTTGTGGCAGTTGCTTTTGGCTTGCAAACCAACAGGGTCTCCATGATCTGGAGAAAGAAAATCTAATATGTGGGGCAAATCTGCCCAGACTTCCAAGCTGTGCTGTCCCTTGGGGTTGTGAACCAGGACTAGCTATCAGTTAAAGGTTTATATACCAAACTGGGAAGCTTTCAAAAATGCATTTATTTCTAAGAAAAACAACTGGGAATTAAGAAATCATACAGGTCTGTGCCTAAATACTAACCTTCAACATCAGGTGTTTTTTTTAAAATAAACATTAATGGATATAGGAATCCTTGTTTACTTCAGTGAATGGGTGGGTAGGTGAGAAACGGGGTTTTGAAAAAATCATTCAGCTTCATCCTTCTCTCCTAAACCCAGAACAAGGTACAGCAGGGGCAGGGAGCAGGGTGATAAATTGTAGATGGAATGTCAATGTTATTCACATAAGATTTTGGGTATTGTGTGTGTGTGTGTGTGTGACTTCAAGTTGCCTGTTGACTTATGGCGACCCTGTGGATTTCATGGGGTTTTCTTAGGCAAGGGATACTCAGATGTGGTTTATCATTGCCTTCCTCTGAAATATAGCCTACAGCACCTGGTATTCATTGATAGTCGCCCATCCAAGTACTAACCAGGGCTGACCCTGCTTAGGTTCCAAGATCAGACAAGATCTGATGCCTTTAGGGTACAGAAGGACCCCCGTATCGCTAGGGTTGGTTCTGGGGAGGGGGCACGGATACTGAAAACCATGGATAATAGTGAGCCCATTGAAAATAATGGGACTTCCAGTTTAAAATACCATAGAGTTGCCTTGGAGGACCTAGAAAATGGCTAGAGAGGACACATTTTCTAGGAAGACTCTATGGTAGGTATGCTGTTTTGTGTCCCGTGGATAACTGAATCAGTGGAGAATGAATCACTGGATACGGGGGCCCTACTGCATTTATGTTTGTGTGATTTTAAGTCACCTGTTGACTTATGGTGACCCCATGAATTTGATGGGGTTTTCTCAGGCAAGGAATACTCAAAGGTGGCTTTGCCACTTTCTTCCTCTGAACTATAGCCAAAGTACCTGGGATTCGTTGGCGGTCTCCTATCCAAGTACTAACCAGGTTGACCCTGCTTAGCTTCCAACATCAGACAGGATCTGGTGCCTTTAGGCTATGTTTGTGTATGTGTGTGCCTTCAAGTCACCTGGAATTTTCTTGTAATTTTACTGACATCTTTTTAATACAGGGTGAGGTAGAAATATTTTATGAGAACCAGTGCAGTGTAGTGGTATGAACATTAGACCAGGACTCTGAAGACCAGTGTTCAAATCCCCACAGAAACCCCACTGGTTGTCTTTGGGCAACTCACACTCTCTCAGCCTCAGAGGAAGGCAATGGCAAACCCCTCTGGAACAAATCTTGCCAGAGGCTAGCCTGAGGGCTGTCATAAGTCAGAAATGACTTGAAGGAACACAACAGAAATATTTTATGTTAAGTTGAATGAAGGCTTTCACGGCCGGCATCCATAGATTTTCCTTGGGATTTTTCCAGGCTGTGAGGCCGTGTTCTGGAAGAATTTCTTTCTGACGTTTCGCCTGCATCTGTGGCTGGCATCTTCAGAGATGCCAGCCACAGATGCAGGCGAAACGTCAGAAAGAAACTCTTCCAGAACACGGCTTCATAGCCCAGAAAAAAAACAAGGAAAATCTATAGAAATATTTTAATCAATAAAATAATAAAATCTGTATATACAGTTGTCCCTCCATATCCACGGATTTGGCATTCATGGATTTAAGTATCCACTGCTTGAAAATATTCTTAAAAAAATAATAATCCAAAAAGCAAATCTTGATTTACCATCTTATATAAGGGACACCATTTTGCTATGGCATTGCATATAATGGGACTTGAGCATTCACGGATTTAGGTATTCACGAGGGGTCCTGGAACCAAACACCAGCAAATGTGAAGGGGCAACTTGTATAGTTCTCTTGGGTATGTTGCCTTTCCTAGTGTGCTGATTGGCTGCTCAGGAAACACACCTAACCAATCACCACCCACATGCAAAATCCCTCTGCCTCACAACCCACTCCTGCCACTCAATCTGTGGCCCAGATTGGGACCCAGCTAGCACTTTAAAAATCCACCAGCCTTGCTTACAGGGTTGTGATGATGTCTACAAGGCACTTTGGGGGGAGTTTTTCAATGGCGTATGGTAGACTGGATCCAGCTAGTAGTAATAGATTTCATTTATTTTTTGCTGAAAATGCCAGCACGATCTTATGTCATGAGACAGCAGCACACTAAAGAAGTGAAGATGGGTGACTACTAGGTTACTATGTTCCCCATTCAACTACTGAGCCATCCCTGCACAAGACATCTCTCCTGATGATTGACAGGCAAGCTGAGAAAAAAAAGGGCAGAACATTACAAGAAGTACATAATGGCCAAAGAAGTACGTGGCCAAAGAAATACATGGAACAATTTACCAGATTCCTCCCTGCCCCCAATAACTTTCTGATTTATAGCAACCATTAATGTTCTGCTTTCTTAATTGGGTTTCTGAGAACCATCATGTTATCTCCAGAAATAGAATTTCAAACTGAGAAACTCTTCTTAAAATGTTTCACCGTCAGCTATGTTACATAAACAGCTGTTGCACCCAAAATAAGATGGAACTGCAACAAGAACAAAATCCCACCAAATGACACCCTCCCAGAATTTATTTATTTAAAAAAAACCATACTCCAATGGTGAGAAAAGTGCAAAATTAAATACAAATGGGTCTATTTTGGTCAGAGAAGCCCTAGCAGCAGTATTAACTACGGTTGGGCATTTGTCCTGGACACAATTACAACAGGCTCATGAAGACTACTTGTCGCCTTTTCCTTATGTCTCATGTCTTAATTATATTATAAGCCTGAGGCAGGGAGATGTTTCATTGTGTGTTTAACTTGCAAAGCGCCACATACAGTGTTGGTGTCATATAAATAAATGGAGGAGGAGGAGGAGGAGGAGGTGGAGGAGGAAGAAGAAGGCAGTGGCAGAGAAGATGGTACTACAGGTTGGGCCTCCTGTATCCAAAATGTTTGGGACCAGAGGTATTTTTGGATTTTGGGATATTTTGGAATACCTGCATATTCTTTATCGATGACTTGGATGAGGGAATAGAGGGTATGCTTATCAAGTTTGCAGATGACACCAAATTAGGAGGGGTAGCTAATACCCCAGAGGACAGGATCAGAATCCAAAATGACCGTAACTGATTAGAAAGCTGGGCCAAAACTAACAAAATGAATTTCAACAGGGAGAAATGTAGGATACTACACTTGGGCAGTAAAAATGAAATGTACAGATATAGGATGGATGACACATGGCTTGAGGGCAGTACATGCGAAAAGGATCTAGGAGTCTTAGTGGACAACAAGCTGAACATGAGCCAGCAGTGTGATGCAGCAGCTAAAAAAGCCAATGCGATTCTGGGCTGCATTAATACGAGTATAGTGTCTAGATCAAGGGAAGTAATAGTGCCATTCTGTTCTGCTTTGGTCAGACCTCACCTGGAATACTGTGTCCAGTTCTGGGCACCACAATTTAGTATAGTGTCTAGATCAAGGGAAGTAATAGTGCCATTCTGTTCTGCTTTGGTCAGACCTCACCTGGAATACTGTGTCCAGTTCTGGGCACCACAATTCTGGAAGGATATTGAGAAGCTGGAATGTGTCCAGAGGAGGGCGACCAGGATGGTGGGAGGTCTGGAAGCCATGATGCCCTATGAGGAGCGGCTTAGGGAGCTGGGTATGTTTAGCCTGGGGAAGAGAAGGATGAGAGGTGACATGATGGGAATGTTTAAATATTTGAAGGGATGTCACACTGAGGATGGAGCAAGTTTGCTTTCTGTGGCTCCAGAGACTAGGACATGGAGCAATGAATTCAAACTCCAGGAAAAAAAAGGGGTTCAAATGGATGGCCCTTGAGGTCTCTTCCAACTCTATGATTCTATGATCTCTTGGAAATGGGACCCATGTCTAAAGAAGAAATTCATTTATGTTGCATATACAGTGGGCCCCTGGAACCCACCACAGTTGACCAGCTTTGCATTAAGAACCCACCTTAGCTTTGCCTGCATAATTCAAACACTGTTCTCATGCATACCCAGAGTGGCAAACACAAATTATTTTTGAAAAACATACACACACTGTGTGCACAGACACACAGTGCTGGGACTCACACTGTGTAGTCCTTGGGTGCTGATAGAAGTGAAATTGGAACATCAATGCGGTTGCCGTCACCCACCAGTGCCTCCCCACCCCACTCTGTTCTTTGCAGTGAATAAATCTGTACAGTTCTAACTACCGTAAAAAAAAATAAAAAAATCCTCCATTGTACTCCAGGCTATTCCATACATCAGAGAGAGCTTAAAAGCACTTGCTATCTTTCTCCTTTTCGAGGGGGGAAAAAAAGATGAAACGGACATTTGTATGAGAGTTGAAATATAGAAACCAGCCATTCCTTTTCTTCTTCCCCCTCCCCTAAGACGTTGGAGAGTGGGGGGAAGAAATGCTTCCCATAAGCAGAGCGTATCAGTGGTTAATTTTACCATCTCTTAAAGCTGACTTTACGACTTAGATTTCATGCTGACTATATTAATCCCGTCAAGCTTTTTTTCAGGACCAAGAAAGAAATGATAACTGTGTATTTTATGGATGCAATACTTCTAGGCTGTTAAGACGTACATGCTGACATGAAAGAAACAAAATGACACACACACACACACACACACACACGTTCTCAGTCCATCTAAACTACAGTAAAGAATTTCATAAGAGCAAACAGGTTTTGGCAAAGGAGCGAACTGTACACACGCACAAAACAACCCTTCTCATCAGAGGACGTAGCTCAGATTCTAACAACACAGCCCACCCCAAACCCCTTGTTTACATGGGATCCATACCCGCGGTTTCACTTACCTGCTGTCGGGTGGAAAAGGTCTCTATCTGGAGGACAATAGAGTCCACTGGAAGATGACCATAGGATAGCGCCAGATGCCTAGAGAGGCGTCTTCTAGAGAGGGATTTTCTAGGTCCTCCAGGGTGATTCTATAGTATCTATGGCAGTTCACTATTATACATGGTTTCAGGTACCCATGGAAAGTCTGGGAATGCATCCTCCATGGATACAGGGGGAGGCCTGTAGTATATTTATTTATGACACAGTAGTGCACTGGTACCTCTGAGCATATCAAGAGGTCCAGGCAGCAAAAGATGTTGTAGCAGAGTTACATTCATCAGGCAAAGACAGGACCACACAGACATAGGGTTGTGTCTAAACTATTTTCTGTTACTAGAGCGTAATATAGTGATCATAGAATCATAGAATCAAAGAGTGGGAAGAGACCATGAGGGCCATCCAGTCCAACCCCATTCTGCCATGCAGGAAATCACGATCAAAGCATCCCTGACAGATGGCCATCCAGCCTCTGTTTAAAGACCTCCACGGAAGGAGACCCACCATGCTCCAAGGGAGTGCGTTCCACTGCCGAAGAGCTCTTACTGTCAAAAAGTTCTTCCTAATGTTGAGGTGGAACATCTTTACCTTTCCCAGTGTGATATTTACAATGAATCTGAGACTCTTCCCATATAGACTACATATCACAGCTCAATGTACAATGAAGACCTGTCACTGCACAGTCCAGACAGAACTATAAAGACAAAGAGCAAAACTCAATAATACAGAGACAGTGGTTCCCACACATATTCTCTCACAGAGATAAGGCTTCCGGCCTTCTCACTCCCCACGCCAGCTTCCCAGGTATAATCAAGATATTCTAGCCAGCTGCATTTAGCCTTCTCACTAATGCTCCTGCAGGCTGTAACATGTAATAGAATCATAGAATCACAGAGTTGGAAGAGACCACAAGGGCCATCCAATTGAACCCCCTGCCATGCAGGAATACACAATCAAAGCTTTCCCGACATATGGCCATGGAGCCTCTGTTGAAAAACCTCCAAAGAAGGAGACTCCATCACACTCTCAGGCAGTGCATTCCACTTCCAAACAGCTCTTACTGCCAGGAAGTTCTTCCTAATGTTTAGATGGAATCTCTTTTCTTGCAGTTTGAACCCATTGCACCGTGTCCTAGTCTCTGGAGCAGCAGAAAACAAGCTTGCTCCATCCTCAGTATGACATCCTTTCAAACATTTAAGCGTGGCCATCATGTCCCCTCTCATCCTTCTCTTCTCCAAACGAAATATGCCCAGCTCCTTAAGCCGCTCCTCATAGGGCATAATGGCTTCCAGACCTCCCACCATCCTGGTCGCCCTCCTCTGGACACGTTCCAGCTTCTCAATATCCTTCCTGAATTGTGGTGCCCAGAACTGGACACAGTATTCCAGGGGAGGTCTGACCAAAGCAGGATAGAGTGGCACTATTACTTCCCTTGATCTAGACACTATATTCCTACCAGCCTGCACCACAGGACGAACACCATCATCCTCACATTGCCATTGGCAACTCTGTGCTTAAGTCCGTTCAGCAGTTCACCTACCTGGGAAGCATCATGTCCTCAGATGCCAAGATTGACAAAGAGATCGATCACAGATTAGCAAAGGCATATAGTGCATTTGGAAGACTTTACAAAAGAGTCTGGAGTAATAAACACCTGGGGCGAAGCACAAAAATCAGTGTGTATAGAGCCATTGTACTGTCTATTCTCCTTTATGGGTCTGAAACATGGGTCACCTATCGCCACCACTTACGACTCCTCGAAAGCTTTCATCAGCACTGTCTACGCACAAGCCTAAATATACACTGGACTGACTATGTGACGAATGTTGCTGTCCTTGAGCAAGCAGAGATCACCAACATTGAGGCCATGGTATTGAGAACACAGCTGCGCTGGGCAGGGCACATTTCTAGGATGGAGGACCATCGCCTCCCCAAAATAGTACTCTATGGTGAACTCGCCATGGGTCAGCGTAAGAGGGGCGCTCCAAAAAAGCGATACAAGGACTCCCTGAAACAATATCTCAGGCTCAGCCAAACTGATCACCAACAATGGTCCGCCCTGGCCTCACATTGGGAGGCATGGAGACGCACTATCCACAATGCTGCAGCCTTATTTGAGAACTCACGCCGAACAAGTCTTGAAGAGAAACGACAACGCAGAAAGAATCACAACCCGGAAACACCACCCAAGGAAACCTACTGCTGTGCTTTCTGCAATCGGACTTGTCTATCTTGGATTGGCATGTTTAGTCTTCAGTGCGCTTGCAGTAAGCGTGGGACGAGTCCTTCCTGAATCTTCGTTTGTGAAGAAAAGCCAGGGAGAGATTCCTAGTAATGCAGCCTAGAATTGCATTCGCTTTTTTAGCTGCTGTATCACACTGCTGACTCAAACTCAAATACCTGCTCTTTACAGTATACATGTCTGGGTTGCATATCCTAGTACACTGACAATTTATGTGTTCTTTTCAAAAAGATGCGGGCTGCTTTGTCCAAATCCATTTTAATCAATGAGCCAAGCTGAAACAGAGCACCAGCCACACTAGCCACATCAACCTTGACTGCCTCTCATGTAGAGTAATACCAGGCTTTGGAAGGTGGAAAAACATGAGGCAAACAAAGAAGGGGGAAAAGTCTGCTGGGTTAAGCAGGGTTCAGAGAGGAGCCAGGGTGAATCCTCTCCTGTGCCTCCAGAGGTTGGGATCAACAATTCCATACAGTCTGCCCTCCAGTCATTGCTGACTTCTGCGCAATGTAGTCCAAAATGCCTGGAGGATACTAAGGTGCCCACTATGGGACACATCTTGTCACTGGCATCCCTGCCCAGCAGCAGCCTGGATAACAACAGGCAAGTTCTTGAAACCAAAGAAAGAAGGGCAGGTAGTGAGCACAAAGCCAGTACAGAGTGAGGGCCTGGAAACATTTGTCAGGAATGGACGCAATGCAGGTAAAGCAGAAAGAACAAGAAATGTGGAGGAGAAGATGAGAGCTGGAAGACTGTTGGTTGTCTTTAAGGTAGCATGTGAACCCATTCTTTCAATCAAGAGCAGAATCTGATTTCTCTATTTCTGTTACACATAGGAGTCTAAGACCACAATCCAATAGTGTGCTTCCACTGGATGCCACAGTTTCCACTAGAATCAACCTTCCCCTTATATACTCTTCCCCCTTATTCATCCTAAAATACTGCTTGGAGGACTAGGAAACCCTCTGGAATATGCAGTGGGAAGGTGAAAGGGAGAACATCTAGGTTCTTCTGGCACAGAATCAGGATCAGGCTGTAAAGCGACCTTTTCCTGCCATTAGCTCTGTGTGCTGGGTGACCATTTGATGCTTGGCATTCCTTTGAAATGGTAGCAAATTGATGTGCTGCAAATAGCCAAGAGAGGATGGGTTCTATTGGAACAAAGGGTTGGGAGGATAGTGCAGTAAAAGGGGGAGTGTGGATAGTTGGGTAACCAATGAATGAGTTGCCCGGCAGATTTGGCTGATTGTAAATACTTTTTATTATACCAATTTTCCTTTGAGCTTCATCTGAAGCAACAATGTTGTATACTATAGCTCTCTAATTTCTTCTGTGACAATAAACTTTCCGTTTAACCCTGAAACTACTATCCATTGACTCCGAAGACATGGTTGCATGACAATACTGAAGTAGAATAATAGAATCATAGAGTTGGAAGAGACCACAAGGGCCATCCAGTTGAACCCCCTGCCATGCAGGGATACACAATCAAATCATTCCTGACAGACGGCCATCCAGCCTTTGTTTAATAACCTCCAAAGAAGGAGACTCCACCACACTCCCAGGCAGTTCGTTCCACTACCGAACAGCTCTTACTGTCAGGAAGTTCTTCCTAACGTTTAGGTGGAAACTCTTTTCCTGTAATTTGAACCCATTGATCCATGTCCTAGTCTCTGGAGCAGCAGAAAACAAGCTTGCTCCATCATCAGTATGACATCCCTTCAAATATTTAAACGGCTAT
This sequence comes from Gambelia wislizenii, assembly GCA_030847615.1. Classification (NCBI taxonomy): domain Eukaryota; kingdom Metazoa; phylum Chordata; class Lepidosauria; order Squamata; family Crotaphytidae; genus Gambelia; species Gambelia wislizenii. Next base: position 16,666,767 of record JAUMIR010000014.1, on the reverse strand, counting down.
CACATCCCCTCTCAACCTTCTCTTCTCCAGACTAAACATACCCAGTTCCCTAAGCTGTTCCTCATAGGGCATAATGGCTTCCAGACCTCCCACCATCCTGGTCGCCCTCCTCTGGATACTTCAATATCCTTCCTGAATTGTGGTGCCCAGAACTGGACACAATATTCCAGGTGAGGTCTGCCCAAAGCAGAATAGAGTGGCACCATTACTTCCCTTGATCTGGACACTATACTCCTATTAATGCAGCCTAGAATCACATTGGTTTTTTTAGCTGCCGCATCACACTGCTGGCTCATGTTCAGCTTGTGGTCCACTAAGACTCTGAGATCCCTTTTCTATGTACTGCTATCAAGCCAGGTTTCACCCATCCTGTATCTGTGCATTTCATTTTTACTGCCCAAGGGTAGTATCCTACATTTCTCCCTGTTGACATTCATTTGGTTAGTTTTGGACCAGCTTTCTAATCTGTTGAGGTCATTTTGGATTCTGATCCTGTCCTCTGGGGTATTAGCTACCCCTCTTAATTTGGTACACCACTGGATCTTTATGCAAAGAGACCTTGTAGCACCTTTGAGACTAACAGATTAAATAGTTATAGCATTTTCTGAAGATGCCAGCCACAGATGCAGGCGAAATGTCAGAAGTAAACTCTTCCAGAACACAGCCTCACAGCCTGGAAAAAAAACCAAAGAAAATTTATAGCATAAACTTTTGTAGACTCAAGTCTGCTACATCAGATGTATAGAGTGAAGTGCCTAGGAACAGACCATTATAGCTATGAATAAGCAGGTGATATGTGTGAATAGCAATAGAAATGCAAAACTTGTGGGTATGCTGATGAGGTTACAAGTTCAGAGCTCATTAGGAGACAAAGGGAATATCCAGGAAGATTGAAGTGTTCTGCAACTGGTTTTTGTACTGCAGAAAAATGTTATCCCAGGACCTAATCACATCACCCACAGTATTAGAGGTACTTTCATTTAATGTGATATATGTCATTTTCTGGATGTCCCTCAGTGCTCTATATTGGGCAAACAGGCCAGTCTCTGTGCCAGAGGAAAAATGGACATAAATCAGACATTAGGAATGGGAATACACAAAAACCAGTTGTAGAACACTTCAATCTTCCTGGGCTTTCCATCTTAGGCCTCAGAATAGCAGTCCTTGAACAAAACAAAACAAAACAAAAATACAACGGAAGACTGGAAGAGAAACAGCAGAATTGGAATATTTCCACAAACTCCAGTCCATCAACAGTGGGTGGAACTGAAACACTGGTTTCCTGGCACATTACACCTATTACAACACTTATTTTGCCCGTTTACCATATCTCTTTTCTGGTTCCCAGGTAGCATCACACTACACATTCCAATAACCTTTCAGGTGGTTATCTACTCGCCTTGGTTTTATTTTTTATTTTTTTTATTATTTTTATTTATTTATACCCCGCTCTTCAGCCACAAGGCTATCAAAGCGGCTTACAAATTGTTTTAAGCAATAGCAAATTTACACATCTACACTGTATTAAGCAGTTTTCAATGTGTGTTAGCTAATTTTAAACATCTTTCCTCCTGCCTTTGTCCCCCAACAACCATTGTTAATCCTGAACTCTTCACCTCATCACCATACCTACATATTTTGCATTTCTATTGCTATTCACCCACACCACTGCTCATTCATAGTTACATAGGTGTGCTCCAATGTATTCACTCCATGCCTCTGATGAAGTAGACTTAGCTCTTAGTCTATGAAAGCTTAGGCTACCAACTTCTTTCTCTTGGTTAGTCAAAAAGGTGCTACAATTTCCCCAGGATTCATATTCAATGTTATATCCAAAATCTCTAGCCCACTTGACCATACAGATTTTAATTACTTCAACTTCAAGATTGTACTACATCAAAATTTTATACAGCATAGTCTTGCCATTAGATGTTTCTCCCCTTTTAAGATATATTTTTCGGATTCACTTTCTACAAAGTTCAGCCCTTCTTTCCCTTTATCTGCTTTAAACCTCTCATTAAGTTGTAAATATGGAAAGATCCTGTCTCATTTTCAGTTGGTACTTGTCACCTCTATATATAGTGAGATCCATATAAGTTGGCCATTTACCATGATAACTGTTATTAAAGGTTTATAATAGATAAAAAATACATAAAGAGTTGTTCTTGATCTATCTTTAATTTAGAATAGATAGTATTTCCTCTTCATGAAACAACCAGAAAGGTCAGCATTAGTAGATGTAAGAAATTATAGCTGTCTCCTTACCGCAGAGGAGGCCCGTTGTGTTAGTCAATGTATTGTGTTATGAATATAAATATTATTTAGCTGTTAAGTTTGTTTTTCTATGTTGTTATCTAGGGAGAAGGGTGGGTGATGTATGTGGTAAATTATGTTTATTATGTCTACTATGTTTTTTTGGTTATCTATATTGTATATGTTTATGTGCATATAAGGTGGTAAAAGATTGCTGTTCATACTGATCTATGTCTTTGAATTCTACCACCCTTGGATCTTTAGATCACCACTGGATCATCAATGATCATAGAATCATAGAGTAGGAAGAGACCACAAGGGCCATCTAGTCCAACCCCATTCTGCCATGCAGGAATACACAATCAAAGCATTTCCGACAGATGGCCATTTAACCTCTGCTTAAACATCTCCAAAGAAGGAGACACCACCACACTCTCAGGCAGTACATTGCACATCCGAACCCAATGCTCCATGTCCTAGTCTCTACAGCAGCAGAAAACAAGCTTGCCCCATCCTCAGTTTGACATCCCTTCAAATATTTAAACATGGCTATCATGTCCCCTCTCAACCTTCTCTTCTCCAGACTAAACATGCCCAGCTTCCTAAGCTGCTCCTCAGAGGGCATCATGGCTTCCAGACCTCCCACCATTTTGGCCCCCCTCCTCTGGACACGTTCCAGCTTCTCAATATCCTTCCTGAATTGTGATGCCCAGAACTGGACACAGTCTTCCAGGTGAGATCTGATCAAAGCAGAATAGAGTGGCACCATTAGTTCCCTTGATTTAGACACTATACACTATACTCTGCCCTCAGATGCATACAGAAGAGCAGGGTAGATCTCCCCTCCTCCCCTCCCTTCGCCCCCCCCATCACCACTGCATCCACCAGAGCCATCCCAGGGGGCGAATGGAGACGGGAGGGGAGATCTCTCCTGTTCCCCTCGCTTTGCCCCCCAGGATGGCTCCAGTGCTGGCAAAGGTAACGGGGGGGGGGAGGTGTTCGTTTGCTATTATCCGTGGATTTCATTATCCGGGGGGGGGGTTGGAACCAATCCCCCATGGATACGCGGGTGCTACTGTACAACTACCCCATCCATTAAACCTTCCCTCAGAGGCACTGGAGGGGGAGGGAAGACTTTTCTCCTGCTTCTTCCTGCAAGTTTGTGGCTGGAACATATTGAATGGCAATGCGCAGGCCAAGCCAGCCAGCCAGTCTTTGCCTTGGCTCCTGTCATGTGGCCACTCCACTGCAGGTGGGAGGTGGCCCAAGCAGCCTTCAAGCCTTTGTGGACCCCCTGTGAGGACGTCGTGGACCTCTGGGGACCACAGGCTAAGAACCACTGTTTTAAGTTACAGGAGGAGACCTTTTGACTGAATATTAGAAGGAACGTTTTGAGAGTAAGAGTGGCTTGGCAATGGAACCAACTGCCTAGAGAGGTGGCAGGCTCTCTTTCTCTGGACATCTTCAGAAAGAGGCTGGGCAGTTACCTGGTGGGGATGCTTTAGGTGGAGTTCCTGCACTGAGCTGGGGAGGGGAGCTGGTTGAACTCAGTGGCCTTGGGGGTCCCTTCCCACTCTGTGGTTCTATGATTCTATATAACCATCACCACCTTTCCAACTGTAAAGAGGGCTAAACATTTTATAATTAAATACAGTAGGACCCCCGTATCTGCTGGGGATTGGTTCTGGGGGGGGGGCACGGATACCAAAAACGGTGGATAATAGTGAACACCATTGAAAATAATGGAGCGTCTGGTTTAAAATACCATAGAGTTGCCTTAGAGGACCTAGAAAATGGCTAGAAAGGACACATTTTCTAGGAAGACACTTTGATAGGTGTGCTGTTTTGTGTCCTATGGATAATTGAATAAAGGAATAATGAACCAGTAGATATGGGGGTCCTACTGTATATAAAGCCACTTGGCACTGAGCCTTTGGCACAGATTGCACAAAACCACTGGGAGACCACCTTCTCCATATCCTACCAGTAGCACTGTCGAACACAAATTCATACTTTTCTTTCTCTCTCTCTCTGCCATCACACACATACAGACACACACTCAAAGTTTACAAGAAATCTCCCAGGAGAGGCAACAAACAGTACCAGGGAGTTTCTCATGACCTCCCCAAGATTGCCATGACAACACACTTTCGTCCCTGCGACTACGGGTTTGTTTGAGCTAGCGTGACTAGCAACAAAAGAGAGCAGGATTCTCCAGGCTGAAGAGATGAGATACCCCCCAAGCCAAACAGAGATGGGATTGCGGATGAAGTGTCCAAAAGAGGGGAAAAAACAGTGTAGAACTTTGGTGTTAAAGAAGGGAAAGGGCACTTCAAAACCTCAAACCTGCATTCATTAAGAAAGGGGGGGGGACACTTTAGAATGAACTTGTCAAAAAAGAAAATTCAAGTAAATGGTAAATCTGTATGGGGTGGATTGAAGTTCTGCTCTTCATAATATTTTGCATTCCAATGCAAAGTATTCCTAGTATTACCAATGGAGCATGTTCATCTCTTTTTCGCAACAGGAAATCTCTCATCCTGTACTTAATGGTCTGTGAAACTTAAGCCTTTCCCCCATACTTTGATAATCTATTTCCCTGTATACTCATATGCTCAAATAAGAGTGCCCACATTTACACAGCCAAAATGGCAACCGTGCAAAACCGGTACAGGTCGACCTCCAAATCCACGGATTCGGTATCCATAGTTTCATTTATCCACAACTGAAAAAATACAGTAAGACCCCTGTATCCACTGGGGATCAGTTCTGGGAGGGCCCGTGGATACCAAAAACTGTGGATAATAGTAAACGCCATTGAAAATAATGGGACTTCCAGTTTAAAATAACAGAGTTGCCTTGGAGGATCTAGTAAATGGCTAGAGAAGACACATTTTCTTGGAAGACTCTATGGTAGGTATACAATTTTGTGTCCTGTGGATAATGGAATCAGTAGATAATGAATCAGTGGATGGGGGGGGGTCCTACTGTATGTTCTCTCTAGGCATATCTTGGTCCACCAATGTGATTCCATGGTCAATTTCCAGCATTTGTCTCATTGAAAATTAAAGGGTTCCCTATTATCCATGGTTTCAGGTATCCATGGTGTGTGTATATGTGGGTGTGCATTGGAACATATCTCCCATGGATATGAGGGTCGACCTGTAATATTGTTTATTGGATTGTATAATTCCCATCATCCTCCTGAATGCTGGATGATGGTTTCTGGGAGTTGTAATCCAAAAACCGCAACTTTTCCATGCCCTGAGATAGCAACACACAAGGAGGATATTGGCAGGCTTAAGGGAAATCTGGAAGTTTCCAGAAAAAACAAGAACTACTGCTACTACTATATTATGAATTCAAGCAAAATAAAGCTAAGGAGTATCATCAAAACAGTCCAGTTCCACAACTACAGAATGAACAGTGAATTTTGGTGGCAGAAGGGGGAATGGAATGGAACAGCTGGAAAATGCACATAGATATTAACATTCTAAAAAGACTCCTCTCATTGTTCAGATGAGGCATTTAAAATGCACATATAGACAGCCCCTCTGTATTCGCGGAACCAATATCCGATGTTCCTGTTATATATGACTGAAAAAAGAGGGACACTTACCATAGAGTCGTGCTGGAAAATGCCTTGAGAGGTGTCCTCTCTAGGAATCACTAGATCTTCCCAATGCAATGTTATGGTATATTTGTACAGGAAGTCCTTTAAGACCTGTAGATATTAAAAGAGTTGAAATGACTATTGAATAAAGTCAAAGAAGAACGAAAGTGCAAAGGCCAGTTTACACCTGAACCTTAAGAAAACAAAAATAACAACCACAGATGATTTACAGCACTTTAAAGTAGATTATAAATACATTGAAATACAGTTGTCCCTCCGTATCCACAGATTGGGTATCCACAAATTTAAGTATTCACAGCTTGAAAATATTATTTTAAAAAAATAATAATCCATAAAGCAAACCTTGATTTTGCCATCTTATATACCTGGGAAGCATCATCTCCTCAGATGCCAAGATTGACAAACAGATCGATCACAGATTAGCAAAGGCACATAGCGCATTTGGGAGACTTTACAAAAGAGTCTGAGTAATAAACACCTGAGGCGAAACACAAAAATCAGTGTGTATAGAGCCATTGTACTGTCTATTCTCCTTTATGGGTCTGAAACATGGGTCACCTATCGCCATCACTTACGACTCCTCCAACGCTTCCATCACTGCTGTTTATGCACAATCCTAAACATACACTGGACTGACTATGTGATGAACGTTGCTGTCCTTGAGCAAGCAGGGATCACCAGCATTGAAGCCATGATATTGAGAACGCGGCTGCGCTGGGCAGGGCACGTTCCTAGGATGGAGGACCATCGCCTCCCCAAAATAGTACTCTACAGTGAACTCGCCACGGGTCAGCGTAAGAGGGGCGCTCCAAAAAAGCAATACAAGGACTCCCTGAAACAACAACTCAGGCTTGGCTAAATTGATCACCAACAATGGTCCGCCCTGGCCTCACATCGGGAGGCATGGAGACGCACTATCCACAATGCTGCAGCCTTATTTGAGAACTCACGCCGAACAAGTCTTGAAGAGAAACGACAACGCAGAAAGAATCACAACCCAGAAACATCACCCAAGGAAACCTTCTGCTGTGCTTTCTGCAACCGGACTTGTCTATCTCTGATTGGTCTTTTTAGTCATCAGCACACTTGCAGAAAGTGCAGGATGAGTCCTTCCTGAATCTTCGTTTGCGAAGAGAAGCCAGAGAGAGATAAGGGACACCATTTTGCTATGCCATTGCATAGCAGTTGTCTCCCTGCATCCACAGATTTGGTATCCACGGATTGAAAATATTATTTAAAAAATAATTATCCCAAAAGCAAACCTTGATTTGGCCATCTGATATAAGGGACACCATTTTGCTTTGCCATTGCATAGAATGATACGTGAGTATTCACAGATTTTGGTATCCACGGGGGGTCCTGGAACCAAATCCCAGCGAATATGAAGGGACAACTGTAGTTAAAGATTTTCCATACTTTGGCTCACTCATTAATTAAAATGGAGATGTTAGTCAAGAAATCAGAAGAAGACTAGAACTATGAAGGAACTAGACAAGATTCTCAAGCATAAAGATATATCATTGAATACCAAACTTGGGATTGTACACACCATCACATTTCTGATTTCTATGTATGGTTGTGAAAGCTGGACAGTGAAAAAAGCTGATAGAAAGAGAATCAACTCATTTGAAATGTGGTGCTGGAAACGAATTGTACGGATACCATAGACTCCTAGAAAGACAGTAACAAATTTACTGTACTGTAGTAAAATGGTAGCACAAGGCATTTCATCACCAGCACAGAAATCATCAGGCTGCTATAAAATATATTTATTTAAGTATAAAATATAAGTACAAGGACTTATTCCACTTCCGAACAGCTCTTACGGTCAGAAAGTTCTTCCTAATGTTTAGGTGGAATCTCTTTTCCTGTAGTTTGAACCCACGGCTCCGTGTCCTAGTCCCTAGCCTTTTTTTTTCAAAGTCTTTTTACATCTGCCCAGTCCCTCACCCCAATTTCTTCTTCATCCTCTATCCAGCAAGAGACCTTTTTAGCAATATTGGCATTGGGAGGCTGGAGAAACACATTCGTTTGGTGTCAGTGTGTAACCATGTGCCTGCAGTAAACAATGCAATAAACAAAGCTTGAAGAGTCTACTCTAACTGATTCTACTTTAGCTGTAGGTGCCTGCCTACAGCAGACAAGGTAAACAGCAGCTGCCTCCAGAATCTAAGTATACATGAACAGTGAAATGGAGAGAGCAGATCAGCCTGCGTCAATCATCATCCTCCTCATCATCATTATCATCATCATTTATTTATTTACTGCAATCCATAGATCCATCAAAAGAAGAACTCAGGAATAAGAGAAAACAGACAAAATATCAGAAAAATCAGAACAATAAAACAATTACAGTTGTCCCTTCATATTCACTAGTGTTCGGTTCCAGGACCCCCCGTGGATACCAAAATCCGTGAATCCTCAAGTCCCATTATATGCAATGGCCTAACAAAATGGTGTCCCTTATATCAGATGGCCAAATCAAGGTTTGCTTTTTGGATTATTATATTTTTAAGAATATTTTCAAGCCTTGAATACTTAAATCTGTGGATACCAAATCCATGGACACGGAGGGACAACTGTATAATCAACTTTAGTCTAACACAAAATGAGCTCTAATCCTGACTGCCTCTGCAAGAAATTTAGCAACAGCCAGGGTCACTTTTGGGGACTTGTCTTCCAATAGGAACCTGATGTAAAATTGGCCTGAACTTCCAGGAAATTTACTCAACAGTGGAGTAATGATAGAGTAACGGACCTGATTATAAAAGCTACAAGACAGAAGAATATGCTGGCCTGCATCATTCCATTCCCTCAACATGTTTTTTTAAAAGGAAAGATCTGTAAGTTTGGCCAACAAAATGAAAATCGTAAGAAAAGCAGAAACTGGAGAAAGAAAAAGTTATCCTTGGATGCATATTGAAGCATAAGGTTCAATTTTTTTTTTTGTTTGTTTCTTTATGAAAGGCTTTCCTGATCTTGTTCCATTTCACATTCAAGGAGAGTCCATCGTTTCATTTGCTGAAACATGCTGAACTGCTCTTCTAAGTAAGAGCTGTTCGGCCGTGGAACACACTCCCTCGGAGCGTGGTGGGGTCTCCTTCCTTGGAGGTCTTTAAACAGAGGCTGGATGGCTATCTGTCGGGGATGCTTTGATCGTGATTTCCTGCGTGGCAGGGCGTTAGACTGGATGGCCCTCGTGGTCTCTTCCAACTCTGCAATTCTATGATTCTTCTTTTTTTGTAGTGTTGGAACCGCTCTCTCTTCTTTACATATTATTTCTGCCTCTGGTACCAAATTTTCTGTTAAAGAAGTAATGTCCAGGAACACATCTACTTTGTTAACTGAGGTCTCATTGTTGTTGTGTGCCTTCAAGTCATTTCTGACTTATGACAACCCTAAGGCTAATTTTCTTGGCTACATTTCCTCCGAGGGGTTTCCTATTGCCTTCCTCTGAGGCTGAGAGTAGGATGTGCCCAGGTCCCCCAGTGATGAATTGAACCCTGGTCTTCCAGATCCCTAGTCCGATGCTCAAACCACTACACCAAGGCTTTCCAAACTTTGGTCCTCCAGGTGTTTTGGACATCAACTCCCAGAGGTCCCAGCCAGCTTGGCCAACAGTCAGGAATTCTGGGAGCTGAAGTCCAAAACATTTGAAGGACCAACGTTTGGAAACGTTGCACTACACCATTTTGCCTCTCAGGATTTTTTTAGAAGGGGTTTGCTATGGCCCTCTTCTGAGGCTGAGAGAGTGTGACTTGCACAAAGTCACCGAGTGTGTTTCCATGGTCAATTGGGGGTTTGAACCCTGTTCTCCCAGAGTCTTAGTCCAACATTCAAACTGCTACACCATGATGGCTCTGCCCTCCTGTTGATTCTGACTTATGATGACCCTCTCATAAGAGTTTCTTTGCAAGATTTATTCAGCAGAGGCCTTCCTCTGAGGCTGAGAGAGCAGGACTTGCCCAAGGTTTCCACGGCTGAACGGGGATTTGAATCCAGATCTCGTGGAGTGCTGGTTCAACTATCAAACCATCACACCACACTGGCTCACAAACAAAGCCCTTCAAAGAGTAGATCACAAATCCTATCATGTATATTCCTTATGACTCACTACCTTTCAGACACACTCAAACAATCTCAGTATTTAGGGGATTTCCTCTTAACTGCATTTTCCTTGCTCTTGTAGGCTTTCAAGTCATTTCCAACGTAAGTCAATCCTACAGCAAATCTGTCATGGGTTTTGTTGACATGGTTGATTCAAAGGAGGTTTGTGACTGCCTTCCTCTGAGACTGAGAAAGTGTGACTTACCCCAGATAACCCAGTGGATTTCCAGAGCTGAATGGGGATTTGAACCCTGTCTCCCAGTGTCTTACTTAGTCTGACACTCAAACCACTATGCCACACTGGCTCTTTAACTGAGGCGTTTGTTGTTTTTAACTGCTATCAAGTCGACTTTGACTTATAGGATCCCATGAATGAGAGACCTCCAAGTCACCCTCTCCTCAACAGCCATGCTCAGATTTTGCAGACTCAAGGCAGCCGTGGCTTCCTTGATGGAGTTGATCCACATGGAAAGTGGTCTTCTTCTTTTCCAACTGTCTTGCACCTTACATTATTGCATTATTGTATTTTCTCGTGAGTCCTGTCTTCTCATGATGCGGCCAAGGACCAAGAGTCTCAGTTTAGTCATCTTGGCTTCTAGGCTTGATTTGCTCTAAGATCCATTTATTTGTCTTTTTAGCAGTCCCAAGGAATACCTCTATAAAATTATATATTTACCATATATTGTTATTATAAGTTTTTATTTTGGAGTCGGAGTCAGTACGTTTCTCACGACCCCAACTCCACAGCCCTGATTCTTTGTTCTTTGGCACAGCAAAGAACCCTGCAGAAGCCTAAACTACAAATGAATTAAACTACAAATGAATTAAAATCCTGCCTAATTCCCTAAACTACAAATGAATTAAAATCCTGCCTAATTCCCTAAACTACAAATGAATTAAAATCATGCCCCCCATCTACAATGACACATTTGGTAAATGATTTTTCCTCTTCACGCAGAGAGAGGGGAAACGTTAACAGCCAGAATCTCAACCGGTTACGTAAATTCAAAAGCAGGAGACATGAATATTCCAACTTAGGGTTGTTGTTGTTGTTTTTAATTTGTGAGCATATTCAATAAAAAGGTGTGCTGAAAATGAATTATAATGATGCTCAGTTCTGGGTTTTATTTTTGCATAAAATAAGCTGTCCCACTTCTGTCTAAATACTGCAGAAAGGATCGGTGTGGTCTCTGTCGCACACGCGCAGGCTGCAATTCTCTCTCTCTTAAATAAATAATTGAACAGACAAACGATAAACATATAACGAAGGCAACAGGTTGTGGGGAAAATGGACACGCAGTTTAGGGTCAGAGCAGGATTGCTGGTGTTGTTAATTACCATCACGTCAACTTTTGACTTACAGAAACCCTATGAATGAGAGACCTAGAGATATAAAATTTCTGGAAATTTTGAATCCATGGAAAGAAACGGAAATTTTTGGAAAAATTTAAAAATGCAGCATTAGAACTTTTTACAGATTGAAAGTCACGCTGTTACTTTAGGAACATAAAATATGACTATGTACATTTTGATTTGGCATAAAATTATCACAATTGATATATTAAAAATTTTATTGTCTTAAAGATTTTATTCATCCTGCTACAATAAAGCATTCTTCCTTTTTTCAATTTTTTGGAAAAAACAAAAAAACCTTAAGGAAAAAACTTTTTTTTTTTCCTGAATTTTTCTAGGGGTTTTCCAGACCTTCACATCTCTAGAGAGACCTCCAAGTCACCCTGTTATCAAGAAACCCTGCTCAGGTCTTGCAGACTCAGGGCAGCCAGAGCTTCCTTGACTGAGTCTACCTACCTGTAACATGTTCTTCCACTTTTCTGACTACCTTCTACCTTAGATTTTCCTTGGGTTCTTCCAGGCTGTGAGGCTGTGCCACAGATGCAGGTGAAATGTCAGAAAGAAACTTCCAGAATACAGCCTCACAGCCCAGAAAGAACCCAAAAAAAATCTATGGATGCCAGCCGTGAAAGCCTTCGATTTCATACCTACTACCCTACCTAGCATTATTGTCTTTTCTAGTGAGTTAAGTTGTCTGATGATATGGCCAAAGTACGACAGCCTCAGTAATCAGAAATACAACACCATGGACAATCCTGACTTTAGTAGGGGTATAGAGTGTTTTCTTTGGCAACTCAATATCAATAGGAGTATAGGGTCTAGATCAAGGGAAGTAATAGTGCCGCTCTATTCTGCCTTGGTCAGACCTCACTTAGAATACTGTGTCCAGTTCTGGGCACCACAATTCAAAAAGGATATTGACAAATTGGAGCGTGTCCAGAGAAGGGCGACTACAATGGTGAAAGGTCTGGAAACGATGCCTTATGAGGAGAGACTTAGGGAGCTGGGTATGTTTAGCCTGGAAAAAAGACAGTTAAGGGGCGATATGATAGCCCTGTTTAAGTATTTGAAGGGGTGTCCCGTTGAGGATGGAGCAGGCTTGTTTTCTGCTGCTCCAGAGACTGGAACACGGAGCAGTGGATGCAAGCTCCAGGAACAGAGGTTCCACCTCAACATTAGGAGGAACTTTTTGATAGTAAGAGCTGTTCGGCAGTGGAACGCACTCCCTCGGAGCATGGTGGGGTCTCCTTCCTTGGAGGTCTTTAAACAGAGGCTGGATGGCCATCTGTCAGGGATGCTGTGATCGTGATTCCCTGCGTGGCAGGGGGTTGGACTGGATGGCCCTCGTGGTCTCTTCCAGCTCTGCAATTCTATGATTCTATGATTCTATGATTTCCTAAACTGCAAAAGAGGTAAAAACAATTTGAAACTGTGTACAATATAACAGAATTCAATGATCCACAGACCCAAAAGAGTCCAGTTTTAACTAGGAACCAGACTGAGGCCAGTGTCAATCGAGTCCACAAGGAGAGGGCATTTTAGAACAAAGGTGCCACAGCATAAAAAGCTTTCTCTTATGATCTGCATTTGAGGTTCCACTGGTGGCTGCTCCTTCATTTACCTATCTCCTTAAGTAAGTACAGGGAGAGGTGCTCCTTCAAGAACCTACCAATACATTTGGGCGTAAAAACAAATAGGCCCTTCTCTCCATCCCACCAGCCTCAGAGGTACATCTGGTAGGAAGATGGGAGAAAAACCTTCTTGGCAGTTGCTCCCAGATTTTTGAAAACTCTTCCTAAAGAGGTTAGATTCACACCTCCCATAGTGTCCTTATGGCAATAGGGGAAGGCATTTTTATTTTCAGCAAGCCTTTGGGAATTCACTGCTCAGGTGGAAAGGGATTTTAAAAGTGTGCAGCATTGTTTGCATTTATTGTTTGTGTTAAATATGAATGCTTTTAAATTTCCTTTACTTTTATTTACAGTTTAATTGTATTTTAATATTTGTGTGTGATTCCCCCCCCCCCCCCGTACAGGGATACCTCAGTTAGCAAAGCCTCTGGCCAAAGAACTTGCAACTTTTTAAAAGTTTTTTTTATACCCACCCAGCCTTCCTTTTCCTCCTAGTCCTCCATCTAGCCGAGATTTTTTTAGCAGCATAAGCACTAAGAGGGTGAAGAAGAGCTGCAGAAACACAGAATTGCTGCCCAGGGTTGCAGCAGTGTACCCATAACAAACAATGCAATGAAGCTTGAGCTGGGAAAGAATAGCATTCTTCTCTACTGTAGCTTGTGCGTCTATCTATGAAAAGCAAGGTAAACAGCTGCTGCTTCTAGAATCACTTAACTGAATACATGCGAAAAGAGAAATGGAAAGAAATATGGAAAGAAGGTTAGCCAGCTTTGTCAGCTACCCCCAGTATGTTATTTCTGATGTTTTGCCTGCATCTGTGGCTGGCATCTTCAGAGGATGGTGGCGTGTGGGTGTGTGGGGTTTATATACCGTGAGTCCCTGTTGGAGAGGATTGTGTAAATTTGTGTATTTGAATGGCTAGTTTCAGGGTGGAGATATGCAAGTAGGATTAATGTCTGTTTGGCTAATGGTCCATTGTCCACTGGAAATCCCCCTGTCCCTGGGAGGAGTTCATTTGCAAGCGCTGAGTTTTGATTTTGGTGTTTTTCAGGACTGGCCACCAGATTTTGTTTACTTTGAGGGTTTCTTCTTTCCCGTTGAAGTTGTCCAGGTGTTTGTGGATTTCAATAGCTTCTCTGTGCATTCTGACATGATAGTTGCTGGGCTGGTCCAGAATTTCGGTGTTTTCAAATAACATTTTGTGTCCAGGTTGGTTTATCACATGTTCTGCTACTGCTGATTTTTCTGGCTGGCCCAGTCTGCAGTGTCTCCCATGTTCCTTGATTCGTGTTTGCACACTGCATTTAGTGGTCCCTATGTAAACTTGTCCACAGCTGCATAGTATGCGGCAAACTCCTGCAGCTGTGAGAGGTTCTCTTTTGTCCTTCGCTGAGCGTAGCATTTCTTGGATTTTTTTGGTTGGTCTGTAGATCATTTGGAGGTTGTGTTTCCTCATCAAAATCAAAACTCAACACTTGCAAATGAACTCCACCCAGGGACAGGGGGATTTCTAGCAGACAATGCACCATTAGCCAAACAGACACTAGTCCTCTTGCATATTCTCCCACCCTAGGAACCAGCCATTCAAATACACAAATTTACATATCCTCTCCAACAGGGACTCACAGTATATAAACCTCACACACCCCTACCCAACTATTCTCTGAAGATGTCAGACACAGATGCAGGTGAAACATCAGGAATAAACTCTTCCAGAAAATGGCCTCACGGACTGGAAAAAAAACACACAAAAAAACCCTGGATGTAGTTTAGACCACAGCTCAGAAACATTAAATTTATTTTCAACCGCAATTGCTACATTAGGAAGAACTTCCTCATAGTAAGAGCTGTGCGACAGTGGAATCTCCTTCTTTGGAGGTTTTTAAACAGAGGCTGGATGGCCATCTGTCGGGAATGCTTTGATTGTTTACTCTTGCATGGCGGGGATTGGACTGGATGGCCCTTGGGGTCCCTTCCAACTCTATGATTCTATGAAATACACTGCCTGGGGGTGTGATGGAGTCTCCTTCTTAGGAGATCTTTAAACAGAGGCTGGATGGCAATCTTTCAGGAATGATTTGATTGTGTCTTCCTGCATGGCAGGGGGTTGGACTAGGTGGCCCTTGGGGTCTCTTCGAACTCTGTGATTCTATGATTCAGTGTTCCAGCCGGCATGCTGCATAGAAGGTTGTGGGAGCTGAATGCCAAAAAAATAAAAAGGGAAATTTTCCAAGCTCTGGCTTGTATCACAGGCCAAGGGCTTGTAATATTCTGATGCGTGGGTGCCTTACGCAGCTTAACAGTAACAATTGTGTACATGGCTTTCTTCACCCTCACTTTATATTCACAACGTGTCATGAAGTAAGGAAGGCTGAGCGAGAGCCACCCAGTGAGTTTCAGGGCTAAGTGCAGATGTCCTTCTGTATCTATGGGTTCTACATCCACGGATTCAACCAACAATGGCTCAAAAATATTTGGGGGTGAGGGAGTTCCAAAAAAGCAAACCTTGCTGTGTGCCATTTTATATAAGGGATGCTATTGTACTATGCCATTGTATATAATGGGACTTGAGCATCCACAGACTTTGGTATCCATGGGGGCATGGGAGCATGGATCCAAACCCCAGCAGATACTGAGGGCCCACTGTGTGTAAGGACTTGAATCTGAATATCCCAAAACCCATTTTAAGTTTCTAATCTAGAAATCCGTACCTTTCCTTTATGGCAGAGACTCCTTTGAAAGTCTCGTGATGCCTACAGATCTCCTTTCACACAGTTCCACTTTAGCTGCCTTGGTGTCATCTTTATGGAATCCTGGGATTTGTAGTTTAGGGAAGGGTATTCAGAATTCTTACCCAGAGAGCTCTCACGCTTCACCAAATAACAAAGCCCAGTATTCCATGGGATGTAGCCATGGATGTTCAAGTGCAATCTAACGCCCTGTCTATGGGGTGGGGTGAGCTCCCCCCCAGTAGCCTGGTAGGGGGCTAATGTGACCCCCTAGCCTTCCACAGTTGACCACTACTAGTGTACATGTATCTGGAGCATTGCTCTTAAAACAAAACTAACAGCACAAGTAAAAGTTCCTAAAAGTATAAGTTTATTATAAAACTTGGTTCCCATAGATTTTCCTTGGGTTCTTTGCGGACTGTGAAAGTTTCTTTCTGATGTTTCGCCTGCATCTGTGGCTGGCATCCTCAGACAATGGTTGGGTAGGAGTGTGTATGGAGTCTATATGCTGTTGGGGAGTGTATGCAAATTTGTGTAATTGAATGGTTAGTTTCTGGGTATAGAAATACATACTCCTACTCAACCATTCTCTGAAGATGCCAGCCACAGATGCAGGTGAAATGTCAGAAAGAAACTTTTCCAGAACACGGCTTCACAGCCCGGAAAGAACCCAAGGCCAGCCATGAAAGCCTTCAACTTCACATTGATCCCCATTCTTTGACTTTGTCAGCAATAATTCTGAGGTTGCTTTTCTTCCAAAGTCCCACATAAATGTATGGAAGGATAAATTCTCTATCCCTGACTGGGTGTACTGTGGCTTGTACACTTACTCTGGTCACTTTTTAGAAAACTACTATCATTAGGAAGAACTTCCTGACAGTAAGAGCTGTTTGGAAGTGGAATACACTGCTTCGTAGTATGATGGGGATGGTGGTGTTCGTCCTGTGGTGCAGGCTGGGAAAGAACTTCCATTTTCTTCAGCCTCGAGAGACCAAAGTCCTGAACCGCCTGCATGCAGGATTGGGTCTGCGGCTTCCAGTGCATCTTTACACCTGCCGTTTCATCCCTTGCCTATTGCTACAAAGCTGCTTTTTTTTTTTTTTTGAACTAGATTTGTCCTTCGAGCCTGTGCAATGGATTTGTCTGGTGGAGCGCAGCGTGCACAGAACTGGCCTCACCCTTTAAACCAAAGGTTCATCTGCTGGCCTTGCAAGCATGGATGGTAGCAGTGAGGTCCTCCGGGGTGTAGGTTTGATTAGAGTTTCCTTCTCTTAGATGGTTGACCTTACAGGGTTGGACGGGCACCATCTGCCCAGGTTGGGATTAGAGTTTTCCTTCTCCTAGGACGGTTGCCATAAGGCTAGAGAGCCCATCCTGCATCATCTCCTCAGATGCCAAGATTGACAAAGAGATCGATCACAGATTAGCAAAGGCACATACCGCATTTGGAAGACTTTACAAAAGAGTCTGGAACAATAAACACCTGAGGCAAAGCACAAAAATCAGTGTGTATAGAGCCATTGTACTGTCTATTCACCTTTATGGGTCTGAAAAATGGGTCACCTATCGCCAACACTTACGACTCCTCAAACGCTTCCATCAACACTTACGACTCCTCAAACGCTTCCATCGCCAACACTTACGACTCCTCAAACGCTTCCTAAATATACACTGGACTGACTATGTGACAAATGTTGCTGTCCTTGAGCAAGCAGAGATCACCAGCATTGAGGCCATGATATTGAGAATGCAGCTGCGCTGGGCAGGGCACATTTCTAGGATGGAGGACCATCGCCTCCCAAAAATACTACTCTACGGTGAACTCACCACGGGTCAGCGTAAGAAGGGTGCTCCAAAAAAGCGATACAAAGACTCCCTGAAACAACATCTCAGGCTCGGCCAAATTGATCACCAACAATGGTCCACCCTGGCCTCACATCGGGAGGCATGGAGACGCACTATCCACAATGCTGCAGCCTTATTTGAGAACTCACGCCAAACAAGTCTTGAAGAGAAATGACAACACAGAAAGAATCACAACCCGGAAACATCACCAAGGAGACCTTCTGCTGTGCTTTCTGCAACCGGACTTGTTTATCTCGGATTGGCCTTTTCAGTCATCAGCATGCTTGCAGAAAGCACAGGATGAGTCCTTCCTGAATTTTCATTTGCGAAGAAAATCCAGAGAACCTGTCTTAATGGTTTTACAACTCATACAAAACAAAATTTCGTATAAACCCTAGCCAAGATGGCAGCCGCAAGTGAATGACTTGTGCTTTTAAATCTACTGCCGCCTATTTTTTTTTAAAAAAAAAACATGTTTACTATGGTGCACACAAGCGATATTTCATGTTTACAAAAGAAAAAGAAGAAAAGAGGGGAAAAGATCACTGTTTTATTGCCTTACCGATCTCTCACTTAACCAAAAATCCAACATGGCAGCAGCGGGCGCTTCCCCTGTTTGCAAGCGCCACCCCCATGCTCGTCTGGACAATCAGCTTACGCTACCTCTTCTATGGAAAAGTGCAGAGCTGCAAGTGCAACTGTCTTAACGAGCGGACGCTCACATCCCCTACAGAGCTTTTTAAAAACTCCGGGAAAAGCCGCGAAGGCTTCCCTGACAGAGTTTACGATGTTATTTGGCTGCCTCCCCTTCCGAATACAATGTATTAATGTAAATGTCTGTTTAGACAGATCACCTTCCAAGTGAATTTCATGAGGATTATTTTGACCGTTTGGAGAACCCCATAGTAACAGCTGTTTTAAAGAAATCCAGGTGGACACATCATTCTATGACCAGCTACTTTAAGCAGATTCTCAAAGAAAGATACCAGTGTTATTAAAATCAAAATAAATTAAATTAAAATCCAGGCAGCTTCTCCCAGGAATCCTTGCCACTGATCAATTTGTGTAGGATGACCAAAAAAACCCATGCTAACTTCCAAGCAGTTCAGAGTGGTATGTCCAACATGAGTGGGGCTGGGCAACTGCTCCAGTGTTAAGTTTGGGCTTTAAAGGATCTGTTTTAGGTGCTGAAGCTACATAGGATTCAGCACCTTGGAAAGTGTTGTTGTGTGGTTTCCAGTCGTTTCCAACTGATGGCAACCACTTGAAGGCACGCAACAACATGGCAGTCTACCACCTTGCTATTCTTCTTTTCTTCTTGGAAACACTGCGGGAGCTGGTAGCTCCAAGGTTGGTGGGGCAGTTGTTCTGCTCTGGGTTTTGGTCTGAACTTTAATGGAGCTGAGACCTAAATACTCTGAAGGTGCCAGATCCTGTCTGATCATGGAAGTTAAGCAAGGTTAGGCCTGGTTAGGACCTGGATGGGAGTCCATCAGGAAGTACCAGAAGCTGGAGGCTCTATTTCAAAGGAAGGGACTGGCAAAACCACCTCTGAGGAGTCCTAATACAAGAAAACCTTATGAAATTCATGGGGCTGCCATAGGTGAACAGGTGACTTGAAGTCACAGGCACACAAACTCTGACCTTAGTCCCTTTTCCCAAAATGCTGCAGTCTAGGATTTCTAGAGCATGGGAAAAGGTGCCTTTTTCAACTATCACTGCCAGAATCCACAAGCCTGCTATACCGGCTGGGGGATTCTGGGAGTGGAAGTCCAGAAAAGAAGAACCTTCCCCATTCCAGGAAGGACTGCCAAGGAATAGCAGGTGCTAGGAAGAAATGGCAAAAACATTTATGAGTGTTCCTTGCCTAAGAAAATCCTACGAAATTCATGGGGTAACCCTAAGTCGACAGGCAACTTGAAGGTACATACATACATACAACAGACTGCAATGTTAGCAATTTTCCTTTTCCCCCAAAATGCTTAAAATAATTGGTTGGTTTGCATTTTTGGCTTTACTCTGACACTGGCATTTGTGTGCACATACATTCTGAAATCAGAAGGGTGGTTGGGAATAAACAAGTAATAGTGCTACTCTATTCTGCTTTAGTCAAACCTCACCTGGAATATTGTGCCCACTTCTGGGCATCACAATTCAAGAAGGATATTGACCAAGCTGGAGCATGTCCAGAGGAGGGGGGCTAAATGGTGAAAGATCTGGAAGCCATTATGCCCTATAAGGAGCAGCTTAGAGAGCTGGGTATGTTTAGTCTGGAGAAGAGAAGGTGAAGAGGGGATAGCCATGTTTAAATATTTGAAGGGATGTCATACTGATGATGGAGCAAGATTGTTTTCTGCTGCTCCAGAGATTAAGACATGGAGCAATGGATTCAAACTACAGGAAAAGAGATTCCACCTAAACATTAGGAAGAACTTCCTGACAGTAAGAGCTGTTCGGCAGTGGAATGCCCTTCCTCGAGCATGGTAGAGTCTCCTTCTTTGGAGGTGTTTAAACAGAGGTTGATGACCTTGGGAAAGTTACACTCTCTCGGCCTCAGAGGAAGGCAATGGCAAATCCCCTCTGAAGAAATCTTTCCAAGAAAACCCTACAATCAGGCCACCCACTAAGTCAGAGTCAACTTGAAGGCACATAACAACAAAGTGTGCAGAGTTGAGGCTTAGCTTGTAGTTGGAAGCCTGGTAGTTATATAGGGCCTGTCTATACAAGGCAAAATGTGGATTGATGCGCACTAACACCAAATTGGCAGCAGCTTTCATTCCTCTCAATGATTTTTTGGCAAAATCGCAGGCATGCAAAGCTATCCATGTTCGTTGTTCAAATAGGCATACCTGCAAATCAAGATGGTGAGTGCGAGTGAATGATTTGCATTTTTATTGTCAACAGTTGCCACCACCAAACAGTATTAAGTATAAATCATATCAAAGTTGCAGAAGAAATAAATAGAAAAAAAGAGAGAAAAGGCTGTTTCGTCACGTGAGTGCACAATCGCTACAGCAAAAATCCAACATGGTGGTTTCAGGCACTTGCCTTTTTAGCAAGCTCTGCCCCTACTTTCAATGGAGCTAAGTTTTAAACGGAACATGTATAGGAAATGGAAAAGGGGGGAAATCACCAAAGAAGAATTCAAACAGATAGCGAACACGTGTAGGAGTAAAGTCAGAAAAGCTAAAGCGCAGAATGAGCTCAGGCTTGCTAGGGAGGTTAAGAACAATAAAAAGGGGTTTTTTGGGTATGTCCGCAGCAAAAGGAGGAAGAAGGAAATGATAGGGCCACTACGTGGAGAAGATGGCAAAATGCTAACAGGGGACAGAGAGAAGGCAGAATTACTCAACACCTTCTTTGCCTCACTGTTTTCAGAAAAGGAAAAGGAGGACCAACCTGAGGATAATGGAACAGAGGACACAATAGGGGAAATCCAGCTCAAAAAAAGTAAAGAGGTAGTACAGGAATACCTTCTTAATCTAAATGAATTTAAATCTCCAGGACCAGATGAACTACATCCAAGAGTATTAAAAGAGCTGGCAAATATAATCTCAGAGCCATTGGCAATAATATTTGAGAACTCCTGGAGAACAGGAGAAGTCCCAGCAGACTGGAGGAGGGCAAACGTTGTTCCCATCTTCAAAAAGGGGAAAAAAGAGGATCCCAACAACTATCGTCCAGTTAGTCTGACATCAATACCAGGGAAGATTCTAGAGCAGATCATTAAACAGAGAGTCTGTGAACATTTAGAAGGCAATTCCATAATCACAAAAAGTCAACATGGGTTTCAGAGAAACAAGTCATGCCAGACTAATCTGTTCTCTTTTTTTGATAAAGTTACCAGCTTGGTAGATGAAGGGAATGCTGTGGACATTGCATACCTTGATTTCAGTAAGGCCTTTGACAAGGTTCCACATGACATTCTTGCAAACAAGCTTGTAAAATGTGGGCTAGACAAGTTAACAGTTCAATGGATTTGTAATTGGTTGACCGGCCAAACTCAAAGGGTGCTCAGCAGTGGCTCCTCTTCGTCTTGGAAAGATGTGACCAGTGGGGTGCCACAGGGTTCTGTCCTGGGCCCAGTGCTATTCAACATCTTTATCAATGACTTAGATGAGGGAATTAGGGGCATACTTATCAAATTTGCAGATGACACCAAATTGGGAGGAGTAGCTAATACCCTAGACGACAGGATCAAAATTCAGAATGACCTGGATAGACTGGAGAGCTGGGCCAAAGCTAACAAAATGAAATTCAATACAGAGAAATGTAAAGTACTGCATTTAGGGTGGAAAAATGAAATGCATAAATATAGGATGGGAGAGACCTGACTGAATGAGACTACGTGCGAAAGGGATCTAGGAGTCCTAGTAGACCACAAGTTGAACATGAGCCAACAGTGTGATGCGGCAGCTAAAAAGGCCAATGCGATTTTGGGCTGTATCAATAGAAGTATAGGGTCTAGATCAAGGGAAATAATAGTGCCACTCTATTCTGCCTTGGTCAGACCTCACTTAGAATACTGTGTCCAGTTCTGGGCACCACAATTCAGAAAGGATATTGACAAATTGGAGCGTGTCCAGAGAAGGGCAACTAAAATGGTGAAAGGTCTGGAAACGATGCCTTATGAGGAGAGACTTAGGGAGCTGGGTATGTTTAGCCTGGAAAAAAGATGGTTAAGAGGCGATATGATAGCCCTGTTTAAGTATTTGAAGGGATGTCATGCTGAGGATGGAGCAGGCTTGTTTTCTGCTGCTCCAGAGACTGGAACACGGAGCAATGGGTGCAAGCTCCAGGAACAGAGATTCCACCTCAACATGAGGAGGAACTTTTTGACAGTAAGAGCAGTTCGGCAGTGGAACGCACTCCCTCGGAGCGTGGTGGGGTCTCCTTCCTTGGAGGTCTTTAAACAGAGGCTGGATTGCCATCTGTCGGGGATGCTTTGATCAAGATTTCCTGCATGGCAGGGGGGTTGGACTGGATGGCCCTCGTGGTCTCTTCCAATTCTGCGATTCTATGATTCTATGATTCTACACATGTCCAACCAATCAGCTTTCCACTTCCGCTCTTATCCTGCAAAGTTTCTGGCATTTTTGTCCCCTCTCCTTCCAAATGTGGTGGATTGATGCAGGGTTTAATTAAGACAAACAGCATTCTGCTCGAATTCTATGAGGAGTATTTTCGCCATATAGACAACCCCAAAGCATATGGCCTGACTTTCATTTTGAGGCCTGGGAGTTTGTAAGGGGCCCACATTGTGTGGAGGTTTGAGCTAGGACTCTGGGAGACCAGGGTTCAAATCCCCACTCAGCCATGGAAACCCCCACTGGGTGACTTGGGGCAAGTCACACTCTCTCAGCCTCAAAGGAAGGCAATGGTAAGCCCCCTCTGAACAAATCTTGTCAAGAAAAGCCCATGATATATTCATTCACCTTAGGATCAGCACAGGTCAGAAACAACTTGAAAGCAGACAGCAAGAGCATGGAAAAGGTTCTTTCTTTCTGAACTCTGCCCAGGATGGTTGGGAGATGCTGGGACCTGTAGTCCTCCAAAGAGAATACCCCCCCCAAGCTCTGTAGATAGTGTCATTCCTTTTGGAAGACGTTTCTTCACCAACAGTATTGCAACCTGTAACAGCAGAAGGCGTTTCTCTAGGACTTGAACTGACAAATTGTTCATTTGCGTGTGTTTTTGTAACACCTTCCCTTAAAGGGGAATATAATTTAAAAGATGATTACTTTACAGTTGCCAACAGGCCTTTTCAAAGGTTATGTTATACAGAGATCATTATCGGAGACCAATATTAACTTGCAAAGACTATTATGCAAATCCTTCTCCCCGTTCTTCTAAAAAAGACCATTTTCCTTCATAATGCAAAGCGTGGCAGAAAATAATTGCACAGAAGCTTTTGGCAAAATTACATTTGGAGGATGTAACAGTTTTTCTGCTTACTAGCACAATTCATTTGTGCCTTTCAACTGGATTCTCTCCCCCCCCCCCTTTTCAACTCTGGCTGTTAAAAAAAAAACATGAATCTTAAACACAGAGAAGAAACAGGGCATTGTACATCATGGGACTGGCAGTGAACAAACATGCATTCAATTTTGCAGGCCTCAAAGTGGCTCCCATATTGTTGAGTATTCCTTGGTAACTGTGCAGTCACTTAGTGGTATCACCCAAACCTCTTTTTAAGCTTGATACACAGGGTTACCTAACCAGATATACACCCATTAGTTGATGTGGATGTTCTGGACATTTTTTCAGTGCCCTACACAGAGCATTACTGCAATTTAGCATAGTTATTTGGCCTGTATTTATTACATAACATTTGTTAATGCCTCCACAGGGTGTTGTTGTTGTTGTTGTTGTTGTTGTGTGCCTTCAAGTTATTTCCGACATCTGGATATCCTAAGGTGAACCTATCACAGGGTTTTCTGGACAAGTTTTGTTCAGAGGAGATTTGCCATTACCTTCCTCTGAGGTTGAGAGAGTGTGACTTGCCCAAGGTCACCCAGTGGGTTTTCATGCCCAAGCGGGGTTTCGAACTGTGTTCTCCAGAGTTATAGCCCAATGCTGAAACCGCTACACCATGCTGTTGGTATTATTATTATTATTATTATTATTCCTTACTTTTTCTGGTTAGGGACTCAAGATAGCTTACAACAGATTTTTTAAAAACAGAGTTAAACAGTCACAAAATACAAAAGTTAAAAAGTGATTAAACTATCAAAAATAAAATTAAAACCAGTTATAATCATGAACCATAAAAAAACCCACACACAACAGCCAAACAAAGTAACAGTTAGAAAATCTAGCACACTATTCAAGGCCTATCCCAAAGCCCCTGAAAACCCCCCAAAAATTCTGCCTCCCCAAATGAACATTTCTGAGAAGGTTCTCTCATATCCTTACCAAATGTGCCTGTGATGACCTACCCTAAAGATCTTAAAACTCGGATAGGCTCGTGGACTGAGATGTGGTCTTTCAGATTTTTATTAGACAAGAATGACTACCTTGCCATTTTCACAATACTGTGTCTCCTTCCTTGGAAGTTTTTAAACAGAGGCTGGGTGGCCATCTGTCGGGAATGATTTGATTGTGTATTCCTGCATGGTAGAGGCTTGGACTGGATGGCCCTTGTGGTCTCTTCCAACTCTATGATTCTATGATACCTCGCTGGCATTCACTTAGAGAAATCTGCACACCTAAATCACACCAGTTATGTGAAACCAAAAAGTCACCACTGCACAATGGACACTGATTCTGCTGATTCTGTCCAAAGCAGAGTTGTGCAGACAGCATGTTCGTCTGCAACTTGTTGTTACCCAAAATGTCTTTGTAAGTTGTGCACTGCAGTTGTACATTCTGTTGTGCATCCTATACTTTGCACTGAGGTTGTGCATCCTACGCTTTGTACAGCTAGACCCCCGTATACATGGGCCTCTTATCCACAGATTCACTTAGCCATGTCTGGGGAGGAAATGCTCTCTTTAGGCATCTTCTAGGTCCTCCAGAGCAACTCTATGGTATGCTGGAGCCGGAAGTCATTCACTTAATAAGGGCTCACTATTATCCACCATTTCTGATATCCACAGTAAGTCCAGGAATGTATCCCATGAAGATATGGCAGTCTACCTGTTCTGTGGTTGTGCCTCCTATGTTCCTTTGCATTTTGGTTGTGCATCATATATTTCACATTGCACCTATGCATTCTGTAATGGCACGCAGTCACTGACATGTGTTGTGCAATATTGCTATGCTGCATGAAGGTTGTGTAGTGCTCATGTTGTGTTATCTCCGTGTGTGGATATTTATGCTATGTGAAGGGTATGACAGACTGAGGCCCTAGGCTAGCTGGCACTAAAATTTGATTAAGCCCCATTATCTCCTACCTTAGACTCCAGCACTTCTGGCCCAAGCATACCCTAGAGTTGTGCTGGAGGAGCTAGAAAATGCCTTAAAAGGAATCTCTCTAGGAATTTCTAGGTCCTCCAACATGACTCTATGGTATGCTTGGGCCAGAAGTCGTTCATTTCAATAGGGTTCGCTATTATCTGCAGTTTCACCTTTCCATGGTAAGTCCAGGATCATATCCCCTGCAGATATGGGAGTCATACTGTAACTGGGTTTACTCTGAGTTTTAAAGGAACTATCCAAGGTGCCAAACTTATTCTGGGGCATAGGGTTCAGCACCATGGATAGTTCCTCTACAGTTCAGGTTAACATCCAGAGTGAATTTGCTGCACCGATGTCACTGGACTCACGAGCCACCACTATTCCATCAGCTATGCAGGGATGCTTCAAGATGAAGGCAAAGAGATGGGGACTCCTTTTCCCTTCCCCAGTCTCCAGATGCTTTTATGCAGCTATAAAATGTTCAGTGGGAGGGCTGGCAACCCCAAACCTAACCATTCTTCCCCATTTTTGGGGAGCACTGGGGGACCCTTTACTAGGTCAGATTATTTGCCTCTTCAGCCCATCATAATCTAATCTCTGCAGAGTCGGAGGTTTGAAGGTATGGGAGGGTGGAAAAATCTGGGATGGGGAATATCCCAAGTTGTCTCCTTTTCTTCCTAGAAAAATAGTGGTGGGAACTGGATTGTGTAACATTTTCCTTAGAGTTTTGAATAAAATGTTTCAGAAAAGGTGTTCATATATTTCCTTCCCCAAAAATTATTTCTAAAAAGTATGCAATACGAAGATGAGTGTGGAGGGGTCAAGGGCCTTGGGGGGGGGCACATGCCCATCCCTGGTCTAGGCTGACTAAATACTGTAAATGATAACAGTTGTGTTTTTTTGGGTGGGGGGGTTAGGACTGGAGATACACTGAAACATTTTGCTGCATGTCTCACCTCTTCTACTACTGAAGAAAGTCAAAGGGAAACGCACAAAGGCTTACAGCTGAACCTTAAGAAAACAAAAATAATGGCCACAGATGACTTATAGAACTTTAAAATACAGTTGGCCCTCCGTATGCTCTGGGGATTGGTTCTGGGAGCCCACGTGGATGCTGAAAACCATGAATAATAGCGAACATCATTGGAAATAATGGGACTTCCAGTTTAAAATACCATAGAGTTGCCTTGGAGGACCTAGAAAATGGCTAGAGATGACACATTTTCTAGGAAGACTCTATGGTAAGGGTGCTGTTTTGTGTCCCGTGGATAACTGAATCAGTGGATAATGAATCAGCGGATACGGAGGTCCCACTGCAAACTATAAAGACACTGAAATAGATTAAGGTTTTCTATACCCTGGCTCAGTAATTGATCAGAAAGGAGATTGCAGTCAAGAAATCAGAAGACTAGGGCTGCTGCCACACTGCAGAAATAATGCAGTTTGACACTGCTTTAACTGCCATGGCTCAATGCTATGGAATTCTAGGATTTGTAATTTTGAGAGACGTTGAGCCTTCTCTGTCAGAGAGCTGTGGTGCTACAACAAACTACAAATCCCAGAACTCCATAGAATGGTGCCATGAGAGTTAAAGCAGTGTCAAACTGAATGATTTCTGCAGTGTGGCAGTAGCCTAGGACTTGGAAAAGTAACTATGAAGGTACTAGACAAGATCTTGAAGTGTCGAGATATATGTCAAGAATGCTTTTATTGTTTATTCCTGCATAGCAGGGGGTTGGACTGGATGGCCTTTGTGGTCTCTTCCAACTCTATGGTTCTACGACTATGATTCTATATCACTGAAAACTCAAGTTAGAGTTGTCCATGTCATTGTATTTCTGTACAGTTGTGAAAGCTGGAGAGTGAAGAAAGCTGGTAAGAAGAGAATCAATTCATCTGAAATGTGGTGGTGGAGAAGAGTTCTGTGGATACTGTGGACTGTCAAAAAGACAAATCAATGGGTCTGAAAGCAAATCAAACTGAACTCTCCCTAGAAGCCAAGATTACAAAACTGAGGCTGTTGTATTTTGGACATCACAAGACATGATCACTAGAAAAGGCAACAATGCTGGGCAAAGTCAAAAGCAGGAGGAAAAGAGGAAGACTACAGCTAAATCCATACTACTCAAGTAATCAATGCTATTGCTATTGCTAATCCAGTTTGAAACTGGATTATCTGCCATGGCTTCTTCCCATGGGGTCCTGGGATCTGTAGAATCACAGAATCATAGACTTTGAAGAGACCACAGGGGCCATCCAGTCCAACCCCATTCTGCCATACAGGAATACACAATCAAATCATTCCCCACAGATGGCCATCCAACCTCTGTTTAAAAACCTCCAAAGAAGGAGATGCCACCACACTCCCAGGCAGTGTATTCCACTTCTGAACAGCTCTTACTGTCAGGAAGTTCTTCCTAATGTTTAGGTGGAATCTCTTTTCCTGGAGTTTGAACCCATTGCTCTGTGCCCTAGTTTCTGGAGCAGCAGAAAACAAGCTTGCTCCATCCTCAGTATGACATCCCTTCAAATATGTAAACATGGCTATTATGTCACCTCTTCACCTTCTCTTCTCCAGACTAAACATACCCAGCTCCCTAAGTTGCTCCTCAGAGGGCATAATGGCTTCCAGAACTCCCACCATTTTTGACGTACTCCTCTGGACACATTCCAGCTTCTCAATATCCTTCCTGAACTGTGGTGCCTATAACTGGACACAGTATTCCAGGTGAGGTTTGACTAAAGCAGAATAAAGTGGCACCATTACTTCCCTTGATCTAGACACTAGACTCCTATTAACGCAGCCTAGAATCACATTGGCTTTTTTAGCTGCCTCATCACACTGCTGGCTCATGTTCAGCTTGTGGTGCACTAAGACTCCCAGATCCATTTTTCATGTATTGCCATCAAGCCAGGTTTCACCCATCCTGTATCTGTGCATTTCATTCTTTATCCTTCACTGCCAAAAAGTACTGGTGTCCCACCAAACTACAGATCCCACAATCCCACCAGAAGGAGCCATGGTAATTAAAGTGGTGTCAAACTGCATTATTTCTACAGTGTAGAGGTTACATCCTACATTACAGTGAACAGGCTCAATCAAGGAAGCCATGGCTGCCCCTGAGTCTGCAAGACCTGAGCAGGTTTGTTGATGACAGGGTGATTTGGAGGTCTCTCATTCACCAGACTGCCCTAAGTCAAAGTCAACTTGATGGCAATAAACAACAACAAGAATATCTACATCTTTACATCTACTGCCAGTTCCATGTTTTGCAGTTCCACCAAAGCTGAATGAAGTCTAACTTCCCCGTCCTTTCAAAGTTTCCTTCCCCACAAAATGCCATCATAGCACAACTGGCTCAGCAGGGGTCAGTGTAAAATAAGAATTGCCACAGTTCCAAGGGGGGGGGGAGCTGAGATGAATGCTTGAATAAGCTTCAAAAGTTGGGTGCAGCAGACAGCATTAACATTTTAATTGTCATGCATCTTTTTAATCTTCTTTCAAATACTAATGACTTTACAGTCTTCAAAAAAAAAAAAGAAAGAAAGAAAAAAAGCAGAGAAAACTGCTGAGAACAAAAGAATGCCCAACATTTAACAGACAGAATTTCACTCAATAATGAGAATTGAAATAAAGACAGTAATCTATGGTGCATTAAGAACAGAAACTGTGTTTCTGCAAGCACCATGAAATTCAAATGTAAGGTTGCAACCTTAACTCTCCTCCTTTGCAGAGGCATATTAGACGAGGACAAAGAACTATTTCCAAAGACAAAAGTATTGGAAGACAAAATAGTTAACACAGATGATAGAGTGTAATGAAGTGAGTGTTGCACTTGCTCTGAATAAGTTTCAGGCTTTTCTCCCCCTTGACCCCAATGAGAATTCAAAAGTAGAATTACAGAGTTAGAAGAGACCACAAGGGCAATCTAGTCCAACCCCCTGCCCTGCAGGAATACCCAAATAAAAGCATTCCCAACAGATGGCCATCCAGCCGCTGTTGAAAAGCCTCCAAAGAAGGAGATTCCACCACTTTCCCAGGCAGTGTATTCCACTTCCAAACAGCTCTTACAGTCAGGAAGTTCTTCCTAATGTTCAGGTGGGATCTCTTTTCCTGTAGTTTGAACCCATTGCTCCGTGTCCTAGTCTCTGGAGCAGCAGAAAACAAGCCTGCTCCATCCTCAGTATGATGTCCTTTCAAATATTTAAACATTGCTACCATGTCCCCCCTCAACCTTCTCTTCTCCAGACTAAACATGCCCAGCTGCCTAAGCTGTTCCTCATAGGGCATAATGGCTTCCAGACCTCCCACCATCCTGGTCACCCTCCTCTGGACACGTTCCAGCTTCTCAATATCCTTCCTGAATTGTAGTGCCCAGAACTGGACACAGTCTTCCAGGTGAGGTCTGACCAAAGCAGAATACAGTGGCATGAGTACCCCCCTAGATCTAGACACTATCCTTCTACTGATGCAGCCTAGAATTGCACTGGCTTTTTTAGCTGCTGCATCACACTGCTGACTCGTGTTCAGCTTGTGGTCCACTAAGACTCCTAGATCCCTTTTGTAGGCACTGCCATCAAGTCAGGTGCCACCCATCCTATATTTGTGCATACCAATTTTTTTCCTGCTTAAGTGTAGTACTCTACATTTCTCCCTGTTGAAATTTATTTCTAATTTATTTATTTATTTAGAGTATTTATACCCTGCTCTTCAGCCACAAAGGCTCTCAGAGTGGCTTAAAAATTGTTAATTTAACAGTTCTGAGCCCTCAGGCTTATAATCTAATTAAGACATGACACATAAGGAAAAGGGAATGGCTATGGGGGGTAGAGACTGAATCCAGCAAATTCTTGTTCTTCTGTTCCTCCAAGGGCAGGGCAGTGGCAGATGGGTTGGAGGGAGAGCCTTTCAGCTGCTGCTGGACCCAGGCCTAATGGAGTTCTGCCTGCCTCTTCATCTAATCTAAACTGTTCTGTTAAGGTTATTTTAAATTCTGATCCTGGAATTAGCTACCCCTCCTAATTTGGTGTCATCTGCAAACTTGATAAGCATACCCTCTATTCCATCATCCAAGTCATTGAAAAACATGTTGGATAGCACTGGGCCCAGGACAGAACTCTGTGGCACCCCACTGGTCACTTCTCTCCACCTAACAGTCTCATTGTGTAGCCCACCGGTTACTAACTTTTTTGCAAGAATATCATGGGAATATTGCTGAAATCAAGATACACTACATCCACAACATTCCCTTCATCTATCAAGTTTGTAACTCTATCAAAAAAAGAGGTAAGATTAGTCTGGCATGACTTCTTTTTGAGACACTCATGTTGACTTTTAGTGACCACAACATTCCTTTCTAAGTGCTTGCAGTCTGTATGTTTAATGATCTTTCCTAGTATTGATGTCAGGCTGACTGGGCAGTAATTATTGGGTCTTTTTAAAGATGGGAACAACATTTGCCCTCTTCTAGTCTACTGGGACCTCTTCTGTCCACCAGATTATTGACAGTGGTTCTGAGATTACTTCTGCCAGTTCTTTTAATACCCTTGGATGAAGTGCATCTGGCCTTGGAGACTTGAATTTATTTATACTGGCCAGGTATTCCTGAACTACCTCTCTACTTGTTCTATGCTGCAATTCCCCTACTGCATCATCTGCTCCATTTTCTCCAATCTGAGCACTGTTCTCCTTTTGGGAGAAGACCGAGGCAAAGAAGGTCACAGAATCATAGCATCATAGAATTGTAGAGTTGGAAGAGACCCCAACGGCCATCCAGTCCAACCCCCTGCCACGCAGGAAATCTTGATCAAAGCATCCCCGACAGATGGCCATCCAGCCTCTGTTTAAAGACCTCCAAGGAAGGAAACCCCACCACGCTCTGAGGGAGTGTGTTCCACTGCCAAACAGCTCTTACTATCAGAAAGTTCCTCCTAATGTTGAGGTGGAATCTCTGTTCCTGGAGTTTGAACCCATCGCTCCGTGTTCTAGTCTCTGGAGCAGCAGAAAACAAGCTTGCTCCATCCTCAATGTGACACCCCTTCAAATACTTAAACAGGACTATCGTATCGCCCCTTAACGTCTTTTTTCCAGGCTAAACATACTCAGCTCCCTAAGTCTTTCCTCATAAGGCATCATTTCCAGACCTTTCACCATTTTAGTCACCCTTCTCTGGACACGCTCCAATTTGTCCATATCCTTTTTGAATTGTGGTGCCCAGAACTGGACACAGTATTCTAGATGAGGCCTGACCAAGGCAGAATAGAGTGGAACCATTACTTCCCTTGATCTAGACACTATACTTCTATTGATGCAGCCCAAAATCGCATTGGCCTTTTTAGCTGCCGCATCACCCTGTTGACTCATGTTCAACTTGTGGTCTACTAGGACTCCTAGATCCCTTTCGCACGTAGTCTCATTCAGCCAAGTCTCCCCCATCCTGTATCTATACATTTTGTTTTTCCGCCCTAAGTGCAGTACCTTACATTTCTCCATATTGAATTTCATTTTGTTTGCTTTGGCCCAGCTCTCCAGTCTATCCAGGTCATTTTGAATTTTGATCCTGTCCTTAAGGTATTAAGTAGTTCTGCCTTTTCTCTGTCCCCTGTTAGCATTTCACCTTCTTCTCCACGAAGCAGCCCTACCACTTCCTTGTTCTTCCTTTTGCTACAAACATAACCCAAGAAAGCCCTTTTTATTGTTTTCAGGACTCCGGGAGACCAGAGTTCGAATCCCTGCTCAGCCATGGAAACCCACAGGGTGACCTTGGGCAAGTCACACACTCTCAGCCTCAGAAGAAGGCAATGGCAACCCCCTTTGGGACAAATACTGCCAAGAAAACCCCATGATCAGTTTGCCTTAGGATCACCATAAATCAGAAATGACTTGAAGGCACACAACAACAACAACATGTGACCCCTCGGAGGGTCCAAGGGTTCAGAAAACTATTCCTCAAACCTGCCATAATTGCCCACCCAGATTAAGAACTCAAAATGGGCTTCGGAGATTAACTTTCCATGTTGGCAACAGATTACTGTGGAGTTGTGTGGGGGTTTTTTTATTCTTTAAAGGACTGACTCTCATTACAAATTACTATATATGGCCATCTGAATGGACAGAGGCCCAGATCTGTCCTCCACTAGAAACAGTACTTGATTAAGAAGCAAGCATACCATTTTGGATCTTGTGGTAAAATATACCCCATCCCCCATTTCAGGCTCTTTATCCGGTTTCTGGGCTATAATTAGAAAAACTCTGAAAAGAGAGAGGACAACATTCATTCTACTTGTTGTTTTGTGTTTTCCTCCAATTTTGTGTTCCACTTTTCCTTCACAGAAAATATAGTCAGCCCCCCATAGTGGGATTTGGTTCCTAGATTTACCATGGAGTCTAGAAACCGCAGATAATATAAAACCTTATTAAAATAAAGGACTATGGTAAAAACAGACCACAAAGTTGCATTGGAGGGCCTAGAAGATGCCTAGAGAGGATGCCTCTTTACACATTTTCCAGCGCAGCTCTATGGTATGTGTCCCCTATTTTGTGTCCCGTAGATAACTGAAAGTATAGATATTAGTTCTGTGGATACAGAGGTCTGACAGTAATAAAAACTAAGACCAGCCTATCACTTGCTCAAAGCTTGGGAAAGTTACCTTTTCCAATCACAACTGCTAGGAATCCTCCAGTGACCATTCTGGTTGGGGATATAGGGGTTTTGTAGTGTAGAAAAGTAACTTTTCCAATTTGCTCCTTGGGTTGGAAGGCATGCCACCTTCAAAGCCAAGCCCAACACCCCGAAAAGCCAAGGAGGTCAAGAGGGTGATCTCTTTTCTAGAGCAGTGGCCCACAACCTTTTTGGCACCAGGGACTGGTTTCATTGAAGACCAGTGGGTGGGTGGGGGACACATGTCTGTTTCCCAAGAGGGAATCTCACGTGCAGCCTGGTCCCTAACAGACCACGGATAGGTACCGGTCTGGGGATCGGTGGCTGGGGACCCCTGCTCTAGAGGGTCTTTGGTATTGTAATGGCTGCTTTCATCTTCCAGATGTGACTGGCAGAAAAGAAGACAGAAAGTGCATAAAAAGACTGGTTTGGATAGTCAGGGAAACACCCAAAGCAGATTTTCCAAAGCATCAAAGGAGATTAATATTATTTATACAGCAGCCTTGGTAAGACACAGATCAATGAATTTTACATGAGTTTGCTAGCAACTGCGAGAGCCAGAAACTGCTACACACACACATACGCAGATCAGCAAAAGGAGAGCAAGGCTGGTGTTTTCTTTTATGCCTTATCATGCCCTCCAACATTTCACAGATGAAAACTAGGACACGTGTATCCAGATGGCAAAGTTATGAATAAGGAAGAATACAGAAGCTAGGAGAAGATGCAGCAGTTTGCTTTTGCCTAAAGCAACTGGGAAGGGCATGATTCTGTTCCCCTCCTCTCCTCTCCCCCCTGCTGAGTTAAAGGAGCACAAATGACTTTTGCACTTTGCACTCAGTTTGTAGTAACTGCAGGAAGCTGTGGAGGAAGTGAAAACTTGGTTAAAAGCAGCGGAAAAAGTGGGATGGCAGAGGACTAATCAGGCCTCTCCTTGCCAGATCAGGACAGTTGGAGGGTGTGAAATACAAAGTTAGAGGTGAGTTGGTGGCGCAGTGGTTAAATGCCAGTACTGCAAGTCACCACATTGCAAGTTCGGTTCCAGCTGGCTCCAAGGTTCACTCAGCTTTCCATCCTTTCGTAGGTCAGTAAAATGAGTACCCGGCTTGTGGGGGCAATTAGCTAACACGCATTGGAAACTGCTTAATGCAGTGTAGATGTGTAAATTTGTTATTGCTTAAAACAATTTGTAAGCCGCTCTGATAGCCTTGTGGCTGAAAAGCGGGGTATAAATAAATAAATAAATGAATAAATAAAATTCAACCAATTGTTCTTTATAACAAAATAAAAAAGAGTGTTTGCTGAGCTCACTTGTAATCTATAGAGCTCTCCCTCACCGACTAAGCACAGCCATGCTATAACTTCCATTCTGAGGTCATAGTTTCTCCGCATCCTTGCTCTCTGGTTCCTCACTAGTTCCAAAAGAGATTGTAGGTGAATTTCAAATGAGTTTGTGGTGTTGTTCCAGACCACCGTTTCTACCAGGAGGGAGAACAGAGCAAACTGAAAATTCATCCCAGACCAGATGTGAGATCAGAAGTGAGGAACATCTGGCCCTGGGGACAAAGTGAAGAACATCTGGCCCAAGGGGGTCAGGGCCCTTTCTTCATGATGCTGTCATTATGTTGGTTTCACCACTTCTGATTTTCTTTTCCCCATTCCAAAGTGTGAGATGCCCCTCCTTGAAATGCCTCAGAGTTGTGACAATGTCAAGCTAAAATACATTGGTATTTTTGGCCCCAAGTCCTGGAATGAAACCCCTGAGAACTTCTCCAAAATGTTATTTGGCCCTCACCCTTGTGTTGGCGGAAAAGAGAGGGGGAGTGATACAAAGGAAGAAAGAATTAATGACTACTTGGTACAGGCCAACCCCTTTGTGGAAAAATGTACGGGTGTGTATATGTGTGTATTTTTCCTGCTTCCAATTTATAGCCTCATTGTTTATTACAATGGTTCTTAACCTGGGGTCCGTGGACCCACAGGGGGCTGCAATGTCCTCACAGGGGGTTTGCAAAGGCTTGAAGGCTGCTTAGCCCACCTCCTCCCTGCAGTGGAACAGCCACATGACAGGAGCCAAGGCAAAGGCTGACTGGCTGGCTTGGCCTGTGTATTGCCATTCAATCTGCTCCAGCCACAAACTTGCAAGAAGAAGCAGGAGAAAAGTCTTCCCTCCCCCTCCAGTGCCTCTAAGAGAAGGTTTTTAATGAATGGTTTAATTGTCTCTCTCTACCTGGCTTTTCTTCACAAACGAAGATTCAGGAAGGACTCATCCTGCGCTTTCTGCAAGCACACTGATGACTGAAAAGGCCAATCCGAGATAAACAAGTCCGGTTGCAGAAAGCACAGCAGAAGGTCTCTTTGAGTGATGTTTTCAGGTTGAGATTCTTTCTGCATTGTCATTTCTCTTCAAGACTTGTTCGACGTGAGTTCTCAAATAAGGCTGCAGCATTGTGGATAGTGTGTCTCCATGCCTCCCAATGTGAGGCCAGGGTGGACCACTGTTGGTGATCAATTTGGCCGAGCCTGAGATGTTGTTTCAGGGAGTCTTTGTATCGCTTTTTTGGAGCGCCCCTCTTATGCTGACCCGTGGCGAGTTCACCGTAGAGTACTATTTTGGGGAGGTGATGGTCCTCCATCCTAGAAATGTGCCCTGCCCAGCACAGCTCAATATCATGGCCTCAATGCTGGTGATCCCTGCTTGCTCAAGGACAGCAACATTCGTCACATACTCAGATCACTGTATATTTAGGATTGTGCAGAAACAGCGCTGATGGAAGCATTCAAGGAGCCGTAAGTGGTGGCGATAGATGACCCATGTTTCAGGCCCATAAAGGAGAATAGACAGTACAATGGCTCTATACACACTGATTTTTGTGCTTCGCCTCAGGTGTTTATTGCTCCAGACTCTTTTGTGAAGTCTTCCAAATGCACTATATGCCTTTGCTAATCTGTGATCGATCTCTTTGTCAATCTTGGCATCTGAAGAGATGATGCTTCCCAGGTATAATTGTATTGTTGTTGTTGTTGTTGTTGTTATTATTGGGGTTTTAAATATTGAGTTAAATCTTGGGGATCAGTGGCAACAAAAGATATTTAAACGGGGTCCCTGGTAAAGCAAAGGTTAAGTGCCACTGCTGTAGACTCTATTTCAGAGGAAGGAACTGCCAAAACCCCCTCTGAGTATTCCTTGCTTAAGAAAACCCATGAAATTCATGTGGTCTCCATAAATCAACAGGCGACTTGAAGGCACAGACACACACGCAGGTGCGTCACCCCCCTAGTCTTCTACTTGCCCTAACCCTAACCCACCCCACCCACATTTAAAGTTGACCAGACCCCCTGAATGAGGCAGACCCTTGTGCATGAAGAAGGAAAAGGTAGGCTGACCCAGAAAAGACGCCACTCAGCATCCTCATCCTTACACAATTGTTTCCTCCAAACAGCAAACATTATGGTCTGACAGCTGTATC
Organism: Gambelia wislizenii; assembly: GCA_030847615.1. Taxonomy (NCBI): domain Eukaryota; kingdom Metazoa; phylum Chordata; class Lepidosauria; order Squamata; family Crotaphytidae; genus Gambelia; species Gambelia wislizenii. The sequence goes on along the minus strand of JAUMIR010000014.1, from coordinate 16,630,185 downwards.
AGTTTGGAAGGAAAAGTGAACTACACAAAAATAAGGCAGAGGATTCTACATAGGTATGCAGATGTGTACAAGTCAGCACATTGTTTTTTTTTAAAGGTATATATATATATATATATATATATCCTACAGCTGCTTGATAAGAACCTCTGAGCTTAGAAGGATGTTGATGAGAACTGAATCTAAAGAGAGGAGAGATACAAGAGCAAATTGCTTCAAACCTAGCTACCTCCGCTCTGTCATTTTCATGGCCAGTGAGGTAGAAAGAATACATCCTTAATCCCCCTCGCATCTCTCTCTCTCTCTCTCACACACACACACACACACACAGCAAGAAGTTTGGACAACACTACAAAGTTCTTGATTGGGGTTAGTTAGAGCCCTGGCTAAGACTATTTTTAAGGTGTTGGAATATATGTACAGCAGTATTTTATTGTGGATTCCACTAATAACACACTTTTTTGTAATAACTATTGCAATAATTACAATAAAATACAAAAAGGTCCAGAAAATCTGGGAAGCAATAGTCTTTCCGTGGTGTAATAATATTATTTAGAGTTGAATGGGTGATTGATTTCATGTCTAGGGCCCCATATAGGCTTATCCAATAAAGAGATGCCCTACTCTAAGATTAATTCTTTCCTTTAAAAACAAGCAAGGTGCTGGCACAAAATGTCACACACCATATAATAATTCTGATAAATCCTGAACTCACTTGCCCCTTCAAAGATCGACATTTTTTCCAACTTCCCTTTGAAAATATTTGTTTAAAACTCACACATACACAGACCGCTGGCTAATGAATCACACAGTTCCTAGCAAATGAGCAACTGTGAGTGACATGGTGAATTATGCCCAAAGGAAGCTGAGAAACATATTTTGAAAATGATCTCACTGAAAAGGAGGGGGGAACTGGCATGGCACTTGAGTTTGCAACCAAAAAAAAAAAAAAGACACAGACCTTGCCAAAAGCCTTGTCACTTGCAAACAAAGATGGGAAGGTGCGGGGCGGGGGACACTGGGAGATTTGTACGCCGTTGAACGTGTCTAATAAATAGCTCCTTGATTTTTGGTCATGTTTTAATTCTGATTTTTTTAAAAAAATTACATCTTGAGACACTTTCACTTGAGTTGAGCTAGCAAAGTCCCCAGTAGAAGAAAAGATAAGCCAGCCTGTCAAGGCAAGAGACCCAGTTTTCGTCTGTAAACTCGCACAAAACGAAAATGCCAAGCCAGCAATTCACACAGGAGCCTTTTGGCTGGCATGCAGGCGGGGGGTGGGGTGGGGGGGGAGAAAGAATTAACAGGCACAATTCTCCCTGCAGCCATCTGCAATTACAGAGAGTTTAAACAAGGCAAATATATAAACCAAAACAGGGTAGGTGGACTGCGAGATGGAAGGGATAGCATATTTCTTATATTGCTAGATTGGAAACAATCACTCCTCTTCTTCCTCAAATTAGACCGGACCTATCTATCTATCTATCTGTCTATCTATCTATCTATCCATCTATCTATCTCTGGGATTGTCTAAAAAGTGAAAATAATCCTAATGGGTTGCAAATAGAAGGCAATCTGTACAAATGGACATTCGCATAAATACATGTCATTCGGCAGCCAAATCCACTGCAAACTCCGTGTGGTGAAGAATTTTATTTATTTAGTTAGTTAGTTGATAAATGGCTGGATTTACAAATGAATGGATGAGTGAGTTGTGAGATTCAGTGTGGAGTGAAAGTATACTGATTTAGCTGATAAATGACTGGATTTACAAATGAATGGATGAGTGAGTTGTGAGATCAGGTGTGGTTGCATTGGTGGACCAGGGAGTGTAATCTGAATTGCTGGACAAGCATGGGGGTGGCGCTATGTTTTAACTGGTTTCAAATTTTATGATAGTTTGGTTGCTTTTTAACTTCCATATGCTGTTAATTTTTTTTATTATGTTTTGACCATTGTAAGCCACAGCGCTAGTGCAGAGGATACGTTCCAAGATCCCCCGTGGATACCTGAAACTGTGGATAATATTGTTTTTAATGAGATGAACACCAGAAGTTGACCATAGAATCACACTGGAGGACCTAGAAATGCCTAGAGAGAACATTTTTTTTTCCAGACATGGATAAGTGAAACCACAAATCTGTGGATACGGGGATGACCTGTTCTTGGAACTAAGCACTGGTTCCTGTTAAAACAACAACCACTCTGTATGTTATGAAAATAAAGTTGAACCGTTATTTTGTAAACTCTGATTTGGCCTGTTTGCTCTCACTCTGAAAAAGGAAGTGGCCACACCTACCATACTGAATACAAACTAACACACTAGTCCATATTGGGGTCACCTGGGCACCCAGAAACCCAACCTAGTACAGCCAAGCGCCCATATCTGCAGAACCAATATCTGCGGTTAAAGTTATCCATGGGACACAAAACCATGAATCATACCATAGTATCATCCCTTAAAATGCCTAGAGAGGCATCCTCTCTAGACTTCTAGGTCCTTCAAGGCAACTCTATGGTATGTTTTTACTGGAAGTCCATTATTTTAACAGGGTTCACTGTTAACCATGGTTTCCAGTATCCACGGTATTGGAACCGAACCCCCATGGATACCATGGTCCAACTGTATATATAAAAGAATTGGGGAAACAAGGGGTGAGTGGCAGGATTCCTGGGAGTTGGCCTGTTAAGAGCCAGCTTGGGTTACAAATGTTTCCTGGAGTGGGACCCCAGGCATCTCGAAAAAAGAATCCATTAAACACACACACATACATATATACATACACAGTGGGCCTTCGGTATTCGTTGAGATTTGGCTCCAGGACCCTCCAAGGATATCAAAATCCATGGATGCTCAAGTCCCATTATATACAATGGTAGTAAAATGATGTTCCTTATATAAAAACAATTAAAATCACCACATTCAAACAACAAATAAAAGCATTAAAAAGTTTTTTTTTTTTAATGAAGTACACACCCTACTAAGAAACCGTCCTGAGAGCGATTACATATTAAAAATCTGCCTAAATGCTCCAAAAAAGCGGTACAAGGACTCCCTGAAACAACATCTCAGGCTCGGCCAAATGGATCACCAACAATGGTCTGCCCTGGCCTCACATCCACAATGCTGCAGCCTTATTTAAGAACTCACGCCGAACAAGCCTTGAAGAGAAACGACAACGCAGAAAGAATCACAACCCGGAAAGATCACCCAAGAAGACCTTCTGCTGTGCTTTCTGCAACCGGACTTGTGTATCTCGGATTGGCCTTTTCAGTCATCAGCGCGCTTGCAGAAAGCGTGGGATGAGTCCTTCCTGAATCTTTGTGAAGAAAAGCCAGAGAGAGAGAGAAACAAAAGGGTCTTTGCCTGCCGATGAAAGTAGGTAACGTGATCAAATTCTTTAAATACAGTATAACCCTCGTATCTGTAGAGGTACGTTCCCAGGTATACCAGAAACCACAGATAATAGCAAACCCTGTTCCAGTGAATGACTTCGGGCTCAAGCATTCCATAGAACACCTAGAAGATGTCTAGAAAATGCCACATTTGTTGATCTCATCAAACCAAGAGCGCGGTAGGACTAAGAGGAAGCCCTCCCCTGCAGATCTTAAAACTCGAGCTAGCTTGAATAGAGAGAGATAGGGGGTTGTCTAAAGGGCGAAAATACTCGTCACAGAATTCGAGGAGAATGCAATTTGTCTAAACGCCATCCCATATCAATCCATAGTGTTTGGAAGAAGAGAGGACAAATCTACCCAAAACTATGCAGGAAAAACCTCCGTGTGGCTTTTCATGAAGTTTTTAAAAAGCTCCAAAGGAAATGCGTGTTCCCGCTCGTTGGGACAACAGATTCACATTCATTCGCAATCCCCATAAGAGCAGAAGTAGAAATCTGATTGGTCAGATGTGCACAGGGGGCGGAGCTTGCTAACAATGTTGGGTGGCCATGCTGGATTGTTGCAGTGCGCTCAGGCGACGAAACAACCTTTTTCCCTTTCTTTTTTCTTTATTTAGGCAGAATATCGCACTTTCGTACCTTAGATATGCTTTTAAAATAATACTGTGCGGTGGCACCAACTGGCGACAATAAAAACACAAGTAATTCACTCGCACCCACCACCTTGATTCACAGGCATGCCCGTTTGCACAACAAATGTGTATGGTTTTGCATGCCTGCAATTTTGCCAAAAAAACCCCCACATTAAGACAAATCGAAGCTGCTTCAAATTGGTGGTAGGCACATCAATCCACATTTCCACCCCTCATATAGACAAGCCCCTGGTCTTTCAGGCCCGTGAAATGGGATGGCTCCCCGGTGGATGAGCAACAGCACAAACCTCATTTTCTTTTCTCTCCCCCCATCCCATTTTACCTGGCTTTTGGGGACTTTGCATGGGAAATAACAGGAAGGAACAAACGCATCACAGTGCAGTCACCGTTCTTCCACCTTCACAAAACTGGGAACACTTTTTCTGTTCCTTACCAATTAAGCCACTGTATAGACAAGACAAGATCAGAGCTTGGAAAAGGACGGTGGTTGAGTGGATTAGTGGATGGCTCACCTATTCATGAAGGATATTGAGAAACTGGAACATGTCCAGAGGAGGGTGACCAGCATGGTGGGAGGTCTGGAAGCCATGATGCCCTATGAGGAGCGGCTTAGGGAGCTGGGTATGTTTAGTCTGGAGAATAGAAGGTTGACAGGTGACATGATAGCCTTCTTTGAATATTTGAAGGGATGTCATACTGAGGATGGAGCAAGCTTGTTTTCTGCTGCTCCAGAGACTAGGACATGGAGCAGTGGACTCAAACTGCAAGAAAAACGATTCCACCTAAGCATTAGGAAGAACTTCCTGACAGTAAGAGCTGTTTGGCAGTGGAATACCTTACCTGGGAGTGTGGTGGAGTCTCCTTCTTTGGAGGTTTTTAAAGAGAGGCTGGATGGCCATCTGTCAGGAATGATTTGATTATGTATTCCTGCATGGCAGAAGGGGGTTGGACTGGATGGCTCTTGTGGTCTCTTCCAACTCTATGATTCTATATGAGCCTACTCAAGCTTTAAGATCTTTGGGGGAAGGTGGTCTCTCAGTCCCACCATCATCACATATCCTCAGGTTTGCTGAGGTCATGAGAGAGCCTTCTCAACCGCTGCTCCCAGGCTATAGCACTCCCTTCCACTGGAAGCTTGGTTGGCTCCTTCTCTGTACTCTTTCCACCATCAGGCAAAGACCATTTTATTCAAGGAGGCCTTTGGCTTATAATTTAAATGGCAAAAATATTTTTTAATGGGGTGTGGTATTTTTATCTGGTTCCATCTTTTTCACTATGTTTTAATTGTGTATTACACTGTTTTAACCTTGTAGGTTTTTTTTAACTGAACTATCATTTAATTGTTTTATAATTTTTGTATGAATAGTTTTTTAAACTGGCCCTTTTTTAAAATACTTATAAGCCACTGTGGATCCTGTATAAGGATAAAGGCAGGATATAAAATAAAACAAAACATATATACATACATGCTGCTAGGAAACTTTTCACCGCTATCATCCAACCACTCTGCTCTTTAGAATCATAGAGTTGGAAGAGACCCCAAGGGCCATCTAGTCCAACCCCTTGTCATGCTGGAATACACAATCAAATCATTCCAGACAGATGGCCATCCAGCCTCTGTTTAAAAACCTCCAAAGAAGGAGACTCCACCACACTATGAGGTAGTGCATTCCACTTCCGAACAGCTCTTACTGTCAGGAAGTTCTTACTAATGTTCATGTGGAATCTCTTTTCCTGTAGTTTGAACCCATTGCTCCGTGTTCTAGTCTCTGGAGCAGCAGAAAACAAGCTTGCTCCGTCCTCAATATGACATCCCTTCAAATATTTAAACATGGCTATCATGTCTCCGCTCAACCTTCTCTTCTCCAGACGAAACATACCCAGCTCCCTAAGCCACTCTCATAGGGCATAATGGCTTCCAGAGCTCCCACCATTTTGGTTGCCCTCCTCTAGACACGTTCCAGCTTCTCAATATTCTTCTTGAATTGTGGTGCCCAGAACTGGACACAGTCTTCCAGGTGAGGTCTGACCAAAGCAGAATAGAGGGACACTATGACTTCCCTTGAGATAAACACTATACAGTTTTCCCTTCCTATTCACTGGGTTTGGTTCCAGGACCCCCCATGGATACCAAAATCCGTGAATACTCAAGTCCCATTATATGCAATGGCATAGCAAAATGATGTCCCTTATATAAGATGGCAAAATCAAGGTTTGCTTTTTGGGTTATTATTTTTTAAAAAAATATTTTCAAACTATGAATACTTAAATCTGTGGATACCAAATCTGTGAATACGGAGGGACAACTGTATTCCTATACTTTATAAGCACTAACATTTGGCAAACAGGTTTCTTTAAAACCAAGATCTGAAGCATGCTTTTACTTTAAAAAAACACACAAAAACAAAAGCTTTTCAATTGAACCCCACTGCGGCAGGTGTATTTGTCTGCTTCAGCAAAAACCACTAAGAGTTTTGTGACACCTTAAGAGACTAATAAATTTATTATGGCAGAAGCTTTCATGGATTACAGCCGACTTCATCAGAGTCTTGCTAACTTAGGGCAACCCTTTGTTTATTCATGTGATGAACTAGACACAGGTATATTTCCACCATGGCACAGCTGTATGTCATCATCTTTTTATTTCAAAATATTCACACAGCTTGCCATGTCCAGCCTACCCACGTAGTTTATAATAACAGAACTATAATACAAATATAGTACGACCCCTGTATCCATGGGGAATGGGTTCCCAGACTTACTCTGGATGTTGGAAGCCGCAGATAATAGCGTACCCAGAGATTTAAACATTTCGGGAAATTTTGAAGCCATGGGGGGGGAACATTTTCCCTAGTTTTTTTTCAGAAAAAAATGGATTTTTTTGGAAACACTGAAAAAATGGAGCATTAGCACTTTTTACATATTGAAAGTCACTGCTACTTTAGCAACATAAAATATGACTATGTACAATTTGATTTGGCATAAAATTATCACAATTGGCATATTAAAAATACTGTGTATTCAAATTATTGTATTCAAGCAATTATATATGTCCACCTTGTCTTAAAGATCAAAGCCGGTTTAAGGCACCAGTGGCATCAGCATTCGTAAGAGTCCCATTATTACTAATGCAAAAACATTATTAGTAATAATCTGAATATCCTGTACTGTGAATAGCTTAGGCTGAGTTAGGTTACATTGACCTGAGATAAACAAATGGGGCCCCCAAAATAAAGCATTGCAGGGGGCCCCAAAAATCCCTTAAACCAGTCCTGTTAAAGATTTTATTCATCATGCTAAAAATAAAACATTCCATAATAGATTTTCTTCCTTTTTTTCAATTTTTCAGAAAAAAACCCAAAAAAGGCTTCAGGAAAAAACAACAACAGGAAAATGTGTTGTTTTTTTTTTAATTTTTCCAGGTTTTTTTCTAGGCCTTCACATCTCTAGTGGACCCTATTCCAATGAACAATTTGCAGCCCAAGCATACCATAGTCACACCAGAGGACCTACGTAGCAATTCCTAGAGAGAACACCTCTCTAAGCATCTTCTAGGTCTTTCAGTGCAACTCTATGGTCAGCATCCTTCAGACTTAGAAGATGCCTAGAGACCATATTTTTTCAGACGCAGGTAAGTGAATCTGCAGTTACTGGTCCTGCAGATACGGTGGTCATACTGTCTACTATTAAAACAAAACCTAATGGCCAGAATTCTCTATGGCAGTTACAAATGCATAAGCTAGATTTCTGCACTCGTGACTGTTTCGTATTCACGATCCTAAATAGTTTAGGGGCTACATAGGGACTGTGAACCAGGCAGTAGCTACTGTGATAGGCAGGGGTATGTTTCCCTTTCATTTAGGAAGCAGCGGACTGATGGTCCCACCCACCACCCACCCCATCACACAAGCAATCTACAATGGGTAGGGGGATTGTGTTGGGGTTTAAATACTCTAAAGGCACCAGATCCTGTCTGGTCTTGGAAGCTAAGCAGGGTCATCCCAGGTTAATACTTGGATAGGAGACTGCCAACAAATACCTAGTGCTGTAGGCTATATTTCAGTGGAAGGGACTGGCAAAACCACCTCTGAGGATCCGTGTCCAGAGGAAGGCAGCCAAAATGGTGGGAGGTCTGGAAGCCATGTCCTATGAGGAGTGGCTTAGCGAGCTGGGTATGTTTAGTCTGGAGAAGAGAAGGTTAAGAGGGGACATGAGAGCCATGTTTAAATATTTGAAGGGATGTCATACTGAGGATGGAGCAAGCTTGTTTTCTCCTGCTCCAGAGACTTGGACATGGAGCAATGGCTTCAAACTAGAGGAAAAGAGATTCCACCTAAACATTAGGAAGAACTTCCTGACAGTAAGAGCTGTTGGGAAGTGGAACACAATGCCTTGGATTATGGTGGAATCTCCTTCTTGGGAGGTTTTTAAAGAGAGGCCGGATGGCCATCTGTCGGGGATGCTTTGATTGGGTATTCCTGCAGGGCAGGGTGTTGGACTATATGACCCTTGTGGTTTCTTCCAACTCTATGATTCTATGATTCCTTGCCTCAGAAAACCCTATGAGAAATGCATGGGGTCGCCATAAATCAATGGACAACTTGAAGGCACACACACATACCTACTTTTCCCTGTCACAACGGAGATCCCTCACGGAAACACAGGAGAAGGTCTTCTCCATGGTGGCCTCCAGGCTCTGGAACTCCCTTCCCAGAGAAGTCAGACTGGCAGCCTCCGTATTTTCTTTTTCACAGACATGTAAATACTTTAATATTTTGACAAGCATTTGATGAGTGACTGTACAAGGCCAGTCTCACCTAAACAACATCCTGGATCTTGCTAACTGTTGTGCTGGTGTCTCTCTGTGTGTAACGTGCTTGTTTAATGATGTATGTTTTAAGCTAGTGTTACTGTTTCGATAGTTGCAATTTAACTTTGGAATCCTATGAATTTTAATGATCTGTTTTTAATGTATTGTAAGCTATTTTGAGTCCCAAACTGGGAAAATGGTGGGATAGAAAACACACACACACATATATGCATACACAGTGGGCCTTCGCTAAGATTTGGTTCCAGGTCCCTCCATGGATTCCAAAATCCATGGATGCTCAAGCCCCATTATATACTCTGGCTTTTCTTTGCAAACGAAGATTCAGGAAGGACTCATCCCGCGCTTTCTGCAAGCGCGCTGATGACTAAAAAGGCCAATCCGAGATAGACAAGGCCGGTTGCAAAAAGCACAGCAGAAGGTCTCCTTGGGTGATGTTTTTGGGTTGTGATTCTTTCTGCGTTGTCGTTTCTCTTCAAGACTTGTTCGTCGTGAGTTCTCAAATAAGGCTGCAGCATTGTGGATAGTGCGTCTCCATGCCTCCCGATGTGAGGCCAGGGAGGACCACTGTTGGTGATCAATTTGGCCGAGCCTGAGATGTTGTTTCAGGGAGTCTTTGTATCGCTTTTTTGGAGCGCCCCTCTTACGCTGACCCGTGGAGAGTTCACCATAGAGTACTATTTTTGGGAGGCGATGGTCCTCCATCCTAAAACGTGTCCTGCCCAGTGCAGCTGTGTTCTCAATATCATGGCCTCAACGCTGGTGATCCCTGCTTGCTCAAGGACAGCAACATTCGTCACATAGTCAGTCCAGTGTATATTTAGGATTATGCGTAGACAGCGCTGATGAAAGCGCTCCAGGAGTCGTAGGTGGTGGTGATAGGTGACCCATGTTTCAGACCCGTAAAGGAGAATAGACAGTACGATGGCTCTATACACACTGATTTTTGTGCTTTGCCTCAGGTGTTTATTGCTCCAGACTCTTTTGTGAAGTCTTCCAAATGCACTATGTGCCTTTGCTAATCTGTGATTGGTCTCTTTGTCAATCTTGGCATCTGAGGAGATGATGCTTCCCAGGTAGGTGAACTGCCGAACGGACTTGAGCACAGATTTGCCGACAGCAATGTGGGGATGGTGGTGTTCGTCCTGTGGTGCAGGCTGGTAAAGACCTTCTGTTTTCTTCAGGTTGACTTCCAGCCCAAACAGCTCTGCAGTCGTTGCGAAGCAGGATGTTAGGTGCTGCAGAGCTGCTTCTGTGTGGGCAACAAGGGCAGCAGCAGCAGCGAAGAGCAGCTCACGGACTAGATAGTTTAGAGTCTTAGCATGACTTTCCTTATATAAAATGGAGAACAGCAATTTTTTTTTTATTCCTCCACCCCCCAAAAAATATTTTCAAGCTGTGTTTGGCTGAATCCATGGGTGCAGAACCCATGGATGCAGAGGGCCAACAGTAATGACAATGATGATGGGAGGGAGTGGAAGCAGCAGTCAGCTGCTTAATGAGTGACAGGGGATCAGACCCCCATTGAATGCAGAAGCTGGCTCCTGGTACATATGGATTGGGGGTTCATGCCAGGATTCACTCTGTAGCACTGTAACTATGGTGCTTACCCACGCTTATCTCCCATGCAGGATTCCATGAGACACAAAATAGGGACACATCCCATAGAGTCGCACTGGAAAGTGCCTAGAGAGGTGTCCTCTCTAGGATCTTCTAGGTCCTCCAATGCAACTCCATGGTATATGCTTTTATTGGAAGCCCTTCATGTTAATAGGGTTTGCTGTTATCCATGGTTTCCAGTATCTGCGCTAAGGTTGGGAACTGAACCGCCGTGGATATGGGGATATGACTGTACAGTTAGCAAAGGCCAAGGAGAATTTTTTAAAAGTTTAAAATATATAACTAAACAGCAACAGAGTTTAGTGGGTGTTTTATTGCTAGGATGCAGTGTACAGTATTCCAGAGACCCCTGGGCCCTTTAAGATGTCACAATTTTTTCCTGTTACTGAAATACAAAATTCACAACCTAGGACTACTTCTTTTAAGGCATGTGCATTCAATTGTGTGAAAAGACTTTTAGAACTTGGGAAAAGCATCCTAGTGTCTAAATACTGTGAAGGCACCGATGAGATCTCATCTGATTCTGGAAGCTAAGCAGCATCAGGCCTGGTTGGTACTTGGATGACAGACCACCAAGGAATCCCAGGTGCTGCGAAGTGATATTTCAGAAGAAGGCAGTGACAAACCTCCTCAGACTATTCCTTGCTTAAAGAAAACCCTATGAAATTCATGGGGGCATCATAGATTAGCAGGTGACTTGAAGGCACAGACACACAAAAGCAAGAACCAGTTTGGTATGGTGGTTTGGGTGTTGGACTAGGACTCTGAGAGACTAGGGTTAGATGTGACCAGTGGGGTGCCACACGGTTCTGTCCTGGGCCCAGTGCTATTCAACATCTTTATCAATGACTTGGATGAGGGAATTAGGGACATAATTATCAAATTTGCAGATGACACCAAATTAGAAGGAGTAGCTAATACCCTAGAGGACAGGATCAAGATTCAGAATGACCTCGATAGACTGGAGAGCTGGGCCAAAGCTAACAAAATGAAATTCAATATGGAGAAATGTAAAGTACTGCACTTAGGGCAGAAAAATGAAATGCATAGATATAGGATGGTAGAGACCTGGCTGAACGAGACTACGTGCGAAAGGGATCTAGGAGTCCTAGTAGACCACAAATTGAACATGAGCCAACAGTGTAATGCGGCAGCTAAAAAGGCCAATGCGATTTTGGGCTGTATCAATAGAAGTATAGTGTCTAGATCAAGGGAAGTAATAGTGCTGCTCTATTCTGCCTTGGGCAGACCTCACCTAGAATACTGTGTCCAGTTCTGGGCACCACAATTCAAAAAGGATATTGACAAACTGGAGCATGTCCAGAGAAGGGCAACTAAAATGGTGAAAGGTCTGGAAACCATGCCTTATGAGGAGAGACTTAGGGAGCTGGGTATGTTTAGCCTGGAAAAAAGACGGTTAAGAGGCGATATGATGGCCCTGTTTAAGTATTTGAAGGGGTGTCACGCTGAGGATGGAGCAGGCTTGTTTTCTGCTGCTCCAGAGACTGGAACACGGAGCAATGGATGCAAGCTCCAGGAACAGAGATTCCACCTCAACATGAGGAGGAACTTTTTGACAGTCAGAGCTGTTCGGCAGTGGAACGCACTCCCTCGGAGTGTGGTGGGGTCTCCTTCCTTGGAGGTCTTTAAACAGAGGCTGGATTGCCATCTGTCGGGGATGCTTTGATCGTGATTTCCTACGTGGCAGGGGGTTGGACTGGATGGCCCTCGTGGTCTCTTCCAACTCTACAGTTCTATGATTCTATGAAATCTCAACTCAGCCACTGAAACCCAGGAGGTGACTTTGGGTAAGTACCATTCTCTTGATGTGAGAAGAAGGAAATGGCAAACCCCCTCTGAACAAATCTTGCCAAAAATCCCCTGTGATAGGTTTGCCTTTGGGACACCATGAGTCGGAAGCAACTTGAAGGTACAGAATCACCACAACCACAACAACACAAACTAATCTTATAAATACAATATATGAACATTGTTGGAATGACAAAAGCCCCCAGTCCAGAAAGACTGCATGACAGGAAAACATTTTGCTCCACTATAAATCACTGGCACAGCTTTGACAGGAAGAGACGAGCCATAAATTCCGTTCTGTTTACCAAATTCAACTTCAACTGCTCTTTAATATTTCAGTTAGCAATGGTAAAAAGCGTGTGTACCAGCTCATCAATTACTCAGTCACAAGACAAAAACCCTGGCCAGAAGCCAGTGCATCCATCTGCCTAGCCCTGCAAAATGCTTGCCCCCCCAACCTTGCTCCAAAACGGAGGAAACGCACAAGTAAGTATTCCAATTAACGAAGCAGCATGTAATGGATACGTCATTTTTTAAGTGCTTCTGTACTTTGCTGCCGCCGCACAGAGAGGCTCACGTACCAAACTTCAGTGCGTACTCCCTCCTGGCTGCTTTAGTCTCTGACAGAAGCCAAGCCATTTGAAGAAGTCCTTGGGGGCAACAAATGCATTTTTTAACCACACTATGTTCAGGAACACGGCAACATTGGGGAAAGCACTTATCTGGTTTTTTTAAAGAAAAAAAAATGATCAAGAATGTACCACCATTCCCAAACACACACACACACACACACAGAGGCACAGAAGTAAGAGACCATATTATAAATATGGAATAAACAAACAGGAACATGTAATACTATTTAGTTCTAGCTGCCTGAACCAGCCTGTTGAAATCTATGTTTATGTTTTCATCTTTGTTAGTAAAAATATTTTTTAAAAAAACTCTTTCCACCATCAGCTAGAACCACTTTAACATCTCAAGAAAGATGTGGCTCTATGACTCCTCCGTTGTCACATCTGTCTCCCTCCTAAAATGACTTTCAGCTTCCATGTCAGATGAAGAAGCTGGTGAGCTTCAAAAGCTTGCATAATGTACTCCGTGATTTTTGGTTGGCCTAAGAAAAAGGTATCACTGCAATGTGGCTTTGTTTTACTTGGGATTCTGCTATATTTTGGAACATCACTGTTACTTTCCTTCAGAATGAGACTTGGGAACACATGGCTCTTGAGACATTGCTGGAGTTCAATTCCCATCAGCCCCACCAAGCATTGTATATGGTGAGACATGATGGGAGTTGTAGGCCAGAGACATCTAAATGGCCCCCATGTTCCCCAACCCTGCTTTAGGGCTCTTCCAGACTGATTGAAAGGTCCTGGGATTTGTTCCAGTTTTATACTGGGAGCTGACAGAAAATATTCTGGAATAAACCAAATGTGCATGGATTTAGATTTCCAAACTAAAATTGGGGAGAACAGCAACAAATTTCCAGTATTTACCACTTCATCTCCAGTTTGCCATCCAATAGCACAGAACACTGGGAGGTGCAGTCCAACAACAGGTGAACAGACACACAATTCCCACCCTTCAATCACCCATTTCATACATCTTGGAAACTGAGAACACACACAAGCCTCACCATAAATTCCTGAAAGCTCATGATTTTTTATTATAATAATTAGTATTATTATACATCATCATCATCATCATTTTACTGCAGTCCAAAGACCCAAAATTGTAAAGTACCAAACAGTAAAAACGATTAACAATAAAATCCGCATATGACAGAGACATATGAAATCCTAAATTGCACTCTGCCACTTCTTTGTACATAGAAAGGGTTTTAATCTTGGCTGTTTAAGAGAGGAATTTGGCTACAGCTAAGGTAACTTGTGGGCATTTATCTTCCATCAAATATTATTATACTGTACTATCCGTTGGGTTTGGTTCCAGACCCTCCATGGAAACCAAAATCCGTGGATGCTCAAGTCCCATTAGATACACAATGGCATAGTAAAATGGTATCCCTTATATAAAATGGTGAACAGCAAGGCTTGCTTTTTGGATTTGATTTCCCAAATATTGTCAAGCCATGGTTGGTTGAATCCACGGGTGCAAAACCCATGGATATGGAGGGCCAACTTAGTATTTTCCCAGTTTGGCTCTGAAGGCGGCTTACAACAGTCAGAGCAAACACAGTCAAATATTAACAGCATACAAAAGTTAAAAAGCAACCAAGCCATCATAAAATTGGAAACCTGTTAACACAAATTACAACAACAACCAATAAAAGTCCAGCACATTATACAGGGCCTGTTCCGCAGAAAAATTAATTTTCAAAGGCCTGCCGGAATCAAAGGGTTTTACCTCCTTAAGAAGGGTATCAGTCTATTCTCTCTGGGAAGGGAACCCCAAAGCCTGGGAGCACCCACCAAGAAGGCCCTCTTTCATATTCTCACCAAATATCCCTGTGAGGTTGGCAGGACAAAGGGCAGGGCCTCCCCAGAAGATTTCAAAACACAGGCAGATTTATACAAGAGAGTACGGTTCTTCAAATAACCTGCACCTGAACTGCACAGGGCTTTATACGTCATCACCAGCACTTTGGATTCTGGCCCAGAAATGGATGGGCTGCCAGTGGTGCTGTTTTTTATTATTATTATTATTATTTATTTAGTTATTTATACCCCGCTCTTCAGCCACAAGGCTATCAGAGCGGCTTACAAATTGTTTTAAGCAATAGCTATTTACACATCTAACTGCATTAAACAGCTTCCAATGTGTGTTAGCTAATTTTGCAACAAGGGAGTTGTGTGCTCTGTGTAGCTAGGCCTAGTTAACCAACTGGCTGCAGCAATTTGGACCAGGTGGAGTTTCCAAAGACCCTTCAAAGCCAGCCCCACATAGAGGGTGTTACAGTAATCCAACCAGGATGGAACTAAGGCATGGGTTGCCCTGGCCAGATCTGACCTCTCAAGGAAGGAGGGCAGCTAACGCTCAAGAGAAAACACACTATCCTGTACCCCTGCATAGTTCTTATAATGACTGCAATTAAAATTGGAGGCCTTTGCCCCTTCGCTAAAAGCATTTTAGTGTCTTCTCCCCACTTTTCATCAACATAAATGCTGAGATAACAATAAAAGGGACAGAAAGCAAACATCGAAACATCACTGATGCATTTCAACCAACAAGTGTGCATAGGTGTTCCATGGATTTTTTTCCGGGCTGTGAGGCCGTGTTCTGGAAGTTTATTTCTGATGTTTGCCTGCATCTGTGGCTGGCATCTTCAGAGAATGGTTGGGTAGGAAATCTAAACTAAAATCAAAACTCAACACATGCAAATTAACTCCACCCAGGGACAGGGGGATTTCCAGCAGACAATGGACCATTAGCCAAACAGACACTAATCCTCCTTGCATATCTCCACCCAGAAACTAGCCTTCTAAATATACAAATTTACACATCCTCTCCAATGGAGACTCACAGTATATAAACCCCACACACACTCCTACCCAGCCAGCCACAGATGTTGGTGAAACCTCAGAAGTAAACTTTTCCAGAACCCGGCCTCACAGCCCGGAAAAAAACCATGGAAAACCTATGGATGCCGGCTGTGAATGCCTTCGACTTCACATCAAACAAGTGTGCATCTCTCAACCCAAAGAGGGACACATTTTGCTCTAAGTAGGTTTTCTGCTCTTTCTTTGGAAACCAAGATCCTCTCTGGGGGAAAATATTCAGGGGTAGCCGTGTCGACCATGCAACAACATACAACAAAACTCCAAACCCACAAGGAGCAATACCTTTTTTGGTCCCTTTTTTGTGGATTTTGGGTTTTGTTGTAAGATCCTCTCTGGATACCTCACTTGGGGTTTTTTAAACAGAGATCCTCTCTTAGAAGTTTGTAAACAGAGGCTGGATGACCATCTGTCAGGAATGATTTGATTGTGTACTCCTGCATGGCAGAATGGGGTTGGACTGGATGGCCCTTGAGGTCTCTTCCATCTCTATGATTCTACCTTCAACTGGAAACTGACACTGAATTAATTTCCTTCCTGAGTCACTCCCTTCCTTGCCCCCCCTCTATTGGTGATAACGGCCTGTCCTATATCTCAGTGATGCATTACATGGTATTCCAAGCAGAACTTATCAGAAGGAAGCCTCAAAGGCATTTTTAGCCAGGGAGGGCAGAGGCATAGCTGAAGTCTTTCTCCCCTTGTGTGAGACTCCAAGTTCAACAAAATACCTATTATGTTCAGCTGGAATGATTGGAAAGCACAAAGGGCCCTTTCAGGAAAGAGGAGGAGAAAATCTTCCTGGGGCGAAGGGGTAAAACTAAAAAAAAAATACAGCCTGGGAAAAAACAGACAACACACACACACACCTCCAAAGAAAAGGAAGGAACAGCCTTATTCATTGTACTTCCTCTTCTTCCTCCTTTCCTCCCTCCCCTCCACCTCTTTCCAGAGCCTGGGAAAGTTACTTTTTCAGATGATAATGATCAGATTGCCTCTCTCTCACCCTCCCCTCCTCCCGTCCCCTATTTTGGGAGAAGCTGGAAATTGTTCTCCAAAACAAAACAAACTTTCCCAAACTTTGTTTCTTTTGGGCAAAGAGAGGGAAGCTTCCTCAGGATTTTAATGCCTGAAAGAAAGAAGCAGTTGTCCCTCCATATTCACAGATTTGGTATCCATGGATTTAAGTATTCGTGGCTTGAAAATATTCTTAAAAAAATAATAAACCAAAAAGCAAACCTTGATTTTGCCATCTTATATCAGGGACACCATTTTGCTATGCCATTGCATACAATGGGACTTGAGTATTCACGGATTTTGGTATCCACGGGGGTCCTGGAACCAAACCCCAGCAAATATGAAGGGACAACTGTACTCCCTAACTTTAAAAATATTAATTTTTGTGCTGCCTGGGCTTGAGATGTGAAGGCCCGGAAAAAAACCAGGAAAATTCAAGAAAAAAAAAAACTTTTTTCTCATTTTCCCCCCTAAGGCCTTTTTTGGTTTTTTTTCCAAAAAATTGAAAAAAGGAAGAAAATCGATAATAGAATTATTTATTTTAGCATGATGAATACAATCTTTAAGACAAGGTGTTTATATATCGTTGTTTGCATACAATAATTGTTTGAATACACTGTCTCTTTAATATACCAATTGTGATCATTTTATGCCAAACAAACTGTACATAGTCATATTTTATGTTCCTAAAGTAACAGAGTGACTTTCAATGTGTAAAAAGTGCTAATGTTGCATTTTTTCAGTGTTCCCCCAAATTTCCATTTTTCCTGAATTTTACATCTCTAATTTGGGGTGAACTTTAAGTTGGGTTGATGGTGAGGGGCTCCGTGTCCTGATTGGGCATGTAAGACCCCCAATTCCTCCCTTAACTGGAGGAAAGGGAGACACATGGTTTATAGAGTGGACAAAAGCCTAGGTCAAATTTGAAGCCTGTGCCTGTGAAATTAACGTCAAGCCAATCCCAAATAAAAATATGCCCCAAGAAGTAGCAGTCAGGACAGAGAAGGAAAAGGGGATGGATGCCAGTGGCCATGCTGGCTGGGGGATTTGGGGAGTTGCAGTCCAAAACAGGGGCTTTCCAAAGCTCCGAATGGGTGGAATGATGTTGTGGAAAGGATGAAATGAAGGCCAAGGAGGGAAAAACACCCTCAAGGCCTGGGCAGGTGGGAGGGATGTCTACACCTTCCCTGCAAGGTAGCCTCTTTCCTCTGGGGAGGGGTGGAGAAGGCAGGGCCGTTTCCACAAGGACACTTCACCACCAACACACACACACACACACACACACACACTGGTTTAACAAAACAAAAACAAATCAGACAGCTTGGGAAAGTTCACTTTTTGGACCGCACTGCCTGGGAGTGTGATGGAGTCTCCTTTGGAGGTTTTTTATACAGAGGCCCATTGGTCAGAAATGCTTTGATTGGGTATTCCTGCAGGGCAGAATGGGGTTGGACTAGATGGCCTTTGGGGGTCTCTTCCAATTCTATGACTACAACTCCCAAATTCGCCCAAGCACCACAGCCAGGGTGCTGTTTCTACAAGGGCCAGGACTGGCCCAAACCCCCCTCCCCCGTTCTCTAGGGGCTACCCCCCCCCAAGCCCCTCTGGATTTTCTTCAATAAAAGTGAGGAGGAGGAAGATTAATAATAATAATAATAATAATAATAATAATAATAATACAGGCCTTGGAAAAGTTCTTTGGTTGGACTACTCCTCCCAGAATACCCCAGCCAGCTTGCTGCCACCCCAAAAACTCCCCACACACTTTCTGTGAGGGTGGGGGGAGGCTTGCCAGCTTGGGGATTCTGGGAGGGGCAGTCCAGACAAAAAACTGGGGGATTCTGGGAGGAGCAGTCCAGCCAAAAAAAACTGGGGGATTCTGGGAGGAGCAGTCCACTGGGGGATTCTGAGAGGGACTGTCCAGTCCCAAAAATGGGGGATTCTGGGAGGGGCAGTCCAGCCAAAAAAACTGGGGGATTCTGGGAAGGGCAGTCCAGACAAAAACTGGGGGATTCTGGGAGGGGTAGTCCAGCTAAAAAAAGGGGGGGGATTCTGGGAGGGACAGTCCAGCCAAAAAAAATGGGGATTCTGGGAGGGACAGTCCAGTCCCAAAAATGGGGGATTCTGGGAGGGGCAGTCCAGCCAAAAAAATGGGGGATTCTGGGAGGGGCAGTCCAGCCAAAAAACCTCCCTCTTGGTGCGGGAACACGTTAGCAGCCACTTTTGCACAGTGTGTGTGTGTGTTGTGTGCAAACAGGGACACAACTTTGGAGCCTCCCCACCCTCGTAGGTCTCTCCCAGGACAGAAAGGAAAGCAACCGCCTTTGCTAGAAAGGTTGGGGGGCAGCAGCAGAAGAGTGCAAGGCACAGAAAGAAAGAGGGGACCCCCTTCCACCACCACCACCCTCTCTCTGTTTAGGGTACCCCCCCCCCTCAATCCCATAGGAGAAAGTCCTCCTTCCCAGCCAGGGGAGAGAAATATTAAACTGGGGGTGCTGTGGTTTGGAGAGCAGCAAATTGGGGGTGCATTTAATTTTGGGCATGGGGCTGGGTGGGTGGGGGAGCTCAACTCATCTCCCCCCTCCAGGAAAGAAGGTTGTGGGGTGGCCTTAATTTGCAAACAAGCCCCCAGGAGGGAAAAAAAAGAGCTTGGTTACCTGGAGGCTTGGAGAGTGATGGGGAGGGGGTCCCCAAAGGCCGTCCAGCCCGCCTCCCTTCTGGCCTGCCTTCCCTGCCCGGCGGCGGCTCCTCCCGGCTGGCAGGAAGTGATTCAGGCGGTGGGGAAGGAGGGGAGGCGGAGGGCCAGCCCTGGGGGCGAGGCCAGGTCTGGGGGTCCCCCAATAGCCTCCCCTCCCGGGCCCCCCGCCCCCAGCCTTGCCTCCTCCGGTTGCCAGATTGAAAACGGGAGAGGGCTCCTGCGCCTGCAAGGCTGGGGGGGAGGGGGGCTTTTTTTATTGAAACAAGACCACCCCACTGAAAAATACACCCCACAGAAAAAGGCCCTAACACTAACGATATATATATATATACTGTATATATGTACACACACACACACATATATATATATATATATAAAAATAGGTTAGGGTTAGATATAAAACAGTAACGATATATAGATAGATAGATATACACACACACAATATATATATATACATGTTATAACAGGTTATACATATATCTAAAACATATATAACGTGATATATATATGTGTGTGTGTGTGTATATATATATATATATAAACATGTTATTTATGTTATATATATTTATATATGTTTTTATATATGTATAACCTGTTATAACATGTTATATATATATATAGAATTACTGTTTTATATATATATACATATATATATATATATATATATAACATGTTATATATGTTATATATATATATATATGTTTTTTATATATGCATAACCTGTTATAACATGTTATATGTATATATATATATATATAGTGTGTGTGTGTGTGTGTGTATATATATAGCATTACTGTTTTTTATATATATATATAACATGTTATATATGTTATATATATTTATATATGTTTTTATATATGCATAACCTGTTATAACATATATATATATATATATATATATATAACATGTTATATATGTTATATATGTGTGTGTGTGTGTATATATATAACTGTAAGCCGCCCCGATTGCGTTGCAGAGGGGTAATTTATTTCTATCCCACCCCTCTGCAACGCAATCGGGGCGGCTTACAGAATAAAAATTCCATAATTACATTAGTACCCTAACTCACCCACCATTTAAAACAATATTAAATTAAAAAGATTAAAAACAGACAATAATTAAAAAGAGGAAAAAATGGAATAATTCAATGGCAGCTTAAGGGAAAAGACAGCCCACTCTTCAGGCCAGGATAGCTATGTATGTTTTCCTCTTTTCTTACTGATACAAAAATAAAACTATGTATCCTAATACAAATACATTTTTCCTCTTCATCTAAACACACTATGATCACTCTTTTTTTCTTTTCCAATAAACATTGACACCTTTATACTAAAATGAGAAGTTACGCATTACAATTATACATATTTGGAAAAGAAAAAAATTAATAAAAATAATAATACAATAATAATAATAATGTATTTATTTATTTATTTATATTCCACCTTTTCCCTAGGGAATCAAGGTGGAGCACAACATAATTATAATAATCAAATATTATAACAATAAAAGCTCAAAGTTAAATAATAATATATTTACTTATATTCCATATTTTCCCTAGGGAATCAAGGTGGAGCACAACATAATTATAATAATAAAATATTATAACAACAAAAGCTAAAAGTTAAAAAACAATCCCATATCCCATCCCTCCCCGCAGTTGGTTCTGTCGAAACGTCAGAAATAAACTCTTTCAGAACACGGCCTCACAGCCCGGAAAAAAACCCAAAGAAAATCTATGGATGCTGGCCGTAAAAGCCTTCGACTTCACATAATAATAAAATATTTATTTAAAGATATCCCTTAAGTTATTGCTGGGGTTGTCTCATTAAATCACAGCCAAAATTTTCTCCAACGATGGTTTGGCAAAGCTAAATTTTCAATTGTGTTTTAAACATAATAAGCAGTGTCTTTCACATCCTGCTGATTTTGACTCTTTACCTCCCTTTGTCTTTGGAAAAATAATCCCAATATCACAGAGAGATTTACCAGGTGCACCGTGGACCAGGGCATTGTCCAAAAACTCACAGCCAGGGAACCAGAGAAGGTTATTTATTTTTTATTTTTATTTTTGCAGCCAGGCTTGCTCCTAGAATCCTAGGCCAAATCCCCACGGCACAAATCATCCATTTTAAAACTGGATGATTATTTGCCATGCCTCCTGCCTATGGATTCCTGGGATGTATAGTTTTACAAGGTCTTTAACCTTCTCTGGCCACGTGGCAAATCGCAGGATTCCCTAGGAAGAAGCCATGGCAAATAAACCAGTTTCAAACTGGATTATTTGTGCAGTGTGGATTTGGCCCTAGAATCTATAATCCAGTTTGAAACTGGATTATTTGCCATGGCTGCTTCCTAGGGAATCCTGGGATTTATGGTGAGGCACCAGCACTCTTTGCCAGAAAAGGCTCAAAAGCTACAGATCCCAGGATTCCCTACGAAGGAGCCATTGAAAATAATCCAGTTTCAAACTGGTTTATTTGTGTAGTGCAGGTCCAGCCATAGAGTTGGAAGAGACCTCCAAGGGCCATCTAGTCCAACCTCCTTCTGCCCTGCAGGAATACACAATCAAAGCACACCCAACAGATGGTCTCTGTTGAAAAACCTCCAAAGAAGGAGACTCCACCACACTCCCAGGCAAAGCATTCCACTGTCAAACAGCGCAAAGCTGTAGCCCGGTGTCAGATGGCTATGAACATCAGTCCGAGGAACAGTTTTCAAACTGTCCCAAGAAATCCTGAGATCCTCAAGGACAAGCCATGGCTTTAGTATGGCATCATTGTTGGATTAGAAGTAGATTTCTGAGGTGTTGACCCTTTTTCTGGGAAAGATGAAGCATGGTTCATAGAATCATAGAGTTGGAAGAGACCACAAAGGCCATCCAGTCCAACCCCCTGCCATGCAGGAATACACAATCAAAGCATTAGATGGCCATCTAGCCTCTATTTGAAAACCTCCAAAGAAGGAGACTCCACCACGCTCGGAGGCAGCTTATTCCAAATGTCCAACAGCTCTTACTGTCAGGAAGTCCTTCCTCACGTTTAGGTTCATGCACTGTCTCAGCCTTCCTAATTTTTAGAGTCTTGTTGGCCTCTTCCAAGCCTTTCAAATATTTCAAGTCTCTAGTGGTTTTTATGGTATTTGTTTAACATTTATTTAGCTCAAGATCCTACAACACGGATCATAGAATCATAGAGTTGGAAGGGACCCCAAGGGCCATCTAGTCCAACCCCTTTCTGCCCTGCAGGAATGCCCAATCAAAGTATTCCTGACAGATGGCCATCCAGCCTTGCTTTAAAAACCTCCAAAGAAGGAGACTCCACTACACTCCCAGGGAGTGCGTTCCACTTCCGAACAGCTCTTACAGTCAGGAAGTTCCTCCTAATGTTTAGGTGGAATCTCTTTTCCTGTAGTTTGAACCCACTGCTCCATGTCCTAGTCTCTGGAGCAGCAGAAAACAAGCTTGCTCCACCCTCAGTATGACATCCCTTCAAATATTCAAACATGGCTGTCATGTCACCTCTTCACTTCTCCAGACTAAACATACCCAGCTCAGTAAGCTGCTCCTCAGAGGGCATCATGGCTTCCAGACCTCCCATCATTGGGTCGTCCTCCTCTGGACATGCTCCTTGTCCTGACCCACTTGCATGTCCCACAGAACCTGCTCAAAGGCCAAGTGCTGCACAGCCCTTCCAAGCCAGGCGCCTTGTCCTTTCTTGCACTTGGCAACCCTATTTCACGGGTCAGGAGATTAGGCTCACCAAGTGAAATGTGGGACAGGGCTCCTTTGTTTTTAATGCTGCAAAAGAGGCCGTTTCAGCAGGTACGGTTCTTCACACATCCAGGTCACAAGCAACACTTGCTGAAATTCTTCTGCACAACCATTAAGGGTCCAGGAGCCCTGTCCCATTTTCATTCTGGCAACCCTATTTCGTGTGTCATGAGATTAAGCTCGCCAAGTGAAATTCGGGACAGAGCTCCTGTGACTTTCATGGTGCAGAAGAGAAAATTTCAGCAAGTACAGGGAAAGCCAGTGAGTGTGGTATAGTGGTTAAAGCATTGGACTATCACTCACGAGACCAGGGTTCGAATCCCCACTCAACCATAGAAACCCATTGAGTGACCTTGGGCAAGTCAGATTCTCTCCGCCTCAGAGGAAGTGAAAGGGAAACCCCCTTGAACAAACCTTCCCAATAAAACTCCGTAATTGTTTCACCATAGGGTCACCATAAGTCAGAAACGACTTGAAGGCACATAACAATGGCAGCAACAACTGTTGGTCACACACATCCAGGTAACAAACAACTCCTGCTGAAATTCCTTCTTCTGCACAACCATTAAAGGCCAGGAATCCTCTCCAGTTTTCATTCTGACAACCCTATTTTATTTATTTTTTTCTGTTTTATACACCAAATATATATAGAACCATAGAATCATAGAATCATAGAATTGTAGAGTTGGAAGAGACCACGAGGGCCGTCCAGTCCAACCCCCGGCCATGCAGGAAATCACGATCAAAGCATCCCTGACAGATGGCCATCCAGCCTCTGCTTAAAGACCTCCAAGGAAGGAGACCCCACCACGCTCCAAGGGAGTGCGTTCCACTGCCGAACAGCCCTTACTGTCAAAAAGTTCCTCCTAACGTTGAGGTGGAATCTCTGTTCCTGGAGCTTGCACCCATTGCTCCGTGTTCCAGTCTCTGGAGCAGGAGAAAACAAGCTTGCTCCATCCTCAATGTGACCCCCCTTCAAATACTTAACCAGGGCTATCATATTGCCCCTTAACTGTATTTTTTCCAGGCTAAACATAACCAGCTCCCTAAGTCTTTCTTCATAAAGCATGGTTTCCAGACCTTTCACCATTTTAGTCACCCTCCTCTGGCCAAGCTCCAATGTGTCAATATCCTTTTTGAATTGTGGTGCCCAGAACTGGACACAGTATTCTAGGTGAGTCTATAGTACATAGACAAAACTATACCCTCCACACTCCTTTCTATTAAAAAACACAAATGTCAATGTCAGACTGAAAAACACAGATGTAAATAATGTTTTCTTCCTTATTTATGCATAGTATATGTTAATCTTCTCTCTCTCCTTTACAAAGTGTTTAATATTCAGAACTCACAACCATTATCATTCCTTCTTTTTTATCATACAGTAGGACCCCCATATCCACTGATTCATTATCCACTGATCAATTATCCACAGGACACAAACAGCACACCTACCATGGAGTCTTCCCAGAAAACGTGTCCTCTCTAGCCATTTTCTAGGTCCTCCAAGGCAACTCTATGGTATTTTAAACAAGAAATTATTTTCAATGGTGTTTGCTATTATCCACGGTTTTTGGTATCCACGCCCTCCCCCCAGAACCAATCCCCAATGGATACGGGGGTCCTACTGTACTTTATGCCCAGTCTTTTATAAAATGTTCTCCAGGCTTCTCTTTAATCACTATTTACAGTTTTGTTTTGACCACTTTGTCAAAACCACTTTGACCACTTCAATATACAATCATCCATTGTGGGTATTTCTGGCTTTTTCCAGTTTTGGGCATAGAACTGACAACTCTATTTCGTGTGATTAGGGTCACCAAGTGAAATAAGCAACAGGGTGCCTGTGCCTTTAATGGTGTGTTGTCATCTTTCTGTGCCTTCAAGTCCTTTCCGACTTATGGTGACCCAAAGGCAAACCTATCACAGTATTTTCTCGCCAACATTTGGTCAGAGGGGGGGGTTGCCTTTGCCTTCCTCTGAGGCTGAGAGAGTGGGACTTGCCCAAGGTCACCCAATAGGATTCCATGGCTGAGTGGGCATTCGAACCCTGAACTCCAGAGTCATAGTCCAATGCTCAAACCGTGGTATCATCCTAAAATTACCTTCAAATAATGCTAAGGACAGTACCCATGTCACAGAAAATGTGCGAATTTTTGTTAGTGCTATTTTCTGAAACATGCAGTAGTGAAAAATGTGGTAACTATTGTTTTGTAAAGACAGGAGCACAGGATGGCTTATCGTGTCTTTCCTATCCTATCAGGTTTATTGTGCATTTTATTGCTATTTTACTGTTTACTATTACTATTAAAATAGCAAAAAATTATAAAATGACAAATACAGTTGTCCCTCCATACCCACGGAGTTCGTATCCATGGATTTAAGTATTCATGGCCTGAAAATATTCTTTAAAAAATAATAATCCCAAAAGCAAACCTTGATTTTGCCATCTTATATAAGGGACACCATTTTGCAATGCCATTGCATATCATGGGACTTGAGTATTGACAAATTTTGGTATCCATGGGGGGTCCTGGAACCAAACCCCAGCAGATATGAAGGGACAACTGTAGTAAGTGCTGGAAATGTTTGGGGAAAAACAGGTACTCAATTCCGCATGTGGTGGCCATGTAAGAGGGCCACGAATTATTGGAATCGGATACGTAAGACACTATCTCATCTGGTGAGGATGCGGGAGAGAGCTTTCTCATTGGCTGCTCCCACTCTCTGGAACACCCTTCCACGGGAGGCTAGGCTGGGACCCTCCCTACTTTTGTTTTGCCAGCAGGCAAAGATGTTTTTATGCAAGCAAGCATTTAATTTGTAGCCACAGCCACAGAGGCTTTTATGGAGATGTGTTTTTATTCTTTTAACTTTTACATGTTTCAATATCATTTTATTATCGGAACCATTTTAATTGTTTTTAACTTTTAACTGTTGTACTTTAAAAAAATTATTTTTACGTGTTGTGAGCCGCCTTGGGTCCCATTCTGGGAGAAAGGTGGCATAGAAATCGAATAAATAAATAAAGAAACCTACGATCTTAAAGCATAGAATAGTGCTAGGCCCCACGAAGGCCTTGGGAGGGAGGGGGGAGGGCCGGGGAGGCCTCCGCCGGGCCCCGCGAAGGCCTTGGGAGGGGGGGAGGGCCGGGGAGGCCTCCGCGGGGCCTTGCTAGGCCCCACGAAGGCCCGGGGAGGGAGGGAGGAGGCCCGGGAGAGGCCTCCGCGGGGCCTTGCTAGGCCCCACGAAGGCCTTGGGAGGGAGGGGGAGGGCCGAGGAGGCCTTCGCCGGGCCCCGCGAAGGCCTTGGGAGGGAGGGGGGAGGGCCAGGGAGGCCTCCGCGGGGCCTTCGGAGACTCTCCGGAGGCCCCGTTGAGGGCTTGGGCGGGAGGGGGGAGGGCTGAGGAGGCATCCGCGGGGCCTCTGGAGGGTCTCCGGAGGCCCCGGGAAGGCCTAGGAAGGGAGTGGGGAGGCTGGGGAAAGCGACTATGGGGCCTCCGGAGGCCCCATGGTCGCTATGGTGGGGGAGGGCAGTCGTTATTCGCGGATTTTTCACATTCGCGGGGGTCCGTGGAACGTAACCCCTGCGAATGTGAAGGGACGACTGTATATTATTTAAAAGTTACAAGGGGCAACACAGTGACCAGAGGAATGGAATAATAGGAATAAATGAATTATGGAGAGATAAATAGCAACAACAATAACAAAAAAAATTCCATATAAAACTAAATAAAAGAGTAATTTAATCATGGTTAAAAACTGCTGAAAACAATACAGTTATATGGTTAAGGAAAGAAATGAGAGAGACATTATCAGTAAGAATAAAAGAAAATTATTATAAGATTATATGGAAATGGTATTTAACCCCAGTAAGATTAAATCAAATAGATAAAAAGTACTCAGCACAGTGTTGGAGGGGATGTCAAGAAATGGGGACGTATATTCATATATGGTGGAATTGCAAATATGTGCAGAGATTTTGGAAAATAGTAATGAAGGAAATAAGTGAGATAATGAAGATAAATATACCTTTATGTCCTGAAATAGCATTATTATCATATTGTGAAAAAATACAAGAATCTCAAATTGTTAAGGAATTATTAACAAATCTGCTGACAGCAGCAAGGTTAATAGTAGCAAAGAAATGGAAAACACAAGGTGAATACCAAATAGAAGAATGGTATAATGAAGTATGGAATACAGCTATAAATGAGAAATTAACAAATATGGTTAAAGAAAAAAAAAAGGAAGGCTAAATAAGAATGTTTTTGGTGAAAAATGGAGTAAATTCTTAGAATATGTATTAATAAAGGGGAGAGGAAGCAAACCTGAGTTGGAAACAATGGCATTTTGGAAAGAGGGATGAATGAATGTAAAGGGAAGTCCCTGAGTGGAGGGAATCACTGTTATATGCATTTGTTAAGTTGTGTGAACAAAAGTTGGTGTTCTTGCACCAACTTTATTTACAAT
The DNA here is from genome assembly GCA_030847615.1 of Gambelia wislizenii. Classification (NCBI taxonomy): domain Eukaryota; kingdom Metazoa; phylum Chordata; class Lepidosauria; order Squamata; family Crotaphytidae; genus Gambelia; species Gambelia wislizenii. Next base: position 16,602,412 of record JAUMIR010000014.1, on the reverse strand, counting down.
CTTCTTTAGCACAATGCTCCAAAGGGCTACGGCAGAGCTTGAAGAAGACGACGGCATCTATATACGCTACCGTACTGATGGTAGCTTGTTTAACTTAAGCAGTCTGAGGGCTCACACTAAGACTCTAAACTATCTAGTCCGTGAGCTGCTCTTCGCCGATGATGCTGCCCTTGTTGCCCACACAGAAGCAGCTCTGCAGCACCTAACATCCTGCTTTGCAACAGCTGCAGAGCTGTTTGGGCTAGAAGTCAACCTGAAGAAAACAGAAATTCTTTACCAGCCTGCACCACAGGACGAACACCACCATCCCCACATTGCCGTCGCAAATCTGTGCTCAAGTCCGTTCAGCAGTTCACCTACCTAGGAAGCATCATCTCCTCAGATGCCAAGATTGACAAAGTGATCAATCACAGATTAGCAAAGGCATATAGTGCATTTGGAAGACTTCACAAAAGAGTCTGGAGCAATAAACACCTGAGGCAAAGCACAAAAATCAGTGTGTATAGAGCCATCGTACTGTCTATCCTCCTTTATGGATCTGAAACATGGGTCACCTATCGCCACCACCTACGACTCCTCGAGTGCTTTCATCAGCGCTGTCTACGCACAATCCTAAATATACACTGGACTGACTATGTGACGAATGTTTCTGTCCTTGAGCAAGCAGGGATCACCAGCATTGAGGCCATGATATTGAGAACACAGCTGCGCTGGGCAGGGCACATTTCTAGGATGGAGGACCATCGCCTCCCAAAAATACTACTCTACGGTGAACTCGCCACGGGCCAGCGTAAGAGAGGCGCTCCAAAAAAGCGATACAAAGACTCCCTGAAACAACATCTCAGGCTTGGCCAAATTGATCACCAACAATGGTCCGCCCTGGCCTCACATCGGGAGGCATGGAGACGCACTATCCACAATGCTGCAGCCTTATTTGAGAACTCACGACGAACAAGTCTTGAAGAGAAACGACAACGCAGAAAGAATCACAACCCAAAAACATCACCCAAGGAGACCTTCTGCTGTGCTTTTTGCAACCGGACTTGTCTATCTCGGATTGGCCTTTTTAGCCATCAGCGCGCTTGCAGAAAGCGCGGGATGAGTCCTTCCTGAATCTTCCTTTGCGAAGAAAAGCCAGAGAGAGAGAGAGGGGTGAACAAATTGTATGTTGTTTAATTTTAAAAATTAATAAACATTAACAAAAAAAGGAAAGAAATGAGAAAGGGGGAAACATTAAATTTTACTTTAATATCGACTACAGATGGAGAGCAGGAGGTCATTTTACTGTGTAACTTTTTATGGTTTGTGTTTGTAGATGTGTAGGTAAGTGAAGGAACTACGTGTATTCAGAATGCTGCTGATGACTGAGTTATGTTAATTACTTGTTATCTTAATTTGTCTTTTCAGTTGATGCATTTATTTTTTAAATGTTGCTTTTCTGTTTGTCCGTTTTTCTGTGTGTGCATGCTTGTTTTGCTTTTGTTTTTTGATATATGGATTATATATTGATAAATTATTTTTACAAAAAAGTTTGCTGTGCATTTGTGTGTGTTTGTCACATATGGAAAACAACAACAATGACTTGACTTTTGTGGGTTAGGCGACCAATTGAAACAATAAGTGAGTTGTGAGTCAAGACACAGATTGCTGTTTGTGTATGCCTTCAAGTTGTTTCTGACTTATATCGAACCTAAAGCGAACCTATCATGCAATTTCTTGGCAAGATTTGTTCAAAGGGGTTTTTACCTTTGTCTCTCTCTGAGGTTGAGAGAGTGTGACTTGCCCAAGGTCACCCAGTGAGTTTCTGTGGCCGAGCAGGGATTTGAACCCTGACCTCCAGAGCCATAGTGCAATACTCATCTCCATGTGCAAATAGCACTAATACATCACACTCCAAACAAGCCTCTAAAAACGTTCTTTTGCCACCATATTTTACACTGTTTTTCTGCTGGCAAAAGAACCCTTTGTATCAAATGTTGCCATGATAGCATGAAAAAGCAGACTTATACTTCTGCGTTTGCTGCTGAGCGTGATCTCGGTGGTTCTTGCGAGAAGATATGAGCGCGCTTAAAAGTAAAAAAACCAGCAAAATTGAAAAATAAAATGTACAAACAAGCCCAGAAACACACTTAAAACTTGCCCGCAACATGGGGAGGTTCATAAAATGAGCATCCCATGGCTAGTTTTCGCATTCCCACCCAAAAGTGTTCTGGCGGGAATTGCACCAGCAGAACAGGGTGCAGCTTCACATGCTCGCAATCACAGCAAAAAAATGCCGCAGCTGATCTATTGACGGCTTGGCCCGTCAATAAAAAATAATGCCTTATTTTCAACACATAATCGCAAAAGCATGGGGTCATCTGGTATTGGTGCCCTTTTGTGTTCATTAGCTATCGTTATGACGCCATATTTGCCACGTTTAATAAAGTCCTAGGTGATTCTCTGGTACCGCATCTAATAATCTCCTGATGAAATCCATTTTAAAAACCTTTGATCACTTGCAAAGGTATCTTCAAGATCTAGATAAGTGAAAATTAAGCAGGCCTCCAAATGTTGTTAGACTACAACTCCCAGCAGCCTGAGCCAGGCTATTCAATCATGGACTAACTGAGTTGGTATACCCAAAGGTCATCTAGACCAACCCCCTGCTACTGCTAAAGGACCCCTGAGAGATGGCCATCTAACCTCTGTTTAAAAACCTGCAATGGAGAGGCCTTCCTAGAAAATCCGTTCCACTGTCAAACAGCTTTCACCATCAGGGAGTTGTTCCTAATCCTTAGGAGGAATCTCTTTTCTGGTAAGGAATAATGTGAGTTGCACTCCAACAGCATTTGGAATTTTTTTTGGAGATTAGGAATTTTTTATTGGAATAAACAAAGACAATATGCCACAACGCATTCTTGCATTATTGTGGTGGTGTGCCTTCAAGTCGTTTCTGAAGACCCTAAGGCAAACCAATCACAGGGTTTTCTTGGCAAGATTTGTTCAGAGGAGGTTCGCCATGGCCCTCCTCTGGAATGTGTCCAGAGGAGGGCAATCAAAATGGTTGGAGGTCTGGAAGCCATTATGCCCTATGAGGAGTGGCTATGAGGATATGTTTAGCCTGGAGAAGAGAAGGTTAAGCGGTGACATGAGAACCATATTTAAATATTCGAAGGGATGTCATACTGAGGATGGAGCAAGCTTGTTTTCTGTTACTCCAGACACTAGGGACATTTTCAGACAGCACTTACAGCGCAAGCAGATTCCGGAGCAGTAACAAGGCTGCTGCACGGTAGGGGGTCCTTTTTGGACACCGCCGTCCCTCTTCCGGGATCATTTGTGGCACGTACGTGAAGCTTTGGAAGTGGCTGCGCCATATTTCAACCACAGAGGTTGCCCGTGATTAAAATATGGCGCGGCCACTTCCAAAGCTTCAAGTACGTGCCATGAATGATCCCGGAAGAGGGACGCGTCATCCAAAAAGGACCCCCTGCCGCACAGCAACCTTGTTACTGCTCCGGAGGCTGCTTGCGCAGTAAGGGGCGTCTGAAAATGTCCTAGGACATGGAGCAATGGACTCAAATTACAGGAAAAGAGATTCCACCTAAACATTAGGAAGAACTTCATGATGGTAACAGCTATTCGGCAGAGGAATGTGCTGCCTGGGAGTCTCCTTCTTTGGAGGTCTTTAAACAGAGGCTGGATGGCCATCTAATGCTTTGATTGTGTATTCCTGTATGGCAGGGGATTGGACTGGATGGCCCCGGTGGTGGTCTCTTCCAACTCTATGATTCTATGATTCTATGACTGTGAGAGTGTGACTCTCCCAAAGTCACCCAGTGGGTTTGCAGGGCCCAGCAGGGATTCAAGCCCTGGTCTCCAGAGTCCTAGTCCAATGCTCAAACCACTACACCATGCTGGCTCTCTTGCATCCTTGAACATAAAAATGCTATTTTTTAAAATTCAGAACTGTTTGCTTTATTATTCACTGAATGTTATTGTCCTTGGTAACTCTTTTACTATTTTGTGAGCTCCACAGAGAGTTATCAAACCTGATGACAGCCTTGGAAACACATTTGAAAAAACCTTCTGTTTTATTCATATGCAAATGTATGCAGATCTAACCAGCCCAAACACAGGCAATTAAACAGGCTATAATTTCTCCATCAGACAACAGCCCTGCTTTCTGTTTTATAAACTCTAGAAACAAGCACACTCCCACAAGCCACTCATATCTAAGAGCAGTCCCTTAGGCAGAACCAACACAAGACAGAACCTTGAAAGCCCAAAATCTGAACTCACAGGAGATTATTAGACGCAGCAAATATGTCATGACAACAACAACAGGATACTGCAAAAGGGCTCCCCTATCGCATTCTCCAAGTGGTCAAAGCATTCTTTTTTATTATTGGACCAAGCCATGAATTGGTCTCCCATGGCTTTTTTTTCACAGTATTGCTTGTGTGCGAAACTGCATCCTGTTCTGTTTGCGTGAATACAGTATCAATGGGCGGTCCCTGCCAGAACACTTCTGGGTAAGAATGTGAAAACTAGGTACGGGGTGCTCTTTTTATGAACCTCCCTGTTTTGCTGGCAAGTTTTAAAGTGTGTTTTAGTGCTCGTCTGTTCATTTTGTTTGCTAATTTGGGTGTTTTTAGACTTTTAAGCACACTCGCATCTTCTCACGAAAACTGCCGAAGTCTCGCCCATGCGAAAACGCGGAAGTAAACAGCGCTAGTAATTCAGGGGCACCTCTTTCTTGTGATTATAGCAACGTGTGATAAGAAGTGTTATTATGCCAGGATACTTATGCTTTAAAATATAGGGGAATGATGTTTTTAGACGCTCACCTGATAATCTTCACAGAATCATAGAGTTGGAAGGGCCATCCAGTCCAGCCCCCTGCCATTCAGGAATGCACAACTACCCTTCCAGGCAGTCCATTCTGTTGTTGAACACTTTTTACACCTTTTTCTCATATTTAGGTGGAGAACCTTTCCCTGTCATTTGAATCCATTGGTTCATGTTCTAGTCCCCGAAGCAGCAGAAAACAAACTTGCCCATTTTTTACACAATCTTCCCTTCAGGTATTTAAAGATGGCTATCATGTCACCTCTCTGTCTTCTCTTCTCCAAGCTAAACAAACCCAGTTCCCTCAGTTGTTCCTCATAAGGCTTGGGCTGCTGCCACACTACAGAAATAATGCAGTTTGACCCCGCTTTAACTATTATGGCTCCATCCTATGGAATCCTGGGAATTGTAGTTTCTTGTGGCACCAGAGCTCTCTGGAAGTAATAGTGCCACTCTGTTTTGCTTTGGTCAGACCTCACCTGGAATACTGTGTCCAGTGCTGGGCACCACCATTCAGGAAGGATATTGAGAAGCTGGAACATGTCCAGAGGAGGATGACCAGGATGGTGGGAGGTCTGGAAGCCATGACGCCCTATGAGGAGTGGCTTAGGGAGCTGGGCACATTTAGTCTGGAGAAGAGAAGGTGGAGAGGGGACATGATAGCCATGCTTAAATATTTGAAGGGATGTCATACTGAGGATGGTGCAAGCTTGTTTTCTTCTGCTCCAGAGACTAGGACACGGAGCAATGGGTTCAAACTGCACAAAAAGAGATTCCACCTAAACATTAGGAAGAACTTCCTGACAGTAAGTGCTGTTCGGCAGTGGAATATGCTGCTGCCTGGGAGTGTGGTGGAGTCTCCTTCTTTGGAGGTTTTTGAACAGAGGTTGGATGGCCATCTGTCAGGAATGATTTGATTGTGTCTTCCTGCATGGCAGGGGGTTGGACTGGATGGCCCTTGGTGGTCTCTTCCAACTCTATGATTCTATAAGCTACAGCCAAATATTTTTAGGGAGTCTTCAAGACAACAAAAACTCCTGGCTGTTGATGTTCTCCAGGACCATAGACTCAGAGACTCTTCCAGAACACAGCCTCAGAGCCTGGGGAAAAACCCACCAAACAACTATGGATGCCAGCTGTGAAAGCCTTTGACTTCATATATGAGAGGATCTCTAAAAGTCAATCTCTCCTTGAGTTTTTTAATGTAGCCCTTCGCATTTCCAAGCAACTTTCAACACTTCAGAAGTAATCCTTCGATGTCACAAAACTGCTCAAGGCATAGGAATCTCATTAACACCTATGTGTTTAGAAAAACAGAGTGGAGTCAAAATCAGATGCATTGCAAAATAATATTTTTTAAAAGGTTTTATATTTACATATATAAGAAGCATGCCCTAGATTCCCAATGACGGGCACCCAGACATACCTCTTGAGTATGGGGACATTTTAATTACACACAATAATGCTGGTTGCATGCAGGACAACACTCAGGGTGAACAAGGTTTATTTTTGGCAGTTTTTAAACAGAGGCTGGATGGCCATCTGTCAGGAATGCTTTGATTGGATATTCCTGCAGAGCAGGGGGTTGGACTAGATGGCCCTTGTGGTCTCTTCCAAATTTATGACTCTATTGTTCTATCCTTCTACTGAAGTGGGGGAGAGGCAATGTGTTCATGTACAGGTCGATCCCCATATCCATGGATTTGGTATCCACAGTTTTGCTTATCTACATCCAAAAATATATGTTATCTCTAGGCATTTCTAAGTCCTCTAATGTGATTCTGTGGTCAATTTCCGGCGTTCTTCTAATTGAAAATAATAGGGTTTCATATTATCTGCAGTTTCACGTATCCATGGGTGTGTGTGTCTTGGAACGTATTCCTTATGGATATGGAGGTCAATCTGTGTTTTGTTAAATTAACAAAATTAATTTCAACAGGGATAAATGTAAGGTACTACTACATCTAGGTTTGTTGTTATTGTTGTATGCAGGGGGAATGAAATGCATGAATACATACAGGATGAGTCACAGTTGGCTGGAAAGCAGTACATGTGAAAAGGATCCGGAGGTCTTAGCAGATCACAAGCTAAGCATGAGTCAATAGTATAATCGGGCAGTTTTTATATTGTAAGCCGCCCCGATTGCATTGCAGAGGGGTGGGATAGAAATAAAATGTTATTATTCATGATATTATTATTAAAAAGCCAATGCAGTTTTAGGCTGCATCAACAGGGGGTTAGTGTTAGATAAAGGGAAGTTGTAGTGCCACTCACTTCTTTTTTGGTCAGACCTCCCCTGGAATCCTGTGTCCAGTTCTATGCACCACAGTTCCAGAAGGATGTCAATAAGCTGGAACATGTCCAGAGAAGGGCAGCCCAGGTTGTCAAAGGTCTGGAACCAAGCCTCATGAGGAATGACTGAGGGAGGTGGGTATGTTTATCTTGGAGAAGACTGAGAGGTGACATGATAGCCATCTTTAAATATCAGAAAGGATGTCATATGGAAGATGAAGCAAGCTGCTTTTCTGCTGCTCCAGAGATCACCACAATTCAGGAAGCACATTGAGAAGCTGCAACATGTCCAGAGGAGGGCGACCAAAATGGTGGGAGGTCTGGAAGCCATGATGCCCTATGAGAAGCAGCTCAGGCAGCTGGGCATGTTTAGTCTGGAGAAGAGAAGGTTGAGAGGGGACATGATGGCCATGTTTAAATATTTGAAGGGACGTCATACTGAGGATGGGGCAAGCTTGTTTTCTGCTTCTCCACAGGCTAGGACACGGAGCAATGGACTCAAATTACAGGAAAAGAGATTCCACCTAAACATTAGGAGGAACTTCCTGACAGTGAGAGCTGTTTGGAAGTAGAATACACTGTCTCGTAGTATGGTGGAGTCTCCTTCTTTGGAGGTTTTTAAACAGAGGCTGGATGGGGAATGATTTGTGTGTTCCTGCATGGCAAGGGGTTGGACTGGATGGCCCTTGGGGTCTCTCCCAACTCTATGATTCTATGAGAACATGAACCAATGGGTTGAAATTATGAGAAAAGAGATTCCACCTAAACATTGGGAAGAACTTATTATTATTACTGCAAGAGCTGTTCAACAGTAGAATAGATTACATTGGAGGGTTTTGGCCTCTCCATCTTTGGAGGTTTTTAAACAGAGGTTGGATGGGCATCTTTCAGGAGTATTTTCCTGCATGGCAGGGGGGTTGGACTGGATAGTCCCTGTGGTCCCTTCCACATGAACCAAAGGATTCAAATTGCAGGAGAGGTGATGCCACCTAAACATTAGGAAGAACTTCCTGCCAGTAAGAGCAGTTCCACAGTGGAATAAACTGCCTGGGGGCATGGGGGATTCTCCTCCTTTGGCAGTACTTTGACTGTGTGGCCTGCATGGCAGGGGTTGGGCTAGCTGGCCCTTGTGGTCCCTTCCAACCTATGATTGTATCATTCTAATTCTATAATTCCAATTGTATGATTCTGTAGAAGGTAATCAGGCTAGTTCTAACATGCTAATTCCAAGCTCTGCTCCATGGTTGCCTTGTTAGCAAAAAAGCTGCATAGCAGGGGGTTGGACTAAATGGCCTTTGCAGTCTCTTCCAATTCTATACCAAAGTAAAGCTGGGCATTCTTTCTTGCTTGCATAAAGCAAGGCCAAAGTCAAACACACACACACACAGAGCATCTTGCAAATTTCCCCTTGGCGATCAATATACATTTGATTTTGCAATGCTGATAGGTTTTCTTTCCAAAGCACCCTTGATTACAGCTCAAAATGACATCACTGCTGGTACATGGATTGATTTCTGCCCCCACCCATTGGTCTCATGAATATTCACACAGCATTTCAGCTAGAAGCCACATTAATATTCCAAAGAGGAAGGATGAAATGTACACTCCAGTTTAATGAATGATTGTAAATATGTATCTGATTGATGACATGACAGGAGATATTTCAAAAGGCATCCGTATCTCTCGTCTGAGGCTATTAATAGAAACAAGTGATGGAGGGGGGTGGTGGTGAAGAGTGATAGACAGGTCCGTCGCATTACAAAAGGGACAAATGAAATTAAGAAGGGAAATGAAATGAAATAGCACAAAATAAAACAGAATCCAGTTTAAAGGGGAAAGGACAAAACCTTTGCAGAATGATTACCCTTTTATGTTCAGATCGTAGTGTAGATTCTGAATAAGCATCTCCTTATCCCCAGTCATAAACTGATACCTATTGGGTCCAGAGTTTGGAAATATACTTTTAAAAACATATTTATTTATAGCATTTACCTTCCCATCTTTTAGCCAAAAAGGTCCCCAAGGTGGCTTATAAAATAAACAGTATTTTGACTTACAGTCTAAATTGAAGCCACAACGCACAAGGACTATGGGAAGGGGAGGTAGGAGGGCAAATGTATCAGTTACTTTTATAGTTCCAAGTTCCCTAAATAATTATGGTTATAGTTACATTTTGAAGGAACTCTTCACCTTAATATTTCTCAAAGGTAACTAGAATAGTTACTCAAACAGACCTACACCTGAATGCTATAATCCACATCTCTCTAGCCTCACCCATATCTAGCTATGGCCTCAACACCCACAGCAACAGCCCATAAGCCAAAGCATGAGATGAGGAATCACTGAAACCATGTAGTGAGGCTGCACCCATATAAGCATAAAAGTAACTAAAGCTGTTAAAGTCCTACTGCAAATGGAGTTAAATTACTCCTCTGTAAGTGACAACGGACAATATAGCTTAGTTTGCTTTTGTTATTGCAAAAAAGGAATTACAGGTAATCATTAGTAACTAGGCACTCTCCTTGCTGTCTTTCTGTATGCAGGTGAGAACTTTTCTGTGTCTCATCTGGTGGCAACATAGGAAACAGGGCTTTCTCAGAGCTTGACATACATAGTGTGTGTGTGTGTGTGTGTGTAAAAATCCAGATGAGATTCAGACTACTTTGGCTCAGAGCTACAGCGCATGAAATTTGGACTACTCTGGCCCAGATTTAAGTGCCATACCTGCCAAAGCCCAAATCTTCATTGGGCATTTACTTGGCTTCCATTCAAAGCTGGTATTCAAGCTTGACTCTGCGCTCTGGGAAAAGCAAAGCGACAGTGATAGTCACCCTATCTGAAGCCAGAACAGCTGGCTATACTCACAATGGCAGTGTGGGCGCCTGTTTTGGCTTCAGAGAGGGCGATTTCCGCTGGCGCTTTGCTTTTTCCGGAGCTCAGAAGGACAACTGTGCACCAGAAAATCAAAGCCCCATTGGTAGTCTCATTCTCTGAAGCCAGAACAGGCAGCTAGACTTGCAATGATGGGGTGGGCCCCCATTCTGACTTCAGGGAGGGTATCTACTGCTGGCACTTTGCTTTTCCTGGAGTTCAGAGGGGCAATTGTGCACCAGAAAAGCAAAACTCCAGCCATAGCCACTACAGCTGAGACTCTTCCTTTGGAATGAGAAGTGGTGCTGAGGAGAGGGGGAAATGGTGGTGCCTCATGCAGTGCTCGTCTGTCCTGAATTCACAGTGGCAAGTGCTTGACGAGCAACAGGGGAAGAATGCAGGAACAACAGGGTAAGAGGTGCAGTTCTAGCCTGCTGTTCATTGCCCACAACAGAAACAAGAAAAGTCCAAAGCCAGTCCAAAAGTCAGTCACCAATAATCCATACAGTTAGTAAGAGTAGTCAAAAGCCAGTCCAGAGTTCAGTTACTAAGAGTCCATACCAGGCACCAGGGGAGTCAAAAGCCAGTCCAGAAGTCAGTAGAGTCAGGTCCTCGGTCCAAGTCCATGGTCAGCAAAGGGTTAAAGCAGCAGTCCAGAAGTCTGTTCAAAGGCAAGGTAAGCAAGAATCCAGGAGGAGTGCAACAGCTCAAGATAAGCAGTTGTCTGCTCTGAAATTCAAAGGGAAACTGCAGCTGAATTTATAGCTAGAGTTTCAGGGCCGGGTGGATCTAAGTAAGGAGGGGGCAGGTGAGCATTTGGTATTTACATGGCAGTGTAGGGCATGGTACTTCTCCCTCCTACGTTCATTGGTCTAGATCATCCATCACTGGCTGACCTGCTGCGTTCATTTTGGAAAACCAAAAGAAGGCTCTCTCTTCAAGATCTCAGAACCTGGGCAGACTCATATTGGAAAACACGATCCCTCAGACAACCTAGACTTAAGTCACATAGAGCTCACTGGCGGTAACAACAGAATAAGCAAGAAGGCTGGATAAGGCAACTCTATCTGGCCCATATCTAGCCCACAAACTGAATAGGGCAACCTTATTTGGCCCATAACTGGCTCACAAGAGCATGCTTGCCGGAGCTTTAACAGGACCATGAAGGAGAAATGCAGGAAGACAAACCTTTTGAGAAAACAAAGATGTGGCATTAAAGCAATACAGTCAGAACCAAGGGATTGCAATGCCTCTCAGCCACCATTTGGGTCCCTAGCACACTGATCCAGCAATCAGACGACACCACCTGCTTCAACTGCATAAATAGCTACTTTGCTGTTAGAGGGAGGAGAGGAGAGCAAAGACCTGCAGTTTAACAGGGCACTGAAGCTTGGGGTGGCTAGCGTGCTGAGGGAAGCATTTGGCCTAAGCTTAAATCGTGCCACCCTTCCCCAACTCTACAGGAGATAGCAGACAAAACATCTAACTGAGCATAATGTTCAGGTCCCAAGGCCAAATGATGTGAAAGGAAGCCAAGAACAAAGCGATGCTCAGAACCAGGCAAAAGAGCTGCCACAAAAAGCACCCAGCAGGCCTGGCAGGCATCCAGACCAGCTCAACAGCAGATGCTCACAGAGTCCACACAGCCTCTTGAGTCTCGCTGCAGCAAATGCCGAAGAAACATTCTGGCATGGTGCCAACTCGCTCCTTGCCGCCACCACCCCCGCCATGGATCATGTGCAACTAGGGACAGGAGGAATCTGACAAGGTCACCGAAACGTTCAATACCAAACTGTAAAGAAGTCCAGATTTTTGACAAGTCTACATAAGATGCCTCCGGCAGCCTTGCTGCAACTGATGGGAGTCTGGCCTCCTGGAACAAGCTGGATGGCAGACGATGGGGCATAGGCCGTCCTGTCTGGTTTCTTGATCAAGGCAGGAGAAAAAAACCCAAGCAATCCATAGATGCCTGGAGTGGACCACATATTAGCCCATGGGCTATATGAGGCCCTGATGCATTTTTGGTCCACTGACCAAGAAAAGCCATTCAAACAAGGACAGAGAAAAATTTCATGAGTCAGCACTAGAGATGCAAAATTTCTGGAATTTTTGAAGCTATGGGGGGAAAGTGGTTTTCTTCTAGTTGGTTTTTTTTCAGAAAAAAATTGAAATTTTCAGAAAAATGGAAAAAATGCAACATTAGCACTTTTTGCAGATTGAAAGTCACGCTGTTACTTTAGGAACATAAAATATGACTATGTACAATTTGATTAGGCATAATATTATTGCAATAGGTATATTAAAGATTTTATTGTCTTAAAAGATTTTATTTGTCATGCTAAAATATAACATTCCATAATTGGTTTTCTTCCTTTTTTCAATTTTTTGGAAAAAACAAAACAAAAAAGGCTTCAGGAAAAAAAAATGGAAAAAAACCCTTTTTCCTGAATTTTTCTGTTTTTTTTCCCCAAGCCTTCACATCTCTCTAGTCGGCACAGCCCCATCCATCTTATTTTGTTAACTCCATGCCATCCTGTGCTTGTGAAACCAGAAGTGATCTCAAACCTGGGTTTTCCAAGTCACTAATCCATACCCTTCAATATTTCACAGATAAAAACTGGGACACCTGTGGCCAAGAGCAACATCAGTGTGTGGTAAAGATGGGAAACGTCATTCATAAGGGAGACTAGGAGAAACTGCAGCCGTTTGCTTTTGCCTGAACCTCATGGGAAGGGCAGGACCCCTCTCCCTCTTCTCCTCTCCCCCTTGCTGAGTTAATGGAGTGGAAATGACTTTTGCACTTTGCACTCAGTTTGCAGCAATTCAAGTAAGCTGAGGACAAAGGAGGAAGAAGAGGGAGAAACCGGGACATTTTAAAAGCAGGTGAAAAGATGAGATGACAGAGGATGAATTGGGAGTGTTTCTGCTGAATCAGGGCAATTGGGGTATGACATCCATCCAAAACTCCAGATGTGGAACTGTTGATTCTCTTTAAAAAATAATCAGCTTGTTTGTAAAACTAGCCTCCTTACTGCAGGATTAGCTTTTGTGTGTCTTTAAAAAAAACGATACCCAGAGCGAATCCAGGATATCATTTGGAATCAATTTTTATGAAGGACTTTGTATAAATATTCCAAATAAATTCTCAGGGCAGAAAGGAAGAATTCTTCAAGAGAGGATTATTGGAGTTTAGAAGAACAAGACTTGCTTGGGAAAAATAAAAGAGCATGGCCTCTACAAAGGGAAGTCCTGCCCTGCCAACTTTTTGTTGTTCAAGAGTAACAATGTGATAGCATTGGGTATGATACAGAAAGCAAAGTACCGGTATATGTCTCTTACTGTTTATCTGATATAATAGCCTCTGTTAATGGGAGCCCTGGTGATGCCAGTACTGCAGCCACAACGTTGTGAGTTTGATCCCAGAGGGCTCCAAGGTTGACTCCACTTTAAAAAAAACCCTCTTCAGCGGCAGCAACTAGTGAGCATAAAAATATGAGTAATTCATGCACGCCTGCCATCTTGATTCACAGGCATGCCAGTTTGAACAACGAACACAGATAGCTTCACATGCCAGCGATCTTGCAAAAAAAAAAAAAAATGGAGACAAATGAAAGTTGCTGCAAATTGGTATTCGTGCGCAACAATCCACATTTTATAGCCTCTTATAGACAAGCCTCCGGACTGCTTTAGCTATGTATTCCTGCATGACAGGGCGTTAGACTAGATGGCCCTTATGGACCCCACCTCTAAGATTCAATGGCTCTATGTGGCCATAAAAATGGCCACAAAGGCCAGATAAATATTTCCCAGGCCCACTACCTTGACTTAAGACAATAAAACCACCACCACAACCACCCCCATTAAAGAAAGGTATAAGTACCAGATACACTTTACTGTCCTAAACCCTCTAATTCTCCACCAGGCATGCTATCTCTCTTGCAGAAAAAAATGGTAATCATTAAGCAAAAAACCCTATGTTTGCAGAGTACATTTTCTGGGTAGAACCTTTTGCTCTCAAGTGAGGAAAAGCACAGAGTTGGCGGGCGAAGAACAGAAGTGAAAGGGATTTTTTTCTTCTCTCTTCCCACTCACACCCTGCTCAAGAACTATGGAAACAGAGTAAACAAAATACAGCCAGACAACCTGATTCATTGCTGTTCTCTCTCTGCTGTTATTCCCCCAAGCTCTATCACCAAAGAAGAGACTGTTGAAAAAAAGTCACAATATCCCACAGTCACGGATTGGGTGTATTGCATGGTGGCGGGTTTTTAGACCAAATTTACCAAGTAATAATGACTGATACAGAGTAGGCAAGCTTTCCAGGTGCACAGAATTCCTCCATTGTATAATGAAAGCATTCTAAACAACATCCACAAGAAAGCAGATACGGAGACCGGGATGGAAAGGATACTCATTTTCATTCATCCCCAGGTTTAAAAATGTGGCTCCCAAGAGTATGGTAGCCTCAATAGCCAGCAAAAATCTTGCACAATTTTCTCCCTATAATTGATTGTGCTGAAGTGCTGTCAGGGGAATTATTCATCATAGAAAAACAGCTGGGAGGGGTTGCACAAAAGGATTCTGTGCAGAAAACAGGTTTTCTGTGCAGAAAATCGTTTTCTGTGCAGAAAATACTGTTTTCTGCACAGAAAACAGTTTTTATGCAAACTGTTTTTTCTATGCATTTTAGGATGTTCAGAAGTGGCAAGAATACCAACGAGGAATGTTCATAGTCTTCCATAGTGGGGATAAAATAACCATAAATATTTCTCCTCATATGCAAGAACAGTTGTCCCTTCACATTCGCGGGGGTTAGGTTCCCCAGACCCCCGCAAATGTGAAAAATCCACGAATAATGATTGCCCTCCCCCTCCCCCGTCAAAGCAACCATGGGGCCTCCGAAGTCCCAGTCCCTTCCTAGGCTTTCACGGGGCCTCAGGAGACCTTCCCAAGGCCACGTGGAGGCCTCCCCGGCCCTACCCGCTCCCTCCCAGGGCCTTCATGGGGCCTCCAGAGGGTCTCCGAAGGCCCTGTGGAGGCCTCCCCGCTCCCTCCCAGGGCCTTCACGGGGCCTCCGGAGGGTCTCCGAAGGCCCCGTGGAGGCCTCCCCAGCTCTCCCCCCTCCCTCCCCGGGCCTTCACGGGTCTCCGGAGGCCCCGTGTCGTGGTTTGGGGAGGGCAGGGGGGCCCTCCCAAAACCGCGACTATCCAAAACCGCAAATGCTGAGTTCGCAAATGTGGAGGGGCAACTGAATAAATATTCAGGGATTTGCATCCCTAATTAAAGATTCCTTGCTCAGGAGATGTAAGATTGATCTCTGAGTAACACTGATCTCCCAGTTTGTCATGCTTGCTCATGAGATGGTCAGCTAGAGTAGGTTCAAGGCCCATTTTCTGCCTCTGGGGCCATCAGAGCGGTATTACGAACTGCCAAAAAATACCTCACCTCTGACTGGAAGTCCATGACCTCCAACTGTCCTGATTTGGCAGAAACAGTCCTGATTAATCTGATGTTGCCCTACATTTCAGCTACATTAAAAAGGTACCAATTTCTCTCTCCATCTACCACTTTCCTCCTTTGTCTTCAGCTTGCTTCAATTGTGACAAACTGAATTCAAAGCGCAAAAGAGGTTTCCACTCAATTTAAATCAGCAGTAGGGAGAGGAAAGAGTGGAGTCTTGACCATCCTGGCAGGCTAAGGCAGAAGCAAATTGAAAGAAGAACTTGGCACCTGGCTGGCTTTGGGTAATATGTAAGCAGAAAGGTAAGGCAAAAACTGTTGCAGTCTCTGCTAGGAGGACTGGATGGTTCTTGTGGTCTCTTCCAACTCTATGATTCTATAATTCAAACTGCTGCAGCCTCTGCTAGCTTGTCTGTTCTTCCCCTTCCCAGTCAGCTCAGGCAAAAACAAACTGCTGCAGCCTCTGCTAGCTTGTCTGTTCTTCCCTTCCCAGTCAGCTCAGGCAACAGCAAACCGCTGCAGCCTCTGCTAGGTTGTCTATTCTTCCCCTTCCCAGTCAGCTCAGGCAAAAACAAACCGCTGCAGCCTCTGCTAGCTTATGTGTTGTTCCCCTTCCCAGTCAGCTCAGGCAAAAGCAAACCGCTGCAGGCTCTCCTAGCTTGTATGTTCTTCCTCATTAATAACTTTTGCCATCTTGACCGCACTCTGATGTTGTTTAGCCATATGTGTTCCAGTTTTTAATCTGTGAAATGATGTGCCATATGAAAGTTTGGAATTTGTAAAACCAGATATTTTCAAACAGTGCAGATCGCGAGGGAATCCTATTACTACAGGAAAACTACAGAAAGAGAGATTCCATCTAAACACCAGGAGGAACTTCCCACAGTGCTGTTTGGCAGTGGAATGCACTGCCTGGGAGTGCAGTGGAGTCTCCTTCTTGGAGGTTTTTAAACAAGAGGCTGGATGGCCATCTGTCGGGAATGATTTGACTGTGTATTCCTGCATGGCAGGGTGTTGGACTGGATGGCCCTTGGGGGTCTCTTCCAACTCTATGATGCTATGATTACCTATTTAAAAGGTGACTTGCCTCTCCTGAAGGATGCTGGGAGAGGCAATTCATCTCTCCCCCTTGACCAGGGAATCAGTCAAGGGCTATAAAAACATCTGGTAGGGCGAAGCACATGAACCACAGCACCAAACTTCACCCCATAGGCAAGCTGGATTTTAAATTTTTTGCTGCTGCTCAAAATGACTGTGATTTATTTATTTATTTATTGATTGATAGCTAACAATGTAATTCACAATCAAAGTAATATACCTTCAGAAAATAAACAGAGCAAAGAAAAAGAAAGAAATGAAAAGAGAACGAAGGCAAAAAGATTAACTAATATACACTTGGAGCTTGTCTATATGGCGAAAATACTCCTGACAGAATTCGATGAGAAGACCTTTTGTCCCAATGGGATCCCGCATCATTTCCCCGTATTCAGAAGGGGGTGACAAAAATTCCAAATACTCCACAGAAAAAGCCTTCATGGCTTTTCCCAATTAAAAAAAAAATCTCTGAAACAAATGCGCATTCCTGCTCGTTGGGACAACCGATTTGCTTTGCTGCGCATTCCCAAAAAAAGTGGAAGTGCGAAGCTGATTGGTCAGATGTGTGTGTGTGGGGAGCAGAGCTTGCTGGCAAGGCAAGCACCTGGAACCGCCATGTTGGATTTTAGCCATAGCGATTATGTGCTGAGGTGACCAACAGCCCTCCCCACTTTCTTTGTGTTTATTTAAGTGGAAGATTGCACTCCCACACCTTGGATTTGCTATTTTGAAAAACTGTTTGGCAGCAACAACAGGTGACAATGAAAACACAAATAATTCACTCGCGCCTGCCATCTTGATTCGCAGGCATGCCTGTTGGACCAATGAATGCATATGGCTTCCTCCACATGCCTGTGATCTTGAAAAAAAAACCACCTTGGAGACAAATGAAAGCTGCTACAAATTGGTGTTCGTGCACATCGATCCACATGTTATTGTCTCATATAGATGATCAAATAGCTCTGACTCCAGCCATCCTAACCACAATGAAGAATAAATAAATAAATCCTACCATTACAGATCTAACAAACTCTCTCTGGCTTTTCTTCGCAAACAAAGATTCAGGAAGGACTCATCCTGCACTTTCTGATGACTAAAAAGGCGAATCCAAGATAAGCAAGTCCAGTTGCAGAAAGCACAGCAGAAGGTCTCCTTGGGTGATGTTTCTGGGTTGTGATTCTTTCTGCGTTGCCATTTCTCTTCAAGACTTGTTTGGCGTGAGTTCTCAAATAAGGCTGCAGCATTGTGGATAGTGCGTCTCCATGCCTCCCGATGTGAGGCCAGGGCAGACCACTGTTGGTGATCAATTTGGCTGAGCATGAGATGTTGTTTCAGGGAGTCCTTGTATCGTTTTTTTGGAGCACCCCTCTTACGCTGACCCATGGCGAGTTCACCGTAGAGTAGTATTTTTGGGAGGCGATGGTCCTCCATCCTAGAAACATGCCCTGCCCAGCGCAGCTGCGTTCTCTAAATATTCCTACTAAAATTACCAATATTAGATTACTTACCGCTGTCCATAAATGGTTTCCAAACTTTCCAAAAGCCTTCAGTTGGCTTATCCTTTAGAACCCACATTAATTTGGCCATTTTGGGCTAACTCAGTGTCTTTGGAGATTTTCAGACAGGAAAATTATTCCCTGGGAAGATCAGGACAGAATCGTTTCTGTCCGGGAAGCAGCGCCGCGTTTCGCACACCCACTTCCCTCTCCCGATCTCCCTTTTTTCTGACGCTGTGCTCATTCTATTTCCCTGCCAGTACCTTCCGTGATATTTTATTAACGAGAGTTTGTCGTTAATAAAAAGAAATAGAACGAGCACAGCGTCAGGACGACAGGAGATCGGGAGAGGGAAGTGGGCGTGCAAAACGCGGCGCTGCTTCCGGGACAGAAATTCAGTCCCAATCTCCCCGGGGAATAATTTCCCCATCTGAAAATCTCCTTTAACAATCCATTCTTCTGTTGTTTGCATTTCAGTCCATTTCCAAGTTTGAGCAAACAATATTTTTGCTACTGTGGTCATGCATCAAAGAAGGAATCCATGTTTACCATCTGAATCCAGTTCTTTATCCATAATGCCCAACAGAAACATTTCTGGTGACATTACAAGGTCTACTTAAAAAAAAAAATTGGATTAACATATAAATCTTAAGCCAATAACTTTTTGCCTTCTTACAAGTCCATCACATATGAAAAAATGAGTCTTCCTTATCTTGACTTCCCTAACACTGGCATGTAACATTCTGGGATATTTTCGACAGCTTATTTGGACATCACCTTATACAGGTTTTCTTTTAAATTACTGCACAAATATAAATTTTAGATCTTCGGACCACAGTTTCCCCCATGCATCCATATGAACATTATGCCCCAAATTTGGGTCTCACGTTATCATCTTCTCTTCTTCAGATTTATCTTCTGTCTCTAGTTTCAAAAGCCATTTATACACTTTTTAAATTGCATGGTCATTGTCTTTACACAATTCTAAATAAAACTCATTTCTCCAACCTTTATGGCTGCATTTCTTTTATCCTTATTAAATCTGTCCAGAGGTTGCATATGAGCAAACCATTTAAGATTTTTACCTTCCTTAAGAAGCATCTTAATAGGAGTCTAGTGTCTAGATCAAGGGAATCATAGAATCATAGAATCATAGAATTGCAGAGTTGGAAGAGACCACGAGGGCCATCCAGTCCAACCCCCTGCCATGCAGGAAATCACGATCAAAGCATCCCCGACAGATGGCCATCCAGCCTCTGTTTAAAGACCTCCAAGGAAGGAGACCCCACCACACTCCGAGGGAGTGCGTTCCACTGCCGAACAGCTCTTACTGTCAAAAAGTTCCTCCTCATGTTGAGGTGGAATCTCTGTTCCTGGAGCTTGCACCCATTGCTCCGTGTTCCAGTCTCTGGAGCAGCAGAAAACAAGCCTGCTCCATCCTCAGCGTGACATCCCTTCAAATACTTAAACAGGGCTATCATATCGCCTCTTAACCGTCTTTTTTCCAGGCTAAACATACCCAGCTCCCTAAGTCTCTTCTCATAAGGCATTGTTTCCCTCGATGGGAAGTAATAGTGCCACTGTATTCTGCTTTGGTCTGACCTCACCTAGAATACTGTGTCCAGTTGTGGGTACCACAATTCAGGAAAGATTTCGAGAAGCTGGAACTGTCCAGAGGAGGACAACCAGGATGGTGGGAGGTCTGGAAGCCATGATGCCCTGTGAGGAGCACCTTAGAGAGCTGGGTATGTTTAGTCTAGAGAAGAGAAGGTTGAGAGGGGACGTGATAGCCATGTTTAATTATTTGAAGGAATGTCATACTGAGGATGGAGCAAGCTTGTTTTGCACTGTTCCAGAGACTAGGACACGGAGCAATGGGTTCAAATTATAGGAAAAGAGATTCCACCTAAACATTAGGAAGAACTTCCTGACAGTAGGAGCTGTTCGGAAGTGGAATACACTGCCTCGGCGTATGGTGGAGTCTCCTTCTTTGGAGATTTTTTAGAGAGGCTGGATGGCCATCTGTCGGGTATGATTTGATTGTGTATTCCTGCATGACAGGGGGTTGGACTGGATGGCCCTTGAGGTTTCTTTCACCTCTATGATTCTATGATGTCTCTTGATTTAAACTTACAGCTGTCTTGTTCAAAGTACAAAATAGCAACCATCTCCAATTTTTAACCCATTCTTTCCTAATAAAAAGCTTCCTGTGGTGAGGTGGCTTAATATCTTGGGGAGGGGGGAATCTCTGCTTATATTCGTACCAAACTTGCAGGAAAGCCTTTCTAATACAATTGTTTTTAAATTCAGCATGTGCTCTAACTTTATCATACCAAAGAACACTATGCTACTCAAATCTTAAATCATGACCTTCAAGTTCCAAGTTTCTCTCATCTCTAGGCAATATCCATTCCTTCAGCTGGACAAAACAACAAACCTCATATTACAATTTGACATTAAGGACTCCTAAACTGCCCCTTTCCTTAGCACCATACAGTATTTTAAATTTTATTCTGGGTTTTTTTTGCCTGCCATACAAATTTAGAAATCTCTTTCTGCCATTGCACAAAAGGTATTCCATTTCTTATAATGGGGATTGTTTGAAAAAGAAATAAAAGCCTTGGCAAAACATTTGCTTTTATCACTGCAATTCTACCCCAAAGAGATAAATTTAACTTTCCGAGGCAGAAAAACTGTTTGGTCTTGTCATTGCTGCTGCGAGATGCCAATAGTATGTGGTCTTTGGGATTTTTCCCCCTCGTGTAAATGGTCCCTGGTAAATGGAGTTTTTTGAACTGAGTAAATTGTCTTTATTGCCCAAATAATATTTTCACCAAAGTCAATTTTCTTCAATATTTGAAATAAGTAATTCCAAGATATACTATCAAATGTTTGTGTCTAAAAAACAACTCCCCCCTCCAGACTTTTTGTCATTATGTAGTAACATTTCTTTTTGGCAAAAAAAAAAAAATCACTCTGATGCTCATGGATATTCTGAGAAATATGTTGTCTCAATCTGTTTGCCAAGGTAGTAGTAAATATCTTTTAGTTGTTATATAGTAATGAAATAGGTCTATAATTTTTTGTTAATGTCTCATCTGTATTTTCTTTATGAATCACAGTAATATAGGCACTTCTCCAAGAATCTAGTCCATCTGGGCCTGGCACTTTTCCAGATTTAATCTTTTTAATTGTTTCAATGAGTTCCATAGTGGTCACAAGCCCATTCAAACTTTGCTTTTGTTCCAAATGTTATTTATCCAATTGGCATTTATCCAAGCAGTCATCTATATCTAAGATTTTCTCATTGCCCCTCGCATATAAAACTCTGTAGTATTCCTCAAAGGCTATTAATATTTTTAAATTATCCATTACAAACTGACCCCCCTTCCAGATCACAGTGACAAATTTCTTTATCCTTTCCTGTCTCAACATGACACTTCCCAGGTTTGTTTGTGAATTCAAAATACTTTTGCTTAAGGTATAAACGTTTGGCATTCATTTCTTGGACTGCAAACAATGAAAACTGTTGTTGAAGTAACTTAATCTTTGTTGAGTCTCTTTATCAAAACATTTCTTATGTTTCCCCTCCAAATTCTGTATTTCATCCATTAACTTGCTCTTTCTAGCTTCTCTTTCTTTTTTCAATCTGGATCTATATTTTATAGCTTGTCCTCTCATATATGGTTTGCTTGCATCCCAAACTATCATGGGTTCTGTATCCTTTTTCAAGTTGAGCTCAAAGAATTTCCTCATTTTTGGTTTATGTTGTTGTAATATTTTCATCTTCAGAAACAAATATTCACTAAGGCTTCATCTAAACTGTGTTTGCTCCATTTTCGGGGACATCATGTTAGGATTATGGCCTGAATTATATATATAGATAGATAGATAGATAGATAGTAAAATGGCCGTATTCTTTACTAGGGTAGCCATATTCTTTGAAATTCAGAACATACGTATTCTAGAAAAAGATCCATGATGATCTGAAAAATATGTATAGGCTCTAGAGTTTGATTGCAAATATCATCAACCATCTATTAATCCAAAGTATTCTGTATATTTAAGGAAGGTTCTAGATAGTCTTCCTTGATCTCTCTTAATAGCTTTACTGGAACATTTATCTTTATTAGGATCAACAACTCTGTCCCAATTGCTCATGCAAATCAAATTTTGTAGGTCCAGTTCAGATGTCTTAACACATTTTCATAAAATGTTGATTGCTCATTACATGGGGGCATAAATACTCATTAAATGCATTATCTTGCCATTCCAGTTGATTTCCACAATTACACATCTACTTTGTCCATCTTCAAATATCAATTTAGGTTGTAAAGTTTGGTTTATGTAAAAGACTATTGCATTTCTTTTGTTCTTGGTTGCAGGCACAAACTCCAGGCCCATACTTCTATTCTAGAAAAGTCTACGGTCTCTTTTTCTTATGAGTCTCTTTAAGACAATTTCATATTTGGGATTTTTTAGAAATGCCAATTCCTTCCCCTTCCTTTTTTTTTTCTGGGGTGAATTCAATATGTTAACATTCCATAAAATTATTTTCAGATTAATTTTAGTTGTTTTAGTAAGTTATCTTATTATATTATTATTAATTCTTCTTAAAAACTCAACTTTTTGGATGTCTCCTTCTGGGGCCGATTCCTTCAGCTTTTTGAACAAATCTTTTGCACTTTCCAAATAATTTATCATATATTTATCACCCACATAAGTGTTTCTCAAATCCTCTGGGACTATCCAGTGAAAGACTATGTCTTTTTTTTCCTGACCTCCCCCACTTATAAGATCTACATTTCTTGAGCATTCTTTCTGGAATGTCATTAAACATAATTATTTCATGCTTATTTATTTTAAGCCTTTTCTTAAATTGTGCTTTCAATATTTCATCTCTGGACACAAACTTTGTTCATTATTATTGAAGAGTTTGGAACTGTTTTAACTTGGTTTGTGTTTTAATAGTAAAACCAATTTGAACCTGTATTTTAATACGTATAATTTATTGTGTTTATACTGGTACTTGTTTTTATTTAATTATGTTGAGAGCTGTTATAATGTCAGCCATGGAAGAAAATTGGGAAATAAATCTATTATGTAAGTAAATAAAGTTTCTCTCTCTCTTTTTTTTGCAAGCACACTGCATAGCAGATGTCCAGGTAGATGGGTTTACAAACTGAACCACAGACCCCACAAATTGGTTCTAAAACAATTAGCCATCCTCCTTTTTAAAAAGTATTATCCATCATCTCCTCTCCGATAACAATTGATATAATGATATAACAAATGCAAGAGGTTAATTTGAACTATGCTGCATAAAGACAAATGTAGGACTTTATCATATCACCTCCCATGCAATTCTGCAATTATTCTCCTTTGGCGATCCATGTTCTCATGCTTGCTCTTCTGCATTGCCTCATTTTTGGAAGGATATAGAGAAGTTGGAGTGGGTTCCGAGAAGGGCCACAAGGATGATAAGAGGTTTGGAGAACAAAACCTTTGAGGACAGGTTGAAGGAGCTGGGCTTTTTCAGTTGGTGAAGAGAAGACAGAGGGGTGAAATGACTGCATGCTTTACTTCAACGGCTGTCACAAGGAGTAGGGGGCAGGCTGTTCTCTGCTGGCCCAGAGGGTAGGACCAGGTCTCATGGTTTGATGTTACAGGAGAGTAGATTTCAACTAAACATTAGAAGGAACGTCTTGATGTAAGAGCAGTTGGGCAATGGAACCAACTGCCTAGAGAGTTGGCAGGGTCTCCTTCTCTGGACATCTTCAGAAAGAGGCTGGATACCTAACTGATGGAGATGCTTTAGCTGGAGATCCTGCCCTGAGCACGGGTTTGGACTTAATGGCCCATGGCGCTCCTTCCAACTGTATGATTCTATGACTCATAGAACCATAAAGTTGGAAGAGACCACAAGGGCCATCTAGTCCAATCCCATTCTGCCATACAGGAAGACACAATCCAAGCATGCCTGACAGATGGCCATCCAGCCTCTGTTTAAAAATCTCCAAGAAGGAGACTCCACCACACTCCCAGGCAGTGCATTCTACCGCCAAACAGCTCTTACCGTCAGGAAGTTCTTCCTAATGTTTAGGTGGAATCTCTTTTCCTATAGTTTAAAACCATCACTCCGTGTCTTAGTCTCTGGAGAAAACAAGCTTGCTCCATTCTCAGTACGACATCCCTTCAAATATTTAATCATGGATATTATATCATCTCTTCATCTTCTCCTCTCCGGGCTAAACATATCCAGCTCCTTAAGCCGCTCCTCATAGGGCATGGCTTCCAGACCTCCCACCACCCTGGTCACCCTCCTCTGGCGAAGGAGATGCACCAGATGGTTAGAGAGGCATCCTCTCTAGGCATTTTCTAGGTCCTCCAGCGTGATTATATGGTATTCATGGCAGTTGGCTGTTATGCATGGTTTCACGCACCCACGGTAAGTAGATAATGGGGGGGGGCACAACTTGTACTGCAAAATCCAAAATGGTCCACATGGATGGCTGAGATAGTGTCATCTTTGCTTTCTGATGGTTCAGTCTACACAGACTTTGTTTTGTGCACAAAACTATTAAAAATATTGTGTGTTAAATTACCTTCAGGCTATGTGTATAAGGTGTATATGAAATATACATGAATTTTGTGTTTAAACTTGGCTCCCATCTCCAAGATCTCTCATTATGTATATGCAAATATTCCAAAATCTGAAAAGACTCAAAATATGGAACACTTCTGGTCCCAAGCATTTTGGATAAAGGATATGCAACCTGTACCATCTCACTTCCTCTATAGTAAATGCAGGTAGCAAGAAGTGGCAGCAAGAAAGCTAGAAGAAAAAGTACAGTATTTTGTTCAGGGAGGTCACAAATTTTTACTGAGCTACACCTTTTGATGAGATTCATGTCATTGGCAGGGGTGTTGGTTTGTGTGTTACAGTGCAACGTACACAGATGGCATGACATAAATAAATAACAACAGCAACACAAAACCAACTGCTTAAGGGAACAAGAAGCCCCATTCCAATGAGGATCAAACATACTCAATAGACATTAAATCTGGAGAAAGAGCATCGGATGCTGGGGCTGACTCTGGCTTTCTCAGACTTGCCCAGATCATAGAATGAAAGAATCATAGCGTTGGGAGAGACCACAAGGGCCATCCCTCCAACTCCCTGCCCTGCAGGAATACACAACTAAACCACTTCTGACAAATTGCCATCCAGCCTCTGTTTAAAAACCTCCAAAGAAGGAGACTACACCACACTCTGAGGCAGCACAGACTACTGTCAAATAGCTCTTACTATCAGGAAGTTTTTCCTAATATTTAGGTGGAATCTCTTTTCCTGTTGTTTGCATCCATTGCTTCATGTCCTAGTCTCTACAGCAGAACAAAACAAGCTTGCTCTATCCTCAATATGGCATCCCCTCAAATACTGAAACATGGCTATCATCTCACCTCTCAACCTTCTCTTCTCCAGGCTAAACAAACCCAACTCTCTAAGCCGCTCCTCATAGGGCATCATGGCTTCTAGACCTCCCACCACTTTGGTCACCCTTCTCTGGACTCTTTCCAGCTTCTCAATATCCTTCCTGAATTGCAGTGCCCAGAACTGGACACAGTATTCCAGGTGAGATCTGACCAAGGCAGAATAGAGCGGCACTATTACTTCCCTTGATCTAGACACTATACTCTTATTGATGCAGCCTAGAATCACATTGGCTTTTCAAGCTGCTGCATCACAGAGATGGGCACACACCTTTTCCTAAGATGTCTGGTAGTTTGAAAAATGCCTTGTTATTTAGGCAGGGGTTTAGTACTTCAATTATGTGGCAGAAGGGTGCTTCGAATCCAGTGTGCTGTGCTTTTATCTTTCATTTATGCTTTGGATGTGTTTTATTAACCATGTGCTTTTTAAATAGAATTGCTTTTCTAAAAGAGTTTTGCAAAATAAGATTTTAGCTGGATTTTGTTTTACTTTTATTTTCTTTTTTGAAGCTTCTTTGAGTCAACTGCTGGGGTGGGGATATAAATAAAGTTGGGGATATAAATAAAATAAAATAATTTCTCAGCTTTTTCATCTCTTTCCCCCCATCCTCATTCTAGAAGGGTTGAAATGCCTCTCCTATTGACTGGCAGGAAGAGCATTAAGCTGAATTATGTTGTTAGTTTTGGCTCCACCTCTTTTGCCATTGGCCCCACTCACCTCGGGAATGCAGCCCTCAGGGAACTTCTGAACATGAATTCAGCCCTCAGTTTGGAAGAGGTTCCCTGCTCTTGCCCTAAACATGGATAGCCAATGGGGAAATAAAAACCGAGGAGCTGGGAGAGCAGAGTTACAGCAGTCTATCCTAAAGGAATGTTTGGCTGGCTACAACCCTAAAGAGTAGCACTTCTGTTAGGAAGTGAGAACACAAGGCAACGGCTGGGTGCAATGCCAGATCCCTCTTGCAAATTATTCAGTTCTCCAGAAGGTGCAGAACAGGGGTGGACCAAACACAGCCCTAGGGCCCCCAGGTTGTTTTACAAGCCTCAAAACTCCTTGGGCTGCTCATCTTCTGGCCAAAAAAGGGGCCACTTTCTTCTCCTGGTAGCCTCCAAGAGCTACAATGCACCTTTTAAATAGGTTGCAGGTGCACCCTGTACTGCTTAACATCATCATAATCATCATCACTATTACGTGCCTTTAAGTCACCTGTTGACTTACGACCCCATGCATGTCATAGATTTTCTTAAGCGAAGAATATTTGGAGGTGGTTTTGCCAGTTCCTTCTTCAGAAATATAGCCTACGGTACCTGATATCTGTTGGCAGCCTCCCATCCAAGTACTAACCAGGCCTGACCTTGCTTAGCTTCCAAGTTCAGATAGGATCTTTAGGGTATTAGGCTATTGTATATTTTCAAATCTAAAAATAGACTTCCAGTTTGAGGGATGGGGTTGGCAGATCATGCAGCCTGCAGACAGTCCTAGGGCAGAAAACTGCCCTCTGAATCCATCAGTTCCTCAAACCTTACCACCCAAAGAACTAAAAGTGAAATTCTTCTGCACCTTCAATGATAAGAATGCCCCCAGATTCATTACCAGCACCACCAGAGATATATGAAAAAGTCCTACCAATCCCTATAATGGTTCAGGTCTAGGTTATCTAAAGGACTGTCTCCCTATAGGAGCCCGGCTGTAGCATAAGATCTTCTGGTGAGGTGCTTCTCTCCATCCTACCACCACCAAAGGCACATCTTGTGGTATCACTGGAAAGGGCCTTCCCAGTGGCTGCTCCCAGACTCTGGAACTCCCCTCTAGAATGGTTAGACAGACCCTTTCAGGATCAGGTCGTAAAGTGACCTTTTCCTGCCATTAGGTTTGTGTGCTGTGTAACCATTTGATGTGTTGCATTCCTTTGAAATAGTAACGAACTGATGTGCTGAGAATAGTGGAGAGAAGATGGGTTCTGTTGGAACAAATGGTTGGGAGGATACTACAACGAAAGGGGGAGTGTGGATATTTGGGTAGCCAATGAATGAGTTGGCTGCCAGATTTGGATGATTGTAAATACTTTTTATTATACTGCTTTTCCTTTGAGCTTCATTTGAAGCAATGATGTTGTATAGTTCACTTTTTAGATTTCTGTTTGTAATAAAGCATACTGTTTAACCCTGAAGCTTCTGGCTGCTGAGTCTAAAGAAGAGAGTACATGATAGGCCTTCCTTGCTATCCTTTTGTAAGCAGACAAAGACCTCTTTGTATCAGTAGGCCTTTGAGTGCTGACTGCTCACAGGAAAGGGGTTTTCAAGTGTTGTGTGGTTTATATTTGTTGTTCTGTTTAATGCTTATTTATTTAATTTATATCCTGTTTCTTCTCCCATATGGGACCCAAAGCAACTTACACACTAAAATGTTAAAATAATATAGCCAAAACAATCTGCACTATAAAAAATTAAAAAAGCATTAAACAAGAATCCACTTAAAAACCTTAATTTAGAGTAGTTAAAAATACATTAAAACCTCTTATACTGTACATTAAGAGCCAGCACACTTGTTGCCCTATCCCAACCAGTGAAAAGCAGTCTTTGCCTGCTGGTGAAACAAAAGCATAGGGGGGCCAACTGAGCCTCTCCTGGAAAAAAATTCCACACCCTGGAAGCAGTCACCGAAAAGGCCCTGTGATGGAAATGGGACCGAGAGAAAGCATTCCCACAAAGATCTTACATTTTGGGTAATCTCAATTATGCTTTTAACTGCTCTTGATTTTATTGATAGCGCATATTTTTAATTTTTGTATAAGGTACATTTTTGAACTATTATCTGTCTTCACTGCTGTAAGCTGCCTGGAGTCCCAGACTGGGAAAAAGCTGCAATATAAACAAATATAATAATACCCCCGAAGTCAAAAGAGTGGTTCACAGAGACACACCACACACCGGTTTCAAGTCGAACTTGCCTCCTTGACAGACATGCACCTGTTTTTATTTACATATCCACAAAGACCATAAAACACCATCCCAGCCCGCCCACGAGGAGCATGGTAACATGAATGCCATAGATGAGCAGTTCGTTCAAGAGGCTGAAGTCCACCCGCCTCCTCCCCAGCAAGAGCAGGATAATAGAGAGTTTATACTGGAACCGTAGAAAGACCCGGATGCTGAGGTACTGGAGGCAAAACAAGAGAGACAGCGCCACCCACAGGATGGAGGTAAACAGGCTGCAGCTGAAGTACAGCAAGAAACGAATGAAGCCATACATCCAGCGGGACTTTAGGTAGATGTCGAAATTGTTGTACTTGGTGCGCACCAAGTGCGTGGTCCTTACCGGCCCACAAGCCGAATGCAGGCAAGTGGTGTGAGGTCCGTGGAAAGAACGGACCCGGCGGGGTATGGGGATGACCGGCATCAGGCACCCCCACCTTTCACAGAGTCAGAGAGCTGGGTTTGCAGGGGATGGACCAGGCGACATCCATGAAGATGGGGGGAAAGGCCGGCAACCCAGGAGCACAAAGGCAGCATGGACTTGTTGAGATGGGAATTCCCTGAAGAGGAAAGAAGAGAAGGAGAGCCCATTTGAGACTGGTGGCAAGGCAGAATACCTTTACAGGTAGCAGAGGGCAACAGGGTTAGCTCTTTTACATAAGGATGGCTACCATCCAGATTCCACTTGCAGAAGTGTTGGTTTTGAGGCCACTTCCCCAAGTAAAAGAGACCAGAAAGTCACACGATTAGTTACCTGATGCATGGTGAAGTCACTCTGAATAAACGGCTTCTTGACACACTGAATTGGCCTATGAATGCCCTCAAGAAAACAGTAGATCAATGGTAGCCACGGTGTGTCCAGCAGGACACATGTTGCCCCTGAACCCCACTTCTGTGACCCCCTGAAGCCGCTACGAAGCCCTCAAAGCCCCCCAATTCTCCCATTTAAATTTTTTTTTGAATGAGGTTTAGGCCATTTTTGCCCCCAAACACATGCAGTGATACAAAAATATTGCCACCCACACAATACTCTGTACTCCCAAATATAGTTGGTCCTCCATATCCATGGATTCTGCAACCCTTGGATTCCATCAACCATGGTTCAACTATACCCCCCCCCCAAAAAAATCTAAAAAGCAAACCTTGATTTTGCTGTTTTACTACACCACTGTTTGTAATGGGACTTGAGCATCCATGGATTTAGGTCCTGGAACAAAACCCCTGCAGATAGCAAGTGCCCACTGTTTTCCTCTACAGTCTTTCTCAAAATGGTGACAAGCAGTAACACAATGTCACTTCTATTTTGAAAAAGACTGCAGATGAAAACTGAGTTATCTGGTTTTGCTGTTGTGGGTGGGTGGCCCATCGGGGGAGGGGCAGCCTGGGGAAGAACTGGCCCTAAGCCCCATGCTATTGCCCACCCATCACCTAGATTGTATCTGTTCAAACTGGTCAATCCTGCTTAGTGTTGCCAGGTTTTCAAAATATCAATCAGAGACAAACGCCGAACCCAAAGGGTGCTCAGCAGTGGCTCCTCTTCGTCTTGGAAAGATGTGACCAGTGGGGTGCCACAGGGTTCTGTCCTGGGCCCAGTGCTGTTCAACATCTTTATCAATGACTTGGATGAGGGAATTAGGGGCATACTTATCAAATTTGCAGATGACACCAAATTAGGAGGAGTAGCTAATACCCTAGAGGACAGGATCAAAATTCAGAATGACCTGGATAGACTGGAGAGCTGGGCCAAAGCTAACAAAATGAAATTCAATATGGAGAAATGTATAGTACTGCACTTAGGGCGGAAAAATGAAATGCATAGATATAGGATGGGAGAGACCTGGCTGAACGAGACTACGTGCGAAAGGGATCTAGGAGACCTAGTGGACTACAAGTTGAACATGAGTCAACAGTGTGATGCGGCAGCTAAAAAGGCCAATGCGATTTTGGGCTGTATCAATAGAAGTATAGTGTCTAGATCAAGGGAAGTAATAGTGCCGCTCTATTCTGCCTTGGTCAGACCTCACCTAGAATACTGTGTCCAGTTCTGGACACCACAATTCAAAAAAGATATTGACAAATTGGAGCATGTCCAGAGAAGGGCAACTAAAATGGTGAAAGGTCTGGAAACCATGCCTTATGAGGTGAGACTTAGGGAGCTGGGTATGTTTAGTGGAAAAAAGACGGTTAAGAGGCGATATGATAGCCCTGTTTAAGTATTTGAAGGGGTGTCACATTGAGGATGGAGCAGGCTTGTTTTCTGCTGCTCCAGAGACTGGAACACAGAGCAATGGATGCAAGCTCCAGGAACAGAGATTCCACCTCAACATTAGGAAGAACTTTTTGACAGTAAGAGCTGTTCGGCAGTGGAACACACTCCCTCAGAGCGTGGTGTGGTCTCCTTCCTTAGAGGTCTTTAAACAGAGGCTGGATTGCCATCTGTCGGAGATGCTTTGATCAAGGTTTCCTGCGTGGCAGGGGGTTGGACTCGATGGCCCTCATGGTCTCTTCCAACTCTAGAATTCTATGATTCTATGACATGCAGGTCTGACAACTGGGAGGTAGCTAGTAACATGTTTGTGTTCTACCTAAATATCAAATGAAAGTATTGATTTATGTACGGTAAATTAGAATCATAGATTTGGAAGAGACCACAAGGGTTATCCAGTCCAACCGCATTCTGCAATGCAGGAATACACAATCAAATCATTCCCAACAGATGGCCATCCAGCCTCTGTTTAAAAACCTCCAAAGGAGGAGAATCCACCACGCTCCAAGGGAGTGTAGTCCACTGTCCAACAGCTCTTACTGTCAGGAAGTTCTTCCTAATGTTTAGGTGGAATCTCCCTTCCTGTAGTTTGAACCCATTTCTCCATGTCCTAGTCTCTGGAGCAACAGAAAACAAGCTTGCTCCATCCTCAGTATGACATCCCTTCAAATATTTAAACATGGCTATCATGTCCACTATTAACCTTCTCTTCAGGCTAAGCATACCCAGCTCCCTAAGCCGCTCCTCATAGGGCATGGCTTCCAGACCTCACACCATCCTGGTCTCCCTCCTCTGGACAGGTTAACCTAGCCACGTATTTCTCTGTGAAATTAACATACTGTCCACATTCTTAAATTACATGATGCACATAAATGACATGATGAACATCAGTCCTGGCAGACATACTCCTCCAGCCATTTGAAGCTGAGGGGATTAGGAGCAGAATACTTGTTATTTAAACAGAAGAAAGAACCTGTCACAAGATTTCTTCCACAGTTTCGCTTGCTCCCCAACTGCACTTCCATTCTGACAACTGGGTAAAGTGACCCCCTCTAGAACCGTAGTCTAGGAATAAAAACTGTTCATATTTGCAGCTCCAATGTATGGTGACCAGAGATCTATATCTGGAGTACAAGAATAAGATTCAGTCTCAATTCATACCAAATTCTCTTTTTGGAAGGGACTTAAAATCATAGAATCATAGAGTTGGAAAAGACCACAAGGGCCATCCAGTCCAACCCCCTGCTATGCAGAAATACACAATCAAATCATCCCTGACAAATGGACATCCAGCCTCTGTTTTAAAACCTCCAAAGAAGGAGACTCCACCACACTGTGAGGCAGTGTATTCCACTTCTGATCAGCTCTTACTGTCAGGAAGTTCTTCCTAATGTTTAGTTGCAATCTAAACTTTGGTGTCAAGGATTCGGTTAACTGGGATGGACAAAGCCTAGCTCTTCAGGTGTTGTTAGACCGCAACTCCCATCAATCCTAGACAACAGAGGCAAAGGTGAGAATGCTGGGAGCTGCAGTCCAATAACATCTGGAGGACTGCACTTTGGCCACCAGTGCTGTAAACTGAATTTCAGCCCAAATAATGGTGAGCCATGGTGCATCCCACTGTTGTTGCTGTTGTTGTGTGACTTCAAGTTGTTTCTGACTTTATGGAGAGCCTAAGGTGAGCCAGTGTGGTGCAGTGGTTTGAGCACTAGAAAATGATTTTGGAAACTAGGGCTTAAATCCCCACTCAGCCATGGTAACCCACTGGGTGATCTTGGATAAGTCACACTCCTTCAACCTCAGAGGAAGGCAAAGACAAACTCCCTTTGAACCCCCTTTGCACAACAGGAGGTTGGACTGGATGGCCCTTGTGGTCTCTTCTAACGCAATGAGTCTATAATTCTATGAAATCTTGACAAGAAGCACAGTCATAGGTTCACCTAGGATTGCCGTAAGTTGGAAATGACTTGAAGGCACACAATAACAACAAAGGTGACTCGATCACAAGGTTCCTTGACAAGCCTTATTCAGAGGAGCTGTGCCTTCCTCTGAGGCTCAGAGAATGTGACTTGCCCAGGGTCACCCAGTCAGTTTTCATGGCTGAGCTGAGATTTGAACTTGGGTCGTAGTCCAACCCTCAAACCATCAGGCCACACTAGCTCACTGTTCACTCCATTGCAGGCATAAAAATCAGCTCCCAATCCTGCCACTGTTGCCCATCCTTCTAAACTACATTGATTTCTTGACCTGGTCAGGGTATTACAATTTATTCATCCATTTAGACAGAGGTCCCACTTCCTCTTATTAAACATCACTGAAATCACACCTTCCATTTTTAAAGTATTGCCTATCCCAGATATCACATCTCATGAAAGTGATTATTTTTACACAACAGTTTTTGATACTACGGGGCTCTGCTCTTACTGGCCAGTCCCCATCTGTCATCCGCATTATGAAACAGAGCCAGAAACTATATACAGTTGTCCCTCCGTATCCACGGATTTAAGATTTCACGGCTTGAAAATATTCTTGAAAAAATAATAATCCAAAAAGCAAACCTTGATTTTTGCCATCTTATATAAGGGACATCATTTTGCTATGCCGTTGCATATACTGGGACTTGAGTATTCATGGATTTTGGTATCCATGGGGGGTCTTGGAACCAAACCCCAGTGAATATGAAGGGACAACTGTGTGTGTGTATATATATGTGTGTGTGTGTGTGTATTTGTGGGCACGTGCGCACACAGAGATCAAGGTATTTTGAATACTTGATATTACCATGCTGAATTATTTTTCATGACAACAATCACTGTCTTTTGTCATCTGTGATACAACACATACACTCAGGAGACAAAATTACAGATTATGGGTGGGGACTGGGAGGAACAGGGATGATGGGAACGGTTAAACTGCAATTCCCAGCAATCCTGGCCAGCATAGCCAATGGTGACAAATGCTGGGGGTTGAAGTTCAACAACATCTGGAGAGCCACACAATGACCACACCTGCTTTAATTTAAGCATCCTGCTCTGATGCCTTTCCTCATGTAAACCGTAGGAAGCAAACAGAAAGGGGAATTCTTGTAGGGATATATGTGCATGCGACTAAAGTTACGCATGCAGAACCAAAAGGTCATCATTGCGCAACAGAAGTTCATCTGTACCTTATCAATGCAAGTTGCACATTACATGTTCTATACTTTCCATGGTGGTTACACACTCTATACTTTGTATTGCAGTTGCACATCCTATAATGTAGTATAGGATATGCAATCCCACAATAGCATCGCCACAAGTCAGAAATGACTCGATGGCAGAAAACAGCAAATGCCTCTTTGACCCAATGGTTGAAATACCCAGCTATAAACACAACTCATCAAATCAATTTTTTAAAATGTGTATGTTTTAATTGATTTTAATTGTGATTTTAACTGTTCTGTAAGACAACTTGGATCCCACTTTTGGAGAAAGGCGGCATAGAAAATTGCACAAATAAAATAAACCAATTTTGGCGATTTTGGGCTGCATCAATAGAAGTACTGTGTCTAGATCAAGGGAAGTAATAGTGCCGCTTTATTCTGCCTTGGTCAGAACTCACCTAGAATACTGTGTCCAATTCTGGGCACCACAATTCAAAAAGGATATGGACAAATTGGAGTGTGTGCAAAGAAGGGCGACTAAAATGGAGAAAGGTCTGGAAACCATGCCTTATGAGGAGAGACTTAGGGAGCTGGGTATATTTAGCCTGGAAAAAGAGATGATATGATAGCCCTGTTTAAGTATTTGAAGGGGTGTCACGTTGAGGATGGAGCAGACTTGTTTTCTGCTGCTCCAGAGACTGGAACACAGAGCAATGGATGCAAGCTCCAGGAAGAGAGATTCCACCTCAACATGAGGAGGAACTTTTTGACAGTAAGAGCTGTTCGGCAGTGGCACACACTCCCTCGGAGTGTGGTGGTGTCTCCTTCCTTGGAGGTCTTTAAACAGAGGCTGGATGGCCATCTGTCGGGGATGCTTTGATAATGATTTCCTGCATGGCAGGGGGTTGGACTGGATGGCCCTCGTGGTCTCTTCCAACTCTGCAATTCTATGATTCTATGAATTAATAATAAACTCTGACTGGTCAGCCTGGCCTACTCAACAGGGCTGTTGTGAGGACTGTCGCTTGGACAGAGGACAGGAAGCAAGGATAACAAAGGAATAAATAATAAACCTCGACTGCACAGCCTGGCCTACTCCACAGGGTTGCTGTGAGGACTGTCACTGGGGGGAACAGGAGGCAATCCTATCAAAGCAATGAGGAATAAACCTTGACTGCACAGCCTGGCCTCCTCCACAGGGCTGTTGTGAGGACTGTCATGGGGGGGGACAGGAGGCAATCCTATCAAAGCAATGAGGAATAAACCTCTACTGCTCAGCCTGGCCTACTCCACAGGGCTGTTGTGCTCCACCACCGCCAACCCTGCAAGGGAGGCCCACCAGGGAGGGAAGCCTGGGCCTGGGGACTCACCAGAAGGCGTCGGCGACGGCGTCGGCGAGTGAGGCCAGCCATGGCGGGAGCCTGTCCGGGCCCAGCCAGCCAGCGAGGGCGGCTCTGCCGAGGAGGGCGTCGCGACGGCTCGCCCGTCTTCTCTCTCTTTTCTGCCTTCGGGGCCGGCAGCGGCGGCTGGGAGGAGAGCTCGGTGCGCGCGCAGATCCCCAACGTCATCACCCGGCGCCCGCGCCGAGGCGGAAGAACGAGCCGGGAAGCGGTTGCTTAGCAACGGGGCGGAGTGGGAGGGAGGCTGGCCCTACCTGCCTTAGTTTGGTTTATTCCATTTTAACTGCTATGGCTTCCTCCTCCTGTGGAATCCTGAGATTTGTAGTTCAGGGAGGGGCATATAGAACTCTCAGCCCAAGAACTCTTAGGCCTCCCTAAACTACAAACCCTAGAATTCCACAAGAGAAGGCAGCCAGTGCCGTTAAAGTGGAATCTCTCTCTCTCTCTCTCTCTGGCTTTTCTTTGCAAACGAAGATTCAGGAAGGACTCATCCTGCATTTTCTGCAAGCGCGCTGATGACTAAAAAGGCCAATCCGAGATAAACAAGTACGATTGCAGAAAGCACAGCAGAAGGTCTCCTTGGGTGATATTTTTGGGTAGTGATTCTTTCTGCGTTGTCGTTTCTCTTCAAGACTTGTTTGGCATGAGTTCTCAAATAAGGCTGCAGCATTGTGGATAGTGCGTCTCCATGCCTCCTGACATGAGGCCAAGGTGGACCATTGTTGGTGATGAATTTGGCCGAGCCTGAGAGTTGTTTCAGGGAGTCCTTGTATCACTTTTTTGGAGCGCCCCTCTTACGCTGACCCATGGCAATTCACCGTAGAGTACTATTTTGGGGAGGCGATGGTCCTCCATCCTAGAAACGTGCCCTGCCCAGTGCAGCTGTGTTCTCAATATCATGGCCTCAATGCTGGTGATCCCTGCTTGCTCAAGGACAGCAACATTCATCACATAATCAATCCAGTGTATATTTAGGATTGTTCGTATACAGCGCTGATGAAAGTGTTTGAGGAGTTGTAGGTGGTGGCGATAGGTGACCCATGTTTCAGATCCATAAAGGAGAATAGACAGTACAATGGCTCTATACACACTGATTTTTGTGCTTTGCCTCAGATGTTTATTACTCCAGACTCTTTTGTGAAGTCTTCCAAATGCACTATATGCCTTTGCTAATCTGTGATCGATCTCTTTGTCAATCTTGGCATCTGAGGAGATGATGCTTCCCAGGTAGGTGAACTGCTGAACGGACTTGAGCACAGATTTGCCGACGGCAATGTGGGGATGGAGGTGTTCGTTCTGTGGTGCAGGCTGGTAAAGAACTTCTGTTTTCTTCAGGTTGACTTCCAGCCCAAACAGCTCTGCAGCTTTTGCGAAGCATGATGTTAGGTGCTGCAGAGGTCCCCCATGATATCCTTGCAAAAAAGTTAGCCACATGTGGGCTAGACAATGCAACCGTTAGGTGGATTTGTAATTGGTTGACTGACCAAACTCAAAGGGTGCTCACCAATAGCTTCTGTTCAGCAATGGAGAGAAGTGACTAGTGTGGTGCCACAGGGTTCTGTCTTGGGCCCAGTGCTATTCAACATCTTTATCAATGAGTTGGATGAGGGAATAGAGAACATGTTTATCAAGTTTGCAGATGACACCAAATTAGGAGGGGTAGCTAATACCCCAGAGGACAGGATCAGAAATCAAGATGACCTCAACAGATTAGAAAGCTGGGCCAAAACTAACAACATGAATTTCAACAGGGAGAAATGTAGGATACTACACTTAGCCAGAAAAAATGGAATGCACAAATATAGGATGGGGTGACACATGGCTTAAAAGCAGTGCATGCAAAAGGGATCTAGAAGTCCTAGTGGACCACAAGCTGAACATGAGTCAGCAGTGTGATGCGGCAGTCAGAAAAGTGAATGTGATTCTAGGCTGCATCAATAGGGGTATGGTGTCTAGATGGAGGTAAATAATAGTTCCACTCTATTCTGCTTTGGTCAGACCACACCTAGAAAACTGTGTCCAGTTCTGGGTACCACAATTCAGGCAGGATATTGAGAAGCTGGAATGTGTCCAGAGGAGGGCGACCAGGATGGTGGGAGGTCTGGAAGCCATGATGCCCTATGAGGAGTGGCTTAGGGAGCTGGGTATGTTCAGCCTGGGGAGGAGAAGGGTAAGAGGGGAACATGATAGCCATGTTTAAATACTTGAAAGGATGTCACACTGAGAATGGACCAAGCTTGTTTTCTGCTTTTCCAGAGACTAGGACATGAAGCAATGGAATCAAACTACAGGAAAAGAGATTCCATCTAAACATTAGGAAGAACTTCCTGACAGTAAGAGCTGTTCAGAAGTGGAATGTGCTTCCTCTGAACACTCTCCTTCTTTGGAAGTTATTAAACAAAGAGTGGATGGCCATCTGTTGGAAATGCTTTGATTGTGTCTTCCTTCATGGTGGGGGGTTGGACTGGATGGCCCTTGTGGTCTCTTCCAACTCTATGATTCTATGATTCTGTAGGGCATAGCCACAGTAATTAAAGTGGGATTGTAGTACTGTGCTTGTATAATATGAAAGGGTACCTGCTTCCTGTCGCCTTCCCTGAAGCATCTGCTCACTGGGGCAACTGCCTCTCTCTGACTAATGGAAGAGCCGGCCCTGGTAGCTCATGCTGGTTTCCAGTGGAGCTAAAGGATCTAAGCAGGCAAGTTGGCCCTCACTTTTGCTAGAGGGGGTTTAAAACAGT
Source organism: Gambelia wislizenii (assembly GCA_030847615.1). Classification (NCBI taxonomy): domain Eukaryota; kingdom Metazoa; phylum Chordata; class Lepidosauria; order Squamata; family Crotaphytidae; genus Gambelia; species Gambelia wislizenii. Next base: position 16,564,346 of record JAUMIR010000014.1, on the reverse strand, counting down.
CTGGATGGATTGCAGCCTGGTCTTTTTGACCCCTTTTATGAGAAGGGGTGTCAAGGGAGTTCTTTCTATCAGGCTTTGCTTGCTGACACCTGTGGCCCAAATGTTGCCATTTATCAGGGATAGCTTGGTGAAGGCTTCATGGCTTCCCTCACTTGCATATTCATGAAATCTCATCCTGGAGGTTCTTAAGCATGATAACATGGTGAAGCAAAGAGGATTAATGACCTGGCCATCATATTTGCATATTTACATTGGCTGGCATTCTGTTTGGGAGGTGCAGCTTCATAAATGGCCTTACGTGTGCAAAAAATTGGAACAGAGACATTTTGCAATGTCCATATTCCCCAGAGGCTGTTGTGACATGATAGTGTATGCACAATGGTGGAATGAATGATGTGCTGTAGCTCGATGCCAAATGGGCACCAATGCACATAATGCTCCCTGATGCATCTCTGGGCACCGGCTAAGAAGTTCTGCTGGAGCACAACAGGAGCACCTAATGTGCATCAGAAGTGCCCAATGCCCATCAGATGTGTTTGAGGAGTCGTAGGTGGTGGCGATAGGTGACCCATGTTTCAGATCCATAAAGGAGGATAGACAGTACGATGGCTCTATACACACTGATTTTTGTGCTTTGCCTCAGGTGTTTATTGAATAATCGCGCTATAAAAGTGAAGTGTGATAAGTTTTCTCTCAGGAGATTATCACATTACAGTGATATAGTGCTATAATTCCACTTTAATAATAATAATAAACCTTTTATTATAATTTCACTTTAACTGCTCTGGTTGCCTCTTGTGGAATCCTGGGATTTGTAGTTTAGGGGCCTTTTCAGTAATCGCCCCCAAATTGTGGAATGGCCTGCCGAATGAGATCCGTCAGCTGACGAGCTTGAGTAGCTTTAAAAAAAGCACTAAAGACGGATCTCTTTCGGCAGGCTTTTCCTGATTAGATCCCGGCCTCAGGAACTCAGTCTTCTGGCTTTTTAAAAATTATGTATATATTTGTTTTTAATGTGTTTTTTAGCTAGAAGGTTTTAATCTTATTGTGTTTAATGTCTTTTTATGTGGGAGGGTGGGGGTGGGTGGTGTTTTTAGTCATTATTATAATGTTTTAATTGTTGGAAGCCGCCCCGATTGTTTTTAGCAGAGGGGCGGGGTATAAATAAATTTTTTTATTATTATTATTATTATTAGGGAGGGAAGTTTATAGAACTCTCAGCCAGAGAGCTCTTAGGCCTCACTAAACCAGAAACCTCAGAATTCCACAGGAGGAGGCAGCCATAAAAGTTAAAGTGGAATAATAGCGCTATAACAGTGAGGTGTGATAAGTGTTCTCTCAGGAGATTGTCACATTACACTGTTATAGTGCTATTATTCCACTTCAATAATAATAAACTTTTTATTATTATTCCACTTTAACTGCTTTGGTTGCCTCCTTTGTAGTCCTGGGATTTGTAGTTCTGGGAGGGGTATTTAGGACTCTGAGCCACAGAGCTCTGAGTCTTCACTAAAACTGCAAATCCCAGAATTCCACAGGAGGCAGCCAGAGCACTTAAAGTAGAATAATAGTGCTATAACAGTGAAGTGCGATAAGTGTTCTTTCAGGAGAGTATCACATTACACTGTTATAGTGCTGTTATTCCACTTTAATAATAATAAACCTTTTATTATTATTTCACTTTAAGTGCTCTGGCTGCCTCCTCTGGAATCCTGGGATTTGTAGTTTAGGGAGGGGCATTTAGAACTCTCAGCCCGAGAGCTCTTAGCCTTCACTAAATACAAACCCCAGAATTCCACAGGAGGCAGCCAGAGCAGTTAAATGGAATAACAGTGCTATAAAAACCTTCGCTGAACAAATCTTACCAAGGAAACCCTATGATAGGTTCAGCTTAGAGGTGTAAAATTTCTGGAAATTTTGAAGCCATGGGAAAAAAATCTGTTTTTCCTGGTTTTTTTCCAGAAAAATATGGAAATTTTCAGAAAAATCTGAAAAATGCAACATTAGCACTGTTTACATAGTGAAAGTCACACTGTTACTTTCGAAACATAAACTATGACTATGTACAATAAAAGATTTTATTGTCTTAAAGATTGTATTCCTCATGCTACAATAAAACATTCCATAACTGATTTTGTTGTTGTTTTTTTTCAATTTTTCAGAAAAAACAAAGAAGTCTTCAGAAAAAAATCAAACCAAACAAAGCTGCCCCCCCCCGCCCTGAATTTTTGCATATTTTTTTCAGGCCTTCATATCTCTAATTCTGCTTAGGGCCACCATAACTCTGAAATGACCTGGAGACAGAGTGCAGCAACAATGCTATGTAGATACTATATTAGTATGTAAATAATAATGTTGTGTGCCTTCAATTTGTTTTTGACTAAGGTGAACCTATGATGGGGTTTTCTGAGTCTGAGAATGTGTGACTTGACCAAGATCACCCAATGGGTTTTCATGGCCAAGCAGAGATTTGAATCCTGGCATCCCAGAATCCTGTTTCAGCACTCAAGCCACTACACTATGCTGCCTTTCATAGGCAATATTTAGAGGAGATTTGTCATTGCCTTCCTCTGAGGCTGAGAGAGTATAACTGTACTAAGGTCACTTGGTTGCTTTCCATGGCCAAGCAGAGATTTGAACCCCAGCCTCCTAGAGTCCTAGCCCCACCATCAAACCATGGCACCATATTTGTCTCAAAAGGGTTATGGTGATGGGATTTTCTCAGCAAAGATGTGTTTAAAAGGGGTTTATCATTGCCTTTCTTTGAGACTGAGAGTGCGTGACTTGCCTAAGATTTATGGGACAGATTTGAAGCCTGGTCCAGAATCGTAGCCCAACACTCAAACCACTATATCACAGTGGTTCCATACTATAGTAATAAAACATAATATCATTGTGGAAGGCTTTAACACCCACTTCACCACACATCTATCTCTCGTGGGCCCTAGAGTTGCCAGGCTGAAAACTGGAGAGGACTCCTGTGCCTCAAATAGTTGTGTAGAAGAGAAAATTTCAGCAGGTGTTGCTTTTTACCTGGTTGTGGGACAAACTGCTGAAATTCCCACGTCTACACAACCATCAAAGAGAAAGGAGCACTCCCCAGTTTTCAATCTGGCAACCCTGTTAAGGGGGGTTGTTGCACTTGGATTAGGGTTGCCAGAGTGAAAACTGGAGAGGGCTCCTGTTCCTTTTAATAGCTGTAAATAAGAGAGACTTCCACTGGCGTTTGCTTGTCTCTAGGCTCACTAGTTTGAAAACTGGAGAAGATGCCTCTACCTTTGTGTAGAAGAGGGAATTTCAACAAGTGTTGCTTTTTACCTGTGGTTTGTTACCTTGTGATATTGCAGTTAGAGCAGCTGTAGGTTTGCTAGACTGAAACCAGAGAGAGGACTCCTGAAACTTTTGTGGTTGTGTAGAAGGAATTCCAGCAAGCGTTGCTCGGTACCCTGTTGTGTGACAAGCAACACCTGATGAAATCCCTCTTCTACACAACTGTTAAAACAACAGGCACTCTCTCCATTTTTCATTCTGGCAACTTTACATGTCACACAACCAAGGCAACAACCAGCACCTGCTGAAATTCCCTCTTCTCTAAATTCCAAATTAGGAGGAGTAGCTAATACCCTAGAGGACAGGATCAAAATTCAGAATGACCTGGATAGACTGGAGAGCTGGGCCAAAGCTAACAAAATGAAATTCAATACGGAGAAATGTAAGGTACTGCACTTAGGGCGGAAAAATGAAATGCATAAATATAGGATGGGGGAGACCTGGCTGAATGAGACTACGTGCGAAAGGGATCTAGGAGTCCTAGTAGACCACAAGTTGAACATGAGTCAACAGTGTGATGCGGCAGCTAAAAAGGCCAATGCGATTTTGGGCTGTATCAATAGAAGTATAGTATCTAGATCAAGGGAAGTAATAGTGCCGCTGTATTCTGCCTTGGTCAGACCTCACTTAGAATACTGTGTCCAGTTCTGGGCACCACAATTCAGAAAGGATATTGACAAATTGGAGCATGTCCAGAGAAGGGCAACTAAAATGGTGAAAGGTCTGGAAACGATGCCTTATGAGGAGAGACTTAGGGAGCTGGGTATGTTTAGCCTGGAAAAAAGACGGTTCAGGGGCGATATGATAGCCCTGTTTAAGTATTTGAAGGGGCGTCACACTGAGGATGGAGCAGGCTTGTTTTCTGCTGCTCCAGAGACTGGAACACGGAGCAATGGATGCAAGCTCCAGGAACAGAGATTCCACCTCAACATTAGGAGGAACTTTCTGACAGTAAGAGCTGTTCGGCAGTAGAATGCACTCCCTCGGAGCGTGGTGGGGTCTCCTCCCTTGGAGGTCTTTAAACAGAGGCTGGATGGCCATCTGCCAGGGATGCTTTGATTGTGTATTTCTGCATGGCAGAATGAGGTTGGACTGGATGGCCCTCCTGGTTTCTTCCAACTTTACAATTCTATGTGCCTCCAATTCACCTGCGGAATTATGGAGACCCCATGAATTTCACAGGTTTTTCTTAGGCAAGGAATACTCCATGAACGCTGTAAAATATAGTGCTATAATAATGTTTTTAGGCACTCATCTGATAATCTCCTACCTGTGGAATCGTAGAATCATGGAGTTGGAAGAGACCACAAGGGCCATCTAGTCCAACCCCCTAGCTAGCGGCTCCACTCCCAAGAGGGGTGGTGAAAGTGCTCTGGGTTTTAGAGGTTGTCCACATGGTGAAAATACTCCTCACAGAAGTCACTCAGAAAACAAGCTGTCTTAATGGGATCCTGCATTGTCTCATCGTATTGTGAAGGAGGGGGGCCCAAAAGAGGAAAAACTACGCAAAGCCTTTGCAGCTTTCCCCAACTTTTTTTTAAAAAATCCAGACATATATGCATTTTCGCTCATTAAGACAAGCGATTCGACATGAATCACTTCCCCATGCAGGACACAGTGGAAACCTGATTGGCTGGATGTGCATAGAGGGCGGGGCTGGGTTACAGGGCAAGTGCCCACTGCCGCCATCTTGGATTTTCACCTTAGTGAGTGATCACTGAGACGATAAAACAGAGGTTTGTGCTATCTTTTTTTCTCTTTCTTTTTGGCGAAAGGTGAAATATCGCTTGTGCACACCATAGAAATAGTTTTTTTTGTAAAACGTTCAGCGGCAGCAGATTTATAAATGCCAGCGCAGCTGCCATCTCAGCTACAGGCATGTAAAGTTTATGGGGGCTGTAAAACCATTAGAATCATAGAATCATAGAATTGTAGAGTTGGAAGAGACCCCAAGGGCCATCCAGTCCAACCCCCCTGCCACGCAGGAAATCTTGATCAAAGCATCCCCGACAGATGGCCATCCAGCCTCTGTTTAAAGACCTCCAAGGAAGGAGACCCCACCTCGCTCCGAGGGAGTGTGTTCCACTGCCGAACAGCTCTTACTGTCAAAAAGTTCCTCCTAATGTTGAGGTGGAATCTCTGTTCCTGGAGCCTGCATCCATTGCTCCGTGTTCCAGTCTCTGGAGCAGCAGAAAACAAGCCTGCTCCATCCTCAGCGTGACATCCCTTCAAATACTTAAACAGGGCTATCATATTGCCTCTTAATCATCTTTTTTCCAGGCTAAACATACCCAGCTCCCTAAGTCTCACCTCATAAGGCATGGTTTCCAGACCTTTCACCATTTTAGTCGCCCTTCTCTGGACACGCTCCAATTTGTCAATATCCTTTTTGAATTGTGGTGGCCAGAACTGGACACAGTATTCTAGGTGAGGTCTGACCAAGACAGAATAGAGTGGCACTATTACTTCCCTTGATCTAGACACTATACTTCTATTGATACAGCCCAAAATTGCATTGGCCTTTTTAGCTGCCGCATCACATTGTTGACTCATGTTCAACTTGTGGTCTACTAGGACTCCTAGATCCCTTTCGCACGTAGTCTCATTCAGCCAGGTCTCCCCCATCCTATATCTATGCATTTCATTTTTTCGCCCTAAGTGCAGTACCTCACATTTCTCTGTACTGAATTTCATTTTATTAGCTTTGGCCCAGCTCTCCAGTCTATCCTGGAGACAGGTCACAGCTGCTGAGAGTCCGGTTTTTTTGTGTAGACAAGCCCACAGTGTGAACTTGAAAGGGGTAGCTAATTTACCTGAAACCTGGAGCAGATTTACTATCCCACTGACTGTTTAGGACCTGCAAGCCACCACAGAATTTAGCATTAAAAAATCGCAGGGGTTATTAATGGAAAGCTATTTTCTTTTTCTTTTTTTTAAATGCAGTTTATATCACGCATACCCTTCCACTGTCCCACTTTGGCAAGGAGAATCTCAATTAATCCTCTATCATCCCACTTTTTTTAGCTGCTTTCAAAATGTCCCAGTTTCTCTCTCCTCCTCTCACGTTTCTCCTTAGTCTTCAGCTTACTTCCATTGCTATAAACTGAGTTCTAAATGCACTCAGAAGCCAAGGGAGAAGAGCGGAGTGGGCCAAGTCTTACCCTTCCTAGTATGTTCAGGCAAAAGCAAACCACTGCATCTTCTAGAATCATAGAATCATAGAGTTGGAAGAGACCGCCAAGGGCCATCCAGTCCAACCCCATTCTGCCATGCAGGAATACACAATGAAAGCATGCCCGACAAATGGCCATCCAGCCTCTCTTTAAAAACCTCCAAAGAAGGAGACTCCACCACACTCCCAGGCAGTATATTCCACTTCTGAACAGCTCTTACTGTCAGGAAGTTCTTCCTAATGTTTAGGTGGAATCTCTTTTCCTGGAGTTTGAACACATTGCTCTGTGTCCTAGTCTCTGGAGCAGCAGAAAACAAGCTTTCTCCTTCCTCAGTATGACATCCCTTCAAATATTTAAACATGGCTATCATGTCCCCTCTCAACCTTCTCTTCTCCAGACTAAACATACCCAGCTCCCTAAGCCACTCCTCATAGGGCAACATGGCTTCCAGACCTACCATCCTGGTCGCCCTCCTCTGGACACTTTCCAGCTTCTCAATATCCTTCCTGAATTGTGGTACCCAGAAATGTTGGAGGGTATGTACTATGTAGATGCTCAGATTTATTTTATTTTATTTTATTTGCTGGCCTTAAAAAGATAAAACCCATACCAAACCATGAGCAGTAAAGTTTATTGCCTACAAATGCACATTTCTCATTTCTTGCCCTGGTGTGGTTTTGTGAAAAAGTGTTCAAAAATGAAGCTCATTGGTACCACCTAGTGGAAGTTCTTTATAAACTATGAACTCATTCCACTATCGTCCCTTCAGCCTTCTGAGCTACAGTTATCTTCTTTGGAGATGAGGAAGCTTGACTCCAAACACATTTAAACATCAGCAGAATAGGAATGCTTAGAGTTTGAATCAGTGTGCACAGATACTTGTGTGAGGCCAGGATGCCTAACCCAGAGGTTTGGGAAAGGTTTTTGTTCTTCTTCTTCTGCAACTTCCAGAATCCTCCAGACAGCCTGGGAGTTCTAGTCACTTTCCAAAGTGTTGGTCTCTGCTAATCCCCCCCCCCATTTCTTCCCTTATCCTCTTGGAGCAAAAGGGTTCTGGAGCACTCAAAAAATGCACAGTGTGCATCATTTTGATCAGTCATAAAATCATAGAGTCATAGAACTGTAGAGTTGGAAGAGACCACAAGTGCCATCCTATACAGTCGTAACAAAAGTATTTTGAAAATCCACTTTAGTTGAAATTTGATGCTGGAGTAAAGTTGTATGAATGCCACAGACAAGATTCTCAAGTGTAAGGATACAGTATATCATTGAATGCCTAAGTCAGGATTGTCCATGCTACAATATTTTCAAATTCTGTCTTGTGAAAGCTGGACTGTGAAGAAAGCTGATATGAAGAGAATCGACTCATTTGAAATGTGGTGCTGGAGAAGAGTCCTGCGGATACCCTGGACTGCTAAAAAGACCTATAAATGGGCCCTAGAGCAAATCAAGCCTGAACTCTCCCTAGATGAGGCTGTTGTACTTTGGACACACCATGAAATGGTGTGATCCATTGGAAAAGACAACAGGGCTTGGTAAAATAAGAAGGCAGTAGGAAAAGAGGAAGACTGCATTCCAAGTGGATCAACTCAGTCAAGGAAGCCACGGCCCTGAGTCTAAACATGGGGATGGAACAGAACGGAACAGAAGCAGCACGGGGCATACCGGGACAGGGACGACATCGTCTGAAAGGGAAGCCCTTTCGCGATCCTGTGGCATCCCTGTCCTGGATTATTAAGGACATCTGATAATCTCCTAGGTCCTCCAGTGCAATTCTATGGTATGCTTCTATTGGAAGTTGGGCCAGAAAACATTCATTTCAACAGGGTTTGCTATTATCCACTGTTTTGGGTATCCATGGTAAGTCTGGGAACACATCCTCTGCGGAGACGGGGGAGGGGTGCACCTATATTTTGACTATATAGTATTTTCAGAGCATGAAAATACAGTTGTCCCTTCACTGGCAAGGTCTAGGGGGCTGCTTTCGTGGATCTAAAGACAACGGGGAGAAGGAGGTCCATTTTAACCCTATGTGTTTATTATTTACAGTTGTCCCTTCATATTCGCTGGGGTTTGGTTCCAGGACCCCCCCCCCATGGATACCAAAATCCGTGAATACTCAAGTCCCATGATATGCAATGGCATAGCAAAATGGTGTCCCTTGATGGCAAAATCAAGGTTTGCTTTTTGGATTATTATTTTTTAAAGAATATTTTCAAGATGTGAATACTTAAATCCATGGATACCAAATCCGTGGATAAGGAGGGACAGCTGTATAGTCAAAATATCTCTTCACCTGTTGTCCTGCCGAGGGTAGGGGAACCAATCCACTCCCAACTTTCCTCTTGTCACTTTCTCACTATGGAAGGAGCCACAGCAGTTTAAGTGGTATGAAACCACTCTGAGCTTGTAGTGTTGCTACACTCACTGACCAAAATGTGATCTCACTTTCTGGTTGTTTTTAAAATGTGGTTAAATACTGGATTTATTTAAGCATACCTGGTATTTCTTTTGCTGCTGACAGATACTGCTGCATCCCTGTTTTTCCCTTGGCTTTGGCACTGTGCTAATTTCACTAACGACACTGCTCATATTCCTGTTGATTGAACAGGGTTTGTGTGGACCCACAGGTGAAGATTTGTGGCACAAACCTATCACAGCAACTAGCATGACCCATTAGGACAAATCAAAATGACAGGCAAGGGAGAGGGTGTTTGATGGTCTCCTTGGAAGACAAATGCAAACATATATTTGTCACTTGTTGCCATATAAATAGTAAGTTGTACTTCTTTCAAAACTTTTAATGAATTGCATGCATTCTGGAAGATTTATAGCATTGGCTGAATGGCTCCAAATATTACTTTCAACATATTTGTCACTTTGGCAATACAACAGAGGGGAGGGGGGAGAAATATCTTGGGGAAGATATTGTGCTTGAAATAAATTATAAATGCATGCATCTTAAAAGAGTTTATTTTGGTCATTAATAGTCAATGGTCCCCCTTCTGTGCAGGATTTAAAGTTAAATTATGCAAAATCAAAAAAACCAACCTTATAATACTTCATCAAACATGCATAAAACTGTCAGGTTCAAATAAATTCTCTCAATTAAATTGCTTCAGGTTCTGATTGCATTTACTAATTTAATCAACAGCAGAATAACTCGAATCTCCAGGAAAGATGAATTACTGCAGGATTCTGTATTAAGGGGCTGAAATGAAGCATGATGGGAAAGAACAGAAACTTCTTGCTCCTTATTGGACTTGGCGCAGCGAGGTGGCTGTTAAACTTGTAACCCATGCATGTAAACCCATTTGGAAAAAAAAAGTTCTTTTAAAAAATCAATCTGACTGGAGTATCCAGGAATCGCTTTGCTTAGCAAAGTAGCTGCAAAAGAGTTGTAAGTGACTTTGGAAAGGCCATAGTCTGGTTCCAGCTTTCCTTCTTTGTCACAGTTGGGCCTTGGACTTGTCTAGACGGGCGATTTATCCCACCTTGGAGCCCTGCAGTCCATACAACGCAGGGCTTTTGCCCCATTTTGCCCCTGGGCGGTCCTGATGACACCACAGGGCAAAGATGGGAGGAAGATGGGGTAAAGCCTGTTACACCATTATATTTTAACAACTGGGGAAAACTACCTCATTTGAAGGGGGGGAAGCACCACACCCCATGAGAAAGCAGGGGCCCATACAGGCATGCTGACCCACTTTGCAGCAGCTGCTGCTGCCATCCACAATGTTGTCTCTGAAGCCAGGAAGAAGACTTGTGAGGAGGAAGGAGGAAGTTGCATGTCCCATTATCCTGACAGCCTGCGGCCTATGATCAAGGCATGATCACGTGCTGGGGGCCTCCTTCGTGGCTTCAGAGGCAGCAGGGTGGACGGCAGTGGAGGCAGCTGTGTCTGTGTAGACTTCCTCCCACTTCATCATAGTCAACAAGGAGACAATGGGCCTAATCATAGAATCATAGAATCATAGAATTGCAGAGTTGGAAGAGACCACGAGGGCCATCCAGTCCAACCCCCTGCCACGCAGGAAATCACAATCAAAGCATCCCCGACAGATGGCCATCCAGCCTCTGTTTAAAGACCTCCAAGGAAGGAGACCCCACCACGCTCCGAGGGAGTGTGTTCCACTGCCGAACAGCTCTGACTGTCAGAAAGTGCCTCCTAATGTTGAGGTGGAATCTCTGTTCCTGGAGCTTGCACCCATTGCTCCGTGTTCCAGTCTCTGGAGCAGCAGAAAACAAGCCTGCTCCATCCTCAGCGTGACATCCCTTCAAATACTTAAACAGGGCTATCATATCGCCTCTAAACCGTCTTTTTTCCAGGCTAAACATACCCAGCTCCCTAAGTCTCTCCTCATAAGGCATTGTTTCCAGACCTTTCACCATTTTAGTTGCCCTTCTCTGGACACGCTCCAATTTGTCAATATCCTTTCTGAATTGTGGTGCCCAGAACTGGACACAGTATTCTAAGTGAGGTCTGACCAAGGCAGAATAGAGTGGCACTATTACTTCCCTTGATCTAGACACTATACTTCTATTGATACAGCCCAAAATTGCATTGGCCTTTTTAGCTGCCGCATCACACTGTTGGCTCATGTTCAACTTGTGGTCTACTAGGACTCCTAGATCCCTTTCGCACATAGTCTCATTCAGCCAGGTCTCTCCCATCCTATATTTATGCATTTCATTTTTCCGCCCTAAATGCAGTACTTTACATTTCTCCGTATTGAATTTCATTTTGTTAGCTTTGGCCCAGCTCTCCAGTCTATCCAGGTCATTCTGAATTTTGATCCTGTCCTCTAGGGTATTAGCTACTCCTCCCAATTTGGTGTCATCTGCAAATTTGATAAGTATGCCCCTAATTCCCTCATCTAAGTCATTGATAAAGATGTTGAATAGCACTGGGCCCAGGACAGAACCCTGTGGCACCCCACTGGTCACATCTTTCCAAGACGAAGAGGAGCCACTGCTGAGCACCCTTTGGGTTCGGCCGGTCAACCAATTACAAATCCATTGAACAGTTAACTTGTCTAGCCCACATTCTACAAGCTTGTTTGCAAGAATGTCATGGGGAACCTTGTCAAAGGCCTTACTGAAATCAAGGTATGCAATGTCCACAGCATTCCCTTCATCTACCAAGTTGGTAACTTTATCAAAAAAAGAGATCAGATTAGTCTGGCATGACTTGTTTCTCTGAAACCCATGCTGACTTTTTGTGATTATGGCATTGCCTTCTAAATGTTCACAGACTCTCTGTTTAATGATCTGTTCTAGAATCTTCCCTGGTATTGATGTCAGACTAACTGGACGATAGTTGTTGGGATCCTCTTTTTTCCCCTTTTTGAAGATGGGAACAACGTTTGCCCTCCTCCAGTCTGCCGGGACTTCTCCTGTTCTCCAGGAATTCTCAAATATTATTGCCAATGGCTCTGAGATTATATTTGCCAGCTCCTTTAACACTCTTGGATGTAGTTCATCTGGTCCTGGAGATTTAAATTCATTTAGATTAAGAAGGTATTCCTGTACCACCTCTTTACTTATTTTGAGCTGGATTTCCCCTATTGTGTCCTCTGTTCCATTTTCCTCAGGTTGGTCCTCCTTTTCCTTTTCTGAAAACACTGAGGCAAAGAAGGTGTTGAGTAATTCTGCCTTTTCTCTGTCCCCTGTTAGCATTTTGCCATCTTCTCCACGTAGTGGCCCTATCATTTCCTTCTTCCTCCTTTTGCTGCGGACATACCCAAAAAAACCCTTTTTATTGTTCTTAACCTCCCTAGCAAGCCTGAGCTCATTCTGCACTTTAGCTTTTCTGACTTTACTCCTACACGTGTTCGCTATCTGTTTGAATTCTTCTTTGGTGATTTCCCCCCTTTTCCATTTCCTATACATGTTCCGTTTAAAACTTAGCTCCATTGAAAGTTCTTTAGTCATCCATCCTGGTTTCTTGAGACACCTCCCATTTTTCTTCCTCAATGGTACTGTTTGAAATTGTGCCTTCAGTATCTCCCTTTTGAGAAAGTCAAAACCGTCTTGAGGTCCCTTCTCTTTTAGTATTCTTGACCATGGGATCATCCCCAGTATTTCCCTGAGTTTATTGAAATCAGCTCTCCTAAAGTCAAGAATGCGTGTCTGACTATGCCTGGCTTCTCCTTTCCATTGTATAACAAACTCCAGGAGAACATGATCACTCTCACCTAAGGATCCCACCACTTGCACCCCATTAACAAGGTCGTCTCTGTTGGTTAGGATCAGATCTAAAATAGCTGACCCCCTTGTTGCCTCTTCCACCTTTTGGACCATGAAATTGTCTTCCAGGCATGTAAGGAATTTGCTAGACCTTGTAGTTTTGGCTGAGTTAGATTGCCAGCAAATATCAGGATAGTTGAAGTCACCCATCACTACTACATCTCTCCTTTCTGCATGTATGTTCATCTGTTCTAGAAAGGCAACATCCAATTCCTCCGTCTGATTTGGGGGTCTGTAGTAGAGTCCCACAATAACATCCCTGTTGTTTCCCTCCCCTTTAATTTTTATCCAGATGCTCTCCACCTGGCTTCCAGTATTGATGTCATGGATCACTTCACTGGTGTAAATATCCCTGACATATAATGCTATTCCTCCTCCTTTCCTGTTTGGCCTGTTTCTCCTATAAAGGTTATACCCCTCTATTCCTACATTCCAATCATGAGACTCGTCCCACCAGGTTTCAGTAACGCCTATTATATCATATTTGTTTTGTAGTGCAAGGAGTTCTAGTTCATCTTGCTTATTTCCCATGCTCTGTGCATTAGTGTAGAGACATCTGAGACCATGTGTTCCCTTTACTTGCTCCCTGTGCAAGTTTTTTTGCCTCCCACTGTTGGGTCCTTGCGCTGTTTGCCTTGTTCCCTCTATGACAGTTTGACTATTTTCTCCAGCCCTTTTGCCTTCCAGAATACTGTCTCCCTCCCCCATTTGACTCAGTTTAAAGCCCTCCTGATCAAATTCTTGAGAGTGTTGGCAAAAATGTTTCTTCCAACTGTTGTAAGATGCACCCCATCTCTTGCCAGAAGTCCCCCTGCATGGAAGCGCAGTCCATGATCCAAGAATCCAATTTGTTCTCGGCGACACCATCTACGGAGCCAGTTGTTTACGTCGGCTATTTTCCTCTCCCTTCTTGGACCATGCCCTTCAACTGGCAGAAGAGACGAGATGACCACCTGTGCGTTCATTTCTTTCAGCTTCCTCCCCAGGGCCTCATAATCTCTTCTGATCTTGGGAAAGCTGTGCCTTGCAGTATCATTGGTTCCCACATGGACCAAAAGGAAGGGGTAATGATCCGTAGGCTTGATGAGTCTTGTCAGCCTCTCGGTCACATCACAGATCTTTGCCCCAGGGAGACAACACACCTCCCGAGTCATCTTGTCAGGCCCACATACCACTGCTTCTGTACCCCTCAGCAAGGAGTCCCCCACCACCACCACACGCCTCCGCTGAGGCTTCGCAGCTGCTGTTCCTTGCGGTGGTCCTCTCCAGGTCCCCTGCTCTACCCCTGAAGTCTGTCCATGCTGTTCTTCCTCGTTGTCCTTGATAAGGGAAAGGGCTTCAAATCGATTCTGTAGCTGCAAGCTGCTGGAAGAATCCCTGGATTTTCTTGTTCTGTGTGTGACATTCCTCCAGCTGTCTACTTCCTGTGTCCGTGAAGTGACCCTCTCCTCCACAGCCACTTCCTCTGTGCGGTCCCCATCCAAGAGTGTTCGTTCTGTTCTGTCCAGGAAAACCTCTTGCTCCCGAATCTGTTGAAGTGTAGCTACCCGTGTCTCCAGCTGCTGTACTTTCTCCTCCAAGAGGGCTACCAGCTTGCATTTGGTGCATGTGAAGTTCTCCACGTCTGTAGACAAGAATAGAAACATCGCACAAGTGTTGCAAGTGACTGCTGCAGTCCCCTCAGTGTCCATGATGAGAGCTTTTAGGTAATCTAAGAACTCTTAGTTAACGCTGAGAATGCTAAGCTGTACTTTTAGGTCTGCTGTATTTTTGTTTGGTTACTGAAATTCTGGCAGGAAACTGGCCTGGAAAGCCTCTGCAAGGACTTATATAGAGCTAGGCTCCCAGCTCCACCCCCTAATGACTCACAGGTGTGACTCACAGGTGTGACTCACAGGAAGGCCTCTGGCTCTTGAGGGTAAACGGGGAAGTTCAGAAGTTCAAGCCCCTCAGCAACAAGCAGCCTCTCCCAACAGTTTTTTAAAAAAATTCAATCTCCCCAGTCAGAATGACTGTCCAGAAGTTGCTTCCTTCTTCTCCCTGGCAGGAAACTGGCAGGAAACTTGCTGTCCAGAAGCTGCTCTCCTTCTCTCTGGCAGGAAACTGGCCTGGAAAGCCTCTGCAAGGACTTATATAGAGCTAGGCTCCCAGCTCCACCCCCTAATGACTCACAGGTGTGACTCACAGGTGTGACTCACAGGAAGGCCTCTGGCTCTTGAGGGTAAAAGGGGAAGTTCAGAAGTTCAAGCCCCTCAGCAACAAGCAGCCTCTCCCAACAGTTTTTAAAAAAAATTCAATCTCCCCAGTCAGAATGGCTGTCCAGAAGTTGCTTCCTTCTTCTCCCTGGCAGGAAACTGGCAGGAAACTTGCTGTCCAGAAGCTGCTCTCCTTCTCTCTGGCAGGAAACTGGCCTGGAAAGCCTCTGCAAGGACTTATATAGAGCTAGGCTCCCAGCTCCACCCCCTAATGACTCACAGGTGTGACTCACAGGTGTGACTCACAGGAAGGCCTCTGGCTCTTGAGGGTAAAAGGGGAAGTTCAGAAGTTCAAGCCCCTCAGCAACAAGCAGCCTCTCCCAACAGTTTTTAAAAAAAATTCAATCTCCCCAGTCAGAATGGCTGTCCAGAAGTTGCTTCCTTCTTCTCCCTGGCAGGAAACTGGCAGGAAACTTGCTGTCCAGAAGCTGCTCTCCTTCTCTCTGGCAGGAAACTCTGACAGAATCAGACAGACAGAATCCGCCATTCTGACTGGGGAGATTGCAGGGCCAGAATACATCAGCGGGAAGCTGGTATATTCTGCCTAGTGTAGACAAGCCCCTAGTTTTCCTACAATGAATTTGGGGTTAGGTATCATAGAATCATAGAATAATAGAGTTGGAAGAGACCTCAAGGGCCATCCAGTCCAACCCCCTGCCATGCACACAACACACAACCGGACAGATGGCCATCCAGCCTCTGTTTAAAAACCTCCAAAGAAGGAGACTCCACCACGCTCTTAGGCAGCCTATTCCACTTCCGAACAGCTCTTACTGTCAGAAAGTTCTTCCAAATGTTTAGGTGGAATCTCTTTTCCTTTAGTTTGAACCCATTGCTCCATGTCCTAGGACATTTTCAGATGCGACTTACAGTGCAACAATCGAGTAGTAGAGCTTTGCTGCTGAAGCATGGAAGGGTGTCCATTTCAGATGATGTCATTCCTGCAGTGAAATTGTCCGTGTCACTTCCATTTAGAATTGGAGCCGGCCGCACCATATTCCGCCAGATTTTATTCACGGACAACTAGGTTTAGCTTGGAGAAGTGAAGACTGAGAAATGACATGGTGGCTATCTTTAAATACCTGAAGGGACGTTATGTGGAAGATGAAGCCAGCTTGTCTTCTGCTGCTCCAGAGCCTAGAACATGAATCACTGTATTTAAACTACAAGAGATTCCACTTAAACATTAGGAAGAACTTCTTTATGGTAAGAGCTATTCAACAGTAGTAAGGACTGCCTTGGAGGGTGGTGGACTCTCATTTTTTGGAGACCTTTTCATAGAGGTTGGATGGGCATCTTTCAGGAGTGCTTTAGCTGTACGTGACATGGAGCTGGACTTCAGTGGCCCTTCTGGTTCCTTCCAACAGTAAGATTCTATGATTTTAAGGGGGCATCAGTGAATGCATTTATAGTAATTGCATCTATATTTCCCTTCACAGGACTAACAGAAATTTGGGGAAGACAATTTTCATCAGGAAAACAGTGTGATGGGGGGAGGTGATATTCTGCACCCTACACCATTACTCAAATGGTCTACAGCTTGGAAAAAATATCTTTCTGGACTACAGCTCCCATAATCATCCAGCCAGCAATATAAATTTTTTGGACTGCAACTATCAGAATCCTCCAGCCAGCAGTGTACAGTCAGCCCTCCATAGCCACAGAGTATGCATCCACGTATTTAACTATCCATAGCTTGAAAATATTCATTAATATAAAATCCAACAAGCAAACCTTGATTCTGTCATTTTATATAAGGGACACCATTTTACTACTCCATTGTATATAATGGGACGAGTATCCATGGATTTTGGTATTTACAGGGGGTTCTGGAACCAAACCCCAGTGGATACCAAGTGCATACTGTATAGTTTGGACTGCAACTCTCATAACACCCCAGCTAGCAAGTTCTGTTTTTAGATTAAAACTCCCAGAATTTGCTATTATACTACCAGTTCCCAGACTTCCTCAACTGAGAAATCCAGAGGTTGTAGGAGCAATTGTCGAAATAAACAAGCCTGGATTGGTAAACCATGAACAAACCCTGGTTTGAGAGCAAGGCTTAGGCAGCTGTGTATGTTTAGCCTGGAGAAGGTTGAGAGGGCACATGATAGCCATGTTTAATTATTTGAAGGGATGTCATATTGAGGATGGAGCAAGCTTGCTTTCTGCTGCTCCAGAGACTAGGACACGGAGCAATGGGTTCAAACTCCAGGAAAAGAGATTCCACCTAAACATTAGGAAGAACTTGATGGTAATAGCTGTTCAATACACTGTCCAGGAGTATGGTAGACTCTCCTTCTTTGGAGGTTTTTAAACAGAGGCTGGATGGCCATCTATCAGGAATGCTTTCATTGTGTATTCCTGCATGGCAGAATTGGGTTGGACTGGATGGCCCTGGTGGTGGTCTCTTCCAACTCTATGATTCTATGCAATAATAACAACTATTCCTGCTCCTCGGAGGAAACTTTTTCTTAGGCAGAATTCTTAGAAATGACCATTTGGGGGAGCTCTTGCCAAGACTATGACCCATTCTGGGAAGCCAGCTATTTCATAGAATCATAGAATCGTAGCATTGAAGAGACCACAAGGGCCATCCAGTCCAACCCCCTTCCACGCAGGAATCACGATCAAAGCATCCCTGACAGACGGCCATCCAGCCTCTCTTTAAAGACCTCCAAGGAAGGAGTCCCTACCACGCTCCAAGGGAGTGGCTTGGAAAGGCATTTGTTAGTTCCATGGGGCAACCTTTGCACCGATTGTTCTTCAGGCAGCATGAGGAAACTTCTAACCAGTAATTCCACAAGTGACAGATATAGTGGACCCTCCAACATTTTGTGACACCTGGGGCCAAGCAACATTAGAGTGTGGTCAAGATGGCAAAAGCTATTAATGAGGAAGAACAGGCAAGCTAGGAGAGGCTGCCACGGTTTGGTTTTGCCTGAGTTGACTGAGAAGGACAAGATATTGCCCCCTTCTCTTCTCTCCCCCTGCTGAGTTGATAGAGTGCAAACTTTTGCACTTTGAACTCAGTTTGCAACAACTGAAGGAGATTATCAGACATGGCAAATATGGTGTGATTATGACATCAGGATACCGCAAAAAGGCTCCCCTACCACATGACGTCCTCCTCTTGTGTTCTGTTGCTGTGAAAAAGGCATTCTTTTTAATTAGCAGGCCAAAGCAGCCAATTGATCTCCCATGGTGTTTTTTCCTCATTATTGCTTGTGTGCAAAATCATGCCCCGTTATGCTGCCATGATTTCAACATCAATGGGCAGTCCCCAGCAGAACACCTCTGGGTGAGAATGCGAAAACTAGATACAAGATGCTCATTTTATGAACCTCCCTGTTTTGCTGGCAAGTTTTAAAGTGTGTTTCAGTGCTTGTGTGTTTATTTTGTTTGTTAATGTAGGTGTTTTTAGACTTTTAAGCACACTTGCATCTTCTCGCAAGAACTGCCGAAGTCTTGCCCATGTGAAAACACAGAAGTAAGCAGCCGAAATTCTGGGGTGACTCTTTGTCATGATTACAGCAGCATGTGATAAGAAATGTTATTGTGTCAGGATACTTGCGCTTTAAAATATAGTGGGGGAAAACATTTTTAGAAGCTCGTCTGATAATCTACAAAGTAAGCTGAGGACAAAGAGGGAGGGAAGGAGAGGAGGAGAAAGAAACCAGGACATTTCAAAAGCAGCTGAAAGAATGGGACAGTATAGGAGTAATCGAGACTTTCCCTGCCAAAGGTTATTTTGGGTATAAAAAAGACGGAGGGAGGGGAAACAGCCTTTAAATGGACAGTGTGCTCTCCCACCCCGGAGGCTTTGTTGACCATTTTTATGCTGAATGTTTTGAGGGCATGGACATGAGAGGACACACTGAAGGGCCCTGAGGGACCATATGCAACCTATGGCCCTCACTTTTCTCTCTCCTGCTCTGACCACTTTGTCAGGATAATATCCCTGTAAGTGCAGAGAGAAAATGTTGTAGTAACAGACTACTCTGCTAGCACAGCTGAAGTGGGTATGTGCACAGCTGTAGTTAGGCAGAAGGTGACTAGCCAAACACTCATAGAATCATAGAATTGCAGAGTTGGAAGAGACCACGAGGGCCATCCAGTCCAACTCCCTGCCACGCAGGAAATCTTGATCAAAGCATCCCTGACAGATGGCCATCCAGCCTCTGTTAAAGACCTCCAAGGAAGGAGACCCCACCACGCTCTGAGGGAGCTTGCTCCACTGCTGAACAGCTCTTACTGTCAAAAAGTTCCTCCTCATGTTGAGGTGGAATCTCTGTTCCTGGAGCTTGCATCCATTGCTCCGTGTTCCAGTCTCTGGAGCAGCAGAAAACAAGCCTGCTCCATCCTCAGCGTGACATCCCTTCAAATACTTAACAGGGCCATCATATCGCCTCTTAACCGTCTTTTTTCCAGGCTAAACATACCCAGCTCCCTAAGTCTCTCCTCATAAGGCATGGTTTCCAGACCTTTCACCATTTTAGTTGCCCTTCTCTGGACACGCTCCAATTTGTCAATATCCTTTTTGAATTGTGGTGCCCAAGGATACGCTCTGTGTGAGTTACTATTGTAGGCTGGTGTTGAGGAGTGTTTGGAGAATTGCTGTTGTGTTTGTTATTGAGGTTTGCTGTGTATATTCTGTGTTTGTTTTGTACTAGAACTGAAGATAAAGCCTCCAGGTATTATTGGAAGGACCTTGCTGCATGTAAGTCTTCTTATTGTGGATGAAAGTGGGTCAGAGTAGTGATAAAGCCTGCTAGCTGAAGCCTTTGCTTTTCAAGCCCTATTCTGATGTATAGTTTATTTGCTGTTCGGCTACTCCTGGGTTTAATTTGTCCCTAGGCTGTACTAGTCACCTCTCAGTGAGCCTATAGTGAGTGGACACACTTGTCCTCTTCCCCTCCTTCCTCAGCTAGATTTTTTTCCTCCTCTCATCCTTCCCCACCTCCAGCTAGGCTGGCTATTTCCTTTAAAAGCTTTCTAATTTCACCTCCAGAGAAGCTCCATATTCCCCAACTGTCCTGATTTGGCAGGGACAGCCCCAATTAACCCTCTGTTGTCTTATTTTTTTCAGCTGCTTTTAATATGTCCTGGTTTCTCTTTTGTCTTACTGAGTTTAATTTAAAATTAATTCATAATTAAAATTATATTAAGTATTTATTTAATTAATCAATATCTTGCCATTCTCCCAACGGCGATTCAAGGCCTTCTTGGTAGCTGTCCCTCAGCTCTGGAACTTCCTTTTTGGGGAGGTGAGAATAGCCCCATTCTTACTGTCTTTCTTATTCCAATAGGCTTCTCAAGATCTGGGTTTTTTTAAAAAAAGAAAAGGCTTTTAATAGGGTGCTCTATTGCTTTTAATGGTACTATTTTAAAATGGTCTTATATAATTTTAATTAATTAATTACTTTTTAATAAAAACTGAAACAGTTCTTAGTGTTCTTGATAGCTTAGTACCAATTTAATGTTGACCTGTTGTGTGTTTTAACTATTTTGTACAACCGGACCGCCATATCTGCAGGGGCTTGGTTCCCAGACTTACCATGGATACCAGATACTGTGGATAACAAAGAATCCTATTAAAATAAAGGACTTCCAGTAAAAACATACCATAGAGTTGGGTTGGAGGATCTAGAAGATGCCTAGAGAGAACACCTCTCTAGGCATTCTCCTGTGCAACTCTATGGTATGTGTCCCCTATTTTGTGTCCCATTGATAATTGAAACTGTGGATATTGGTTCTGTGGATACGGGGACAATGACGACTGTTTTTGTATTAATGCATAAACCACCTTGACTCCCAACTTTAGGGAAAAGGTGGCATACAAATGAGGATGAAAATAATGATATTTTTTTTTAAAAAAACCACACAGACACAATTTAAAAATACCAGTAAAAGTGACATAGACAATCCATTCACTTAAAAAAATCCTTCCAGTACAAATGAGGTCATCTTCCCCAAGCTCACCTGAAAGAAAAAGTCTTTGCCTGCAGGTGGAAGTCCAACAGGGAGGGAGCCAGCCTTACCCTCCCTCAGTAGGGAGTTGCACAGAACCACCGAGTAGCCAAGGAGACACTCCTCTCTCATAGATTTTCGTTGGTTTTTTTTCCAGGCTGTGAGGCCATGTTCCGGAACAAGGCTTCACAGCCCGGAAAAAAAACCCAAGGAAAATCTATGGATGCTGGCCATGAAAGCCTTCGACTTCACACTCCTCTCTCACATTCTGACTAGACATGCATCCAAACCGAGAGACGGGAGAATCTAGTCCTTTAGTTAAGCGGGACCTAAGTTAGGTAGGACTTTACAGGTCACCCTAAGCCAGTCGTCTCCAGCCTGGCCCACTGCAGTTGTGTCAGACAACAATTCCTAGCCATGCTGAGTGGGGATGATGGGGGTCATAGTCTGATGCCTTGGGAGGGCATGGCAGTTCAGTGAAAAGGACCCAGTCCAGCCCGGTCTAGGGAAAGACAGCAAGCAAAGTGGTAGGCTCACAAACTAACGTGACATGGAGCAAGCCATTGCTTGCTGCACATAACAGAACATTTCATTTGCATGAGATGAAGAGACTTCACTCTTTAGAGCCCCCGCTTGGAGAGTTATTTATGGATTCATTTATTTCCAGGGACAGGCCTCCATGCGTTGAGCTGCTGCAGTTGCTTAGATGCTGATCTCCTATTAATTTGGTGTGTTAGGGGTGTGGATCAGGCAATTCATGCCAGGAGAGAAAAGCTTTGTTTTCCTCTTTCCTGATTCATAGGTGGTGTTAGTTTCAAATTGATTTTGAATTTGATCCTGACAGCTTTCTTTCCCCTCCAGCTCTAACTGCTATACCAGATTGTCACAGCACTTTCCTGTGGCTTAGCCTAAGACTTTGGTCCCCACCCAAAGTATTCATGCATTGTTCACATTTGCCCTGTCTTGAGGAAGAGGCAAGTTTTGCTGTCCAAAGCCATGCATAAAAGCATTTCTTCCTGTTGGAAAAGATTGAAGCATTCTCTTTTCCCCACACTCTCTTATATAGAGCAACCCGTGTTGAACTTCTTGTGTACATTGATTTGTCCCCTCTCAGCCTACGTAGTTAACATGCTTCTGTCTGTCCTGACCTCTTTTTCTTGGGCAGCCATCTAGAGTTTCCAGTACAGGGCAACTCTAATTCCCCCACACTTCCCACTGACCCAATGTGGCAGGGACAGTCTTCATTAATCCTCTGTTTTTCTGCTTCTGATCGTGTTCTCTGGGGTATTAGCTACCCCTCCTAATCTGGTGTCATCTGCAAACTTGATAATCATACCCTCTATTCCCTCATTCAAGTCATTGATAAATATGTTGGATAGCACTGGGCCCAGGACAGAACCCTGTGGCACCCCACCAGCCACTTCTCTCTGGGATGAAGAGGAGCCATTGGTGACTACCCTTTGGGTTTGGTTGGCCAACCAATTGCAAATCCACCTAACAGTCGCATTGTCTAGCCCACATGTGGCTAACTTTTTTGCAAGAATATAATGGTGGACTTTGTCAAAAGCCTTACTAAAATCAAGATACACTACATCTACAACATTCCCTTCATCTACCAAACTTGTAAGTATATATAAAAAAGATATAAGATTATTCTGGCATGATATGTTTTTCAAAAACCCATGTTGACTTTTTGTGAACACAGCCTTCCTTTCTAAGTGCTTACAGACTGTCTGTTTAATGATCTGCTCTAGAATCTTTCCTAGTATTGCTATCAGGCTGACTGGGTGGTAAGTATTTGGGTCTCCCCCCCCTTTTTTTTTTTAAAAGATGGGAACAACATTTGCCCTCCTCCAGTCTGCTGGGACCTCTCCTGTTCTCCAGGATTTCTCAAAGATTATTGACAGTGGTTCTGAGATGACTTCTGCCAGTCCTTTTAGTACCCTTGGATGTACAGTAGTTCATTTGGCCCTGGAGACTTGAGTTCATTTAAACTGGCCAGGTATTCCTGAACCACCTCTTTACCTATTCTGTGCTGCATTTTCCTTGCTGCATCATCTGCTCCATTTTCCCCAGATTGAGCACCATTATCTTTTTTGGAGAAGACCAATGCTAAGAAGGTGTTGAGAAATGGTCTTTTAGATAGACTGAATGTAAGCAAGGTAGAGCTTTATAGGTCATAGCAGCACTTTGAATTGCCCCCAGAAACTAACAGTAAGCCAGTGGAGATGGATCAGACGCCGTTAATATGGCATTGCACGGAACGCCAGGAGATTGCCAAAGGGTTTCCCTTTCAGATGATGTTGCCCCCGTCCTGTTATGCTCCCGTGCTGGTCCGGTTTCACCCTCGTTGCTTTTTATTCATGGCTTAAACCGTGAATAGATCACCCATTCCGTTCCTGTCATGGAACGACGGGTGAGTGAAAAGGTGCCCCGTTTCTGTAGCGTTATGCCAACCACAGTGGGAGGTCTGTTCCAGAACACTTCTGGATGCAATTGGGACATCCAGGTAAGTGACACCCTTTTTTGTATGCTTCCCAGGTTACTTGAGGTTTTTAAAGTGTGTTTTTGTGCTTGCTGTCATTTTAAAAACTGGCTTTGACTTTTTATTTTTTTAATTTCCCGTCTCTCGCAAGAACGGCCTGGGATTTCAACCAGGAAGTGAATGCAGCTCCATGCAAGATGCATTCACTCTGTGGCTGCTAAGGGGAGGGGAAGATTGCACAATCAAGGTAAGTGTGAATATGACCCCGTCTGAAAATCTCCAGTGAAACTGTTTCAACATGCCCAACAGATGGCATCCTAGGCTTTGCTGGAAGATCTTCCACAAATGGGATCCCACCTCTTTGCATATAATTGGTCCAACTGTCAAATTGCTCTTCCTGTCCAGAATGTTCCTGCCAACATCCATCTGAAATCTTCTTCCTTCTACCTTTAATTCCATTAGGTCTAGCCCTTCCCCTGTGGAGCTACAGAAGTCCTCTTTGCCCTCGGTAATGAGACAGACTTTCAGGGGTACAGAAACGGTTCTCCTGCCCCTGCAGACTTGACTTCTCCAAGGAAGGCTTATTTCATTCTTGCACCTAAGAACAGAAACTTTCTCCCTAGCGGGCACAATTACAAGATGTTTTGCCCACTTTTGAGTGAATCTTTGCATTTTAGTACCTTTCTACTAAAACTTTATTTGCACACACACACACAAAAAACCCTGTTGTGCAAATCGAAGGGGAAAAAACATTGGCCAGAACCCTGTTGCTGTCTTTCACATGGGCAACTTTCCTTATGGAAGCAGTTGGACATTTTTGTCTGATGTGGAACATCTGCATTCAGTTAATGGTTGCTGAAGCAAAGATGTAGGTACAGTGCCATTGTAGGCATGCATATTCATGTGAACACACACACACAGTAAGCATTCTATAGACACATCCAACTGCATACTTAGTTGTACATTCAGTTCCATATTCACCACAAAGGCGCAGAGCACAATTGATACCTGACTCTGCATGTGGAGATTTATGCTACACCAGTGGTGTACCTAGGAAAGGGCAGTGGGAGCAGTCCACTCCAGGTGCAAGTAATAAGAGGTGGCTCTGTTGATGGCCCACAGGCACCACTGGAAACTGCCACATCCATAGGAAATCTCTGCTCCTGCACACCAACCAGGGTGGGGAGGAGACTAGCTGCTACTTCACCTTGAGTCTTGATACACCTACAGCCTTAACCCTTCCACCTGGACAATGCAGGAACTGGCTAAAGCCACTGCCCTCATTACCACCCAGGTGGTTGGGTCAGCTTGTCCTGAATTTCTGGGGCAGGCTGCAGAGACCCAATAAATCAGCTTACAGTTCAAAAGGGAGTAGCTGTAACTTGTCACCTTACCAGCAAGTAGGGTAAATATAGTCCAGTCTGAAGGTCATACACAGATAAACAGCAAATCATTCAAACAATCTGAGAGAAAATCCAAGGCAAAGTCACAAAGTGAAGGCAAGGTCCAGAGGTCCAAGATAGCAATAAGTCAAGAAGCACTGTCCGGCATGGCTTTCACTCCAACAGGTTGGTTGTCAGCCATGCTCTTCTGGAGGAGGTGCTGGTGATTTTGTCAGGTGGTAGCACGCACTGGGTATCTCTTCAAAAGGTCCAGGCAGCAATAAATGGTAACAGAGTATTTGTTCCTTCAGAGATCAGAATAAAGGCATAGACACAGGCTTATGCCTAAAATCTTCTTGTTCTTTACTTGAACATAATAAAGACTATTTAAAGTATATTATAGCATCCCCAGAAGAAAACAGCTCCACACTTCAAGATTCAAAACAGAGCTAACAAGCTTAAACTTGGCTCTGCTCTGAGCCTGGCAAATATTGACACATTTGCTCAGTAGCTCTTGCAAACTGCTGCCAGCTCAGATCTGCAGATCTGTGCAGACTGTTTGCTATATTCCCAGCTCTTCACAGAATAAATCTACTGCATGTCCCAATATCCTGACAGGTTTATGGTCCAACTGTGGTCTCGCAGGTGTTGCCTGATTGCTTCCTGCTTCCTTTTTAACCTCTCTGTTCATTGGAGAAATTCCTTTTCTTGTCTGCCTCCTGTTCTTCTGGGGTTTGTGGCTGTGGAATAGTCTGTTGCTCAAATGAGTGAGCCTGCTGGGCATTCTGTCCCTCAGAGACTTGTTGAACACTCTTTTCCTCAGCATGTGGTGGCTGCTGGTGACTCTGCTCAAGCTCAGGTATGCTATCCCAGCTTTCAGATTCCTCTTCACTGTCCTCTGAGGGGCAGGGCATGACACTGCCACTGGTTTAAAAGCAGGCAGCAGCATGACTCAGGCATGGAAGCCAAGGAGAGGTGGTGCCATGGTGGGAGTGTGGAGCACAGGGCTTCCAGTACAATCCCACGTATCGCAAAGCTTGGAAAAATCATGTTGTTAAGCTAAGCTGGCTGGCGGTGGATTCTGGGAGTTGTTATCCAAAACAAGGAGACCTGTCAAAACTCTGAAAGAAATATATTTCAGTTCTACCACCATCAGAAGCATGGTGGGTGGGGATGTGAGAGAAGACCTTCTTGGTGGCTGCCACTAGACTTGGGAACTCCTTTCCCAGGGAGGCCAGAATCGCCCCTTCCTTGTTGTCCTTCTGTTGGCAGATGAAAACCTTTTTATTCCAACAGGCTTTTGAAACAAAGTTTTTTAAAAGACTGGGCTAAGGAATGCTGTACTGTTTTAACCAAACTGTTTTTAAGTTCTTTTGAAAATCTTTTAAATGGTATTTTTATCATTTTGCTGAAATGCAAATTGTTTTTAATACTGCATATAGTTCGATCTTGTTTCAATGTTCCCTTTTTGTACATTTTAAAATGTATTGCTCTTTTAAAGTGTGAGCTGCTTTGAGTTCCATTTTGGGGGGAAAGCAGGAAACAACAACAACAATTCCTTACATTCATTGTGGCTAAGCAATTAATACAGGGTGGAGAATCCATCCGCTGGCTTTAATTCTCTGGTTTTTAATCGGGAGTAGAATCAAAGGATCAGAGTTGGAAAGGCCTCTCTAGGCCATTGAGTCCAGTCCCCTGCTCAGTGCAGGAACTCCAGTTAGAGCATCCCCAGCAGGTGGCTGTCCAGCCTCTTTTGGAAGATGTCTCCTTTGCCTTGCTGTTACTTTCCTGCCTCCCCACCACAAACTATCTCAGAATGATCCTCTCTGGCTTTTCTTCGCAAACAAAGATTCAGGAAGGACTCATCCCACGCTTTCTGCAAGCGCGCTGATGACTAAAAAGGCCAATGCGAGATAAACATGTCCAGTTGCAGAAAGCACAGCAGAAGATCTTTTTGGGTGATGTTTCCGTGTTGTGATTCTTTCTGCGTTGTTGTTTCTCTTCAAGGCTTGTTCGGCATGAGTTCTCAAATAAGGCTGCAGCATTGTGGATAGTGCGTCTCCATGCCTCCCGATGTGAGGCCAGGGCGGACCATTGTTGGTGATTAATTTGGCAAGAATGATCCACTTTGGGTGTAAAACATGCTATGTATGCCACCATGCAACCCTGATGTAGGGTCTTGACTGTTGCATTTTCATAGAATCATAGAGTTGGAAGAGACCACAAGGGCCATCCAGTCCAAGCCCTTGCCATGCAAGAATACACAATTCCCGACAGATGGCCATCCAGCCTGTTTAAAAAACTCCAAAGAAGGAGACTCCACCACATGCCCAGGCTGTGCATTCCACTTTCAAACAGCTCTTGCTGTCAGGAAGTTCTTCCTAATGTTTAGGTGGAATCTCTTTTCCTGCAGTTTGAGTCCATTGCCCAATGTCCTAGTCTCTGGAGCAGCAGAAAACAAGCTTGCTCCATACTCAGTATGACATCCTTTCACGTATTTAAATATGGCTATCATGACCCCTCTAAACCTTCTCTTCTCTGGCCTAAACATACCCAGCTCCATAAGCTGCTGCATCACACTGCTGACTCATGTTCAGCTTGTGGTCCACTAAGACTCCTAGATCTCTTTTGTATGGACTGCCATCAAGCCAGGTGACACCCATACAATATCTGTGCATTTCATTTTTACTGCTCAAGTGTAGTATCCTACATTTCTCCCTGTTGAAATTCATTTTGTTAGTTTTGGTCCAGCTTTCTAATCTGTTGAGGTCTTTTTGGATTCTGATCCTGTTCTCTGGGGTATCGGTTACCCGTCCTAATTGTGTCATCTGCAAACTGGATAAGAATGACATCTCTTCCATCATCCAAGTCACTGATAAAGATGTTGAATAGCACTGGGCCCAGGACAGAACCCTGTGGCACCCCACTATTTTGCACAAGTGCCCCATATTTTTAGAAAAACGATTAGACAAATCAAGGTGCTGAAAGACCCTTTGTCTTCTTTGCCCCCAGATGTGTGCTTTTTCTGTTGATAAGTTGGAGGATCGGGACTGTGTTCTGTTAATATTAGTTAACTGAGCAGAACATCCACCAGTCCAAGAAGGGGGCTGTCTGTCTTTTGTAATCTAAATGAGAAAAAAGAAATTCTCCTTTAACAGAACTCTAGCAGAACATTAAATCAATTACCAGGCCTAATAAAGCTCCCAAGGTCTTTTAATTAAAGTTTTTAATTAAAGCCATGAGAGCTAGTGCTCTTTTAATATTCAGCAGCAGCAATAACAAACAAAACCTCCACTTCTCGCCAGGATGACAGTGTGGCTCTTTAGGGGCTAGTTTCTGTGCTCCCCAGGTTTATTTCTGGTCATAAAAGTACCAACTTGCAGTCCATTTGAGAAGGTAGGAAACGGTTCTCTCTTTGCCTAGGCTCCAACAATTCCCTTTTGGTGGAGAAACCACCAACCTAGTACTGAAATCAAGTAGGACCAAGGATGGCCATGCTGAGATTCCCAAGCTTCTAGTCCTCATGGCTTAGTTGTATTTGCGATCAAGTTGACTTCAACTTATGGTGATCCTATAAATGAGAGGCCTCCAAGGGCTAGCAACTGCCCTGCTCAGGTGTTGCAAATTCAGGGCTGTGACTTCCTGGATTGAATCAATCCACCTGTAATGCAGTCTTCCTCTGTTCCTGTTGCCTCCCACTTTCCCAAGCATTATGTTTTTCTCCAGTGGGTCACATTATCTCATGATAAATCCAAAATAGGACACCTTCAGTTTAGTCACCTTGGCTTCTAGGGAGAGTTCAGACTTGATTTACTTTTAGCAGCCCATGGTATTGATAGATTTCTCCTCCAACACCACATTTCAGATAGAAATGTATCTCAGTCCCACCTCAGTTGGAAGAGACCCCAAGGGCCATCCAGTCCAACCCCCTGCCATGCAGGAACACACAATCAAAGCATTCCTGACAGATGGTCATCCAGCCTCTGTTTAAAAACCTCCAAAGAAGGAGACTGCACCACACTCTGAGGCAGTGCATTCCACTTCCGAACAGCTCTTACTTGACTTCTTAACCATCACGTTGTAAACCTGAAACCACACATATTTCTCTTCCTGTCAACTATCTTCACTGTCCAGCTTTCACAACCATAGAAGGCCACCCCCTTAATATGCAGAACCAATATCCATGGTTTCAATTAGCTACAGCAGAAAAAAAATAGGGACACATACCATAGAGTTGCACTGGAAAAATGCCTACAGTGGCATTCTCTCTAGGAATCACTAGTTCTTCCAACACAACTCTATGGTATGTTTGTACCAGAATTCCTTTATTTTAATAGGATCTGTTATTATCCACAGTTTCACTTACAATTGGTAAGTCCAGGAATGTATTCCCTGTGAGTACGTTGGGGCAATCTGTATAGAAATCAGAAATACTATGGCATGGATGAGTCTGACTTTGGTATCTACTGATATATCTTTACACTTGAGGATCTTATCTAGTTTCTTCATCACTGTCCTTCCAAGTCTTAGTCTTATTCTGATTTCTTGACTATAGTCTCCATTTTTATTAATTACTGAGCTTAAGCACAAAATCTTTAACTATATTGATGCCTTCATTACCTAGTTTAAAGTTATGTAAATCATAGAATCATAGGACTTTGTCAGACCAGGCAAATATGGCATCATAAGGATGCCTAATGATTTCAGAAGGGCACACATGCCAGACGATGTCACCCTTTTGCAATCATGTATTGTTAAAAAGCTGTACTTTTTTATTGATGATTCAAGCCATCAATAAATCAGCCATGGCAATTTGTTGCCAGCATTGTTGGCATTTGAATCCCTGTTCCATTGTGCTCAGTTATACCTACAGGCATCCTCTCACATATTCCCCCTCTTGATACTTAATTAATTTCATAATTGAGTATCATCACCAATAATATGGTAAAATTTTTAGAATCAAAAAAGAATAAATATCCTTCAATAATATGACAATGGTATAAATATCAGGAAAAAATAAAATCATACATGACAACTTTGATTATATATTTCTAGAGCCTAAAATTGAATACTTATAGGGAATTCAGAGTCATATTGGAATCCTCGTCTTTCTTTGTATCAGATAGATCGTCTGGATCGTCTGGAACCCATCCACTCTACACAGTTATACCTACAGGCATACTCTCACATATTCCCCGTCTTGATACTCAATTATAAATTAATTAAGTATCAAGAGGGGGAATATGTGAGAGGATGCCTGTAGGTATTACTGTGTAGAGTGGATGGGTTCCAGACGATCCAGATGAGGCAAGGCCCTGGAGAACCAAAGTTAAATGGTTGCCGCGCAAAGGATTGCCATGGGAGGAACTTGGAAAGTGAGGCAAGAAAGTGAAAAGGAATGCTGGCCGGCTGAAACCTAGATGATTAGATGTCGACCTGGCTAAGAGACGTTCCGTACAGACAAGATGTTCTTTGAACTGCCTCATACCAAGATAAGATAAGGAACTGAACTATCTTGCATCAAATATCTTGGCAATGTTCAACACCTGTATTGTCAAGAAAGGAGAAGCAAAAGGAGTATAAATATTACTGGACTTTCCAGCCTCAAGTATGGTTCCTGTATCCGTGGCCACAGACCATCCACGCCTTCATGGACGTCTGATCACCGTTCAGGGAAGGATCGTTGTGAGTATGTGGTGTGAGTGTGTGCGTGAATGGGAAAGAGCTCTTGACACTTAACTGAATGTCTAATGTCTGATGTCTAATGCCTAAATAAATGTTACATGCACTGAAAACCAAATTTGGTCTCTCTGTGCCTTTTTGCCTGTCATTTGTCTGGGGAAATCTTAAACACTGCCTGATTTAAAAGGACCTCTATGTGGTCGTAACACTATCAGAGCGGCTTACAAATTGTTTTAAGCAATAGCAATTTACACATCTACACTGCATTAAGCAGTTCCCAATGTGTGTTAGCTAATTGCCCCCACAAGCTGGGTACTCATTTTACTGACCTACGAAAGGATGGGAGGCTGAGTGAACCTTGGAGCCTGCTGGAATCGAACTTGCAACATGGTGACTTGCAGGACTGGCATTTAACCACTGCGCCACCAGGGCTCCTGTGGCTATGCTGATGGTAGAGTGTCCTACATAGACTGGCTTTTGCTGAGGAACCAGACTAAAGATGTCAAACAGCTACTGGGCAGCAGCAGTAGTGGTGGGTGACACTGGCATAGAGATGGAAGGAATATTGGAAAATATTCCAAAAAGTTTAAAAAAAACATGTATTTTGGGTGTTGACAAACTCTGACGGGGGAAGAATCCTGGACTAATGAAAATCTTTGCAGTTTGTGACTTACATTGTGCAAAATTTGCACATGGTTGTTTTGAGCAGAAAACATCACACTCTGTGTGAAAAATAATATTTCAGTGCCAAAATATTAATTCCTCTGTTGAAAAGGCTGTTTTCTGCACAGAAAATCTTGTAATGGGGGATCTGTCCTCCATAAAATTCATACATGGTTGATTTGTATAGGAAACAGCGTTTTCTGTGCAGAAAACATTTTCTGCTCAGGAACTATTATTTCTGCATTGAAATTATTTTCCATGCAGAAAATGCTGTTTCCTGCACAGAAACAGCTGTTTTCTATGCAAAACCACTATGCACGAATTTTGCGCAGAATAAGTCCCAAATTGCGAATGGTCTTCAAAAATTGTGTGGTTTTCAAAGACATTCTCACAGCTGAAATTGCCGAAATTACTCGTTGCTACCTTCGAGAAGAAATGTAGTGAAGGATTACATCTCTCTCACAGACAATGGCAGGGATACCATAGATAACAAAAACAAAAAACCCAACACCCAATTCTCCACGGAGGAAAGCTATGGCAAGCCACTCCTCAATGCCTTTTACCTTGAAAATGCTATGAGAAGACAATCCTCATAGCTATATGGAAGAAATCAAACTGTGTAGGCACTTTGTGTAAGTTCTGTTTGAAGCTTCTGGAAGGATCTGGAGCTTCAGTGGAATTTTCTAAAAGTGACTTTTTAGGACTACATCTTCTAGAATTCTAGTCTGGAAGCCATTACGTCCTATGAGAAATGACTTAGGAAGCTGGGTATGTTTAGTCTGGAGAAGAGAAGGTTGAGAGGGGACATGATAGCCATGTTTAAATATTTGAAGGGATGTCATACTGAGGATGGAGCAAGCTTGTTTTCTGCTGCTCCAGAGACTAGGATACGGAGCAATGGGTTCAAACTACAGGAAAAGAGATTTCACCTAAACATTAGGAAGAACTTCCTGACAGTAACAGCTGTTTGGAAGAGGAATCTGCTGCTGCCTGGGAGTGTGGTGGAGTCTCCTTCTTTGGAGGTTTTTAAACAGAGGCTGGATGGTCATAGAATCATAGAATCATAGAATTGCAGAGTTGGAAGAGACCACGAGGGCCATCCAGTCCAACCCCCTGCCATGCAGGAAATCACAATCAAAGCATCTCCGACAGATGGCAATCCAGCCTCTGTTTAAAGACCTCTAAGGAAGGAGACCCCACCACACTCCGAGGGAGTGTGTTCCACTGCCGAACAGCTCTGTCAAAAAGTTCTTCCTAATGTTGAGGTGGAATCTCTGTTCCTGGAGCTTGCACCCATTGCTCCGTGTTCCAGTCTCTGGAGCAGCAGAAAACAAGCCTGCTCCATCTTCAGCGTGACACCCCTTCAAATACTTAAACAGGGCTATCATATCATCCCTTAACTGTCTTTTTTCCAGGCTAAACATACCCAGCTCCCTAAGTCTCTCCTCATAAGGCATGGTTTCCAGACCTTTCACCATTTTAGTTGCCCTTCATCTGTCAGGAATGCTTTGGTTGTGTATTCCTACATGGCAGGGGGTCGGATTGGATGGTCTCTTCCAACTCAATGATTCTATGAATCCTCCAGCACAGGAATACAAAATAACCAAAGACTTGGAATGCTTTTTATGGTAGCCACAATGGCCCACAGGCTGTACGTGGCCTCAGAACCATTTCTAACCTATTGAGCTGCCTGGCCAAAACCACAATGGTTTGCAAATGAAACAAAACATAACAGAAGAATTCTACCTACAGCATCACTGAGGGGTAATCCAGGTGGTGAAATAAATCTTCATGGAATCCACAGAGAATCCCATGTGTCCAAATGGGATCCGGCAGTATTTGGTCCTTTTCAGAGGGAGGGGGAGCAAAATTTGGGGAAACTACAGTGGGGGGGAAAGCTTTTGGAGCTTTTCCCGAGTTTTTTAAAAAATTGCAGAGAAAATGCGCACTCCCGCTTGTTAAGACAACCAAATGGCATCACAGTGCTGAAGAGGATAGCTGATTGGTCAGATGTGCACGGGGGCGGAGCTTGCTAAGAAGGCGGACCCCAGAACTGCTATGTTGCATTGTCACACTAGTGATTGTGTGCTGAAGCAATGAAACAGCTTTTTTCCCATTCTTTTTTTCATTATTTCAGCAGATGACTGCTCTTCCGCACCTTGGATTTAATTTTTTTTAAAAAACTGGCAGGGCAATTTGGGGACTATAGAACTGGGAGTAATTCACTCATGACCGCCATCTTGATTTGCTGGCATGCCTCTGTGTGAACAGCAAACACAGATAGCTGTGCACACCAGCGACCTTGCAAAAAGATCGTTGAGACAGATGAAAGCTGCTGTGAATTGGTGTAGGTTTGCAGCAACCCACATTTTATTCCATTGTCTAGACCATCCCTTATTGTATCATCTAAAGCAAAGCACCCCTTGTTTTAGGGGGTAAGAACAAAATAGTTCTTCCAGAAACGCACAAGTGACCATCTGGCCACACCCACTTAGAATCATAGAGTTGGAAGAGACCAGAAGGGCCATCCAAGTCCAACCCCCACTTATTGACTGGGGGTTTAACTATCAAGCCCACCATTGTCTCCTAGGTGAGCTGGATTTAAGCCCTGAATCTGGATAGGAAGGGAAGTAAACACACAGCATCCTTTAGCAAAAAGGGACCACCGTTCCTGCCTCTGTTTTCTGTTCCTGCCTCAGCCTGGCTGAGATTCAGAGTTGGCCAGATGGAAACAACTTTATTTGAAAGTCTCAGCAATTCATAAGACTTTCAGTGTTACATAATCATAGAGTTCTATCACAAGGCTCATAGAATCATAGAATTGCAGAGTTGGAAGAGACCACGAGGGCCATCCAATCCAACCCCATTCTGTCATGCAGGAAATCACGATCAAAGCATCCCCGACCGATGGCCATCCAGCCTCTGTTTAAAGACCTCCAAGGAAGGAGACCCCACCACGCTCCGAGGGAGTGTGTTCCACTGCCGAACAGCTCTTACTGTCAAAAAGTTCCTCCTAATGTTGAGGTGGGATCTCTGTTCCTGGAGCTTGCATCCATTGCTCCGTGTTCCAGTCTCTGGAGCAGCAGAAAACAAGCTTGCTCCATCCTCAATGTGACACCTCCTCAAATACTTAAACAGGGCTATCATATCGCCTCTTAGCCGTCTTTTTTCCAGGCTAAACATACCCAGCTCCCTAAGTCTCTCCTCATAAGGCATGGTTCCCGTCCAGTCCAACCCCCTGCCATGCAGGAATAAACAATCAAAGCATTCCCAACATATGGCCATCCATGAACACAGAGAAAGTGGACATGAGCAAAAGTTGTTTTGCATGGGTTGCAACGTCTTGTTCCTAGAGAACAGAGACTTTGCCATCATTGCTGTGAACAACAGATGTTCCCAGGGTAGGGCAGTTAGTTTAAAAATTCTTCTTATTTTCTTATCTATGACATTGACCCTGAACACAGTTCTTGCAATTATTGTTGTTAACTGCCCACAAGTTGGCTTCGACTGGTGGTGACTCCATGGGTGAGACATCTCCAGGACCCCCTGTCCTCAACTCAGGTCTTGCAGGTTCAAGCCTGTGTCTTCCTAGATTGAGTCTAACCATCTAGTGCACTGTCTTCCTCTTTCTTTTTCCCTCCACCTTTCCTACCATTATTGACTTTTCCAGTGAGCTGTTCCTTCTCATGATGTGTCCGAAGTACAACAGCCTCAATTTGGTCATCTTGGCTTCTAATGAGGGTTCAGGCTTGATCTGTTCTAAGCTCCATTTGTTATACGTGGCCATCAGAAATGTATCCCTATCTCACTCCAGCCACTGTCTATTGTTTATTTTTAGTATGTTTTAATTTTTTTGAATTATTTAATTATATTTTAAGAGAGGGGGTGGACTAGAGGGTTTTTGGGTGTGTATTTTAATGTTGTAAGCCACCCCGATTGCGTTTTGTAGAGGGGCAGGATATAAATAAATATTATTACTATTGTTATTATTATTGCTCAGTTTTATATCTTTGCATTTTATGATCTTATCCAGTTCTTTCATAGCTGCCCTTCCCAGTCCCAGTCTTCTTTTGGCTGCAGTCTCTGTTCTGGGGTATGATTCTTCCAAGAAATGGAAATTCTTTCACTGTTTCAATTTTCTCATTGTCTATTTTGAATTTGTGTAAATCCTCTGTGGTCATTATTTTTGCCATTACAGCAGCTTGCATAAAAAGCAAGTGAGACAGACTCAAAATGGATTCAGAGATTTTGACCCACAGAATGACTTCATTTTGGATTGCTTAGGAACCCAGAAATAAAAATTACATGCTTCAACATACTTTTGCACCCAACACACTTTCACTGGGAGGGAGTAGCACAGCCTGCATGATGTCCAGAAGAGTGGGGATCTCATGACAATGGGGCAATGAATCTGCCCTAGGTTTTAGTCCAAAGATTATATTAACCTTTTGGTTATGGGTTTCTTGATAATGCATGGCATTTGCATACCCTCCAACATTTCACAGTTGAAAACTAGGACTCATGAAACCTCTTGAATAATTTTCTGGGCTGTGAGGCCATGTTCTGGAAGAGTTTATTCCTGACGTTTCACCTGCATCTGTGGCTGGCATCTTCAGAGAATGGATTTTCTGAAGATGCCAGCCACAGATACAGGCGAAACATCAACAATAAACTCTTCCAGAACACGGCCTCACAGTCCAGACCCTCCCCCCCCCCTGAAAACCTATGCATGCTGGCTGTGAAAGCCTTTGACTTCACTCTTGGACAATGATGTTCTGGATAAAGGAAAAAGGAAGAAAGTCGAAAAGGAAGAAATTGCAGGTATCAGTGTGACGGGAGTTACCACAGAGTAAACACTTAACAGGGTTATGGGATAATGTAGCAATTCCCCATCTTCACCTGATAAAATAACCACAGTGGCCATATTGTCCCCAATATGGTAGGGACAATCCTAATTAATCCTCTCTCTGTCATGGACATGCAGTAGATTTATTCTGTAAAGAGCTGAGATGTAACCATGCAGAGTGCAGCAATGTGAGCTAGTAGCAGTTTGCAGAAGCTAGCTGATGTATCATTTTTTATGAGCTAACAGCTCTGGTGCCAAACTGAGAAGGCTGCTGTGAACTCTGCTAAGCTGGGTATCTAGTGAGTATCCCATAGATCTGTGTTTCAGATCCTGAGTTTGAGCAGTTCTGTTTTGGATCTCACTGTGTGAAGATGTTTTTCTACTGAATGCTGTAAATTACTGTAAATATTCTTTATTATGCTACAGTAAAGAGAAGTTGATTTTTAGACACCAGCCTGTGTCTGTGTAATTACTGGAGGAACAATACTCTGCTACAACTTTTTGCTGCCTGGACCTCTTGTCTTCTTCAGGGGTACCTAGTGCGTGCTAATCTGACAGTCTCATCCCATTTTTCAGCTGCTCTTAAAAGGCCCTGGTTTCTCTCTCCTTTCCCTCTTTGTCATCAACTTACTTCAGTTGCTGCAAACAGAGTTCAAAGAGCAAAAGTAGTTTGCAACTCAATTAAATCAGCAGGGAAGGCAAGAGCAATTAACAAAGCTAAGGGCTGAAAACGTTGGACAACAGAGGATTAATCAAGACTGTCCCTGCTAAACTGGGCTCCTTGGAGGGTACCGTATATTCTGGCATATAAGACAACTGGGCGCATAAGATGACTCCCCCAATTTTTATAGACTTTGCCCCCACCGCATCCAACCAGCCACCTGGCTGGAAAACCTGCCCCCCACCAGCCAGTCAGCTCAGTGGCTGTAGATGATGGAATAGTCTGTGCAATTAAAGGACTGAGAACAGCTTAAAAAGCATGGGATATTTTGAAAAATCTCTGTGGTGTTCAATCTTTGGAAAGTAAGGTTTCATTAATAATGAAGTTGGTTAATATGAAGCTACCAAATTTTTGAATGAGCACATTAATGATTTTAGAGCCACATTGGCAGACTTGCAAACTCCTGGAGAGGAAATCCCAAAAGCTATGCAAATGGAAATCTTCCTGGCAAGTTTACCAAAATACAATCCCTAAATGGAGGGCAATTAACACTTCAAAGGCAAAGCAGTCATTCTCACAGCAGGGGGAAGGATCTGATGGGAAACTGCCCAGGGAATTTAACATCTCAAAGACAAGGCAGTCATTCTCACAGCAGGGGAAAAGATCTGCTGGGCCTATAAGACGACCCCCACTTTTGAGGAGATTTTCAAGTGTTAAAAAGCAGTCTTATACCCAGGTATATACAGTATGTGTTTGTGTACTCCTGAGCCACTCAGCCAAAACCTTTGGGGAAAAATCAATTAGCTGGGCATCCCATTGGGACATTATGGACTTTTTCAGACGCGAAGAAAGTAATGCAAGCAGCCTCATCAGCTTGTGAGGCTGCTGCACTGCAAAGCGTCAGTTTCGTATGACGCTTGCCCCTGCCGGTACTGTTGCGTTACCACGGGGAGAGTTGAGCTTCATATTTCATTAATTTTTACTCACGATCAATTTTCGTGAGTAAAAATCAACGAAATATGATGCTCAACTCTCCCTGCGGTAACGCAACAGTACCAGCGGGGCGAGCGTCATACAAAACTGACGCTTTGCAGTGCAGCAGCCTCGCAAGCTAACAAGGCTGCTTGCTTTACTTTCTTCATGTCCAAAAAAGTCCTATGTCATCACAAATCCACTCATGATTGCATAAAGTTAAATTGCACTGTTGCTCAATGCTCATATTCTCAGGAGGGGAGCAAAGGTGTAGCAATGCTACCAGGAGCATTGCACAAGCAAGAAAGAGCAACTATCACAGAACCACAGAATCATAGAGTTGGAAGAGACCACAGTATAAGTACACAACAGGATGATGGGCTAATGTAGCAATGGCCCATCCCCTCCCAGTAAAATAACCCCAATGGCCAGGATGAGTGAACGATTCTGGGAGCTGTGGTTTAAAAACAAAACTTTCCCATGAGCTGGAAAGGATGAACCCTTATTAGAAAACAGCTGTTGCTGTTGTTGTTACGTGCCTTTAAGTCAACTCCGATTTATGGTAACCTTATCACAGGGGTTTCTTGGCAAGATTTTTTCAGAAGAGGTTTGCCATGACCTTCCTCTAAGGATGAGACAGTGTGGCTTACCCAAGATCACCCAGTGGGTTGCCATGTCTGAGCAGGAATTTGAACCCTGGCCTCCCAGAGTTCTAGTCCAATGTTCAAACCACTCCCCTGCCTTGACTCTCATATTCCAGTTAACATCTTATAGTTGTTGCTGTTATAGATATGGACCCTTGAATTGATTTCAACCAATAGCAATCCTATCCTAGTTTTTTCTAGGCAAGATTCATTCAGAGGGGGGTTTGCCCTGGCCTTCCTCTTAGGCTGAGAGAGTGTGGCTTGCTCAAGACCACCCAGCAGATTTCCATGGCTGAACGGGCATTTGAACCCTGGTCTCTCCTAGAATTCTAGTCTAACACTCAAACCACTACACCATACTCTCTCTACCAGTGGGAAATTGTGCAGATTTCATAGATCATAGAGTTGGAAGAGACCACAAGGGCCATCCAGTCCAACCCCTTGTCATGCAGGAATACACAATCAAAACAGTAAGAGCTGTTCAGCAGTGGAACACATTCCCTTGGAGCGTAGTGGGGTCTCCTTCCTTGGAGGTCTTTAAACAGAGGCTGGATTGCTATCTGTCAGGGATGCTTTGATCGTGATTCCTGCATGGCAGGGGGTTGGACTAGATGGCCCCTGTAGTCTCTTCCAACTCTACAATTCTATGATTCTTTGATCATTCCTGACGGATGGCTATCTGGATGCCTTTGTTTAAAAACTTCCAAAGAAAGAGACTCCACCACACTACAAGGCAGTGCATTCCACTTCCAAACAGCTCTTACTGTCAGGAAGTTCTTCTTAAAATTTAAGTGGAATCTCTTTTCCTATAGTTTGAACCCATTGCTCTGTGCCCTAGTTTCTGGAGCAGCAGAAAACAAGCTTGCCCCATCCTCAATATACCACTACCTACGGGTTCCAGAGTGAAAACTGGAGAGGGCTCCTCTACCTTTAACAGTTGGGCAGAGGAGAGAAATTTCAGTAGATGTTGCTAATTACCTGGTTGAATAACCAAGGAGATTATCAGACACAGCAAAAATCCTGTCAGAAGATAGTGACTAGAGCAGGAATGGGGATATTATCAGACAACATTGTCCTTGAGCATCCTGGGGGTGTAGTGTGGGTGTGAGTCAGACATCCTTTTTTATTGGTGGCTTGCCCCATCAGTACAAAAGTGAAGCCTCATCTAAGGCAGCACTACGCCCTGCAAACAGCTGAGGAACTGGGCGTCTGATAAAGTCATCCTTTCTGTTCTCATAGGGTTCTTCTGATGCGTTTGGGGACATGGTTTTTTGCTGCATTTCCCCCTGTCCAATAATCTCCCAAGCTGAAATTTCCTCTTCTACACAACTGGAGCCTTCTCCAGTTTACAATATGACAACCCTATACTCTCTCTCTCTCTCTCTCTCTCTCTCTCTCTCTCATGTTCTCCAGCAGTGAGGAACTGAAATGTGTGTGCGTGTGTGTGCATACACACAACATTTGACCCATGTGGGCCACATTGGTGCTTACTATTTTGTGCTGGTTTGGTGCCCATCAGAGATAATCTTAAAGGGGAGGGTCTGGGACATTAGAGTGAATGGCTTGTCCTTAGCTTTGTCATGGCAGATAGAATGAAACTCTATGTTGGTGTGGAGTTTTCTTCACTGTGGAACTATTTTCAGGTGGAAAAGAAACTCATCTGGAAAACTGTCCAAAATTTTTGAAATGGAGGCCATGGGGGGGAGAGATGAATCACTCCCTCCCTCCTCACTCTAGAGCCAGCTGCCAAGGAAATGGAGAGAAGGAACCTTGAAGACTATCCATCAGTTCAAGAATTATCCCATGGCCCTCTCAATATTGCAGGATTTTCTTTTTTGCCTTCTGGAAACTTCCAAGAAATGACTTGGAAGAAAATAAATTGGGTCTCTGAAGGGAGACATCTGTCAAGTGGCCCCAGCACCTCTGCCCCTCATTTAGTCTCGTTTGGTGTACAATATGCCCTGAGCTTGCCGGGTTTCTTAAGAAGATCAGGCGTCTTTATGTAACCCATTTTTCCTTAACACTAAGTCCTTTGTCAGGATTACCGGCTTCTGAAACATCTGTGTGGGCTTGGAGGCCAGACGTATGGCCAGAGCTTCTGAAAATAAATGCTGAATATTATTAACCTTCTAAATGATGCATTAAACACACACACACACACACACACTTGAAGGCTTCAACAACATCCTCACAGATATAACCTGTTCTTAGGACTGACGTAATAGGAATTCATGATGCTCCGAGTTAGTATATATATTCCTTGCAAGAATGCTCAACATTCAGAAGAAGCAAAAATGTATTGCCAGAATCCTAGATCACCTTTTACTTAGCTTTATGTTAATTTTACGTAACTGTACATATACTTAGCTACATAGGAGAGGTGCTTAAAAAAAAACCTGTTAGTGAATTACGAAGATGTGTAATGAGACAACAGCATTCGTGCCCAATTTACATTCGTGCCCAATGTGCATCAGGACAATCAATGCCCAATGTGCATCAGGACCAATGCATATTAGTCCTGCTGTGCATTGGTCCCGTTGTGCAATGCTTACTTTGCCAGCAATGCTACATAATAATGTAACAGTAGTCCTCTACTGCCATGGCTCTTCACCTTTTCTTTACCAGGAACCCCCTTTAAATATCTTTTGTTGCCCTGGACCCCTAAGACTTAACTCAAGATTTAAGACCCTAATAATAATCATTGATGATGATGATGATGATAATAATAATAATACTAATAATACACCATCCATTAAATCTTCCCTCAGAGGCACTGAGGAGGGAGGGAAGACTTCTCTCCTTCTTCTTCCTGCACGTTTGTGGCTGGAGCGGATAGAACCGCAATGTGCAGGCCAAGCCAGCCAGCCCTTGCCTTGGCTCCTGCCACATAGGTGGCCGCTCCACTGCAGGGAAGAGGTGAGATGAAAAGCCTTCAAGCCTTTGCGGACCCTCTGTGAGGACATAGCAGCCCCCTGGGGGTCCCCAGACGACAGGTTAAGAACCAGTGCTCTACTGGATACAGATGTTATGAAATCTTCAGTTCTAATTCCTGCACATGCAAGTCCACGTATGAAGGGATAACTTCCATCCAGGATTCTGGCCTATGCTTCTTTTTCAGATAGACATGTTGGTGTGTGTTCAGGCCAGTCATTCCTGGTAAGACACATCCATATGTTTGAGCAGTAAACATCAGCTTTGGGGTAATCAGGTGAGAGCAAAACGTCAGTTCTAAACATTGCAACATTGAACCTGAGAGTTCGTGTTAGCATGATGTGAAATTTTGTTTCCATATCTGTGTTCCTTCAGACTTGTTAGAAGCTACATCTTGGGGTTGTTACGCATTCTGCCAAATATTGAAAACTCATGAACCTCCAAGGTGTGGGCCAGATATGGCCCATGGCGGTTTCCCATCCAGTTTCCCAGAGTCTTCCCCAGGTCTTCTCTCAGGCTGTTCCTCTCTTCCAAGCCCATCCATCCCCTCAGACTTCTGATACAACTTGCTTGCCAGTTATAATCTGTCCTATACACTAGTTAGCAAGTGTCCCAGGAATCAGGTGGTTAGAATACAAGAGCTGTTGTGTAGTTAATTCAGTCCAGGTCAGTCACACCATGAAGGGAGAAGTAAGAGAGTGGTTGTTGGTTGGTCCAGGAGTAATTCAGCAAGTGAGTCATCCAGATAAACAAAGCCAACAAGAAGTAAAACAGAGTTGTAAATCGTAGCCAGTCCAGGGTCAGGAATACATGAAGAGTACTGCTAGTCATCAGGAAGGAGGGTTGAAAGCAACAAAGCTGCCAGGAAGTGGCTGGGAGATTTATGGGTGTTTGTCTCCAAAATACAGATGCCTAATTAGGTTAGAGTCTCTTACTTAACAACCACTGGGAATGACACAATCTCTTTGTCTCTTTGTTGTTCCATGCATGATGGCAATGGGTCTTCAGCATCTGCAACCTCCTGCTCTGGAGCAGAACCCACCTCTGCCTCAACCCTTGGCCCCTCTGATTCAGAAAGACCATGATGGCTATGGGTCTTCAGCATCTGCAACCTCCTGCTCTGGAGCAGGACCCACCTCTGCCTCAACCCTTGGCTCCTCTGATTCAGAAAGACCATGTCCTAGTCTTGGAGGCCAGCCAGGGGCAAGTATTCAGAAAAGTCCACCAGGTGGGCAAAACAGGTACTTACCAAGCCAGCATATATAGTTATCAGAGTCCAGGCAGTCCAGGTCATTAGGGTAAAGCAGTAAATCCAAGGTGTCAGTCTGAGGGAGTATGGAGTAGCAAGGTCTGTCCACAAAGCAAAGCCCAGAAGTCTTAGAAACACAAGCCAGGAATTTAAGAGACAAGAAGGTCGCTGCCTTCAGAAAGGTTGATTGTCAGCAACAACTTGCCCAGAGCGAGGTTGGGATATTTACAGTCTAGAATCTTCCCCCAGCCATTCCCTGATTAACACACATTTTCTATTATACATGATGCAGACCCTCCTGTTCCTATGTTCAATTGTGATAGGTACTGTCTGGTTTGTATCTGTCTTGTGGCTGCCAGGGAGTATCCTTGTGTGTCTCCTGCATGGACACCTCCCTCTGCACTTCTGTTTCCCTGTTAGGATCTGCTTATGGGTGCGAAGAGCTAAGGCTGACACCACC
This sequence comes from Gambelia wislizenii, assembly GCA_030847615.1. Classification (NCBI taxonomy): domain Eukaryota; kingdom Metazoa; phylum Chordata; class Lepidosauria; order Squamata; family Crotaphytidae; genus Gambelia; species Gambelia wislizenii. The sequence continues at coordinate 16,521,394 of JAUMIR010000014.1, read as the reverse complement.
TTCATCTGCATCATGTCTGTATTGTAATTCAGACCACGGGTCTGGGAGGGAGGCATGACAGACCAACAGTTTCAGGAGCTGCAGATTCCTGACAATCTGCCTCCTCCTCTTCATCTGAATCTTCCAACTCCAGAGGGTGGGGGATGACACCATCTTTCCAAAGATGACAGTAGTTTTAACAACCTTTTAAAAACAACTTGAAGATATGTACTGCATAGAATCATAGAATCATAGAATTGCAGAGTTGGAAGAGACCACGAGGGCCATCCAGTCCAACCCCCCTGCCATGCAGGAAATCTTGATCCTAATGTTGAGGTGGAATCTCTATTCTTGGAGCTTGCATCCATTGCTCCGTGTTCCAGTCTCTGGAGCAGCAGAAAACAAGCCTGCTCCATCCTCAACGTGACATCCCTTCAAGTACTTAAACAGGGCTATCATATCGCCTCTTAACCGTCTTTTTTCCAGGCTAAACATACCCAGCTCCCTAAGTCTCTCTTCATAAGGCATCGTTTCCAGACCTTTCACCATTTTAATTGCCCTTCTCTGGACATGCTCCAATTTGTCAATATCCTTTTTTAATTGTGGTGCCCAGAACTGGACACAGTATTCTAAGTGAGGTCTGACCAAGGCAGAATAGAGTGGCACTATTACTTCCCTTGATCTAGACACTATATTTCTATTGATACAGCCCAAGATCACATTGGCCTTTTTAGCTGCCGCATCGCATTGTTTGCAGATTGGAAGCAGTTTATGGATTTTTTTTGAGCAACAGGAATCCTAATAATCTGTGGTTATGGTCATTAGCAATTTAAGTAGGATTATTTAGTTGGATCTGTAATGGTAGAATAATATTGTTTTTTCTTTCTTTTTCTTTTCCTTACATTTAGGATTAGGGGATTAGAACCGTACTGTCTCCCTCTCTTTTCTCTCTTTCGCTTCTTTTTTATCTCATTCTTTCTCTTTCCCCCTTTTCCTTCTCTCTGTTTCTTTATTTTTTGAATGTACAGTTGTCCCTTCATATTCACTGGGGTTTAGTTCCAGGACCTCCCGTGGATACCAAAATCCATGAATACTCAAGTCCCATGATATGCAATGGCATAGCAAAATTGTGTCCCTGATATAAGATGGTAAAATCAAGGTTTGCTTTTTGGATTATTATTTTTTAAAGAATATTTTCAAGCCATGAATACTTAAATCCGTAGATACCAAATCCATGGATATGGAGGGACAACTGTATATTACTGTGATTGTAAATTAGATTATTAGTGTTAAAAATAAATCAATACATTAAAAAATCATTTTAAACAACTTTTGGGTTCAAATGTACTGATTTAAACTATATCTAAGCTCATTCCTTTCATTACTTCATATATGTGTCCTTGGCCATGTCCTTGAGTGACAGGGACATGAACAGAGTTATCTGTGGGGGAAAAAAAACTTTCCAGAAGCAGTTCAGGAAACATTGGGAGGTTCCTTTTTAGACATAGGAGTTTTTCAGACAAGGCTTACTGCACAACAAGCTTGCAGGAGAGGTTGTCAATGAGTAAAATATGGCGCGGCTGCCTTTAATCCTACACGGAAGTGACACGGACGATTCCGAGAGAGGGATGGCATCATCCGAAACAGACCCCCTGCTGCACGACAGCGCCGTACCTCTCCCGCAAGCTTGTTGTGCGGTAAGCCTTGTCTGAAAAAGTCCACAAATTGTTCCTATTACTCATTAAAGGGAAACACATTAGGTGACCTTGGGGAAGTCACACTCTCTCAGCCTCAGAGGAAGGCAGTGGCAACTCCCTTCTGAACAAATCTTGCCAAGAAAGCACCGTGAGAGGTTTGCCTTAGGGTTGCCATAGGTCTGAAATGACTTGAAGGCACAGAACAGCAGTCTTCAAGCCTCTGGTATTTGCAATGAGTTGCTTCCAAGTTCTGCAGGTCAGGGATCCAGCTTGTTCTGCTGTCAGATTTTCTAATACTGAGCTGGGTGCAATGGAGTTTTTTATGCCACGAACCAGACAGCCCTGAAGCAGCAAACAAGAAAAGAGAAACTCTCTTCTTTCTCTAGCTTGGTTCTGCTGTCTGGGGACTTTATCAGATGTGACAAATATGGCTGCATAACGACGCCTAATGAATGCGAAAGGGCACGAACACCAGATGATGTCATGCTCTCGTGATCATGTATTGTAAAGAAGGCATCCTTTTTTATTGTCAGGCCAAGCCATCAATAGTTTGACTTTGCTGTTTTTTTTCCCTGTGATTGCGAGCGTGTGAAACCATGCCCAGTTCTGCTGGTGCGATTCCAGCATCAATGGCCAAACCCTAACAGAACACTTCCGGGTGAGAACGTGAAAATTAGGTAGAGGATGCTCTTTTTTATGAACCTCCCCATGTTGCAGGCAAGTTTTAAAGTGTGTTTCAGTGCTTGTGTGTTCATTTTGTTGTGTTTTTTTTTAATTTAACTGTTTTTTTTTACTTTTAAGTGCACTCACATCTTCTTGCGAGAACAGCTGAGATCACGGCCAGCAGTGAACACGGAAGTACGAGGCTTCTTTTTTGTGTGATCACAGCAACATTTGATATTTTGAGTTCTTTAGCCGGTACAAAAACAGTGTAAAATATGGTGCCAAAAGAATGTTTTTAGAGGCTTGTCTGATAAAGTCCTGGATCAGGCATAATTTTTTTTGCAACTTCCACCTGCTGCTGAGCTCCACAGAATCCATACAAACCCACCAGCCCAGCCTTGCTGCCTGCCTGCCTCCCTCTCCCTTCCACCGCCAAGGCCATTAGCGTAATGACAAGAGGTCACAAAGAGCAAGACAAAATGTCAATTTTCATTTGGCAATTTTCATTTTAAGGAATACGCCAGCCTTCTCCATCCCACCCCCCCCAAGAAAGCGAGCTCCTCCTGAGTCCTTTGATTATCGCTCCCCAAAGAGCTCCCATTTCTCCCTGGACTCCCAGTGCCAATAGCTTGGGGAACTAGTAAAATTATTAACAAGGGTCATGACTGTTTTGCTTCTTCGGTTGGACTCGAGGGCTCTGGGGCCTATTTGACAGCCATTTACCACTGCCTTTCCCTCCTGAATGTTCATTATTGGGCTTTGGGTGTTTATGGATTTATCGACACAGCCCAGACGTATATCTCTCAAGGATAATGTTGACATTGCAGACTTTTCAAATTTCCACTGTTTCATAGGAAAGAACTGGGTTTGCAGCAGGGGTTTACTTATGTTGGGGGGGATGATGGCATTGTCCCCCCGAATAAGAATGCTGCCCCTCCAATAAAATTTTCCTCCAATAACTTTCTAGCATTGCAGTAATTTCAACCTTCTTTTGAGCATTTAGAAACACAGTTCAGGGGCTTATCTCCATGGGCCAAATACTCCAGTTTGCCCCTGTTCCAGAGCAGTCCAGATGATGCAGGGCTTTTTCCCCATTCTGCCATGGGGCAATCCTCATGAATGGGGGCAAACTGGGATAGGGCCCTTTACACATTTTTTAAAAACTAGCTGTACTCAGCATAACATATGCTGTTTAAAAACTCCCCCAAAAATGCCCAGCAGACCTCACAACAACCCTGTAAGGTAGGCCGGTGGATTTTAAATTCCTCTACCCCTTCTCAGCATTCTACACTTTCCCTGGAATTGCTGAGGGTGACTCACTCTGTTGCCCTGCTGCCACCAGTTGACTGCCTGGGTCCCATTGGAGACAGCCCTCCACTGCCACCAGTTGAGTGCCCAGGTCCCAATCTGGGCTACAGATGGAGTGGCAGGAGTGGACTGTGAGGTGGAGAGGGAATTTGCATGTGGGTGGTGATTGGTTGGGTGTGTTTCCTGAGCAGCCAATCAGCACACTGGGAAAGGCAACATACCCAAGAGTTTTAGATAGATAGATAGATAGATAGATACCCAGTTTAATGTGTTCCTACTGGGACAGGCTGGATCAGGCCCCACGTGTCCGTGGGAGCCTGTCCCAGCAGGCTGGCCCTTGCTGCTGTTGCTGGTCACTCTTGTTCTGCTGGGTCCAGGCACCAGGCCTGCAGCATGTGACCAAGGGCGGACACATGCAAGGAGCTTGTCCAGTGCTGACAACTGCTAATCTTAGCTCCTGCACTCCTCCTGTGTTTCTGCTTGCCTTGGCTTCAGCTGGACTTCTGACTGTTGCAGTCATCCCTTGCTGACCATGGACTTGGACTTTGGACCTGACTCTACTGAACTTTGGACTGGCTATTGGTTTCCCTGTATCTGGTGTGGACACTTGGTAACTGAACTCGTGACTGGTTTTTGACTACTCTTGTATGGACTATTGGTGACTGACTTCTGGACTGGCTCTTGACTTCTCTTCCTTCTATTGTGGACAACTGGCAGCAGGCTAGACCTGCACCCTTCCCCTGTTGCTGCTCAGGCACTGGCCACTGTGAGTTCAGGAGAGCACTTCCCTGGCATCTCTTTCCCTCAGGACCCCTCTTCCTGTCGCTTATGGAAGGCCTCATTTGGCCACTTTCTGGTCCTATGCCAGGGTTAAGCTGTCTCCCCCGACACCTGCTGAAATTCCTCAGGCCATGACAGCAAGGAAAGGTTGGTGAAGAGCTTCCAGTCTGGCCACTTTGCACAACTCATTGTTAAGGAAACTCTCAGGAATGGTTTGGTGGCTACTGACGGGCTGAGGTAGTTTTTACATTAGCGAGATCATAGGCAAAAATGGACTGGTTGGATATGATGTCAACGGGCTATCCTGAGGACTGCCCGGGAACAAAATGGGGCAAAAGCTCTGCATCGTCTGGGGTAACCTGCCTGTCTAGACAAGGCCTTTGGCAAATCCACGACCTTAGCCACCCACTCCTCCATCGTCGGTGCTTCAGCCCATTTCCAAGTTTGAGCAAACAGTATTCATACACTGGAAACACTTTTGTTGGTGCCGGAATGCAGATCTTTACAATTCATTAGCGGGTTCTGTTGAAATTCTGCAATGTAGCTACAGATTCGTCAAGTTATGAAACGTAGGCCGTGATGTAGAATCTCGGCTGTTACTCCTTAATTAGCCTAATAAATTAACTACATCTCCTCATATTTGATTACTTTTGAAATGTAATTTCATCATGCTTCCCTTACAAGAAAAGTAGCATATTACAAGTAAATACCTTACTTTTAATTAGATATAATGAGTTACTCTTCTTTTTAACCCTTTTACTCCTTTTTTAAAAAATGGGGGCATGATTAGCTAACACACATTGTAAACCGCTTAGAGAGTGTCTAGTGTGCTATAAAGTGGTGTAGATGTGTAAGTGCTATTGCTAAACAATTTGTAAGCCGCTCTGAGAGCCTTTGTGGCTGACGAACAGGGTATATTCTACTAAAATAAAAAAAATATATGATAAATTGCATTTCAAAAGTAACAGAGTTAGTATTGTACTTGTTACTCTTGTGATCTCACAGGAGTAGGTGGGAGATAAATATTTACATAATGGTGTAATCTTGCCTTATGAGGAAAGACTTAGGGAGCTGGGTATGTTTAGCCTGGAAAAAAGACGGTTAAGAGGCGATATGATAGCCCTGTTTAAGTATTGGAAGGGGTGTCACATTGAGGATGGAGCAGGCTTGTTTTCTGCTGCTCCAGAGACTGGAACACGGAGCAATGGGTGCAAGCTCCAGGAACAGAGATTCCACCTCAACATTAGGAGGAACTTTTTGACAGTAAGAGCTGTTTGCCAGTGGAACGCACTCCCTCGGAGCGTGGTGGGGTCTCCTTCCTTGGAGGTCTTAAACAGAGGCTGGATGGCCATCTGTCGGGGATGCTTTGATCGTGATTTCCTGCATGGCAGGGGGTTGGACTGGATGGCCCTCGTGGTCTCTTCCAACTCTACAATTCTAAGTTTCTATGATTCTATGAAATATTTTAGTAACTTGTTGCTTCCAAGATTAGGCCCAGATGTAGTCCTAAAGACTGAGGACTTTATCGGACACTCGAAAAAAGGCGTCATAATGACGCCACATAACTGCAAAAAGGTGTGCAGGTCAGACAACGTTGCCCTTTCATGGTAAAAATCAGCACCAAACCCATAGATTTTTATTGACGGCTTAAGCTGTCAATTGATCCCCCCTGCCACTTTTGTGCTGGCATGCAAAACCTCAGGCCATTTAACTCTCATGATTGCAGCAAGAATAGCCGGTCCAGCACAAACACTTCCGGGTGAGATCAGGACATCCAGGTAAGTTTCACTCTTTTTATGACTCTTCCTGGATTACTTGGGACTTTTAAAGTGTGCGTGTGTGCTTTTTAAAAACCTTTAAGGCTTTATTTTTGTTTTTATTTTAAAATTTCCCATGCGATGAAGTCTCGGAGGATTTCGAACGAGGAAGTGAATGGCGCTCCGTTCACTTCCTCTCAAAGCTGCCTTTGCCAAGAGAGGAAGGTAAGTGTGGGGAGGAGCGTTCTTTTGCCGGCATAATTTTTTTTTTATGCTGGCAAAAGAACGTTTTCAGGGGCTAGTCTGATAAAGTGAATAGTCTTGAAAGAGCAGAACGAGAATGAGAAAGAAATGTCCTAAAGCACTGGAGGAACTAGAAGGAAGTCAGACAGAAAAGAAGATTCGATAATAATACAGTTGCCCCTCCACATTCACGACTTTCACATTCGCGGTTTTGATCATTTGTGGAAAGCTGCCTGAACACCCCCCCCCCCGCTCAACACCCCACTCCCTTTCCAAGGCAGCGAGGGGCTTCTTAGGAAGCTCCTTGCTGCCTTGGGAAGGGGGGTTAGACCCAGCTGGCGTGCTCGCGCTACAGCCCACTCCTTTCCCAAGGCAGAGAGGGGCTTCTCAGGAAGCTCCTCGCTGCCTTAGGAAGGGGGGGTGGCAACCAGCTGGCGCGCTCGCGCAACACCCCAGTCCCTGCCCAAGGCAGCGAGGGGCTTCTCAGGAAGCTCCTCGCTGCCTTAGGAAGGGACTGGGGTGGAAAACCGCTCGCCGGCAGGCTCATTTATTATTCACGGTTTTTTCACATTCGTGGGGGTTGTCTGCCCCTAACCCCTGCGAATGTGAAGAGATGACTGTAGTATACAAATATAAATACTTAAACACAGTCAGACCCCCATATCCATGTTTCCAATATCCATGGTTTCAGTTATCTGTGGACACAAAACAACACACCTACATTAGAGTCTTCTAAGAAAATGCCTAGAGAGGCATCCTCTCTAGTCATTTTCTAGGTACTCCAAGGCAACTCTATGGTGTTTATAACCGGACATCCCATTATTTCAATGGTGTTAGCTGTTATCCACAGTTTCCGGTATCTGTAGTAGGTCTGGGAACAGAATCACCGTGGATGCGGGGGTCCGACTGTATTATTAATTTGTTGTAAATGAAAAGAAAAACTGAATGTAAAAACAGAATTGAACTGGAAATCATGATAAATTGGAAGCTGCCAATGAGATTTTTCAATTTTTTTTTTCATTTATTTTTTATTGGTTACAATTACATTGTAATTGGTTACAGTTACATAACAGAATTCCGTATTAAACTCTCTCTAATCAGTCCCAGCTCACTATCATCCATCTCTTAAGTATAAACATAAATGCATAATACATAATCCATACATATCTTTATCTATTTATACATGCATATATAAGCATCCTTGTCTTACATGAGTTCATACACACATATTTATGTAATTCTGAACATCCCTTATTAAATTGTAACTCTTTTAATCTTATAAAACCTACATCAACGTTTCCATCACCTTTTTAATTGAAACTTTGTTGGTTTACCCTTCCTGTCTTTTCTTTACTGTCAGGGGATCTTCCTCTTATTTATCTCTTCCCTTTCTGCTTATTTCTTTCTAACCATGTTTCTTCCATTCTTATATTGTCTTTAAATACATATTTCTTAAAATCTCTTACATCTTATTCATTTTTATATCTTTTAAGGCATTATAGAAGCTATACTTGTTCTTATATCCTCCCTCTTATCCTCCAGACTTTTGAAAATATTTCCCATTCTTTCTCCCTTTTTCTCATCGAATTTCCCTTCAGGAGTGCTGTCAACTTATCCGCTTCCCACATTTCATACATCTTAATAGTCCAGATTTCTATTGTTGGTGTTTCTTTCTTTTTCCACATTTGGGCATACAACATTCTAGCACATGTAATCATATATAAAAGAATTCTCCATTTCTTTTTCATTTCAGGGTCTTTTATTCTGTCAATCATGTTTAATAGGTAAATTTCAGGGCTTAATGTGAACTTAATATTCAATATTTCTGTAATTTTAAGATGTATTTTCTTCCAGAATGTTTTTGCTAATGTGCAATTCCACCACATGTGGAACAAATTACCTTTTTCTTTCCCACACTTCCAACATTCTGTACTCCCTGTTTTATACATTATATTTAATTTGACCGGTGTTAAATACCACCTAAAAAACATTTTAGTAAAGTTCTCTTTCAGGTTCTCTGCCAATGTGAATTTCAAAGTATTTTTCCACGCTTTTTCCCATCTGTCTAGTTCAATTACAACACCGAAATCCTGGGCCCATTTAACCATGTTCTCTTTTACATATTCCGACTCTAATTCTCTATCTGTTAGTAATTTGTAATACTTTGCTATATGGTGTTTTGGGTTACCAAAAAGTATTTTGTCTAGGTCATTCTTTTCCATTTGAAATCCCTCCAATTTTCTGTCTATTTTATACTTTTCATAGATTTGTTGATAAGTAAACCAGTTAAGTCTTATTCCTGCCTTTTCCAATTGATCTCTTGTTCTAACCTTTACTATTTTCGCTTCAAGATCTATTTCCAACAACATTTGATATGTCAACCATCTTTGTTCCTCTGATCTAAATTTATTGAGAAAGGCTTCTTGGGTTGAAATCCAGAGCGGTGTTTCCCTATAAAACATTTTCTTTATGCCTAGCCACGATTTTAATAGCGCTTTCCTGATGTAGTGATTGTCAAATTCCTTATTTTCTTTCTTCTTATTATACCATAGGTATGCGTGCCATCCAAAAACTAAGTTGTGGCCTTCAAGTGCAAGTAATTTCTCATTGCTCAGATGTATCCAATCCTCAATCCACATAAGTGAACAAGCTTTGTAGTAGCGTGATAAATCTGGGAACGCACACCCTCCTCTTTCTTTTCTATCTGTTAGCAGTTTTAGTTTTATTCTAGATCTCTTTCCCTCCCAGATAAATCTTTTTAGTTCTGAGTTCCATTTTTTAAAGCACCTTGTATTGATAATTATTGGAAGATTTTGGAATAGGAACATGAACTTTGGTAAGATTGACATTTTTATAGAGGCAATTCTCCCCGCGAATGACAGATGCAATCTAGACCAATTATGCAGATCTTTTGTTATTTCTTTCCATATTTGGTTATAATTATTTTCAAACAGATCTGCATTTCTTTTAGAGATCCATATTCCCAAATATTTAAATTTATTCACCACTTTATAGTCTGTTATTTCCTCTATTTTCCTATCTTCCTTCTTAGTTGTATTTTTTGTCAACACCATTGTTTTATCTTTGTTTACTTTAAATCCTGAGACGTTTGCAAATTCCTCTAAAGTGGTTTTAAGTTCTTCTAGGTGTTCCATTGGATTCTCCATAAAAATAATCAAGTCATCCGCGAAGGCTTTAATTTTATATTCAAACTTTTTAATCTTAACCCCTCTGATCTTGATGTTATCCCTTATGCTGTTATTTAAGACTTCTATTACCGTGATGAAAAGCAGTGGAGAGAGAGGGCATCCCTGCCGTGTTCCTTTTCTTATATTGATTTTTTCTGTTTTGTCTCCATTTATTATAATTTGCGCACTTTGATCTTGGTATATTGCGTTTATCCATGCACTAAACTTCTCTCCAACATTCATTTCTCTTAACACTGCTTTCATAAATGTCCATTTAACATTGTCGAACGCTTTCTCTGCATCGAGAGAAATCATAGCCAATTTCTTTTCATTGTGGCTTTCGTAGTACTCAATTATGTCAAGCACCGTCCTCACATTATTTTTAATGTATCGTTTCGGCAAGAAGCCGTTTTGATCTTCATGGATGATGTTACTTAATATATTTTTGAATCTTTGTGCTAGAATATCTACGAAGATTTTGTAGTCCAAATTCAAAAGCGAAATTGGTCTATAATTTCTGGGTTCCTTCTTATCTTTACCTTCTTTAGGAATCAATGAGATAAAAGCGTCGTTCCACGAATTTGGGATGCCATCGGTCTTGATTAGGTTCATTGTTTTTTGCAGTGGTATAAGTAGTTCTTCCTCCATTTTTTTATAATATAACGCTGTAAAGCCGTCAGGTCCTGGTGCTTTATCATGTTTCTGTCTTTTTATTGCCTCCACGATTTCCATTATTGTAATATCTCTATTTAATATTTCTTTCTGAAATTCCAACATTCTTGGTATTTTCTGTTTTTCCAGATACCGATTTATTTTCTCTTCCAATGTCGATGACTGGATAGGTTCTTTATATAAGTCTGAATAGAAATCCTGGAGACTTTTCTTAATTAACTTGTGATCAGTTGTTATTTTACCCTCATACTTCAATTCTGTAATTAGTTTTGCCTCCCTTTTTCTTTTCAGTCTTAGCGCGAGCCACTTCCCTGGCTTATTCGCCATTTCGAAATTTCTTTGTTTTGCCTCTCTCATTTTTTGTTCCATTTCCATAGTCAAATATGATTGTGCTTGTTTTTTCAAGATTGTAAGCTCAAATTTGTTTTCCTTATTCTCTGGATCTCCTCTTAACTTTTCTTCTTTTAATTTGATTTCTTCCAAAATCTGATTTAATTTCTCTGTCTCTTCCTTTTTTTTTTCAATTGCTTTCTTAATAAAGTAGCCCCTCATTACAGCTTTACTTGCATCCCATATGATTTTCATATTTATTTCATTGGATATATTTTCCTTGAAATACAATCTTAATGCTTCTTTTGCTTGCCTGATGTTTTCTTCCTCATTTAGCAGCCTGTGACTTAATCTCCAAGTAAATTCTCTTCTTTGGACTTGTAGCATTATCGTAATGGGGTTATGGTCTGAGATCCATTTAGGAATAATTTCCATTTTTTTGATTATGGGTGCCATGTTTTTTGTCGCTAAAAACATATCTATTCTAGACTCTGAATTATGTACATCTGAGTAAAATGTGTATCCACCCACCCCTCCGTATTTCCATCTCCACACATCTAATAGCGAAAGTTCTTCCATCATTCCAAAGAAGGCACTTGGAAGTTTCCCTTGATTCTTTGTCTTACGCTTTTTCGTTAGTCTATCTTTTAAGGGATCTATTACCCCGTTCCAATCTCCCATTAATAAAATTCTATCTTGTTCTACATTATTCAGTACTTCTGATAATTTTTTAAAAATTTTTTGTTGAGCCTGATTGGGTGTATATACTCCTACAACCAATATCTTCAATTCCTGCAGTTTAACTTCCACCCCCACATACGATCCTTCCTCATCTTTGAATATCTCTTTTGCTTGGTACTTTCTATTAACATAAAGGGCCACTCCCCTTTTTTTCTTCTGGTTAGCTGATATAAAATTTTGGCCCATTTTAGGATTTCTTAAGATTTTACTATCTCTCTCTCTAATCCTTGTCTCCTGGAGGCAAATTAAATCAGCTCTTATTTTCTCTAAGTAGTGGAAGACTTGGTTTCTTTTATATCTTGAATTTAAACCTTTAATATTCCATGATGTTACTTTTATTTCCATCGTCTTTTATTATTATTACTATTAGATTTTTTATTTGTTTGTTTTTATTAGTCTTTCTTATATTATTTCCCTCCCTCCTTTAAATTTCTTCTTCAGCTTCTTCTATTTCAGCTTCTTCTAAGTCTTCCTCTGTTAGATCCTGTTCTTCTTGGTTGTCAGGGTTTCCTTCTTCTTCTTCCTCGTCTCCTTCCTCCTCCTCCGTGTCTTGTACTGATTTTTCTTCTGTTTGCCGTTTCCGTCTTTCCTTTCCCTTTTGTTCTTTTAGATCCATTGAACATAACTCTTCTTCCTTATTCACCTTTTTTCCCTTTTCTTTTCTTCTACCTTCCTTCACTAATTTTTTACAAAATTCTTTTGCTTTCTGTACAGAGTTTATTCTTAATCTTTTACGTTGGTATATAAACGATAATCCCTCCACTCTCTCCCATCTGTAATTAATTTTATTTTCAGTTAACACTTTAGTCAAAAATCGGTACTCTTGTCTCTTTTTCAGTATTTGAGGATGTACGTCTTTGAATATCTTTATCTCATCTCCTTCTATTATTAATTTTTCCTCATAACTTCTTTGTATAATTTGATCTCTTATTTTCGCTCTGGTAAATGAAATCAATATGTCTCTTGGGATATTTTTCTCCCTTGCTACAGTTGAGCTTATTCTAAACGCTTTATCCACCTGTAACTCTAAACTTTGTTCCTCTGTCTCAATAAATCTAGCTATCGTTGGGATCACTCTCTCAAATAAATTTTCTCTTTCCCTTTCTGCTAAGCCTCTCAGCTTTAGGCACCTTTCTCTGTACCTCAGATCATTAATCAATATTTCTCTTTTTTCCTGCTCCTGCTCCTGAGTAATATGGTTTGTCTTTGCTTCCAGTTTTTGGGTTTCCTCCTGTATAGTATTTACTGTCTTTTTAATTTGTTCCACATCTTCAGTTAGTTTTTCTAATTTCTTACCAAAGTTGTTCAATTCTTTTTTAAGGTCTGCTTTCATTTCTGCCCTTATCTCTTTCATTTCCTCTCTGATCTCCAATCTCATTTTTTTCATCTCTTTTTTCATCTCATCTAATATAATACTCATGTCCATTGTTTTAATTATTCCTTCCGTCGAGGGTCTACGTTGGAGTACAAGTTGTGTTTGTGCCTGGGTTGCTTTTCTTGTACCTGAAGCCATACTCTCTATTTTCTCTTTTAATTTATTTAATTTACTTATTCAATTTAGTTTACCCTTCTATCTTTATCTTTGTAGTTACAAAGATGTATATTTCTAATAAGCAGTACAGTTTTCTAATCCAGATATATCATCTATACTCTACCAGACAATTGAGTTGTATTAAACCATATACCACTATCCCACTATTCAGGTTTCCAACAATTCCTGTTTAACCCCTTTTTTGCCTCCAGTTTAAGACTTTTTTCCCCCAGGTTGGGTTTATTCTCTTTCTTTCTTACAATAGCATCCAAGATTACCCTCTTATCTTCAGATTTGCACAATCAAATATTTCTAATATTCCCAATATCTGCAATTTTCATGAAAATATACCTCCTATCTTGTACCAGATGACTAAACAAAATTTCACCTTGTCTCCCTGTGCTGTTTCCCCCGGTTCCTTTAATACCTCTATTTTAGGGGTGTTTCCCCCGAATCGATTCTTCCCTTTCTTACAATAAACCCCAATAGCTTCCCAACTTAAATTTGTTGTTTCTACTTAGTCACCCAGTAGATTTAGCCCTCCCTTTTTCTTCACAACCTGTAGCGTTTTTTGCCTTTTTTCCTCCCTATTTTACTCCTCTCCACCACCGCCCTTTTCGCCACAGCAGCCTTGTTTCCTTATACTTCCCCTCTCTCTCCTGGACTGTTTTCCCCTCCCTTATTCCTCTCCTCTTTTTCAATTCTGTTCTCTCTTATCGTTTCTCTTTTTTACTTCAATCTTTGTTCAGCCCCACCTGCATCCGTCTCCGCACAGCTATGGGCCCCTCGACCCCACTTTCCTTCCTTAATTGGTTTCCCCCGTTCCCCTTTTCCCTTTGGCCTCCCCTTTTTCCCTACCCCCTTACGTCTCCCCAGGAGTGCAGTCCGCTTTTTCTGTTTTCGTTGCTTGCTCCTAGTGCTAACTTCACCTGGGCGTCTCCCAGTGTCTCCGCAACAGCCTTTCTCCCCCTCTTCTCTCTTTTCTCTTCGCAGCTCCGCGAGGTGGCAATGTTACTATCTTAGCCCGCCTTCTCTCCCGGTGTTGTTTCCCCCCAGACGATCTGTATATAAATATCTATTTCAGCTCACAACCGCTGCCGCTTTTACGCCTCCTCGGAGCCACAGTCTCACAATCTTCGGTCCGCTGTCTCTCTCTCTATTTTGACTGCCTCAGTCGCTCTTCTAAGCTGGTTCCCTCGTATCTTTCCCACTTCGTCGTAGTCAAGGAAACGCCTGCACCTCCAGTAACTTATTCTTGCTCTATCCTCCTCTTTTCCAGTCGCTTCTCCTTCCACTCCACTCCACTACTCCATCACTCCGTCACCGTGTTACCCGAGTGTCTCCTCGTCTCCTTTTGTTTCACTCCTCCTCCTTTCCCCCTCCGTCATTTCTGCCCTTATAATCTCTTTTCGTTCATTCTCCTTCTCCTATCCTCTCTGCATCCTTTCCTTCAGCTTTCTAGTTTCGAGTTTTCTCTCTCTGCTTTTCTCCTTCTTACTCTTTCTTGCTCTCTACTCCTGTAGTCCCGTAGTCCCGTGGTTTTCACTCCGTACTCCAATCTCCCCACTCCTCTCCTTCCTCTCAATTTTGGAGTTACCTCCTCTTACGCCTTCCTGTAGTTTTAGTACTTGTTCTGAAAGTTATATCCAGTCGAACTTTTCTATTCCCACTGCAGATTGTCCTGTTTTTGGTATCAAATGAATTTTAAAAAAAGCGCTGGCGTTGTTAGCCCTGCCCTTTAGGGCAGTTTGTTTGCTGCCGCTCTGTGGCTCTGCGGTCTCTCCCCCTTCTCTTCCCCTTCTCCAAACAGGGTTCAGAGGACCCCCAGCGAGCCCCGCCGTTCCCCCTTACCGGGGAGAACTCGCAGCAATTTTCTTCCCCTTTCTGTTGTTACAGGGAGTTGCTGAGAACGCGGTAGCAAACAGGTTGCTGAGCGAGAGCCTTCGCCTACAGCAACCTCTCACAGCGCCGTCACGCCGGAAGTCTCGAGATTTTTCAATTTTTTAAAAAGAAAGAGCAGGTATTGATTGACTGACTGATAGATGCTCTTGATTTATAGCCATCCCCATTCTAAGAACTAAGAATGCCAACACAACCACTGCAGAGATAACTTTCTCAAGGTTTTGCTGTGTCATCACCACCCAGTCTCAATGCGGTGTTTAATTAAGTGGTTTAATTACACTCTGGCAGTTTTAATTACCTTTTGGGATTAGAGCCTCAGCTTAGAAAACAGCAGATTTACAAAGAGGGTATTATACATGTTGCATAAGAAGAAGAAACCATCCTATACACACACACACTCTCTCTCTCTCACACACACGTGGAGTGGAGATTTTGAGTTAGTTGAAATACAAAAGTTCCCAGAGCCTTATGGACATAGAATCATAGAATTGGAAGAGACCTCAAGGGCCATCCAGTCCAACCCCTGCCATGCAGGAATACCCAATCAAAACACTCCCGGCAGATGGCCATCCAGCCCCTGCTTAAAAACCTCCAAAGAAGGAGACTCCACCACACTCCCAGGCAGTGTATTCCACTTCCGAACAGCTCTTACTGTCAGGATTTTCCTCCTAATGTTTAGGTGGAATCTCCTTTCTTGTAGTTTGAACTCATTGCTCTGTGTCCTAGTCTCTGGAGCAGCAGAAAACAAGCTTGGTCCATCCTAAGTATGACATCCCTTCAAATATTTAAACATGGCTATCATGTCTCCTCTCAACCCATCCAGTCCAACCGCAGGAACACACAATCAAATCGTTCCCAACAGCCTCTATTTAAAACCTCCAAAGAAGGAGACTTCACCACACTACGAGGCAGTTGACTTGCCCAAAGCTACCCAATTAACTTGCCCAAAGATGGTGACTTGCCCAAAGCCACCCAGTGGGTCGCAATGGCTGGCCAGGATTCAAACTAGGAGCCCTAGGCCAACAGTAAGAGCTGTTCGGCAGTGGAACAGACTCCCTCGGAGCATGGTGGGGTCTCCTTCCTTGGAGGTCTTTAAACAGAGGCTGGATGGCCATCTGTCAGGGATGCTTTGATCGTGATTTCCTGCGTGGCAGAATGGGGTTGGACTGGATGGCCCTCGTGGTCCCTTCCCACTCTTTGATTCTATGATTCTATGATTCAACCAGTACACCATGCTAGCTCTCTAGAGGTTACTTAGGGCTTGTCTACACAGGTAATTTACCCCATCTTGCCTCCATCTTGGAGTTCTGCAGTCCTGAGAATACATGGCTTTTGCCCCATTTTGCCCTCAGGCAGTCATCATACCCCTCCCCAGGGCAAAGACAGAGCAGGGAGACAGGTAGGGCCCAATAAACCATTTTAAGAAAATCCCCAGGAAAAACTATTCCCACTGGGGGGAAAAAGATGAGGCCCCTCCTGACTGTAGGAGCCCATTCCAGTCCATTGCCGTAGAGGTTGGCTGTTCGCTCTTCGAGAACCAGGAAGGGGTCTGCAGCCTGTGACCAGGCTCATCCCACGCAGAGAGCATTGCTCATGTGCTGTGGGCCTCCTGCCTGGATCTGGAGAGTGGGATGCAGATGGTGGCAGTTGCTGATGCAGGGATGGGTCAGCGTGCCTGTCTGGACTACAGCTCATTTTGTCCAGGTAAGGTGGGGAGGAGGAATAGGCCTGATCTGTGGGCAGCTGTACATGAGCTCTTAGGAGATTATCAGATGCAGGGAAACACCAAAAAAAAAAAAAAACAACCAAAAAAACCAAACCAAAACAAAACAAAAAAAACCACCAGTGCTCCCAACTGCATCCGAATCATAGAATCATAGAGTTGGAAGAGACTACAACCTTCTGCTATGCAGGAAGACACAATCAAAGCATTCCTGACAGATGGCCATCCAGCATCTGTTTAAAAACCTCCAAAGAAGGAGACTCCACCACACTCCTGGACAGTGTATTGAGCAGGTATTACCATCAAGTTCTTCCTAATGTTTAGGCGGAATCTCTTTTCCTGTAGTTTGAACCCACTGCTCCGTGTCCTAGTCTCTGGAGCAGCGGAAAACAAGCTTGCTCCTTCCTCAGTATGACATCCCTTCAAATATTTAAACATGGCTATCATGTCTCCTCTCAACCTTCTCTTCCTCAGGCTAAACATGCCCAGATCCCTAATCTGCGCCTCATAGGCCATGGCTTCCAGACCTCCCACCATTTTGGTTGCCCTCCTAGGAGAACAGAAAAAGGAGGCATTACCAGATGCCGCATCCTTCAGCCGTTCCCAGGGCATAGCGCTGCCGCAGACAAGGCTTACCTTTTTCATTGATGGGGACAAGATGCCAATAAAAAGGGATGCCTTACTCACACCTCCGCTACACTCCTGGAACACCGGAGGATGTTGTTGTCTGATATTGTTTCCCCGTCCTGTTCTCCTAGCGATCTTTGGACATGGTTTTTGCCGCATCTGATCATCTCCTTAGTTAACTAAATAACTGATACAGAATACTAGCTGTAAGTTGGTAGTTTCCTAAATGGAAGAAAAGACCCAGAAGACACTAAAAGGTGTGAATCCTATTGCTTAATCCCAACTGGAGCAAACCCATTGAGACGGTTGTTGAATGGTGAGTCAACACATAGGTAAATGCCATTGATTCGATGGGCCTACTCTAGTTAGGAGTAACAAAAGTATTTAAACCACAGTGAGAAAGAGAGAATGTTTGCCCAGCACTAACCAAGAAAGAGGGTTCAGAGAACTTTAAGCGGAGCCTAGGAGAACTACATTTTTAAAACTGCAACTCCCAGAATCCCCCAACTGGCATAACTGCAGGGGATTCTGGGATTGTAGACCAGTAATGTCTCCATGCTGTGCTGTCAAGGCATTCCCCTTTGAGCTTTGAATACATCCTTATTTCAGGAGGCACTAACAGAATCGTGGAAGCTCAGAGTTGAAGAGACCACAAGGGCCATCTAGCTCAACCCCCTGCTATACACAACTAAATACACAGATGCCAGCCTTGTCAGCTCCTTCACCCAGACCCTCTCTCATGCAGCTACACACACACACACACACACACACAATGCCAGCCAGACGGGCAGGCCAGTCTGTCCATAAAACTAGATAAATGCAAATCTAGGATTTTGACACTCATGTCTGAGTGAGAACCACTCATCCCCTCCAATTTGTTTTGGATACAGTGAAACCTGCCAATAATCAATCAAACAAAGGCACATATCTCATCTGTTAAAAGCCTTGCTGTAAATCTCCTTATAAATGTATTTATTTATTTATTTATTCATTCATTCATTCCAGACATCTGTGGCAGGGTCAGGACATGTACATGACAGCATAGGAACATCCATCTGACAGCTGGCTTGTGGCTGGCAGCTTCCTTGCCTCTGGGTTTTAGTGTGAACTTTAAAGGACATTCAGCACCTTGGAGAACACCATTTAAAGTTCATACTAAAACATGGTATGGATTCACTGTGCCACTGGAATGGAACCCACAGAGCTTTGCCATTGCCTTCACTTCTGGATGATCAAGAAAGTCTCCACAAGAAAAAAAAATTAACAGAAAAATAGTATTAAAGCCATTAAATAAAATTTTTTTTAAAAGGTAACGGAGCTAGCTGAGATGGACAAATTGACAACACTAATGAAAGAAAAATCAATAAATAAATTCTTGGAAGACTGGAAGCCACGGCTAGCTAAGATATTTAAAAGAAAAAGAAGAAATGGTGATACAGGTTGGGCTTGAAAACTAATATATTATGTTTGTAGAAACTGAGTAGAAATACAACTAACAAATTAAAGAAGTGAGGGAAAAATCAGTGAATTTACATGAATGTCAGGGAAAAGGAAGTAGGAAATTCTTTTTTTTAAGATGGAGAATGAAGACTGGTTGTTTGTTTTTGTTTTTGTTATTTTTTCCCGTTAGGTTATGTTATATAATTAGTTTGTTTAGTGAGTTGTTTTATTTTGTTTCATTTTATTGTGTTTTGAGTACTCTGTTGACTGTGTATGTGTATAGAATGAATGTTTGAGTTATAATGAATGTTTTAATTTAATAGAGAAAAGTTAATAAAGATTATCAAATAATAAAATAGAAAGAAAGACTCTCCAAGAACCAGCCTGAATAAATGGGGTGGATGGCGGTTGGGTGGGTGGGGAGTACTAATTTGGACACATTTTTCCAGAATGAACTGAAACAAAATTCTCACTCTTTTTTGCACAGGTAAAACCCAGATGGTAGAGACTGGAAACTGAGCTGAAGGCACACTACCACAACAATTCAAATCTCCTGCTGTTTTGCAGAGGAGTTATTGTTTCCTGCATAGTTCTCCCCTGGTGGGGAGAAAACTACCTTAAGTATTTATCCTTGCACATGAAGATAAAATATTTGAGGATTTGTGTTCTTACCTCAGGCATCAGATGCCAGGGGGAGGGCAGTGGTGGTAGCCATGCCTGCATCTCACAAAGTTTCATGTTGGCCTCAGGTGTGGGGGAGAACCCTGCCCCATGGCCCACTGTGGTTGTAAGGGTCACCTACCAATCCAGTTCACTTCTATACATGGGATGGAAGGGGTGCCATTTTGTCATTTGACTTAGGCTGCAAAATTTCTAGGGTTTCCTACCCTGGGAAGGGTTGGACTAGATCAGAGGTGGGAAACTGCACAGAAAATGGGGGGAGTCACTGATAGGGATGAAAAATGTAGACACAAGGTTTTGATTTAAGGGATAAGAATATGTATTTATGATAATATTAATTACAATAATACATTTTTATTAAGCATAACATCACCAACTGTTACCCGGAGAAAGCTTCAAAGAATAGTATTAATACTTTCTCTCCTCTCTGGCTTTTTTTTGCAAATGAAGATTCAGGAAGGACTCATCCCGCACTTTCTGCAAGCGCGCTGATGACTAAAGGACCAATCTGAGATAAACAAGTCCAGTTGCAGAAAGCACAGCAGAAGGTCTCCTTGGGTGATGTTTCCGGGTTGTGATTCTTTCTGCATTGTTGCTTCTCTTCAAGATTTGTTCGGCGTGAGTTCTCAAATAAGGCTGCAGCATTGTGGATAGTACATCTCCATGCCTCCCGATGTGAAGCCAGGGCAGACCATTGTTGGTGATCAATTTGGCTGAGCCTGCGATGTTGTTTCAGGGAGTCCTTGTATCGCTTTTTTGGAGCGCCCCTCTTACACTGATCCGTGGCGAGTTCACCGTAGAGTACTATTTTTGGGAGGTGATGGTCCTCCATCCTAGAAACATGCCCTGCCCAGCGCAGCTGTGTTCTCAATATCATGGCCTCAATGCTGGTGATCCCGGCTTGCTCAAGGACAGCAACATTCGTCACGTATTCAGTCCAGTGTATATTTAGGATTGTGCATAGACAGCGCTGATGAAAGCATTCAAGGAGTCGTAGGTGGTGGCGATAGGTGACCCATGTTTCAGACCCGTAAAGGAGAATAGACAGTACAATGGCTCCATACACATTGATTTTTGTGCTTCGCCTCAGGTGTTTATTACTCCAGACTCTTTTGTGAAAACTTCCAAATGCGCTATATGCCTTTGCTAATCTGTGAGCAATCTCTTTGTCAATCTTGGCATCTGAGGAAATGATGCTTCCCAGGTAGGTGAACTGCTGAACAGACTTGAGGACAGGTTTGCCGACGGCAATGTGGGGATGGTGGTGTTCGTCCTGTGGTGCAGGCTGGTAAAGAACTTCTGTTTTCTTCAGGTTGACTTCCAGCCCAAACAGCTCTGCAGCAGTTGCGAAGCAGGATGTTAGGCGCTGCAGAGCTGCTTCTGTGTGGGCAACAAGGGCAGCATCATCGGCGAAGAGCAGCTCACAGACTAGATAGTTTAGAGCCTTAGTGTGAGCCCTCAGGCGGCTTAAGTTAAACAAGCTACCATCAGTACGGTAACGTATATAGATGCCGTCATCCTCTTTGAGCTCTGCCGTAGCCCTTTGGAGCATCATGCTGAAGAAGATTGTAAATAAAGTTGGTGCAAGAACACAACCTTGCTTCACTCCATTAGTTATTAGAAAGGGCTCTGAAAGAGCATCGCCATATCTGACTTGACCACACTGGCCCTCGTGTAGCAAGATAAGCATTTTAAGGAATTTGGGGGGACATCCTAGACTTTCCAGGATCTGCCACAGACCTTTTCTACTCACAGTGTCGAAGGCTTTGGTGAGGTCGACAAATGTTACATAGAGACCCTTGTTCTGCTCTCTACATTTCTCTTGCAGTTGTCTAAGGGCAAATACCATATCTGTAGTACTCCTATTGGCTTGAAGCCACATTGGCTTTCAGGAAGAAGTTCTTCTGCAATAGCAGGAACTAATCTGTTCAGGAGTATCTTTGCAAGGATTTTTCCTGCAATAGAGAGGAGTGTTATACCTTGATAGTTTTATATATATATATATAAAATTATATATATAGGTAATATACAGTAACCTTATATATAATGCTTTCATATTAAAACTATGGAATATTAATACTAAAGCATTATATATAAGGTTACTGTATATTATCTATATATATATAAAATTCTCTTGAGTATGTTGCTTTCCCAGTGTGCTGTTTGGCTGCTCAGGAAACACACCCAACCAATCCCCACCCACATGAAAATTCCCTCTCCACCTCACAATCCACTCCTGCCCCCCCATTCTGCATCGACACCCCCAGCCTCACAAAGGTCCCTCCCTCCCTTCACTCCCTCAGCCAATTCCCACCCACATGCAAATTCCCTCTCCACCTCACAATCCGCTCCTGCCACTCAATCTGCATCTACCACCCAGTCTCACAAGGGTCCTTCCCTCCTCTCCCTCCCTCAGCCAATCACCACCCACATGCAAATTCCCTCTCCACCTCACAATCCGCCCCTGCCACCCAATCTGTATCTACACTCCCAGCCTCACAAGGGCCCCTCCCTCCTCTCCCTCCCTCAGCCACTCACCACCCACATGCAAATTCCCTCTCCACCTCCCAATCCAGTCCTGCCACTAGATCTACATCTACACCCCAGCCTCACAAGGTCTCCTCCCTCCCCTCATTCCCTCAGCCATTCACTTGTCATGGGCTGCTTGGGGTCCCAGGCAGTTAACTGGTGGCACTGCCACCACCACTGCCGCCACCATTGCTGCTGCCACAACACAACCCAGATAGTCAATTGGCAGTGGTAGAGGGCCATCTGCAATGGGATCCAGACAGTCAAATTGACTACCGGGAGTTTTGGGGGGAGTTTTTTAATGGCATACATTACGCCGGGTACAGCTAGTAATAATATATTACGGTTGAGTGAGGCTTTAATGTTATATTAAGATAGTCAAAGAAATTGACAATCGTTTGAAGCCAATCTTGATTAGGAGCAAGAATGTATGGTTGGAATAGTAAGAAGCAGATGTGAAGACAAGAAAAGGGATGAGTGTTAAAGGGTGGGGAAGGAAGGTAGAAGAAGGGAACAAGAATTTAAGGCAGATGGATTTATTATGAGTATAAATTGGAAGGGGTGATGGGAAGTTTGATTTTTTAGAAATATAGTGTATATATTGGTTTGCCTGCTTATTTGTATATCTCAGTATGTGTGAGTATTTGTTTTCTCTTTTTGATTATTAAAAAGGGAGATACTGGGGCGTCGTTATTCCTCCCTGCGCCCACCCAGTGGGCCACACCAGCATATTTCAACATAGAATCATAGAATCATAGAATTGCAGAGTTGGAAGAGACCACGAGGGCCATCCAGTCCAACCCCCCTGCCACGCAGGAAATCACAATCAAAGCATCCCCGACAGATGGCCATCCAGCCTCTGTTTAAAGACCTCCAAGGAAAGAGACCCCACCACGCTCCGAGGGAGTGTGTTCCACTGCCGAACAGCTCTTACTGTCAAAAAGTTCCTCCTCATGTTGAGGTGGAATCTCTGTTCCTGGAGCTTGCACCCATTGCTCCGTGTTCCAGTCTCTGGAGCAGCAGAAAACAAGCCTGCTCCATCCTCAGCGTGACATCCCTTCAAATACTTAAACAGGGCTATCATATCGCCTCTAAACCGTCTTTTTTCCAGGCTAAACATACCCAGCTCCCTAAGTCTCTCCTCATAAGGCATTGTTTCCAGACCTTTCACCATTTTAGTTGCCCTTCTCTGGACACGCTCCAATTTGTCAATATCCTTTCTGAATTGTGGTGCCCAGAACTGGACACAGTATTCTAAGTGAGGTCTGACCAAGGCAGAATAGAGTGGCACTATTACTTCCCTTGATCTAGACACTATACTTCTATTGATACAGCCCAAAATTGCATTGGCCTTTTTAGCTGCCGCATCACACTGTTGGCTCATGTTCAACTTGTGGTGTACTAGGACTCCTAGATCCCTTTCGCACGTAGTCTCATTCAGCCAGGTCTCTCCCATCCTATATTTATGCATTTCATTTTTCCGCCCTAAATGCAGTACTTTACATTTCTCTGTATTGAATTTCATTTTGTTAGCTTTGGCCCAGCTCTCCAGTCTATCCAGGTCATTCTGAATTTTGATCCTGTCCTCTAGGGTATTAGCTACTCCTCCCAATTTGGTGTCATCTGCAAATTTGATAAGTATGCCCCTAATTCCCTCATCTAAGTCATTGATAAAGATAAACATGCTCAAAGTGATGTGATGTCACTTCCAGCCACTATTTTGACTGATTTTTGACCAATTTTACCCCCCCCCCCCAATGTATCTGGGAGCTTTGGAAGGTTGGGGGAAGCAAACCGCTGCAGTTTTGACATATTCCTTCGAGATTTGGGCCAATCTCGAAGGAAACCATTTGCCCAAAAGTCTGGCTGGGGGAAAAAAATCAATTCTTGGAGACTGGAGTTTAGGGGCTTCTGGGGTGCTTCAGAGACCACACTTAGGTGTCCCAAGGGCTACATGTATCCCGTGGGATGCACTTTGCCCACTAGATGATCTTTGGGTACCACTTCCAATTCTATGGTGCTATGAATCACAAGCCAGCCTTATCATGTTTGAATGGTAAACAAGGGTCTTTGACAGGTTCTTCTGGTAGTAAACAAGGAATAGAACTGTGAAGCGGGGAGGGAGTGTAATCATATTTGTGATTTGATGCACTCCTGAGTTGCTTGGACAGGCAGAGAAAAGCCCACAGAAAAGCTTCAAGGCCATTCTTCACAGCAGTCTCACTATTTTTCCAAGAAATAATGGCTGGTAGTCTACACAATAGTCTAGAATCATAGAGTGGGAAGAGACCACTAGGGCCATCCAGTCCAACCCCATTCTGCCATGTAGGAATACACAATCAAAGCTGTCCTGGTAGATGGCCATCCAGCCGCTATTTAAAAACCTCCAAAGAAGGAGACTCCACCAAGCTCCGAGGCAGTGTATTCCACTGTTGAACACCTCTTACCATCAAGAAGTTCTTCCTAATGCTTAGGTGGAATGTCTTAGGTGGAATGTAATTTGAATCCAATGCTCTGTGTCCTAGTCTCTGGAGCAGCAGAAAGCAAGCTTGCTTCCTCTTCAATATGGCATCCTTTCAAGTATTTAAACATGGCTATCATGTCCCCTCTTAACCTTCTCTTCTGCTGGTTAAACATGCCCAGCTCCCTAAGCTGCTCCTCACAGGGCATGGCTTCCAGACCTTTCATTTTGATCACCCTCCTCAGGATATTTTCCAGCTTGTCAATATCTTTCTTGAATTGTCTTTTCATGACTACAAATCTGTAACTGCACTACAGAAACACAACAAAACCTCATTAGTGAATTACAAAGATGTGTATGCAGGTAGTGGCAAGAGTGCTCCAATGTGTGTCAGGCACATCTGATGGGCATTGGGCACTTCTGATGCACATTAGGTGCTCCTGTTGTGCTCCAGCAGAACTTCTTAGCCGGTGCCCAGAGATGCCTCAGGGAGCATTAGGTGCATTGGTGCCCATTTGGCATCGAGCTACAGCACATCATTCATTCCACCATTGTGCATACACTATCATGTCACAACAGCCTCTGGGGAATATGGACATTGCAAAATGTCTCTGTTCCAATTTTTTGCACACGTAAGGCCATTTATGAAGCTGCACCTCCCAAACAGAATGCCAGCCAATGTAAATATGCAAATATGATGGCCAGGTCATTAATCCTCTTTGCTTCACCATGTTATCATGCTTAAGAACCTCCAGGATGAGATTTCATGAATATGCAAGTGAGGGAAGCCATGAAGCCTTCACCAAGCTATCCCTGATAAATGGCAACATTTGGGCCACAGGTGTCAGCAAGCAAAGCCTGATAGAAAGAACTCCCTTGACACCCCTTCTCATAAAAGGGGTCAAAAAGACCAGGCTGCAATCCATCCAGACTGTTTTAAACCCCCTCTAGCAAAAGTGAGGGCCAACTTGCCTGCTTAGATCCTTTAGCTCCACTGGAAACCAGCATGAGCTACCAGGGCCGGCTCTTCCATTAGTCAGAGAGAGGCAGTTGCCCCAGTGAGCAGATGCTTCAGGGAAGGCGACAGGAAGCAGGTACCCTTTCATATTATACTAGCAAAGTACTACAATCCCACTTTAATTACTGTGGCTATGCCCTACAGAATCATAGAATCATAGAGTTGGAAGAGACGACAAGGGCCATCCAGTCCAACCCCCTGCCATGCAGGAAGACACAATCAAAGCATTCCCAACAGATGGCCATCCAGTCTTTGTTTAATAACTTCCAAAGAAGGAGAGTGTTCGGAGGAAGTACATTCCATTGCTGAACAGCTCTTACTGTCAGGAAGTTCTTCCTAATGTTTAGATGGAATCTCTTTTCCTGTAGTTTGAGTCCATTGCTTCATGTCCTAGTCTCTGGAAAAGCAGAAAACAAGCTTGGTCCATTCTCAGTGTGACATCCTTTCAAGTATTTAAACATGGCTATCATGTTCCCCTCTTACCCTTCTCCTCCCCAGGCTGAACATACCCAGCTCCCTAAGCCACTCCTCATAGGGCATCATGGCTTCCAGACCTCCCACCATCCTGGTTGCCCTCCTCTGGACACATTCCAGCTTCTCAATATCCTTCCTGAATTGTGGTGCCCAGAACTGCACACAGTTTTCTAGGTGTGGTCTGACCAAAGCAGAATAGAGTGGAACTTTATTTCCCTCCATCTAGACACCATACCCCTATTGATACAGCCTAGGATCACATTCACTTTTCTGACTGCTGCATCACACTGCTGACTCACATTCAGCTTGTGGTCCACTAGGACTTCTAGATCCCTTTTGCATGCACTGCTATTAAGCCATGTGTCACCCCATCCTATATTTGTGCATTCCATTTTTTCTGGCTAAGTGTAGTATCCTACATTTCTCCCTGTTGAAATTCATGTGGTTAGTTTTGGCCCAGCTTTCTAATCTGTTGAGGTCATCTTGAATTCTGATCCTGTCCTCTGGGGTATTAGCTAGCCCTCCTAATTAGGTGTCATCTGCAAACTTGATAAACATGTTCTCTATTCCCTTATCCAAGTCATTGATAAAGATGTTGAATAGCACTGGGCCCAGGACAGAACCCTGTGGCACCACACTAGTCACTTCTCTCCATTGCTGAACAGAAGCTATTGGTGAGCACCCTTTGGGTTTGGTCAGTCAACCAATTACAAATCCACCTAACAGTTGCATTGTCTAGCCCACATGTAGCTAACTTTTTTGTAAGGATATCACGGGGGACCTCTGCAGCACCTAACATCATGCTTCACAACAGCTGCAGAGCTGTTTGGGCTGGAAGTCAACCTGAAGAAAATCGAGGTTCTCTACCAGCCTGCACCACAGGATGAACACCACCATCCCCACATCGCCATCGGCAAATCTGTGCTTAAGTCCATTCAGCAGTTCACCTACCTGGAAAGCATCATCTCCTCAGATGCCAAGATTGACAAAGATATCGATCACAGATTAGCAAAGGCATATAACGCATTTGGAAGACTTCACAAAAGAGTCTGGAGTAATAAACACCTGAGGCGAAGCACAAAAATCAATGTGTATGGAGCCATTGTACTGTCTATTCTCCTTTACGGGTCTGAAACATGGGTCACCTATTGCCACCACCTACGACTCCTCGAACACTTTCATCAGCACTGTCTATGCACAATCCTAAATATACACTGGAGTGACTATGTGACGAATGTTGCTGTCCTTGAGCAAGCAGGGATCACCAGCACTGAGGCCATGATACTGAGAACACAGCTGCGCTGGGCAGGGGATGTTTCTAGGATGGAGGACCATCGCCTCCCAAAAATAGTACTCTACAGTGAACTTGCCACGGGTCAGCGTAAGAGGGACGCTCCAAAAAAGCAATACAAGGACTCCCTGAAACAACATCTCAGGCTCAGCCAAATTCATCCCCAACAATGGTCTACCTTGGCCTCATGTTGGGAGGCATGGAGACGCACTATCTACAATGCTGCAGCCTTATTTGAGAACTCACGCCAAACAAGTCGTGAAGATAAACGACAATGCAGAAAGAATCACAACCCAGAAATATCACCCAAGGAGACCTTCTGCTGTGCTTTCTGCAACTGGACTTGTTTATCTTGGATTGGCCTTTTTAGTCATCAGCGTACTTGCAGAAAGTGCGGGATGAGTCCTTCTTGAATCTTCGTTCGCAAAGAAAAGCCAGAGAGAGAGAGAGAGATCATGGGGGGTTAAAGGCCTTACTGAAATCAACTGTAATCCTGGGATTTTTAGTTTGGTGAGGCACTAATGCTCCCAGGCTGAGCATGGAAAGCATCACTCCCTAAGAGTGAAAGAGTCCCAGGGGTGGCCAGAGGCATCAATGTCTGGGGTGCAGTGACTCTGCTGGGAGTATTATTCCAGGCTTTGAAGCAGTTGTCCAAGGTGCTGAACCCTCACTCTCAAAACAGATTCAGCAGGATGGAGAACTCATTTAAAGCATGGAACAAAACCAAGTATGAATTCACTGTTATCCCTGACACGGAGGCCACTGGCCAACCCTGGCAGTGAGATACCACTAGGTACATATGTTCCACACAGCCTGCCCTGCTGCCTTCAGATGTGGTGAAAGATGCTGTCCCATTAGCAGCACGGAAGATAGAGTCCATTGCCAATCCAGTTGGATTTTGTGCACAAAACCTGGGGGGCTGGGGCATGTTATTCATCGACACAGGCAGCAAAATATCTTGTGGATCAAGAAAGCTGCAGAGATGGAAGTGAAAGAGGCACATAAAATTGACTGATATGGCAGATTCAACTTCCTGGGTGACAAGGTGGTCACCAGGACCAGGACCCTACGTCACAGTCTACGTTTTGTAACTTTACAAATTGGTAGCTACGTTGCAGAAACTAAATGAAACCCTGTGAGTGAATTGCAAAGATGGACATCCAGGCACTGGCAAGGGTGCTCCAATGCACATTGGGCACTTCTGATGTGCATTGGGCACTTTTGATGTGTATCAGGTGTTCCCATTGTGCTCCAGCACTTCCCACCCAGTGTTTAGGCATGTACAGGGGATAACTCCAATGTGCATTGGCTCTTGCTGCATTATCTGGCTGTGGCGCATGGATCACTCGACTGGCTACCATTGCGCAATGGATGCCACTACATTGTAACATCATGCCAGCCCTTAGGGGAATGTGGACATTGCAAAAGTACTCTATTCAATTTTGAACACATTTACGGGAGCCAGCATGGTGTAGTGATTTGAGTGTTGGACTAAGACTCTGGGAAACCAGGGTTCGAATCTCTGCTCAGCAATAGCAAGCCTCTGACAAATCTTGCCAAGAAAACCCCATGATAGGTTCACCTCCAGGTCGCCATAAAGGCACACATCAACAAGAAGAAAGGCCATTTACAAAGATACCGCTTCTAAGCAAAATGCCAGCCTAGGTTTTTCTAGAGGTTGGGGAAGTTCCTTTGGGGGGTCCAATTTCTGAGCATTATAGTCCTGCCAAGAGCAACTTTTCCAAGCCTTTCCTCGAAGTGGGAGGAAGAATGGTTGCACAGCCAAATTGCATATGGATACTGATGTTGGAGATGTAAGACATTTGGAAAAGAAGAAAAAGGCTGTTTGCCTCATTAATTCCCCTCTATTGAAGAGCCAGTCTGCAGGTGTTCTGAAAATTAACACAATCCCAGTGCCCCAAATCTCCTCCAGTCTCCTAAAGCCCACCTATTGTACGTAGGATTGTCCAGCAATTCAGGCTTTTCTAAGCATATGGAACTGTGTCCCTAATGAAATGGGGAGGTTTCATTTGTGTCAGGGAATCCAATGCCACCAGGTAATCCTGCCAAGTCCATTTCCTGTAACCATTAATTCCTGGGGTTAAGTTGGGGCCCTGGCAGAGTGGAGGGTGTGGAGTGAAGGCTGCTGAGAGTCAAAATTCAGGGTGAGGAAAACGGATTGTTCTCCTTTTGGGAAGAGTGCATGAAAAAGATTTTTTGAAGCTCAGCAATACCAATTGTGCAACGTGCTTTTCTTTTGACAGGAGGGCATATTCATTTTAAAGTTTCCTGTGTCCTGCTGCGTTCTTTGGAAGTGGGCCAAAGCCTGAATGTTATAATTCGTTCACGCAATCTTTTCCGGTCAGGTTCCTTTTCTGATTTTGGAATGGCTGGGGGTTCAGTTGAGCCAGCATGGCACTTCTCTCTAGGTCTTTTAAAGACAGCTTTTGAGAGAAACACATGGATTTGTCTCCAGCCTTCTACTGAAAAAAAGTCAAATTAAATGTTTTGCAGCTGCTTTGCATATTGCGTTTAGCCAAGCCACAGAGTTGTGGATCAACAGTCAGAAATTCTTAAACCTTTAAGCTAGGGGTGGGCAACTGTGGAAGGGTAGGGGGCTGCATTAGACACCCAGAAGACTTTGGAGGGCCACACCCCACTCGTACCCACTTCTACAAAGTAAAATCAATCAATTTTTAATTAATTAATTAATTAATTAATTAATTAAATTAATAGGTCAGACCTCACCTAGAATACTGTGTCCAGTTCTGGGCACCACAATTAAAAAAGGATATTGACCAATTGGAGCGTGTCCAGAGAAGGGCGACTAAAATGGTGAAAGGTCTGGAAACCATGCCTCATGAGGTAAGACTTAGGGAGCTAGGTATGTTTAGCCTGGAAAAAAGATGGTTAAGAGGCGATATGATAACCCTGTTTAAGTATTTGAAGGGATGTCACGCTGAGGATGGAGCAGGCTTGTTTTCTGCTGCTCCAGAGACTGGAACACGGAGCAATGGATGCAAGCTCCAGGAACAGAGATTCCACCTCAACATGAGGAGGAACTTTTTGACAGTAAGAGCTGTTCGGCAGTGGAACACACTCCCTCGGAGCATGGTGGGGTCTCCTTCCTTGGAGGTCTTTAAACAGAGGCTGGATGGCCATCCGTAGGGGATGCTTTGATCAAGATTTCCTGCGTGGCAGGGGGTTGGACTGGATGGCCCTTGTGGTCTCTTCCAACTCTACAATTCTATGATTCTATGATTCTATGAATTTTCCTCTAATTTCTCCCAAACACCCTCTAGAGGACATGGGGGATACATTGTCACCATTTTGGTGGCCTTTATGGGCCATTGTAGGCCCAGGGAAAGCCTTTTTTTAACAACAGGAAGTGAGTGGAGGTCACTTCCTGTTTCAAAAAGAACCTCCCCTGGGTATAGGTTGGCCCAGAGGACCCCCAAATGTGGTAGAAATGTGCCACATGGCCCCTAGAGGGCATATGGGAGTGAAAAATTCTTTGACACCTCCCCAAGGGTGGTGGGCTCAGGAGGGCTTTAAACATAGTAGAAATGCCCTCCACAGCCCCTGGGGGCATTTTGGAGCTAAATTTGAGCCCCCATGAGACCTGGGGGCCACAAAAACAGCCTACAGGCTGCACTTTACCCACTCCTGCTTGAAGCCTTGACTTCCAGTTGACTTCATCTGGAATTCATTTCAGGTTTTGGTTTGAACTTTAAAGTAGCCATCCAGGATGTAGATTTGGGAGATATATACATGAGCCCACTGTATGTAGCCAAATGACAAAAAAGAAGAGCCACGTAAAAAGCCAAAAGTTGCCTACCACTGATATTAGAATGAGTGGGATGTAAACACCACACATTCTCTCAGGGACTTCGGGTTGTGAACGGCTCGGCTATGGACGCTAAGAGATGAAGCTCCGTCCTTAGTGCAGAACAACCGTGGTAAAAAATTTCTTTGTTTAGACCTTGAAGGCTCCCAGCTTAGGGAAAGGTGGGGAGAAGAAGGAAGAGCTCAACGGGGCTCTGGGTTTCCCTAAGAGATGTTGAAAGATGGAGGTCTTTCAACAACCCAGGAAAATACAGAGCGAAGAGCAATCCTGCACCACTGGAGAAGTCTTAGGACATGAGCCAAGCCTGTAATTTTTAAAAAGAAAATAGACTACAGAAGAACAACATTGGGGAAGATCCCCTATAAAATCCTGTGAGATTAAGAAGATGCATTTTTCAAGCCCTGAACATGGGGGCATGGGACCTGTACTAAGCTGGGAAGCCATCAAATGGCAGTGCTGTGTGAGAAGGGGTGTGGCTTTCTGGAAAACCCCAGAGGTCCAGATCAGGACCTCAGGAAGTCCAGATTTGACCCAAGGGCTTGAGATTCCCTGGCTGTGGAACAGGATTTACCTCTGAATAACAAGCATAGGATTCGGGTATACAGCCACACATCTACTAAAAAATAAGCTCTAGCACAGTGGCTTTTAACCTTTTATTTTCCAGGGATGCCCTTTAAATATCTTTTGTTGCCGCGGACCCCCAAGCTTTAACTCAAGATTTAAAATAATAATAATAATAATACCTGATGATGATGATGATGATACAAATACACCATCCATTAAACCTTCCCTCAGAAGCACCAGAGGGGGAGGGGAGACTTTTCTCCTGCTTCTTCCTGCAAGTTTGTGGCTGGAGCGGATTGAATGGCAATGTGCAGGCCAAGGCAGCCAGCCTTTGCCTTGGCTCCTGTCATGTGGCTGCTCCACTGCAGGCAGGAGGTGGGCCAAATAGCCTTCAAGCCTTCACAGACCCTCTGTGAGGACACTGCGGATCCCTGGGGGTCCCCGGACCACAGGTTAAGAACCACTGCTCTAGTAAATAAACCTTGAGCATAGTGGGATTGACTTTGGAGCCTATGTAAGGGTGTGAAAGATGGACAGTGAAGAAAAGTGATGGGAAGAAAATCAACACATTTGGAATGTTGTGTTGGTGGAGAGTTCTATGGATACCACACGGGCTGCCAAAATGACTAATAAATGGGTCAGACAGTGGCAGACTTGTATATGTGCAAAAATGGAAAGTTACCTCGATACCAAGGCAGGAATATTGGCTGATGAAGTTATGTATGTGATCTTGCAGAAAAGCATAAATTTACGATTTTAATTAAAGATGGATCTATACCAGATTTCAAGAAAGACTGGAAAGTTGTAACAACTTATATAGTACAAAAGTGGGGAAATTTAGTAAGGGCTTGTCTATACTGCAAAAATACTCTTCATAGAATTCAAGAATACCTTTTGTCCCAATGGGATCCCTCATCATTTTGCTGTATTTGGAAGGTGGGGGCAACAACTCCAAATACAAATGTAATTTTTTAAAAACTCCAAAGGAAATGTGCATTCTTGCTCATCGGGACAACCAATTCGCTTTGCTGTGCTTTCCCAATAAGAGCGCGGAAGTGGAAAGCTGATTGGTCAGACATGCCAGAGGAACTGCCATGTTGGATTCTTGCAGTAACAATTGTGTGCTGAGGTGATGAAACAGCCTTTTCTCTCTCTCTTTTTTTCTGTTTCTTTAAGTGGAAGGTTGCACTTCCTCACCTTGGATATGCTTTCTTTGTTTTTTAATACTGTTCGGTGGCAGCAATTGGCATTAGTGTGCATCAATTCACATTTTATTGTCTTGTCTAGACAAGCCCTAAGATTAAGCTTTGAAAATTGGGGGAATAGCATTTCACAGTAGAATAAATTGGGGGAATAGCATTTCACAGTAGAATAACAAAGAAGGTAATGTGAAAGAGAAAGTTACGAGTCCATCAGATGCAGCAAATACGGCGTCATAACCACACCTAATGAACACGAAAGGGCGCCAGTACCAGACAATGTCAGGTTTTCGTGATCATGTATTGAGAATAAACCTTTTTTTTTTTTTAATTTTCAGGCCAAGCCGTCAATATATTGGCCATGGCGTTTCCCCCCTGTGATTGCAAGCGTGTGAAACTGCACCCCATTTTGCTGGTGCGATTCCAGCATCAATGGGTGATCCCCGCCAGAAGACTTCCAGGTGGGAACGTGAAAACTAGCCATGGGATGCTCTTTTTATGAACCTCCCCATGTTACAGGCAAGTTTTTAGCTGTGTTTCAGTGCTTGTGTGTTCATTTTGTTTTTTAAGTTAGCTTTTTTTTAACTTTTAAGCATACTTGTGTCCTCTCATGAGAACCGCTGAGATCTTACTCACCCATCAACGCAAAAGTACGGGGCTGCTTTTTCACGCGATTGAT
The DNA here is from genome assembly GCA_030847615.1 of Gambelia wislizenii. NCBI lineage: Eukaryota > Metazoa > Chordata > Lepidosauria > Squamata > Crotaphytidae > Gambelia > Gambelia wislizenii. The sequence continues at coordinate 16,488,070 of JAUMIR010000014.1, read as the reverse complement.
ATAAAGGGATCTCTTTCCAGCACAAAAACAGGGTAAAATATGGTGGCAAAAGAACATTTTTAGAGGCTTGTCTGATAAAGTCCTTAGACTAATTGACAAATATAACCAACAATGGAGAAGTAGGAAATTAACTACAGTGAGCTCTTGGTATCCACTGGGGTTTGGTTCCAGGACCCCCCGTGGATACCAAAATCTGTGAATGCTCAAGTCCCATTATATGCAATGCTATAGTAAAATGGTGTCCCTTGTATAAAATGGTAAAAACAAAGTTGTTTTTTGGGGGGTTGGGGTGGGAATATTGTCAAACCATGGATGATGAAATCTGTGGCTGCAGAATCTATGGATACAGAGGGCCAACTGTAGTTCTATGTAGTTTTAGCTTAGAAAACTGTTGTAATGTAGGTTTTTTTATGATTTGTTGTGGTATGTGTTATGTTTTCTTTTGTACTGTGTTTTTGTAGGTCAAGTCAGATATGGCGATGCTCTTTCAGAGCCCTTTCTAATAACTAATGGAATGAAGCAAGGTTGTGTTATTGCTCCAACTTTATTTACTATCTTCTTCAGCATGATGCTCCGAAGGGCTGCGGCAGGGCTTAAAGAAGAAGACAGCATCTATATATGTTACCGTACTGATGGTATTTTGTTTAACTTAAGCTGTCTAAGGGCTCGCACTAAGACTCTAAACTATCTAGTCCGTGAGCTGCTCTTCGCTGATGATGCTGCCCTTGTTGCCCACACAGAAGCAGCTCTGCAGCGCCTAACATCCTGCTTTGCAACAGCTGCAGAGCTGTTTGGGCTGGAAGTCAACCTGAAGAAAATGGAAGTTCTTTACCAGCCTGCACCACAGGACGAATACCACCATCCCCACATTGCCGTTGGCAAATCTGTGCTCAAGTCCGTTCAGCAGTTTACCTATCTGGGAAGCATCATGTCCTCAGATGCCAAGATTGACAAAGAGATCGATCACAGATTAGCAAAGGCATATAGCACATTTGGAAGACTTTACAAAAGAGTCTGGAGTAATAAACACCTGAGGTGAAACACAAAAATCAGTGTGTATAGAGCCATTGTACTGTCTATTCTCCTTTATGGATCTGAAACATGGGTCACCTATCACCACCACTTACGACTCCTCAAACGATTTCATCAGTGCTGTATACGCACAATCCTAAATATACACTGGACTGACTATGTGACGAATGTTGCTGTCCTTGAGCAAGCAGGGATCACCAGCATTGAGACCATGATATTGAGAACACAGCTGCACGTTTCTAGGATGGAGGAGCATCGCCTACCAAAAATAGTACTCTACGGTGAACTCGCCACGGGTCAGCATAAGAGGGGCGCTCCAAAAAAGCGATACAAGGACTCCCTGAAACAACATCTCACGCTCAGCCACATTCATCACCAACAATGGTCCGCCCTGGCCTCACATTGGGAGGCATGGAGATGTACTATCCACAACGCGGCAGCCTTATTTGAGAACTCACAAGTCTTGAAGAGAAGTGAGAACACAGAAAGAATCACAACCCGGAAACATCACCCAAGGAGACCTTCTGCTGTGCTTTCTGCAACCAGACTTGTTTATCTTGGATTGGCCTTTTTAGTCATCAGCGCGCTTACAGAAAGTGCGGGATGAATCCTTCCTGAATCTTCATTTGCGAAGAAAAGCCAGAGAATGTGTGCATAATAAAAAAAGTTAAAAAATAAATAAACGGGTGGATCTGAGAGCAAGTCAGGCCTGAACTCTCCCTAGATGCTAAGGTCATAGAATAATAGAATCACAGTATTGCATTGGCTTTTTTAGCTGCTGCATCACACTGCTGACTCCTGTTCAGCTTGTGGTCCACTAAGACTCCTTGATCCTTCTCACATGTATGGCCTCAAGCCATGTATCACTCATCCTATATCTGTACACTTCATTTTTAGTGCCCAAGTGTAGTATCCTATATTTCTCCCTGTTGAGATTCATTTTGTTAGTTTTGGCCCAGCTTTCTAATCTGTTCAGGTCATTTTGGATTCTGATCCTGTCCTCGGGGGTATTAGCTACCCCTCCAAATTTGGTGTTATCTGCAAACTCGATGAGCATACCCTCTATTCCCTCATCCAAGTCATTGATAAAGATGTTGAATAGCACTGGGCCCAGGACAGAACCCTGTGACTAAAGGGAGGCTGTCATACTTTGGACATATCATGATGTGATGTCATGCCCTGCTTCCAGGACTTGGAAATGGACTCTGACTCAGAGACGGAAGCAGTTGACATGCCAGGACCTGCTGAACGAGAGCAGGAGGAAATTCCAGAGCCACAAGCCTTAGACACAGATAGTAGTGCAGTACCAGTTCTGGCAAAGGGTCCTACCCCGTCACATACAGAGGACAACTTACCTATACCTACCTTCACAACACAGAGACTACAAAAGGAGGGGTTGGTGCAGTCTCAGCATACTTATAGGAAGCAGCAATTAGTTAAGCAGCAGCTGTGTTAGTTGCTGTTCTATAAATACTCAGCACTGCCCTCCAGGGGTTCTTGGAGATTATCTGACCTACCTGATTACCCGTCATGTTCCTGCTTGCTTTGTTTGATGGACTGTGTTTGTTGACTCTAGACTCTGTTTGCTTGACCTGGATTCTGCCGGACTACCCTGAACTATATTTGCTGGACCTGGACCTTGTATATTGGACTTTGCTCGTGGATGTGTGTTTTGCTTGCTAGTAAAGTAAGGAGATTATCAGATGCAGCAAATGTGGCGCGATAGTGATGCCAGCGGAACACAAAAGGACACCACTATCACATGATGTTATCCTTTTGCATTCTGCTGTCATTATTCTGGCATTTCTTTTCATTGATGGGGTGAGCTGTCAATAGATCCCCCAGTTCTGTTTTGGTGCCTGCATTGCCGGTGTCTGAAGGCTTCCACAATTGTCCCCCGTGAATGCAGCCTCAATGGGCGGTCCTGCTGGAATATTTCCGGGTAAGATCATGAAAACCAAGGAGATTTTCAGACAGCTAAAATCAGCCTCTTGCCATGCAAGCAGCCTCCGGAGCAGTAATGAGGCTGCTGCGCGGCAAGGGTCCATTTTGGACGACGCCGTTTCTCTCTCGGCATCGTCCGTGACTCTTGCTTCCAACATTGGAGGCGGCTGCGCTGTTTTTTACTCATGGAAGTTGTCCGTGAGTAAAAAACAACGCGGCTGCCTCCAGTGCTGGCCGCAAGAGTCACGGACGATGCTGAGAGAGAAACGGCGTCATCCAAATGGACCCTTGCTGCGCAGCAGCCTCATTACTGCTCCGGAGGTTGCTTGCACGGCAAGAGGCTGATTTTAGCCATCTGAAAATCTCCTATGTAGGCTATTCTCTTTTTATGAACCTCTGCAGCTTACTTGTACTGTGTAAAGTGTGTTTCTGAGCTTATGTGTCCTTTTTTGTGTGTATTTTTCTTTTATAATTTTTTTTGCCACGCCCACATCTTCTCGTGAGAATTGGTGAGATTTCAAATCAGGAAGTGAATGGAGCTCCGTTAGAGCTCCATTCATGTCTGGGCTGTCTGTTGATGCTACTCAAGGTAGATCTAATACCTTTGGTTATTGTGCCAGTAAAGGGACAGGGGTTTTTTTGTAGTAGGACAGGAACATTTGTGTGTTCCTGTCTGATAATGTTCTAAGTGTCTGACATCATGCTGGCTTGATTCCTTTGCCAGTAATTAGCTTGACTGTGCTGTGCCTCCGCTATCAGCTATGTAGTAACTAGCCTTTCACCCAATTGCCCAGACATTGTTTTGACAGATGATGTGACTCAGGGGAAAAGATCATAAAATCATAGAGTTGGAAGAGACCAAAAGGCCTTCCAGTCCAACCTCCTGCCATGCAGGAATACATAGTCAAATCATTCGCAACAGATGGCCATCCAGCCTCTGTTTAAAAACCTCCAAAGGAGACTCCACCACACTCCCAGGCAGTGTATTCCATTTCTGAACAGCTCTTACTGTCAGAAAGTTCTTCCTAATGTTGAGGTGGAATCCCTCTTCCTGTAGTTTGAACCCATTGCTCCATGTCCTAGTCTCTGGAGCAGCAGAAAACAAGCTTGCTCCATCCTCAGTGTGACACCCCTTCAAATATTTAAACACGGCTATCATGTCACCTCTCAACGTTCTCTTCTCCAAACTAAACATGTCACGCTCCCTAAGCCACTCCTCACAGGGCATGGCTTCCAGACCTCCCACCATCCTGGTCACCCTCCTCTGGACACATTCCAGCTTTGAATTATGGTGCCCAGAACTGAACACAGTACTCCAGGTGAGGTCTGACCAAAGCTGAATAGGGTGGCACTAGAACTTCTCTTGATCTAGACACTATACTCCTGTTAATGCATCCTAGAATTGCATTGGCTTTTTTAGCTGCTGTATCACACTGCTGACTCATGTTCAGCTTGTGGTCCACTAAGACTCTTAGATCCCTTTCTCATGTACTGCCATCAAGCCAGGTGTCACCCATTCTATATCTGTGCATTTCATTTTTAATGCCCAAGTGTAATATCCTAAATTGATCATGCTTGGCAAAGTGCAAGGCAGTAGAAAAAGAGAGAGAATGCACTACAGGTGGGTTGATTCCATCAAGGAAGCGAAGGCTGCCCTGAGTTTGCAAGACCTAAGCAAGGTAGTTGAGGACGGGGGGCTTTTGGAGGTCTCTCCTCACAGGGTCACCAGAAGTCGAAGTTGTCTTGATTGCAAACAACAGCAACAAATACTAATAGGGTTACCCGGTTTATCAATCAAAGCTCCAGTTGACTGATCTTCAGTTACCTGTATCAATCAGTGTGGATGAAAGCTAGCAGCCTTTTCATTTATTTCTGAACTTTTTCCATTTCTCATGTGGTCCTCTTACATGGTGGGATGGAAAATAAAAGAAATGGAAGGCAGGTTTTCATCCTAAAAGTGGGTCGTAGCTTTCCTTTTTCTGTTGTAAATGACCCATTCTCTAGGATCACAAAGAAGTGTTTTGGATATATGCAGATCTTTCAAATTAAGCAATCAGATTTATTCTGTTAAGAGGCAGGTGATTAATCCATAGCCATTATCTCACTGTTTGACACCCTTAATGAAGGCAATTCCCCCTCCCCTTTTCTGATGGCTTTTGTAAAGATGTTCAGGGTTGTGTGGAGTTGTTTGTTTTTTTGGTCCACGTCTCTATCGTATCAAAAGCGATGCCTGCCAAATGTTACCTACAGCTCTGTTGCTAATACTTTCCATTAAACATTAATGCAGAGATCTCTTTTTAAAAATGAATGCCTGCTGAACTTGAGAAAGGAGGCAGATCCTCGGGTTACTTGGCCATGTTGGCACGTCAGCCTCCAACAGACGTCAAGCACACATGGATCCAGGTTGCCATTGAATGAAAGGGGCGAATGCTTGCAAAACAGGAGAATGAGTCATTGTTTTTCCTAAGTGACTAAGTGATTCAACTGAACCAGCGGGGACTAGAGATGTCCATGTCAGCAATGCAATGAATCCACTCCAAGTTTTATTTCAGACTTTACAGAGCTTTACAGAGCTATCCAAAGTGCTGAACCTACAGGGAGGGTTTTCCAGCACCTTGCACAGTTCCTTTACAGTCTGTAATAAAAACCAGAATGGAATCCCTAATCCTGGTTTCGAAGCCACCCACTGCCCCTGTCTGTAACACTAATTTTTCAACCTGTAATCCTATTTACAATTTTTCACCAGATCAGTCTTTTAGAATCATAGCATGGTAGGAGATGATCAGACAGGAATGAAAAAAGGGTTCCTGTCCCACAATCTCCAATCCAACCCCTGTCCTGGCACAATAACCCTCCCCATCACACCTACTTTCTCTCCCATCGACAGGCAGCCCAGGTATGAGGGGGCAAGTGATCTCTGTTCACTTCCTGGACAGAAATCCCACCCGTTCTTGCGAGAGGACACAAGCATGGGAAATTCAAAAATAAAAAGTCAAATAATACCAAAAAAAGTTTCACCAAGCAAAAACAAAAAACAAACAAACAAACAAAACCCCACACTTACAACTAACTCATGGAGGGTCATAAAAAATGTGTCACTTACTTACGTGGATATCGCAATCTCACCCAGAAGTGTTCTGGCAGGACTACCCATTTACACTGCATTCACAAGAATTAAATAGTCTAAAGTTTTACATGCCAGCATTGCTGGCACCAAATTGCAATGGGTGATCTATTGATGGCTCAGCCCATCAATAAAAAAATAATAATAACATAATGATATTGGCGTCCGTTTGCGTTCCACTAGCATCATTATGGCGTCACATTAGCAGCATCTGATAATCTCCTTAGAGTTGGAAGGGACTGCAAGGGCCGTCTAGTCCAACCCCCTGCCATACAGAAATACACAACACCACCACTCCTGAAAGATGCCCATCCAAACTCTGCTTAAAGACCTCCAGTTCACCACTCTCTGAGGCAACCTATTCCATTCTCAAAAAGTTCTTACAATCAAGCCCAAACTTTGTTTATTGGGACTTTTGGATGAAGAAGTGGAGAAGAAAAATGGAAGAATTCTACAATACACAATCATTGCAGCAACCTTGTTGCATGCGCAGAAATGGAAGGATAGGTGGTGCCCACATGGAAGGAGTTCTTGATATAACTACATGATTTAGTGGGAATGGACAAACTGACCATGTTAATTAGAGGGGAGAAAAACTGTAGATAAGTTTAAAGAAGCATGGAGAGCAGTTATTGAATATAGGAGAAATAATTGGGGTTTAGAGGTAATATTGAGATTTGATGGATAACAAGAAATATTAATAAGTAGAAGAGAAGGTTTGGTTGTAGATGTATTAGTTGCAAATTGTATAGGTAGATTTTGAGTACAGGTGTCCCTTCATATTCACTGGGGTTTGGTTCCAGGACCCCCCGTGGATACCAAAATTCCTGCATGGCAAGGGGCTGTGTATTCCTGTATGGCAGGGGGTTGGACTGGATGGCCCTTGAGGTCTCTTCCAACTCTATGATTCTATGAAAATCCGTGAGTACTCAAGTCCCATTACATGCAATGGCATAGCAAAATGGTGTCCCTTATATAAGATGGCAAAATCAAGGTTTACTTTTTGGATTATTATTTTTTTAAAAAAGAATATTTTTAAGCCGTGAATACTTAAATCCGTATATACCAAATCCGTGGATATGGAGGGACAACTGTAATTTAGAAGGATGGGATACAAGCTAACTGTATTCTTAGCTAGTCATATATACCCTGTGTGTTTGTAGTTAATTTATTGGTTGGTTGGTTTGGTTTTTTTAGTATGTAGAGTTTTTCCTATGTACAGGTATATTGTTTTATATTATAAAAGCTTTGTTTTATGTGTGTGTGTGTGTGTGTGTTTATAATTTTTATTCAACAAATTAAAAATGTACACTCAAACATACTTATACAAACAAGTAAACAAACAGATATATAAATTATGAATTATATATAAAACATCAAACTCCACATCATTCCTTGGAAGTTTTAAAAAGTTCTTACAGTGAAGAATTTCTTCCTAATGTTTAGGTGGAATTTCTTATCTTGTAATTTGAAACCTGGCTCATGTTCTAATCTCCGGAGGAGCAAAAAACAAGTTTGTTCCACCTTCTACAGGACACCCCTTCAGATATCTAAAGATGGCTATCATGTAATCTCTCTGTCTTCTCTTCTCCATGCTAAACATACCCAGGCTTCCTTAGTCGTTCTTCATAAAGCTTGCGTTCCAGACCTTTGATCAGTGTGGTCACCCTTTCTTTGGACATGTTCCAGCTTTTCAGTTTCCTACTTGAACTCTTTGCTGATTGGCTTTGCTTCTTTCTTCCTGCCTCTGGACAAAGACTGTAGGTCAGCAGGAGACCACGTGCTTTGCGCTGAGAAGGGGTTTGTCCAAATGGTGAAAAAACTCCTCACAGAATGCCATGAGAATCCTACCTGTCCGAATGGCATTCTGTGTGATTTCACCATATTCACCAAACCTTGCCAGAAAAAGCCTCTCAACTTTTCCCATATTTTTTTAAACAACAGTGATGGCTGTGTGCATTCCAGATTGTTAGGAGAAGCAAGTCGATTTGATTTGCTTGCCCATACGAGAGGAAGTGCAAATCTGATTGGCTGGATTAACACAGGGCTTGCTAACAAGGCAAGCACCCACTGTCGCCATGTTGGATTTTCATCTTAGCAAGCAAGCGCAAAGGTGAGAATACAGGTTGTTGGTTTTTTTATTTTTGTTTTTTGCTTTTGCTATCACTCATTACAATAACCTATTTGCATCACTGTACATTCCCTACGCAGCTCAGACAAGTTATTTATAGCAGAAGAAAAAAAAACTTTTCTTTTACTCACTCAGGTCTATCACCACGTCCCTAAAGGACAGGTGTCTGGACCTCCACAAGCCTCCTCTGAGTTTCCTGTATCCAGGGGGCAATTTTCTCCAAACCCTGCTGTCCCTGGATTGCCGTCTTCTGTGACTGGTGATTGTGTCCTTCAGGAGCTTGCAGGGGAGACACGATTGTGACAACACCATGTCCAACCGGAAGTGAGATGTGCTAATCAATGCACCTGATGTGCATTGGAAGCACCCAAGGCATGCCAGAAATGTTTTTGTTGGGAATTATGGACAAAGAATTAGATAGTAAGTATGGACTACTTCTTCAATATAAGACAAAAACAGCAAGAATATTGTTTGCTCAAACTTGGAAGCGGACTGAAGCACCAACAATGGGAGAACAGAGATTATCACATGCCTGTTATAGCGCTATTATTCCACTTTAATTGCTATGGCTGCTTCCTGTGGAATCCTGGGATTTGCAGTTTAGAGAGGGGCATTTAGAACTCTCAACCAGGGAACTCTGAGGCCTCATTAAACTACAAAGCCCATAATTCTACAGGAGGCAGCCATAGCAGTTAAAGTGGAATAATAGCACTATAACAGTGTAGTGTGATAAAGTCCTAGGTCACTGAAGATTAAATGTTGCTGAATTTGCCCAGGTTGCCAAAGTAATGTGGGTTTTGAAGGATAAACCAACTGACAGTTCCTATAATCCCCAACCAGCCCAGGCAAAGGAGGTTGAGAGAAGCCCGCCTCACTCTACTGCAAATAGTAACCACAGCTCCTATCATCCCCAGCCAGCCCAGCCACAAGAGGCTGAGAGAAGCCTGTCCCAGTCAATTGCAAATTTGGCCACCCAGAACCGGAGCCTGGATTTTAGCGCACATTTTTTACTTGTCTTTTCTTCCAAATTACCCAAGGATTTCAAGCCTTGCAGCCAACACCCACCCCATCCTGCCTCGCAGCTGTTGCACAGGAACAATCAATCCCCCTCCCTTGCACCAGCTCTGTGCCTTTTCAGCTGCTCCCTTGCTTAACTCAGGAGGCAGAAAGGAACAAAAGGGCAAAAGGACAAAAGAGCAGAAGTCAGCCAGGAAGGGTGTTGCATTACCCAGTCACCAGATCTGGGTGCCTCAGAGGTAACTTCCTTCATGAATAGCTGACAATGGCCTGGGAGGACTCCACCACTCAGCACTAGTGAATTATGCACAAGTCTGAAGCCATGCAGAGCAGATGGTGTGGAGAATGTAACATGAGCGGAGGATCCAAGAGAGGAACCAGAAGATACCAAGAATTTTCTAAAACCCACCACCCACCCTCCAAATGATATATGGCCTTCCAAATATTGTTGGACTCTAATCCCCACCATCCACGACCATTGGCTCTACAGGAGGAGAGTTCTCCTCCTCAACTCTGTCAGGCAGGGTATAAATAAAGTGATAGATGGATAGTGAATAGTCCCCTCCAAATTTGTGCAGGGCTTTTATCCACACTGCACAAATAATCCAGTTTGAAACTGGATTATTTGCCATGGCTCCTTCCTATGGAATCCTGGGATTTGTACCTTGGTGAGGCACCAGCACTCTTTGGTAGAGAAGGCTAAAGACTTTGTAAAACTACAAATCCCATCCCTCACTTTATTTATACCCTGCCTGCCATCTTGAGGCAGGCTGGATTATTTTGTCCAGCCATTTACACATAAATAATTTAAAATAAATACACATCATACCTTTTCAAAACAAAACAAGGAAGTGATCGCGTTCCTTTCCCCCGTTTCTGACCCAGAAAGAGTAAATGCTGATTGACTAAGCAGTAAATTCCAGCTAAAGTAAACCCAGTGAGACTCAGTCAACACATAAGTAAATTCTACTGATGGAATGGATCTACTCAAATTGGAATTAACAATATAATCCAGGTAATTTTCTACTAGCAAATATGTGCCGCATCTTGGGCATCGGTTTAAATATATGAACGCTATGTCTCTCTCTCCTGCTCCTTGACACAACATTCATGACACCTTCCTGATTCTATGGACTTTATCAGATGCACTAAATATGGTATTATAATGATGCCGCATAAACTTGAAAACACGTACCACATGATGTTGCCCTTTTGCATTTATGTCAAGTCAAAAGATAATACTTTTTTATTGATAGCTTAAGCCATCAATAGATCCCCCTTGGCACTTTAGTGCCGGCATTGCCAGCGTATGAAATCTCATGCCATTTAACACATGTGAATACAGCGTGAATGGCTGGTCTGGCCAGAACACTTCCAGGTGAGATTGCGACATCCAGGTAGGTGACACAATTTTTATCACACTCCCCAGTTTACTTGTAAGTTTTTAAGTGTGTGTATGTGCTTTGTGTAACTTTTTGTTTTTTGTTTTTTAATTTCCCATGCAAGTATCTTCTCGCAAGAATCCATGGGATTTTGAACAAGGAAGTGAATGGAGTTCATTGTTGGTTCATTGCCGGGAAATCAGGATGGGTGGAAATGGCTGGATGGGTGGAATTGGCTGGATCTCCTGGGTTTGTGATACAGAGGAAAGGGGAAGCCAAGTGTAGTCAGACATGCCTTTTAGACTTTAAGAAAGCTGATTTCAGAAAACTTAGGGAATTACTTGGGGTGATCTCATGGTAAGGAATACTAAAAGAGAAGGGAGTACATGATGGATGGGAGTTTTTGGAAACTCCCATCCATCATGTACTCCCTTCTCTTTTAGTATTCCTTACCATGAGATATTGAAGGCGCAACTTCAAACAGTTCCAATGAGGAGGAAAAATGGCAGGTGTCCAAAGAAACCAGGATGGATGTCAAAAGAACTCTCAACTGAGCTAAGACTTCAAAGGAACTTGTACAAGAAATGGAAAAAGGGAGAAATCACCAAAGAAGAATTCAAACAAATAACCAGCTCGTGTAGGGAGAAAATCAGACAAGCAAAAGCACAGATGGAACTCAGGCTTGCTAGAGATGTTAAAAACAATATACAAGGCTTTTTTGGATATGTCCATAGCAAAAGAAAGAACAAGGAAGTGGTAGGACCACTGCGTGGAGAAAATGGCAAAAGGCTAACAGGGGACAGAAAATAGGCAGAGCTACTCAACACCTTCTTTGCCTTGGTCTTCTCCCAAAAGGAGAACAGTGCTCAACCTGGAGAAAATGGAGCAGATGATGCAGTAGGGGAAATACAGCACAGAATTGGTAAAGAGGTTGTTCAGGAATACCTGGCCAGTATAAATGAGTTCAAGTCTCCAGGGCCAGATGAACTTCATCCAAGGGTATTAAAAGAACTGGCAGAAGTCATCTCAGAAATACTGGCAATAATCTTTGAGAATTCCTGGAGAACAGGAGAGGTCCCAGCAGACTGGAGGAGGGCAAATGTTGTTCCCATCTTTAAAAAAAAAAGGGGGAGGGGAGAATTATTGCCCAGTCAGCCTAACATCAATACTAGGAAAGCTTTTAGAGCAGACCATTAAACAGACAGTGCATAAGCACTTAAAAAGGAATGCCATGGGTTTTTGAAAAACAAGTCATGCCAGACTAATCTTATCTTTTTTTTTTTTGGATAGAGTTACATACTTGGTAGATGAAGGAAATGCTGTGGATGTAGTGTATCTTGATTTCAATAAGGCTTTTGACAAGCTCCTCCATGATATTCTTGCAAAAATGTTAGTAACCTGTGGGCTAGACAATGCAACTGTTAGGTGGATTTGTAATTGGTTGACTGACCAAACCCAAAGGGTGGTCACCAATGGCTCCTCTTCATCCTGGAGAGAAGTGACCAGCGGGGTGCCACAGGGTTCTGTCCTGGGCCCAGTGCTATTCAACATCTTTATCAATGACTTGGATGAGGGAATAGAGGGTGTGCTTATCAAGTTTGCAGATGACACCAAGTTAGGAGGGGTAGCTAATACCCCAGAGGATCAGAATTCAAAATGACCTTAACAGATTAGAAAGCTGGGTCAAAACAAACAAAATGAATTTCAGCAGGGAGAAATGTAGGACACTGCATTTGGGAACTAAAAATGAAATGCACAGATATAGGATGGGTGACACCTGGCTTAATGGCAGTACATGTGAAAGGGAGCTAGGTGTCTTAGTGGACCACAAGCTGAACAGGAGTCAGCAGTGTGATGCATCAGCTAAAAAAGCCAATGTGATTCTAGGCTGCATTAACAGGAGTATAGTGTCCAGATCAAGGGAAGTAATAGTGCCACTCTATTCTGCTTTGGTCAGACCTCACTTAGAACACTGTGTCCAGTTCTGGGCATCACAATTCAGGAAGGATATTGAGAAGCTGGAACGTGTCCAGAGGAGGGCAACCAAGATGGTGGGAGGTCTGGAAGCCATTATGCCCTATGAGGAGCAGCTTAGGGAGCTGGGCATGTTTAGTCTGGAGAAGAGAAGGTTGAGAGGGGACATGATAGCCATATTTAAATGTTTGAAAGGATGTCATACTGAGGATGGAGCAGGCTTGTTTTCTGCTTCTCCAGTGACTAAGACATGGAGCAATGGGTTCAGACTGCAGGAAAAGAGATTCTACTTCTACATTAGGAAGAACTTTCTGACAGTAAGAGCTGTTCAGAAGGGGAATATGTTGCCCAGGAGTGTGGTGGAGTCTCCTTCTTTGGAGGTTTTTAAGCAGAGGCTGGATGGCCATCTGTCGGGAATGCTTTGATTACATCTTCCTGCATGGCAGGGTTGGACTGGATGGCCCTTGTGGTTTCTTTCAACTCTATCATTCTATGATTCTAAGGAGATTTTCAGATGGAGGAAATCCCCCATGGAGGTCGTGAGAGAAATGGGGCTGTTCCACTGCCAGCACTCCGTTTCACACACACCCGTCCTCTTCCCAATCTCCATTTGTTCTCCCTCCATCCTGCTTTCATTTTCCTTCCACTATGTTTTACTAACAGAAGTTTTAATTAGTAAAAAATAGCAGAAAATAGCAGAAGGAAAATGAAAGCAGGACGGAGGGAGAACAAACGGAGATTGGGAAGAGGACAGGTGTGTGTGAAATGGAGAGCGCTGGCAGCAGAACAGCCCCGTTTCTCTCCCGACCTCTGCGGGTATATTTTCTCCCCATCTGAAAATCTCCTAAGTGTCTAGTTTCTAATGAATTCCAAAACTGCAATATGGCTTTGGTCCAGAATAACCAAAAGAATATGGCCTTGTTTTCATGGACCAGAAAACTCCATGTTCTGGCCGGAGTATTCCAGTCCTGGACCTGCAATGTTTCCCCCACCCCCATTACCTGCCCTTCCATTGTGGAAGGGGTGTCCGCACACCTGATCTGCACGCAAACAGCACTTCTCTTCCCTGTGCCAGTCTCATCTTCTGAGGCCAGGAACAAGGTGCCTGACCATAGTCACATGGCTGGGAGCCATTCCGTGACCTCAGCAGACGCGATGTGCATGACCCAGCCAAGAAATGGCTGTGCAGGCCAACGCGCAGGCCACATTTGCGGACACACACACACCCGTTGTGGTAATGAAACGCACTGTTTTCTCTGAAAGAAGTGCAGCAAACAGTGAGGGTTTTTTTTAACCATGTGTGCACTCCGTTTTAAGAGGTATTTGTCCTGGATTCTCATCAGAATGCCAGGGCAGTTCGGACTTGAAACAGGGCCAAAACCCTGCAACTCCTGGACAGCCAGGCATGGGATGGGGGTAGGCCATTTCATTTGGTCCATGCAGACAAGGCTTATGACTACCTATATAAGCCCACCTGGAATTTAAGATCTGGAATGTGGTCTCCCTCTTTTCCTATTTCCTTCCAACTTGCCAAGTATCATTGTCTTTTCTAGTGAATCATGTTTAAGTATTTGAAGGGGTGTCACACTGAGGATGGAGCAGGCTTGTTTTCTGCTGCTCCAGAGACTGGAACACGGAGCAATGGGTGCAAGCTCCAGGAACAGAGATTCCACCTCAACATTAGGAGAACTTCCTGACGGTAAGAGCTGTTCGACAGTGGAACGCACTCCCTCGGAGCGTGGAGGGGTCTCCTTCCTTGGAGGTCTTTAAACAGAGGCTGGATGGCCATCTGTCGGAGATGCTTTGATCGTGATTTCCTGCATGGCAGAGGGTTGGACTGGATGGCCCTCGTGGTCTCTTCCAACTCTGCAATTCTATGATTCTATGATTCTATTCTATGATTCTCATGATATGTACAACAGTCTCAGTTTTGTCATCTTGGCTTCTAGGGAGAGTTCAGGTTTGATTTGCTCTAAGGACCTATTTGTCTTTTTAGCAGTCCACACTATCTGTAGAACTCTTTAATGTAAAATTAGCCCCAGTGCTTTAATAATAATTGATTAAATAATACTTTTAATATCAGTTTATTAACATAAACAAAGGAATTCCAATAGTGTAATATGTTCTGCATACTTAGAAAGCTAAATTTCAAAATTTGACATTTAATTTTATTAAAATAAATGTGATTTATTCAATGAACAATAATCAATCAATAAAAGAAAACAAAAAATAATAAAGATTACCCCTCACAGTTCTCACCATCTCTTATAATTAGAGTAACACTCTTATTTATTTCAATAAGTCTGTGGCCTGGATAATGAGAACTGTGTGAGGTAGGGGGTATTTCTTCTGCCCACCCAAAAGACCAGTCCTGCCACCTGCTTCCATGTGACAGTGTGCGGACATATCCCCCCTGCTCCAGTTCCTAGTGCTGCAAGGTCAGAGGTCTACGGATGTTTTTATGAGGTCTCCAAAGAAACTTGTGTCTTGTAAAGACAGGAAATTAAAGTTAATGTAATGATTCTATGTATTCCCAGGTTTCTCCCAAATTAGTGAAGGGCCGTATCCTACCATCAGTCTCTGATGCAAAGGCTCAGTTCCTCTCCCCTCCTTTTTACTGCATTGTAATTGAAGGCCTTTTGGGGTCACAGGGTCAGCAATGTTGCATTAAGCAACTGACCACAGAGGTCAAAGTAAGTAATTAGTGTTGGGAATCTAGGAATCTCATGAACAACCCATGCCTCCTGCTTGCTTGCTTGCTTGCTTCCTTCTTTAGGGAACTTTGGTTCAAACTTTGGAAATATCTTGTGGTGATCAGCACCAGGACAGTTTGCAAATGCTTGTCTTCAACAGTTGAGGCTGTTCTGGGGATAGAGGCGGAGGGGGAACACAGCCCTCCAAGTAAAATCTGGAGAGGGCTCCTCTATGTTAAAGTGGTTGTGTAGAAGAGGAAATTGGAACAGGTGTTGCTTGCTATGTGGTTGCATGATGAAAAAGATCTGCTGAAAGTCCCTCTTCTATGCAACAATTAAAGGTATGCGAACCCTCTCCAGTTTTCATTCTGGCAACCCTATGCCTCAAATCTCAGTTGCTTCTTGCAAACTCAGAGTTTGTCTAAATGGTGAAAATAATCCTAATGGGATGAGAATGGAAGGCAATCTGTACAAACCGACATTTGCATAAATATGTGTAGTTCGGAAGGGGGGCAGCCAAATCCACCACAAACTCTGTGTGGGTAGCCTCCAGGGCTTCTCTCAGATTTTTTAATAAACTCCATACGGCATGCAAATGTACGATCATTTGGACACTCGCTTTCACGTTGGTGCGACCAGGGCGTGTAATCTGATTGGCTGGATGAGCATGGGGTTAGGACTAGCAAACAGGGAAAGTGTCTGCAGCCACCATGTTGGATTTTTGGCTAAGCAAGGGTCCAGTAAATCGATAAAATGGCAATCGTATACTCTCTTTTTCTTTTTGTAAATATGAAATATCACATGTGCACATCGTGGTAAACTGTGTTTTTTTTTTAATGGTGATGGTGGCAGATTTAAAAGCGTGAGTAATTCACTCGCGGCCACCATCTTGGCTAGTTTAGGTGGGCTCTTTTGACCATTAAGACAGGTTGCAGTGTTGCAAATGGCTGCTTTTTTGGATGTGTTCATAATCCTCCCCCTCGTAGAGACAGGACCTCTGATCTTTAATGTGAAAGGAGAACTTCAGAAATTATATTTTATCTCTGGAGAGCCAGCATGATGTACTGGTTTGAGTATTGGCCCAGGACTCTGGGTGACCAAAGTTTGAATCCCTGCTTGGCCATTGAAACCCACTGGATGATCTCAGGTAAGTCACACTCTCTCAGCCTCAGAGTAAGGCAATGGCAAACCCTCTCTGAAGAAATTTGGCTAAAGAACCAGTGTGGTGTAGTGGTTTTAGAGTGTTGACCTAGGATTTGGGAGACCTGTGTCCCTGGTCAGACACAGAAACCCACAGGGTGATCTTTGGCATGTCACATTCTCTCAGCCTTTAGAGGAAGGCAATGGCAAATCTTCTCTGAACAAATCATGCCAAGAAAGCCCTGTGATAGGTTGGCTTTAGGGTCTCTATAAGCTGGAAATGACTTGAAGACACACAACAACAACAACAACACTTTACTCAGGTGGGAATTGCGATGTTACTTGGTGTCCAATCCAGCACCAGAACCAATGGCGTGAATCCTATTGATTTGCCCCAACTAGAGTAGACCGGTTGCATCTGTTGTTGAATGGCTACTCAACACATCGCTAGCAACCATTGGTTTGCTGGATGTATCCTAGGTCTAAGAAAGTCAGTGTGATGTAATGGCTTGAGTGTTGGACTTGGACTCCAGGAACCAGAATTTAAATCCCCTCTCAGCCATGGAAATCCACTGGGTGATCATGGGCAAGTTGTGAGAGGTGGACGGTGAAGAAAGCTGATAGGAAGAAAATAAACTCATTTGAGATATGGTGTTGGAGAAGAGTTCTGCAGATAGCATGGACTGCTAAAAAGACAAATCACCAGGTCCTAGAACAAATTGAGCCTAGATTCTCCCTAGAAGCTAAAATGACTAAATTGAGGCTGTCATACTTTGGCCACATAATGGGAAGACATGACTCACTAGAAAAGACAATAATATTTGGTCACGTGAAAGGCAGTAGGACATGAGGATGACCACATTCCAGATGGAGAGACTCAAACAAGGAAGCCAAAGCCCTGAGTCTGCAAGCCCTGAGCAGGGCTGTTCAGGAGAGGTGCCTTGGAGAAGTCTCATTCATGGGGTGACTATAAATTGATGTTGACTTGAAGGCAGTTAATACATCTACTGATCTTGAGAATGTCTAGAGAAGGGTGACCAAGATGGTCAAAAGTCTGGAACCCAAGCCTTATGAGGAATGACTGCAGGATCTGGAAGTGTTTAGCTTGGAGAAGAGAAGATTGAGGTTACATAGAATCATAGAATCATAGAGTTGGAAGAGACCACAAAGGCCATCCAGTCCAACCCCATTCTCCTTTGCAGGAATATAGACTGGAGAGCTGGGCCAAAGCTAACAAAATGAAATTCAATACAGAGAAATGTAAAGTACTGCATTTAGGGCGGAAAAATGAAATGCATAAATATAGGATGGGAGAGACCTGGCTGAACGAGACTACGTGCGAAAGGGATCTAGGAGTACTAGTAGACCACAAGTTGAACATGAGCCAACAGTGTGATGCGGCAGCTAAAAAGGCCAATGTATCAATAGAAGTATAGTGTCTAGATCAAGGGAAGTAATAGTGCCACTCTATTCTGCCTTGGTCAGACCTCACCTAGAATACTGTGTCCAGTTCTGGGCACCACAATTCAAAAAGGATATTGACAAATTGGAGCGTGTCCAGAGAAGGGCAACTAAAATGGTGAAAGGTCTGGAAACGATGCCTTATGAGGAGAGACTTAGGGAGCTGGGTATGTTTAGCCTGGAAAAAAGACGGTTAAGAGGCGATATGATAGCCCTGTTTAAGTATTTGAAGGGATGTCACGCTGAGGATGGAACAGGCTTGTTTTCTGCTGCTCCAGAGACTGGAACACGAAGCAATGGATGCAAGCTCCAGGAACAGAGATTCCACCTCAACATGAGGAGGAACTTTTTGACAGTAAGAGCTGCTTGGCAGTGGAACACACTCCCTCGGAGCATGGTGGGGTCTCCTTCCTTGGAGGTCTTTAAACAGAAGCTGGATTGCCATCTGTCGGGGATGCTTTGATCAAGATTTCCTGCATGGCAGGGGGTTGGACTGGATGGCCCTCGTGGTCTCTTCCAACTCTGCAATTCTATGATTCTATGATTCTATGAGATGGCCATCCAGCCTCTGTTTAACAACCTCCAAAGAAGGAGACTCCACCACACTCCCAGGCAGTAGCATATTCCACTGCCGAACAGAACTTACTGTCAGGATGTTCTTCCTAATGTTTAGGTGGAATCTCTTTTTGTGCAGTTTGAATCCACTGCTCTGTGTCCTAGTTTCTCGAGCAGCAGAAAACAAGCTTGCCCCATCCTCAGTTTGACATCCCTTCAGATATTTAAACATGGCTATCATGTCCCCTCTTCACCTTCTCTTCTCCAGACTAAACGTGCCAAGCTCCCTAAGCCACTCCTCATAAGGCATCATGGCTTCCAGACCTCCCACCATCCTGGTCATCCTCCTCTGGACATGTTCCAACTTCTCAATATCCTTCTTGAATTGTGGTGCCCAGAACTGGACATAGCATTCCATGTGAGGCCTGTCCAAAGCAAAATACAGTGGCACTATTACTTCCCTTGATCTAGAGACTACACTCCTATTAATGCAGCCTAGAATCACATGAGAACCATCTTTAATATCTGAAGTGATGTCATGGAGAAGATGGAGCCAGCCTGTCTTCTGCTGCACCATAGACTCCAGATGAGTTCAAGTAAGAAGAAAAGAGATTCAATCCAAACATTAGGAAGAACTTCTCAACTAGATGGCCTTTTAGGTCTCTTCCAACTCTTTGATTCTATGATACATAGGCACACACACATGCATGAACATGCCTCTCCTTCTGTCTCTCTTTGCTTTTTTTCCTTTGTCCCCCCACCACTGACAACTTCATTCTAACAGTCTCCCCGAAGGAATGATGAATACATCAGCTGCATATTGATCACCTGGCCATGTGATTGATGGCCGGATCTCTTTGACAGATGAGCAGGCTAACGGGCCTGCCAATACGGGAGCCTTAACAGGAGGCCTCTTTGGCAATGCCGTCTAATGGTCTGTGACCCGATGGGGCAGGCCAGCGACGTCCTCATTTCAGCGGGAAGAAAAGAAGCCCGTGCGCGCGTGAGAAAATAATTCATAGGCAACTTAAAACACTTCGACACCGCCAGATTGCAAAAGGGGAAATATGATGGATTATGGGTTGAAAAGAGCCGACTGGGCAACGTTCAAATTGATCCCTTGGAAAATGTTTTTGTCTTCTGTGAAAAATGGGCAATATCTCGGTGGCACTGGAAAAAAGGGCTCTTAATCTGGAAAATAATTTGCTCTTGATTCCCCTTCTTGTTACCTGCAATGTGTTCCTTTTTTTCACTCTGTTTTTCCTCTTCAGTCCACAAGGCTGGTTTAAAAGAAGGATGCTGTTAGAAGAAAAAGAGGGGAGGGTGGGGAGAGCCACTAACAGTTTTTAATTTGCCCTCCTGATAAGAGCTCTTGGGTCTAACCTCTCTGCTGGCTGACGCAGAGGAGAGAGAGGTGTAAATCAAAAGCAAAAGAAATCATCATCCTGGGCGCTGATTCTGCAAAAGCTCCTCATAAGTCTAGAAAGTCATCAAAGTCCTACCCAACCTCCGCCCACCCCATCTTGGGAAACCAAATATTTGCTCCCCCCCCCCGCCACAATTGCATGCAAGAATAAACAGTTGCAGAATCCCCACACATTATGGGGTTTGGGTACATTTTAAACAATTCTCTCTCTCTCCACATTTCAGGCCATTTGTGTGGGTGTCGGGGTTGGAAATCAAAACAATGTCTTGGTGCAGAAAACAGTGGGTTTTGTGCAAATTACGCAGGGCAGAATTGCGTTGGTGTTTTGTTGATGTTGTTATGTGCCAAAGTCATTTCCAACTTGTGGAGACCCCAAGGCCAACTTCTCACAAGGTTTTCTTGGCTGGATTCATTCAGAGAGGATTTGCCTTTGCCTTCCTCTAAAAGCTGAGAGAATGTGACTTGTCCCAGGTCACCCAGTGGGTTCCTATGGTTGAGCAAGGATTTGAACCCTAGTCTCCCAGAGTCTTGCCCAGCACTTGGACCACTAAATACCACTGGCTAAAGAAAGCATAACCCCCTTGTTGCAACAGCTCAACTGGATGCTGGTCCATTTCCAGGCACAATTCAAAGCGCTGCTGATGACCTATAAAGTCCCTATATGGCTTGAGTCCAGGCTCTTTGAAGGATTGCATTTCCCTTTAAGAATCCATTACTTCTGGATCTTCTGAAGAGGGCTTTCTCTCTGTCCCACCAGCTTCCCAGGCTTATTTGGTGAGAACACGGGTGACCAGGCCTTCTTAGTGGCTGCTTCTGGACTTTGGAACTCCCTCCCTCAGGAGGCCAGGATGGGGGATTCTGGGAGTTACAATCCGAAAAACCACATGGAACTCTGGAAGTTCTAGCCTGCAACATTTGGGGGTGGAGGGTGGGGTCAGATCTTGTGGGTGTATGGGCGGTGTATGGGAGGAGGGTCAGATCTTGTGGGTGTATGGGCCTTCAAGTCAGCTGTCAGCTTATGACCCAACACATTTTATAGGGTTTTCTTGGGCAAGGAATACTTAGAAGGGGTTTTGCCAGTTCCTTCCTCTGAAATACATCCTACAGCACCTGGTCTTCATTGGTGGTCTCCCAACCAAGGATTAACCAAGGCTGACCCTGCTTACCTTCTAAGGTCAGATGGGATCTGATGCCTCAATTTAAAAAGCCTCTGACAAAGAAGGCCCTTTTGACTTACACCCACACAACCCTCCTTTTTCGCCTCCTCATCTGTCTAGCTGAAAGGGCTTTTTAAAAACAGCATCAGCATTGGGAATATGGCGAAAGGCTAGAGAAACCCAGACTTTTGGTATCAGTTGCGGTAGCATGTCTGGAATTCTCTGCTGTGTACCATCTGCTACATCATGTACCATTAATAAAGCTTATGCTAGAGCAGTAATATGTGTCAGTTGTTGTTGTTGTCAACTGCCTTCGACTGGATTTCCACGTGTGGCAACACCATGAATGAGACATCTCCAAGACCCGCTGTCTTCTGCTATCCTGCTCAGGTATTGCAGGTTCAGGCCCATGATTGAATCATAGAATCATAGAGTTGGAAGAGATCTCAAGGGCCATCCAGTCCAACCCCCTGCCATGCAGGAATACACAATCAAATCATTCCCAACAGATGGCCATCCAGACTCTGTTTAAAAACTTCCAAAGAAGGAGACTCCACCACACTCCCAGGCTGTGCATTTCATAGAATCATAGAGTTGGAAGGTACCCCAAGGGCCATCTAGTCCAACCCCATTCTGCCATGCAGGAACACACAATCAAAGCATTCCCAACAGATGGCCATCCAGACTCTGTTTAAAAACCTCCAAAGAAGGAGACTCCACCACACTCCCAGGCAGTGCATTCCACTGCCAAACAGCACTGTGGGAAGTTCCTCCTAGTGTTTAGATGGAATCTCTCTTCCTGTAGTTTCCACTTCTGAACAGCTCCTACTGTCAGGAAGGTCTTCCTAATCATAGAATCATAGAATTGTAGAGTTGGAAGAGACCACGAGGGCCATCCAGTCCAACCCCCTGCCACGCAGGAAATCTTGATCAAAGCATCCCCAACAGATGGCCATCCAGCCTCTGTTTAAAGACCCTCCAAGGAAGGAGACCCCACCACGCTCCGAGGGAGTGTGTTCCACTGCCGAACAGCTCTTACTGTCAAAAAGTTCCTCCTAATGTTGAAGTGGAATCTCTTTTCCTGGAGCTTGCATCCATTGCTCCGTGTTCCAGTCTCTGGAGCAGCAGAAAACAAGCCCACTCCATCCTCAACGTGACACCCCTTCAAATACTTAAACAGGGCTATCATATCACCTCTTAACCGTCTTTTTTCCAGGCTAAACATACCCAGCTCCCTAAGTCTCTCCTCATAAGGCATGGTTTCCAGACCTTTCACCATTTTAGTCGCCCTCCTCTGGACGCGCTCCAATTTGTCAATCTCCTTTTTGAATTGTGGTGCCTAGAACTGGGCACAGTATTCTAGGTGAAGTCTGACCAAGGCAGAATAGAGCGGCACTATTACTTCCCTTGATCTAGATACTATACCTCTATTGATACAGCCCAAAATCGCATTGGCCTTTTAGCTGCCGCATCACACTGTTGACTCATGTTCAACTTGCGGTCTACTAGGACTCCTAGATCCCTTTCGCACGTAGTCTCGTTCAGCCAGGTCTCTCCCATCCTATATCTATGCATTTCATTTTTCCGCCCTAAGTGCAGTACTTTACATTTCTCCGTATTGAATTTCATTTTGTTAGCTTTGGCCCAGCTCTCCAGTCTATCCAGGTCATTTTGAATTTTGATCCTGTCCTCTAGGGTATTAGCTACTCCTTCTAATTTACTGTCATCTGCAAATTTGGTAAGTATGCCCCTAATTCCCTCATCCAAGTCATTGATAAAGATGTTGAATAGCACTGGGCCCAGGACAGAACCCTGTGGCACCCCACTGGTCACATCTTTCCAAGACGAAGAGGAGAAACTGCTGAGCATCCTTTGGGTTCGGCCGGTCAACCAATTACAAATCCATTGAACAGTTAACTTGTCTAGCCCACATTTTATAAGCTTGTTTGCAAGAATGTCATGGGGAACTTTGTCAAAGGCCTGAAATCAAGGTATGCGATGTCCACAGCGTTCCCTTCATCTACCAAGCTGGTAACTTTATGAAAAAAAGAGATCAGATTAGTCTGGCATGACTTGTTTCTCTGAAACCCATGTTGACTTTTTGTGATTATGGCATTGCCTTCTAAATGTTCACAGACTCTCTGTTTCATGATCTGCTCTAGAATCTTCCCTGGTATTGATGTCAGACTAACTGGACGATAATTGTTGGGATCCTCTTTTTTCCCCCTTTTGAAAATGGGGACAGCGTTTGCCCTCCTCCAGTCTGCTGGGACTTCTCCTGTTCTCCAGGAGTTCTCAAAGATTATTGCCAATGGCTCTGAGATTATATTTGCCAGCTCTTTTAATACTCTTGGATGTAGTTCATCTGGTCCTGGAGAGTTAAATTCATTTAGATTAAGAAGGTATTCCTGTACTACCTCTTTGCTTATTCTGTGCTGGATTTCCCCTGTTGTGTCTTCTGTACCTTTATCCTCAGGTTGGTCCCCCTTTTCCTTTTCTGAAAACACTGAGGCAAAGAAGATGTTGAGTAATTCTGCCTTCTCTCTGTCCCCTGTTAGCATTTTACCATCTTCTCCACGTAGTGGCCCTATCATTTCTTTCTTCCTCCTTTTGCTGCAGACATACCCCAAAAAACCCTTTTTATTGTTCTTAACCTCCCTAGCAAGCCTGAGCTCATTCTGCACTTTAGCTTTTCTGACTTTACTCCTACACGTGTTCACTATCTGTTTGAATTCTTCTTTGGTGATTTCCCCCTTTTTCCATTTCTTATACATGTTCCGTTTAAAACTTAGCTCCGTTGAAAGTTCTTTAGTCATCCATCCTGGTTTCTTGAGACACCTCCCATTTTTCTTCCTCAATGGTACTGTTTGAAATTGTGCCTTCAGTATCTCCCTTTTGAGAAAGTCCCATCCGTCTTGAGGTCTCTTCTCTTTTAGTATTCCTGACCATGGGATCACCCCCAGTATTTCCCTGAGTTTATTGAAATCAGCTCTCCTAAAGTCAAGAATGCGTGTCTGACTGTGCCTGGATTCTCCTTTCCATTGTACAACAAACTCCAGGAGAACATGATCACTCTCACCACTAATGTTTAGGTGGAATCTCTTTTGCTGTAGTTTGAACCCACTGCTCCATGTCCTAGTCTCTGGAAGCATCAGAAAACAAGCTTGCTCCATCCTCAGTATGACAACCCAATTTAAACATGGCTATCATGTCCCCTCTCAACCTTCACTTCTCCAGACTAAACATACCCAGTTCCCTAAGCTGCTCCTCGTAGGACATAATGGCTTCCAGACCTCCCACCATCCTGGTTGCCCTCCTCTGGACACGTTCCAGCTTCTCAATGTGCTTCCTGAATTGTGGTGCCCAGAACAGGACACAGTATTCAATGTGAGGTCTGACCAAAGCAGAATACAGTGGTTTTATTGATCTTCTGTCCAGTCTTTCTCTGTTTCTTTTCCCCTCCACCTTTCCTAGCATTACTGACTTTTCCAGTGAACCGTATCTTCTCATGATGTGACCAAAGTACAGCAGCTTCAATTTAATCATCTTGGCTTCTAATGAGAGTTTGGGCTTGATCTGTTCTAAGATCCATTTGTTTGTCTTTTTGGCCATCCACAAGATCCTCAACTCTCTTCTCCAACACCACATTTCAAATGAGTTGATCAGCTTTTTTCACTGTCCAGCTCTCCCACCCTGTTCATGGTGATGGAAAAGACAATGGCTTGAACGATCCTCACTAGTGCTCAGTGTTATATGTTTGTGTTTTATTATCTTGTCTACTTCTTTCATAGCTGCCCTTCCCAGTCTTCTTCTGATTTCATGGCTGCAATCTCCGCTCTGGTCTATCATTGATCCAAGGAATGTGAAATCTTTCACTATTTCAATTTCCTTATCATCTGTTTTTAATTTATGTTAAGTCCTCCATGGTCATTATTTTTGTTTTCTTAATGTTCAACATTAAGCGGGCTTTTGCACTTTCTCCAAACTGTGTAGGAGCTCTGGTGGTGCAGTGGTTAAATTCCAGTATAGCAGCCACAATGTTGTGAGTTCAATCCCAGAGGGCTCCAAGGTTGACTCAGCCTTCGGTCATAGGTCAGTAAAATGAGTACCCAGCTTATTGGGGGCAATTGGCTAACACATTGTAAACTGCTTAGAGAGTGCCTAGTGCTATAAAAGCAGTGTAGATGTATAAGCACTATTGCTATTGTTCCTTTGACTCTACTAGCTGTTCCAAGTCTGTGCTGTTTTCAGCTAGTATTGTGGTGTCATCTGCATATCTTAGATTGTTAATGTTCCTTTCTCCAATCTTCACTCCTCCTTCCTCTAACCCTAACCTGCTCTGCGCATGATATTTTCTGCATACAAGTTGAACAAGTAGTGATGTGTGTCAGTGCTTGGCACAAAAA
The DNA here is from genome assembly GCA_030847615.1 of Gambelia wislizenii. NCBI lineage: Eukaryota > Metazoa > Chordata > Lepidosauria > Squamata > Crotaphytidae > Gambelia > Gambelia wislizenii. The sequence continues at coordinate 16,462,628 of JAUMIR010000014.1, read as the reverse complement.
GAACCCTTGGAGAGGCCTGGAACTACACCCAGTCCCAGAGCAAGACACTCTCCTGACATTGTTGGACTGTGGCTACACTCTGCTCTCACCATTGGCAAGGCTAATTAGGGCTGATGATGTGACACACAGACATGCCAGCTGAATTTATGTCGCCTTGTCACTTACGCTGCCACCACTTTTGTGACTCAGGGGCCTTTCACATCCCATTGCTGCCACCAAATTAATAATCTGTGTAGACCATAGTTCCACAGTTAGTTGAATAGTACTTGCATGTGTGTGTGGCTGTTTACAGGGTTAGAGTGCCAATTAAATATCAGTAAGGGAAATAAATTCATGAGGAGATTGGATATGATAAATAAACATGTCTTCTCATCACAACATGAGCCCCGGCAAACATGGAAGTATTGGGTTGCTTTTTCACACAATTATACTGACGTCTGATAAAAAGGATTCTTTTGCCAACACACTAATGCTTTAAAATATGCTGGCAAGGAAATGTTTTTAGAGGCTCGTCTGATTGAGGACATTTTCAGACACGTCGTACCATGCAAGAAGACTCTGGGAGAGGTACACGCCTGTTTCGCGGCAGGGGGCCATTTTCTGACGACGACGTCCCTCTCGCGTTACCCTCTGTGTTTCTTGTGTCGCATGGAAGGAAAAGGCACCACTTTTTATTCACGAAGAACTTCTCATCAAAGAGGGACGGCATCGTCAGAAAATGGCCCCCTGCAGCAAAACAGGGGCGTACCTCTCCAGAGCCCTCAGGATGACTTTTTTGTGTCTGAAAATGTCCAAAGTCCTTTGTTTGGCAGAAAAGTCCTTTGCTTTCAGCTCCTTTAAAATGCAGGATACAGATTCACTGCTACACAGACATGGAAGCCACCAGTCACTCCTGCCCTGCAGAGAGCAAGGTACTAGAGTTTAAAGGCATTATTAGACACGGCAAAAATTGCAGGACATCAGAGTAGCATGAATGGGCCCTGCCATTGCTTGATGTCATCCTCCTCGCATTATTACTCCATGCTCCAGCCGCAAAAAAGGTGTTCTTTCTCATTCATGGGACAAGCCATGAATAGATCGTCAATAGCACTCTTTTCGTGCTATTGATCATGTGCGGAACCACATCCCATTGTAATAATGAGATTACAGCATGAATGGGTGGTCCTCAGTGAATCATAGAATCATAGAATTGCAGAGTTGGAAGAGACCACGAGGGCCATCCAGTCCAACCCCCTGCCATGCAGGAAATCACGATCAAAGCATCCCTGACAGATGGCCATCCAGCCTCTGTTTAAAGACCGCCAAGGAAGGAGACCCCACCACGCTCCAAGGGAGTGTGTTCCACTGCCGAACAGCTCTTCCTGTCAGAAAGTTCCTCCTAATGTTGAGGTGGAATCTCTGTTCCTGCAGCTTGCATCCATTGCTCCGTGTTCCAGTCTCTGGAGCAGCAGAAAACAAGCCTGCTCCATCCTCAGCGTGACACCCCTTCAAATACTTAAACAGAGCTATCATATCGCCTCTTAACCGTCTTTTTTCCAGGCTAAACATACCCAGCTCCCTAAGTCTCTCCCTAAGTGAGAAAACTTCCAGGAGAGAACATGAAAAGGAAGCACAGGATGCTCTTTCATGAACTGTCCCCTTTACTTTGTATGTTTCTAGGTTTATTTCAGTGCTTGTGTGTTCATTTACTTTGTCAGTTAAGGGGTTTTTGGAGTTTTAAGTGTGCTCACATCTTCTCACGAGAACCGCTGAAATCTTGCCCATGCCAAATCGTGGAAGTAAACTCCCATTCTTGAAGCAATAGTGGTCTTCATGCAATAATTCCGTGGTGTTTCTTTTGCATGATTACAGTTAGATGGGATAATAAGTGTTATAATGCCATGATGTTCCCGCTATCTTCATTCATGGGATTAAAATTATAGCATTTTTAGATGCTAGTCTGATAATGCCCTAAGAGGTACAGGATGGCACATAGCTCTATCTCTCATCAAAAAGGGATGGTTGAGGCAGAATGGTCACTGAGGAAAGTTCCATTCATGTCCCTCAGCATTTGTTGCCTCATGTAGCTGCTGATGGTAACACTGCCCCTTTGCTTCCCACTCTTTCAGGAATGGAGACCAAAATACAATTTATTGTTGTTATTTATTGTTAATTTGGCTTTGATTTATGGCAACCCTGTGGAGGAGAGATCTCCAAGACACCCTGTCATCAACAGCCCTGCTTAGGATTTGCAAACTCTAATTGACTGAGTCAATTCACATGTAATGTAGTCTTTTCCCTTCTCCTTTCAGCTTTCCTCAGGATTACTGTCTTTTTCAATGAGTCATGTTTTCTAATTGCTGATGTTGACTGCCTTCAAGTTGGCTTTGATTGATGGCCACCCTATGAATGACAGACCTCCAAAAATCCCAGTTGTCCAGCTCAGGCCTAGCAAACCAAGGACGGCCACCGCTTCTTTGATCGAGTCACTCTACCTGTAACATGGGGTGCACCTGAACTGTAGAAATAATGCCGTTTGACACCACTAACTACCATGGTTCCATCCTATAAAATCTTGGGATTTGTAGTTTGCGGTGGCACCAGCATTTCTTGGCAGAGAAGGCTTAAAAACCTTGTAAAACTACAAGTCCCAGGATTCCATAGGCTGGAGCTACAGCACTTAAAGTGCTGTTAAACTACATTATTTCTACAATGTAGATGTACTTGTGGTCTTCCTCTTTTCCTACTATCTCCTAATTTACTGAGCATTATAGTCTTTTCTAATGAATCACATCATCTCATGATATGGCCAAAGTATTGGGATTTTCAAAGCATCTGTCGGGGATGCTTTGATCAAGATTTCCTGCGTGGCAGGGGGGTGGACTGGATGGCCCTCGTGGTCTCTTCCAACTCTACAATTCGATGATTCTATGATTCTATGATTTGAGATTTGGTGATCTCAGCAGCAGAGTTAAAATTGCGCTTAGCAGACATTCTGGGAACAGATTAAGCCCCCACCTCCTCCCACGCACAATCTATCTAGCTGAGAAAAAAACAAACTTAGCCTTCTTTAAAAAGTATAAAAGACAGTTTACTTACAAAATATCATGTGCATAGTTAATACACAGGTTCAGCATCTTCAAATATATATAGGATGAAGAAATATGAAGATCTGGATGCTGTTCAGAACTTAGAAGCATCTTTTACTACACAGAGCTTTAAGAAAACATGCTTAATGGTGGAAGGTCAGTAAGAAAGTGTGCTTGCCTGGGCTTGTCCCCAGAAAACAAAAGACGTGCCTATGTGACCAGGAAGAGGAGAGGCATCTAAACATGCAAACAGGAAATTAGCCATAAGCATCTTTGCATAAACTCATAGAACATGCACTTAAACTGCCATGGAGTTCATGCATGCAAAGGTTGTTAATCCCAACACAAAGTACAACAGCCTCAGTTTGGTAATTCTGGCTTCTAGGGAGAATGTAAGTTTCCTTTGTTCTTGTACTCATTTATTTGCCTTTTTGGCAATCCATGGTTATCTGCAGAACTCTCATCCAGTGCCACCTTTCAGATGAGTTAATTATCTCCTTTATTATGTTTTCTAATAAAACATGGAAGCTTCAGTCTGGGGTCTAGTGAGATTTCAGGCTTGCTTTGTTCTCAGACCCAATGATTTGTCTATGGCAGACTCCAGCACAACTTGCTACGCAGATGGTACCGCTGAGAACAATTTGGCTTCTTGGACTATGGGATACTGTTTCAAGGAGGTGGACTTCTGGCAAGGGATGGGTTGCACCTCACAGCAGTTGGCAGGAATGTTTTTGCAAAGAGTCTGAAAGATCTCATCAGGAGGGCTTTAAACTGAGTTGTATGGGGGAGGGAGACAGTACTCTTGAAGGAAGGAGTTCATAGAGTGCTAGAGATAATAACCCAAATGTTATACAGAGAACAAGGCAAATAATACAAGAACCCAACAATGGGAGGAATAAATCCTTTAAAAGGCAGATAGGGGAAATGGCCCATGGTCTCAGATGTCTCTATAGGAATGCACAGAGCATGGGAAATAAACAGGATGAACTTGAACTCATTGCACAGCAAAACAAATGTGATCTAATAGCATCACTGAAACCTGGTGGGATGAGTCTCATGATTGGGATGTAGTAATAGAGGGGTATAACCTATTTCAGAAAAACAGACCAAACAGGAAGGGGTGGTGGAGTAGCATTATACGTTAAGGATGTGTACACCTGTGAACAGATCCATGACTTAAAACCTGGGAGCGAGGAGAAGAGCATCTGGGTAAAAATTAAGTGAGAGAGAAACAGCAGGGATATCATTCTGGGGGTCTACTACAGACCTCCAAGCCAAACCAAGGACTTGGATGATGCCTTCCTGGAACAGATGACCACACATTTAGACAGGATAGATGTAGTAATAATGGGGGATTTCAACTATTCTGATATTTGTTGGAAGTCCAACTCTGCCAAAAATTTAAGGTCCAACAAATTCCTCACTTGCCTTGCGGACAATTTCATTGTCCAGAAGGTGGAAGAGGCAACAAGGGGATCAGCTATTTTATATCTGATTCTAACCAATGGGGATGACCTGGTTAATGGTGTGGAAGTGGCAGGATCCTTGGGGGGGAGGGAGTGATCATGTTCTCCTGGAGTTTGTTATACAGAGGAAAGGGGAAGCCAAGCATAATCAGACATGCATTCTAGACTAAGAAAGCTGATTTCAGAAAACTTAGGGAATTAAAAAGATCTGGAAGCCATGCCTTATGAGGAATGGCTTAGGGAGCTGGGTATGTTTAGCCTGGAGAAGAGAAGGTGAAGAGGTGACATGATACCTATGTTTAAATATTTGAAGGGATGTCATATTGAGGATGGAGCAAGCTTGTTTTCTGCGGCTTCAGAGACTAGGACATCGAGCAATGGGTTTAAACTAGAGGAAAAGAGATTCCACCTAAACATTAGGAAGAACTTCCTGACCATAAGTACTGTTCGACAGTGGAATACACTGCCTGGGAGTGTGGTGGAGTCTCCTTCTTCGGAGGTTTTTAAGCAGAGGCTGGATGGCCATCTGTTGGGAATGATTTGATTGTGTCTTCCTGCATGGCAGGCGGTTGGACTGGATGGCCCTTGTGGTCTCTTCCAACTCTATGATTCTATGATTTCAAATGAATGGATTTTTTTTCCTTGTCAGCTATCTCCACAAACACAATGCCTTCATTTGGAAAAAAGAAAAAAAAAATCTCTGGTCAGGCTTCATCTGCAGTCCTGCATTCAATTCTGAGTGCCTCATTTTCAGAAGGGTATCGACAAGTTGGAGCAGGTTCAGAGAAGGGCAACAGGAATGATAACAGGTATGGAAAACAAAACATATGAGGAAAGGTTGAAGTTGCTGGGCTTGTTCATATTGGCGAAGAGAAAACAGAATTGCACTCTTTCAATACCTCAAGGGCTGTCACAGAGAGGAGGGAGCAAGTCAACTGCCTTCGACTTGATTTCCACTCGTGGCAACACCATGAATGAGACATCTCCAAGACCTGCTGTCTTCTGCTATCCTGCTCAGGTATTGCAGGTTCAGGCCCATGATTGAATCATAGAATCATAGAGTTGGAAGAGATCTCAAGGGCCATCCAGTCCAACCCCCTGCCATGCAGGAATACACAATCAAATCATTCCTATCAGTTGGTTTTAAAAGTAAACCTAGAACAAGAAATAATAAAACCATATATGATAACATGGGCCCGAAATATTAAGAGACCAATAACCCTAGAAGAATGGGAAAATTCTTGGATAAAAAACACTGGATTCACTAGAAGTGTTAGCTTAAAGGAAAATTACTATAAATCCATCTACAGATGGTATTTGACACCTGAAAAGATTGCTAAGATATATAAAAACTCAATGAATCTATGTTGGAAATGTGGCAAAGAGGTGGGCACATACTATCATGTATGGTGGGATTGTAGAGAAACTAAAAAATTCTCGGGAAAAATCCACAACACTATTTGTAACTGCCTGAAGATAGATTTCCGCTGTAAACCGGAGATCTATCTATTGAATATTTTGCATGGAACAAATGATCATGATTTAAGAAAATATAGGAAAATTATATTGTATATGATATCTGCTGCGAGAATGATCTTTGCAAAGCATTGGAAAAATCAAGGAACTCCTCAAATTGAAGAATGGACATTTCAACTTTACGAAATGTATGAAATGGACAAACTAACAATTATTTTAGATGAAAATAAAACCCAGAAGAACTGTGAAGACTGGAAGATCTTGATACCTCTGTGGAAAAAAACAGGGGGGGAATTAGCAGCAATAGGCATTGAATAATCAATATTAGAAAAAGTGTGAATGAAGAGAAACAGAAACTTTTTCATAATAGACAAGGAAAGGGGAAGAGAAGAAGTATGAAAAACACATACTTGAATAAAGAAGAGGAAGTATGGAAGTTTTAGGTTATATATGTTACATATTAATGTTTTATATTGGTATACATATATGAGCATAAGTGCGATTGAACTGTGATTGTATGTTTAATTGTATGTCTATGTTATTGTTTAATAAAATTTATATATATATATAAAAAGAATTTAACTGCTTTATCATATTTCCACCACATGTGGGAGCAGTTCAGTAATGCAACCAATTGCCCAGAGAGGTGGTGGGGTCTCCTTCTCTGGACATCTTCCAAAAGAAGCTAGACAGCTACCTGCTGGGGATGCTTTAGCTGGAGATCCTGCATTGAGGTTGTACCCGATGGCCCAGGAGGCCCAACTTTCTGATTCTGTGACTCCATGACTCTAAAATACATATTATGTCGGACAACATCTGCAACGCTTTAATTCCAGTAGCTGTTCTCATCTTAATGTTTTGCCTTAGAAATCAGGTTAAGTGTAATCTGTCCTAGATTCTCCCACAGATGGTTCGTTTCTTAAATACTTGAGAAGAGTTTAGTCGATCCGTAATGCCTTAATCTGGGGACCAAGACAAACAGATCTGGAAAGAGAGAGAGAGATTTTCCTTGTTTTGTTTGACAGGATAAAAAAAAAAAAACCCAACGACACTCATGTGCCTTTTCCCCCCACTAGTTTGTCAGTTTGCAATTCATTTATTATATTACATCCATTTCCTAGCCCTCTATCAAGACCCTGGTGTTCACAAAGCATCTTAGAGGCTAAGAACAATGCAAGCACATTCATAAAATCATGTCCTTAATTACTCAGTTAATTCTTAAAGAATCAGTTGCAAACATTGCATGCAAGCATGCCTTGTGAATTCATGGATTGCAGAGTTTGTGTATGGTGAGGAGGTTGACTTCTGCAGGTTGGAGGCACTAATTTTACCCCCAGGCCTAATAAGGACCTCACACTCCATCATGTCAATGATATTCAGTAGCAACTGGGACCCCCCCCACCATCCCCCACCATTTAAAGCAAACCTTTTGCTTGCCTCTAATGAGCTGGAGGTTGTAATGTCACAACTCTGGAGAGCAGGGCTGGAGTCCCTGCTTACCCATGGAAACCCACCTTGTCCAAGTCACCCACTCTCAGCCTCAGAGGAAGGCTATGGCAACCCCCCTCTGAACAAATATTGCCAAAAAAACTGTGTGAGAGAGTCATCTTAGGTTCACCAAAAGTTGGAAACATCTTGAAGGCAAACTCCATTATACCTTTATTACTCCTCCACAACCAGGTAACTCAATGACGCAAATCCAGTTGTAAGCCCCAACTAGTGTGGACTCATTGAAACAAAGGAGCCTACATAAGTGTTGACCTACTCAAGTTCCCACTGATCCAATGGGTCCACTCTAGGACCACTAAATTGGATTTAGGCCCATATCTTTTGGTTTTACTGTGGGCCACAAGGTGATATTTGAACTGTCAAAGAGCAGAATTTCTTGTCAACTACTGTCAAGTCAGCTTTGACTTATGGCAAACCTATGAATGAGAAACATCCAAGTCCTCCTCAGGTCTTGCAGACTCAGGGCTCTGGCTTCTTTGATTGAGTGGCTGAGACACAAACTTTGTTTCATGCACAACATTATGAAAAAATATTGTGTATAAAATTACCTTCAGGCTATGTGTAGAAGGTGCATATGAAACATAAATGAATTTCATGTTTACATGGGTCCCATCTCCAAGATATCTCATTATGTATGTGCAAGTGTTCCAAAATGTGAAAAAAATCCAAAATACGAACACTTCTAGTCTCAAGCATTTCAGATAAGGGATACTCAACCTGTATTGTTTTTCTACTTACTGCTTAGTAGAAGCAGCAGCTAGGAACTTTGGCTTATTTATCTTCTTGAAACATTGGCTTATCTGTCTTTGCATTTGTATTCTATGTTCCTCCAGGGAGCTCTATGTACATGGCTCTTCTAAATCTCCCTTTATCTTGACAACTGCCCTGTGAGGCATGTCAGGGAGAGAAAGATTGACTGGCCCAAGGTTTTATGGCTGAGTGGGGACTAGACCCTAGATCTCCCAAATCCCAACCCAAGACTCTAACCACAATACCATACACTGGCAAATGTTCAGATTAGGACAGATTTTGTCAGGGCTGCCCAAGGCAAAGAGAAAGATGCTGTCTTCCTCTAGTCCATGCACAGAACACACTTGATCTCCTCTGCTTTCCAAAGCTAAGCAGGGTCAGGCCTTGTTAGCTGTTGGATGGGAGACCTTATTGTTAACTCTTGCCAAGTTGACTTTGACTTATGATGATTCTATGAATGAGCGAGCTCCAAGTCACCCTGTTATCAATATCCCTGATCAGTCTTGCAAACTCAGAGCAACTGTAGCTTCCATGATTGAGTCTATCTACGTGTAATGCTCTTTCTCTCTGGCTTTTCTTCGCAAATGAAGATTCAGGAAGGACTCATCCTGCACTTTCTGCAAGCACACTGATGACTGAAAAGGCGAATCCAAGATAAACAAGTCCAGTTGCAGAAAGCACAGTAGAAGGTCTCCTTGGGTGATGTTTCCGGGTTGTGATTCTTTCTGCGTTGTCGTTTCTCTTCAAGACTTGTTTGGCGTGAGCTCTCAAAGAAGGCTGCAGCATTGTGGATAGTGCGTCTCCATGCCTCCCGATGTGAGGCCAGGGCGGACCATTTTTGGTGATCAATCTGGCTGAGCCTGAGATGTTGTTTCAGGGAGTCCTTGTATCGCTTTTTTGGAGCGGCCTCTTATGCTGACCCGTGGCGAGTTCACCGTAGAGTAGTATTTTTGGGAGGCAATGGTCCTCCATCCTAGAAACGTGCCCTGCCCAGCGCAGCTGTGTTCTCAATATCATGGCCTCAATGCTGGTGATCCCTGCTTGCTCAAGGACAGCAACATTCGTCACATAGTCAGTCCAGTGTATATTTAGGATTGTGTGTATACAGCACTGATGAAAGCGTTCGAGGAGCCATATCTTTTCCTACTGTCTTCTACCATTCCAAGCATCATTGCCTTTTCTAGTGAGTCCTGTCTTCTCATAATATGTCCAAAATATGACAGGTTCCATTTAGTCATCTCAGCTTCTAGGGAGTGTTCAGGTTTGATTTACTCTAGGACCCATAGATTTGTCTTTTTAGCAATCTACAGTATCTGTATAACTCTCCTCCATCACCACATCTCAAATGAGTTGATTCTCTTCCTATCAGCTTTCTTCACTGTTCAACTTTCACGACCATATGAAGAAATCAGAAATACAATTGCATGGACAGTCCTGACTTTGGTATTCAATAATATATAGAATATCAATCTATCATGGAAAATCAATATATTGTTTGAGGATAGTATTACTTTATTCTGCTTTGGTCAGATCTCACCTGGAAGACTGTGTCCAGTTCTGGACACCACAATTCAGGAAGGATATTGAGAAGCTGGAACGTGTCCAGAGGAGAGTGACCAAAATAGTGGAAAGTCTGGAAACCAAGTCTTATTAGTAGCTTAGGGAGCTGGGTATGTTTAGCCTGGAGAAAGTTAAGAGGTGACACGATAGCCATGTTTAAATATTTGAGTGGAAGTCATATTGAGGATGGGGCAAGCTTGTTTTCTGCTGCTCCAGAGACTAGGACACGGAGCAATGGATTCAAACTAGAGGAAAAGAGATTCCACCTAAACATTAAGAAGAACTTCTTCACAGTAAGAGCTGTTAAGAAGTGGAATACACTGCCTCATAGTGTGGTGGAGTCTCCTTCTTTGGAGGTTTTTATATGGAGGTTGGATAGCCATCTGTTGAGAGTGATTTGATTGCGTATTCCTGCATGGCAGGGGGTTGGACTGGATGGCCCTTGTGGTCTCTTCCAACTCTAGGATTCTAAGGTTGACTCAGCCTTCCATCCTTCCATAGGTTGGTAAAATGAGTACCCAGCTTGTTGGGGGCAATTAGCTAAAAAAACAAAACAACCCCCCCCAAAAAAACAAAAAAAACCCCAAAAATGTAAACCACTTAGGGAGTGCTTCACCGGGGAGCCCTGGTGGCGCAGTGGTTAAATGCCAGTACTGCAAGCCACCACGTCACAAGTTCGATTCCAGCCGGCTCCAAGGTTGACTCAGCCTTCCATCCTTTCGTAGGTCGGTAAAATGAGTACCCAGCTTGTGGGGCAATTAGCTAACACACATTGGAAACTGTTTAATGCAGTGTAGATATGCAAATTGCTATTGCTTAAAAACAATTTGTAAGCCGCTCTGATAGCCTTGTAGCTGAAGAGCAGGGTATAAATAAATAAATAAATAAATATCAATGCTATTGCTACTGCTATTGCTATCGCTATAACTCTCAGATACTTTGCATCCTCTTGTCCTGGACACACCCAGCAGCAGTGGCTTGGTTAGTCCTTGAATGAAAGACCATAAAGAGGGAATACCAGTAGTCTGTGGGTAGCACTGGGGAAGAATGCTGCTGGAACCTTGGAGAGCCCTTCCTGCCAGTCAGAGTTGTCCCTATTGGCCAAGATGGGCCAAGGACTCAATATAAGGCAGGTGCTTATGCTCCATTTATATAAACAAAAAACAAAAAAACCCAACAGGATTCCTACATTGGGGACAGCACAGCACTTCATGATTTACTGTATTATCATTAGGTTCATTTGTATCCAGTCTTTCTCCCAAAATTGAGACTCGAGGCAGCTTAGCATTTAAAAAACAGTACAGCTAAAAAGATACCCCAAAAAGTTAACACTAAAATGGAAGTAAACTATTCACAGCATTAGAACAATTCAGCTAAAGGAATAAAAACACAATTTTAAACACAGTTCAGTCTAAAACAATACAGCCCCCCTTAGCCCCCTTTTTAACAAACTTTATCAAAAGCCTGCCAAAATAATAATAATAAAAAGGGTTCTGCCTGACAACAAAAAGGCAACAAGGAGGGGGCCATTCTGACCTCCATGGGAATGGATTTCTGGAGTCTAGGAGCAGCCACTGAGAAGGCCCTCTCTCATGTCTCTGGTAGGATTGAGAGAAGGGCCTCTCCTGATGATCTCAGGGCCCGGGCAGGCTCCATATGAGGAGATATGTTCTGCCAGATAGTCTGGACCTGAGCCATACAGGGCTATTGTGGTCATTATCACCACTTTAATTGCATCCACAAACAGCTCCCAGCCATCGGAGCTGTTCTAACAAGGGAGCAGTATCTTCCTTGCAGCCTCTACTCCTGGGGTCACCAAGGTTGCTTTGGCTGTACAGGGCTTGCTGTCAGCGTTGTACATATACTACAACTATCATGTCAGAATGCACAGAGAAGCTATTCAAATCCACAAACACCTGGACAACTTCAACGGGAAAGAAGAAACCCTAAAAGTAAACAAAATCTGGCTACCAATCCTGAAAAAAACCAAAATCAAATGTCAACACATGCAAATGAACTCCACCCACAGGGGGATTCCCAGCAGACAATGGGCCATTAACCAACCATTAGCCAAACAGACACTAATCCTCCTTGCATATCTCCACCCAGAAACTAGCCATCCAAATACAGAAATTTACATATCCTCTCCAACAGGGGTTTCACAGTATATAAATCCCACACACACTCCTACCCAACCATTCTCTGAAGATGCCAACCACAGATGGAGGTGAAACGACAGAAAGAAACTCTTCCAGAACATGGCCTCACAGCCCAGAAAAAAACCTAAACAGCTCCTCTTTACTTGGGCATAATAAAGAATATATTTACAGTTACGGTATATACAGGATTCAGAAGAAAACATCTTCCCTCTGTGAAATCCAACACACAACTTCTTCACATTGTGAAATCCAAAGCAGAACTGCTTAGCTTTCAGCCCAGGCCTGCACCAACTCAGCTCTTGTGCTCAGTCAATACTGATACATTGACCCAGCTAATTTCTGCAAATTGCCACTAGCTCTGCAGATCTGTGCAGACTGTTTGCTACATTCCAGCTCTTTTCAGGATAAATCTACTGTATGTCCCAATATGCTGACATATGTTGCCTGAGCTGCATTTATTTAGGTATTTTTACCCCACACTTCAGCCACGAGGGCTCTCAGAGTGGCTTACAAATTGTTAAGCAATAGCACCTACACTTCTCCACCGCTTTTTATGGTGTGCAGTTTCCAATGTGTGTTAGCTAATTGCCCCCACAAGCCGAGTACTCATTTTACTGACCTATGAACGGATAGAAGGCTAAGTGGACCCTGGAGCCCTTGGGATCGAACTTGCAATGTTGTGGCTTGCAGTACTGGCATTTAACTACTGCTCCACCAGAGCTCCTGTACACCTCTCCTATTCTGTTTAATGGTAGCAGCAACCCTGAATCTAAGGGTGAGCACCTTCTATTCACTGCACCACATTATAACAATCCCTTAAGAGAGGATGCACCTCTCTTCTGGGTTTGGTGACTTGGGATCATTATTTGCCCAGCCAAAGTGTTGACAGTGTTCCAGGGAAGGACAGTCTGTAATCTTTCCAAGAACTGCAAGTCAAATAGCTTTATGAAAGCAGGTGTAGGGTTGCAGGTACAAAAGCCAGATTTGCTAGGCTGCATTACAAGCATAGGGCTTAGAACAAGGGTTTCAGCTCCTTCTAAGACTAGGCGGGGGGGGGGATCAGATACCCACCCCCCAATTGATCTGGCAAAATTGGACTCCTAAGACTCCTGTACAGTTGAGCCTCCAAAAGGAATTACCAATTAGAAATGTACTAAAGGATAAAACCCTAAGAAATATTAAGAAGCTGAAAGAAATGAACGCACAGGTGGTCATCTCGTCTCTTCTGCCAGTTGAAGGGCATGGTCCAAGAAGGGAGAGGAAAATAGCCGACGTAAACAACTGGCTCCGTAGATGGTGTCGCCGAGAACAAATTGGATTCTTGGATCATGGACTGCGCTTCCATGCAGGGGGACTTCTGGCAAGAGATGGGGTGCATCTTACAACAGTTGGAAGAAACATTTTTGCCAACACTCTCAAGAATTTGATCAGGAGGGCTTTAAACTGAGTCAAATGGGGGAGGGAGACAGTATTCTGGAAGGCAAAAGGGCTGGAGAAAATAGTCAAACTGTCATAGAGGGAACAAGGCAAACAGCGCAAGGACCCAACAGTGGGAGGCAAAAAAACTTGCACAGGGAGCAAGTAAAGGGAACACATGGTCTCAGATGTCTCTACACTAATGCACAGAGCATGGGAAATAAGCAAGATGAACTAGAACTCCTTGCACTACAAAACAAATATGATATAATAGGCGTTACTGAAACCTGGTGGGACGAGTCTCATGATTGGAATGTAGGAATAGAGGGGTATAACCTTTATAGGAGAAACAGGCCAAACAGGAAAGGAGGAGGAATAGCATTATATGTCAGGGATATTTACACCAGTGAAGTGATCCATGACATCAATACTGGAAGCCAGGGGGAGAGCATCTGGATAAAAATTAAAGGGGAGGGAAACAACAGGGATGTTATTGTGGGACTCTACTACAGACCCCCAAATCAGACGGAGGAATTGGATGTTGCCTTTCTAGAACAGATGAACATACATGCAGAAAGGAGAGATGTAGTAGTGATGGGTGACTTCAACTATCCTGATATTTGCTGGCAATCTAACTCAGCCAAAACTACAAGGTCTAGCAAATTCCTTACATGCCTGGAAGACAATTTCATGGTCCAAAAGGTGGAAGAGGCAACAAGGGGGTCAGCTATTTTAGATCTGATCCTAACCAACAGAGACGACCTGGTTAATGGGGTGCAAGTGGTGGGATCCTTAGGTGAGAGTGATCATGTTCTCCTGGAGTTTGTTATACAATGGAAAGGAGAAGCCAGGCATAGTCAGACACGCATTCTTGACTTTAGGAGAGCTGATTTCAATAAACTCAGGGAAATACTGGGGATGATCCCATGGTCAAGAATACTAAAAGAGAAGGGACCTCAAGACGGTTTTGACTTTCTCAAAAGGGAGATACTGAAGGCACAATTTCAAACAGTACCATTGAGGAAGAAAAATGGGAGGTGTCTCAAGAAACCAGGATGGATGACTAAAGAACTTTCAATGGAGCTAAGTTTTAAACGGAACATGTATAGGAAATGGAAAAGGGAGGAAATCACCAAAGAAGAATTCAAACAGATAGCGAACACGTGTAGGAGTAAAGTCAGAAAAGCTAAAGTGCAGAATGAGCTCAGGCTTGCTAGGGAGGTTAAGAACAATAAAAAGGGTTTTTTTGGGTATGTCCGCAGCAAAAGGAGGAAGCAGGAAATGATAGGGCCACTACGTGGAGAAGATGGCAAAATGCTAACAGGGGACAGAGAAAAGGCAGAATTACTCAACACCTTCTTTGCCTCAGTGTTTTCAGAAAAGGAAAAGGAGGACCAACCTGAGGAAAATGGAACAGAGGACACAATAGGGGAAATCCAGCTGAAAATAAGTAAAGAGGTGGTACAGGAATACCTTCTTAATCTAAATGAATTTAAATCTCCAGGACCAGATGAACTACATCCAAGAGTATTAAAAGAGCTGGCAAATATAATCTCAGAGCCATTGGCAATAATATTTGAGAACTCCTGGAGAACAGGAGAAGTCCCAGCAGACTGGAGGAGGGCAAACGTTGTTCCCATCTTCAAAAAGGGGAAAAAAGAGGATCCCAACAACTATCGTCCAGTTAGTCTGACATCAATACCAGGGAAGATTCTAGAACAGATCATTAAACAGAGAGTCTGTGAACATTTAGAAGGCAATGCCATAATCACAAAAAGTCAGCATGGGTTTCAGAGAAACAAGTCATGCCAGACTAATCTGATCTCTTTTTTTGATAAAGTTACCAGCTTGGTAGATGAAGGGAATGCTGTGGACATTGCATACCTTGATTTCAGTAAGGCCTTTGACAAGGTTCCCCATGACATTCTTGCAAACAAGCTTGTAGAATGTGGGCTAGACAAGTTAACTGTTCAATGGATTTGTAATTGGTTGACCGGCCGAACCCAAAGGGTGCTCAGCAGTGGCTCCTCTTCGTCTTGGAAAGATGTGACCAGTGGGGTGCCACAGGGTTCTGTCCTGGGCCCAGTGCTATTCAACATCTTTATCAATGACTTAGATGAGGGAATTAGGGGCATACTTATCAAATTTGCAGATGACACCAAATTGGGAGGAGTAGCTAATACCCTAGAGGACAGGATCAAAATTCAGAATGACCTGGATAGACTGGAGAGCTGGGCCAAAGCTAACAAAATGAAATTCAATACGGAGAAATGTAAAGTACTGCATTTAGGGCGGAAAAATGAAATGCATAAATATAGGATGGGAGAGACCTGGCTGAATGAGACTATGTGCGAAAGGGATCTAGGAGTCCTAGTAGACCATAAGTTGAACATGAGCCAACAGTGTGATGCGGCAGCTAAAAAGGCCAATGCAATTTTGGGCTGTATCAATAGAAGTATAGTGTCTAGATCAAGGGAAGTAATAGTGCCACTCTATTCTGCCTTGGTCAGACCTCACTTAGAATACTGTGTCCAGTTCTGGGCACCACAATTCAGAAAGGATATTGACAAATTGGAGCGTGTCCAGAGAAGGGCAACTAAAATGGTGAAAGGTCTGGAAACAATGCCTTATGAGGAGAGACTTAGGGAGCTGGGTATGTTTAGCCTGGAAAAAAGACGGTTTAGAGGCGATATGATAGCCCTGTTTAAGTATTTGAAGGGATGTCACGCTGAGGATGGAGCAGGCTTGTTTTCTGCTGCTCCAGAGACTGGAACACGGAGCAATGGGTGCAAGCTCCAGGAACAGAGATTCCACCTCAACATGAGGAGGAACTTTTTGACAGTCAGAGCTGTTCGGCAGTGGAACACACTCCCTCGGAGCGTGGTGGGGTCTCCTTCCTTGGAGGTCTTTAAACAGAGGCTGGATGGCCATCTGTCGGGGATGCTTTGATTGTGATTTCCTGCGTGGCAGGGGGTTGGACTGGATGGCCCTCGTGGTCTCTTCCAACTCTGCAATTCTATGATTCTATGATTCTATGATTCTATGACATTGATTGCCTTTGAGTTCTCCCAGGAATCATGAAGGGTACTAGCATTCCACCCTATGCACATTTACTTGAGAGTAAACTCGACTGAACACATGGAGGACTTTTCCAATTACACACTGTGCTAGTAAGCGCCTTCATATTTGGGGGTGTTTCAAGGAGAATGAATGGGAAAAGTAGTTGCTCTCCCACTGGACATAGTTTTGGGGTGTGGTGTCATCAATATGTGGATGACATCCTGCAGTCCTACCTCTTTCCACTCCAATCCAAAGAAGCTGTCTTGGTTCTAAACCTGCGCTTGTCATCAGTAATAGGCTGGATGAGGGCAAACATATCCAGACAAGATAGAGGTGCTCCTGGTCTCTTGAAAGACAGATCAGGGAATAGGGATTCCACCTGTGTTAGATGGGGTTACACCCACCCCTCTGAAGTTTGCAGTTTGGGTTTACACCTGGACTCAGAAGCACAGGTTTCTGCAATGGCCAGAAGTGTTTTTGCACATTGAAAGCTTGTGCACCAACACAGCCCATTTCTTCAGACATTAGATCTGGCCACGGTAGCACATACCTTAGTTACATCTTGTTTAGACTACTTAATCCTTAAAATGATTATCTTGCTACACGAGGGCCAGCGTGGTCAAGTCAGATATGGCGACGCTCTTTCAGAGCCCTTTCTAATAACTAATGGAGTGAAGCAAGGTTGTGTTCTTGCACCAACTTTATTTACAATCTTCTTTAGCACGATGCTCCAAAGGGCTATGGCAGAGCTTGAAGAAGACGACGGCATCTATATACGTTACCGTACTGATGGTAGCCTATTTAACTTAAGCCGTCTGAGGGCTCACACTAAGACTCTAAACTATCTAGTCCGTGAGCTGCTCTTCGCTGATGATGCTGCCCTTGTTGCTCACACAGAAGCAGCTCTGCAGCGCCTAACATCCTGCTTCGCAACGGCTGCAGAGCTGTTTGGGCTGGAAGTCAGCCTGAAGAAAACAGAAGTTCTTTACCAGCCTGCACCACAGGACGAACACCATCATCCCCACATTGCCGTTGGCAAAGCTGTGCTCAAGTCCGTTCAGCAGTTCACCTACCTAGGAAGCATCATCTCCTCAGATGCCAAGATTGACAAAGTGATCAATCACAGATTAGCAAAGGCACATAGTGCATTTGGAAGACTTCACAAAAGAGTCTGGAGCAATAAACACCTGAGGCAAAGCACAAAAATCAGTGTGTATAGAGCCATCGTACTATCTAGCCTCCTTTATGGATCTGAAACATGGGTCACCTATCGCCACCACCTACGACTCCTCGAGCGCTTTCATCAGCGCTGTCTACGCAAAATCCTAAATATACACTGGTCTGACTATGTGACGAATGTTGCTGTCCTTGAGCAAGCAGGGATCACCAGCATTGAGGCCATGATATTGAGAACACAGCTGCGCTGGGCAGGGCACGTTACTGGGATGGAGGACCATCGCCTCCCCAAAATAGTACTCTACGGTGAACTCGCCATGGGTCAGCATAAGAGGGGCGCTCCAAAAAAGCGATACAAAGACTCCCTGAAACAACATCTCAGGCTCGGCCAAATTGATCACCAACAATGGTCCGCCCTGGCATCGGGAGGCATGGAGACGCACAATCCACAATGCTGCAGCCTTATTTGAGAACTCACGCTGAACAAGTCTTGAAGAGAAACGACAACGCAGAAAGAATTACAACCCGGAAACATCACTTAAGGAGACCTTCTGCTGTGCTTTCTGCAACTGGACTTGTTTATCTCAGATTGGCCTTTTTAGTCATCAGCGCGCCTGCAGAAAGTGCGGGATGAGTCCTTCCTGAATCTTCGTTTGTGAAGAAAAGCCAGAGAGAGAGAGAGAGAGAGAGAGAGAGAGAGCTCTGGCCACAGTGGCACATGCCTTAGTTACATCTTGTTTAGACTACTGTAATGCACTCTACTTGGGGCTGCCCTTGAAGAGTGTTTTGAAATTTCAGCTGGTCCAAAGAGCTGCAACCAGATTGTTAAACTGGGGCAAGTTACAGAGACCATGCTATAGACCTCTTACAACAGTGCCACTCATTGCTAGTTTGTTTCCAGGCACAAGTCAAAGTGCTGGTTATGACCTATAAAGCCCTATATGGCTCAGGTCCAGGCTATCTGACAGATCGTATCTTCCTCTATGAGCTGGTCCAGGACTTGGGATCCTCAGGAGAGATCTTTTCTCTGTCTTTCCACCATCGCAAGCATAAGTGGTGTGTGGATGGAAGAGAGGGCCTTCTTAGTGGCTGCCCCTAGACTCTGGAATTCCCTTCCCAGGAAGGCCAAAATGGCCCCCTCCATGTTCTCCTTCCTTTGGCAGGCAAACAATCATTTTATTCCGACAGGCTTTTAAAACAGAAGGGGCTAAGGGGGGTGTTTTGTTTTAAACTGGACTGTTTTAAATCATTTTAATTTCTTTTTAAATTGCATTTTATTCTTGTAACAGGAGATCTGAATTGTTTTAATACTCTGAATAGTTTTTTAAAAGTTCACTTTTTGTACGTTTTTAATCGCATTGTTCTTTTAAATTGTGAGCTGCTTTGGGTCCCAATTTTTGGGGAGAAAAGCAGGATACAAATAAACAAAACAGACAAAATTAATAACAACCTGCCTGTCCATACCTTAAAAATAATTCTTGGATCCCTGATTCCAAGGAGATTACAATTACAAGTGATGACTGTGTCCCCGGTTGGAGCTAGCACAATTTAAAGTGTGCAGATCTCCCTGTCCAATTAGCACTGTAATGTTTGGATTCTGATTTGGTTTAGCAGACCCCTCTTGTATATCCTGAACTCAGCTGTTTTGTCTGGGGCTGATGAGAGGTGTAGTCCCCCCCCCCCCAATTCAGAGGGCTCCTATTTGGGCATGACTGCCCAGGCAAATTGGCAGTCCCCCCACCCACTTTTTTTTTTTTTTTTTTTGCCATTATAAATTTCCACCATCGTTTTCCCAGCCCTTGCAGATGTTGGTCTTCCAGTTCTCCTCAATAGGTCCCTGATGACAGAAAGCTATTGATTTTTTCACCCAGGGACTGTGCGGACAGAATAACACATTGATAAATTGCCGAGGATTGATTTGCACTTAATTGACAATTTGGTGAACCCTGTTTTAAGAGGCCCAAGGGTTAGCCTGGGGAGGGAGCATTCATGGGTAATATATAGCCTGATCGATAAGTCTTGGCCTAACATCCCATAGTCTTAGCTGCGAAGCCAACCAAGCTGTCAGCTTTCAGTCTCCAGAAATTAGCGTTCAAGGAGGGGGAGGGAGGGGGTGAAGTGGGGAGCTGGTGCTCATTCTTGCCAATAGGGGGCAGCAGAGACTTTGGAAATAAATGCATCTTGCAGATTGGTCCATCTTTATCTGGAGATGCCAGTCAGCAAGTGAATAAGCTTGCTGGAGATTAAGATGGACCACTAGACCACTTTTAAGCCTAGTTGCTGAACCGAGAAGTCTCTCTCTCTGGCTTTTCTTCACAAACGAAGATTCAGGAAGGATTCATCCCGCGCTTTCTGCAAGCGCGCTGATGACTAAAAAGGCCGATCCGAGATAGACAAGTCCGGTTGCAGAAAGCACAGCAGAAGGTCTCCTTGGGTGATGTTTCCGGGTTGTGATTCTTTCTGCGTTGTCATTTCTCTTCAAGACTTGTTTGTCGTGAGTTCTCAAATAAGGCTGCAGCATTGTGGATGGTGCGTCTCCATGCCTCCCGATGTGAGG
This sequence comes from Gambelia wislizenii, assembly GCA_030847615.1. NCBI lineage: Eukaryota > Metazoa > Chordata > Lepidosauria > Squamata > Crotaphytidae > Gambelia > Gambelia wislizenii. The sequence goes on along the minus strand of JAUMIR010000014.1, from coordinate 16,442,431 downwards.
CCAGGGCGGACCATTGTTGGTGATCAATTTGGCCGAGCCTGAGATGTTGTTTCAGGGAGTCCTTGTATCGCTTTTTTGGAGCGCCCCTCTTATGCTGACCCGTGGCGAGTTCACCGTAGAGTACTATTTTGGGGAGGCGATGGTCCTCCATGCTAGAAACGTGCCCTGCCCAGCACAGCTGTGTTCTCAGTACCAAGGCCTCAATGCAAACCAAGAAGTAATTCCCAGCTTTCATACCCTTCAACTGCCTTAATTTGGCAGGAACAGTCTTGATTAATCCTCTTTCCAGCTGCTTTGGAAATTTCTCTTTCCTCTTCTTAGTATCCCCCTTTGTCCCCAGTTTACTTCAATTGCTGCAAACTGAGCTCAAAGTAAAAAAAGTAACTTGCACCCAGTTAACTCATGTTGCAGCCCAGATAAAATCAGCTTGGCCCCAGGACTTTAATTAAAAAGCAGGTTTTGAGTTGGGGCTAGAATGAGTCTAACATTGATGCCAACTGGGCCTCCAGAGGGAGGGAATTCCACAACTGGGGCACCACCACAGAAAAGGTCCTCTCCCATATCCTCCAACAATATATTTCCCCTACTGATGGGACACAGAGGAAGGCCCTTCCAATAGGTCTCAATTCTTGGTCAGGCATAGGTAGAGAGAGGTGCTCCCTCAAGTATTGAGGTCCCAAGCTGTTTAGGGCTTTAAATATTATTGCCAGCACCTTGAATTGAGAATGGAAACATATAGGCAGCCAGTGCAATTTCTTTAGAAAAGTTGTTACATGATATCTGAGTGTAATCTCAGGGAATAATCTAGCTGCTGCATTTTGCACTAGCTGTAGTTTCCAAGTTGTTTTCAAGGGCAGCCAGATATAGAGTAGATTGGAGTAGTCTAATCTGTGTTACTAGTGCATGGACTACTGTGGCTAAATTAATCCCTAACCTAGAAAGGCCATAGCTGGTGGACTACTTGAAGCTGGTCCCAAGCACTCCAAGCCACTGAGTCTATCTGGCCTCCAGTGACAAGGATAGAGTCATACAATCATAGAGACCCCAAGGGCCATCCAGTCCAACCCCCTGCCATGTAGGAAAACACAATCAAAGCATTCCCAACAGATGGTCATCCAGCCTCTGTTTAAAAACCTCAAAGTAGGGGACTCCACCACACTCCCAGGCAGTAGCAGATTCTACTACTAAACAGCTCTTACTATCAGGAAGTTTTTCCTAATGTTTAGGTGGAATCCTCCTGTAGTTTCAATCCATTGCTCCATGCCCTTGTCTCTGGAACAGCAGAAAACAAGCTTGCTCTATCTTCAATGTGACATCCCTTCAAATATTTACACATGGCTATCATGTCCACTCTTAACCTTCTCTTCTCCAGACTAATCTAGGAGTACATTCAGAACCTCCCCTGTATACACAGAACCAATATCCACAGGTTCAGTTATCCACAGGACACAAAACAGGGGACACATACCATAGAGTCATGCTGGAAAATGCCTAGAGAGGTATCCTCTCTAGGCATCTTCTAGGTCCTCCAACACAATTCCACATATGTTTTTACCAGACGTCCTTTATTTTAATAGGTTCCACTGTTATCCACAGTTTCCGGTATCCATGGTAAGTCTGGGAACCAAACCCCTATAGATATGGTGGTCCGACTGTATTCCCAGACCACACACCTACTCCTTTAGGGGAAGTGCAGATCCACCCAGAGGAGGCAACCTGCTCAATTCATGGACTTACATTGGGAGAGAATCCTGCCCATATCTTTAGAGGTCCCAGCATCTCTAGAGAAGGCTGAGAAAGAATCCTAGAGTTGGAAGAGACCAGGAGGGCCATCCAATCCAACCCCATTCTGCCCTGTATGAATATACCATCAAAGCACTCATGACATATGCCATCCAGCCTCTGTTTATAAACCTCCAAAGAAGGTTTAAATTCTGCAGAGCCATGCCTAGCCATTAGAGTTGACAATACTGGACTATTAAAACAGGCATGGTTGGAGCTTTTGTGAAGCCATAGTTTTCTTTCTCTTACCCTTAAGGCCTCAGGGGGAGTAACAAGCCTCTTAACACCTATTATGCTTTCTCCAGTTTTCTGTTAGGCAGTAATCAGTAACAGAAGTAGCCTCTCTCTGAGCAATGTGTCTGGACACTGAAATATCGATGTTTCTCCCTAAAGGGAGTGTGTGCGCTTGCATATCTATCACTTTGCTGTTGTGTGCCTCACTGCTGAACATGAGTCAACAGTGTGATGCGGCAGCTAAAAAGGCCAATGCAGTTTTGGGCTGCATCAATAGAAGTATAGTGTCCAGATCAAGGGAAGTAATAGTGCCACTCTATTCTGCCTTGGTCAGACCTCACCTAGAATACTGTGTCTAGTTCTGGGCACCACAATTCAAAAAGGATATTGACAAATTGGAGCGTGTCCAGAGAAGGGCAACTAAAATGGTGAAAGGTCTGGAAACGATGCCTTATGAGGAGAGACTTAGGGAGCTGGGTATGTTTAGCCTGGAAAAAAGACGGTTAAGAGGCGATATGATAGCCCTGTTTAAGTATTTGAAGGGATGTCATGCTGAGGATGGAGCAGGCTTGTTTTCTGCTGCTCCAGAGACTGGAACAAGGAGCAATGGATGCAAGCTCCAGGAACAGAGATTCCACCTCAACATTAGGAGGAACTTTTTGACAGTAAGAGTTGTTCGGCAGTGGAACGCACTCCCTCGGAGCATGGTGAGGTCTCCTTCCTTGGAGGTCTTTAAACAGAGGCTGGATGGCCATCTGTCGGGGATGCTTTGATTGTGATATCCTGTGTGGCAGGGGGGTTGGACTGGATGGCCCTCATGGTCTCTTCCAACTCTGCAATTCTATGATTCTATGATTCTAAGTAATTTCCAATGTATGGCGGCCCTATCATAGGGTTTTCTTGGCAAGATTTCTTCAGAGATGGTTTGCCATTGCCTTCCCCTCAAGCTGAGAGAGTGTGACTTGCTCAACGTTGCCCACTGGGTTTCCATGGCCAAGTGGGGATTTGAACCCTTGCCTCCAGAGTCATAGTCCAACACTCAACCACAACATCACACTGGCTCTCATATCTATGACAGGCATATAATAAATCTGGACTGGCATATAATTTGAACTGACATATAACAAATAGCCTAAAAGACTAACAGAGAGACTGCTCATTCTCCCAGATAAATATCCTGAGATTCCAATATTTAAGAAGGCTTAAGTGGAGTGTTGATGCTAACTTTGCTTGTTTGGATTTTGTGGATGGATGCCCAGGAGGACAGAAAGTGATAAAAGACTGGCTGACAAATTGCAAAGAATCCTCCATCTGAAGAGACAGGGATGTGGAACCATGCCTCTTTCACTAAAGGTTAAAGGTCTAGAAGCCATGCCCTAGAGGGCAGGGTATGTTTAGCCTGGGGAAGAGGAGGCTGAGAGAGGACATGATAGCCATGTTTAAATATTTGAAGAGATGTCATACTGAGGATGGAGCAAGCTTGTTTTCTGCTGCTCCAGAGACTAGGACACGGAGCAATGAGTTCAAACAACAGGAAAACATTTAGAAGGCAATACCATAATTACAAAAAGTCAACACGGGTTTCAGAGAAACAAGTCATGCCAGACTAATCTGATCTCTTCTTTTTGATAAAATGACCAGCTTGGTAGATGAAGGGAACGCTGTGGATATCGCATATCTTGATTTCAGTATGCCTTTGACAAGGTTCCCCATGACATTCTTGCAAACAAGCTTGTAAAATGTGGGCTAGACAAGTTAACTGTTCAATGGATTTGTAATTGGTTGACCGGCCGAACCCAAAGGGTGCTCAGCAATGGCTCCTCTTCATCTTGGAAAGATGTGACCAGTGGGGTGCCACAGGGTTCTGGTCTGGGCCCAGTGCTATTCAACATCTTTATCAACGACTTGGATGAGGGAATTAGGGGCATACTTACCAAATTTGCAGATGACACCAAATTAGGAGGAGTAGCTAATACCCTAGAGGACAGGATCAAAATTCAGAATGACCTGGATAGACTGGAGAGCTGGGCCAAAGCTCATAGACTCATAGAATTGTAGAGTTGGAAGAGACCACAAGGGCCATCCAGTCTAACCCCCTGCCATGCAGGAATCACAATCAAAGTATGGCTGAAATCCATCAAAATAGACTGTAAATGTAAATGGGCTGAAGAAGAAAAGAGGGTAGATGGAGGAAAAAGAGGGCTTCATTGGGAGTGCACCTACCTAGATTGCAGTGCTCTGTCAGCTCTGTAGCTGATAAAAGATTTTATTTGTAACTATTAATCCAAAGGTCAGCATACACACAAATATTAAAAGCCAAGCTCTTACAGACTGAATCAACAGAGTCTTCTTGGTGGCTTCACATATTACAATGGTGAACATGGGCTGCACAAGCCACTTAGACTCTTCTATGGACTTTTGAAAAACACCTGAAACAGTATTATGTCTGAAGTGAAATGGGGAAATTGTAGCTAACAAAATGAAATTCAATACGGAGAAATGTAAAGTACTGCATTTAGGGCGGAAAAATGAAATGCATAGATATAGGATGGGGGACACCTGGCTGAATGAGAGTACGTGCGAAAGGGATCTAGGAGTCCTAGTAGACCACAAGTTGAACATGAGTCAACAGTGTGATGCGGCAGCTAAAAAGGCCAATGTGATTTTGGGCTGCATCAATAGAAGTATAGTGTCCAGATCAAGGGATGTAATAGTGCCACTCTATTCTGCCTTGGTCAGGCCTCACCTAGAATACTGTGTCTAGTTCTGGGCACCACAATTCAAAAAGGATATTGACAAATTGGAGCGTGTCCAAAGAAGGGCAACTAAAATGGTGAAAGGTCTGGAAACGATGCCTTATGAGGAGAGACTTAGGGAGCTGGGTATGTTTAGCCTGGAAAAAAGACAGTTAAGAGGCAATATGATAGCCCTATTTGAAGGGGTGTCACGCTGAGGATGGAGCAAGCTTGTTTTCTGCTGCTCCAGAGACTGGAACACGGAGCAATGGATGCAAGCTCCAGGAACAGAGATTCCACTTCAACATTAGGAGGAACTTTTTGACAGTAAGAGCTGTTCGGCAGTGGAACACACTCCCTTGGAGCATGGTGGGGTCTCCTTCCTTGGAGGTCTTTAAACAGAGGCTGGACTGCCATCTGTCGGGGATGCTTTGATCGTGATTTCCTGTGTTGCAGGGGGTTGGACTGGATGGCCCTCGTGGTCTCTTCCAACTCTGCAATTCTATGATTCTATGAAATCTACTCTCCTGTAACTTCAACCATGAGACCTGGTCCTACCTTCTGGGACATCCGAGAACAAATTGTAGTATGTGGGGAAATAATCATTGTAATGTAAAAGCAATCTTGTGTACCTCATTCACAATCTTAGATAAGTCTAGGGTTTTTCCCTGCATGGATTTTGTTCTCCCAAAATTCCCTTCTCTTACTTCACTGGGCACTTCTAGCCAACTAGAAGTGCTGGATGATTCACACATGACCTAATTTGAATTTTATTGCTTTTGTGTAACTTGTTTTCTTCTGAATCTGTCTCTCCATGAGAATGGAGGCATCTTAAGCTTTCCTGTAACCATGCCATGATGCATCGGAACCCAGCCCACGGCTGGTGAGTCTCTCTTACCCATTCTTAGTCAGTTAAGGACCTTTTCTTAAGTTTGTTTTAGTATGTAGATTGAGACTGATATATCTTCAGTAAACTTTGTTTTGCATTTTAAACTGACTTCTTTGTTTTGTAATGAGTCTAATTTAACTGGGGGATCCCAGATCTCTGAATACACTTTCAAATGATAATAGAGCTGAAGTCTGCTTCTTAATCGCACTCTGCATAAAGCGTGAAGTCAAAGTGACTGAATGAATTTTTTTAACTCCTTTTAAAAGGAAATACTTCTTGTTGTTTTTAAAGGACTAGATCCTGGAATTTTTCAATGCAATTTTATTTTTAGACTCATTACCTTCCCTACACAAACCTGCCCCCTCCTCTCTGTGACAGCCCTTGAGATATTTAGAGAGTGCAGTCATGTCACCCCTCCCTTCTTCTGTTCACCTAGCTGAACATGCCCAGCTCCTTCAGCCTTTCCTCATATGTTTTGTTCTCCATATCATCCTTGTTGCCTTTCTCTGAACCTGCTCCAACTTGTCTGTATCCTTCCTAAAACAAAGTGCCCCAAACTGAATGCAGGACTCCAGATGAGGCCTGATTAGTGCAGAATATAGTGGGACTATTAATTCCCTTAAACTGGAAACTACTTATTGTGGGTATTTTTTTGTCTTGGAAACTAATTAATTGGTTCCATTGCTAAACCACTCTTACTGCCAATGTATGAGGGGTAATAAATCAGCTCTGGCTTTTAGTCTGAACTTTAAAGGTGCATTCCTTGTTTGGGAGATAATAATGATGATGATGATGATGATGTTTATTTCTTACTCGACTCTCCCCAAGGATTGAGGGGGGGTGGTACAACATGAATTCAAATACAATATATGACTAAAAAAATTAAACACAGAGATAAAATAACATAGGATTAAAACAAATGTTGAAATAATTCATGCACTTAAAAATACCAATTTAAAATTCATAGATTAAAATCAACTGGTGGAAGAGATAGGCCTTTAGTGCTGTTTTAAACTCTGTGTTTAGCTATCGAATCTTTTCAACAGATAGGGTTCCACCCCTTGGAAAACTCCTTTAAAATTTGGACTAGATTCCAGAACAGTTTCACTGTCTCACTGGCACAGACGCCACCAGCCGTTATTATCAGCATGAAACCTCTGGAATTCTTTGCTTCCCTTTGGTGTGAAATTCTTCCTATGGCATGTCCATCTCACTATGGCAAAAGCTGTGCCGGCCCAAGTGGGCCACAGAGGGTTAATTCAAACCACCAATTCCCTCTTTTATTGCTTCTGAATTTCCTCTTCTCCTCTAGTTATGTTTTAGCCGCTTTACCCAGTAATCCTAACTGTAAGTAATAACATTTTTTAATATTTTATACATATTTCTTTAATCCTGTGTTTGAAACGCAAGATTTATTTGTCAAAAGCCCAGATCTGCAAGAGGAATTATGATATTGCTTTCCGGGTGGGGGGAAGAAAAGCAATTTGATGGGAGCTTCAGGAGAACATTGATGGGGGAAGTTTCACGGTACAGTTTAGCCACCCTTTAGTATTATTGGGAGGCAAAGTGTGTGTGTGTGTGTGTGTGTGTGTGTGTGTGTCAGATTTCCATAGGCCACATTTTGGACCCACCTGTGCATTTGACCAATGGCAGCTGGTGACTTCTATGCCAATTGGACAATAAATCCGCTTTGAGTTTTAGCCTGGATTTTAAAGGAGCTATCTAAGGCGCTGGATATATTTGGGGCATGGGGTCTAACAACTTAGAGAAATGCATGTAACATTCTGACTAAAATCCAGAGTGGATTCTCCCCACTCTGTGTTGACCCCAACACAGAAGCTACCCAGCAGCTCTTGGGTTTGACCTTTCCTTTCCTGGGAGGGCTTGCAAATTCCTGTGGAAGGAGCAGGAAGGAGCAACTCTATGGCATGCGTTCTTATTTTTTTAGCTGTGGATAACTGAAACTGCAGGGATACGAGGTTCCAGTGATACAAGAGGAAATACAAAAAGACTTGCTCATGCTGCAACAGAAAGGGATAGCATGCCATTGTTATTGGAAGGCAAAGAATCACGCGCCCTCCTTTGATTCCCAGGGGTAGAATGCAGGCAGAGGTGAAAATGCTAGCAGAAAAGGCTTCTCACATTTCATTAACCATTAGCAAGGAAAGAAAGAAGTGAAGGAGGATCTATAGCAGTGGTGTCCAACCTATGCCCCTCTAGGTGTTTTGGACTACAGCTCCCAGAATTCCTGACCATGGGACCAGCCGTCCCAGGCATCTGGGAGTTAAAGTCTGTAGGAGTAATGAGTCTAAAAAATAAAATTGTATTAAAAAATTCCAGGATCTAGTCCTTTTTAAAAAGCAACAAGAATTATCTTCTTTTAAAAAGAGAGTTAAAAATCATTCATGCAGAGTGCAACTTAGGAATGCAGACAAAAGCTCAAGTAACATTTTAAAAAGATGTGTTCAGAGGTCTAAGATCACCCAGTTAAATTAGACTCATTACAAAAACAAAGGAGTCAGTTTAAAATGCAAATCAAAGTTTACTGAAGGTATATCAATCTCAATCTACATACTAAAACAAACTTTTAAAAGAGATTCCTAACTAAATGTAATGTAGTATGATTGAGCGTTATGTGAGGAGAAGAATGGAAGAATGGAAGAATGAAGAAAAATGAGAATTACACTAATTGATTGTAAATATTTAGTACTTACAAGCTATCAGTATATGTATACATATTGAATGTATAATGTTTGATTTTAATGTTTTATGGAGAAATACAATTAAAAAAAGAGATTTCTAACTGACTAAGAGTATTTAGGGTAGCAAAACTCACCCAGCCTATAGCGGTAAGAGGCTGCATGGTGAACATCATGGCATGGTTGCTGGAAAGATGGCTAAACAAAGATAATATGGCTTAAGATGGCTACATCCTCATAGAGACTCTAACTTAAAAGAGAACTTACACAGAGCAATAAAATTTAAATTAGGTCATGTGTGGAATGACCCAGCACTCCAGTTGGCTGGAAGTGCTTGGGAGAACAGAAGCATGCAGGGAAAAACCCTAGACTTATCTTAGAATGTGAATGAGGTACACAAGATTGCTTGTACATTACAATGATTATTTCCCCACATACTATAAAGTCCAAAACACCAGGACGGCCACAGGTTGGACAACACTGAATAGGCTTATCATATGGCAAAAATACTCCTCATAGAATTCTTCAAACTCCAAAAACTATGTGTGAGAAGCCTTCATGACTTCTCCCATATTTTCTTTAAAACCCTGAAGAAAATGTGCATTCCTGTTTGTTGGGACAACTGATTCTCTTTGCTGCCCATTTCTGATAAGAGTAGAAGTGGAAAGCTGATTGGTCAGATGTGTGCATGTTGGATTTTTGCCCTAGCAATTGTGTGCTGAGTTGGAAAAACAGCCTCCCCCCCTTTCCCCCCCCTGTTTATTTAAGTGGAAGATCACACTTCCACATCTTACAATCATAGAATCATAGAACTGTAGAGTTGGAAAAGACCCCAAGGGCCATCCAGTCCAACCCCATTCTGCCACGCAGGAATCACAATCAAAGCATCCCTGACAGATGGCCATCCAGCCTCTGTTTAAAGACCTCCAAAGAAGGAGACCCCACCACGCTCCGAGGGAGTGCGTTCCACTGCCGAACAGCTCTTCCTGTCAAAAAGTTCCTCCTAATGTTGAGGTGGAATCTCTGTTCCTGGAGCTTGCATCCATTGCTTGTGTTTCAGTCTCTGGAGCAGCAGAAAACAAGCCTGCTCCATCCTCAACATGACACCCCTTCAGATACTTAAACAGGGCTATCATATCACCCCTTAACTGTCATAGAATCCTAGAACTGGAAGAGACCTCAAGGGCCATCCTGTCCAACCACATTCTGCCATGCAGGAACACACAATTAAAGCATACCTGACAGATGGCCTTCCAGCCTCTATTTAAAAACTTCCAAAGAAGGAGACCCCACCACACTCCCAGGCAGTGCATTCCACTTCTGAATAGCTCTTACTGTCAGGAAGTTCTTCCTAATGTTTAGGTGGAATATAGCTGATGCACTGTGACAGGAATCCATAGAGATCTCCGGGGGTCCTTGGATGAGGTCCTCGCAACATGTCCAAATACAGGGAAAAAGCTGGATGTATCCTCTCTGATTCTACTGCTCTCCAACAATACACCAGGAGCCCTGGTGGCACAGGGATTAAATGCTGATATTGCAGCCACAATGTTGCAAGTTCAATCCTGCAATGCTCCAAGGTTCACTCAGCCTTCCATTCTTCCGTAGGTTGGTAAAATGAGTACCTGGCTTTTGGGGGCAATTAGCTAACACACATTGGAAATCACTTAGAGAATGCCTTGCGCTGTAAAGTGGTGTAGATGTGTTAAGTGCTGTTGCTAAATAATTTTTAAGCTGCTCTGAGAGCCTTTATGGTTGAAGAGCGAGGTACAAATAAATAGATAAATAAATAGCCATGCTTTGTGTGTGTGTGTGTGTGTGTGTGTGTGTAGGTTACATGACTTACAAGGTGGGTTTTGGGGGGCATTTTGTTGGCTGAGTGGTTGAAACAGAATTCCAACCTCCACTATGACCAAAAAATAAATAAAATTGAGCTGCAATAGTGTATGTCTGACTTATGCCCTTGAGTCTCATTCCGAAAAGCTTGCCAGCCACTGTATTCTCTTGGGCTTGAGGATGTCTTTACCAAGGATTACAAAATAATAGGATGGGATTTTAACACAGTTCCAAACAGAGATTTAGATGCCAACAGGAGCAGATATTAATGCTAACTCATGACCGAAAAAGGACATTTTTTAAAAAGCTCTGGAAAGTAATCATGTACTCAGTGTTTGGAGGTTCTTTAATCCAGACAGATGGGATTATAACTTCTTTGGATCTGGCATAAAACGGATGATAGATTCCTGTACCTATTTGTTGTACCAACATTCCAAAAACTAAAAATCTGATCATACCCCAGGAACAGTCAGCTCAAGTTTACAAGCTGGAGGTGGTTATGGTGGGAAATTCTTTATTCATAGAATCATAGAGATGGAAGGGTCCACAAGGGCCATCTAGTCCAACACCCTGCTATACAACAATACACAACTGCAGCACTCCTGAGAGACACCCTTCCAACCTCTGTTTAAAGACCTCTGAACATGGAGAATCCACCACCTTTTCATAGAATCATAGAATTGCAGAGTTGGAAGAGACTAGTATCTATTTAGTTCATGGTACATTATCTGCTGGAAATCCCCCTGTTCCTGAGTGAAGTTCATTTGCATGTGCTGAGTTTTGATTTTGGTGTTTTTCAGGACTGGTAGCCAAACTTTGATTAATTTTAGGGTTTCCTTTTTCCTGTTAAAGTTGTCCAGGTGTTTGTGGATTTCAATAGCTGCATGGTAGACACAGCCTCCAAATGATCTACAGACCAACCAACCAAACCAAAACAAAACCAAGAAATGCTGCACCCAGCAAAGGACAAAAGAGACCTTCTCACAGCCACAGGAGTTTACCTCATACCATGCAGCTGTGGACAAGTTTATATAGGGACCACTAAATGCAGTGTGCAAACATGAATCTAGGACATGAGAGACACTGCAGACTGGGCCAGCCAGAAAAATCAGCAGTATCAGAACACGTTTTATAAACCAACCTGGACACAAAATACTATTTTAAAACACTGCAATTCTGGACCAGGTCAGAATGCATAGGGAAGCTACTGAAATCCACAGACACCTGGACTCTTACAACTTTAAACAGTGGAGAGCAGTGGTGGGGGTCCTCATGCCCTGGGGCCAGATCTGCCCCCTCTAAATCTCCAATTGAGCCTTCTGGGTTTCCTTCTCCATGACTCCATTATTCAGTGGTGTGTTTTTTGGTACAAGTTCTTAACCCCCATGAAAAAGGTTGAAATGCTTTTGCTAAGGCTTAGGGTGCATCTACACCATAGAAATAATGCAGTTTGACACCACTTTAAGGACATTTTCAGACACGTCACACCACGCAAGAAGACTCCGGGAGAGGTACACACCTGTTTTGCAGCAGGGGGTCCTTTTCAGATGCCTCCATCCCTCTCGCATTATCTTCTGTGTTCCTTCCTTGTCGCATGGAAGGAAAAGGCACCACCTATTATTCATGAAGAACTTCCATGAGTAAAAAGTGCCGCCTTTTCCTTCCATGCGACACGGAAAGAACACAGAGGGTAACGCAAGAGGGACGTCGTCATCAGAAAATGGTCCCCTACTGCGAAACAGGCACGTACCTCTCCCAAGTGCTCAGAACGACTTTTTTGTGTCTGAAAATGTCCTAAGTGTGGTAGTTCCATCCTATGGAATCCTGGGTTTTGTAATTTTATAAGGTCTTTAGCCTTCTCTCCAAAGAGTGCTGGTGCCTCACCAAACTACAAATCCCAGGGTTCTGTAGGATGGAGTCATGGCACTTAAAGTGTTGTCAAACTGCATTATTTCTACAGTGCAGATGCACCCTTAGTCACCGGCAGTAAGAGCTTTATGCTAAAATTGTCTGGTCTCTCTGGCTATGCCCCTTTTGCTTTTGTCTCCACCCACAATTCTTGGGGAATGTGGCACCAAGAACTTCGCTAGAAGTGAATTCAGCCCCCAGGCTCCTCCACCCTAGCTTTTAGGGAAGCAGCAATTTTCTTTCAGAACAGATTGAACACCACTTATCTAGCCAGATAACCCACTCATTGATTGTGCCACCAATCATGGTAATATCTGAGTGATTTCAAACAGTGGAAAGCAGAGGTGGGGGACCTCATGCCCTGGAGTTGCTACACAACCCTTGGAACATTACATCACTGAACCAAGGCACCAAATGAGGAACTGAATATGCAGCTCCAATGAGCACGTGCATCCATACACGATATGCAAAGGACATTTCTCTAGGCATTTTCAGAAAAGTCACTCTACACTGACATTTGATCAACTGGGAAATGCAGAACACTCACTGTCCCACTGGATTTGGTGAGTAAGGAAGATAATGCAGAGCACATCCACTCATTGTTGATGTCACATCTCATGTCTTACGTGCAGGAGGCTTCCTCAGATAAAGAAGGGGAAGAGGTGAGCACAGGTAACAGGCCTTAGTCAGAGCCAGAAGAGGCAGGCTGCCCTGCTCCGAAAGTAGAGCCTGAACCTTCACATGCTGAGCCACTTTAGCCTTTGGAGCATCACAGACTGAAACTGCAGCAATAAAAGGCCAGGCAAGGGTGTGGCCTGGTTTAAAAGGAAAATGCTGGGATAATAATAAATTAGCCTATCCAAGGCCAGTTCTGTGCTGTCAAACAGCAGCTCTACTATCTTTGGTGTCATGATTGTTTCTGCTCTCTGATTTCTTGAGTCTTGGTGGTGGTGGTATTGTTTTGGATTTTTTTCTTCAGTTACTCCCAGTTGCTCCTGATCCTGCTTGTACTGCTTTCAAGGCTGGCTTAGTTTCTCCTTTGTTTGTTTTTTGAGCTAGAAGTATAATCTCTTGGACACTTAGAATCATAGAAACATAGAGTTGGAAGAGACCACAAGGGCCATCCAGTCCAACCCCCTGCCATGCAGGAATACACAATCAAATCATTACCAACAGATGGCCATCCAGGCTCTGTTGAAAAACTTCCAAAGAAGGAGACTCCACCACACTCCGAGGCAGTGTATTCCACTGCCAAACAGCTCTTATGGTCAGAAAGTTCTTCCTAATGTTTAGGTGGAATCTCTTTTCCTGTAGTTTGAACCCATTGCTCCGTGTCCTAGTTTCTGGAGCAGCAGAAAACAAGCTTGCCCCATCCTCAGTATGACATCCCTTCAGATATTTAAGCATGGCTATCATGTCCCCTCTCAACCTTCTCTTCTCCAGGGTAAACATACCCAGCTCACTAAACCACTTCTCATAGGGCATCATGGCTTTCAGACTTCCCACCATTTTAGTCGCCCTCCTCTGGACACATTCCAGCTTGTCAATATCCTTCCTGAATTGTGGTGCCCAAAACTGGATACAGTATTCCAGATGAGGCCTGACTAAAGCAGAATAGAGTGTCACTATTACTTCCCTTGATCTAGACACTATACTCCTATTAATTCAGCCTAGAATCGCATTGGCTTTTTTAGCTACTACCTCACACTGCTGATTCATGTTCAGCTTGTAGTCCACTAAGACCTGCCACCCTGAAACAGGAGATCATGGTCAAGATCCCCAGAGGACCTCACCCAGTGGTTTGATGTAGTTGTGAAGCAGCTTATGTTGGGGGAGAGACTGTAGAACCCTGGGGGGAAAACCCAAAACCCATTTTCTAAGAGACTGAGCCAAAATCTTCCCACACTGCTTTCTGCAATCAACCAGGCTCAAAGAAACAAAACCACAATAAAGTGCCTCTAACCCTCAACACAATGTTATGGAAAGTCAATGAGAAGTCCAACAGAATAGGCAGGTCACAGTCTGGAGAAGAGCCTACATCAGAAGAACATAAACCTCTACATGTGGCTTTACACTCCATTTGTGCTACACAATCACTCCATTTGTGCTACACAATCCTTGGAACATTACACCACTGAATATGCAACTCAATGAGCATGTGCATCCATACACAATGTGCAAAGGACATTTCTCTAGGCATTTTCCAGCACAACTCAATGGTATGTGTCCCTATTTTTTCAGCTGTGGATAACTGAAACTGCAGGTATTGGTTCTGCAGATATGGGGGTGTGCACGGGATGGGTGACATGTATTGCCTAGAGCAGGGATGTTGTTGGCCAGTCTGATGGGATTTGCTGTCTACCAACAAGTGGAGAATCACACATAACTCACCCTTGAACTAGAGGAAGTTGAGTAATTCCGAATTGTCTTTGAAAGTGAATAAAGTTGTGGCCAATGAAACCTCTCAGCTGGGTTGGTCTTAGGAGAGAGAAGCAATTATTTATTTAACCTTTGTGGGTATTCTTTAAAAAGTAAGATTTTTTCCTTTGCTTGCCATGTGAAAGTCTGCACCTTAGGGTTCTGAAGGTGTGTTTTTCAAGCTGGTTAAAAATATTGCTGGAATCCTATTGGTCATCCCCAACTCGGGTGGATGTAGTCAGCCAACTGTCCAAAGATTAAATTTGTTAGGGTCATTCCAGCATATCGTCTTAATGTGACACTATAGTGATCATTTGTAAGCCCATACACTTCACAATCTACCTGAAGCAGTTCTGCAAGACATAAGTAAACCAAACAGATTCAGTGGGTCTACTCTAGTCAGGACTAATAATATGATTCAAAGCATTGAGGGGTCCTTATAGAATTGGCAGAGAATACATTCCAACAAGATCCTGCAGTGATTCATATTATTCAGAAGAAGGGGACCCAAAAACTCCAAAAAACATGGGGGGAAAGCCTTTGCAAGCTTTTCCTGAGGTTTTTAAAATAATGTGTGGAAATGCACATTCCTGCTTGTTTGGACATCCGATTCTCAGCACAGTCCACTCTCAGTGAGGGCAGAAGTAGAAAGTTGATTGGTTGGACATGCATGGGGGGGGTGGGCTGGCCAGCAATGAAGTGGCCAGAAGAACCATTTTGGAGTTTTACATTGTCAAGCATGCACTTTTTTTGCTGCGCCGAGTTGACCAAACAGCTTTTTAAGTGGAAGGTCACACTTGCGCACCTTTGATTTACAGTTTTAAAAAAAGTCTGTGCAGCAGCGGCAACTTGTGGAAAATAATAATTTGCTCTCATCCACCATCTTGATTTGCAGACATGGCTGCATGCACACTTCAAACACAGATAGCTTCACATACCAGTGATTTTGCCAAAGGACTGTGGAGACAAATGAATACTGCTGAGAATTTGCGTTAATGCTCAGCAATCCACATTATATCTTCTCATTCAGACAAGCCCTCAGTCTTCCTACACCATGGTAAGCTGACTTTTCAGATGCCCTGGCTTTCCTTACATGTTCAACTGCTCTCTTCTCAAACTTGACCAAACAGGAGCTCCTTTTCATTCATGAAAATATAGACCTTATTGATGCTTCTCTTTTTGAAATGCTATTGCCATTTGTTAATGCATTCCATCATTTCCATCATAAATGGGAGAGCTATGGCTTGAAAGGTCTCAACTGTGTCTTTTTACATAATTAAAAGATGAAGGAATTGTATGTTGTTCTCCGTCTATCCATCCATCTATCCATCCGAAGGGCAATGGATATTATTTACATAAAATTTGGAGCTGGGAAGGAGGGACAGGGTCCCTTGCATGCATACATATTTTATAGTTTTAAACTTTATTAAAGTGCTGGCAGGGCTGGATTGCCTGGTTGGTCAATCAGATTCTGGGTGCATAAATCAAAAAGCTGTTTGATTTGTTATTCTTGGCTGGCCATAAATTAAGCCATTCTTGATGAAAAAAGGCTGACTGTAACCATAGCTGTTGTGATCGGAATGGCTTTGGCAACACGTGTAGCTAGATGCAGTGGCAGTTTCAGAAGGGAGACCACCAACTTCAACAAGTCAGAAGAGATAATGAAGCCGGCTGTCTAAATTGCACACAGGGGACAACTGTAATATTACTGTAACATGCTCTATGTGGGGCTCCTTTGAAGAGGGTGGAATGCACTGCCTGGGAGTGTGATGGAATCTCCTTCTCTGGAGGTTTTTTAAACAGAGACTGGATGGCTCTCTGTTGGGAACATTTTGATTGTGTTTTCCTGCAGGGCAGGGGGTTGGACTAGATGCCCTTGTGGTCTCTTCCAAGTGTATGATTATATGAACTTCACCTGGTCCAAAGAATCATAGAATCTTAGAGAAGATTAGCAGATGCGGGGGAACTCACCAAAAAATCACATTCCCAACTGCATCAGAAGCTCATTAGAAGAACAGAAAGGGTGACCTTACCAGACACCATGTCCTTCAGCCATTCCCGGGACGTAGCACTGCCGCAGATGAGGCTTCCCTTTTGCATTGACAGGGACAAGCTGCCAGCACAAAGGAACACCTAACTAATGCCTGTGGTACACCCCCGGACCTCTGGAGGATTTCTTCATCTGGTAAGGTCGCCCTTTCCTGTTCTTCCAGCAACCTTTTGACATGTTTTTTGCTGCATCGGATAATCTCCAGAGTGTGAAGGGACCACAAGGGCCATCTAGTCTATCCCCCTGCCACTCAGGAACACACAACTATAGGACTCCTTCTTTGAAGGTTTTTAAACAGAGGCTGGATGGCCATCTGTTGGGAATGCTTTGATTGGGTATTCCTGCATGGCAGGGGGTTGGACTGGATGGCCCTTGAGGTCTCTTCCAACTCTATGATTCTATGGTCTCTATTTAGGTCCTATTAGATGGTACATCAATTTGGTGATATTATGATCAGACATAGGGGAATGGTGGAATCCCACTGGTATCTTACACATGTGGAAATTCCTGAGTTTTCTGCCAAAAATGGAACCAAAAGGCAGCTAAAAGTATCAGCTGGAATCGTGTTAGGTATTTGTGTCATCATAAACTGAGTAGTGCTGTAGCTAATGACACAGCTTGGACTCAAGCTGAAAGGACTTCAGCTGTTGAGGTGCTCAGAGGTAAAAGGAAAGCCCAGAACTGTATAAGCCATGGCTGCCCTGAGTTTGCAAGACCTGAGCAGGAATGATATCAGGATGTCTTAGAGGTCTCTTTTTGTAGTAGAGTGGTGGAAGATGAGACCTTAGTCTATCCCAGAAAAACCTAAAAGAAGTACCAACCCCCTCTATTCTCTCAGTGCTCATTTGAGGAGAAACACCAAAGAGTCAAGGCCAAGATCTATCGGGATCGCATAGAGTAAATCTTCACATGAGAAATTATGCACTGATTGTACTACATTTTAAAAAATATTTTTGACTTCTATTGAATTTTAGGGATCATTAGCAAACATTATTTTTGCATATATAATATAATCTCTCCTCTCTGGCTTTTCTTCGCAAAGGAAGAGTCAGGAAGGACTCATCCCACACTTTCTACAAGCGCGCTGATGACTAAAAAGGCCAATCTGAGATAAACAAGTCCGGTTGCAGAAAGCACAGCAGAAGGTCTCCTTGGGTGATGTTTCTGGGTTGTGATTCTTTCTGCGTTGTCGTTCCTCTTCAAGACTTGTTTGGCGTGTGTTCTCAAATAAGGCTGCAGCATTGTGGATCGTGCGTCTCCATGCCTCCCGATGTGAGGCCAGGGCGAACCATTGTTGGTGATCAATTTGGCTGAGCCTGAGATGTTGTTTCAGGGAGTCCTTGTATCACTTTTTTGGAGCACCCCTCTTATGCTGACCCATGGCGAGTTCACTGTAGAGGACTATTTTTGGCAGGCAATGGTCCTCCATCCTAGAAATGTGCCCTGCCCAGCGCAGCTGTGTTCTCAATATCATGGCCTCAATGCTGGTGATCCCTGCTTGCTCAAGGACAGCAACATTCGTTACATAGTCAGTCCAGTGTATATTTAGGATTGTGCATATACAGCCCTGATAGTCCTTCCTTCTTTTGCGAAGAAATAATATAATATACCCCAAGTGTAACACAAAACCATTAGTGCTAACAGATAATGCTAATAGATATCTATCAAGCTGATTAGCCCAATAACCCAAATATTAATATTTTGATTGTACCACATAACTCTTGTGTTGAATGGTACTGTTGCACAAACTGAGCCAAGACATCTCGTGTAAAACTGAATGTGGGTGCACATCAATGTACAGTATGTATCTATGCATCATGCACATCAGTGTGCAATGTGTGTCAGTGTGCCATCTACTTTTGCAAACTTGAAAAGGAGCCTGGTGGTGCAGTGGTTAAATGCCAGTACTACAAGCCACTAGGATAGGAGTTCAGTCCCAGAGGACTCCAAGGCTGATTCAGCCTTCCATCCTTCCATAGGTTGATAAAATGAGCTTGTTGAGGGCAATTAGCTAAATACAATGTAAACCACTTAGGAAGTGCTTTGGCATTGATAAGCGGTATATAAAATATCAGTGCTATTGATTTGCTATGAACTGAATTTTGCACTGAACACAAAAACCCAACTGCTTCAGTAGAGGCATTTGCCCTCATGTATGACACCAACACGACTGCTGCCTAAGTGGCAAGGGTCTGCTGTGACATATCCAACTCCCTTTACAAAGGAGACTAAAGAGAGGCCAGGAAATATCTTCCAGTGAAGTTTAACCCAGGCTGCTTCATGAAGTAGCAACACAATCATTTTAGTCTAGAGCAATCAATAAGCTGGACTTTCATTGGCAACTTAAAGGGCTATTTTTCAGAGAGTTTTGTCAATAGAAACCCTTGCTTATAAGGGAGATGAACATTATATAAACTGAGCCGGAGAATCATGAGTTACTGCAGACAGAGTGAGCATTGGAGTGGGCTTTTTAGGCTAACTAGAAAGAGGGAGGGAGGAGAACAAATTGCGGCTGAGATTCAACATCACTGTCTGTGTTTTGTAACTTTATGAGTCTGTAGTCATGATGCAGAATTGCAATGAACCCTTGTTAGTGAATTACAAAGATGCACATCTGGACACTGGCATGAGTGTTCCAATACACATTGGGTGCTTCTGATTTGCACTGGATGCTCTTCAGCATCAAGCACTTCTGATGTGCATTTGGGCACTTGTGATGTACATTGGACATTTCTGATGTTCACCAGGCATTCCTGTTGCTCTCAGGCACATTCTAGCCAGTGTCTGGATGCACAACAGGACTCATCAATGCTCATTGCACATCAAGGCTGGGGTGCATCAGTTACTCCACTGGCAACCATTGTGTGATGGATGCATGCACATTGTAATGTCACAGCAGCTCCTTGCTGAAAACAGACGTTGTCAAACAACTAAGTTCTATTTCCTGCACACATAAGTCCATCTACAGAGAGGTTAGTCCCATGCTGGAGTGCAGCCTGTGCTTACCAAGGCTAGCTTTTTGAAAGACTGTGTTGTTTGCCCATTCAGAAGGGTGTAATGGTATAGCAATTATGCATGACTGAGGAACAAAAAGCCACAGTTTCAAATCTTTGCTAAGCCATGAGCTTCACTGACTGACCTTAAGCTTGCAATATCTCTCTGCCCATTCCACAGGGTGTTTTTTTTAAAAGATAAATTAGGCATAGGCAGACACAGAAGGTCTGAGAGCCATTTTGGGGTCCTCCAGACCCCGTGTGGGCCTGAAGTGGGGCTCTCTCTGCTCAGTATTAACTTCAGAGGGTTCTTTGCTCAGAGGCCAAAAGTGTGACACACGTAGGATATGTTGTTATTTATACTGAGCAGATTGCAGCAGAGCCGCAGTGCAACATGAACTTCCAGTACAAAACAGGACATAAAACATGCAGGATGCTCCAGTAAAGTTATAAAGCAGAACTTACGTCCATTATGGTAGAGAATGCATCCTAGATAGGAAAGATAGAGAGATAGGAGATAGTTTTCAGACTTTGGGTAAAAGAGTCCCTAAGGCTGACTCTCATGTGTGCATGATGGTTGCTAGCTTCTCACTTCTGAGACAAAGGGTTGTAAAACACTAAAACTTCTTGGAGCAAAAGTGGGGGGAAGTGATCTCTGCGTGCAAGCAGGAACTAAACACATATCGAGGACACACACAGATAGATGCAAAAAAAAGTGTTGATGATTCTTCACTTCCAACAACATGGGAGCTCTCAACCTAAACCTAATTTTATTGTATGTACAATATTTTGTATGTACTGTACAATGTACAATTATTGTATGCATGTATTGTATTGCATGTTAGAGCTTTATGACAAGCCACTGCATGCCCATGTAATGAATTACATATGCATTTATGTAGTCTTTTTTAAAAAAAAACATATTCTTTTTTAAGATCTTAAACACACACATATGAACAT
Source organism: Gambelia wislizenii (assembly GCA_030847615.1). NCBI lineage: Eukaryota > Metazoa > Chordata > Lepidosauria > Squamata > Crotaphytidae > Gambelia > Gambelia wislizenii. Next base: position 16,421,927 of record JAUMIR010000014.1, on the reverse strand, counting down.
AAAAACATACAAAGACTTCTATAACAGCACACACTAAAAACAATGTCACTCCCCTCCACTAATCCCCATCACATGCAATTACATACCCAAATATTAGAAAATATGTTTTCCCACTTTCTGAATATTGGTTTAAATGTGATAATAATTTTTCTTCCATCTACTTCATTCCAGGCTATAATAAACTTCTACTTCTACTTTGGTGAATAAGCCCATTAATTTCTCAAAACCTACTAGTGTTATATTTTCACCTCTTTCTCCTTGAAACTTCAGAAAAGGTTCCTACTCTTCCAAGAAATTAGCTATATATAGACTTGTCCTATAGCAAAATGGCTAATTTGTCCATTTCTGCTATATCGAACACTTTTACCAGCTAGTATCGTCAGAATCTCCAGATCTTTCCACCTTTGGGCATATACCAATCTTGCTGCTGTTATCATATATTGTAGTAACTTCTTATATTGCCTCTCTATCGGATCGTCTAGCACAGTTGCTCTTAACCTTTTCTTTACCAGGGACCCCCTTTAAAATATCTTTTGTTGCTGCAGACCCTCCAAGACTTAACTCAAGACTTAAAACAACAGCAGCAGCAACACCACCAACATCAACACCTGATGATGATGATGATGATGATGATAATACAATCACGCCATCCTTGAAACCTTCCCTCAGAGGCACTGGAGGAGGAAGGAAGACTTTTCTCCTGCTTCTTCCTGCAAGTTTGTGGCTGGAGTGGATTGAATGGCAATGTGCAGGCCAAGCCAGCCACCCTTTGCCTTGGCTCCTGTCACTGCAGGCAGGAGGTGAGTTGGGCAGCCTTCAAGCCTTCACAGACACACCCCCCCTGTGAGGACATTGTGGCCTCCTGGGGTTCCTCGGACCACTGGTTAAGAACCACTGGTCTAGCAAGCCTAATAATAAAAAAGCCACCATATGTGGTGGACTTGCAACAAAGCCAGAACGTATTGGAAGCAGATCCATGTGATAATACAAGGCATCTTTAAGTGGAAAATGTGTTTTAAGCATGCATTTAAGTCTTAACCATTACATTTCTAGAATTTTCCTGAAACCTGTATCAGCTTCTTAAGGTCCATTGTCTGTCTGGTGATATGATTTTAATATCATATTTAAGCTTCTTTTAGTCACCTGTGTTTTTACCACATAAACAGCTAGCCTCAAAGGTTCAACTGAGAGAGGTTTCCTGTAAGTGTGGTTTCAGCTTTACAATATGATTGTTAAGCAGTCAAGTAAGAGCTGTTTGAAAGTGGAATACACTGCCTGGGAGTATGATGGAGTCTCCTTCTTTGGAGATTTTTAAAAAGAGGCTGTATGGCCATGTGCCAGCCGTGATTTGATTGCGTATTCCTGCATGGCAGGGGGTTGGACTGGATAGCCCTGGCGGTCTCTTCCAGCTCTATGATTCTATGATTCTATACTGTTCTAGCAGGCTATTTGCTTTCACCCCTTCACCCTGGGGCATCACTAAGGTTTGTGTCACCTGGTGCAATTCAGCATCTCTGCAGTCCTACTGCCACCACTGCCTTCACCTATTTGCTGCATGAGACATTGCAATATTTACCAATTAGGTCCAAGTCCTTAATTTCTACTAAAGGTGTATCCACATTGCATCATTATAGCAGTCTGATCCCACTTTAACAGCCATGGAGCTCCCTATGCAATTGTGGTATGGCATGTGTAATTTTGGGAAGGGACTACAAATTCCCTGCCAGAGAGCTCTGCTAGAGAATTCTAAACACCCTTCATGAATCTATAAATCCCAGAATTCTATAGGATGGAGCCATGGCAGTTACAGTGAGATAAATGTGTAGTGTGGATACAGCCTCTGTCTGCATTCTACCATTCTGGCAAAACTGGTCATTCTGAGTGCACAGACTCAGTCTTGACAATCTTGACACCTTCGCTTTAAATCCAACTGCTAGTTCCAGCTAGTATGGACCTATTGAATCAATGGAGACTCCATGAGCCCGAGCAAACAGAGTAAGAACAAATAGGTCAGTACAAAAACACAGAAAGCAGGAAAGAAACAGAATATAACTGAAGTATTAGGGAGGAAAATGCATTGAAAAATACATTTTCATGTACAAAATACATGTGATAGGTTTTCCTTAGGGTTGCCATAAGTCAGAAATGAATCACTGAGTTCTACCTCCCAAACAGGCTAACCACCTTCGATGGCTCATTAAACCCAAGAATAGATTCACTGCCCCATTGAGATGAAAGCCACCAGGTATCAGTGCTTACTGGGAGCACTGTAAAGTAAAAACAACATTTTGATTTTCACCTACAGATTGGTGGGTGTGCTATATTCTTCTTGACCCTCCTAAGGCTCTAAAATCATTGGAACAGTTCAACCCTAACTTAATAGACAGCAAGCTTGGTGTAGTGCAGAGGTTTCCAACATTTGGTCCTCCAGAAGTTCAACTCCCAGAAGTCCATGCCATCTTGGCCAATTGTCAGGAATTCTGGGAACTAAAGTCCAAAACTTCTGGAGGACCAAAGGTTGGGAATCACTGGTATAGTGGTTTGAATGTTCGAATGTCAAGGGAAGTCACAGTGCCACTCTATTCTGCTTTGGTCAGCCTTCACCTGGAATTCTATGTCCAGTTCTGGGCACCACAATTCAAGAAGGATGTTGAGAAGCTGGAATGTGTCCAGAGGAGGACAACCAGGATGGTGGGAGGTCTGGAAGCCATTATACCCTATGAGGAGCGGCTTAAGGAGCTGGGTATGTTTAGTCTGGAGATGAGAAGGTTGAGAGGGGACATAATAGCCATGTTTAAATATTTGAAGGGATGTCATACTGAGGATGGATCAATCTTGTTTTCTGCTGCTCGAGAGACTAGGACACGGAGCAATGGGCTCAGGCTGCAGGAAAAGAGATTCCACCTAAACATCAGGAAGAACTTCCTGACAGTAAGAGCTGTTCGACAGTGGAATACACTGCCTCAGAGTGTGGTGGAGTCTCCTTCTTTGGAGATTTTTAAGCAGAGGCTGGATGGCCATATGTTGGGAATGCTTTGATTGTGTGTTCCTCCATGGCAAAGGGTTGTACTGGAAGGCCCTTGAGGTCTCTTCAAACTCTATGGTTCTATGATTCTAGTTTCTATCTAAACATTTAGACAGTGATGACTTGGAGTCAGACTCACTTAAAGAGAAGACACACAAACATTTGAAGGGCCCAGTAAACACTCATATATGTTCCACTGATTCAGTGGGTTGACTCAGATTGAGACTACCAACAGAATTCAGTCCAATGGGTCCAGAAGTAATCAAGTGTGTCAAGTGTGTCTTTGAATGTGATTGCCTAAACACTGCCAAAGGCTGAAGCTCAGGTGCCTGCTTAGCTAGTTAAGTATAAAAGTTGCCCCCTGTATGCATGGGACAGGTACCCACAGTTTCAATTATCCGTTCTCTGAAAAATATGGTCTCCATAGGCATAACATAGGTCCTCCAGCATGACTCTATGGGAACATCCACCTGAAGATTTGTGCTGGAGATGGCTAGAGAGGCAGCATCTCTAGTCATTTGCTTAGTCCTCCAGTGCAATTCTATGCCATTTGCTATTACCTGTTGTTTCAAGTATTCATGGTAAGTCTGGGAACATGGTAACTCATGGTAGGTTTGGATACCATGAGCAACCTGTACTTTGAAAGCTTCTGAGTTTGACCAAGATATGATCAATCTGTAGGTTGGAGAAAATTCAGAATAATCTTGTATTTTCCTTAACAGCTTATCAAACCTCTGAACGGTGGTGCTCCAGACAATACTCCAAATGTTTGGAAACCTGGAAGGAAGGTGAGAGCCAGTGTTATGTAGTGATTTGGAGACCAGGACTCGAATCCCTGCTTGGCCATGAAAACCCCCTGGGTGACCTTGGGCAAATCCCACCCTCTCAGCCTCAAAAGATGTCAAGGGCAAATCCCCTCTGAACAAACCTTGCCAAGCAATAGGGCCACCTTAGAGTTGGTGTATGTCAGAAACAACTTGAAGTCACACATAAACAAGAAGGAAGGCCCTGTTTAGCAGCACTTGTCCTGTAAGTTGGCTTGACAATTGTCACTTCTTCCTGACCCCAATTGTGGCAGCAAGGTAAGTCCCAGCATGTGCAAAACCTCATCCATCAGGCTGAGCACTCCAGTTAATATATTTTCCATACAGCATTTTAAATTATATGTCGGAATGAGTCCAATAAATTACCGATAATAAAATTCCCCGGCACATAATTTTCCAGCAGAAAAGAGACCTCTAAAAGAGATATTTCCTCTGCCACCACCTCTGTTCCCATTCCCTTAACATATAGCATTTATTCGAATATTAAAATGGCAGCAGCTCTATAAATTGTGAATCATTAACGCACTTCATTGATTCTGCCCCCCCCCATCCTCCCAGCCTAGGACAGCATCGGCGTGTGAACATCAGTCTATTGGATTGAGATTCATAAGCTATTTGAGGGTCAAAGTCCAAGACCTTGTGTGCTTGAACTTCTATCAGCCCAAAACTGATCAATACTTGGAGATATATTTGATTGTGGGCTGCTAGCATAGGGTAAGTGCCCATAAAACCAATTAAAGTCACAAGAGCATTTGGATCACTGACTGGAAACATTGAAAAGACTGGAGAAGTGGAGGGAGGAAATGCAGCAGCTTCAACCGATGGAGAAAGCTGCTGTTGCATGTTTTAGAGTTGAGTCAAAGCCTCCCATATAGCAATAGGTCTCTATTCTACACATAATCATAGAATCATGGATTTGGAAGAGACTACAAGGTGCATCCAGTCCAACCCCCTGCCATGCATGAATACACAATCAAAGCCTGGAAAAAAGACGGTTTAGAGGCGATATGATAGCCCTGTTTAAGTATTTGAAGGGATGTCACGCTGAGGATGGAGCAGGCTTGTTTTCTGCTGCTCCAGAGACTGGAACACGGAGCAATGGGTGCAAGCTCCAGGAACAGAGATTCCACCTCAACATGAGGAGGAACTTTTTGACAGTCAGAGCTGTTCGGCAGTGGAACACACTCCCTCGGAGCGTGGTGGGGTCTCCTTCCTTGGAGGTCTTTAAACAGAGGCTGGATGGCCATCTGTCGGGGATGCTTGATTGTGATTTCCTGCGTGGCAGGGGGTTGGACTGGATGGCCCTCGTGGTCTCTTCCAACTCTGCAATTCTATGATTCTATGATTCTATGATTCATTCCTGATAGATGGCCATCCAGCCTCTGCTTAAAAACCTCCAAAGAAGGAGACTCCACCACACTCTGAGGCAGTGTATTCCACTGTCGAACAGCTCTTACTGTCAGTTTATCTGTTTAATTTGGAAAGTCTGTAATAATGTAATAACAAAACTGAACACAGCTGGAGAAGGAAGTTGTTATTTATTTTTATTTTATTTTTTGTTTTTCTTTGTGATTCTGCTTTGTCTAGTGTATATTTTAATGTATATGCTCTTTCTTTGATGAAAATAAAATATATTTTTTAAAGGAGAGTCCTAGACCAACATTCATACCATTATAGCATGCTGCCTCCAGTTTGTATACCTCCTCTAAATTTTGCATACCTCTACTTTGTCTCTCTGGCTTTTCTTCGCAAACGAAGATTCAGGAAGGACTTATCCCGCGCTTTCTGCAAGTGTGCTGATGACTAAAAAGGCCAATCCAAGTATCATTCCACTAAAACCTCGAGCATTTTATCACCCAACTGCCACCCACTGACTTCCCTGCCTCCATCCATCACTGAACTGACATGCAATGAAGGATAGAAGGATATTATTAACATCATCATCATCATCATCCTTGTCATCGTCATAATCATTAATAGGCCAGCATCCTGTTTGTAAGATACATAAGTATAAGTCCACATTATGCTTCCGTACGCATGGGTGGGATTTTTGGCTCTTTCAGAGGTCACTACAACCACCCCTCATCTGCAGAACCAATATCTGTAGTTTCAGTTATCCACAGCTGAAAAAATAGGGACATATACCATAGAGTTATGCTGGAAAATTCCTAGAGAGGTGCCCCCTCTAGGAATCACTAGTTCAGATTCTCATTGCATTCTATGAGGAGTATTTTCATCATCTAGACAACCCCTGTGAGACTGGAAGATCTTTAAGTCATGCAGGCTCATAGGAAGAGATAGGATCTTTCAGGTAGTCTGGACCTAGACCACATAGGGCTTTATAGATCACAACCAGCACTCTGGATTCTGCCTAGAAATGGACTGGTACAGTAGGACCCCCCCTGTATCCACTGGGGATTGGTTCTGAGGGCTCCTGTGGATACCGAAAACCGTGGATAATAGTGAACACCATTGAAAATAATGGGACTTCCGGTTTAAAATACCATAGAGTTGCCTTGGAAGACTTAGAGAGGACACATTTTCTAGGAAGATTCTATGGTAGTTGTGCAGTTTTGTGTCCCATGGATAATTGAATCAGTGGAGAATGAATCAGTGGATAAGGGGGTCCTGCTGTAGTTAGTAATGCTGTTTTAACAAGGGAATTATATACTCCCTATAACCAGTCCCCATTTCAAGCTTTTGGAATAAGAAAGCACCCTGGGAAACCAAAATGGGAAGTGTCCCACTGGGGATTCCAAAACACTAGAATGGACTGGGCCTCAAAACCTGCAGTTTCTCACTTGTGATCTCCAGCCATGTTCTTCCATGATGCAATTAAAGATGTCTCTCTCTTCAGAAGTCAAACTGAGCACACACACACCAGTATTCCATCTCTATGGGCTTTCTACTTCTCCTGATCTACATCATTTTCCATTCTTGTAGGCAAAAAGAAATAATTTGATCTCCCCACCACCACTTCACTCCCCCACACACACTATTTGCAGTTCAGGACTTGTTCTGTGCTAAGGTTTGTGGGCAGGGGGAGCCTGCACAGAAAATGGCATTTTTCTTCATGGAGATGTTCTTTTCCAAGCAGAAAATCATGATTTCTGGTCAGGAAAAATGCTTTCTATACAAAAAGTTATGCCATTTACTGCATCAACTGCCACCCCCCATTGCATTTTTATTCCACATAGAATAAATCCTGCTTGAAAATCCATAAAGATTTTCATCCCTCCAGGATTTTCCTTGTCCCTTTTTTTCATCTATGGTTCAAATGTTTTTGAATATTCTATCCATCCCTGCTCTACACACACACACACACACACACACACACATATACACACTTTGAACCATCATTCTACTAAAGAGAAAATGTTCATTCCACACCAATCTTTTATTAATGGTGATGCACACTGGGCAGAGATCAGGGGAGTGGGTGTTTCCTTACCGAGCAACATCTCTGGAAGCACAGTGCTGGTGCGGGGGGCGGGGGGTGGGTGGACAATATATTTTATCCTGATAATGTAAAAACCTGAGAATTATGCAGCATTAAAATATTCAAAGATAGTGGCCTTCTTCAGGAGCTTTGGCACTCAGGAATATTGCTTACTTATTTGTAAATACTATTAACAACGTGTGTTCCCCCCTTTATGATATTATATCTGATAAGCATGAAGTCATATACCATGAATCATAAAGGAATGTAAGGCCACCTGGAACCCTCTGTAAGCCTCTCGGTGGATGGGTTGAAGATATGGGGATATAACAAAATGAAGAAATCCATTCATCAACAAAAATGAAAAAGTGATAATATGAAAACCTGAGAATTAAGCAGCATTAAAAATCCTGAAGTGTAATGATATATCATTTAATAATAGCATTGGGATTGTCCATGCTGTCATGTTTCCAATTTCTATGTAGGGTTGTGAATGCTAGATAGTGAAGAAAGCTGATAGGAAGAAAACCAACTCATTTCAAATGTGGTGCTGAAGGAGAGTTCTGTGGATATGGATGAAAGAGTCCTACAGTTCTACGGATACCGTGGGCTGCCAAAAAGACAAATGAGTAAATCAAACCTGGACTGTCCCTAGAAGCTAAGGTGACTGAACTGAGATGGTTGTAATTTGGCCATATCATGAGAAGACATGACTCACTAGAAACGATGATAATGCTTGGTTAGGTAGAAGGCAGGAGGAAAAGAGGAAGAACACAAGTCACACTCTCCCAGCTTCAAAGGAAGGAAAAGGCAAACCTCCTCTGAACAATGCTTGCAAGAAAACATTATGATAGGGTTGCCATAAGTTGGAAACTATTTGAAGGGACACAACAACAAGAAAAAAAAATCAGGCCTGAACTTTCCCTGGAAGCCAAGATGACTAAACTGAGACCATTGTACTTTGGACATATCATGAGAAGGCATAGCTCACTAGAAAAGTCAATAATTCTTGTCATTATAATGCTGAGCAAGGTGGAAGGCAGTAGGAATCACAGAATCATAGAGTTGGAAGAGACCACCAGGGCCATCTAGTCCAACCCCATTCTTCCATGTAGGAATACACAATCAAATCATTCCCGCCAGATGGCCATCCAGCCTCTGCTTAAAAACCTCCAAAGAAGGAGACTCCACCACACTCCAAGGCAGTGCATTCCATAGAATAATAGAGTTGGAAGAGATCACAAAGGCCATCTAGTCCAACCCCATTCTGCCATGTAGGAATACACAATCAAAGCATTCTCAACAGATGGCCATCCAGCCTCTGTTTAAAAATCTCCAAAGAAGGAGACTCCACCACACTCCCAGGCAGTGCATTCCACTGCACTGAAAAGAGGAATGCATTCCAGTTGGATCAACTCAATCCAGGAAGACATGGCTGCCCTGAGTCTGCAAGACCTGAGCAGGGCTGTTGAGGACAGGGGGACCTGAAGGCCTCTCATTCATAAGGTCACCATAAGTTAAAGTCAACATGATGGCAGTTAACAAGAACAAATATTTAAGCAGTAGCAATGCTTGAAATTTGGGAACAGAAGGAAACTTTTATTGGGTAGGCAGACTTCCCATTTTTTTGCCCTCCTTTTGTTACCCCCCCCCCATAGCTACACCCCTGCAGGCCCATTGCTGCTGTTGCTCAGTCTAGGTGGTACAAAAATTAGAGGAATACAAAAAAGAACCCACCAAATTGGGCCTGCTGGATCGGCCATTGTGCATGTTTGTATGTGCACTTGCTTCTTTCTTATGGCTATTGTTCCAGACCCAACTGCTACTCCCAACTAGAGTAGATCCATTGAAACATTGAGAACTTGGTATTTTGGTAAGTCAACACTTCAGTAAGTTCTATTGAATCAGGGGGTCTACTTTGATGGGGACTCACAACCAGTTTCAGAGAGGCTGACTTGGAAGACTGAGACTTCAGATTCAGCCACAAAGAATCATAGAATGAATAAGAGAATCTTAGAGCTGGAAGGAACCACAAAGACCAGGTAATAGAGTCCCCTGACATGCAGAAATATACAACTAATGTACTGTACTCCTGAAAGATGCCCATCCAACCTCAGTCAAAATGACTCCAAAGATGGACAGTTCAGTGATAGAGAGTCTACCATCCTCCCAGGCAATCTGAGAAAATTATCAAACAGTTCTTATACCAAAATCATACAATTATAGAGTTGGGAGGGGCCTCATGGGCGAACGAGTCCAACCTCCTGCTCAGTGCAGGATCTCCAGCTAAAGCCTCCCCACCACGTAGCTGTCCAGCCTCCTTTGGAAGATGTCCAGAGAAAGAGACCACACCACCTCTCTAGGTGGTTGGTTTCATCTCCAAACCATGTTTACAGTCAAGACGTTCCTTCTAATGTTCAATCAAAAATGAAATGCACAGATATAGGATGGGTGATACCTGGCTTGATGGCAGTATATATGAAAGGGATCTAGGAGTCTTAGTGGACCACAAGCTGAACATGAGTCAGCAGTGTGATGCGGCAGCTAAAAAAGCCAATGCGATTCTAGGCTTCATCAATAGGAGTATAGTGTCTAGATCAAGGGAAGTAATAGTGCCAATCTATTCTGCTTTGGTCAGACCTCACATTGAATACTGTGTCCAGTTCTGGGCACCAAAATTCAAGAAGGATATGGACAAATGTGTCCAGAGGAGAGAGACCAGGATGGTGGGAGGTCTGGAAGCCATGACCTATGAGGAGCAGCTTAGGGAGCTTGACATGTTTAGTCTGGAGAAGAGAATGTTGAGAGGTGACATGATAGCCATGTTTAAATATTTGAAGGGATGTCATATTGAGGATGGAGCAAGCTTGTTTTCTGCTGCTCCAGAGACTAGGACACGGAGCAATGGGTTCAAACTCCAGGAAAAGAGATTCCATTCCACCTAAACATTAGGAGGAACTTCCTGACAGTAAGAGCTATTTGAAAGTGGCATGCACTGCCTCGGAGTGTGGTAGAGTCTCCTTCTTTGGAGATTTTTAAGCAGAGGCTGGATGGCCATCTGTCGGGAGTTATCTGATTGTGTATTCCTACATGGCAGGGAGTTGGACTGGATGGCCCTTGTGGTCTCTTCCAACTCTATGATTCTATGATTCTACCTTTATGTAACTTAAATCCATTAGACCTGTTCCTACCCTCCGAGGCAGCAGAGAATAGGCCTGCCCCTACTCTCTGTGACAGTCATGTCACAGTCTTCTCTTCACCAAGTTGAACAGACCCAGCTCCTTTAATCTTTCCTCATATGTTTTGTTCTCTGTCCTTCTTATCATGCTTTTTTCCTTCTCTGAACCTGCTCCAACTGAGTGCAGGACTCCAGATGAGGTCTGACCAGCCAGACTATAGTGGGACTATTACTTCCCTCAACATGGAAACTACACTTCTATTAATGCAGGCTAAAATAGCAGTTACTGTTTTTTTCCTGCCATGTCACAGTGCTAGCTAATATTCAACATATATTCAACAATATTCCCAAGGTCCTTTTCACATATACTAGTACTGCTGAGCCTGGATTTCCCTATCCTATACACCTGGGCATTCGGTTTTTGTGGCCTAAATGGTGATGTTTGCAGTTGTCTCTACTGAATTTCATTTCAGTAATTTGTGCCCAATGTTCTAGCTTTTCTAGCTCCTTTTGAAGTCTGTGACTATTTTCCAATGTGTTTGCCACCCTGCCCAGTTTTGTGTCATCTGCAAACTTGATAAGGATTCCCTCCACCCCGTCATCTAAGTCATTGATTAAAATGTTGAAGAGTAATGGCCCTGGAGCAGAACCTGAGGCCTCCATTCAAGACCTGCTTCCAGTTTGAAGTGCAGCCATTGATGACAACTCTTTAAGCATGATTTTCCAAGCAATTGTGGCTCAATTTGACAGTGTGCCATCTTCCTAATGTTTAGTTGGATTTATTTATTTATTTATTTTGTAAGAAGGGTGTTAAGGGATGAGTCTAGAGCAGTGGTTCCAAACTTTGGTTTTCCAGATGTTGTAGACTTCAGCTTCCAGAATTCCTGACTGTTGGCCAAGTCAGCTAAGGCTTCTGGGAGTTGAAGTCCAAAACACCTGGTGGACCAAAGTTTGGGACTCATGAGTCTAGAGCTTCAGTCCTGCCTGTAGGCAAAACCCCAGCTGTAACTTCTGCAAATCTCTCCACTGTCATGGGTGAAGGGCTCTCATTTCTGAAACGACTTGGAGTTGAAGCTCAGGAGCCACATAGTCATTAATTAAAATGAGCTGCAGTTGATTATGGTTCATTAAAACAAATTGGTTTGGCTTTAATACTTAGTAGTGTAGGAGGGTGATTCCAATGTCAGAGTGAGTAGGGAAGCTGTGCTCCGATTTTAGCCTGCATTTTAAAGGAGCTATCCAAAGTGCTGATCCCTATCCCTGAAAGTTAGGTTCAGCACTTAAGAGAGCTTCTTTAAAGCTCGGACTAGAACTCAGAGCCGACTTACCACTACACTGACAACAGAGTTACTACAGGTACCCCCCCTCTCATCCACAAAATCAATATCCATGGTTTCAGTTATCCATGGCTGAAAAAATAGGGACACATACCATACAGTCATACTACTACTATTACTAATAAAATTTATTTATACCCACCCCTCTGCTAAAAACAATCGGGGTGGCTTCCAACAATTAAAACATTGTAATAACAACTAAAAGCACCACCCACCCCCACCCACCCCATAAAAAGACATTAAACAGTATAAAATTAAAACCACCTAACTAAAATCACATTTTAAAAAAACAGATGCAAACAAGACTAAAAAAAGGGCAGGAGATGCAGCTCCTGAGGCCGGGATCTAACCAGGAAAGGCCTGCCGAAAGATATCCTTTTTTAGTGCTTTTTTTAAAAAGCTACTTAAGCTCGTCATCTGACGGATCTCATTCGGCAGGCCATTCCATAAATTGGGGGCGCTATAACCAAAAATACTGGGAAATGCCTAGAGCGGTGACCTCTCTAGGAATCTCTAGGTCCTACAATGCAACTCTATGGTATATTTGTACCAGAGGTCCCTGATTTTAATAGGGTTCACTATTTTCTGTGGTTCCTGGTATCCATGGTAAATCCAGGAACTAAACCCCTATGGAAACAGGGGCTGACCTAAGTTTCCACCTAGTGCAGGCATGGGCAGGTTTGAAAGGCTAGGGGGCCTCAGTACTTGGACCTTGGAGGGTTGCACCCCCAACACACACACCCTGCACAAAATCAGAGCAGTATTTTTGCCTCAAAGGTCCTCATATGCTCTGTAGGGGGCGTCAGGGGCAATTTCATGATAGTTTTAGGGCCTTTCTGGGCCAGGCCTTTGTTAACAACAGGAAGTGAGTTTACTTCCTCTTGTAAAAAAAGAGCTCACCTAGGCCTAAACTGGTAGAAATGCCCCCCCACATCGCCTAGACTGACTAACAAAATTAATTTCAACAGGGAGAAATGTAGAGTATTATCGGGCAATAAAAATGAAAAGCACAGATATAGGATGGGTGACACATGGCTTGAAGGCAGTCCATGCAAAAGGGATCTAGGAGTCTTAGTGGACCACAAGTTGAGCATGAGCCATCAGTGTGATGCGGTAGCTAAAAAAGCCAATGCAATTCTAGGATGCATCAACAGGAGTATAGTGTCTAGATCAAGGGAAGTAATAGTGCCACTCTATTCTGCTTTAGTCAGACTTCACCTGGAATACAGTGTCCATTTCTGGGTACCACAATTCAAGAAGGATATGGACAAGCTGGAACATATCCAGAGGAGGGCGATCAGGATGGTGGGAGGTCTGGAAGCCATGCCCTATAAGGAGCAGCTTAGGGAGCTGGGTAGGTTTAGCCTGGAGAAGCAAAGGTTAAGAGGTGACATGATAGCCTTATTTAAATATTTGAAAGGATGTCATACTGAGGATGGAGCAAGCTTGTTTTCTGCTGCTCCAGAGATTAGGACACAGAGCAATGGGTTCAAACTACAGGACAAGAGATTCCACCTAAACATTAGGAAGAACTTCCTGACCATAAGGGCTGTTTGGAAGTGGACTGCACTGCCCCGTAGTATAGTGGAGTCTCCTTCTTTGGAGATTTTTAAGCAGAGGCTGGATGGCCATCTGTCAGAGTGATTTGATTGTGTATTCCTGCATAGCAGGGGGTTGGACTGGATGGCTCTGGTAGTCTCTTCCAATTCTATAATTCTAGAGAGTATTTTGGGAGCAAAAATAGTTCTGGACACCTGGAGGGCATAGAAGGCCTCTCAAATGTGGTGGAAATTGCTTTTTTAAAAAACCCTGGGTGGCCCTGAAGGCCACAAAAATGGTTTTGGAAGGCTGCACTTTGCCCTCCTATGACCTCCTGGTTGGAGGGCAATTGAACCATTATTGAGGTATTGGCAAGTGAGAAATAGTCCTCATCCATCAGTAGACCCTGTCCCAGTTGGCTAATGGTGGTGTTTTCATTTGCAAATGAAACAAAAAGTAGTTGGGTGATTGTGAGTAAAAATAAAACAGAGGATTGCTCAATACCTTGATTGGATCTCGTGGAGAGAGTGAGAGAAGTCATGATGTTAGCAACCTTTCAAGTTCTCCCAGAACTCTTCATCAGACATGATGGTGTAAAATATTAGAGGGTAGAGAAGCAGGGCTGATTTTCCAGCACCACTTCATTTTCATTCAACAAACCAGTTACTTCAGTTTTCATCTCCACCAAAAGTGCATATTTTGTAAAGCTAATGAGTCTTCACTTCTAATTCAAGACCAAACGACCTCAAAATACTGTGCATTATAGAACTGAAATTGTTCATGATCACCAGTTCCTGCTACGGTGAGGATGGCAGCAAAACCTAGATGGAACAGGGAAACCCGAGGGTAATCTAAAAGGGACAACTCTTCAGTCCAGCAGACCCTGATTCCATTATGCCATTACGCTTGGCTGAGTTTATTTGTGCAGTTTGCTGAAATGCTTCCTCCTGGGTTGAAATTAGCATCCAAAGCATTGTAAACTGTTGACATTTGATGAGTTTGCTTGTTGCTTTGTACATTTTGGCCCAGCAACTGCCATCAGACGTCCATGTCAGCCAGGGTAATGAATCTCCTCCAGGTTTTAATTCAAAGTTTTAAGGAGCTCTTCAAGTGCTGAACTTTATCTTCTAAATAGGTTTAGCACCTTGGATAGCCCCTTCAAAGTGCATTTTGAAACATGGAGCAGATTCATCACCCCACTGACATAAGAACCACCAGCTACTGGGGGGGGTAATCATGTGGCCCTCAGATGTTGTTGCACTGCAATTCCCAGCACTCCCAGCCATCATTGCCCATGGGTGTGGTAAAATTTGAGGTCCCAAGGTGTTAGCCCTTTTTTGAGAAACTTCTTAGAAGTTAAAACTGTCAGGAATTAACTTGATTGTAGCAGAGTTTGAGCAGGAGCAGGACTTAGCGGTACAGTGCTTTGACCCAGCCACGAGAACAAAGAGGCAGGCAATCTTCTTGTTAAAAAACAACTTAAGCTTTACTAATGGCTCTTAAATCTACATATGCATTGGAGCCTACATGCTAACTAACTAATGAATAGGCTTGGATAAGGAAAAAGTTTCATCTTGACTCACCATCTCAGTGAGACAGAAGGCATTCTTACGGAGCAAGATGGAGAAGCAGCGTGTAGCTTCAAGGCAAGAAACAAAGAGTAATAAAAGATCTAAGACCATAAGGCAAATTGGCCAAAGTCACGTGATCTTGTAGTTTGGTTGTGTACTGTTTACAAGCATGCTCATTAAAAATAGGATGAGAGGAAGGCATGCAGGAAACCCTACCCTATCTCCTGCTTACTTGCTCTAATAGGAAGCAAGTCAGGAGGAGGGGAGAGAATGCTGGATTTTTCCAACAATGGGGAGGAATGCTGGGAGTCATAGTCCAACCACTGAGTGCTACATGATTCCCAACCCTGGCCTTAATCTAACTGCTTAATCTAACTGCTAGTCCCATGGGCCCCATAAAATCAGTGCCTGAGTGGCAAGTCATGACTGAGGGAAACCCCATTGATGCAATGGGTCTACTCTTGTCCTGGCTACCAACTGGAGTTCAAGCAGTCCTCAGATGAGCATCCCTCATTTTACGTAGTCTTTTCCTATTGATGGGACCAACATGCCATTGATGGATGAGTATGGTGGATTTAAGGATCAAACCGGTGGGTTGGTTTTTACCCTTCTGCCTCCCTGCCCTTGAGGTGTCCTTCCAGGGAAGGTTTCATTAGCATAAAGAAAACATTTTTAGCCTGCTACACAAGTCCAATGTATTATAGTATAATATATTTTCCGACATAACCACAGGTCTTTATTGTTATACATTGAGGTCACTGACAAGTAATATATTCAATCTGTTAAAGTTATTAGGGAGATAAATAATTTGGGTACTGGCTGAACTGTGAACCTTTACCTTTTTCCCTGACAGACGGGCTGCTCTGTCTAATCTTGCTGGCTCCAGAATAGTAATTCCATTAGGGTTATGAGTGCAGTGGTACGTAGGCAAGAACCTCCAATGCAATTTCTTTTTTCCTTTCTATTTTTTTTAAAGGCAATAGGAATATTAAACTTTAAGCCCAAAGAGGATATAATTTAACCTGCAGTATTTATGGATGGACACAAATCCTTTACAACAGCAAAAGAAAAAGAATGAGGGAAAGAAAGATTCCACACACAAAGAAACCACATGCACTCAGAGAGATGGGTATGTTTAGCCTGGAGAAAAGAAGACTGAAGGTTGACATGAGAGCCATCTTCAAAAATCTGAAAGGATGTCATAGAGAAGAGGGAGCCAACTGGTTTTCTGCTCCTCCAGAGACTAGGCCGCGAATGAATGGGTTCAAATGACAAGAAAAGAGATTCCAGCTAAATAATAATAATAATAATAATTAAAAAAAATTTCTATCCCACCCCTTTGCAATGCAATCGGGGCGGCTTACAATATAAAACCTCCATAATTACAGTACCCTAGCCCACCCACCCCTTAAAATAATATTAAATTATAAAGGATTAAAAACATGCAATAATTAAAAATATATTAAATCAGAAAAAAATTAAAAGATACAATAATTTTTAAAAATCCAATTGCAGCTCAGAGGGAAAGGACAGCAGAGTCTTGGGATAGTTATTCTGGAAAGGCCTGCCGGAAAAGGTCCGTTCCTCCATATCCACAGTTGTCCCTCCATATCCACGGATTTGGTATCCACGGATTTAAGTATTCATGGCTTGAAAATATTCTTTAAAAAATAATAATCCAAAAAGCAAACCTTGATTTTTGCCATCTTATATAAGGGATACCATTTTCCTATGCCATTGCATATCATGGGACTTGAGTATTCATGGATTTTGTTATCCATGGGGGGTCCTGCAACCAAACCCCAGTGAATATGAAGGGACAACTTTATTAGGAAAAACTTTTTTTACTTGTTTGACAATGGAATAGACTGTGTTCCGGTGGTGGATTCTCTATATTTAGTGGTCTTTAAACAGAGGTTGGGTAGGCATCTTTTAGGAGTGCTGTGGTTGTGTTGGTGATCCAAATTGATCACCCACAATGGTCCGCCCTGGCCTCACATCGGGAGGCATGGAGACGCACTATCCACAATGCGGCAGCCTTATTTGAGAACTCACACCAAACAAGTCTTGAAGAGAAACGACAACGCAGAAAGAATCACAACCCAAAAACATCACCCAAGGAGATCTTCTGCTGTGCTTTCTGCAACCGGACTTATTTATCTCGGATTGGCCTTTTTAGTCATCAGCGCGCTTGCAGAAAGTGCAGGATGAGTCCTTCCTGAATCTTTATTTTTGAGGAAAACCAGAGAGATTGAGAGAGATGGAGATTGTGTATTCCTGTGTGAGAGAAGGATGGACAAGATGCCCCCTTCCAACTCTAAGGGCTTGTCTATACAAGGGGGGGGGGAGTGGATTGATGCGCACAAATGCCAATTCGAAGCATTGTTGATTGGTCTTAATTTTGTGGAGGGCAAGACCGCAGGCATACAAAGCCATACACATTTCTTTGTTTTGGAAGAGGGAATGAAGAGGAGGAGGAGTATGGGTGGGATTATAAAGGATGAGAATGTAGAAGGATTGATGGAATGGTTGCTTATGAAAAGACAATTTATGTATAATATGTATATATTTGAGCTTTCAGCTCATAATGTGTGTAATGTAATTTTGTTGCGGGAATAAAAATATATTTTAAAAAAACAAAAACACAAAGCCATACACATCTGTTGTTCAAATAGGCATGCTTGTGAGTCAAGATGGTGGGCACGATTGAATTACTCACGTTTTTATTGTCACCAGTTGCTGCTACCGAACAATATTTTTTTAAAAAGCATATCTAAGGTGCGAAAGTACAATATTCCGCCAAAATAAACAGGGGGGTAAAGGCTGTTTTGTCATCTCAGCACATGATCGCTATGGCAAAAATCCAACATGGCGGCTCCAGGCACTTGCCTTGTTAGCAAGCTCTGCTCACTGCACACGTCTAACCAATCAGCTTTCCACTTCTGCTCTTATTGGGAATGCGAATCAGATTATCCCAACAAGCAGGAATGTGCATTCCCCATAGACCTTTAAAAAAAAAAAAAACTTCTTTGTGGCTTTTCCTGTGGAGTTTTTGGTGGATTTGGCTCCCC
Source organism: Gambelia wislizenii (assembly GCA_030847615.1). Lineage (NCBI taxonomy): Eukaryota > Metazoa > Chordata > Lepidosauria > Squamata > Crotaphytidae > Gambelia > Gambelia wislizenii. Next base: position 16,403,943 of record JAUMIR010000014.1, on the reverse strand, counting down.
TCCTTCCAAATAGGGTGGATTGATGTGGGATATCATTGAGACAAATTGTATTCTCCTTGAATTCTATGAGGAGTGTTTTCACTCTTGAGAAAACCCCTCAGATTCTCTGATTTGATGAACTTATTCAATACGGAGAAATGTAAAGTACTGCATTTAGGGCGGAAAAATGAAATGCATAAATATAGGATGGGAGAGACCTGGCTGAATGAGACTACGTGTGAAAGGGATCTAGGAGTCCTAGTAGACCACAAGTTGAACATGAGCCAACAGTGTGATGCGGCAGCTAAAAAGGCCAATGCAATTTTGGGCTGTATCAATAGAAGTATAGTGTCTAGATCAAGGGAAGTAATAGTGCCACTCTATTCTGCCTTGGTCAGACCTCACTTAGAATACTGTGTCCAGTTCTGGGCACCACAATTCAGAAAGGATATTGACAAATTGGAGCGTGTCCAGAGAAGGGCAACTAAAATGGTGAAAGGTCTGGAAACAATGCCTTATGAGGAGAGACTTAGGGAGCTGGGTATGTTTAGCCTGGAAAAAAGACGGTTTAGAGGCGATATGATAGCCCTGTTTAAGTATTTGAAGGAATGTCACGCTGAGGATGGAGCAGGCTTGTTTTCTGCTGCTCCAGAGACTGGAACACGGAGCAACGGGTGCAAGCTCCAGGAACAGAGATTCCACCTCAACATGAGGAGGAACTTTTTGACAGTAAGAGCTGTTCGGCAGTGGAACACACTCCCTCGGAGGGTGGTGGGATCTCCTTCCTTGGAGGTCTTTAAACAGAGGCTGGATGGCCATCTGTCGGGGATGCTTTGATTGTGATTTCCTGCGTGGCAGGGGGGTTGGACTGGATGGCCCTCGTGGTCTCTTCCAACTCTGCAATTCTATGATTCTATGATTCTATGATTCTATTTTGTGCATAAGGTTCAATGCCTTTACTGTTCAAACTAAAACCCAGAGCCAAGTCACTGTTTCACTGACATGGAAGACACCACCTGTCATTGACGGCAACCTCAGTTCAATGTCACAGGACTTTTTCAGACAGGAAGACTCCGGTATAGTTGCGATGCTGTCACACGGCAGGGGGTCCTTTTCCGGATGACGCCGTCCCTCTCTCGGCATTGTCCGTGTCACTTCTGTGTATGATTGGAGGCAGCTGCGCCATATTTTACTCATGGACAACTTCAGACCCCCTGCCACGCAACAGCGTCGACTATTCCGGAGTCTTCTTGCACGGTAAGTCCTGTCTGAAAAAGTCCACAAACACTGATTAATACACAGAAATTGAAATCATGGGTATAAAGAGTGACTTTTCAAAGCTCTCCACCTGGTCAAACGAATCTTCCAGTTTCATTTCTTCCCATGTTCACCCCCTATCTTAAGTCCACCCCCCTTCAAATTCACAAAATGTTTTGGAAGTCCTACCCAAATCCAAAGTGAATTGCATTTTCACTCCTACTTAAAACAGAAGATAGAACTACCACTATTGGGTACTATTTTAACTTACTGTAGTGTTTTATTCCATGCAAACCAACCTTGGGGGGAATAATTCTGGATCATAAAAGACAGTCTCTTAGATATTTATTTATTTATTTAATTTGTTGGATTTATATCCCGCCTTTATCCCAAGAAGAGTTTCCAGGCAGGTTACAATGGTTAAAAAATAAAATTAATTTTTTACAAATTATAAAAATTAAAAAAGAATTACAGTAGAACCCCTGTATCCACTGGGGATTGGTTCTGAGGGGCCCTGTGGATATTGAAAACCATGGATAATAGCAAACACCATTGAAAATAATGGGACTTCTGGTTTAAAATACCATAAAGTTGACTTGGAGGACCTAGAAAATGGCTAGAGAGGACATGTTTTCTAGGAAGACTCTGTGGTAGGTGTGCTATTCTGTGTCTCATGGATAATTGAATCAGTGGCTAATGAATCAGTGGATATGGGGGTCCTACTGTAAATTAAATTTCCATTGTTAAAATATAATTGAAACACATAATTAAAAACATAAAATCAATAAAAATACAGTATTAAAAAACAGCACGTGAAGTAAAATGCACATGTCCGATGCCTGCCTAAATAAAACCTGCTGCTCCAGAGACTGGAACACGGAGCAATGGATGCAAGCTCCAGGAACAGAGATTCCACCGCAACGTTAGGAGGAACTTTCTGACAGTAAGAGCTGTTCGGCAGTGGAACGCACTCCCTCGGAGCATGGTGGGGTCTCCTTCCTTGGAGGTTTTAAACAGAGGCTGGATGGCCATCTGTCAGGGATGCTTTGATTGTGTATTCCTGCATGGCAGAATGGGGTTGGACTGGATGGCCCTTGTGGTCTCTTCCAACTCTACAGTTCTATGATTCTATGAAAACCGTCTTCAACTGCTAATGAAAAGAAAGCAGGGAGGGGGCCAACTGGACCTCCTGAGGAAGAGAGTTCCACAGTCTGGGAGCAGCCATGGAGAAGGCTCTCTCCCAAGTCCTCACCAACCGCTCCTATGAAAGTGGCGGGACTGAGAGAAAGCCCCCCCCCCCGGCCTATCTTAATACTTAGATACAGGTCACTCCCCATATGTGTGAGACCAGTAGCCGTGGTTTTAATTATCTGTTGTCCAAAAAATACAGTGGGCCCTTGGTATCTGCTGGGGTCTGGTTCCATAACCTCTCGTGGATACCAAAACCTGTAGATGCTCAAGTCCCATTTTATACAATGGCATAATAAAATGGTGTCCCTTAACGAAAATGCGGAATAGCAAGCTTTGCTTTTTGGCATTTTTCGGAGGGGAATATTTTCAAGCCATGGTTGGCTGAATCTGTGGATACAGAGGGTTGATAGTATGGTCTCGCAGGCATTTCCTAGGTCCTCCAGTATGACACTGTAGTAACTTCTGTTGGATGTTACCATAGAGTCACACTGGAGATGCCTAGAGAGGTGGCCTCTCTAGGCATTTCCTAGGTCCTCCAGCATGATTCTATATGATTTCCCATATACCCATGGTTCAAAGTATTTGTGGTAAGTCTGAGCAGATGTCCCCCGCACATACGGGAGTGGGGGGGAAACATGTAATGTAATGTAATTATGATTTACTCCATGCTGAAAAGAATCCACTACCTAATTTAGTGCCCTTGATGACCATTCCAACTCAAAGATTCTATGATTTCCTCCTTGGTTTAGTGTAATCTCATTCATCTTGCTTAGTAACATAGGCCAGAATCCTGTATCAGCTACAGGGTTGTCTCGACAATGAAAATACTCCTCATAGAATTCACAAAGAATACGATCTGTCCCAATGAGATCCAAAGAGGATTCACAGTTTTCTGAGAAAGGGGGGCTAAAAACTCCACAAACTGCATAGTAAAAGGAATTACAGTTCCCCCTGATGTTTCCTGAAAAATGTGCATAGATGTGTATTTTCAGACATGTGGACATCCAAATTCTCATCAATGTGCATTTTTGCTCAATTGCCATTTATGAGCACATGTGGCCACTCAATTCAAATGAATGCGAATGGATGCGAACATGCGCAGAAATGTGAAGACAAATTAGCTTCACTGTGAATGAGCGAAAATGTGCGCCCACTTGCAGTAAACTGTCACATCTAGACAAGCCCTTAGTTAAATATACCTAATGAAACCTGATGGAAATGCCATTCAGCCATGCTCATATCGCCATCAGAATTCTCCTTCTTTGGAGGATTTTAAACTGGATGGCCATCTGTTGGGAGTGCTTTGATTGCATATTCCTGCAAGGCAGGAGGTCTATTGGAAAACCTCCAAAGAAGGAGACTCCACCACATTCCCAGGCAGCAATTTATTTCCATTGCTGAACAGCTCTTGATGTCAGGAAGTTCTTCCTAATGTTTAGGTGGAGTCTCTTTTCCTGGAGTTTGAACCGATTGCTCCGTGTCCTAGTCTCTAGAGCAGCAGAAAACAAGCTTGCTCCATCCTCAGTATGACATCCTTTCAAATATTTAAACATGGCTTTCATGTCCCCTCTCAACCTTCTCTTCTCCAGGCTAAACATGCCCAGCTCCCTAAGCAGCTTCTCATAGGGCTTCCAGACCTGTCTCACTTTTCACAGTGCTAGAAATTTGGGGAGTGCAGGAAATTTCTTATTTGGAGGCAATGTGTCTATAGCTACACCCCTGGGAGGAGCATCTGAGAAGGCACCAGGGACAGTATGTAAATGCACACACACACACACACACACACACACACACGACCCCTGGGCCACATAAGGCCCACCAGCCACTCTCCCTCCTCCCCTCTCTCTATCCCACCCAGCTACACACACACCCATGTATTTCTGTTGAGATTAAACTTTAGTGAGCAGGTATTTTACAGGATTACATGTACAGTTGTCCCTCCGTATCCACGGATTTGGTCTCCACGCATTTAAGTATTCATGTCTTGAAAATATTCTTAAAAAATAATAATCCAAGAAGCAAACCTTGATTTGGTCATCTTATATAAGGGACACCATTTTGCTATGCCATTGCATATCATGGGACTTGAGTATTCATGGATTTCGGTATCCACGGGGGGGGGGGGTTTCCTGGAACCAAACCCCAGTGAATATGAAGGGACAACATGTATAAAGAAAACATTTTGAGTCTGTTACAACCACAACTGTTGATTTGATCTTAATCACCAAGGGCATAATATTTTGAACAACTTTCCTGCCTCTTCCTGATTTAAATGGACAGACGACCTAAGAGAACTTAATGCCAAGGAAATGCAGAGTGTAGGAAAATTACTTCTCCAGAGCAAAACATGCAGAATCCCTCTGCAAAAGAGAGACAGACAGACAGACAGACAGACATGAATATTTAAGGCTAGGAAAGCAGAGCTGTTGTTACAGTGAAACTTTTGATGAAAACTACTTAATAGAGATTTAAAAAGAAAAAGAAAACTAAGGCACTAGTGAAAAATAGCTGCTTTTCAAAGACAGATGTTGGCTTCCATACCCTCCAATACTTCACAGATAAAAACAGGAACAGTTGTGGTCAAGCAACAGCAGAGTGTGGTCACAATGGCAAAAGTTATCCATGAAGAAGAACAGACAAGCTAGCAAAGGCTGCATCAGTTCGCTTTTGCCAGAGCCTCCTGGGATGGGTGAGATTCCACCCACTCCTCTTTTTTTCCTTCCCATCTCACCTCTCTCTCCTGCTGAGTTGAGAGCAAACTACTTTTGCACTTGGAACTCAATTTGCAGCAATTGAAGTAAGCCGAGGATGAAGGGGGAAAGGGGGAGCAGGAGAGAGAAACTGGGACATTTTAAAAGCAGCTGAAAACACGGGATGATAAAGGATTAATCAGGACTGTTCCTGAAAAATCCAGGACAGTTGTAGGGTATGGTTCAGGATTCTTTGGTAAATGCCTGATCAGTTCCTGGTTCCATTTATATATCAGTTCTGTTTCCCTAGCATGTGAGAAATCATATATATACACACATATATCTGTGATATGACATCATGTTGCATTAGACGTTTATCTTGGTGTTTCCAGTCCTAAATATGTCAAGCATTGTATCAGAATGTTGAAAGGATTTTGACAACCAATATGTATGATAGCTGTTTGCAGGTCAAGTTTCTTTTCGATTTAGATCCCTGATGCCAATGAAATGTTTTCAGCAGTGCTGTTTAAATTGTTCATCTAAATAATTAACTAACTTTGGAACATGGGATATCTAATTGGTGGAGTACAGCGGGAGTCGCAGGAGGGATACATGAAAAAGAAGCCATAAAACTTCCTCTGTCAGGGTTATTAATTTTCTCAGTGCAAATTGCTAGATATTCAAATATCTTCCATATTTTAATAAGACACTTAGTTTAATGAAAAAGGGATTTGCATAATAGGAACTTACTAATTAGATTCTAAAGCCTTGTCCACCTAAATACTTAAAAGATTAGTTCATGTTCAGAACTTCAGATGGAGAATGAAACCACATCTTTTCAAGAAAAGAAAAATTGTTAGTGCAGGGAGATTAAAGATGCTAAATACATACACTAGAAGAAAAATCTGACAGAACTTAGTTTGCAGGTAAATTTATCTTGAGTTTTCAGTCTTATGGGGTCTGGTCTGAGCCTGGAAAAATTCTTTTTAAAAGCAAGTAGTTACAGTTATAGACTTAAATATAATTCTTACACCCATGGAATCAACAGAATCATAGAGTTGGAAGAGCCCTCAAGGGCCATCCAGTCCAACCCCATTCTTCCATTCAGGAATGCACAATCAAATCATTCCCGACAGATAGCCATCCAGCCTCTGTTTAAAAACCTCCAAAGAAGGAGACTCCACCACACGCCCAGGCAGTGTATTCCATTTCCAAACAGCTCTTACTGTCAGGAAGTTCTTCCTAATGTTTAGGTGGAATCTCTTTTCCTGTAGTTTGAACCCATTGCTCCGTGTCCTAGTCTCTGGAGCAGCAGAAAACAAGCCTGCTCCATCCTCAGTATGACATCCCTTTAAATATGACCCTCCAGACAGCCTGGGCTTGAGCCATATAGGGCTTTGTAGGTTACAGGCCAGCACTTGGAATTGTGAGAAACAGACCAGCAGCCAGAGAAAGGACTTTTTCAAATGGTACTTACCATGCTAGGAGATCTTGCTAGAGGCAGGGTGCTGTCGAGTGGCAGGGGGTCCATTTCAGATGCCGCCGTCCCTCTTCCGAAATCATCTGTTTCACTTCCACGAAGGTTTGGGAGCAGCCGTGCCATATTTCACCAGATGTAATCATGGAAGTTGCCCGTGATTAAAATATGGCACGTCCGCTTCCAATTCTTCATGGAAGTGAAACAGATGATTTTGGAAGAGGGACGGCAGCATCCGAAACAGACCCCCTGCCACGCAACAGCGCCTCTAGTGAGACCTCCTAGTGCAGTAAGTACTGTCTGAAAAAGTTCAAACTCTTGCAACAAGGGAGTTGTGTGTTCCCTGTAACTAGCACCAGTTAGTAATTGAGCTGTAGCTCTTTGAACCAGATAAAGGCCCTGCCCTCTGGGGCAGCAGAGGATAAACCTGCAGCCTCCTCTCTGGGGCAGCCCTTGTACCCAAAGGGTAAAATCATGTCACTCCTCAGTCTTTTCTTCACCAGGTTGAGCATGCCCAACTCCTTCAACCTTTCCTCATAGGTTTTGTTCTCCATATCTCTTATCTTCCTTGTTGCCCTCCTCTGAACCTGCTCCAACATATCTATGGACATTTTCAGAAAGGAACAAAAAAGTGTTCCTGTCCCACAATCTCCACTCCCGCCCCTGTTCCTGTCATGCCACAATCACTCTCCCCACCGCAATTACCTCTTTTCCACTCAGTCAGGCAGCTCAGGAGTAAACTGACCTCTAACGGAGCTCCGTTCACTTCCTGGATCAAAATCCTGCGGATTCTCGTGAGAAGACACACGTGTGGGAAATTCAAAAAGAAAAAAAACAGCAAAAAAAAGTGACAGCAAGCAGAAAAACACACTTTATGAAGTAGAAGTAACTTGTGGAAGGTCATAAAAAGTGTGTCACTTACCTGTATGTCCTGATCTCACCCAGAAGTGTTCTGGCAGGGACCACTCATTGACGCTGGAATCTCGCCAGCAAAATGGGGCACCTTGTCACACACAAGAAAATCCGTGACAGGAACGGAACAGGAGATCTATTGATGGCTTCTCCCATCAATAAAAAGCAGTAGCTATACAACAGCAGCAGAATGGGCGCGTAATGAACGGGGGACGGCATTGTCTGATAAGGAAGCCCTTTTGCGATCTCCTGATGTTGCTGTAATGCCACTTTTAACGTATCTGATAATCTGCTATATCCTTCCCCAAATGAGGCATCCAGAGCTGAATGCAGTACAGGTCGACCCACTTATCTGCAGGGAATATGTTCCAAGACCCCGCATAGATACCTCAAACTGTGATTAATAGGGAACCCTACTATTTTCAGTAAGACAAATGCTGGAAGTTGACCATAGAATCACATTGGAAGACCTAGAAATGCCTAGAGAGAACATATTCAGATGTGGATAAGTGAAACCATGGATAGCAAATCAATGGATACAGGGATCAATGTGTACTCCAGATAGGCCTGACTGATATAGAATCTAGTGGAACTATTATTTCCCTTGGCATAGGAAACTATAGTTCTAGCAGTGCATGCTAAAATATTACTTGCCTTCTTTGGTGCAGTGTCACACTGAGGGGTCATGTTCTTTATGGGTCATTAACAGTAGCCCTTAGAGCAGCGTTCAAGTCAAAGATCACAATTTCATGTTTGTAAATTTGTTGTTGCAAATCCCAAATGGATTCAGAACTTTGGATACTTCCTTTAAAGCTCAGACTAAAGTCCAGAGTGGATTCATTGGTCCACTGGCATGCAAACCACCAACCACCAGGCTAAACCAACCAGGCTAAACATTCTGAGACCTGTAGCCTACACTTTCACAGAATCACAGAATTGGAAGAGACCACAAGGGGCATCCAGTCCAACCCCCTGCCCTGCAGGAATACACAATCAAAGCATGCCCAACAGATGACCATCCAGCCTCTTTGTAAAAACCTCCAAAGAAGGAGACTCCACCACATTCTGAGGCAGTATTACAATCCATAGATCTCCCTAATGGTTAAATGGAATCTCTTTTCCTGTAGTTTGAACCCATTGCTCCGTGTCCTAGTCTCTGGAGCAGCAGAATACAAGCTTGCCCATCTTCAGTGTGACATCCCTTCAAATATTTAAACATGGCTATCATGCCCCCTCTCAACCTTCTCTTCTCCAGGCTGAACATGCCCAGCTCCGTAAGCTGCTCTCATGTCTTCCAGACCTACCATTTTTGTCACCCTCCTCTGGACACATTCCAGCTTCTCAATATTCTTCTTGAATTTTGGTGCCCAGAACTGGATACAGTATTCCATGTGAGGTCTGACCAAAGCAGAATAGAGTGGCATTATTACTTCCCACAATCTAGATACTACAGTATACTCCTATTGATGCAGCCTAGAATCACATTCGCTTTTTTAGCTGCTGCATCACACTGCTGACACATGTTCAGCTTGTGGTCCACTAAGACTCCTAGATCCCTTTCTCATGTACTGCCATCAAGCCAGGTGTCAACCATCCTATATCTGTGCATTTCATTTTTACTGCTCAAAGGTAGTATCCTACATTTCTCTCTGCTGAAATTTAGTTTGTTAGTTTTGGCCCAGCTTTCTAATCCTTCTAGGACATTTTGTATTCTGTACCTGTCCTCTGTGGTATGAGCTACCCCTCCTAAATTTGGTGCCATCTGCAACCTGCAATTGCCTACCCCCTATAAATGAAGAGGCTTTTCACAGCAATTATCCCAGTGGAGATGGTTCAGAGGTTTGTTCCATTCATTTTTTAGAAGAACATATCTAAATCTTCAAAATAAAAATAAAAATCTCCATAAAACCAACAGAAGCGGGGGATGAGCTTGGTTTTAAGAGAAATTCAAATGAAGGAGAAAAAGAAACTGACAGATTCATCATCCACAAGTATGAAAAGAAATATTTCGAAACAAGATCTGACTCTATGGCAATATGATGCTTCTGTAGGCTTTGAATTCAAAGCCCTCAACAATCATACTTTGGATGTTTGCTGCTGAAAGCCTACAGAGACTGCTTTGGAAATACTCCATTCACCACCTTAATCATTCGCCCATGGCTGTGTGTGTGTGTGGTGTGTGTGTTTTTTTTTTTAATTCAAAGGCGTTGGCAGTTTAGGATTGACGACACTGGGGGCAAGCTAATGTCAAGCACTCCTAATGAAAACTATTCCATTTTGCCTTGGTTCTACCAGCTGCCAAGAGATTCAATCTACTGGCATATGGAGCAAGCTGGATGGATCTCAACAAGGTCATTACCAAGAGGAAGGAAATTTATTACATGCACACCAACAGCTGTGGCAATGGTAGGTTTAGCCTTCCACTCAACTCTGTCAAGGAAAGAAGCAAAGTGTGAATGTAATGCCTTGCATCAGGCTGAACTTTCATATTAACCAGTCCATAGTAAGCAGACCAATCCTTCAATTCACCACCCCACCCCACTGCAAATAAATGGCTGATTGATATCTCTTATTCACTTTTGGTGGCACCACATGTAACATTTTGCATGCAGAGGGGAGAAATCCAGCCTTTGTCTTTTAATAATATTAATAATAGGAAGTTTCTACTGCTTGTTATGGTATTCGTTTAATTTTTTTTTTAGCTTAAGATTGTACAACACAGATCACAGAATCATAGAATTGGAAGAGACCACAAGGGCCATCTAGTCCAACCGCCTGCCCTGCAGGAATACACAATCAAAGCATTCCCAATAGATGGCCATCCAGCCTGTTTAAAACTCCCCAAAGAAGGAGACTCCACAAGGCAGGTCGTTCCACTGCCAAACAGCTCTTACCATCAGGAAGTTCTTCCTAATGTTTATGTGGAATCTCTTCCTGTAGTTCGACCCATTGTTCCATGTCCTAGTCTCTGGAGCAGCAGAAAACAATCTTGCCCCATCCTCAGTATGACATCCCTTCAAACATGGCTATCATGTCACCTCTTAACCTTCTCTTCCCCAGGCTAAACATGGCCAGCTCCCTCATACAGCATGGCTTCCAGACCTTTCACCATTTTGGCCGCCCTCCTCTGGATACACGGCAGCATCTCAACATCCTTCTTGAATTGTGGTGCCCAGAACTGGACACACTATTCAAGGTGTTCAGAAAATGGAAAAAAGGAAAATGAAGAAAAGAAATACACCCAGTCTGTGGGTATACAGTACCCTCAGCCATAGATGGGTTATAAAACATTAATCTTTTTCTAATTTATATATTTTTAATTTACTGTATGTTTTTAATCTTTTATAGTTTAATATTATTTTAAGGGGGGTGGGCTAGGGTACTGGGACTATGGAGTTTTTATATTGTAAGCCGCCCCGATTGCGTTGCAGAGGGGCGGGATAGAAATAAAATATTATTATTATTATTATTATTATTATTATTATGGGTTTCACCTCACCATGCTAACTGGTCATCTTCTGAGCACCATTCATTCACACACTCATGTCACTCATAAACTGTTGCTTTCCTGATCCACACCATCCTGTCCCAGGTTCTTACCATTGGTGAGCACAAAGTATTCAGGCAGTAACAGATAGGACCAAGAAAGTGATCCCCCCCCCCAAATGGGATCACTTACCCAGAGGTGTGTGCTATACCTTGGCCTTCCTTGCCTACCTGTTACCAGCCCAAACTGACGTAACCAGGGTCCCACTTCTGACACCAAAATGTTAGGAAAATGGAAAAAGGAAAATGGAGAAAAACAAATACAGGTCACCCCCATATCTGTGGGGGATACTTTCCTAGACTTACTCATTATAAATTCTAACAGTGAGCCTGGCTGTTGCTAAATATCTTACAGAGGTAGCCAGGATTAGAGCTCATTCTGTGTTAGACAAAAGTCTATTTTAATTTTGACTATTTTTGACTATATTATATTATATTATATTAGTCTATTATAATCTGATTTTTCTAATATTTTGTTTATTTTCTCTTATGCTCAAGTTCTTCTTTTGATGGATCTATGGATTGTAATAAATTGATGATAATGATGGTGATGATGATGATAAATGAAACCACGGATAATAGCAAACCCTATTAAAATAAAGGACTTCTGGTACAAATATGCCATAGAGTTGTGTTGGAAGACCTAACAATTCCTAGAGAGGACACCTCTCTAGGCAATTTCCAGTGCAGCTCTTTTGTATGTGTCCCTATTTTTTCAGCCATGGACAACTGAAACTGCAGATATTGGTTCTGTGGATGTGTGTGTGTGTGTGAGAGAGAGAGAGAGAGAGAGAGAGACCTATATACCCAATTGGTGCCTGAGCAAAACCCGAGTCCTTTGATTTCTTCCAGAGCTGAATCCTGGCAGGACACAGGGCACATAATAAAAGATCAGACAAAGCTTTATTGCTTGCACATGGTCCCCGACACATGGTCCCCGAGAGTGAAGTCTATGCTAGGAGAGGGGCATACTGACATTGAAACGCCTAACAATTTTATACCCTTCTTTCCTCAAGACCACTCCAAGATGATCTTAGCAATTTTCAAAATTCTATATTACACCAAGTTTCACATTAACCATTTGGACAAAGACTTGTGACATTTGTTTGTGCACATTCTCTAAAATTCATATAAATATAGATATGCCAGTCTGATTGTGTGTGTGTGTATTCCCTCAACCTAACCCTCTGTCCTGTTGGTTGGCCTTTCTTCCACAAAGACAGATTTATCCTGTATGTTCTCAGAAAGCTCTATGCTTTCAGGCATATTCTTCCAAGCTCAGCAACAAGCTTTATGGCTGTGTTTAGGTGAAAAGTTATAAGGTCCAAAGTTTGTAGCCGCTAGCAAAATACCATTTCAGATTTTTAGCCCAAGTCAACTAAAGCATTGGCAAGCATGGCTTCTTCCAAGCTATACCAATCCCCTTTGTGACTCCATATTTTCACATTCCCAGCACTTACGTCTTTGTAAGTGGACTTAAGTGTCGGGGTGGGGGGAATATCAGGACCATGTTCTGGCCATGATCCTTCCATGATTGTTTGACATGCTTGGACTTGTGTTTGGTAATGAAGGATGATGAGATATGCTTTATTATTACTATTATTATTATTATTATTATTGTGAACTCCCCACGGGTCAGCGTAAGAGGGGCACTCCAAAAAAGCGATACAAGGACTCCCTGAAACAACATCTCAGGCTCGGCCAAATTGATCCCCAACAATGGTCTGCCCTGGCCTCACATCGGGAGGCATGGAAACGCACTATCCACAATGCTGCAGCCTTCTTTGAGAACTCACGCCGAACAAGTCTTGAAGAGAAACGACAACGCAGAAAGAATCACAACCCAGAAACTTCACCCAAGGAGACCTTCTGCTGTGCTTTTTCAACCGGACTTGTTTATCTCAGATTGGCCTTTTTAGTCATCAGCGCGCTTGCAGAAAGCGTGGGATGAGTCCTTCCTGAATCTTCGTTTGCGAAGAAAAGCCAGAGAGAGAGAGATGATGATGATGATGATGATGATGCTTTTACCCCAAGGCTGGGACCCAAAGTGGCTATACTGTTGGGTGGGGTGCGGGGAAATAGAATTGTCTATATTGGTGGCCTGTGATAATGAGCAGATGTGTGAGGAGGAATTTTGGAACTATGAGTAGCTCCAAGGTCGGTTGAACCCTGTGGGTTTTAAATACACTGTGTAACTAGGCAAACTTTCAGTCCTGACAACATTTATGTATTGTGATCAACGCTGCTTTCTTAATAAAGTTCTTATGAATGTGCTGAGAGCTTGTGTTGGCTGAAGTGAAGTTAGCCTATACAGTTAATTACAGAAAACAATGGCATAGTTTCACAATGTCCATATTCAACTATGGACTGTTGTGATTTTCCAGAATATGGGCATCCATTGCACAATGGTAGCCAATGGTATGACTAAGGTGTGACAGCCTCAAAGTGTGATGGGTACTGATACATATTGGGTGCTTTGGAGCACATCCAGACATCAGCTAGGAAGTGCCGGAGCATAACAGGAGTGCCCAATGAGCACAAGAAATGCCCAGTGCTCATCAGAAGTGCCTAATGCACATTAGATGTTCCCAGTGCTTATCGGGAGCACCTTATGTGCACTGGAACACTCTTGCTGGTGCCTGGATGTATACCTTCACAATTCACGAACAGGGTTTCATTGTATTTCTGCAACGTTATTCCGGATTCATATTTATGAAACATTGACTGTGATGCAAAATGTCAGCCATAAAAAAGAATCTTATTGATTAGGTAAAAAAAATGTGGTCAGATTTCTCCCTGTTTTGTTGACATCAGATCAGGGCCAGTTTAAGGCACCAGCGGCATCAGCATCCACAGGGGGGCCCATCATTGTGGGGACCCCTGTAGTAACCCTCCTCCTGCAAAAACATTATTAGTAATAATCTGAATATCTTGCACTGTGAATAGCTTAGGTTGAGTTAGGTTACATTGACCTGAGATAAACATATGGGCCCCCCAAAATAAAGCATTGCAGGGGGCCCTAAAATTCCTTAAACCGGTCCTGCATCAGATCATAGAATCAAAGAGTTGGAAGAGACCACAAGGGCCATCTAGTCCAACCCCCTGCCCTGCAGGAATACATAATCAAATCATTCCCAAAAGATGACCATCCAGCCTCTGTTTAAAAACCTCCAAAGAAGGAGACTCCACCACACTCTGAGGCAGTGCATTCCACTGCCAACAGCTCTTACTGTCAGGAAGTTCTTCCTAATGTTTAGATGGAATCTCTTTTACTGTAGTTTCAAAAATGCTCCTCTTCCTCCACATCCAAGCTAAGTCTTCTTTTTTGCTTATTATTATTATATCCAGGCTAAACCTTCCCCTCTCAAAGTTTTGCCTGCGAGTCTGCATCCTCCAGCAAACCATCACCCTCCCCTTATTCTGGGTACACCCCCTTTGTCTTCTTTTAAATTAAACCACGTCAGCAATTTTTGAGATGCCATCCATCAAAAGGCTGGGGTGGGGGGAGAGGACGATTTGTAATAATATATGCCCCTCATTGTAAAGATCTCAATCCTGCGCGCGTGTAAACAATCAATCCTTTCCAACCCATAATTGTTCACATTACTTTGGTAACATTGGGATGAACATTAATTTCACAAAACCGCTAATAGGAAAGAAGCTCTTGAAATTGGCGATGAGGATAAATGAGATCCAGGGAGGGTGACCTTTTTTTCTTTTTCCTTTTTCTTTTTTCCTGCCGTGCAAAGACATTGAATCATTTTAACATTATTTACATTTTCATTCTTTCTTGGGGGAAAAAAATGACAGGGCTTTCAGGGGAAGCATAATGGATCTGCCACTGCAGCCCGCCACAACTGTGGGGAGAGAAAAGCAGCATTGCCAACTAGTCCTTTTTTGTACAGTGGGTTTTTAATTAATGGCGGAGCGGTGACTTCATAACGAGAACTTTCATTAGCTTGACTCCACGATCTCTTCTTTGCCTGACACCTTTTCCAAAGGAGAGAGGTAATGCGAGAGCTTTTTTTTTTTTTAAATGAACACAAACCATCATAGCAACCTGTTCCATCTTTTCCAAGAAATGAGGTTTTTGTCACTGTCCCCAGCAGGCTTGGTAAATGGGAGATGAAAGAGAAAAGCTGGCCTCTTGTGTTTTGCCAAAAGGTGCTCACTCCTAATGTACTGGAGCAGAGTTAAGACAGATGGAATACACTGCCTCGAAGTGTGGTGGAGTCTCCTTCTTTGGAGGTTTTTAAACAGAGGCTGGATGGCCACCTGTCAGGGATGCTTGGATTGTGTCTTCCTGCATGGCAGAATGGGGTTGGACTGGATGGCCCTTGTGGTCTCTTCCAACTCTATGATTCTATGATTCTAGCTTACTTTTTGTGCTACTATGTCTTGTTGCTATTGTATCTTTTCAAGTCATTTCCAACTTGTAGTAAAATCTGAGGTCCTGGGGTGTTAGCCCTTTTTGAAGAACTTCTTAAAAGTTAAAACTATCAGGAATTAACTTTATTGTAGCAGAGCAGAGCTGGAGGCATGGACTCAATAGTACGGTGCTTTGACCCAGCTGCAAGAACAAAGAGGCACGCAACTTCTTGTAGAAAAAACAACTTGAGCTTTATTAATGGCTTTAAATCTACAAATGCATTGGAGCCTACATCCTAACTAACTAATGACCAGGTTTGGGTTCATCTTCACTCACCATTTCAGTGAGACAGAAGGTAGCTTGCAGCTTTCAAGGCAAGAAGAAAAAGTAATAAAAGATCTAAGACCATAAGGCAAATTAACCTAGGTCACCTGATCTTGTAGTTTGGTTGTGTACTGTTTACAACCATGCTCATTAAAGATAGGATGAAAGGAAGGCATGCAGGAGACCCAACCCTATCTGTCACTTACTTGCTTTGATAGCAAGCAAGTGGTGGGCAAGGTGGGTGGGTGGGAAAGAATGCTGGATTTTTCCAACATAATTTATGGCTGCCCTAACACATATCTATTGTAGAGTTTTCTTGGCAAGTCTTTTTAAGAGGAGGTTTTCCTTTGCCTTCCTCTGAGGCTGAGGACATTATCAGATGCAGCAAAAATCACAGGACGATGTCAGGGTAGGCTGAATGGGCCCCACCTTGCGTTAATTATTAATGCTCCAGCTGAAAAAAGAAGAAGAAGAAGCATTCTTTCTCATTCACCGGACAAGCCATCAATAGATCTTCAATAGCACTGTTCACACTATTGACTGCATGTGAAACCATGTCCTGTTGTAATCAGGAGATTACAGCGTGAATGGGTGGTCCTCAGCAAGAAAACTTCCAGGTGAGAACATGAAAACGAAGCACAGGACACTCTTTTTATGAACTCTCCCCTTTAGTTTGCATGTTTCAAGGTTTGTTTCAGTGCTTGTGTGTTCATTTACTTTATCAGTTAAGGGTTTTTTTTGGAGTTTTAAGCACACTCGCATCTTCTCACAAGAACTGCTGAAATCTTGCCCATGCCAAATTATGGAAGTAAACTCCAGTTCCTGAAGCGCTAGAAGTCTTTGTGCGATAATTTCACTGTGTTTCTTTCATGTGATTACAGTTACATGAGATAATAAGTAGTATAATGCCACGATGTTTCCGCTATCTTCATGCGTGGAATTACAACATTTTTAGACACTACTCTGATAATGTCCTAAGAGGTACTGGATGGTACGTAGCTCTATCTCTCATCAAAAGGGGATGGCTGAGGGATTCAGGCAGAATGGTCACTGAGGAAAGTTACATTCATCTTTTTATAAACTGTCCCCTTTACTTTTTACATTTTTAGGTTTGTTCCAGTGATTGTGTGTTCATTTACTTTGTTAATTAAGAGGTTTAGGACTTTTTAAGCATGCTTGCGTCTTCTCATAAAACCTGCCGAAATCTTGCCCATGCCAAATCGCAGAAGTAAACTCTCATTCTTGAAGCACTAGTGGTCGGTGTGTGATAATTCCATGGCGTTTCTTTTGCTTGATTACAGCTGTGTGCGGTAAGTGTTATAATGCCACAATGTTCCCACTATCTTTATTTGTGGAATTACAGAGGTTTCAGATGCTGATCTGATAATGTCCTGAGAGAGGGTTACTTGCCCAAGGCTACCCAGGAAGTTTCCATGACCATGGGGGAATTCGAACCCTGTTGTTGTTTACTGCTGTCAAGTCAACTTCAAGTTATGGTGACCCTATAAATGAGAGACCTCAAAGTCATCCTGTCATCAACAGCTCCACTCAGGTCTTCCAAACTTGACTGAGGACTTTATCAGACACTTAAAAAAAAAGCCTCAGAGGTCAGGAGGAGGATGCTGCTGTCCCACTTTCGGCAATCAATATTACACACCCCGTCCTCCTCCCATCCTTCCTCCGTGCTGGAGGAATGAAAAAGGTGCCACTTCTTATTAACAGAAATTTCTGTCAATGAAAAGCGGTGCCTTTTCTGTCCCTCCAGCACGGAGGAAACATGGAGGAAGGATGGGAGGAGGATGGGGTGTGCAATATCGACCACTGGAAGCAGAACAGCGGCATCCTCCTCCTGACCTCCATGGGGTTTTTTTTAGAGGATCTGATAAAGTCCTTAATCTATCCATCAGCAATGCAATCTTCCTCTTTGTTCCATGTAGCAAGTATTATTAGCTCTGATGGCAAAAATGGCTTTTCAGAGTTTCAGTCAACAATCTTCCCTAGCCCTACTGGGAGATCCCCAGAATTCCCTCTTAGTGGTCCACAGCACTAACCAGACCCAATCCTAGGCAGCTTACAAAACCAGATGGGACTGGGTGTCTTCCAAGTGTATGGCAGAATTTTTGGTGTTGCGTGCCTTGTTTCTGATTTATGATCCTCTAAGACAAACCTGCCCTGGCCTAAATACCCTGAAGGCACCAGATCCTGTCTAATCTTGGAAGTTAAGCAGGCTCAGCACTGGTTAGTACTTGGATGGGAGGCCACCACTGAATACTGGGTGCTGTAGGCTTTATTTCAGAGGAAGAAACTGGCAAAGCCACCTCTGAATATTCCTTGCCTAAGAAAACCCTATGGAATTTATGGGACCTCCATAAGTCAACAAGCAACTTGAAGGCACAGGTGAGTGCACACACACAAGGTGAACCTATCACAGGGTTTCCAGAACAAGATCTGTTTCCCTTGCCTTCCTATGAGGATGAGGATGAAGGAATGTGACTTGCAGAAGGTGTGTTTTGTAGCACGTATGAGTCTAAAAATAAAACATGTATTAAAAATTCCAGGGATCTAGCCCTTTTAAAAAGAAATAAAAATATCTTCTTTAAAATCACTTCACTTTCAAAGTCATGCAGAGTGACACTTAAGAATGCAGACAAGCTCAATTAACATTTAAAAGTATATTCAGAGGTCTGTGGTCTGATCTGATCACCCAGTGAATTAGACTCATTACAAAAACAACGGAGTCAGTTTAAAAATGCATATCAAAAGTTTACATATGGTATATAAATCTTAATCTACATACTAAAACAAATTTTAAAAAGAGTGTTCCTAACTAACTAGGAGGATTTAGGGTAGAATGACTCACCCAGCCTTTAGCGGTAGAGGCGGCATGGCGAACATCATGGCATAGCTTTATAGAGCATGCTACAGCCACATGGAGACTCTAACTCCAAAGAGACTCACAAAGAGCAATAAAATTTAAATTAGGTCATGTGTTGAATGACCCATCACTCCAGTTGGCTGGAAGTGCCCAGTCAAAGGGAGTTTGGGAGAACAGAAGCATGCAGGGAAAATCCCTAGACTTATCTTAGGATGTGAATGGGGTACACAAGATTGTTTTACATTACAATAATTCTTTCCCCACATACTACATGTTTCCATGACTAAGTGGGGATTTGGACCCTGGTCTCCAGTCGCAGTCCAACACTCAAACTACTGCATCACGCTGGCGCCTGAAATCTTAGTAAGTCCCTGTTAGCAAATGTAAAGATGGTAACATAGAAGGTGAAACACAATACAAGAAAGCAAGCAATATAGGACCTTGCTTGCAAAACTAGTCAAAAGCAAAGAAACATAGTCAGGAGATAAATATATGAATGTCTATGAATCAATATTACAAAGTTATAATAAATCTGCAAAACAATCAATACCTCTCATGCATACGTGTGTGAGAGAGAATTAATGAAAGTCAGCATGATGTCGTGATTTGGACTACGACTCTGGAGACCAGGGTTCAAATCCTTGCACAGCCATGTAAACCTCACTGGGAGGAAGTCACACTCTCTCAGCCTCAGACGAAGGCACTAGTGACCCCCCTCTGAACAAATCTTGCCAAGAAAACCCCATGATAGGTTCACCTTAGAGTGACCGTAAGTCAGAAACAGCTTGAAGACACACAACAACAATCACACACACACACACACTCTAAACAATTTAGCATCCAGGGTTGCAACCCATCCTAAGTGTGGTATATATAACTGCATGTGAATATATGCTCTGCCAATACTATTCAACCTCCATGCAGAATGCAACATTGCACAACATATGTCAACAACTGGGTGCTGTTGTATAATGTACAATGTGTGAAAAGCAACAAGCAATGTGAAATGTGCCACCACAATGCACAATGGCACAACCACAATGCACAGGGAACAACTGTGACACACAATGCGCAATGCCACTTCTCCTGTTGGCAGGATAACATGTCTCTCTGCTTTAACAAATAATTTGCTTTTGCATGCATAGCGCAACTTACGCACGGATATGTCACGAACAGATTGCCAGCCAATTAGGGTGAAGGTCTGTTGTGCCTGAAGCTTTGAATGGAGGAAGACTGATGACCAAGGATCCCAACAAACCTTTGATAAAACCATAGGATATTTTGTTATTTATATTGAGAAGATTGCAACAGAGCCCCAGTGCAACATGAGCTTCTGGTACAAAACAGGACATAAAGCATGCCACCCATTCCAGAGCCAAACAGCTCTTGCAGTCAAGAAGTTCTTCGTAGTGGACTCTCTTCGCTTTGAATCCATTTTATCATGATCCAATCTCTCAAGCAGAAGTGAACAAGCTTGTTCCCTTTTCTATTTGACACCCTTTTACATATTTAAAGACTATCATGTCACCTCTCAGGGCTTGTCTACACCACCACCAAAACCTTATAGTCACAGCACACCTCTATTTCTACTTCCTTGATATTTTGTCTGCTGACTAATGCTGCTCTTTGATGGTAATTAATTTTAAATTACGTATTGCCTCCTTGGGCACTCCTGACTCTTTTCCATGGAAGACAATAGGACCAAATTGTAGGAGCAATGAGTCTAAAAATAAAAATGTATTAAAAATTCCAGGATCTAGTCCTTCTAAAAAGCAAATAAAAAATATCTTCTTTAAAAAGGAGTTAACAACAACAACAAACAACAACAAAAACAAACAATAATCAAACAAGATAGGAAAGAATGAACAATCGATAAAAAGAAGAAAAACCTTCAAGAAACTGAAAGTGAGTAAAAACAGAGATAGAGCATTTGGACAAATAATCAGTACAGAGAGAAAAAAATAGGAAAGGAAATAGAGGGAAAAAAACATTGGAATAGTGGAATAAAACTGTTACTAGGATGAATGTTAAATCAATAAGAAAGAATATATAGGAGAGCTATATATAGTGCGCAGTCAGAAGGAAATCTATGTAGTATGATTGAATGTATAGAAAGGAAGAATGGAAGAAGACAAAAACCTACAAATATTTGTTGAAACAGATTATGCACGTATGATGTTTTGTTTTAAATGTTTTAACAAGAAAATGTCAATTAAAAAAAGGAGTTAAAATCATTTACTTTCAAATTCATGCAGAGTGGCTTAAGAATGCAGACAAGCACAATTAACATTTTAAAGTGTATACAGAGGTCTGTGGTCTGATCTGATCACTCAATGAATTAGACTCATTACAAAACAAAGGAGTCAGTTTAAAAATGCAAATCAAAAGTTTACTGAAGGTATATCAATCTCAATCTACATACTAAAACAAACTTCTAAAAGAGTGTTCCTAAGTAGGAGGATTTAGGGTAGAAAGACTCACCCAGCCTTTAGCGGTAGAGGCTGTATGGTGAACATCATGGCATGGCTTCATAGCAGCAGCATGGTTACATAAGATGGCAAAGAAAAGATAAAGATGGCTACAGCCACATAGAGACGCTAACTTAAAAGAGTCTCTCAAAGAGCAATAATATTTAAATTAGGTCATGTGTGGAATGACCCAACACTCCAGTTGGCTGGAAGTGCCCAGTGAAATAAGAGAAAGGGAGTTTGGGAGAACAGAAGCATGCAGGGAAAATTCCTAGACTTATCTTAGGATGTGAATGGGGTACACAAGATTGTTTTACATTACAAAAAATTATTTCCCCACATACTACACAAATAAGCACAATCATGTTTTGGTTTACATTGTTATCCCCACATCACACATTGGCCAAGATCCTAAATAGTGTAAATATCAATTGGCAGAGTAACAGTATGCAACTTTTATATCAGTATCCATAGCAACTTTGATACCAAGTATCTGCCTCAGCGATCAGTAAACGTGGCTGACAATCCATTGTGCAATGAACAATGTGCAAAGGCGAGAAGACGCAAGTGCGGAAAATTCAAAAATAAAAAGAAACACAAAAAAGTGACACCAAACACCTAAACACACTAAAAACATTACGAGTAACCCAGGGAGGGTCATAAAAAGAACAAAACTTACCTGGATTTCCCAATCTCACCCAGAAGTGTTCTGGCAGGACCTCCCATTGACGTTGGAATCTCGCCAGCAAAATGGGGCACATTGTCGCACACAGGCAAATTCAGAATGGTAATGCCATGGGAGATCAATTGCCTGCTCCTCCCCAACAATAAAAAAGAATGTCCCCATAATGACCAGAAAATGCTTGGGAGATGATGGGAGATGATGTTGTCTGTTAAGGAAGCCCTTTTGCAATCTCATAACGCCATTTTTGATGCATCTGATAATCTCCTTAGAGAGAATGTGGCTTGCCCAACATGACCCAGTGAATTTTTTTGGCTGAGTGGGGATTTGAACTATGTTTGCCAGAATTGTAGTCCAATGCTCAAACCACTGCACCACATTGGTGGTAGTGCAGAACATGGGAAATTCCTTGAAAACCTCTCTTAAAATTACTAAAATGAACCTTTAAAATAACCAGAATGTGCTACTTATTGCACCGGACTAGGCAATCTTGTTACCATTGGCTGGCTTTCTGTTCGTGACACATGCATGCATAAGTTGCGTTCTACATTTGGGATGAATTATTCACCATAGTACAAGAGACGTATTCTGCTGACAGTGGTAATAGCAGAGCTGCACGTACAGCAAAGATGGGCATTGTGGTTTCACACACTGCACATTGGAGCTACACATTGTGCATGGCACATGTGCATGGTGTATGTCAACTGCAGATTGCACAATGACAAGCAATCATTGGCACATGTTGTCAAATGTTGCTATTCTGCATGGGCTTTGCATAGAGCTGGCATAGCATATCTCCACCAGCTGATATTTATGCTGGGCTGAATGAGTATTGGATTGCTATTGAAATGTCACTGCAGATTCCGGGGGTCACCTGTATTTCAAACTTTTGTATAATGTAAATATTTTAACTGTCTCTCTCTTAACATTTATAAGCCTCCTTGAGCCCCAGACTGAGGAAAGGCGTGGTGTAAATATGTATCTTTATCTTCATCCAGTTAAGTTTTGTCTAGCTTTAAACAAGTAGTCCAAGGTGCTGAAGCTATTTTGGAGATAGGAGTCAACACTTGGATAGCTCCTAGAAGGTCTGGAACAAAACCTGAAAAAGATTCACCATTCCATTGACACCATTCCACTGCACATATAGATACAATCATATAGATGCAATCATTCATAGAAATCAGTGTCTTCCAATTATCTATAGCTAGATGTGTTCCTCATTCTTCTCATATTTCTTTCCTGAAACATCTTTTCTGCGTTCATTTCCTCTGCAATGTTGGGCATCACAATATTATGACTGGATCTTCCAGTTTTTAAAAAGAGATCATATTCTACAACTTGCACAAATACACACGCACACACAAGTGCACGCTCCTCTCCCTCATTCCAATCCCCAATGCAATTCTCATGTGGTGATTTTTCATGGCCTTGAAGGACAATCTTCCATCAGGAACAACAGAAGCGATTCCTAAATTAATTTAGATTTCATGTCGGCTTGCTAGGCCAGCTGGATATAGCAGGCGGAATCTTATTTAGGAGCAGTTTGAACATCCCAGGGGGACACTTAGCAGTTTATAAATCTGTCAGGACCCTAAAGCAGATGACTATGGGCTTTCACTGTGAAATGCTGTTAAGGTGGCAACACTGCACACAGCCTTGGAAAGGAGATACAAATCACCAGTTTTTAAAAAAATTACAGGTATTGGAGGGCTTTTGCACTACAGTTTTATGCAGAAGCAACAAGGAGGAAATTATGCTGTGGGCTTTTTTAAAATCAAGCATTTTAGGAATTTGAAACCTGTTCACTCATTTCCAAATGTCAGCTGAGATCCTGCATCGCAGTCTACATTCTGTAACTTTGCAAATTTGTACTCACGCTGCAGAAGCACAATGAAACCCTGTTAGTGAATGGTGAAGGGGCTTATGGCATGAGGGAAGGAAGCAGCAGTGCCTCCCGTCTTGCCTTTTCACATGACATGTCAGGTGTTAGCACACACGGGGTGCCTCTTCAAAAGGTCCAGACAGCAAAAAATGGTAGCAGAGTATTTGTTCCTTCAGGCATAAGAATAAAGGCACAGACACAGGCTTGTGTCCAAAATAAACTTCTCTTTACTTGGCATAATGAAGAATATTTGCAGATATATACAGTATTCAAGAGCAAGCATCTTCACACATCGAGGTCTAAAACAGAACTGCTCAGTTCAGCTCTATAGGACAAACTAAATACCCAGCTCTGCAGAGTTCCTAGCACCTCCTCCATCAGCTCTGCACCAGAGCTGAGAGCTCATCAATATTGGTACATTTGCTAGCTTTCTGCAAACTGCCACTAGCTGTCTCTCTGTTGTACTCTGCAGACTGTTACATTCCAGCTCTTCATAGAATAAATCTACTTCCTGTCCCAATATCCTGACATGACGTGGTGTGCTTCAGCTGTTCTCCAGTTCCAGTCCCAGTTAGCAAAAAGACATGGGTCTTTTTGCTAACTGGAAAAAATCAATTAGCAAAAAGACCTGCCTTTACCACCATCTCCCATGGAACCAGAATAGAAGAACAGCTGAAATACACTGATGTCATATGATAAGGCAAGATGGGATGTGCTACTCTCAGGCTTCACTTCTGCTTCACTTCCTTCATACAGTAAGCCCTGAAGATGTGCATCCAGGCACTGGCAGGAGTGCTCCAATGTGCACCTGGCACTTCTGGTGCGTATTGGTTGCTCCTGTTGTGCTCTAGCACATAGGGTCATAGACTCATGGAGTCTGGGTGAGGGTACTTGCTTCGTATCCTGTCTTATCTCTCATTCTCTCACGGCCTGGCCTGTGAACGTTGCCAATGTTATGGTTTAGCTTATCAACTTTCACTGAAAGTTTCAGTGTCTTTGCTGCTTGTCTGTGAGAAATACACAGAGCTGCTTTTTGCTTTCTAGCTGCATGCCTGCATCATTTCAAGCAGCCAGAATGTCATTTGTTTTGTAGTATTGTTTTAGATATTCAAATAAAAGCCTGAAAATGATATTTTTCATCTGTCTCCATGTTTTCTTGCATCTACACACACCTGGGTATGCAGAGAGGGGCCAAAGTCCTCATGTTTTTGTTGTTTCTGCTATTTGTTCCCTCTGGACAGAATGCTCAGAGGGGCTCCATGTAGGAGTAATCAGTCTAAAAAAATAAAATTGTATTAAAAAATCCAGGATCTAGTCCTTTTAAAAAACAACAAGAATTATCTTCTTTAAAAAAGAGTTAAAAATCATTCATTTACTTTTAACTTCATGCAGAGTGCAATTTAGGAATGCTGACTAAAGCTCAATTAACACTTAAAAGGTGTGTTCAGAGGTCTGAGATTACTCAGTTAAATTAGACTCATTACAAAACAAAGGAGTCAGTTTAAAATGAAAATCAAAGTTTACTGAAGGTATATCAATCTCAATCTACATACTAAAACAAACTTTAAAAAGAGGTTCCTAACAAACTAAGAGTATTTAGGGTAGGAAAACTCACCCAGCCTATAGCAGTAGAAGGCTGCATGGTGAAACATCATGGCATGGTTACAGGAAAGATGGTATAGCTTAAGATGGAGTAAGATGGCTCCAGCCTCATGGAGACTCTAACTTAAAAGAGAACTTACACAGAGCAATAAAATTTAAATTAGGTCATGTGTTGAATGACCCAGCAGTCCAGTTGGCTGGAAGTGCCCAGTGAAATAAGAGAAAGGGAATTTTGGGAGAACAAAAGCATGCAGGGAAAAACCCTAGACTTATCTAAGGATGTGAATGAAGTACACAAGATTGCTTTTACATTACAATGATTATTTCCCCACATACTACACTGCATACCATGACAGTCTGAACCTAAAAATTAGGAAGAACTTCCAGATGTTGAGAGCTGTTCGACAGTGGAATACACTGCCTCGGAGTTTGGTGGAGTCTCCTTCTTTGGAGGTTTTTAAATAGAGGCTGGATGGCCATTTGTTGGGAATGCTTTGACTGTGTATTGCTGTATGGCAGAATGGGGTTGGACTAGATGGCCCTTGTGGTCTCTTCATAGAATCATAGATTAGACTAGAGACCAGAGTTCGAATCCCCACTTGGCCATGAAAAACCAAGTGGCCTTGGGCAAGGCACACACTCTCAGCCTCAGAAAACCCTGTGATAGGTTCACCTTAGGGTCACCATAAGTCAGAAACAACTTGAAAGCACACAACCACAACAACCTTAGAATGGTAGGGAGGAAAAAAAGGAATGAAAGGGAGGGAGGAAAAATGGAAAGAGGGAAGGAAAGGAAGAAGAAAGGGAGGAGGAGGGGGGAAGAAGGGAGGAGGGAGGAAAGTAAACGGGAGAGGAAGGGTTTATTCATATTTATTTATTTAGAGCATTTATATCCCATTCTTCAGCCACAAAAGCTGCCAGAGTAGCTTACAAATGGTTAATTCAACAGAAGGAACAATGGGAAGAAGGAAGAAAAAGAGAGGAGAATGAAGAAGGAAGAGAAGAAGAAAAGAAGTGGCAAGGGAGGGGGAAGAGAGAAAAGGAGGGAGAAAGAGGGAAGGAGAAGGAAGGAAGGGGAAAAGAAAGAAGAAAAGGAGAGAAAAGGGGGGGAGGAATGGAGAGGAAGGATGGATGGAAAGAAAGAAAGAAAGAAAGAAAGAAAGAAAGAAAGAAAGAAAGAGGTGTTGGAAGTGAAGAAGCATCAACACTTGTTTACAGATCTGTCCCTGATATGTGTTTAGTTCCTGCTTGCATGCAGAGGTCACTTTGCCTCTCTTTGCTCCAAGAAGCTTTAGTGTTTTACAACCCTTTCTATAGTTTTTTATAGGTGGTATCTCATATCAGAAAAGAGTGACAAAGTATACAAAACTGGAAACAAGAACTGCTGGAAATGCAACAATGCCAAAGGTACTTTATTTTGTATTTGGTGGACCTGTCCAGCAACTAAAAGCTACTGGGGGAAAAAATACACAATACGATAAGTGAGATCCTAGATATCAATTTTCAAATAACTCCAGAAATATATTTATTAAATATGGTAGAGGATTTAAAACTGAAAATTACTAAAGGCTCCTGGAGGGTAATTCTATACATGGTATCAGCAGCAAGACTGTTATATGCCACAAAATGGAAAAAGAAAGAACTCTCTACAATAGAAGATTGGATAATTAAACTAAAGAACATGATGAACATGAACAAGCTAACAGCATTACTAAAAGATAAAACAGACAGCTCAGTTAAGAAAGAATGGGCTCCCAGAGAAAGTTTTTTGGGGGGGGGAGTGGAAAACCTTGGATAAATTGGATCTGTAAATAATTACTTACTCAGAATATAATAGGAATTCAGATCAAATCAGACTCATAGATACGAGAAGTTTAGAAGAAGCATGATGTTTGTGAAACAAATAGGACATCATTTGGTTGTAGAAGTTAAAAAGGATCTCTGGTAAACTCAAGGGGTAACAAATTGGAAGAGTATGTAAAATAATAGATAGAAGATGAGGTAAAATTAAGAGTGAAACATTTATGTTATGTTATATCAATTATATAATTTGATCTAAAAATTAAGTTTAAGTTTCACTAACGACATCAACGATATAAATTTTTTTAGGAATGTAATATGATAGTTGCATATACTATGAGAATATATGTTGAACCTCACCAAAGCCTTTGACACTGTAAGTAGAAAAGGTCTGTGGCAGATCCTGGAAAAACTAGGATGTCCCCCCAAATTCCTTAAAATGATTATCTTGCTACACGAGGGCCAGCGTGGTCAAGTCAGATATGGCGATGCTCTTTCAGAGCCCTTTCTAATAACTAATGGAGTGAAGCAAGGTTGTGTTCTTGCACCAACTTTATTTACAATCTTCTTTAGCACGATGCTCCAAAGGGCTATGGCAGAGCTTGAAGAAGACGACGGCATCTATATACGCTACCGTACTGATGGTAGCTTGTTTAACTTAAGCCGTCTGAGGGCTCACACTAAGACTCTAAACTATCTAGTCCGTGAGCTGCTCTTCGCCGATGATGCTGCCCTTGTTGCCCACACAGAAGCAGCTCTGCAGCGCCTAACGTCCTGCTTTGCAACAGCTGCAGAGCTGTTTGGGCTAGAAGTCAACCTGAAGAAAACAGAAGTTCTTTACCAGCCTGCACCACAGGACGAACACCACCATCCCCACATTGCCGTCGGCAAATCAGTGCTCAAGTCCGTTCAGCAGTTCACCTACCTGGGAAGCATCATCTCCTCAGATGCCAAGATTGACAAAGAGATCGATCACAGATTAGCAAAGGCATATAGTGCATTTGGAAAACTTCACAAAAGAGTCTGGAGCAATAAACACCTGAGGCAAAGCACAAAAATCAGTGTGTATAGAGCCATCGTACTGTCTATCCTCCTTTATGGATCTGAAACATGGGTTACCTATCGCCACCACCTACGACTCCTCGAGCGCTTTCATCAGCGCTGTATACGCACAATCCTAAATATACACTGGACTGACTATGTGATGAATGTTGCTGTCCTTGAGCAAGCAGGGATCACCAGCATTGAGGCCATGATATTGAGAACACAGCTGCGCTGGGCAGGTCACGTTTCTAGGATGGAGGACCATCGCCTCCCAAAAATACTACTCTACGGTGAACTCGCCACGGGTCAGCGTGGGAGGGGCGCTCCAAAAAAGCGATACAAGGACTCCCTGAAACAACATCTCAGGCTTGGCCAGATTGATCACCAACGGTGGTCCGCCCTGGCCTCACATCGGGAGGCATGGAGACGCACTATCCACAATGCTGCAGCCTTATTTGAGAACTCACGACGAACAAGTCTTGAAGAGAAACGACAACGCAGAAAGAATCACAACCCAAAAACATCACCCAAGGAGACCTTCTGCTGCACTTTTTGCAACCGGAGTTGTTTATCTCGGATTGGCCTTTTTAGTCATCAGCGCGCTTGCAGAAGGCGCGGGATGAGTCCTTCCTGAATCTTCGTTTGCGAAGAAAAGCCAGAGAGATATGTTGAATATGTATGCTTTCTTAAACGGTTATGTTATGTAACTTGATAAAAAATATGAATAAAAAAAAAACTTTACTGGAGCATCCTGCATGTTTTATGTCCTGTTTTGTACCAGAAGCTCATGTTGCACCGGGGCTCTGCTGCAATCTGGTCAATATATATAAGAAAATATCCTACAGGATGGAGGGACGGAGGAGGGGGAAAGGATACAGGAAGGAAAGGAAGGGGAAGAAGGAAAGGGAAAGAAGAGGAGAGAGGAAGGAAAGGAAGGAAAGACTAAGGACTTTTTCGGATGCATGAAATATACCGCAAGCAGCCTCATCGCGTTGCGAGGCTGCTGCGCTGCAGAGCGTCCGTTTCGTATGACTCTCGCCCCTGGCAGTACTGTTGTGGTACCGCGGGGAGAGTTGACCATCATATTTCCTCGATTTTTAATCACAATCAACTTTCGTGCTTAAAAATCAAGGAAATATGACGCTCAACTCTCCCCGCAGTACCGCAACAGTACCGCCAGGGGCGAGCGTCATACGAAACAGACGCTCTGCAGTCCAGCAGCCTTGCAATGCGACGAGGCTGCTTGCAGTATATTTCTGCATCCGAAAAAGTCCTAAGGCAGGGTGCTTTAGGAAGTCCTGGTGGCGCAGTGGTTAAATGCCAGTCCTGCAAGTCACCACGTTGCAAGTTCGATTCCAGCGGGCTCCAAGGTTCACTCAGCCTTCCATCCTTTCATAGGTTGGTAAAATGAGTACCCGGCTTATGGGGGCAATTAGCTAACACACATTGGAAGCTGCTTAATGCAGTGTAGATGTGTAAATTGCTAATGCTTAAACAAATTGTAAGCTGCTCTGATAACCTTTGGGGCTGAAGAGCAGGATATAAATACCTAATTAAAAAAGGAAAGAATGAAAGCAGAGAGGGAGAAAGAAGGAAAGACTAAGGCAGGGTGCTAAATGTTCAGCAAAAGGCCCTGGGGCAACCTAAAAGGGGTAAGATCCTAGAAGGACCCCCAGCTTGGCAGCTCTGGCCTGAACCCAGGCACTGATCAGAATGGCCCTTCCTTCCACATGACCAGGCACATTCCTGAGAGTTCAGAGTTGTCACAGGGGGCTGCTGATACCTACCACCTTCCCTTGCCTGCCTATCCCTGTGCCACCCCCCATGTGGCAGCCCCAGGGCCCCATCCCACTCTGTCGCTTGCCTCAACCCAAGAAGCCGCTATCCCATTGAGTCCCCACTGGTGGGAGGTGGGGAAGGGTGGGGAGGGGGCACCCCCAGCTCTCCCAGGAGCCCTCTGCTCCTGCCTGGGCATCCTGACGCTTCATTAGGCACCAAATTGTTCGGTTAATGCTAACCAGCTCTGTGGAGATGTAACTGTCAAGGGTGATTTACTCTCTTCCAGCTGACAGGGAGACTTTTACAAGCTTCGCCCTGGAGGGTTGGAGGAGAGGGGGAATGAGGGGCAGGTGGTCCGGCTTGTATTCATAGATGTACAGCTTTATGACAGTGGCAACTGGGTGGGTGGGTTTGTTTTCGTTCCTCTCCTTTGAGGTAAGGGGTCTTGAGTCCACTTCAGTGATAACTGGTTAGAGAAAGAAAAAAAGAGAGAGAAAGGGTTGGACTGGATGGCCCTGGTGGTCTCTTCCAACTCTATGATTCTATGGAAGGAAGGAGACCTCACCACGCTCTGAGGGAGTGTGTTCCACTGCCGAACAGCTCTTACTATCTGAACGTTCCTCCTAATGTTGAGGTGGAATCTCTATTCCTGGAGCTTGCATCCATTGTTCCATGTTCTAGTCTCTGGAGCAGCAGAAAACAAGCTTGTTCCATCCTCAGTGTGACACCCCTTCAAATACTTATAGAATCATAGAATCATAGAATTGCAGAGTTGGAAGAGACCCCAAGGGCCATCCAGTCCAATCCCCTGCCATGCAGGAATACCCAATCAAAGCATCCCTGACAGATGGCCATCCGGCCTCTGTTTAAAGACCTCCAAGGAAGGAGACCCCACCACACTCCGAGGGAGTGTGTTCCACTGCTGAACAGCTCTTACTGTCAAAAGGTTCCTCCTAATGTTGAGGTGGAATCTCTGTTCCTGGAGCTTGCATCCATTGCTCTGTGTTCCAGTCTCTGGAGCAGCAGAAAACAAGCTTGCTCCATCCTCAGCGTGACATCCCTTCAAATACTTAAACAGGGCTATCATATCGCCCCTTAACCGTCTTTTTTCCAGGCTAAACATACCCAGCTCCCTAAGTCTCTCCTCATAAGGCATGGTTTCCAGACCTTTCACCATTTTAGTTGCCCTTCTCTGGACACGCTCCAATTTGTCCATATCCTTTTTGAATTGTGGTGCTCAGAACTGGACACAGTATTCTAGGTGAGGTCTGACCAAGGCAGAATAGAGCGGCACTATTACTTCCCTTGATCTAGACACTATACTTCTAATGATGCAGCCCAAAATCGCATTGGCCTTTTTAGCTGCCACATTCTTTTCCCTTTACTCAATTTTTCTTTTCATTCTGTTTTCTTCCCCGCTTCATAGAATCATAGAATTGCAGAGTTGGAAGAGACCACGAGGGCGTTTGTGGTTTTGAAGGTTTTGAAGCCATTTTTATCAGTTCAAAAAAATTACTCAAATGTAGATAATAATGGGATGAACTTTTAAAAATATATTCTTTAATATTAACTTTTTCGCTAACATAGTGATGGAAATTTGTATAAAAACAAAAATAACAAGATGATGAGATTAAATATTTTGACTGCAACCAAATATATAATAATAAGGAAACAGTATCTGAGCAATAAAAAAAGAAAAGAAAAACAGGAAAGCGTTTATCAGTGGTTTTCTTGGTTTGTATTTTGGCTACAGTTATCCCTTCATATTTCCTGGGGTTTGGTTCCAGGACCCCCCCCCCCCGTGGATACCAAAATCTGTGAATACTCAAGTCCCATTATATGCAACGGCATAGCAAAATGGTGTTCCTTATATAAGATGGCAAAATCAAGGTTTGCTTTTTGGATTATTATTTTTAAAAAAATATTTTCAATCCGTGGATACCAAATCCGGGGATACAGGGGGACAACTGTATTTTTGTTAATTCCAGCAGAACATCAAGGTTCATTCACCGTTCTTACAGCTATTTTGCAGATACCTTGGCTGGAAGCCTGTGGTTTCTTGCACATAGGTATACATTCTCCTACAGAAGAGGCTGAACTTGTTGTTGTTGTTATTCGTGTGCCTCCATGGTGCAGTGAGATGCACTGAATAAATATGCAGGTGCATTGCACATGTGTGCCCAATGTATATGGATGCATATTGCACATTGAACGTGGATGTGCTTTGCACATTGGTGCCCTCTAGTCAGTGAATTTTAAGTCCCTTTATTGTAGTGTGCCTTTGAGTAGTTTCTGGCTTATGGTGACCTAAGGTGAACCTATCATGGGTTTTTCTTGACAAAATTTGTTCAGAGGAGGTTTCCCTTCCTCTGAGGCTGAGAGATTAGTACTTGTCCAGAATCACCCATAGGGTTTCCATGGCCAAGCTGGGCTTCGAACCCTGCTCTCCAGAGTTGTAGTCCAGTGCTCAAACCACTATACCACTCTGTGTCTCTTACCAAACTACAAATCTCAGGATTCTCTAAAAGGGAACCATGAATGTTAAAGTGACATCAAAGTAGCATAACCGTACAGTGTTAACAGATTTCAGGAAAGGAAATTCAACTTCTGCTAGAAAAGAGGGAAACTGAGATATCTGGAAGAGGAGGTCCGGGGCCTCAAAAATAGCCTCAGGAGGTCCATGTGGCCCCGATGCCACACATTCGATAGTCCTGGCCTTCTATACAAGTGCCAAGAAAGCCTTGTAGCTTAAAACACAACAATGGTTCATCTATGTACCATACAGAAATCTGAAAGAGGGCGAGACAAGAGAAAGAGAGAGACCTTGTTTTACCCATTCTACACTAATATTTATTACATTTGAATTTTTACCCTAAATTTTGTATTGTTTCAAATCCTACATCAGAGTTGTGTCATGTAAATCTCCACATGCAGAGGTATGCATTACTTGTGCTACATTTCTCATGTGCTGAATGGCAACATTGTGCAACTGGAGAAGACACCAAATATTGAACTGAACACACAACTCAACGCACATGTGCGTACATCCATGCACACTAGCACCATGTGCATAACTGCGCTTCTGCAACCGGGAACTGAATGTGGCTGTTTGGCATCGGACCGAAAGGACCAACTGCTTCTGCAGGGAAACATACATGTGCATAAGACACCAATGGGATTCCAGTCCTTATTTTAGCCATATTTGTTGTGCTTGTACTTGATATCCACTGGGGTTTGGTTCCAGGACCCCCATGGATACCTAAATCCACGGATGCTTAAGTCCCATTATATACAATGGCATAGTAATTGCCTTATTTAAAATGGCAAAACCAAGGTTTGTTCTTTGGAATTTATTTTTTGGGGAATATTTCTAAGCCATGGATGGTAGAATCCATGGATGCCAAACCCGTGACTACAGAGGGCTGACTTATTCTGAATTTTTAGCCTTCATTTGGCATTTGAGTGTGTTTTTCTTGTTACTGCATTTTCCCTATGCTTCTCCCCCCTTTTGCAAAGGGATGTGGAGCTACAGAGGTCACTTAAAGGTCCACATGTAAGGTGTGCCCCCCACCCAGCCGAAACAGACAATGGTTGGAAGCTAATTTCCACTCTGTTCCCATTGCGCTGTTTACAAGCCAGGTTGTCAGGTTTCCACCTGCCTGGAAACAGCAAGAGGGGTGATCCCGCTGGATTAGTGGCTCTTTTTGGACACATCAGTCTCCATTTGGCCTCTCTTGTTTTCTCTTCTTTTTCACCCATCTCAGGTTACCCGTCTGTTCCTTGCTGATGGTGGGTCAGACCGTCCCAGTTCTTTCAGCTGGAATAAAAAGCTTACTGGATTGAGAAGACGCACTGAGGAAACCAACCAGTAAAACCCTCCCGAAGAAGCTGGGAGACCAATTTGGACTGCATTTATACTGGTGAGGTCCAGATGGAATCAGAGCCACTTTAAAATATTGGTAATCATGCGGAAGGCAAAAGTGAAGAGAAGATATATTTGTAATTGAGATCATACAGTAAATATATAGTGGATGCGGAAAATGACTATAACTTAATAATTCATAGAATGGATAGTAATTAGGAGAAAATAGAAATACAGTTGTCCCTCCATATCCACGGATTTGGTATCCACAGATTTAAGTATTCATGGCTTGAAAATATTCTTTAAAAAAGAATAATCCAAAAAGCAAACTTTCATTTTGCCATCTTATATAAAGGACACCATTTTGTTATGCCATTACATATAATGGGATTTGAGTATTCACGGATTTTGGTATCCACGGGGGGTCTTGGAACCAAACCCCAGCGAATATGAAGGGACAACCGTATATGACTTATGGAATGGAATGATATGTTATGATATGGTACAATATGAATTATTGGATGGAATGATGTGAAGTTTCTTTGTAAGCATGAGATCTGAATAAAATATACATACATAGAAAGAAAGAAACATCACAGAACTCCTCCATGGGTGTGCCTTCTGCAGATCAGCTTGGGACCCATTTATGCTACAGAATTATACCACTATGATTCCATTTTCACCGCCATGATTTCATCCTATGGATTCCTGAGAGTTGTAGTTTAGGAAGGGGTCATTTAGAATTCTCAGCAATAGCACCTCACCAAACTGCAAATCCCAGGATTCCATAGGATGGAGCTGTAGCAGATAAAATGGAATCATGGCACTTTAATTGTGTACGGTGAGAATGGGCCCCTGTAAGTTTCAGGTTCCAACTCAGAGATTGGGAAAGTTACTTTGGGGGAGATTTGCAGGGGATTTTAGCTTCCCTCACAAAGTAACTTCCCCCAATGCTGCCCTGGCTTCCAAATGCCTCTTAGATTTCTTCATTTCAGGCAGGCGGCCCCTCTGCATTGTACATTGTGTGGTGAGCCTGGGTAATTCTAAACCCTGGTCTTAATGTTCGCATAGAGAGGGTAATTAAATGGCCTTGTGTGTTACTTCAGCTGTGAAGGACAGGACTAATATCGCACTTCTCTCCACCCTGATTCCTCCATGAGTTACAACTGCTGCTATTGTGTGTGTGTGTGCAGGCAGGCCTTCAAGTCACCCGTCGACTTATGGCAGCCCCATTAACAACAACTTCTTCTTCTTGGAAACTATATTTATTGAACACTTAATTTTTATAGTCTAAAAAGCATACAAGGGTAAAAACAATACATAACAGAGATCGACCCCTGTATACATGGGGGATATGTTCCAAGACTGTTCTGTGGAGACCTGAAACCTAGGTTAATAGGGAACCCTATTACTGTATTTTCAATGAGATGAATGCTGGAAGTTGACCATAGAATCTCATTGGAGGACCTAGAAATGCCTAGAATGAACATATTTGGATAAGTGAAATTGTGGATACCAAATCCATGGATACAGAGGTTGACCTGTATAACATAAACATAAAAACAGACACAAATCCCCATTCCTATTCTAACCCTCCTTTCTACTCTAACCCATACAACTAAACATAACAAAACTAAACGACCTACAATTAGATTCCAACTTAGCATCAGCTAAGACGTGGTAAAAACTTTCTTGGTCTATGAACCCTTAACTAATCCTACTTTTGTTATAATTTTGGGGAGAATGGACTTTAAAACTTTACAACATGGCTGAAATGGACAAATTAACAACCTTGTTGAACGATAAAACTGTTGATGAGTTTAAGAGACCGTGTGGAAGAATATAATAGTTTCTGAAGAAGATGAATGGTAATATAGAGCTAATTACACTTGACAGCATTTTTCTGTGTTGCTTATGTTTGTTGTTGTTCTTTTTAAATGGTTTGCTTTTAAACCACTCTTATTTTATCAATGGCTGAATTATGGGTGCAACTGGATTACAAGGCACAGCCTGGGATGTGGAGCTACTTGCATCTGAGGGCCCTTTCCTCCCAATGGGGTCACAGCATGACTCTCTGCCCAACAGGAAGTGGTGTCATGTCACATCTGTTTTCAGGTTTTGATGAAAAAAACCAGCCATTTTCTAGTTTTTGTAGCATGGGACAGCAGTCGGAAAGGGGACCCCAACCATCATCTTTTGTGATGGTTTGGGTATTTGTCTATCAATTTGCAGTGAAAAATTATATAAGTGTACTGTGTGTGTGTGTCTATACACACACACACACACACACACACATATGGAAAACAAAATAATGGCCCACAGATTGGAAATGCTCAATATACCTTCCAATCCCCAAGAAAGGAGACACCAGGCCTTACACTAACCACTGGTCTTACTTGTGCACAAATTGAATTGAGTGGTTTCACAATGTCCATTTTCATGGAGGCACTGCTGTGATTTTACAACATCCATTGTGCAAGGGAAAGCTAGTGGGGTGACTGATGCACCAGGGCATGATGTGCAATGGCACATCCAAGCATTCCCTGATGTGCATCTGGACACCAGCTAGGAAGTGCCAGAACACAACAGGAGATATGATCAGAAATGCCCAATGCACATCTGAAGTGCCCAATGTACATTGGAGCACTCTTGCCAGTCTCCAGAGGTGCATCTTCGCAATTCACTAACAAGAGTTTGTTGTGTTTCTGCAATGTTGTTACAGATTTTGTAAAGTTACAATATGTAGACTGTGTTGCAGGATCTCGGCCAACATTTGGAAACAAGCAAACATTTGGAAACAAGCAAACAGATTTCATTTCACTGGAATGTGCTGGAGTGCAACAGGAGCACATGATGTACACCAGATATGCCTAATGCATATCAGAAGTGCCCAGTGCACATTGGGGCACTCTTGCCGATGCCCGTATGCACATCTTCACAATTCACTAAAAGGAAGCAAGTGAAAGGCCCTCCCTCCATCCCAATTGCCACCACCCTGCCTTGGAGGGAGAGAAGAAGAGGCAGGCAGAACTCCATCAGGCCTGGGCCCAGAAGCAGGTGGAAGGCCCTCCCTCCAGCCCAACTGCCACCGCTCTGCCTTGGAGGGAGAGAAGAAGAGGCAGGCAGAACTCCATCAGGCCTGGGCCCAGAAGCAGGTGAAAGGCCTTCCCTCCAGCCCAATTGCCACGACCCTGCCCTTGGAGGCAGGGCCGGTTTAAGGAATTTTGGGGCCCCCTGCAATGCTTTACTTTGGGGCCCCCATATGACTTGAAGGCACATGGGCAAGAAAGAAAGAAAGAAAGAAAGAAAGAAAGAAAGAAAGAAGCCCTTTCTGAGGGAGACAACCCTCAAATTCCCTGTCTCTCTCTCTCACACACACACTCACCCTCTCCGATGTGCCTTTCCCTCCAGCTTTTGCCATGGAGGGCTGCTGTTTCTTTCTCTTTCTCTTTAGTTTTGGAGAGGCTGTTTTGTTTGTTTTTTTAAAAAAGCCAGCAGGAGGTTTTTGGAGGAGGAGGGTAAGAGGGGGCTCCTCCCGGCTGTCTCCTGGCTGTTCCTTCGTCAGATTAAGGAGGCCAACACGGGGCCCCCTCTTGACCTCGGGGCCCCCTGCCAATGCTGATTTGGCAGACAGGTTAAACCGGCCCTGCTTGGAGGGAGAGAAGAACCAGCAGTATTCGCTGGATTTAATCCCTACCCCCATGGCCATTCCCTTTTCCTTATATGTCATGTCTTATTTAGATTGTAAACCTGAGGGCAGGAAACTGTTAAATTGACCATTTGTAAGCCACTCTGATAGCCTTTGTGGCTGAAGAGCGGGTTATAAATAAATAAATAAATAAATAAATAAATTTCCTTGTGTTTCTACGACATAGCTACGGACTCATGAAGTAATGAAACATAGCCTGTGGTGTAGGATTTACTGGTAGTAGATCAAAGCAGTAGCTGCTCCACAACTGAGGAACCATCACGATCCATTAACTGATGGGGTCTTGCAGCCCCTCCTGGAAAGTGGTAAAATCAGAGCCCAAAGTAATAAATCCTACCATCACTGGACTGTCACTCCAAATACCCAAGATCGGAAAACAGGTCTCCTGGGCTGGGTGCACATATACTGCTCCCCAGGTGAGGAATGGTTGAGAAATTTACCCCATCTTGCCCTTGTCTTGGAGCCCTGCAGTCCAGATGAAACAGATGAACTGCTTTTGCCCTGTTTTACCCCCAGGCAGTCCTCACAATGCCCGAGGCTAAGATGGGGCTAAGACAGGGAGAAGACAGGGTAAAGCCCATTGAAATGTTTTAGCAAAATCCCTGGGGGGAAACACTTCTTTTCACACACACACAGGAGATTATCAGATGCATCAGACGTGGCATTACACGAATGCCAGAAGATCACAAAAGGACTCCCTTATCAAATGACATCGTTCCCCCTCATTATGCACCCGTTCTGCTGCCGTTCCGCTGGCACTGCTTTTTATTGACAGAAGAAGCTGTCAATAGATCCCCCATTCTGTTCATGTCACAGATGTTCCTGCATGCCACAAGGTGCCCCATTATGCTGGTGAGATCCCAGCGTCAATGGAAGTTCCCTGCCAGAACACTTCCAGGTGAGCTCAGGACATCCAGGTAAGTGTCACACTTTTTATGACCCTTCTTGAGTTGCTTCTACCTTTTAAAGTGTGCTTTTGTGCTTGCTGTCATTTTTTAATGTTCTTTTTCTTTTTGAATTTCCTGCTCTCGCGTCTTCTTGCGAGAATCTGCGGGATTTCGATCCAGGAAGTGAAAGGAGCTCCGTTAGAGCTCCATTCACTCCTGGGCTGCTGGAACAACAGGAGAGGAGGTAAGTGTGGGAGGGAGGGGGATTGTGGCGTGACAGCACCGGACAGGGGCAGGAGTGGACAGGACAGGAATGCTTTTTCCATTCCTGTCTGATAATCTCCACACACGCACACACACACAAAACATGGATTGGGCCTTGCAGATCTATAGGAGACCATGCTACCACACTGGCCCATCTCGCCAGTTGCCACCACTTTCATCCACATCACAATCTCTGAAGCCAAGAAGCAGTCCCACAGTATGTGAACAAGGCTGGTTATTATTGTTGTTGTTGTTGTTGTTATTATTATTATTGTAGTATGTGGGGAAATAATCATTGTAATGTAAAAGCAATCTTGTGTACTTCATTCACATCCTAAGATAAGTCTAGGGTTTTTTTCCCCTGCATGCATTTGTTCTCCCAAAATTCCCTTCTCTTACTTCACTGGGCAGTTCCAGCCAACTGGAGTGCTGGGTCATTTAAGACATGACCTAATTTAAATTGTATTGCTTTTGTGTAACTTCTCTTTTAAGTTTGCGTCTCCTTGAGGCTGGAGCCATCTTAGCCATATTTGCCATCTTAAGACATCTTCATCTTAAACCATCTGAAACCTTGCCTTGATGCATCGGAAGCCAGTCCTACGCTGTAGGCTGAGTGAGTTCTTCATACCCTTTATACTCTTAGTTAGGAACCTCTTTTTAAGTTTGTTTTAGTATGTAGATTGAGATTGATATACCTTCAGTAAACTTTGATTTGCATTTTAAACGGACTCCTTTGTTTTGTAATGAGTCTAATTTAACTGCGGGATCCCAGACCTCTTGAATACACCTTTTAAATGTTAATAGAGCTTAAGTCTGCAATCCTAAGCGCATTCTGCATGAAGCATGAACATGAAGTTAAAGTGAATGATTTTTAACTCCCTTTTTAAAGGAGATATTTCTTGTTGCTTTTTAAAGGACTAGATCCTGGAATTTTTAATACAATTTTATTTTTAGACTCATTACCTTCCCACAATTATTACCCCGCCCCTCTGCTAAAAACAATTGGGGCGGCTTCCAACAATTAAAACGCTACAATGCCGACTAAAAGCACCACCCACCCTCACCCTCACCCTCACCCATAAAAAGACATTAAACAGTATAAAATTAAAACCACCTAACTAAAATCACATTCAAAAAACAAATACAAACAAGACTTTAAAAAGGCCAGGAGACGCAGCTCCTGAGGCCGGGATCTAATCAGGAAAAGAAAATGGTAAAATGCATGGGGCCTTGACCACATGCTTCAGGGCCCTTCCTGGCTTCAGAGAATGTGACATGGACAGAGACGGGCTGCAGAGTTGGGCTGGCCTGTCCATGTGGACTCCTGCTTGTTTTGTGCAAGTAACAGGGGAGTAATGGGCCTAATTCAGGGCTGGAATATGCCAGTGGGAAGCCAGGGTATTCTGGCCAGTCAGTATAGACAAGGCCATACCTCTCTTCCCAACCTTGAACTGCCAGAAAGTGACACTATCTAGCAGGGGCTCCTCAACAGAAATTAGAATAGAAAATAATAGAAAGATAGAGTTGGAAGAGACAGCAAGGGCCATCTAGTCCAACCCCCTGCCATGTACGAAGACACAATTAAGCATAACACCACAGTTTCTCCACAGAATTAACCCCTTTTTGTTCATTGGACCACAGTTAACATTTGGACATGAAGCTAACAGGATTCTAGAACCCATCTGCCTGGTGTGGGAATAGGAAGAATATTTGAAAATATTTGAAAAATGGTAAAAAAAAAACAACATTTTTTGAGTGCCAAGAAGAAGCCTGGGTTGACAATAATCTTCGCAGTTCGAGACTTATTTTGTGCAAAAATCACATGTGGCTGTTTTGCCCAGAAAACAGCATTTTCCATGCAGAAAAGTATACTTCTCTGCAGAAAACAGGTGATAGATTAAATAAGGTGGCCCATATTTCAACCCAATGCCTTGTGTGTGGTCTTGTTATTTCAACAGTAGGTCATCACATAAAACTAAGCAGTTTCTCCATGTCCAATATTTCTCCACAGTAAGTAGCATTTTCTTTGCAGAAAATAAAAATTCCTCCACAGATTATTTGCTGCACAGAAAAAGCTGTCTCCTGAGCAGAAAATGCTGTCTTCTGTTCAAATCAACCCCTCCTAATTTTGCACAGAATAAATCCCTGATTACAGCATTTTTCTGTGCAAGAGACAGCCTATCTGGCTTTTCTTCGCAAATGAAGATTCAGGAAGGACTCATTCTGCGCTTTCTGCAAGTGAACTGATGACTAAAAAGGCCAATCCGAGATAGACAAGTCTGGTTGCAGAAAGCACAGCAGAGGTCTCCTTGGGTGATGTTTTTGGGTTGTGATTCTTTCTGCGTTGTCGTTTCTCTTCAAGACATGTTTGGCGTGAGTTCTCAAATAAGGCTGCAGCATTGTGAATAGTGCATCTCCATGCCTCCCGATGTGAGGCCAGGGCGGACCGTTGTCGGTGATCAATTTGGCCGAGCCTGAGGTGTTGTTTCAGGGAGTCCTTGTATCGCTTTTTTGGAGTGCCCCTCTTACGCTGACCCGTGGCGAGTTCACCGTAGAGTAGTATTTTTGGGAGGCGATGGTCCTCCATCCTAGAAACGTGCCCTGCCCAGTGCAGCTGTGTTCTCAGTATCATGGCCTCAATGCTGGTGATCCCTGCTTGCTCAAGGACAGCAACATTCGTCACATAGTCAGTCCGGTGTAGATTTAGGATTGTGCATATACAGCACTGATAAAAGCGTTCGAGGAGTCGTAAGTGGTGGCAATAGGTGACCCATGTTTCAGACCCATAAAGTAGAATAGACAGTACAATGGCGCTATACACACTGATTTTTGTGCTTCGCCTCAGGTGTTTGTTACTCCAGACTCTTTTGTAAAGTCTTCCAAATGCATGGCTCCCATCTTCGTGCATGCTTGGTTAGAGAAGTCTGCAGGGGTGGGGCAGAACAAAGGGTCATAAGACTTTTCCATGAAGATTTTTTTGCTTACCCTACACTGTTGAAGGGGAATGGAGAATTGGACCTCAGGATGATGTCATAAATAGGTAGCTACTTAACAGGTAGTGGGGGAAGGGTGATTTCACTGAACACCTATGGCACCCCTTTGGGGTGAAGGATAGGGCTCTGGAACTATCCTTACATGTCATGTGACCCAGGATGGAGAAGGAGGCTGTCTTTCAGGCAAGCTGGAGAGTTTGGCCCTCACTAGAAGTCTCATCCTTGTGTTTGCCTTCCAGTAGATGGTTGGCCAGGGGTTTGCCCAGCATCTGGGGTCTCCCTTGGGGCTCAGATGTCTCACCCAGGGGAAGCTGGGGAGGTCAGCATGGGTGAGACCACCTGCTTCAGCTCCTCTCTCACTGTCCCCCCTTCTTGCACATCCCAAGGAATAAACAGGTGATACGGTAAATTAAATAAAGTTACCCATATTTCAACCCAATGCCTTGTGTGTGATCACATTATTTCAATAGTTGGGTATCAAATAAACCTGAGCAATTTCTCAGGAGATTATCAGACAGGTTAAAAGTAGTGTTACATGAATGCCAGGAGATCGCAAAAGGACTCCCTTTTCAGATGACGTCGTCCCCCTTGTCAGGAGTTAGAAACTGAACTCCATTATAAAATGGTCAAAAAACTGCAGAGTCATGCTGAGTCATAATGGCCGACTCCATGAACTGCCAAGTCATGCCTAGTCAGGCCACAGCTGCAGAAGGAGGTTTACTAGAGGGCAAGGTTTTGGAGTGAAAGATCTGATGTAATGCACCCATGTGATTGAATAAACCAATGCCCTGTAGATGTGTATATAAGGGAGCTAGTCCAGAGCTCATTCTCTTTTTGTGATTCATGGGTTCCTGGCGTAGCAGTTTGACTGATGAGATTGCAAATATTTGTGAATATCTGCAACTACCTGAAGATTAAAGTACCTCCTGTTTTCTGGACATCAAAACACTCTGTATGTGAGTATTCTTGGGAACGGGTTGCTACTAAGTCTGCTGAGATAGTTTTTGGCTTCTGCTGGGGATTGAGTGTCCTATCATCCCCTGACACACACACCTATTATGCACCCGTTCCACCAGTGCTGCTTTTTATTGACGGGAGAAGCCATCAATAGATTCACCATTCTGTTTTTGTCACGGATGTTCCTGTGAGTAAAAAGGTGCCCCGTTATGCTGGCGAGATCACAGCATCAATGGGCAGTCCCTGCCAGAAGACTTCTGGGTGAGATCGGGACATCCAGGTAAGTGACACACTTTTTATGACCTTCCACAGGTTACTTGTTAATTTGTGTATTTTTGTGCTTGCTGTCACTTTTTTTGTTTCTTTTTCTTTTTGAATTTCCCTCACTCACATCTTCTCGTGAGAATCTGCAGGATTTTGATCTGGGAAGTGAAGAGAGCTCCATTAGAGCTCTGGTCACTCCTGGGATGCATTTTCCATGGAAGAGAAGGTAAGTGTGATGGGGAGGGTGATTGTGGCAGGAATGGGACAGGACAGGGGCGGGAGTGGAGATTGGACAGGGACACTTTTTTTGTTCCTGTCTGGTACTCTCCTCCATGTCCATATTCACGTAGGGGCTTCTGTGACA
Organism: Gambelia wislizenii; assembly: GCA_030847615.1. Classification (NCBI taxonomy): domain Eukaryota; kingdom Metazoa; phylum Chordata; class Lepidosauria; order Squamata; family Crotaphytidae; genus Gambelia; species Gambelia wislizenii. The sequence continues at coordinate 16,360,766 of JAUMIR010000014.1, read as the reverse complement.
TTGCTCTGCATGGGCCTCCATGGTGTGATTAATGTGCCATGGCCCAATGTACAGTGGGTACCAATATGCAACAAAGCTCTCCCCAGTACCTGTCTGGACAGCAGTAGGAAGTGCTGGGACACAGTAAAAGTGTCCAATGTGGATCAGAAGAGCCCAGCATGCGTATCAGGCATGCCCCATGTGCATAAGAAGTGCCCAGTGTGCACCAGAAGAGCCCAATGTGCACCATCTATGCCTAATGAGTCTTAGTGGACTACAAGCTGAACATGAGTCAGCAGTGTGATGTAGCAACTAAAAAAGCCAATGCAATTCTAGGCTGCATTAATAGGAGTTTAGTGTCTAGCCCAAGGGAAGTAATAGTGCCACTCTATTCTGCTTTGGCCAGGCCTCACCTGGAATACTGAGTCTAGTTCTGGGCCCCAAAATTCAAGGATATGGACAAGCTGGAACGTGTCCAGAGGAGGGTGACCAAAATGGTGGGAGGTCTGGAAGCCATTATGCCCTATGTGGAGTGGCTTAGGGAGCTGGGCATGTTTGGTCTGGAGAAGAGAAGGTGAGGAGGGGACACAGTAACCATGTTTAAATATTTGAAGGGATGTCATACTGAGGATGGAGTAAGCTGGTTTTCTGCTGCTCCAGAGACTAGGACACAGAGCAATTGGTTCAAACTCCAGGAAAAGAGATTCCACCTAAACATTAAGAAGAACTTCCTGACAGCAAGAGCTGTTCAGAAGTGGAATGCACTGCCTCGGAGTGTAGTCGAGTCTCCTCCTTTGGAGGTTTTTAAACAGAGGCTGGATGGCCATCTGTTGGGAATGCTTTGATCATGATTCCCTGCATGGCAGGGTGTTGGACTGGATGGCCCTTGTGGTCTCTTACAACTCTATAATTCTATGGTTCTATTATTCTAATGTGTGTTGGAGCACTCTTGCTGCTGCCCTGATATGCATCTTCTCTGTCCACAAGCAGGGTTTTATTTATTTACTTATTTGTTTTTATCAGAGTATTTATACCCCACTCTTCAGCCACAAAGGCTCTCAGAGCCTTACAAATTGTTAGCAGCAGTACTTACACATCTACACCTCTAGGCACTCTCTAAGCAGTTTACAATGTGTTAGCTACCTCTGAAAAGCAGGTAAGGATTTGAAAAGTTACACAAGGTAGACTGTGATGCAGAATTGCAGCCCCATATTATTTCCTGCACAGAAAAGGCTGTTTTCTGTACAAAGTAACCATATGTGGAGTTTGCACAGAATGAGTCCCAAATTGTGACTAGGCTTCAGAGGACATGTGGCTTCCAAAGACTTCTGGCAGTGGGAAGAAAATTGCTGCTTCTTTCCAGAAGAAAACTAGTGAAGGATTACATTGCTAGCCTCGGGGAGGAGTGTCCATGCTCTCACTACAGACTCCACAAACCTTTCACTGACAAATTTATTGAAAGTATTAATGGTATTTGATTAGAGAGAGAGAGAGAGAGAATCAGACATAACACAAAACCTACAGTTAACATTCAGTTTTACAGGTTATGAGATACATATTGTTTTGCCTTTCTTCAAAACCTCGTTTCATTGTGGTTTGTTGCGAGCAGCCCAATGATGCATAGAACAGGATGAGCATAGATATTTCAAAAACTCATCATCAAGTGGGTCTCCAACATGTAAGTGAGTCCAAAAGTCCTGATAAAAAAGCTGGGCAAAAATGTCTATGCGCAAGGAAGCATTTGGCAACCAGGAAGCAAAATGGTGCAACCTTAAGAAACATTTCCAGTAGTGTGGTGATGAAATAGATGTGTCTCCAACTGTATCTCTGTGAGTCTTCCCCAATATCTAGTGCAGTGGGTGGGTAGGTGCAAAATGACCCATCTTCCACAGGAGCAAACAAATAAATACAGTTGGCCCTCCACATTTGTGGGTTTAATTTTGGGGGGATTTGAGTCTTCACGGATTATTTGCAGCCCCGGTCTCTGCTGCTGCCCTATGCCATTTTTAATAGGAACTGCAAGCCTCACGAGACTGAGGAGATTATCAGTCAGGAACAAAAAAAGCGTTCCTGTCCCACAATCTCCTTTCCCGTCTCTCCTGGCATAACTACAAAACTTTTCACACCTACCTTATTCACGTCTTCAGGGCAGCCCAGGAGTGAATGGAGCTCTAACAGAGCTCCATTCACTTCCTGGAATGAAATCCCGCCCGTTCTCGCGAGAAGACGAGAGTGTGGGAAATTCAAAAATAAAAAGGGAAATACAAGACAAAAAGTGACAGCAAGCACAAAAACACACTTTAAAACTTCTGAGTAAACCAAGGAAGTTTTTAAAAAGTGAATCACTTACCTGGATGTCCCGATCTCACCAGGATGTGTTCTGGTAGGGACCTCCCATTGAAGCTAGGATCTCACCAAAGAAACGGGGCACCTTTTCCGTCACTGTCAAATCTGGGACAGCAACAGAACAAGGGAGGTATTGATGGCTTTTCCCATCAATAAAAAGCAGCGCTGGCAGAACGGCAGCAGAACGGGTGCATTACAAGAAGGGAATGACAGCGTCTGAAAAGGAAGCCCTTTAGCGATCTCCTGGCACCGTGATAACGCTGTATTTAGCACATCTGATAATCTCCTGAGAGAGACTCAGAACACATCGTGAGGCTTACACGTTCCTAATAAACATGGAGTAGGGCAGCTGTGGAGGCGGCAGCAAGTCCCACCAGCTACTTGCTTCTGCTTTGTGAAGGAACCCCACCATCTCAAAGGCATCTGTGGTGGGCTGAATCTGCAGATCATATTCTTTGTTTGTGTGTTAAATATAGTTGGGGGGGCCTAGAGATATTTCCACTTTCATGAAAGTCTTGCACCCCTAACCCCAGGGAATAGGAAGGACAACAGTATAGCAGAAGTTGCTCAGCTTGTCCTTCCCAGTGCTCAAAATGTTACTTTTTGAGCTAGAATTCCCAGTCACCCCAATTCTGGGACTTGTAGTCCCCCAAAGTGAGCTTTATAAATTCAACCCATCAATTTATCAGTATAAAGTTATCAGTTCAACCCATCAATTAAGAACATTTTGCTAGGTCAAAAATGCCCTCGATCATATGGCAGCAGATTTTTAATTTTTAATGTAGTTTTTAGTACAAATACATACCGAAAGGACCACTGCCATCTTAGAAGAAATAGTGCCACCTCTGGAGAACTGTGTGTGTGTGTGTGTGTGTGTGTGTGTTTAATCATACGTGAATAGTGCAGATTTAACAGATTAATGAACAGACAAAAACTCATAAGGTTAATTGGCTGGGATTACAGTTGTCCCTTCATATTCGCTGGGGTTTGGTTCCAGGACCCGCCGTGGATACCAAAATCCATAAAGACTCAAGTCTCATTATATGCAATGGCCTAGCAAAATGGTGTCCCTTATATAAGATGGCAAAATCAAGGTTTGCTTTTACGATTATTGTTTTTTAAAGAATATTTTCAAGCTGTGGATACTTAAATCCATGGATACCAAATCTGTGGATATGGTGGGACAACTGTACTTTAAACAGTTGGCCATCCTTTGATTTACAGTATTAACCAGTAAAGTCACAGGGAGTAGCAAGATGCATAAGAGAATAGCCTCATTGGTCTGCTGCACTGTCAATCCACATGGACGAGCATATAGTCCTCCCATCCAGCAGCCATCATTCCACAGTCAAAAAAGGGGGAGTTGCATGCATATGAGCTTTCATGTTCAAATACTTTGGTGTTGTCTAGACAGTGAAAATACTCCTTACAGAATTTTCTGGGAATACCTTTTGTCCCTATGCAATCCTGCAGAAATTCACCTTATTCAGAAGGAGGGGGGCAAAAAACTCAATTTACTGAACAGGAAAAGCCTTTGCGGCTTTCCCCATATTTTAATAAATAATATGAGGAAATGTGCATTAGTTCCCATTAAGATAACCAATTCAATTTGCTGCGCAGTCTTGGAGAGGGCAGAACTAGACATCTGATTGGTTGGAAGCACTCTGTTAGATTTTTCGAGTTAGTGATTGTGAAGTTTTTTGCTCTGCCAATCACCCAAATAAGTTGTTAGTACAAGGTTGCAATTGTGCACCTCTGCTTTATACACACACACACACATACACACACACACACACTGTGCGCAGTGGAAGCAACATTTATCCCTCTAATTTATAGCCACCATCTTGATTTGTGGGTGTCTGAACTTCAAACTGTAGGTAGCTTCTCAGCGTATCCTTTTAGCAAAGCATCAAGGAGACAAAAGAATGCCACTGAGAATTAGCATTAATGCACAGGAATTAGCATTATTTCCTCTTGTGTAGAAGACCCTGTAGAGTTTGCAGAAAGATCAGTAAAAGAAGAAAAATATACCCATTCTCACATCTGGAGATTTAATTATTATTTTGTTTTAAAAGAGCCCTGACCTCTAAAAGCCTTGTGAAAATGAGAATCAATTGTGTAACAACACATCTTATTCAGTCTGTGATAGGAATGCTATCACTCCAAATTAATACAGTGACCACCCTATAAGAAGAAAAATAAAAGATGTGGAATCATGGGCTTTTGGGAAAAAATCTAAATGCATGACTGGAATTTTTCAGAAAAACTCAAAGAAATCCAAAGCTATTTCAGGAGACAGAAGAAGGGGCGAAATTCCTAGATGAATGATAATTGTAAAAAATTCCTAGGCGTCTGATGATTGTAAAGGTTTTTCTTCATGTATCACCTCTTGAACTGATTAACCTTCAATTTTCCTTTCTGTTCTTTAGACAACGGGATATCATCTTGAGCTTTTTAATATATATATATATTTATCTTGGGTGGTTGGTACACAGTGACTGGTGCTGGTGTCGATGTAAAATTGCATGGACAACCAATCAAAACCCCAAAATAACCCCTTGCCCGCCCACCCACCCGCCTGCCCTACACACATCATCAAACCTGGAAAGCATGAGTCTATTAGGTGTTCAAAAACCCTGTGGGGCAAAGATGCAAAACGGGATATCCATCAAGTGGTAAGGATATATTGGTTGTTATTGTTGTTCGTCATCTTCATTAACCTGTTCTTTACACTGTTCCTTGGGGCTGGGGGAAGAGGGAATGTTGCATGTTGATATGTGTCCGTTATCCTTGCTGGCTAATCTCCCCCCATTCCTCCAGTCCACTTGCCCTTTCTCTGTCCTTTCTTTCTGGAGGCTAAATTATCACCCCTCTATGAGCTCCTCAGTCCAATATCAAAACTGGGCAGAGTCAACATTATTGCCCTTCCATGAGCTCTTGAGTTCTGTATCCAAATGGGTGTGGTCAACTTCATTGCCCTTCTATGAGATCTTCAGTCCTGTATCAAAACTGGGCATGATCCACTTCATCTAGCCAAGAAGCAGGACTTGCTGGGAAGTCTGGGTAGCCTCCGCTGCTTCCTGTAGAGAGATCTGAACTGGGTCCGTTCCCACCTAGCACTCTCATCGGCTGAGGCATGGTCTGTCCACCTTGGCCTACAATGCCCAAGCCACTGTCTGGGTAGACCAAGCTGGACATTAAAGGCTGGTGACCGGGCAATGCTTGCAAAGAAGCCGGCGATTGGGGCATCCCGTAAGGGCTGTTAGAGCGGAGGTCGTGGTATTGATCCTGAGCCGGGATGCCACTGTGTTCCAATGAGAAGCTGCCGTTGGTCCCAGCTTGTCTCCCCAGGGCAGGGGAGTTTTCGCCGAGGTTGCTATAAATGCCATTCGAGTGACTTATCTCTGATATCGATGGTTCATCTGAAAGGGGAGAAAGGGAGCTGTTTTATTGAGAGAGAAATATGCAAACTTTGGGAATGCTGCCTTCATGACATGCCTGTACCACAAATATTTTGGAGAGCCAAAAATAAATAAATAAATACTATGGTCTTCCTTTCTATGGGTGCCCCATTTCTCTCTCCCGCCTTCATGTGTCTCAACAATCCACTTTTCCCAAGCAGTCTTTAACCTTTTTTATTAACAGCTTTCCCTTGTACCCTTGCCTTTCTTGTTCTTCTCCAATCTCTGGGCATGTCTATGCGGGCAATATACCCTATCTTGCCCCTCTCTTAGAGCCCTGCAGTCCTGAAGATGCAGGGCTTTTGCCCCGTTCTGCCCCGGGCTGTCCTCACCACCCACGGGGCAGATATGGGGGAGAGACAGAGTAGTGTCCGTTACCACATTTTTAAAAAATACCTACTTTAATTCATTCCCACTGGGAAGGAACAGATTGAGCCTAAAATCGCATTGGCCTTTTTAGTGTGATGCGGCAGCTAAAAAGGCCAATGCGATTTTAGGCTGTATTAATAGAAGTATAGTATCTAGATCAAGGGAAGTAATAGTGCCACTCTATTCTGCATTGGTCAGACCTCACCTAGAATACTGTGTCCAGTTCTGGGCACCACAATTCAAAAAGGATATTGACAAATTGGAGCATGTCCAGAGAAGGGCAACTAAAATGGTGAAAGGTCTGGAAACGATGCCTTATGAGGAGAGACTCAGGGAGCTGGGTATGTTTAGCCTGGAAAAAAGATGGTTAGGAGGCGATATGATAGCCCTGTTTAAGTATTTGAAGGGGTGTCACGTTGAGGATGGAGCAGGCTTGTTTTCTGCTGCTCCAGAGGTTGGAACACGGAGCAATGGATGCAAGCTCCAGGAACAGAGATTCCACCTCAACATGAGGAGGAACTTTTTGACAGTAAGAGCTGTTTGGCGGTGGAACGCACCCCCTTGGAGCGTGGTGGGGTCTCCTTCCTTGGAGGTCTTTAAACAGAGGCTGGATGGCCATCTGTTGGGGATGCTTTCAGGACCAGTTTAAGGAATTTTGGGGCCCCCTGCAATGCTTTACTTTGGGGCCCCCATATGTTTATCTCAGATCAATGTAACCTAACCTATTCACCGTACAGGATGTTCAGATTATAGTAGGACCCCCGTATCCCTGGATTCATTATCCATGGGACACAAAACAGCACACCTACCATAGAGTCTTCCTAGAAAATGTGTCTTCCCTAGCCCTTTTCTAGGCCTTCCAAGGCAACTCTATGGTATTTTAAACCAGAAATCCCATTATTTTCATATTAAGGAGGCCAACACAGGGCCCTCTCTTGACCTCGGGGCCCCCTCTTGACCTTGGGGCCCCCTGCCAATGCTGATTTGGCAGACAGGTTAAACCGGCCCTGGATGCTTTGATCAAGATTTCCTGCGTAGCAGGGGGTTGGACTGGATGGCCCTCGTGGTCTCTTCCAACTCTACAATTCTATGATTCTATGATTCTATGTACACACGGGCCCATCCCATCAGTCCTGTCGCTGCAGCTGCTGGTCTGCCTTGCTCTTCCAGAACCAGGGAGGGGTCCCACAGCATGTGACCAAGGCTGGTCACATCCAGGGGGCCTTGGTCACATGTTGCAGACTGGCTTCCTCACTTCCAGGAGACCATGGGAGATGGTGGCGGCAGCAGCAGGTCAGTGTGCCTGTCTGGACTCTGGCCCATTTCATAGAGGTAACGAAGGAGGAACAAGCCTGTTCCGCAGCCAGGATACTTGTAGATGGTGATGTTTTAGTACTGTGATTAGTTTAATTGCATTTTATAGTTTACTCTTTTGTATGTTTTTAGGTGTATTCATAGAAGCATAGAATCATAGAGTGGAAAACCACAAGGGTCATGCAGGAACACACAATCAAAGCATGTCCAACACATGACCTCTGTCTAAAAGTCTCCAAAGAAGGAGACTCCACCACACTCCCAGGCAGCAGAGCATTCCACTTCTGAACAGCTCTTACCATTTCTTCCTAATGTTTAGGTGGAATCTCTTTTCCTGTAGTTTGAACCCATTGCTCTGTGTCCTAGTCTCTGGAACAGCAGAAAACAAGCTTGCTCCATCCTCAATATAACATCCCTTCAAATATTTAAACATGGCAACCACATCACCTCTTAACCTTCTCTTCTCCAGGCTAAACATACCCAGCTCCCTAAACCAGATTCTTCTTTTCAAATTGTAAGCTGCTTTCAATCCCAAGTTTGGGAGCAAGGCAGGGTACAAATAAATATAACAACAGCAACAACCACCCAATCAGTTGGATTCTCTTAATTAGAACCAACTAGAGTGGACCCATTGGATCAATTGTTGAAAAGTGAGTCAACTGATAGGCAAATCCCATTGATTCTATGGGCCCATGCCAGTTGGGCTTATTAGTAGGAATCAGGCCCATAGATGTGTTCAGAGTAGTTAGAGTTGAAGACAGTTTAGCCAGCCTTCAGTAGGAGATGGAGAAGATAAGAGCACAGTCCCAAGTTTGCAAGATCTAGTAGGCTGTTGAGAATTTTTATCTTTATTTATTTGTGCAATTTCTATGCTGCCTTTCTTTCAAAGTGGGACCCAAGGAGAGAGAACAGGGAGAGTTGGAGGTTTCTCATTCTTTGGTTCACCATGACTCAAGTCAACTTGATGGCAATTAACAAAAACAAACTCTATGTGGGACTAATAATAGAATTTAGAGGGGGTTCTGGTGGCACAGTGATTAAATGTCAGTACTGCAAGCCACAAAGTTATGGAAGGCTGAGTTCAATCCCAGAAGACTCCCAGGTTGACTCAAGGGAGTGCTTCGGCACTGATAAGCAGTATATAAATATCAACACTATTGCTATTGCTATTGAGGACTTGAGCTACTGGAATAACCATGAAATTCTCTGATCACATTGCTAGCAAAGTTACTAGCTCGGCTGTATGGCCAAACTGGTATTACAGTAGGACTCCCATATCTGCTGGGGATTGGTTCTGTGGGGGGGGGAGGGGCGTGGATAATGAAAACTGTGGGTAATAGCAAATGCCATTGAAAGCAATGGGACTTCCGGTTTAAAATACCATAGAGTTGCCTTGGAGGACCTAGAAAATGTCAAGAGAGGACACATTTTCTAGGAAGACTCTATGGTAGATGTGCTGTTTTGTGTCCAGTGGATAATGAATCAGTGGATATGGGGGACTTACAGTATACACAACCTGGGTTTCATGTTGTACCTGTGAAGGAGACCTCAGCATCACTGTCTGGCCCTTCTTCCTGGATGCTGTCCTTGTCCGATTTGGAGTTCCCTCTCGATCGCTTCATGTTTCTAAAATACTGTCCCCATCTTTGTCGTCCAGCATCTTTCTTTAGTCGTTTTTCTTTGGCCCTTCGGTTCTGGAACCAGACCTTGAGAAATAAACCCTAACAATGCATTTACATCTGAAATGTTTAACACCACACAGAAACAAGGGTGGAAAAACAAATTCACATTAGCTGAGGCTTGAGATTTCCGTTTCCCCTCCAAATGTATTTATTACACTGATGGCCTGTGATGTTCTTACGGAAAGTGTGTGTGTATGTGGTTCCTGGTTTCCCGTTATCATAATGGAATGGCAAACATGGCACCTGCCTGTCTTTAGGGCAACTGCCATGAGCATCCTCTGTGGAATTGTGGGGTATATGAATAAAATGGGACACTGTTCAAAAGAAATCTATATTAAAAGGTGATATCAAATCAATATCTTCTAATTCCATTCTGAGCCTAATGCCCATTTTCTTAGCTCAGCAGTTGCTGCATTCATGCACCATGTTCTACCAATGGAGTGAAACAGAGGTTGCTCCTTCACCCTGTGGCACCTCGGGGGCATCACATGCCCCCAGCCATCATTTTAACCTCTCCTGGTCCTCTATCCATTGGCCAAGATTGTGCACGTATCAGGTAGCTACATCTTCACAGCTACATCAGGTTATCTCCCAATGATAACCCCTCAAAACCTACCTTATAATCAATGCAACCCCTCACTATGCAGCCATCTCCATGTAGTCAGAGAATGAGGGGATCATCAGGGATGCATCTAGCTATTTTCCTATAACTGGACACACTGCAACAGGCATCGGCAGGGACCTCCAAGGATCCTTGGGAAAGCCTCACAGATGATGTCCTTGGAGCACATCTAGTCACAGGAAAATACATGGACACATCTCCAGTCATTCATCCTGCACTCGAACAACATGGTAATGGCTGTGATGCTTCCAAGGTAGATTGGGAGGCAGTTGCAATGGTATGAGTCCAGCTAACACCACTGTAATTCATTAACAGGATGCCAGCTATTATTTAATTGTGGGAAATGGCTTCATGAAGTTTCCATGGGCTCAGAACTGCTGTTGCCCCCTATCACTGCGGATTATTTTAGGCCATGGGTCTAAAACAGACTCGGAAGGGCACTAATTTCCCCACTTGGCCAATAGTACCTAATTTCCTAGATGCTTCTGGGGCTACCCTTTCTCCACCCCACATTCAGTCATTGTTTATGTTAGCCATGGTTTACTATTTCAGTAATGACCTAACAAACTCCCATTTGTTTTCTCCATTTCTGGACTGTTTCTCTTCCATCCCTTGTCTTAGCTCCTGTTTCAGGCTGGGCAGCTCAAGAAATAAGCCGGTGACAAGTTATGAACTGAGACACGACATAAAACCACAGTTTAAACAAGGCAGAGTTTTAAAGTGATTCCTGGGCAGCTGGCTAACAAACCATGGTTTGTCTGCAGAGATGGGCAAAGATACAACAATAAGCCAGATTTCAATAAACCAAAACCTGTGATGTACAAACCTGGCCAGGTTAAGTTATTGATGCATGGAATTTGCTGCCACAAGATGAGAAAGTGGCCCCAATTAGACAGATTTAAATGGAAATGAGATGGTGTAATGGAAGTTAGATTTATCCATGGCTGCTGTCCATGGTAGGTAGATGCAATTCTGCAAAGGCAGAGCAAATGTGTTGGAGACACAGAGTTGTGCTGCTTTCATGCTCTGCTCAGGGACTTCCTATAACCTAGAACCCAGCCATAGCGCCATCCCTCACCTGAACCACTCTCATATCCAGGCCTGTCTCTGAAGACAGCTGCTCTCGTACGTGCCGAGCTGGTTTGGGTGAGTTGTTGTAAGCATTTTTCAAGGTTTCCAGCTGTTTGGCTGTGATTGTCGTACGGGGCCGCTTTGCTGTGGACTCAGCTTCTGCAAATATTCCCAAGAGACAAGGTATAAAACTCCAGAAGCTCAAAGGGCCACAGATTATGAATGCAGACTCTCTTAACCCAGTCCTCAGTAAGCTAATGTTCTTGGCATTTTGAACCAATGGAATAAACAATAAAAAAAATAGTATTACAGAGTGCATTCATATTGCTCAGTTATAGCATTTTCATACCACTTTAGCTGCCATGGCTCCATCCTATGTCATGACCCTGCTGCATGGAATCCTGGAACCTGTAGTTTGACGAGGGACTTAGAATCATAGAATCATAGAGTTGGAAGAGACCTCAAGGGCCATCCAGTCCAACCCCCTGCCATGCAGGACTTAAAACTCTGCTAGAGAACTCTTGTCACTTCTTTGAGCTACAGTTCAAAAGGTGCCCTGATTTAATCCTTATCCCCTCCCTTTTCAGGGCAGCTTGGGAATTGCAGGTCAGGGGAACACACTAGACTTCTTCAGTAGAGAATTCCAAGTCCCTCCCTAAACTACAAATCCCAGAATTCCTTAGGATGGAACCATGTCAGTTAAAAAAAGGGTCAAACTATTATAACTTTGTAGAGTACATTATACACTGTATTGTAACTTTGTAGTGTAATGTTCATAGTATTTCAATGCATATAGCAATTTTACAACACATAGATCATAGAATCATAGAATTGTAGAGTTGGAAGAAACCCCAGTGGCCATCCAGTCCAACCCCATTCTGCCACACAGCAATCACAATCAAAGCATCATAGATGGCATTCTTTCAGGATAAACACTACTAATTATTCATTTGTAGGGTGAAGAGGGTTGCATGGACAATGTCATACCCTCCACCTGTCCCAATTTGGCAGGGACAGTCCTGATTAATCCTCTGTCATCCCACATTTTCAGCTAAGCTTAAAATGTCCCAGTTTCTCTTTCTTCCTCCTACTTTCCCCCTTTGTCCTGGCTTACTTCAACTGCAGCAAACTGAGTTCATGGTGCAAAGTAGTTTGCACTCGATTAACTCAGCAGGGAGGAAGAGACAAGAAATAAGACTAGGACTTGGAAGGGCAGCTATGAGGGAACCAGGCATGATCCTGAAGTGTCAAGGTATATAATTGACTACTAAAGTTAGGATGGTCCATGCCATCATATTTCCCATTTCTATGTGTGGTTGTGAAAGCTGGAGAGTGAAGCTGATAAGAAGAAAATCAACTCATTTGAAATGTGGTGCTAGAGAAGAGTTCTATGGATACCATGGACTTCAAAAAAGACAAATAAATGGCTCCTAGAGCAAATCAAGCCTGAACCCTCCCTAGATGCCAAGATAACTAAACTGAGACTGTTGTATTTTGGCCATATCATGAGAAGACATGACTCACTAGAAAAGACAAAAATGCTTGGTAAGGTACAAGGCAGCAGGAGAAGAGGAAGACCACACTGCAGATGGATAGACTCAATCAAAGAAGCCACCGTCCCGAGTCTCCAAGACATGGGTAGGGCTGTTGAGGAATGCCTTTGGAAGTCATTCACAGGGTTGCCATAAGTTGAAGTTGACTTGACGGCAGTTAACAACAATAAAACCATCTGAACAATGCCCAAGGAATGCAACAACTATGCTCAGTCAACAATATGTGCTACTCAGCTAACACCTAAAACTCCCCAAGTCAGACAGTGTAAAAGACTCCATGAGCATCCTCTATCACAGTGTACATTACATATTTTTTTAAAAAAATGTATTTATTAAAAATATGTGAATATAACAAAATAAACATATAATGAAGTACTGTAATATCATAATAAGAATAACATGAAATAAAGAGAAATAGAAGATAATTATATAGAATTGTGCAAACAATATACATATTAGGTTTTCCGTGGTTTTTTTCCAGGCTGTGACACAGCCTCACAGCCTGGAAAAAAACCACGGAAAACCTATGGATGCTGGCCTTGAAAGGCTTCAACTTCACAGTATACATATTATTCTAATTAACTTCTATTCTACTTGACTTCCCATGTAATACCATCTTGTAAGGATTTTATGTGATTTTAGTCTTTCAACTTCATTTCAATTACATTGTTTGATTTCTTCAATGGCACTTGTTTATAAAAAAAACAAGTTTATAAAAAAAATTATATTTTTTTAAATTATTGGTACATGTTTATAAAAAAATTCTAAACTTAAATTAATAATTTTAGATTCAATTGTCTTATCTCATTCGTTACCCAACTCTGTTTGTGTCTGACAAGGCTCCTTTTGTATTTGACTCTTCTGAGTTTATTCAAATAAACTCTTGCTTAATTTTCCATTTCTCTTCCCAAAATTTTGTTATTGGGAGCCAATCCATTCTAACCACTAAAGAAATATGTCAAACTTTAATGTTTTACTTATAAAATAGTCAATTTTCTAGACCTGAAAATGTCTTCTCTTGGTCACTCTCGGATATAAATTGTAGAAAAGGGTCCCAGTCTTTTATACACTATTTACTGTTTTCTCTCTCATTAACACAGGGCTTGTCTTCACGAGGTGATATAATGTAGATTGCTGCACATTAACACAAAATCGCTGCAGCATTCATTTGTTTCCAGTTTTTTGACAAGATCACTGGTATGTGGAGTTATCTGTGTTTGAAGTTCACACGGAGCCATGCCTGCGTGAGTTCATAGAATCATAGAATCATAGAATCATAGAATTGTAGAGTTGGAAGAGACCATGAGGGCCATCCAGTCCACCCCCCTGCCACGCAGGAAATCTTGATCAAAGCATCCCTGACAGATGGCAATCCAGCCTCTGTTTAAAGACCTCCAAGGAAGGAGACCCCACCACGCTCTGAGGGAGTGTCTTCCACCGCCAAACAGCTCTTACTGTCAAAAAGTTCCTCCTAATGTTGAGGTGGAATCTCTGTTCCTGGAGCTTGCATCCATTGCTCCGTGTTCCAGTCTCTGGAGCAGCAGAAAACAAGCCTGCTCCATCCTCAATGTGACACCCCTTCAAATACTTAAACAGGGCTATCAAATTGCCCCTTAACCGTCTTTTTTCCAGGCTAAACATACCCAGCTTTCCTCATAAGGCACGGTTTCCAGACCTTTCACCATTTTAGTCACCCTCCTCTGGACACGCTCCAATTTGTCCATATCCTTTTTGAATTGTAGTGCCCAGAACTGGACACAGTATTCTAGGTGAGGTCTGACCAAGGCATGTTATTACTCATGTAATTATTCTCCACAAGTTGCTACTGATGCACAGTTGTTTTTTAACTTTAAATCTAAGGTGCACAAGTGCGATCTTCCGCTTCATCCACACTATAGCTACTGTGAAACTCCAAAATGGCAATTCCAGCCACTTTGTGATTGGCAAACCTGCCACTGCCACGCACGTCCAACCAATCAGCTTTCCATTTCCAGAATGCACTGCTCCGCGAATCACTTGTCCAAATGGGTGGTAATCCACATTTCCACGTATTTTTAAAAAAACTTCAGGAAAAACCACAAAGGCATTTCTCAAGCAGTTTCCCACCCTCTTCCAAAATCATCAAATCAATACAGGCTCTCATTGGGAAAAAAGGTATTCTCTTCAAATTCTATGAGGAGTTTTTCACCATCTAGACAACCCCATAGTTCATTTATTCATCTCCACTAATTCAAACATTTTCCATATCCAGTCTTCTATCAAGGGTATTTCCTTACTCTTCCATCTTTGGGTATATACTATCCTCTTTGCCGTTAACATATGTTGTAATAATTTTTTCTTGTGTGTGTTTTTTTTTATTTGCTCATCTATCAAAGCTAATAGTATGAGTTCAGGTTTAAAACTCACTTTTGTCCTAATGATTTTTTTTTGTATCACCTCATGAACTGACCTCCAATATTTTCTTGCTTTTTTTATTGCCCATCATGCCCTTATCCAGCAAAAAAACCCCCCCCCCAAAAAAAAACCCCAAAAAAGGACGGTTTCTGGCTCTCATGTCCATACATTTTTTGAGCCATGATATAATGGTAAATTTAATTAAATGTTGTCATTGACATTTGAGCTGTGGGTTATGATTATGGTTGTCATTGAGGTGCATTACAGCCACGCTCTCAAGGAGGATGCCAAAAGGTTCATCAACACATCTTAGCAATTTTTGGCCTGAATCTCATTGCTTAGTCTAAACTTGAGGAGACACTTTGTAATTGATTCACCATTCAATAATTGATCCAATCAGTCTACTCTAGTTAGGACTAAGGGTGCATGTACACTGTAGAAATAATGCAGTTTGATACCACTTTGACTGCCATGGATCTTGGGATTTGTAGTTTGGTGAGGCATCAGCACTCTTTGGCAGAGAAGGCTAAAGACCTTGTAAAACTACAGATCCCAGGATTCCATAAGATGGTGCTACAGCACTTAAAATTAACTGCATTACTTCTACAGTGTAGATGCACCCTCTCCAGATCTTTTGTAGAACTGATGGGTCTTAATTGCCAATTCAAATCAAGCTGCCTCCAAGTTCAGATTTTGTTGTTGTTGTTGTTGTTGTGTGTCCTCAAGATGTTTCCTACTTATGGTGACCCTAAAGTGAACCCTATCACAGGGTTTTCTTGGGAGAATTTGTTTAGAGGGGGTTTTCCATTGCCTTCCTCTTAAACTGAGAGAGTATGACTCACCCAAGGTCACCTTGTAGATTTCCATGGTTGAGGAGGATTTGAAACCTGGTCTGCCAGGGTCCTAGTCCAACACTCAGACCACTACATCATGACAAAGTCGGATCGCTCACAACAATACACTGTTGGTAGGGAAATCCATTTTCTAATCAAGAAGTCCTGTTTGCTTTGACTCTACTACAACCCTTATTTTGAATAACTACCAGGCATTATTGCTGGTCTTGAAGTGGCAAGAGTTAAATCCATAATCATAACCCACAGCTCATTTTAGAAACATTCAGATTAGCACTAACACATTAATATTAAATCATTAAAACAGATCAGTTGGTTAACTGGTAAACGCATTAACATTATCAGTATTCTGTAAAATAATCAATAAAGTATTTTCAGCATTCGACTTAAATCAAATAAACAATAACCCACCAAATTACATAGGATAATGCTTAAATAAAAAAATGTAAAATTACTTTAAAAGGGCCAAACATTTTTTTTAAAAAATCAGAATTACTCCCTAAAATAACAATTAAAATAACACGTAATTGTTAATTGTTACTCAAACAATTCATGCCATGATTTTTTAAAAAATAATTTAAAATTCATTCTTGAAAATGTTGATAAATTAGGAGTAAAATCAGACAGATACCCTTCTCCTATGATGTAAGGAAAAATGATACATAGATAGATAGATAGATAGATAGATAAGAGGGGGAGAGAGATCCTTGTTCTATGGTGTAAATCAAATGGATTGACTCATGTATGGATGGAAAAAGAGAAAAATAAATAAATAAATATCCTATGATGTGAGCAGGATAGATAATGGGAAAGAAGGAAGGAGAGAGGAAGGAAGGAAGGAAGGAAGGAAGGAAGGAAGGAAGGAAGGAAAGAAAGATTTTCTTATGTGATTATGTAAATAGGATAGATAAATTCTAGAAATATATTCTTATCCTATGATATGGATGGACTGCAAAGCAGATTCATCATCATCCTCCTTTATCCTATAATGTAAATAGGAGAGATAGAGGGCCTGTCTACATTGCAGGAATACAGCAGTTTGACTCCACTTTATCTACCATAATTCTATTCTATGGAATCATGGTATTTGTAGTCTGGTGATGCGTTTAGCCTTTTCTATTCAAAGGGCCCTGGTGCTTCCCCAAACTACAAATACCAGGATTGCATGGGATACAACTATGGTGGATAAAGTGGTATCGAACTGCTGTATTTCTGCAGTGTAGATAGGCCCAGAGAAAGATGAACATCCTTGCTCCATGGTTCAAATTAGAGGCAGGGATCCATTCACTGATGGATGGATGCATAGATATCCTTTATCCTGTTACGTTAATAGGCATCACAATTCAAGAAGGATATTGAGAAGCTGGAACGTGTCCAGAGGAGGGCAAACAGGATGGTGGGAGGTCTGGAAGCCATGATGCCCTATGAGGAGCGGCTTAGGGAGCTGGATATGTTTAGTCTGGAGAAGAGAAGGTGGAGAGGGGACATGATAGCCATGTTGAAATATTTGAAGGAATGTCATACTGAGGATGGAGCAGGCTTGTTTTCTGATGCTCCAGAGACTAGGACACGGAGCAATGGGTTCAAATCCCAGGAAAAGAAATTCCACCTAAACATTAGGAAGAACTTCCTGACAGTAAGGGCTGTTCGGAAGTGGAACGGACTGCCTGGGAGTGTGGTGGAGTCTCCTACTTTGGAGGTTTTTAAACAGAGGCTGGATGGATATCTGTCAGGAATGCTTTGATTGTATATTCCTGCATGGCAGAATGGGGTTGGACTAGATGGCCTTTGTGGTCTCTTCCAACTCTATGATTCTACGATTCTATGAATAGGAGAGATAGACGTCACTCTTCTATGGTGTAAATGGGAGGAAGGGAGAAAGAAAGAGAGAGAGAGAGAGAGATCTTCATCCTATGATGTAAATAAGAGAGAGGAAGGGAGGGAGAAATGTTGCAAAGCACAGGACTCCAGATGACATATACCAATGTGTCAGACCATGCCCCACACTGCTGAGGAATGCAAACCCCAAACCAACCAGCTGCAGAAAATATTCTCTTCCTTCCCATTCCCTCTGGCCCTGCCATGGCCCCAACCCGTTTGCAACCCTACCTCTCTGCTTGGCGGTCTCATAGTCGGCTTTGCAGACTAGCCGGCTGTCTTCCATAAGGTAGAATTCATCTCCGGTAGCCAGCTGTCGCTTGCAGACAATGCAGGAGAAGCAGTGGAGGTGGTAGACAAAGTCCTGAGCTCTTCGCACCACCTGGGTGGGAGGAATCCCTTGCTGGCAGGCGGCGCATTTGGTCCCAAACCTCCTATTTAGGAAAGGCAGGGAGACAAGAAGAAGAAGAAGAGAGGCGGTGTGTGAAATGAAGCGTTCCTGGTTTCCATGTCAGTGCAATTCAGTATCTATCTATCTACATAATTCTCTTGGGTATGTTGCCTTTCCCTGTGTGCTGATTGGCTGCTCAGGAAACACACCCCACCAATCACCACCCACATGCAAATTCCCTCTCCACCTCACAATCCATTCCTGCCACTCAATCTGCATCTACACCCCCAGCCTCACAAGGGCACCTCCCTCCTCTCACTCCCTCAGCCAATCACCATCCACATGCAAATTCCCTCTCCACCTCACAATCCACTCCTGCCACTCAGTCTGTGGCCCATATTGGGACCCTGGCAGTCAACTGGTGGCAGTGGTGGTGAGTCGCCTGTGATGGAATCCAGGCAGTTAACTGGTGGTGGCAGTGGCCATGACGGTGGCAGGGCAACAGAATGAGTCACCCTTAGCAATTCCAGGAAAAGTGTGGAATGCTGAGAAGGGGGAGGAGGAATTTGAAAATCCACCAGCCTACCTTACAGGGTTGTTGTGAAGTTTACCATGCGTTTTTGGGGAGTTTTTTAACAGCGTGTGTTACGCCAGGTACAGCTAGCATAAAGAAACAATTTATACAGTTGGGTGAAAAAGAAAGTACACCTTCTTTGTATTCTATGGTTTTACGTATCAGGACATAATAACAATCATCTGTTCCTTAGCAGGTCTTAAAATTAGGAAAATACAACCTCAGATGAACAACGACACATGACGTTTTACACTGTGTCATGATTTATTCAACAATAATAAAGCCAAAACCTCAGATGACTGTTATGATATCCTGATATGTAAAACCATAGAATTCAAAGAGGGTGTACTTTCTTTTTCACACAACTGTATTGGTTGGCTAGAGAGATGGGTATGTTTAGCTTGGAGAGGACTGAGACATGAGAGTCTTCTTTAAACAGCTGAAGGGGTGCAATGTAGAAAAAGGAGAAAGCTTGCTCACTGCAGGTCTAGAGACTAGGACATGAACCAATGGATTCAAATTACACGAAAAGAGATTCCGCGTAAAAATTAGGAAGAACTTCTTGCCAATAAGAACTGTTGGACAGTGGAGGGTGGTAGACTCTCCTTCTTTAAGGGTCTTTGAACAGAGGTTGGATGGGCATCGTTCAGATGTGCTTTAGTTGTGATTTCCTGCATGGCAGGGGGTTGGACTAGATGGCCTTTGTAGCCCTTTCCAACTGTATGATTCTATGATTCTATGAAAGGTGGCATATAAATTAAATAAATAAATTGGTGGTGGTATTTCCAGTGTGGCATCCATGAGGTAGTATAGCCCCCTGTGGGTTCAGAGGGTGGATTCACATACCCCTAGAATGTGAAAGCCCAGAAAAAAAACAGAAAAATTCAGGGAAAATTTGTGGGTTTTTTTCTGGGGGGGGGGTTCCATAAGACTTTTTTGTTTTTTTCTGAAAAATTGAAAAAAGGAAGATCAATTAGGGAATGTCTTATTTTAGCACAATGAATAAAAACTGTAAGACAAGGTGTTCATATATTCTCCGAAACATTTCTAAAAACTATATACAGTATCAGATTGTTCTAATTTCTGTGTACTGAGGATGTACTCTGGAGAGGAAATAGAAATAATTTTCTTTGTTACTAATGTTGATGGTTTCTTCTGGGTTTTTAATTTTTTTCTCCTGCTCCACATAAACTAGCAAAACCCAAGAGGTTCTGTATAGTTCAGGAGACTGTTGCTCCATTGGTTACAAATACAAATTAAGAAAAATAAAAGTCAATTCCGTTTGTAATAATTGTTTGAATACTCTGTATTTTTAGTATACCAGTTGCGATAATTGAATGATAAATCAAATTGTACAAAGTCATATTTTATGCTCCTAAAGTAACAGTGTGGCTTTCAATCTGTAAAAAGTGCTAATGTTGCGGGTTTTTTCAATTCCCCCCCCCCAAAAAAATAAATCTATTTTTTTCTGAAAAAATGGAGGGGGGGATTTCCCATGGTTTCAAAATTTCTGGAAATTTTACATCTCTGCACACACATCTGCTGCCCCCTGGGAGTCACTTACCCCTCTCTAGAAACTCTGCTACCCCTAGCAGAGCTTGTACCCCACAATACTCACTTAAAGAAGTCTTCCTTGCAGTAGACGCTTTCCCCACGACTGAAACATTTCTCGGCCAACTGGACCTGGCAGTCGTGGCATTTCAGGCACTTGCTGTGCCAGTGGCGGTCTAGCACCTTCAGGATGAAGCGGTCCACGATGTGCTGGTTGCATCCTGCGCAAAGCGGGATCTCTGATGGCCAAGAAGGGAAGAGGGGCAGAAGGGGTTATGGACACAAGACTGGTCAGCCAAGGTTTTCTTTCCAATAAAAACCTCTGCCCTTTCTCTGTTGCCACTCTGGCGGCATGACACTCCCTCCTGAAACCTCTGTGGGATTCCACTTTACTCAGAGGCCTCACTTTGGGTTGGTGGGGTATACATTTTCCCAGGTGGAGTTATACAGTCATTGCGCTACCCAACCCCTGTGCTGAATGGCCATGTTGTGCAATCAAATGTAGGACTGAAAACTCATGAACAACCGCATGATTATCTGAGTGTGCAAACACATCTGTGTTCATGCTCCTCCATGAGCAACTCTGCATCTCCAACCTAGAACTGAATGCATCCTGCATTTATCAAATGTGAACATACATACAATAAGACCCCCGTATCCACTGGGGATTGGTTCTGGGGGTGTGGGGATACTGAAAACCATAGATAATAGCCAACGCCATTGAAAATAATGGAACATCTGGTTTAAAATGCCATAGAGTTGCCTTGGAGGACCTAGAAAATGGCTAGAGAAGACACATTTTCTAGGAAAACTCTATGGTAGGTGTGCTGTTTTGTGTCCCATGGATAACTGAATCAGTGGATAATGAATCAGTGGATACAGGAGTCCTACTTATGTTGAAACAGCTGCAGAATTTGGGCCATTATGCACTCTTAGTGCTTACCAGAGCTTGGGAAAGTTACTTTTTTCAGGGCCACAATTTCCCAGATCAGCCAGTCAGCAGTGTAGACCCCACATCACAATAAAATGAGGTCTCCCCACTCCTGGCACCCACATATAGACAGTCTCTCCTGGCCAGGACACACACCTTGGTGGCAATACAACATCAGCTCAGCATAGCACAATTATATGCATACAAAGGTGTGCTATGCCAGCACTATGCCATCCCCATGCCGAATGGCAACATTGTGCAACACAGGCCAATGCCTGGATGCCCTTGTGCAATGCACAGCTGCAACACACAATGCACAAGGGACAATGCGCAACCACAATGCACAACATTGCTGGATGCATGTCTCCCCCTACACCGCTGTCAACAGCATAAATCTGTTGCGCTGTGGCAAATAATTCACCTTACATGCATAGTGTGACGGATGCATGCATACTCACTTCCACCATGCCAGCCTTTCTTTTATTTCATCAACTCAGTGGCACAATGTTTAAATCACCCCCCATTTCCAAGCGAGATTTAAGGCGAGTTAGATTTACACATTTCCTAGAAACATTTTTCTTCCCTTTCCCTCCATGGTTTGAAAGGAGGAGCTTGGGTAGGAATTATATTTTTAAAAATATATATAAATACAAAAGCAGGAAGAGGAGAGAGAGAAGAGAAGGCATGAAAGTACAATTGTGGTTTGTTTGTTTTAAATTAGATTTTTAAAAGTATAACTACGAAGAAAGAAAAAAGGAAGAAAAAGGAAAGGGTCAGGACTACTTGGATATGGACAGATGTCTTTCACAGCATCAAATCCATAAAGATTCGTGAGACGTCTACATTAACATAAGCTGATCCTATTTCCAAAAACACATTTTCTTGAGCAGCCGCCTACAAATCACAGGTTCATGCATAACTAAAATAATAACATCATTCTGACCATTGAACAAGACATGGTGAATGTTTATCTTTTTAACCTTGGAATACAAGTATTTTTGCACCAGTAAAGAATACAGGATCTAATCATGTTGATCAGAGGTACACAGAATATGAAGGTGAACTACACATGGGCATGAATATAAACAGGCCATATGTCCAAAAAGATACATTTCCTGAAAGGTGGCATCCTTTAAACACAAAGAGGCAACAGTTTTAAATTGGAGGGATGTTTCTGGAAGTAATCAATCCCATCATCCTTTGTCACTGTTAGTAAATAACATTCAAATCCCTACTCATTGGCAGTAAACCATCAAACAGTTAGGGAAAACTGATTTTCCCAGTGATGCCTTTTTCTGATACCGGCATTTCAAGGTGGAATAACCAATACGGCTGCTGACAAGAATCCCAGGAGTTTGGTGAAAATCCACTGGAAAGCAACAACCAACCCCCCACACTACTTTTCCATTTTTTAATTATGAGAGTCTTGCAAGAGAGTTAGAATTATTCTTTCATTCTGAAGGTGGCACTCCGTGAAAGCTTCGTCCAAAGAGAAATGGCTCATTCCTTAAAGGGTTCCACGATTCTTTATGGATTTGCTGCTATGGAGGATTGACATGCCTACCCCTTTGGAAATTTTCTTTCAAATCGCACCGTCAATCATGTTCCTGGAATTTGGTCCTTAAGGGGATTAAAGATTTGACCCATTTCTTTATTATTCAATACCAATGGCTATAAGGGAATGCATAGAAAATCTTCTTTTTAAAAAAAAAATATGGAAAATCTGCTTTTAAAGATTTTTTTTCAAAAAGAAGGGTGTGGGTGTGTGGGTGTGTGTGTGAGAGAGAGAGAGAGAGAGAGAGAGATGTGCATTTCTTTGGCAGCTTTCAAATATTTATTTAAATGATTTCAATATATGAATAAATTAATAAAATACAGGGTGTCCAAAAATTATCTTAATAATAATAATAATAATAATAATAATAATAAATTTATATCCCACCCCTCTACAAAACGCAATCGGGGCAGCTTACAACAATTAAAATATACATCCCGAACCCTCAATCCCACCCACCCCCTTAAAATACAATTAAATAAATCAGGAATTGAAACATACTTTTAAAAAAATAAAATAAAAATAAATGACAGACAGTGGCCACAGCGAGGTCAGGACAAGCTAGATTCTCTTTTTTAGTGGCTGGGTATCTATTCAGGAAAGGCCTGCCGGAAGAGATCTGTCTTAAGAGCTTTTTAAAAGCTATTTAGGGTGGTGATATGACGGATCTCATTGGGCAGGCCATTCCATAATCTGGGAACAATAGCCAAAAAGGCCCTCTTGATAATTTCAGTTCTATACAGATCACTCCCCTCCCCTGTATCCATGGAACCAATATCTGCGATTAGCTCAGAACAATACAGTGTTATTGGGAAAATCCATTTCCTCTCCGGTTACTGCCAGGACTGCTTCTCAACTTAAAGGGGAAAGGAGAGTCCAAGTGGGTGGTATAGCCTCCTATTCATGAAAAAGTCTTGGGTCTTCAACTTGATGAGCCATGTCTTCCTTGCCACTACACACAACTCTCCAAACTGCAACCTGAACATATGTACATGTATCATACAGGTCGACCCCCATATCCACAGATTTGGTATCCACAGTTTCACTTATCCACATCCAAAAAAATGTTCTCTCTAGGCATTTCTAGGTCCTCCAGTATGATTCTATGGTCTACTTTCAGCATTTGTCTCATTGAAAATAATTGGGTTCCCTATTACTCACAGTTTCAGGTGTCCATAGGGGGGCTTGAAAAGAATCTCCCGCAGATACGAGAGTCTACCTGTATAAATGTTTCTATCCCATGTTTCCTCCAATGCATTCATGGTGATGGCTGTGGCTTTCCCTTTACCTTTATTAACTACACAACAACCTGTGAGGTAGGCCAAAGTGAGAGTGAGAGTGGCTGAGACCGAATTTCTCAGCTAAGTTGGGACAAGAAACTTGGGGTATATCTGCATTTGACAATTATAGCACTTTTTAAACCATTTTAACTATCATGGCTCCTTCTTATGGCATCCTGGGGTTTGTAGTTTGATGAGATACCTCAG
Source organism: Gambelia wislizenii (assembly GCA_030847615.1). Lineage (NCBI taxonomy): Eukaryota > Metazoa > Chordata > Lepidosauria > Squamata > Crotaphytidae > Gambelia > Gambelia wislizenii. Next base: position 16,336,757 of record JAUMIR010000014.1, on the reverse strand, counting down.
TGTCAGAGGGCTCTAAGGGGAATTCTAAGAATGTCAGCAAACTCCAAATTCCAGGATTCCATGGGATGCAGCCATAGCAGTTAAAGCGGGACCAAACTTATAATTTTGCAGAAAGTCTGGGAAGCTTGCTCTCCCAAAGTCCCAAATCCAGCATTCTCACCACTGCACCCCACCCAGCCTTTAAAGAGTCCCTTTGCCCACCTTTTCCTGCTGTACAAATATAGAGATAAATGTCTGTAAGTATATATGTATATGTGCAGATCCTGTCTGATCTTGGAAGCTAAGTAAGGTCAGCCCTGGTTAGTACCTGGATGGGAAACTGCCAATGAATACCAGGTGCATCAAAATGCCAATGCGATTTTGGGCTCCTTCCTTGGCGGTCTTTAAACAGAGGCTGGATGGCCATCTGTCGGGGATACTTTGATCGTGATTTCCTGCGTGGCAGGGGGTTGGACTAGATGGCCCTCGTGGTCTCTTCCAATTCAGCAATTCTATGATTCTATGATTCATATTCAATGTGGTTTGGTTCCAGGACCCCTGTGGATACCCAAATCCATGAATACTCAAGTCCCATGATTGCGTATGGCACAGCAAAATGGTGTCCCTTATATAAGATGGCAAAAATCAAGGTTTGCTTTTTGGATTATTATGGTTTTTAAGAATATTTTCAAGCTGTGAATACTTAAATCCGTGAATACCAAATCCGTGGAAACAGAGGGACAACTGTATACACAAACACACATAGAGGGAACAAAGGAATAATAGAACTAAAACTATAAAACAGAATTTCAAAACAAATTATCCAGATAACTACAAAAAAAGTATGAAATAGCAAGAAAATATATAAAAGAAAACAAACTGACCAATGCATGTAATAAAATTTAAAACAGCAATATATATATACCGTAGTTATAGTTGTTATAGTTATAATTATAGTTCATTATAGTTATATATGTGCAGACACACATACACACTAAAACAAGCATCAAACTAAAATTCCAAAAGCTTTGGAAAACAACTGAGAACTGGCAACTCCTCCTCATACTATTCCTTGCCTTTAAAAACCCTATGAAAAATCCCTTGCCTAAGAAAAATCCATGGGATCGCCACAACTCAACCGGCAACTTGAAGGCATATGCACAAACATACTCGTACATGCATGCAGAGATATAAAGAGATACAGGTCAGAACCCTTTCCATTTTTCCCAACTAGAATTGTGGAAAAACAGTTAATGATTGAGTGGAAAAGTATGTATTATGTAAGTAGAATAATTTGAAAAGGTAAATAAAATGTTTTTTTAGAAAAAAGAATTGTTGTTGTTGTTGTTGTGTGCCTTTAAGTGTTCCCAATTTATGGCAACCCTAAGGAGAACTGCTAATGGGGTTTCTTGGCAAACTTTGCTCAGAAGGGGTGTTGCCACCATTGCCTGATAGAATGTGACCCCCGTGGGTTTCCATGCTCAATGGGGGATTCAACCAAATAGGTATAATTGTAATGTGTAAATATAATGTGATTATAGTGCATTTAGATTAAGAGGGAAAATGTATTAGTGTTAGGATAGATAGTTTTATTTTTGTATTAGTAAGAAAAGAGGAAAACAATTATTATTATTATTATTAATGTGTTATTGTTACGGCCTTTTGTGGTCAGGTGTATTTTTCAGTAGAATGGTCTTATTCCAATAAAAAATTCTTCCCCCCCCCCAAAAAAATTCCTGGTTTCCCAGAGTCCTAGTCCAATACCCAAACTACTACACAGTGCTGGCTCTATAAATTAGACAGAGGCACAGATACACCTGATGACCAGTAGCTTGGGGGAAAACACTTTTCAGGCAGGAAGGATGAAGATACCTGCAGAAAGGCTGACACTGAATATATTATATCAACTTAAAGCATCAGCCAGGTCAGGTGTCAGCAGAGGCAAAGGACAGGGTGGTGAAAAGGCCAAGGAAACCAAGCTGCCTCTGCCGTCTACTTGATTCCATCTCCAACACCTTCTTGTATCATGTTTTCCTTCTTCCCAGGGTGTGCTAGGGAGTCTGAGAAAAGGCATAGATTTGAAAGGCTGGCATTCTGCTTGCGGCTTCGTTGTTGCTGTTTGCCTTCAAGTTGTTTCTGACTTATGCAGATGCTAAGGTGACCCTATCCCAGAGTTTTCTTGGCAAGATTTCTTATTCAGGGGAGGTTTGTCCTTGCCTTCCCCTGAGGCTGAGTGAACGTGACTTGTCCAAGGTTGCCCAGTGGGTTTCCATGGCCAAGAAGGGACTCGAACCCTGGATTCCCAGCACCCTAGTCCAGAACACAAGCCACTACACCATGCTGCCTCTCAAGATTTATGTACTCTGAAGAGGTTTGTCACCATTGCCTTCCTCTGAGGCTGAGAGGGTATCATTTGCCCAAGGTCACCCCATGGTTTTCCGTGACTAAGCAGAGATTCAAGCTTCTGTCTCCCAGAGTCCTGGTCCAGCACTCAGAACACTATACCAGGTTGGTGGTGGAGGGGAAACTACATAGGACTAAATCCAATTGATAGCACCAAATAGGACACAGGCATTGGATCATAGAATCATAGAGTTGGAAGAGATCACAAGGGCCACCCAGTCCAACCCCATCCTGCCATGCAGGAAGACAGAATCAAAGCATTATCAACAGATGGCTACCAGCCTCTGTTTAAACATCTCCATGAAAGGAGACTCCACCACACTCCCAGGCAGTGTATTCCACTTCCAAACAGCTCTGACTGTCAGGAAGTTCTTCCTAATGTTTAGGTGGAATCTCTTTTCTTAGAGTTTGAACCCATTGCTCTGTGTCCTAGTCTCTGGAGCAGCATAAAACAAGCTTGCATGATCATCAGTATGACATCCCTTCAAATATTTAAACATGGCTATCATGTCCCCTCTCAACCTTCCCTTCTCCAGACTAAACATGCCCAGCTCCATAAGCTGCTCCTCATAGGGCATCATGGCTTCCAGATCTCCCATCATTTTGGTTGCCCTCCTCTGGACACGTTCCAACTTGCCTATATCCTTCTTGAATTGTGGTACCCAGAACTGGACACAATATTCCAAGTGAGGTCTGACCAAAGCAGAACAGAGTGGCACTATTACTTCTCTTGATCTGAGTCTGAGATACTTTATTCTTAGCTAGGTCTATGGGAGGAGCCGTTTTCTTGGGGACTGACTTAGCTGTACTGACATTAGAAAGCTTCTGCTGACATGATATATTTTTGCTCTGCTCACTGAGACCACCAGTCTTAAATATTTTCCCATAATCCCATTAGGTTATACAGGAGAAGGTGATCCTGTAAGTAACCTGAACACAGGGCTTTAAAGGAAATAATCAACACTTTGTACTTTGCCCAGAAACTAATTGGAAAGAAGGAAAGAAGAGAGAGGCCAGCTGAATCTCCCATGGGAGGGAATTCCACAACCTGGAAGCAACCACCATGAAGGCTGTCTCCCACGTATAGAGCCAATGTGCCTGTGAGTGTGGTGGCACCAAGATAAAGCCTTCCCTTGAAGATCTGAAAACTCAGGCAGACTCAGAATCATAGAATTGCAGAGTTGGAATTGACCACGAGGGCCATCCAGTCCAACCCCCTGCCATGCAGGAAATCACGATCAAAGCATCCCTGACAGATGGCCATCCAGCCTCTGTTTAAAGACCTCCAAGGAAGGAGACCCCACCACACTCCGAGGGAGTGCGTTCCACTGCCGAACAGCTCTTACTGTCAAAAAGTTCCTCCTAATATTGAGGTGGAATTTATTTTCCTCTAGTTTGAACCCATTACTCCGTGTTCTAGTCTCTGGAGCAGCAGAAAACAAGCCTGCTTCATCCTCAACGTGACACCTCCTCAAATACTTAAACAGGGCTATCATATCGCCTCTTAACCGTCTTTTTTCCAGGCTAAACTAAGCCAGCTCTCTAAGTCTCTCCTCATAAGGTATCGTTTCCAGACCTTTCACCATTTTAGTAGCCCTTCTTTGGACACGCTCCAATTTGTCCATATCCTTTTTGAATTGTGGTGCCCAGAACTGGACACAGTATTCTAGGTGAGGTCTGACCAAGGCAGAATAGAGTGGCACTATTACTTGCCTTGATCTGGACACTATACTTCTATTGATGCAGCCCAAAATCGCATCAACAAGCTGGAAGGTGTCCAGAGAAGGGTGAGCAAGATGATCCAAGGTCTGGAAAGCAAGCCTTATGAAGAACAACTTGGGTAGCTGGGCATGTTTAGCTTGGAGAAGAGAAACTGGGGAGGTGAGATGATGGCTATTTTTAAGCTCTGAAGGGATGTCCTGTAGAAGATGAAGCCAGCTAGTCTTCAGCTGCTCCAGAGCCTAGAACACAACTAATGGATTCAAGATACAGAAAAAGAGATCCCATCTAAACATCAGGAAGAACTTTTTTTACTGCGAGAGCTATTCAGCAGTGGAATAGATTGCCTGAGATGGTGGTGGACTCTCCATCTTTGGAAGTCTTTAAACAGAGGTTCGGTGGGCATCTGTAGGAGTGCTTTAGTCATATATTCCTGCATGGCAGGGGTTTGGACTAGATGACCGTTGTGGTCTCCTCCAACTCTTAAGATTCTACGATTCTATTATTCTACATTGTTGGGGTTATGAAGCTTAAAAATTAAAATTTCATTAAAGATCCCAGGGTGCAAGCCCTTTGGGAAAGTTTTCTGTAAAGTTAAAATGGACAAGAATACATGATTGAACTGGATATGCTGACAAATAAGCTGCGAAATAAAAAAGAGAGCATATGGAGAAAAGAATGGAAACCGATTTTGGAATATTGGCCAAAAAAGGGTGAACTACAAAATTGCAAACTGATATAGGTAAAAATCCCCAACAGAACAAGGAATAGAGTCCTAACATATAGGTAAATAACTTAGAAATAGACAAAGTCATTTATGGTTGAGTATGTTTTTTATTATGAGTCTGATAATTGTCAAATGTCAACCAAGTAGGAAGTCATAGAACAATTTCTGAGGTTTAATACAGCAGGAAAAACTGATATCGATATTTGTTATGGATATTTGGTATATCGCAAGATACATTGTAAGATGATTACTATGTGTATATTACACTGATATTCAATAAAAAATAAAATGTAAAAAAAAAAGTTAAAATGGACAAGAATTAACTTCTAGTATAGCAGAGTGGCAGAGACCGGAAAGTGAGACTCTCAAGCAGTAAAGTACTCAGAACTCAAGCTGCTAAGAACAAAAGAAAACAAACAACTTCCTCTTGAAAGAATACTAATGGCTTTTCAATCTACGTACACATGGAAGGCTACATTCTAACTATCTAAAGGATTTAGGATAGAACTCACCAATCCAGTGAGATTGGGAAAGATAGGGAAAAAGACATGCATCTATACAAAGTGTGGAGGGAAGGCTCCATCTTCTTCAGAGACAGAACAAAGAGTAAACTTTAAACCCACGAGGTCAGTAGACCTGGGCCTCATGATGATATGATGATCATACGGCTTGGCTGTGTGTCTACAAGCCACTAAGATTAGATTTTCCTTGGGTTTTTTCCAGGCTGTGAGGCTGTGTTCTGGAATAGGTTCTTTCTGACATTTTGCCTGCATCTGTGGCTAGCATCCTCAGAGAATGGTTGTGTAGGTGTGTGTGTGGAGTTTATATGCTGTGAACCCCTGTTGTGGAGTATATGTAAATTTGTGTAATTGAATGGTTAGTTTCTGGGTATAGAAATGCAAGGCTCGTTAGTGTCTGTTAGGCTAATGGTTGGTTGATGAGCCATTATCTGCTGGGAATCCCCGTCCCTGGGTGGAATTATTTTGTAAGTGTTGATTCCCAGCAGATAATGGGCCATCAATCAACCATTAGCCAAACAGACACTAATCCTCCTTGCATTTCTATACCCAGAAACTAACTATTCAATTACACAAATTTACATATACTCCCCAACAAGGGTTCACAGCATATAAACTCCACACACACCCCTACACAACCATTCTCTGAGGATGCCAGCCACAGATGCAGGCAAAACATCAGAAAGAAACTCTTCCAGAACATGGCCTCACAGCCTGGGAAAAAAAAAAACCAAGGAAAATCTATGGATGCCGGCTGTGAAAGCCTTTGACTTCCCACTAAGGATAGGCTGAGGAGAAGGGGGAAGAACTCTTTTAACATGCAGGAGGTCCCTAAAACTTCCTGAGACTTGCTTGCTCTAAAACCCAGCAAGTGAGGGGGTGCAGGAAGAATGCTGGGTTTTCCAGCATACGTTTCTGTATAGAGATATGGTCTTTCAGATCGTCTGGCCCCAAGCTGTGTAAAACTGTGAAGATTATAATCAGCATTCTGGAGCTACTGAAATTTCCAAACAGTTTCCCAAGGCAGCCCCACATACAGTGTGCTACAGAAATCCAAATGGGGTGTAATCAAGGCATGTGTTACCATAGCTGAAGTATAAATCCTGACTGGGGTAGATCTATTGACTAAACTGATCTATGTGTCAACTCATCATCCAACTATTGACTCAATCAGCCTACTTTAGTTGATTTTAACCAACAGAATTCTAGCTATTGATGAGGATATAAATACAAATACAGATACAGAAATAGATACGAGCATGTTTTGTATTCTGACGGGTAAAGGTTTCCCATCCTCTTTCTATCTTCAGAGACACCATACAGGTTTTCTACCTACTGAGGTAAGGTTGGACCTAAAGGAGTCCACCTGAAGTCAGAGTAATCATGAATAACCTCAATCTACACATTTATATTTTTAGTCAACTGACAATGTGATTATTATTATTAGTCTAAATTCTCTTTCAGTCCTTAGTAGAGTAACTCCATCCAGTCCACTAGGTTTACCTACATGTTGACTCACCATTGAACAATTAATTAGATGATTCTGCTTTAGTTCCTGAATAATGGACAGGAACTAATTCATAATTTATAATAAAAATATTGTTGTTGTTGGTTGTGGTCCTTGTCATCCATATATTTTTGCCCTGCCTTGCCAGTCAAAAATAGCACCCAAGGGGGTTAATAACAATGCTAAAAATGAATTAAACACTAGAACTATTCAAATTATCCGTAGAAATAAATTATTACTATTTTGTCACATTATTATCCAGCCTTTCCACTCCAAAACAGGACTGACTGGATACAATTATCATTAAAAACAATGAAATAAGAAAGCCAGTCATAGAATCATAGCCTCATAGAGTTGGAAGAGACCACAAGGCCATCCAGTCCAACCCCCTGCCATGCAGGAATAAACAATCAAAGCATCCTTAACAGATGGCCATCCAGCCTCTGTTTAAAAACCTCCAAAGAAGGAGACTCCACCACATTCCCAGGCAGTGCATTCCACTTCCAAATAGCTCTTACTGTCAGGAAGTTCTTCCTAATGTTTAGGTGGAATCTCTTTTCCTGTACCTTGAACCCAGTGTTCCGTGTCCTAGTCTCTGGAGCAGCAGAAAATAAGCTTGCTCCATCCTCGGTATGACATCCCTTCAAAGATTTAAACATGGCTACCATGTCCACTCTCAACCTTCTCTTCTCCAGGCTAAACATACCTAGCTCTCTAAGCTGCTCCTCATAGGGCATCATGGCTTCCAGACCTCCCACCATTTTTGGTTGCCCTCCTCTGGACACCTTCCAGTTTGTCCATATCCTTCCTGAATTGTGGTGTCCAGAACTGGACACAGTATTCCAGGTGAAGTCTGACCAAAGCAAAATAGACTGGCACTATCACTTCCTTCAATCTAGATCAAATGACCACTAAAAACTCATTCCTGGTAGCAGCTGTTCTATCCCCACCTTCATACTCAAAAATAGCTTAGAGTACCAAGCAATGTCATTAAAACAATGTATTGAGCAGTAAAGCATTGGAGGATCACTAAAACCAAATCCTTGCTGAATGCTTTGATTGTGTCTTCCCGCATGGCAGGGGGTTGGACTGGATGGCCCTTGAAGTCTCTTCCAACTCTATTATGATTACATGTTTACCCTGCTCTTCCTCTCCAAAATAAAGGAGGCTGGTAAAAACGTCCCTGAAAATAAATTAAACGATTTAGCCATTAAAATCAACATTTAAAAGCTCATCATCATCATCATCTTGTATCCCATCTTTCCACTCCAAAATAGCTGAAAACCACTGATAATACCACTCACCAATACAAATTACTGAAATGATATATAGGAGTTGTTATGGTTAAATGTTAATCCTGCCTTTCCATTTAAAAATGTTTCAGGGCAGATCACAACCTCAGAAGGAGAATGTATTAAAATGCATAACTGTTAAAATCGACACCAAAATATATTAATATTCATATTTAATATTAATATTAATCTTTAACAACATTTTTTTACTTTGCCCATTAATGATAAATAGCAAGACATATTTATTAGCAGTATATTCGCTATGATCAACCTCATCATCTGGGTAAGGGTTAGGATTCTCCCATGCAAAAAACAGTAGACAAATAATGGTAGGTAGCTCCTCTCAACTGGAGTTTAAACGGTGTGTGCTTTTTTGTTTTTTAAAGGGAAAATTGCTCCCATTTGGAGTTGCTAATGATATCAATTGAGCTGAAGGTGATGTCAGAGCCTGTCCTCTTCCTTCCATCTCTCTCTGTTCAGGGTTTTTGCGGCTTCCTCTGGTGTAATTTAAAATTAAAAATCTCTGAGGATGCCAGCCACAGATGCAGGCGAAACGTCAGAAATAAACTCTTGCAGAACACAGCCTCACAACCCGGAAAAAAACCCAAGGAAATCTAATTTAAAACGGTTGGTTACCCCTCTTGCAAGGATCGAACCTTGGGAGGGCTGAAAGACTCAAAATAATAATAATAATAATAATAATAATAATAATGATGATAATAATTTCTATCCCACCCCTCTGCAACACAATCGGGGTGGCTTACAGCATAAAAATTCCATAATTACATTAGTACCCTAACCCACCCACCCCTTAAAACAATATTAAATTAAAAAGATTAAAAACATACAATAATTAAAAAGAGAAAAAAATGAAATAAAATGATATGGACTCAGGGCAGCAAAAAGCAAAGGCACCTTCAATATATTTAGATTAGCTAAATAGATGCACCTAGATATATTTCCTGCTTGAAAGCCAGCCTGGTATTTTGAGTACTAGACAACAGCTCCAAAGGCCATTCTGTTGCCCAGCTCCACTCTAATATTCTGAATTTTATCAGTCATAGTCCAGATTCGTTAGTACTACATTGTCATTCCAATAGGTCAAGTTCCAAAAGAAAAAGAAAAAAGGAAGGGAGGAAATGGAGGCTAACAGAACCCTTGGCCATGAGGAAAAAAACCCGGTGACCTTGGGCAAGTCACACTCTCTCAGCCCCAGAGGAAGGCAATGGTAAAACCCTCTGAACAAAGCTTGCCAAGAAAACCCTGTGATAGGTTCGTGTTAGGGTTGCCATAAGTGTGAAACAACTTAAAGGCACACAACAACAACGGATTAAACACCTAAAGGCACCCATTTGAGCTTGGAAGCTAAATAGGGTCAGCCCTGGTCAGAACTTAGATGGGAGACCGCCAAGGAATACCCAGTCTATTTTTCCTCGTGATAGGTTCGCCTTGTTTGTTTCTGTGTGTCCGTGCCTTCAAGTCTCCTGTCAACTTATAGCAACCCCAAGAATTTCATTGGGTTTTCTTAGGCAAGGAATATTCAGAGGTGGTTTTGCCGGTTCCTTCCTCTGAAATATAACCTTGGGTCTCCATAAGTCGGGAATGACTTTGAAGGCACACAGCAGCAACAATACAATGTTTTCTATTTAGATATAAATGTAGATATATAAATCGATATATTGATAGCTATATCTAATAGAAATAGATATAGATCTATAGATAGCTATAGCTAAATAAATATAGATTTCTATAGATATCTATAAATCTATGTCTGTTTCTAAAGATTTCTATAGATCTAAATCTATTTCTATAGATATCTAAATATAGATCTAGAAATAACTAGATCCATATCTATTTCTATAGACTTCTACAGATCTATATTTCTATAATATCTAGATCGTTTTCTATAGACTTCTACACATCTACATCTATTTCTATAATATCTAGATTGATTTCTATAGACTTCTACAGACCTACATCTATTTCTATAATATCTAGATCGATTTCTATAGACTTCTACAGATCTATATCTATTTCGATAGTATAGATTTTTATAGATATAGATCTATTTCTATTTCTATAGATTTCTATAGATCTATTTCTGTAGATATTTAACTATAGCTATCTAAATGTAGATATAAATGTCTATAGATATCTATAGATCAATTTCTATTTAGGTATAGAAATCTATAGATTAATCTATATGTTAACATCTATATCTAAATAGATGCCTAAATAGAAAATATTGTATTGTTTTTGTCTAGACATAGAAGTATTTTATATTTAGATATAGTGATAGATAAATGCAACATGCCAAACTTCTACCCGTTCAGATCTATCGAATCAGGGCTGGCAATCCGTTCCTTTTCGTTCTTCTTCCAACCGTTAGCAATCTAACACGGGAGGAATGTAGAAACGCAGGGGCGCAACGTGGGGACGGGGGAGTTGGGGGCTGAAGAAATAAATACACGTGGCTGTTTCAAAGGGTTCAAAGCACTAAGTCCTGGGGCGAAAATCCTTCCACCACCCCTGCTTAGGAGCAGAGACTTGGCCGGCACTGCTTGTAAGGGGAGAGGGGAGCTCAGGTTGTGAGAAATGTTGCCTCCTCGCAAGGGAAAAGCAAATAATTTTCCCCCATCCATTGCTGTTATGGTGTGCCTTCAAATCCCTCCCGACCCAACGTTGACCCTATCACAGAGTTTTCGTGGCTAGATTCGTTCAGAGAGGGATTTGCCATATCCTTCCTCTGAGGCTGAGAGAGTGTGACTTGCTCAGTCACCCAGTGGGTTTCCATGGCCGAGCGGGATTCGAACCCTGTTCTCCCAGAGTCATAGTCAAAGGCAAACCACTGCATCACGCTGGCTCTCTCCTGATCCATTGTTGTGTGTGTATGTGTGTCTTCAGGTGAGTACTAAAGAAGCTAAATAGGACCTGCCCTGGTGAGTACTTGGATGGGAGACAGCCAAGGAATACCCAGGTACTATAGGTTATTTTTCCTATTTGCGTGTGTGTGTGTGTGTGTGTGTGTGTTTCTTCAAGTCGTCTGTCAACTTATGGCGACCCCACGAGTTTTATAGGGTTTTCTTAGGCAAGGAATGCTCAGAGATGGTTTTTCCAGTTCCTTTCTCTGAAATAGAGCCTACAGCACTTGGTATTCCTTGGCAGTCCTTCTGAGCTTGGGGAAGCTTCTTCTTTTTGGACTGCCACTCCCAGAACATAGCTAGCTGGGGGATGCTGGGAGTGACAGTCCAAAAAGTCACCTTTCCCCATGCTCCAGGGGTTCTAGCCTCCAGCATTTCGAGAAAGGGACCAAGGTCAGATCTGGTGCATGTATGTGCCTTCAAGTCGCCTGTCGACTTATGGGGACCCCATGGACTTCATAGGGCTTTCTTATGCAATGAAGACTCAGAGGTGCTTTTGCCAGTTCCTTCCTCTGAAATACAGCTATTCCTGGGCGGTCTCCCATCCAAGTGCTAACCAAAACCGACCCTATTTACCTTCCAGATCAAATGGGATCTGGTGCCTTTAAGCCATGTAGTCCCTTGTTGTTTTTGTTGTGTGCCTTCAAGTCATTTCCGACTTATGGCGACCCTATCATGGGGTTTTCTTAACAAGATTTGCTCACGGGGGGTGCCTTTGCCTTCCTCTGAGGCTGAGAGAGTGTGACTTGCCCAAGATCACCCAGGGGGTTGCCATCACTGGGTGGGGGTGGGGGTCTCCAGAGTCGTAGTCCAACGCTCAAACTACTACACCATGCTGCCTTTCACTTACTCCATTGCCATTTTAAAAACTTTGACGTGGAGCTTATTCCCGAGTAAATGAACTGGGATTGTTGGGAGAACTCAATGACAATCGCTGCCTTCGCATTTATCGTCCCTTTATACAGCGCTGTCAGTGCCCAGGGCACTTTCCAAGTAAACCAAAAACAAAACAGCCAGCCCTGGCACAGGCATACCATCTAAGCCTATTAGCATTCTTAGTATTGATTCATGCTTGATTGATCATTTCGCACCCTTCTGATTGTTCATTCCGGAGTCTTGGTGGTGCAATCTTGCTAGATCATCTCTAAGGGGCTTGGGTCCAGGTTACCTGAAGTCTCCCTACATGAGCCCAACAGAGCTTTAGGAGATTCCACCTAAACATTAAGAAGAACTTCTTGACAGTAAGAGCTGTTGACAGTGGAATTGGCTGCTTGGGAGTGTGCTGGAGTCTCCTTCTTCGGAGGTTTTTCAACAGAGGCTGGATGGCCATCTGTCGGGATTGCATTGATTGTGTATTCCTGCAGGGTAGGGGGTTGGACTAGATGGCCTTTGTGGTCTCTTACAACTCTGTGATTCTATGATTGGCTTCTCTCTGCCCCACCACTTTCTCAGGCTCCTTTGCTGGGAACGATTTTCGGTGGCTGCTCCCAGATTTTGGAACTCCTTCCCCAGAAAAGCCTGGATGGCCCCTTCCAGGGAGGCAGGTTAAAACATTTTTGTGCCCCCAGGTTTTACCAACTGACAAGGGCTGGGCTTTTAAAGCTGTGCGTGTGGCTTTTAAGATTATGAAGGGTCTTTATACCGTTTTTAATGCATTTTAACATTTTTCGTGATTAATGTGTTTAACTTATAAATTGTTTAATTCTCGTTTCATTTTGATATTTATACTGGATGGTTTTGTTTTTTATTTTTATATTGTTTTCAACTTGTTTTAAAGATGTTGTTAGCCGCCTTGAGTGCCATTGACGGGAGAAAGGCGGGATATACATGATTAAAATGATGATGATGATGATGATGATGATGGCGATGGCCATCTGTCAGGGATGCTTTGATCGTGATTTCCTGCATAGCAGGAGGTTGGACTGGATGGCCCTTGTGGTCTCTTCCAACTCTACAATTCTATGATTCTATGATGATGATGATGATGATGATGATGATGATAGTCTTGAGGGGGCTCCACACACACCCCAGCCCTCTCCTCCTCCATTCTGGGGTTCCAGGCTTAAAGGGGCTTTCGCCACCCTTCCCCCCCCCCCCGCCTTCAGCACCGGTTCGCTCTGGTCAACCCACGAGTAAGGTAACCATGGGAGGGGTGCCTCCCTTTGCTCTAGAAAAGCCTTTCTCAACCTTTTTAGTTTGGAGGAACCCTTGAAATAATTTCCAGGTCTCAGGGAACCCCTGCATCTATATACTGCTATTGCTTTCCCCCCACGATCACAATCTCTCGAGGAATCCCTAGCAACTTCTTGGGGAACCCTAGGCTTCCAGGGAACCCTGGTTGAGAAACATTGCATATATATTATCAAGGAGCAGCCAAAGATTATATTCTGGGGCACTCCAACTGGCGCCCATAGTTTCCCGCTTTGGCCAGAGAATTAAACTGGGGTTCAAGGCCAGTGGGAGCCCTGTTAGTCTGTGTTAGCATTAAGGGATCCGCTAGCACTTGCCAGACTAACTGGGTGGGGGGTGGATATGTGGCTTTGGTGGAGTACAATCCAATTCATCCGTTGCAGTGGATGGAAACTGGGAGACCCTGGACCCAAGATTTCGCTCCTTCTTCCCCCACCACACACAATTTTCCAAGCTCTATAGCCGGCGGAGAAGGAAAACTGTCTGTCTGACTGTCTGTCTAATCTCTCTATCTGCCTGTCTCTATCTCTGTTTTCTTCCCATCCCTTAAAATCACAGCGTTCTTTTAAATGGCAAGCGCCATGGGAACCATTTCTGTCTGTGGAAGAAAGGAGGAGATGGGAAGGCAGAAAGGAGGAGGAAGAGGAAGAGAGGAGGAAGAGGCAGAAGGAGCAGGGGAGGAGATGGAAAGGGGGAAGAGGAGAAAAAAGAGAGAGGAGAGGAAGAGGAAGGAAAAAGGAGGGTGAGGAGGGGAAGAGAAGGGTTCTACAGTTGTCCCTCCGTATCCACGGATTTGGTATCCACGGATTAAAGTATTCACAGCTTGGAAATATTCTTTAAAAAGTAATAATCCAAAAAGCAAATCTTGATTTTGACATCTTAGATAAGGGACACCATTTTGCTAGGCCATTGCATATCATGGGACTTGAGTATTCACGGATTTGGGTATCCGTGCGGGGTCCTGGAACCAAACCCCAGCCAATAGGAAGGGACAAGCGTGTATCTCTCTGTCTCTCTTTCTTTTTTGCCTTCCCTCCAGGGAGAAGTTTCTTCGCTTTCTTGATCGAGCGGCCTAAGAAAATCAGGACGATTTATCCCCTCTCCCTTCTTTCTTTCCTTCCTTTCCTCACCCCCCCCCCAATCAACCTTGAGTGCGCATCTCAAGTCATTTGCTCGCTCTCTCCGTCGAAAACGTTATTTATGCCCGGCCTCTTTTGGAGACAAATGCCGGATTCATGGAGTTCTTTCGGCCATTAATTCGCCCGCCCAGGCTGCTCTTGGCCCGTCTTTTCCTCCCTCGGCCCCCCTCCCGTCCCAACAACAAACACCGACGAAAGATCGGAGGTGGGGTTAGCCACCACCCTTCCCCCTCCAGGAATGAGATGCCTTTCCCCCAACCCTCTCCGGAGAGGGGCTTATTTCGTGTTCTGTCTCTTCTCCCTCTCTCCTTCCCGCCCAAATCTCCAAATTCTCAAAATCGTTGAGGTTGGGAACTTGAGACCAGAGACCAACCTGCAAAGGACCAGAAGAGTGAGGGGGCTGCTCCGGATCGGGGCTCAACCGTAGCAGCGCTCCGGCCCATGCCCGCCCACCCAACACCCCCACACCTGCTTTTCTCCTTCATCGGTTGAACCCACTTGGCTACCAGCCAGCACCCACCCACCCATAGACCCCCAGGGCCTTTCCTTCCCCAAGGCTCTGGCTCCGACCTCCATTCCCCACCGCCACCCCCTTTACCTCGACGGGCCTCCTCGGTCCGGGCCAGCAAGGCGAAAAGCCTCTCGGTGCAACTGGGGGGCTCTTGGCCCGCCGGGCCCCTCCTCGCCTCCTTCCGCGCATCCATCTTGCCTTGCCTTCCCGCTCCCTCCAAACTCTGCAAGCCAGACATTTAAGACACGGGAGCGGGGAGGGGGGGCTCTGCAGAAACCTCCCCTTTAAGGGGCCAGACCCAGCGCGCGACCTGGGGTGGGGTGGGGTGGGGAGTTGGGGACGGCCGAGAGCAAAGGCGGCCGCCCGCTCATACCTGGGCGCCAGGCTGGCTTCAGCACCGCGGAGAGCAGCGGCCGGGAGAATCAGCACCGCGGACAGCGCCCCCCTTTCAGCACCATGGACAGCGGCCGCTCAGGGCCATCGCTGCCACCTGTGCCCTTCAGCACCGCGGACAGCAGCACTGTGGCCTTTCAGCACCACGGACAGCCCCTCGCTTCGCCCTTCAGAACCACGGACAGCGTCCATTTGGTCCTTAAGCACCACGGATAGCGCCCCGCTTGTGTGACGAAGGTTGCTGTCCTTGAGCAAGCAGGGATCACCAGCATCGAGGCCATGATACTGAGAACACAGCTGCGCTGGGCAGGGCATGTTTCTAGCATGGAGGACCATCACCTCCCAAAAATAATACTCTACGGTGAACTTGCCACGGGTCAGCGTAAGAGGAGCGCTCCAAAAAAGCAATACAAGGACTCCCTGAAACAACATCTCAGGCTTGGCCAAATTGATCACCAACAGTGGTCCGCCCTGGCCTCACATCGGGAGGCATGGAGACGCACCATCCACAATGCTGCAGCCTTATTTGAGAACTCACACTGAACAAGTCTTGAAGAGAAACGACAACGCAGAAAGGATCACAACCCAAAAACATCACCCAAGGAGACCTACTGCTGTGCTTTCTGCAACCGGACTTGTCTATCTCGGACTGGCCTTTGTAGTCATCAGCACGCTTGCAGAAAGCGCGGGATGAGTCCTTCCTGAATCTTCGTTTGTGAAGAAAAGCCAGAGGGGGGGTCATTCAGGACCACGGACAGCGGCCGCTTAGCGGCGAATCAGCACCACGACAGCGCTCGCTTGTCCCTTCAGCATAGAGGGCAGCAGCTGCCTGTGGATCCGCACCCCGGACAGCACCGATTCGTCCTTCAGCACCATGGACAGCGAGCAGCCGGGCCCGCGCTTGAGAGGCAGCTCTTGACCGGGCTGGGGTTGCGCCGCGTCCACACCAGCCCTAGCCCTCCCCCATCATTTCTCCCTCCCAGGAAGGAAAGGGGACAATGCTGCGACGGTGGGGCACGCGGGGCGGGCGGGTCAAAGGAAGATGGATCGCCTCTCTGCGTCCATTTGCGGGGCTTCACTCCCCACCACCTGTGCCCCCCTCCTGCCCGGTTAATGAGGGTCCGCCCCCGGGGTTGCTGGTGGTCGCTCAGGCCAAAAGAGGGGGAGGTGGTGGTAGTCACCTTGGGCGGCTAGGAGAAGCTGAGTCAAGTTTTCTGGGGTTAGCTGCTCCCTTGTTTGTTGGATTTCTGGTGACATCAACCAAGAAATGTCCCCAACTCACTCCACCACCACCACCCACGCGAGCCAAGTGGGTTAGAGGAATGTGGAAGTTGGGTAGAAACGAAAAGAAGGAATGGGAGGGAGGGAAATAGAAGGGAAGGGGGAAAGGTAGGGAAGGATGGAAGGAAAGAGGGAGGGAGGGAATAGAAAGAGGGAAAAGGTAGGAAAGGAAGGAAAGGAAGAAAAGAGGGAGGGAGGGAATAGAAAGAAGGAAAGAAGGGAGGGAGTGAAATATAAAAAAAAGGAAAAAAGGGAGGGACGAAAGGAAGGAAGAAAAGAGGAAGGGGAAATAGAAAGAAGGAAAGGGAGGGAGGGGAAATAGATGAGAAAAGGGTAGGGAAGAAAGAAAAGAAAGAAAGAGGGAGGGAGGGAAATAGGAGGGAAGGGGAAAGGGTAGGAAAGGAAGGAAGGAAAAGGGAGGGAGGGAAATAGAAGGCAAGGGAAAAAAGGTAGGGAGGGAAGAAAAGAAGGAGGGAGGGAGGAAACAGAAAAAAGGAAAGAAGGGAGGGAGTGAAATAGGAAGAAAGGGGAAAAGGTATGAAAAGAAGGAAGAAAAAGAGGGAGGGAGGGAATTTGAAAAAAGGAAAGAAAGGAGGGAGTGAAATAGAAGGAAAGGAAAAAAAGGTAGGAAAGAAGGAAAGAAAGAAGGATGAAAGAAGGAAACAGAAGACAGGGAAAGGGGGAGGGAATTAATTCACTACGAGCTAAGGAGATGCGCGCACACACGCACCTCAAGACGGTTGAGGTCCCATTAATCAATAGTCTCTTTCCTAAGTCATCGTCGGTAACAGGAAATAAAAACGTGTTCCTAAGTGTGTGTGGAGGGGGGGGGGTTAAAGGCATATAAACTATCGGGAGAGGCACCTCCGGGGCTTTTGGACATTCTCTTCTCCCAGCCGGTCATCAGGAATGAAAAGGTTCCGTGTTTGTGCGCCTAACGTCTTGGTGTCATCCGAAGGGCGGGCGAGAGAGCCCACGACACGCAACCCTCCCTGGCAATGGGGTGGGTGGCATTTTCAGGCCACTGGGGGAAAGGGGGGGTGAAGGGGGCGAGTCATCAATCCTATTCAAACCCCTTCTCTGGGTCTGAACCCAAGGTGGGCCTTTCCAGCCAGAATCAATAAAGTTGAGTGATACTGTAAGTAAATAAAATTTGATGATATTCCGATAGGCATCTTACTCCACTCCCACCCCTCGTGCTTTTAATTCGGCTGTTCGACTATGATCAGTTTAATCCTGTTTTAATATGAGAAGTTGCTTTATCTTTGAAATGTACCAGATTGTTGTGAGCCGCCTTGGGTTCTGGTCTTGGAAGAAAGGCGGGCTAGCGATACAATAAAATAGGTACCAGTTGTCCCTTCCTATTCGCTGGGGTTTGGTTCCAGGACCCCCGTGGATACAAAAATCCATGACTACTCAAGTCCTATTATATGCCATGGCATAGCAAAATGGTGTACTTCATATAAGGTGGCAAAATCAAGGTTTGCTTTTTGGATTATTATTTTTTAAAGAATATTTTCAAGCCGTGAATACTTAAATCCGTGAATACCAAATCCATTAATATGGAGGGACAACTTGTATTATCTTAATAAAATGAATTTATTGTTGTAGCTAAAGGTTACAGTCAGCAATTTGGAGAAGATTTTCATGAAACTTGTTCTCCAGTAGTTACACACACAACTATGA
The DNA here is from genome assembly GCA_030847615.1 of Gambelia wislizenii. NCBI lineage: Eukaryota > Metazoa > Chordata > Lepidosauria > Squamata > Crotaphytidae > Gambelia > Gambelia wislizenii. The sequence goes on along the minus strand of JAUMIR010000014.1, from coordinate 16,318,491 downwards.
GAACCATATTGTTTAATGAAAGAAAAGAAACGTCTAGCAGTAACATTTTCCCTCTCTGCCTTTGGCTCGGAATGATTTTCTTCGACTCTCTTTCTCGGCCCATTTCTATTCCTTCGGGGAAAGGAAGATTTCCTAGAGATGCTCCTCAACCGATCCATGTGCCATGCGCTGCCTTGGAAGGAAGGCCTAGATCGCCCTAGGCTACAAAAATGGAAAGGCCATTTCCACCGTTGGATTACAGCCCCCATCATCCCCAGCACTCGGGTATGCTGGATTACAGCCCCCATCATCCCCAGGAAGGAAACCCGCAAGGTGGACGGGAGAGTCCAATGGGTCCGAGAAGTCCAGAATTCATTTGTCCAGGTTGTCTCTCCCCTCCGCTGTAAAGTTAAGCCAAGCAAGCTCTAACGATGAGGGTCGTTATGGGGGCGGAAAGTCGCTGCTGCCTCCGTTATTTGGTCTCTTTATACCCTCCCCGCCGCCTTTTCTCCTGAGAACAGCTCTGTGTGTGTGTGTGTGTGTGTGTGTGTGTGTGTGTGTGTCTTCAAGGCGCTTGTTAGGACGACCCCATAAATGTTCACACGATTTTCTTAGGCAAAGAATATTCAGAGTTGGTTTGGCCAGTTCCTTTAGCAATATATATATATATATATCCAATTAGTTTGCAAAAATAAAAACTCAGCAGGCTTTTGAGAGTCGTACTAGCAATCTCGTGTGTGTGTGTTTGTGTGCCTTCAAGGACTTGTTAGGGCGACCCCATAAATGTTCATAGGATTTTCTTAGGCAAGGAATATTCAGAGGTAGTTTGGCCAGTTCCATTAGCAACACACACACACATATATACACACACACACACAATTGTCCCTTCATATTCGCTGGGGTTTGGTTCCAGGACCAAATCCGTGAATACTCAAGTCCCATTATATGCAGTGGCATAGCAAAATGGTGTCCCTTATATAAGATGGCAAAATCAAGGTTTGCTTTTTGGATTATTATTTTTTAAAGAATATTTTCAAGTCGTGAATACCTAAATCTGTGGATACCAAATCCGTGGATATGGAGGGACAACTGTATATATCTCCAATGAGTTTGCAAAAATAAAAACTCTGCGGGCTTTTGAGGGTCGCACTAGCAATCTGGTGTGTGTGTGTGTGTGTGTGTGTGCGTGTAGCCCGCGGGCCTCACCTTTCCCGGGTGGATGTAGGACACCCAAGGGCGGCATTTAAAATGGTGAATTGGGGTGATCGGACAACTCCTCGTGGCCAAGAGCGAAAAGGAAGGCTAGCCAAGAAAAATGCAAGAATGGGAAGAAGAGGGGGGGCGGTTTTTTGCACCAGGTGCCGGCAAACAATGTAGATCAGGCTTGGTGTGAAGGGCTGGGGGGGGGTCATTCCCTCCCCACCCTCCCGGCCTTGGGACCTTTGTGGGAGATCTAGGTCCACGGGCTGCCCCCCAGCTCCTCAGGCGCCCCCGAAGGGCGGGTGGGCCTTGTTTGCTCCGGGGGAGGGAGTTTTCCTTTTCCGCCCCCTTCCCTTCCCTTCTCCCTCCTGGCGTCTGTCTGTGGGGGCGGCTCCCGGATCGATGGGGCTGGCTCGAGTCTAGGGGGCTCCAGGGAGCGGAGGGCGCCGGGGGAAATCAAGGCGAGTGCCGCCAAGAGGAGCCCCGGATCGATGCCGGCCTCGGGAGGGGAGGAAAGGAAGAGAAGGAGGAAAGGGGGCAAAGCGAGAAGAGGAAAGGGAAAGAAGGGAACGGGGGGAAGCAGGAAGGAAGGAAGGAAGGGGAGAAAGAAAAGGAGGAAAAGAAAGGAAGGAAGCGGGGGAGGAAAAGGAAGAGGAGGAAAGGAGACAAAGCGAGAAGAAGGAAGGGAAAGAAGGGAAGGAGGAAAAAAGCAGGAAGGAAGGAAGAGGAGAAAGAAAAGGAGGAAAGGAAAGGAAGGAAGCAGGGGAGAAAAGGGAAGAGAAGGAGGAAAGGGGGCAAAGCGAGAAGAAGAAGGGAAAGAAGGGAAGGAGGAAAAAGCAGGAAAGAAGGAAGGGGAGAAAGAAAAGGAGGAAAGGAAAGCAAGGAAGCAGGGGAGAAAAAGGAACAGAAGGAGGAAAAGGGGCAAAGCGATAAGAGGGAAGAAAAAGAAGGCAAGGAGGGGGAAAGCAAGGGAGGAGGGAGGGAGGGAGATATGAAAGGAAGGAAGGAGTAAGGAAAGGGGGAGAAAGAAAAGGAGGAAGGGAAAGGAAGGGAGCTAGGAAGAAAAAGGAAGAAAAGGAGGAAAAAAGTGGAAGTGACAAGAGAGAAGAAAAAGGAAGAAAAGCAGAAAGGGAGATATGAAAGGAAGGGAGGGAGAGAGATATGAAAGGAAGGAAGGAATGGGGAAAGGGGGAGAAAGAAAATGTGGAAGGGAAATGAAGGAAGCCAGAAAGAAAAAGGAAGAGAAGGAGGAAAGGAGACAAAGCGACAAGAGGGAAGAAAAAGGAGGAAAAGCAGGAAGGGATATATGAAAGGGAGGAAGGGAGGGAGGAAAGGGGAAAGGGGGAGAAAGAAAAAGAGGGGAAAAAAACAATGAAGCCAGGAAGAAAAGGAAGAGAAACAGGAAAATAGCGGAAGTGACAAGAAGAAAAAGAAGGGAAGGAGAAAAAAGAAGCAAGGGAGAAGGAAAGGAGGAAGGGAAAGGCAGGAAGAAAAATACCACAGGAAGGAAGAAATGGGAGAAAAGGGGGAGAAAGAAAAGAAGGTAATCCAGGAAGAATAAGGAGGAGCAGGAAGAAAGGAGAGGAAGTGACAAGTAGGAGAAGAGGAAACAGAAAGGGAGATGGAAGGAAGGGAAGTGGATGAAAGAAAGCAAAAAGAAAAAGAAGGAAAAGGAAGGAAGGAAGGAAGGGACTGGAAGGAAGAAAACTATGGAACGAAGAAGAAGGAAGGAAAGAAGGGAGAGGAAGAAGAATGAAATGGGAAGAAAGGAAGGAATGAAGGGAAGGGAAGAGGGAGAGAAAAAAGAAATAAAGGGAAAGGAAAGGGAAGAAAGAAAAGAGGAAAGAAGAGGAAAAGGAAGGAACAGGATGGAAGGAATACGCAAAGGAAGAAGGAAAGGGACGAAGGAAAGAAAGGAAGAACGGCAAGGGGAAGGAAGTAAAGGAGACGAGAAAGAAAAGGGAAAGAAGGAAAAGAAAGGAAGGAGGACAAGAAGGACGGAAGGGGGAAAGGGAAGAAAAGGGAGGGTGGAGTGAGAGAAAGGGCGAGAGATGGGGGGGGGAGGGAAGGAGGCTCTGGCTGTGACCTGGGGGGGGGTCTCCGCTGAGGAGCCCCCCATCCACTCGCCTCCTTCGACCGGGATCTTCGCCAAGCCCGAACGTGGAAAGGCTTTAAAATAATAATAATAATAATAATAATAACAACAACAACAACAACAAGCCAAGGGTCCCATTTGGAATTGGTCCCCCCTTTTTGAAACGAAAGCCGATGGAGCTTTGCTCCATCGGCTTTCGTTTCAAAAAGGGGGGACCAATTCCAAATGGGACCCTTGGCTTGGGGGGCCTCCCCTCCTCCAGAGAGAGGAGGAAGGGAAAGGGAGGCATTGCCGCCCCGAAGGAAGGCGAGGAAGGCAGCGGAGGGGCGGGCAGGGGAGGCCAAAGCCCACCAGAGGCCGGGATCAGGACTCACAACACGCGTAATAACCGTACCACAACCACAAGAATAATATCATCCCTTATTGTTATTTATTAGTCCCTCCCCTTTGGTTGATCTCGACTAGAGTAGAGCCCAATCGAGAGGAAACAAGAATCAGGAGAATATGATAAATGATAATAATAATAATAATTAGAATCAATAGGGAAGAAGAAGAAGAAATTGTAATAATAATAAGAAGAAGAATAAATTATAATAATAAGAATAACAATAATTAGAATCAATAGGGAAGAAGAAGAAGAGAAATTGTAATAATAATAATAAGAAGAAGAAATTATAATAATAAGAATAAGAAGAATAAGAATAATTAGAATCAATAGGGAATAAGAAGAAGAAGAAATTGTAATAATAATAAGATTAATAAATTATAATAATAAGAATAAGAATAATTAGAATCAATAGGGAAGAAGAAGAAGAGGAAGTTGTAATAATAATAATAATAATAAATTATAATAATAAGAATAATAAGAATAAGAATAATTAGAATCAATAGGGAATAAGAAGAAGAAGAAGAAGAAATTGTAATAATAATAAGAAGAAGAAATTGTAATAATAATTATTATTATTATTATAATCAATGGGGAAGAAGAAGAAGAAGAAGAAGAAGAAGAAATTGTAATAATAATAATAAATTGTAACAAAAACAATAACAATTAGAATCAATAGGGAATAAGAATAAGAATAAATTGCAATAAGAAGAAGAAAAAGAAGATTCAATAGGGAATAATAATAATACTCCCTAATAAATAGGGAGTAATAATAATAATAAGACAAATAAATTGTAATAATAATAATAATAAGAAGGCTCAATAGGGAATAATAATAAAAATAATAATAATAATTAGAATCAATAGGGAAGAAGAAGAAGAAGAAATTGTAATAATAAGAAGAAGACTCAAAAGGGAATAATAATAATAATAATTAGAATCAATAGGGAATAATAATAATAATAAATTGTAATACTAAGAATAAGAATAATAAGAAGAATCAACGTTATTATTATCAATAATAATAATAATATGATAATGATGATCAATCGATAAAAAATAACAATGATAATATCCAACTGATTGTTATTATTTTCAGCCTGACTCGTGTTGTTGATTCCAAGTAGAATAGAGCCAATGGGATGAATCAAGAATTATTATATTTATTGTAAGTACTGTATTAGTATTATATCAGTAGTTGTTGTTGTATTAGTATATTGGATTAATCAATAGATAATAATAATAATAATAATAATGGTATTATTCAATAGGTGGTAATAATAATATCTAATTTTTATTATTATTATTAGTATTAGTATTATTAGGCTGCTTCCCGTTCTTAATCCCAACTAGAGAAGACCCATTGACTCAATGGGCTTTAGCTATGTGCCGACTCGCCATTCAACGATTGTATTCAACGGGGCTGCTCCAGTAGGGACGAATCAGTAGGATTCGGACCAATTATTAATATTATCTGACAATGCTGCTGCTGCTGATTCCAATAACTTTCCAGTTACAGCCTAGGGACGATGAAAGCAAGGGCTCTCCGTGGCTGTGGCATCGCGATGTGGTTGGGCTCGTAGTGGTCGCGATGGTGGCGATCTCGGTTCTCCTGGCCGGCCGGGGATGAAAAAAAGGGAGACCCCCAAAGACCATCCAGCTGCAGCCTCGCTGCTTCTGCTCCGCTAAGTGGTGAATTAATCTCCAAGGAGGCAACTTTATAGCTTGGCGGTATGCAAATATATTCAAATGTAATTTACTAATGCGTAGAAGGCAAGTGATTAAACGAAAATGTGCCTGGATTGGTTTGACAGCCTAATCATGAATTCTCTTCGGCTTCTTACACACACACACACACACACACACACACACACACACAGAGGGTCAATGTTTTCGTTCACCCTCAAACGGGTTCCCATTCCGTACAGTGGGGAAACTGGGCGGGAGAAAAGAGTGGCCAGCCCTAGCCACCATTGGCTAGTAGTCCCATTGAAGTCCCATTGAAGCCAGTGCTGAACAGTTAATCAACATTTATACAAATACCCTCGATTGAAAGGGGCCAAAAATACCCTAAAGGTCCCGTCTGATCTTGGAAGCTAAGCAGGGTCTGCCCTGGTTAGTACTTGGATGGGAGACCACCACCAATCCCAGGTGCAGTAGGCTAGATTTCAGAGGAAGGTGAAATTTTTTAAAAACTATTGTATGTTTTAATCTTTTTCTAATCTATATATTTTTAATTTACTGTATGTTTTTAATCTTTTATAATTTAATATTATTTTAAGGGGGTACTGGGACTATGGAGTTTTTATATTGTAAGCCACCCCGATTGCGTTGCAGAGGGGCGGGATAGAAATAAAATTTTGTTATTATTATTATTATAAGGTGCTGAGTATTCCTTGCCTAAGGAAGCCATGGGATAGCCATAACCTTAAGAAATTCATGGGGTTAACAGGCAACTTGAAGGCACACATGCACACACACACACACACACACACACACACATGGTTCAAAGGGTCTACTCTAGTGTGAACCAGGGATAAGATTTATGCCAAGCTTGGGAATGGTGTGGTCCTCCAAAGGTTGAGTCAGCATGATGTAATGATTTGAGCATGGGCCTAGGTTTGAATTGCCTCCCTGACATGGAAATCCACTGGGCGACCTTGGGCAAGTCACACTCTCTCAGCCTCAGAAGAAGGCAAAAGCAAACCCCCTCTGAATAAATCCTGAGAAACAACATGGGGCAGTGGTTTGACTGTAGGACTAGGAAATTGGAAGACTAGGGTACGGATCCCCAGTGGGCCATGGAAACCCACTGGGCAATCTCGGACATGTCACACTCTCTCAGCCTCAGAGGAAGATTATGGCAAATCCCCTCTGAATAAATCTTGCCAAGAAACCCTTGTGTATGTAGAAAACCTTTGGGTAAGTAGAAAAGACTTGAAGGCACACAACAACAATAACAACAACAAGATGTTGTTGAACTGCAGTTCCCAGCAAACCTAGTCTGTGGTGAAGAATGATGGGAGTTGCAGTTCTGGAGATGCAGTTCCCATCCCTACTTTGGGCCTATTTGGGGCCACATTGACATTGGAGCTGTGGAGGTTTGGGAGGTAGAGCTTTTGAACGCCATTTGGTTCAGTAACTTTAGTCATCTTGGCTCCTAGGGTGAGTTTAGGCTTGATTTGTTCTAATACTTTTTATTTTTATTTTTTATTTTATTTATTCATTTATACCCCACTCTTCAGCCACAAGGCTATCAGAGCAGCTTACAAATTATTTTAAGCAATAGCAATTTACACATCTACACTGCAAGAAGCAGCTTCCAATGTGCGTTAGCTAATTGCCCCCACAATACTCATTCATTTGTGTGTGTTTTTGTATCCGTGGTATCCACAGAGCGCTCTTCCAACACATTTCAAATGAGTTGATTCTCTTCCTATCAGCTTTCTCCACTATCCAGCTTTCACAATACATAGAAATTAGAAATATGATGGCACAGATAATCCTGATTTTGGTATTCAGTGCTACATCAAACTAGGTCTAATCCATATTTCACCTCTTCAATTGCCTCCTTCCTTGTGGAGTTTCCAACAGTCTTTTGCTCTGCCTGCTGGCTTGGTTGTCTTTTTATTGATATTAAAAAGAAAAAGTTCTTAAGAGTTTCTCTTCCCTTTGCAATGATGTCTCTCCCCACACTTTGAAGGTTTAGCCAGACTTTGCATTCCTGCCCCAGAGTCCCTGCATAAATGTTCATAAATGTCACACCACTTGGAGGAGGTAAATGAATTGCAGTGATCAGGTTACTTGGCAAACCAGAGTATATATAAACCTGTTGGGTTCACTAGCAAGTTGAAAAGGTCAGGAAGACTCCAAGCCACTCCTTCCTATATAGAGATAAAGAGGCATCAAGCATCCTGGGCGAAAGTTGACTGGATGTTTTTAAAACTTCCACACCTGAAGGAGATTTTATTTAATTTTTTGGCAGGGCAGGGGTGGGAAAAAGGAAGAAAAGTGTATCACTTCAAAAACATCCAATCCTATCTGATTTTGAAAGCTAAGCAGGGTTGGGCCTGGGTGGACCTGGGGTGGAGGACCACCAGGAAGACCAGAGATCTTCAGGTAGGCCTAGGAGACAATCTTGCCTGAAAGCTACAGCTGCTTGTCTGTACTGAAGTAGACAGACGATGGGCTGACTCAATATAAGGCCATCCTTTTTAATCTCCAAATAACACTCTGGGGTGTTCCACCATAGAGACAGCATGGCATAATGGTTTGAGTTTGGGACTAGAACTCCAGGAGACCAGGGTTCCAATCTAAGCTCACCCACAGAAATCCACTGGGTGACCTTGGGCAAGTCCCACTCTCTCAGCCTCAGAGGAAGGCAAGGGCAAACCTCCTCTGAAGAAATCTTGCCAAGAAAATCCTATGAGAGGCAGTGTGGTTGTACTGGCTTGAGCGTTGGACTAGAACTTGGAGAGATCAGGGTTGGAATCCCCACCAAGCCACGGAACCCACTAGGTGCCCCTGGGTAAGTCGCACACTCTCAGCCTCAGAGGAAAGCCATGGCAAGGTAAGATCTGGAGAAATCTTACCAAGAAACCCCTATGAGAGGCAAGATGGTGTAATGGTTTGGGTGCTAGACTAGGATTTGGAAGAAAGTGTTCAAATCCCTGCCAGGTCATGGAAACCCATTAGATGACCAGGGGCATGTCACACTCTCTCAGCCTCAGAGGAAGAAAATGACAAAACACCCTCTGAACAAACCTTGCAATGAAAACCTGTGATCGGTTTGCTTTATGTGTGTTTGTATGTGCCTTCAAGTTGTCTGTACGGCAACCCCATGAATAAATATCCTAGGATTTTCTTAGGCTAGGAATACTCAGAGGTAGTTTTGCCAATTTTTTCCTCTGGAATATAGCCTACAGCACCTGGTATTGGTTGGTGATTCCATCCAAGTAGGAAACAGGGTTGACTCTGCTTAGTTTCCAAGATCAGACAGGATCTGGTGCCTTTAGGGTATTTAGGCAAGGGTAGGTGCACCTTGGCATCATAAATTGGAAACAAGGCACACAACACCAAAACCTCCGCCATACGCTTGGAAGACACCCAGTCCCATCTGGTTTTGGAAACTGCCTAGGATTGGTTCTGGTTAGACCATGAACAGGAAATCCCAGAGATCTCCTGGTAGGGCTAGGGAAGATTGTTGACTGAAACCCTGAAGAGCCACTTCTGCCAGCCAGAGCTGACAATAGTGGCTACATGGACCAAAGAACTAACTTGGTAGAGTAGAAGGTCTTCCTGTGTTCCTAGCATTACAGGTTCCTAGTATTGCACCCACTCATAGATTTGAGTATTGGATTAGGACTCTGGGAGTCCAGGGTTCAAAACCATACTTGGTCATGGAAACCCACTGGGAGACTTTCTTGGGCAAGTCACAATCAGGTGAAGACCATGGCAAACCTCCCCTGAACCAATTTTGCCAAGAAAACCCCATGACAGGCTTGCCTTCTGGTCACCATAAGTAGGAAACACTTGAAGGCACACACAACAAAACAACAACAGCAACAGCAACAACAACAACAACAACAACAACACATCCACTTACACTTTCCAACATACACCCTCTGGGCAGGAAAGCACCACAAAACCTCCACACTCCTAAACATCATTTGAGACAGGAGATTTTAGATTTCCAACCTAAAGCCAGCTGTTGGTCCCAATTCAAGCTGTTCTTGTTGTTGTTCATAAAATCATAGAATCATAGAATTGTAGAGTTGGAAGAGACCACGAGGGCCATCCAGTCCAACCCCCCTTCAAGCCCTTTCTTTGTCGTGTTCCTTTGTTGTGTGCCTTCAAGCCCTTTCTGACTTATGGTGGGGTTTTCTTGGCAACATTTATTCAGGTTGGGTTTGATTTTGTCTTCCTCTGAGGCTGAGAAAGTGGGACTTGTCCAAGGCCAGCCACCCTGTGGGTTTCCTACTCCAGCACTCAAACCACTATGCCATGCTGTCTCTCCTCAACTGAAGTAGACCCACCGAATCAATGAGAAATTGGAAAGTCCCACTTGTGTAAATCCCACTGGTTGAATGGTCTACTGAAACTGGGGCTAGCAATTGGGTTTTAGGCCAAAGAGTGCAAGCCCTTAGACATGCTTGCTTGCTCAGGAGTAACACAAATGGAATTCAGTAAGGCTCCTAGGTACACACAGATAGGCAGCCTTAGCACTGAATGTTTATGTCAAGTCTTTTCTTATTCCTTATCATTTTGCCTTACTCTGTTCTTTGTCTGTCTTCTCTCTATATATATTTATCTATTTGTAACTAAGAATCTTATCTATTTACCTATATCTATTATTGTGTGTATAACAGATATATAATATAATAATGTATTATCTGTATAATATTACATATTATATTATATATCATTATATTATTATACTATACTATATTATAAATGTATAATATAAATAATAATATCATAATGTAAAATTTTGTGTATATATGTACAGTTGTCCCTTCATATTTGCTGGGGTTTGGTTCCAGGACTCCCCGGTGGATACCAAAATCTGTGAATACTCAAGTCCCCATTATATGCAATGGCATAGCAAAATGGTATCCCTTATATGAGACAGCAAAATCAAGGTTTCCTTTTTGGATTATTATTTTTTTAAAGAACACAGTTGTCCCTTCACATTTGCTGGGGTTTGGTTCCAGGACCCCTGTGAATACCCAAATCCGTGAATACTTGAGTCCTATTATATGCAATGGCATAGCAAAATGGTGTCCCTGATATAAGATGGCAAAATCAATGTTTGCTTTTTGGATATTATTTTTTAAATAATATTTTCAAGCCGTGAATACTTAAATCCGTGGATACCAAATCTGAGGATAGGGAGGGACAATTGTATTATCATATCTAATAAATAATATATAATTATTATCTATATAATAGATCTAGATTATCTACATAATAGAAATGGTTGGTACCTCTCTCTACATTATCTATTTCTTGCAACGTTTATATTCAACCTTGTATCCAGTGATCTAATTGCAAGATAGAGATACTAAAACAGTATTAAACAATTGAAAAACAATAAAAAACATTGTACAAAAAATTAAATTATTTAAAGCAGTTTAGATATTGATATCTAGCTATCCTATCTATTTAACAATATTAGTGTTTATAATTATCATAACCTGTCAAAATATATCTACAGCTGCCTTTTTTTTCTTTCCTCATCATCCGGTGAGAAAGAAAGAAGTCTAAATCCAGTTGTCACTAGAGTAGACCCATTGAATCAATGCAACTTATATAAGAGTTTGTCTTGGTAAGTCCACACTGAAGCAGTGAAACTACTAACCTTGGGATGAACAATTTCATGCCAATCTATTGTTCAGCTAGAATAAACCCACTAAAGCAATGGACAGTTGGTAAATCAACATTTATGTACATTCTATAGATTCAATAGATCTACGCTAGTTGGATTCGCCTCTTTGTTTGGATTAAATCTCAAAGCGAGAAGGCACCGACAGAGATTTGGGGGATATAAATAGATGTTGTCCCAGCAAAATTCCCTCTTTCTGGAACTGATGAACCAGCCTTCGTGGGGAAGATATGAGAGCGGATGATGCTTTTTTTCCTTGCAGGGAGGCATTCTTATTTATACAGCATTTGGAATTTACCCCGGAGAGAAACCAACAAATAGATAAAGCCAGATCTAGTCTGGAGGGAGAAGGAATCCAGTTAAAAAAGGCAGCTGTGGACATATTTTGACAGGTTAGGATAATTAGATAGAATATAAACACCAATATTGTTAAATAGATAAGATAGCTAGACAACAACATCTAAACAGAAACTGCTTGAAATAATTTAAATTATTTTCCTACAATGTTTTCTATTGTTTTTCAATTGTTTAATACTGTTTTAGTATCTCTATCTTGCAATTAGATCACTGGATACAAGGTGGGATGTAAGTGTTGCAAGAAATAGATAATATGTTGGGGGGGGGGGGGGCAGAAGAGAACTGGTCTTGGTAGATACGCGCCCTCGGCAGAGCCAGACAATACTCCAATTTCCAGATGTTCTCACATGAGGGGTTTTACAGTCCAGTCTCCCCACAGGGGTCCATAATTTTTCCCATCTGATGCCTACAAGTAGGACATGAAAACAGCCTGCTTCCTCTGTCGATTTTCCTAGAAAACTTTATTTAAGGATATACTGCTTCTGGACAAGGAGGTTCCACTGAGCAATGACGATTAATAGGATACCCTGCAACTGTCCCGATTTGGCAAGGGCAGTCCTGATTCATCCTCTGCAATCCCACTTTCTCAGTTGCTTTTAAAATGTCCCAGTTTCTTTCTCCCTCCTCCTCCTTTGTCCTCAACTTAAACAGTTGCTGCAAAAAGGGTGCAAGGCGGGACAGTCCTTTGCACTCAACTCAGCAGCTGGGAGAAGAGCAGAGAGGGCCGGATCCTGCCCCCAGGCAAAAGCAGTAGCCTCCCCTCGCCGGCTTTTTCTGCTTCATCCACCCCTCTCGACCCACAGGAGCCAGTCCCGGGTTTCGACTGTAAAAGGCTTGAGGGTACAGAATAGCCAGGAGGCCACCCAGAGCTTGGGAACACGACTTCGCTTTTTTGTGGCCTCCCCCTTCTCCCCCCCCCGCGCCCAACACACGCACATATTTATGGGAGGGGGCGGCTTAGGTCTGCAAAAAATTAGCCTCCATCTGCTTTCCTCTTTTGTAACTTGATGTTTACCAAACCTGTTCCAAATAATGGCATGTCACGTCCCATCTCTCCTCCTCCTCTTTCGTTTTTTCTTTGTTTTAATGTTGGGGGAATCAGCGTCTTCCTCTTCCTTCTCTTCCTCCTCCTCCTCTTCCCCTTCTTCCTCTACCTTCTCTTCTTTTTCCTCTTCCTCTTCTTCTTTCTTTTTCTTCTCCTCTTCTTCTTCTTCCTCCTTCTCTTTTTCTTCCTCCCCTTCCTCTTCTTCTTCCTCTTCCTTCTCCTCTTCTTCTTCCTTCTCTTCTTCCTCCTTCTCCTCTTCTTCCTCCTCTTCCTTCTCTTCTTCCTTCTCTTCTTCCTCTTCTTCTTCCTTCCCTTCTTCCTCTTCCTTCTCTTCTTCTTTTTCCTCTTCCTCTTCTTCTTCCTTCTTCCTCTTCCTCTTCCTTCTTCTTCTTCCTCTTTTTCTCCTCCTCCTCCACTCTTTATGTGCTTTCTCTCCTCTTTTGGGAGGGGAGAGTAGTTCCACATTGCTTGGATGTCCGCTCCAGACAGAGGCCATCCACAGAGGGAGGGTGTCTTGTTTTTGCACTACAGCTCCCAGAAGCCCCTTGCCAGTGCTGGCTTGGGGATACTAGGAGCTGTAATCCCCCCTCCACAAGAGAAAAACCCACTCCCTCTTTCAGAACTCTTGGAGAAATTGCCCAGCGCAAGAGACCCGACCTTACACACTTCTTGTTGCGGTGTGCCTTCAAGTCTTTAAATAGTGCCTTTAAATGGTGACCCTAAGGCGAACCTATCACGGAGTTTTCTGGGCAAGATTGGTTTTGAAAGGGTTGCCTTTGCCTTCCTCTGAGGCTGAGAGAGTGGGACTCGCCCAAGGTCAGGCAGGGGGTTCCCATGGCCAATCAGGATTCGAACCCTGGTCTCCCGCAGTCCTAGGCCAACCCTCCAACCACTACACCACGGTACTCCCCCGTCCGTGGTACACACAGACGGAATGTCTCCCCAGCACACCTAGCTTCACAGGCCAGGGGGTTGGACTAGATGGCCCTTGCGGTCTCTACCAACTCGGGGATTCTATGATTTCATCCATTCGGCGGCACAACGTTGAAGTCCCTCCTGGTTTCCAAGATTGTAAGGCACGTTAGATTTAAACATTTGCTAGAAACATTTTTCTTCCTCTTCACCCACTTTTAAAAAAAGAAGGGACTGGGTGGGAAGAAGATTCTTAAATATAAATACAAAGCAGGGGGAAAGAAGTTGGTGGAAAATAGCAGCCAACGACACTGGAAAACAATATTTTCTTAGGATTTCGGAGTCCCAACACCCAAACAACTATACCATACTGGCTCTCTCTACACACACAAGGTGGAAATTCCCCGCTCCTTGCCTCAACACACACACACACACCAATTCCAAACAGTTTTTTAAAAATTAAATGTACAATAGATAAGGAAGATCTCAGCGGCAACCACGTTCGTTGCAAGTGGATTTTCCCTCTTCCCAAAAGTTTCTTCTATCAGATATTCTGCTAGTGAAGGGATGTCATACTGAGGATGGAGCAAGCTTGTTTTCTGTTGCTCCAGAGACTAGGACACGGAGCAATGGGTTCAAACTACAGGAAAAGAGATTCCACCTCAACATTAGGAAGAACTTGCTGACAGTAAGATCTGTTCGGAAGTGGAATACATTTCCTCGGAATGTGGTGGAGTCTCCTTCTTTGGAGGTTTTTAAACAGAGGCTGGACAGCCATCTGTCGGGAATGATTTGATTGTGTATTCTTGCATGGCAGACGGGGGTTGGACTAGATGGCCCTTGGGGGTCTCTTCCCACTCTATGATTCTAGTCAAGAGATTATCACCACCACCATCATCTTCATCATCATCATCCCCACTACCAAGCCCTCCCCCATCAATCAATTCATTTCTGGGAGGAAAAGTTTCACACAATTTAGGGCCACCTTTTGAACTGGCCAGTCAATGCGAGGAGTTAATTCCAAGCCTGGGGTGGGCGAAGTCGGGACTAGGAGACCAGAGGACTTGGTGGCTCTACCCAGTAGGCAGTTCTACCCCTCTCCTGCTCAGTTCCCCCTGCCAAGCCAGTGAAACCGCCTCTCTCCCCGTTTGTGACCCGGGGATCTGGTTTCTTGCCTCGACTCCCACCTGTCGTTGGCCTTCTCCTCTTAAAAAGAGCCCCGGGCATCCATAGGCGCATGCGCAAAACGGACTTAAGGAGCCCCCCTTCTTTGAGACACCCCCTAAAAATTTAGGGGGCGTGAGAAGAAAGGTCCCCGCCTGCCACAGGTGCCCCTGTAGAGACCTCTTGGGGAACTCTGAAGACTAGTTAAGTTTTATTGGGCAACTGGTTTCTGTGGACGGTAGCCCAAGTGGGGGGCTTTTAGGCTGAAGCCCCCCACCCCAGCCCAGGTTTCTCTTTTGACTTTGCTGTTTGGTTCTGGTTCCAACAGGGTAACTTTGATTGTGATTTCCTGCGTGGCAGGGGGGTTGGACTGGATGGCCCTCGTGGTCTCTTCCAACTCTGCAATTCTATGATTCTATGATTCTAAGAGGAAACCCATTTTCAATGCACACACATTGAAAATTGCGTCCAAGCCTTAACTTTTCCAAAATTTTCCAAATGCATTATTACTCTCCTCTCCACCACCACCACTTTGGAAATTTTCTCCAAGAATTAATTCCTTCTGGAAATTATCCCCCCCCCCACACACACACACACACCTCAGGGGTTAACCTCCTCTGGAAAATTATGCCCAAAGATTCGACCTTCTTGTAAATTTTTCGGACAGCTAAAACAACGCCTGCCTCCCCCCCCCCCCGGAAAAAACCGTCCGGGATCATTTTCCAAAGAGCTGTCTTCCACACCACCAGGGCACATTTTGTCCCCAGGATAGCCGGGCATTCAGCCCCAAGGAATATTTTTGCTTTTTAAAAACAATATTAACACCGAACAAAACTGCCCAAAGGTGAAACTTCCCCCAGGCCCTGGAAATTTTTGCTCAAGAGTCTTGGTTTAAAAGGCCTGCAGAATTTTGCAGAAAGTGTACCCCTCACGGGGGGGGGGGATTGCACTACGGTTAAGCCCTCCCTCTCCCCCTCAAAAAAAAATGTTGCCCAGGAGTTTGGTTTTAAAGCTACTCTTCTCCGGGAAATTTTGTCTTCTTCTTCCTCCATCATCATCATTATTATTGCAATTTGCGAAAAGAAAATGCAAAATTGCAAATAGTAAAATTGGCCCAGAATTGCAATTTGCCAAAAGCCATGCAATTGACATTTAGCACCAAATAAATAAATAAATAAATAAAATTGCAAAATTGCAAATAGTAAAACCGGCCCAGAATTGCAAATTGCCCAAAGCCGTGCAATTTATATTTAGCAAAAAAATTTGCAAAACTGCAAATAGTAAAACTTGCCCCAAATTGCAATTTAAAAAAAAAAAACCGTGCAATTTACATTTTGGAAAAAAAATTTAAATGCAATTTGCATTCAGCAAAAAAGCAAAAAATAAAAAGCCCGAAAATGTCTTTCCCCCTTTCTCTCTCTCTCCCCATCCCAGTAAGCCTGTTCCTCCCCACCCACACCCTGTCCGGACCAGATGGCCGCGTCTGCAGCGTCGCAGCCCAACGGACAAGCCGCAGCGGCGTCGGCGAGGACCAGCCTTGCAGGGGGGGGGGACTCTTCTTACCTGGACTCCGGCTGAAGGCGCAGGCCTCGGCGGGGCCCCCTTTCTCGGCACGGGCTCGCTCCAGCAGCATCGCTCGGGCTCTGCCAGACCGCTGCAAAGTTGCACCAAAGCCACCTCTCCCCTCCCGGCCAAATCCGCGCCCTCCCCAGGTCCCTAGTCCGAACTCCCTCCTTGCTGTGGCCAAGACTGGAGCCCAATGCAGGGAGGCCCCCTCCGCCAGGTCCCAGGGAGGCTCCAAAGCTGGGGGGGGTCCGGGGGGGTGCCAGGAGCAAAAGCCAAAGCAGCCTCAGCAGCAGGGATTTCCCTCTGCAAAGCTGCCCCGCAAAAGGCAGTTGATCTGGGTAGCCCCCCCCCTCCTTGCTCCTCCCTCTCCCCCTCCCCCCCCCCCCACCCTCAGTCCCGAGGCTTCCCAGTTAAAGGAACAAAGGGCAAGCAAAGCCCGGAGCACGCCAGGAGCTGTCCGAGGTGCTGAAGCTACCCATGGTGCTGAAGGAGCGCCCAGCCTCCCAAAGGGCTTCTCTGCCTCTCCCCTCTCTGAGCCACTCGGATGCCCAGCCTCGGTGTGGACTAGCGCCTTGACCCTGCACACAGGGTCAGTTTAAGGCACCGGCAGCGTCAGCATCCGCAGGGGGCCCCATCATTGTGTGGGGGGGCTTGTAACCCTCCTCCTGCAAAAACATTATTAGTCATAATCTGAATATCCTGTACTGTGAATAGCTTGGTTGACTTAGGTTACATTGACCTGAGATAAACATAAAGGGCCCCCAAAATAAAGCATTGCAGGGGGCCCCAAAATCCCTTAAACCAGTTCTGCACACACCCTTCTATATCAAATGGATGTGCAGTTGTCCCTTCATATTCACTGGGATTTGGTTCCAGGACCCCCCTGGATACCAAAATCCATGAATACTCAAGTCCCATTAGATGCAATGGCATATCAAAATGGTGTCCCTTATATAAGATGGCAAAATCAAGGTTTGCTTTTCAGATTATTATTTTTTAAAGAATATTTTCAAGCTGTGAATACTTAAATCCGTGGATATCAAAATCCGTGAATACTCAAGTCCCATTATACACAATGGCATAGCAAAATGGTGTCCCATATGTAAGATGGAAAAATCAAGGTTTGCTTTTCAGATTATCATTTTTTAAAGAATATTTTCAAGCTGTGAATATTTAAATCCATGGATATCAAAATCCGTGAATACTCAAGTCCCATTATATGCAATGGCATAGCAAAATGGGGTCCCTTATATAAGATGGCAAAATCAAGGTTTGCTTTTTGGGTTGTTACTTTTTCAAGAAGTGAATACTTAAATCCATGAATACCAAATCCGTGGATACGGCGGGACAACTGTACTCAAGTCCCATGATATGCAATGGCATAGCAAAATGGCGTCCCTTATATAAGATGGCAAAATCAAGATTTGCTTTTTGGATTAGTACTTTTTAAAGAATATTTTCAAGCTGTGAATACCTAAATCTGTGAATACCAAATCCATGGATACAGAGGGACAACTGTACATTACTGTCCTTTTGTCTGCTGACATACATTTTTGGGCATAAAACCACTCTTCTGCAGATAAGGAAGAAGGTTTGTTTGTAGTAAGTACAGGATTAGGGTTTAACTTGCTTGTTGCTTCCTTTGGTGCAAATGATTGAATCATAGAATCATAGAGTTGGAAGAGACCAAAAGGGCCATCTGGTCCGACCCCCCTGACATACAGGAAGTCTATTCCACTTCCAAACAGCTCTTCCTGTCAGGAAGTTCTTCCTAATGTTTAGGTGGAATTTCTTTTCCTCTAGTTTGAACCCATTGCTCCGTGTTCTAGTCTCTGGAGCAGCAGAAAACAAGCTTGCCCCATCCTCAATATGACATCCCTTCAAATATTTAAACATGGCTGTCATGTCCCCTCTCAACCTTCTCTTCTCCAAGGCTAAACATACCCAGATCCCTAAGCCACTCCTCATAGGGCATCATGGCTTCCAGACCTCCCACCATCCTGGTCGTCCTCCTTTGGACACCTTCCAGCTTGGGGGAACTCAGGAGACCTGGCAAACTCCTTCTGAACAAATCTTGCCAAGAAAATGGAGCCAATCTGGCCTAGTGGTTTGATTATTGGACTAAGATTCTGGGAGACCAGGGTTTGATTCTGCCATGGAAACCCAGTGGGTGACCCTGAGCAAGTCACACTCTTTTCAGTATCGGGGAAGGCAAAGGCAAACCTCCTCTGAACAAATCTTGGTGAGAAAAACCCCAAAATATGTTTCCCTAAGTTGGAAATGACTTGAAGGTACAGTAGGACCCCCGTATCCACTGATTCATTATCCACTGATTCAATTATCCACAAAACAACACACCTACCATAGAGTCTTCCTAGAGAATGTGTCCTCTCTAGCCTTTTTCTAGGTCCTCCAAAGCAACTCTATGGTATTTTAAACTGGAAGTCCCATTGTTTTTAATGGTGTTTGTGTTATCCACAGTTTTTGGTATCCATACCCCCCCCCCGAACCAATGCCCAGTGGATCCAGGGGCCCTACTGTAGCAGCAGCAGCAACAACATATGTGTATGTGAGTGTGTGTTTGTGCCTTCAAATCTCCTGTTGACTTATGGAGACCCCATGAATTTCATGGGGTTTTCTTAGGCAAGGAATCCTCAGAGATGGTTTGGCCAGTTTCTTCCTCTGAAATAGAGCCATCAGCACCTGGTATTGCTTCTGGGCATGGGAAAGTTTCTTCTTTTTTGGACTGCCACTCCCCAAATCCCCCAGCCAGAAAAGCTGGCTGGGAGAATCTGGGAGTGACAGTCCAAAAAGACACTTTTCCCCATGCTTTGGAAATTCTAGCCTGCAGCATTTGGGGAAAAGGGACCAAGCTCAGATCTCGTGTATGATATGTGCCTTCAAGTTGCCTGTTGACATATGGAGACCCCATGCATTCCATAGGGTTTTCTTAGGCAACGAATACTCAGAGGTGATTTTGCCAGTGCCTTCCTCTGAAATAGAGCTAAAGTCTCCCATTCAAGCGCTAACCAGGACAGGCTCTACTTAGCTTCCAATATCAGTTGGGATCTAGTGCCTTTAGGATATATATATATGTGTGTGTGTGTGTGTGTGTGTGTATAGATATATATATGGTTTTTTTCATGGGGGGTGTAGTGGTTGTTTGTGGTGTTGTGACCTGCCTCGGATCCCTGGATTGGAAGAAAAGCAGGATAGAAACCAAACAGAGAAATCTATCCCTTTGCAGCTTCGGTACAATGATCACAGTCTGGTGTGTGTCCCCACTCCCCAAACCCCTTTGCATTTCATTACCCTCTAATCTCAAGGATCACATTTTCTGCACAACCGTGTGTGTATAAAGTTGTTCCTCCGTATCCACGGATTTGGTATCCACGGATTCTGTATCCACGGAATTAAGTATTCATGGGTTTGTTTGTTTGTGGTTTTTTTGTTTTGTTTTTTGGTCATCTTCTATAAGGGACACCATTTTTCTATGCCATTGCATATACTGTAATGGGACTTGAGTATTCACGGATTTTGGTATCCACGGGGGGGGTGGTCCTGGAACCAAACCCCAGCGAATAGGAAGGGACAACTGTATGTATGTGTGTATACATACACACACATAGTGAATAACAACACCGCTACACGCAACTGATGGCGTCCAGTCTGAAGAAAGTACAGTTGTCCCTTCACATTCGCTGGGGTTTGGTTCCAGGACCACCAGCCCGTGGATACCACAATCCGTGAATACTCAAGTCCCATTATATGCAACGGCATGGCAAAATGGTGTCCCTGATATATTCTTACAACAATAGTTTTAATGCTGACAACTGAGAAGCTGTGTCCAGAGGAGGGCGACCAAAATGGTGGGAGGTCTGGAAGTCATGATGCCCGATGAGGAGAGACTTAGGGAGCTGGGCGTGTTTAGCCTGGAGAAGAGAAGGTTGAGAGGTGACATGATAGCCATGTTTAAATATTTGAAGGGATGTCACACTGAGGATGGAGCAAGCTTGTTTTCTGCTGCTCCAGAGACTAGGACACGGAGCAATGGGTTCAAACTCCAGGAAAAGAGATTCCACCTAAACATTAGGAAGAACATCCTGACAGTAAGAGATGTTCAGAAGTGGAGTACGCTGCCTGAGAGTGTGGTGGAGTCTCTTTGTTTGGAGGTTTTTAAACAGAGTCTGGATGGCCATCTGTTAAGAATGCTTTGATGGTGTATTCCTGCATGGCAGGGGGTTGGACTGGATGGCCCTTGGGGTCTCTTCCAACTCTGATTCTATAGAATGCTCTGCCTGGGAGTGTGGTGGTCTCCTTTTTTGGAGGTTTTGAAACAGAGGCTAGATGGCCTTCTGTCGGTAATGCTTTGATTTGTGTTCCTTCATGGCAGAATGGGGTTGGACTGGATGACCCTTGGGTGTCTCTTCCAACTTTACGATTCTATGAATCCCGGCATGATCTTCAAGAGAATGAGACAAAAGGTAATTTTTTTTTATTCAGTTCGGAGCAGATTTGTCTGCCATGATGGTTGTCCTTTCCCCCAGCCCTCCTTGCAAAGCAACGCTTCAGAACTGTCCCTAAAATCCCTTTCCCCATCCCGCAACTATTCCCTCCCCTGGAGATTTTATGGGTGGGGAGAAGCATTCCCCAAAGATCTTCCTTGATCTCTTCTATCAGGCGGGCAACCTCGTCCCTGGCTTTGGTAGCCAGATTTTGAACGCTGATGCGCAATAACGGAGGCAGTGCAGACGCGCCTTTGGCTCTCGCGCTTCATCCGATTTAAAACCAGCCCCATATCTTTGGATCCTATGGAGGGAAGGGGTTGCCAGCTTTACCGGATTCCGGAGGCAGGGAGGACTCTGGATGCCGGGGTGAAGAGTTATTCTTAAAACTAAAATCCAAGACTTGAAATGGGCTTAAAGTGGGATGGGGGGAGGAGAAGGAAAAAGAAAGGAGAAGAGAAGGGGAGAAAAGGAAAATATGGGAAAAGAAGGAAAGGAGAAAGAAAAGGGGGAAGAAGGGAAAAGGAAAACGAAAAAGGGAAAGGCTGGGGAAGGAAGGGAGGAGGAGTGGGGGAAAGGAAAGGATTTAAATTGAAATGTCAAGGTTGGTTTGACAACATTCATTGGAGAGAGGTTTTCTTTCTTAGTCTGGAGAAGAGATGGTGAAGAGGTAACATGATAGCCATGTTTAAATATTTGAAGGGATGTTATATTGAGGATGGGGGAAGCTTGTTTTCTGCTGCTCCAGAGACTAGGACACGGAGCAATGGGTTCAAATTCCAGGAAAAGAGATTTCACCTAAACATTAGGAAGAACAGTAAGAGCTGTTGGACAGTGGAACGCACTGCCTGGGAGTGTGGTGGAGTCTCCTTCTTTGGAGGTTTTTAAACAGAGTCTGGATGGCCATCTGTCCAGAATGCTTTGATTGTGTATTCCTGCATGAAGGGGGTTGGACTGGATGGCCCTTGGGGTCTCTTCCAACTCTATGATTCTATGTCCAAAGTTTCAAAGAAGCCCAATCCTGCGAGTGTTTATTCTGGAGTAAATTTGACCAAACTCTTTGCAACAACTCTCCTTATTCTTATTAATTTCTTTCTAGCTCGACTTTTCTCTAAGGCTGGAAACTCATTTTTTAAAAAGATCACACTTAAAAACATTTTTTAAAAGTCTACATTAACACCGAATTAAACTCTGAAGGCTCCACGTGCTTGGGATTAGGACAAAATCCTCCTCGGGCCAGCCCCATGGGACACGTTGCACTGAAAAGACCCCCCCCCCATGGGATGTGTTATCAGATTTAGGCGCTGTCTAGGGTGAGGATCCCAAGTTGGCACATCATAGATTCATACAGTAGGAAAATACCCAAGGGCCATCTAGTCAAACCCACTTGCCAGGCAGAAATGCACGACAAAAAAAGAAACTTTCAAAAGATGCCCATCCAACCTCTGTTTAAAGACGTCCAAAGAAGGAGAATCCGACACCCACCGAGCCAGTCCATTCCAATGTTAAACAGCTTTTACAGTAAAGCAGTTCTTCCAAATCTTTAAGTGAGATCTCTTTTCTTATCAGTTGAATCGTGTGTGTGTGTGTGTGTGTGTGTGTGTGTGTTGTAAACTCTGGAGCAATAGAATGAGCCACTGTAAAGGAAAACCTTACATATTTCTCTTCTTGGGAAATGGGGGAATGCAAAAATCCGAAATGGAGATATTTTCCCCCTCCACACCTCTTCAGCTTGTGGGGATTTCGGATTTCTGCCACGTTCCTCGCCATCAACCCTCTTCCCAAAGCGAAGAGTAATTCTGGGAACACAGAGGGGGATAATTCTGGAAGAAGCAGCAACCAGACTGGACAGGAGAGGCAAAGCCAGTCCCAAGGGACTGAGAATATTCCCCTTGGCTTTTCTTTCCTACCCGAACCTTCTCCAGGCCACCCTTCTAAGGACATTATTTGATGCAGAGGGTTGGCATTTTCCTAAAGTCTGTAAGTCACAGCGGCCCCTCCTGGGACCTGGGAGGATAGCAGACAACACACCTACCCACCCCTTTTAATATATACAAGTATTCCTCCGTATCCACGGATTTGGCATCCACGGATATAAGTGTTCACGGCTAAATTCCAAACCAAAACGCAAACCTTCATAGAATCATAGAATCATAGAATTGTAGAGATGGAAGAGACCACGAGGGCCATCCAGTCCAACCCCCTGCCATGCAGGAATCACGATCAAAGCAACCCTGACAGAGATATGGGGGCTTGGACATGAAAGAGGAAAGGGTGTTGCAAGGGTCTCAGGATGGGTAGGAAACTTGTAAAACAACAGTGAGAGACAGAGTTAAGGTCTCTCCACTCATCTCTGGCAAGCTGTGAGAAAAGGTAGCACCTTAGAATCATAGAATCATAGAATTGTAGAGTTGGAAGAGACCACAAGGGCCATCCAGTCCAACCCCCTGCCACGCAGGAAATCACAATCAAACCATCCCCGACAGATGGCAATCCAGCCTCTGTTTAAAGACCTCCAAGGAAGGAGACCTCCAAGGAAGGAGACACACTCCGAGGGAGTGTCTTCCACTGCCGAACAGCTTTTACTGTCAGAAAGTTCCTCCTAATGTTGAGGTGGAATCTCTGTTCGGGGAGCTTGCATCCATTGCTCCGTGTTCCAGTCTCTGGAGCAGCAGAAAAAAGCAGAAAAACCTTGATATATGAATAGGGCCTGCAGGGTGGTTTTGTTTTTTTAAAGACATCTGTTATTAAAAACAACTACATTTTGGCCTGCAGTGAAGGGCCAGTTGATATGGGCAGACATCTGACTCACATAATCCACATTGTTTTTAATTACAATCTGGCAATTTATCGGGAGCCAGGAGTTCAATGCTGCTTGAAGTGGGTAAACATTTGTTAAGAACGAAGGAGCAGGGAAATTCTGAGCACATGCTTAGCCTAGGAACTTTAAGTCATTACCAGAACCAAGCTTGCAAATCCTTTCACACAAAACCGCACTCCTGGTTTTTCTGCTGAACATCCCCTTTCCAGCAACAAAATTTAACAGTGATGGAAAGGTTTCTCATTGCTGTTGTTGCTATATAATGGGGGAGTCAGAACTTCTAAAACAAATCATACAAAGATTCACTCAACAGGTTCCAATCTGCCTCCTACCCATCTTTGGTCCAAGGAGCAGGCAAAGCCATATCCAGAGACCAAAGATCCAGCTCTCGGCTTCCTGTATTGGCTATAGCAGTGGAGTGGCCAACTGTCTGCTTTTACAGTGGACAAGGACTACTGTCATAGCCTCCATTGTTGGTTTATCTGAAGCTGAAATGGGCTGGCACTGGAAAAGACAAAGAGCAGTGATCCTCAGGCTGTTTTTTCATGGGCCCCTTGCCATACATCTGCACAATACAGAGAATGATGGGGCCTTTTCAGGTTTCAGTAACTGATTGCTAATGGCAATGCTGTTTCATATAAATTGAGATCATACACTGGAATCTATCTAGACACATAGGCCCTCCCTCCCTCCAAACTGCCACTGCCCTGGCTATGGAGGGGGAGAAAAGGGTCAGGCACAGTTCCATCATGCCTGGGCCCAGAAGCAGAAGAAAGCAGAAGAAGCTTTCTTCTCAAGTTGAACATGAGCCAACAGTGTGATGCAGCAGCTAAAAAGGCCAATGCAATTTTGGGCTGTATCAATAGAAGTATAGTGTCTAGATCAAGGGAAGTAATAGTGCCATTCTATTCTGCCTTGGTCAGACCTCACTTAGAATACTGTGTCCAGTTCTGGGCACCACAATTCAGAAAGGATGTTGACAAATTGGAGCGTGTCCAGAGGAGGGCGACTAAAATGGTGAAAGGTCTGGAAACGATGCCTTATGAGGAGAGACTTAGGGAGCTGGGTATGTTTAGCCTGGAAAAAAGACGGTTTAGAGGCGATATGATAGCCCTGTTTAAGTATTTGAAGGGGTGTCACGTTGAGGATGGAGCAGGCTTGTTTTCTGCTGCTCCAGAGACTGGAACACGGAGCAATGGGTGCAAGCTCCAGGAACAGAGATTCCACCTCAACATGAGGAGGAACTTTTTGACAGTAAGAGCTGTTCGGCAGTGGAACACACTCCCTCGGAGCGTGGTGGGGTCTCCTTCCTTGGAGGTCTTTAAACAGAGGCTGGATGGCCATCTGTCGGGGATGCTTTGATCGTGATTTCCTGTGTGGCAGGGGGTTGGACTGGATGGCCCTCGTGGTCTCTTCCAACTCTGCAATTCTATGATTCTATGATAAGCTGGAATTAATCCCCTTTCCCACTGCTATCCCCTTTTCCTTTTGTAACCCTGAGGGCAGGGAACTGTTTTGTTCTTTTACTTCTAAAGTGTCACCTACAGAAATGGTGCTTAATAATAATAATAATAATAATAATAATAATAATAATAATAACAACAACAACAACAGCAGCAGCAGCAGCAGCAGCAGCATAGCAGGAAAAGCAAGGTAGTACAGGTCAAATGGCCTGTAAGGTGCCAGGAATCTCAAGCTGGTGAGTCCCATAGTAGACCACAAGTTGAACATGAGTCAACAGTGTGATGTGGCAACTAAAAAGGCCAATGCGATTCTGGCCTGTATCAATAGAAGTATAGTATCTAGATCAAGGGACGTCATAGTGCCGCTCTATTCTGCCTTGGTCAGACCTCACTTAGAATACTGTGTCCAGTTCTGGGCACCACAATTAAAAAAGGATATTGACAAATTGGAGCATGTCCAAAGAAGGGCAACTAAAATGGTGAAAGGTCTGGAAACCATGCCTTATGAGGAGAGACTTAGGGAGCTGGGTATGTTTAGCCTGGAAAAAAGACGGTTAAGAGGCGATATGATAGCCCTGTTTAAGTATTTGAAGGGGTGTCACATTGAGGATGGAGCAGGCTTGCTTTCTGCTGCCCCATAGACTGGAACACGGAGCAATGGATGCAAGCTCCAGGAACAGATTCCACCTCAACATTAGGAGGAACTTTTTGACAGTAAGAACTGTTCGGCAGTGGAACGCACTCCCTCGGAGCGTGGTGGGGTCTCCTTCCTTGGAGGTCTTTAAACAGAGGCTGGATGGCCATCTGTCGGGGATGCTTTGATTGTGATTTCCTGCATGGCAGGGGGTTGGACTGGATGGTCCTCGTGGTCTCTTCCAACTCTACAATTCTATGATTCTATGATTCTAGGGCCTGGGTGCTTTCCTTTCTCCAACTTCAGGACAGAACTCACACAGAAGAAGCTTTCAACATCCCTCTGCTGCCCTTTCAATGGCTGGAAGGATGTAAATCCAAGGAACAAGCAAACCCCTGCTTTCCCAGGCTGCATTTCTCAATCTTAGAAAGAGCTGCTTTTAGAAGAACCCCTATATTTGTCCACCCTACATATGCTGTCCCCACTCTTCTGCCTACATAAGATAGCCACTAGTCTGGGTTAGAAAAGTGTCATCTACATCCGGCCTTTGGAGTCCTTGCACCTGCTTTGGGAGCCCAACAGTTTAGACCAGTGTTTCTCAACCAGGGTTCCGTGGAGCCCTAGAATTCCCCAAGAGGTTGCTTGTGGTTTCTCAAGACATTGTGATTATTGGGGGAAAGCAATAGCAATACACAGAATAACATTTATGCAGGGGTTCCCTGAGACCTGAAAATTATTTCAAGGGTTCCTCCAGGATAAAAAGGTTGAGAAAGGCTGGTTTAAGACCATGGCATTTGCCTTCAACCTTGAGGCTGCCCTTTGAGGCGAGCTTACCCAACTGATCTCAGTAAGCTTCTGAGGAAGCCCTGTGACCCCCTAAAACAGTGCTTCCCAACTCTGGCTCCCCTCACTGGCCATGACTGCAGGGGATTCTAGTTGTTGTAGTCCAATACTTGGTACCTTAAGGTTGGGAACCACTGTTGACTAGGGATTTTGATTTGTTTTAGTCCAACATTTGGTGACTGCTGCCCAAGCCAACCTTGATTTTGCCATCTTCTATAAGGGACACCATTTTGCTATGCCACTGCATATAATGAGACTTCAGTACAGTTGTCCCTCCATATCCACAGATTTGGTATCCTCGGATTTAAGTATTCGCGGCTTGAAAATATTCTTTAAAAAATAATAATCCAAAAAGCAAACCTTGATTTTTGCCATCTTATATAAGGGGCACCATTTGCTATGCCGTACGCAATCATGGGACTTGAGTATCCACAGAGTATTTTGGTATCCACAGGGGTCCTGGAACCAAACCCCAGCGAATATAAAGGGACAACTTCACATTTGCGGTTTTGTGTATTCACAGTTTGTAGCTCAAACTCCAAGACCTGACCCTCCTCCCATCTCCTGTCCTGCCAACAACACAACTCCATCTTGCTTTCTTACCTTGCACATATGTAATCCACAGCACCACCCATTTAAAACACTCAGTAAAGTAGTGTTGTTGACAGGGCAGAGGGAGGGAGAGCTGGGGGAAGGCGAGTGTGGGTGAGGGGGTGTGATTTGTGCATGGGGGGGTGTTGCTACAGTTGCAACTTTTAGCTTCAGTTTAGGAAAGGAGTGACCGCACTATAGATTTTCCTTGGTTTTTTTCCGGGCTCTGAGGCCATGTACTGGAAGAGTTTCTTTCTGACTTTTCACCTGCATCTGTGGCTGGCATCTTCAGAGAATGGTTGGGGAGGAGAGTGTCTGGGGTTTATATGCTGTGAACCCCTTTCGGGGAGTATATGTAAATCTGTGTAATTGAATGGTTAGTTTCTGGGTATAGAAATACAAGGCTCGTTAGTGTCTGTTTGGCTGATGGTTGGTTGATGGGCCATTAACTGCTGAGAATCCCCCTGTCCCTGGGTGGAATTCCTTTGTAAGTGTTGAGTTTTAATTCTATTGCATTTCAAAACTGGGAGCCAGATTATGTTTACTTTTAAGGTTTCTTCTTTCCTGTTGAAGTTGTTTGTGAATTTCAATAGCTTCTCTGTGCATTCTGACATGATAGTTGCTGGCCTGGTACAGAATTTCTGTGTTTTTAAATAACATTTTGTGCCCAGGTTGGTTTATAACATGTTCTGCTACTGCTGATTTTTCTGGCTGGCCCAGTCTGCAGTGTCTCTCATGTTCCTTGATTCGTGTTTGCACACTGCGTTTAGTGGTCCCTATGTAAACTTGTCCACAGCTGCATGGTATGCGGTAAACTCCTGTAACTGTGAGGGGGTCTCTTTTGTCCTTCGCTGAGCATAGCATTTCTTGGATTTTTCTGGTTGGTCTATATATTGTTTGGAGGTTGTGTCCATCAACCAACCGTCAGCCAAACAGACACTAACAAGCCTTGCATTTCTATACCCAGAAACTAACCATTCAATTACACAAATTTACAGGGATTCACAGCAGATAAACTCAACACACACTCCTACCCAACCATTCTCTGAAGATGCCAGCCACAGATGCAGGTGAAACGTCAGAAAGAAACTCTTCCAGAACACGGCCTCACAGCCTGGAAAAAAAACAAGGAAAATCTATGGATGCCGGCCATGAAAGCCTTCAACTTCACAGCGACCACACTGTTTTAAGTTTCCGTGCAAGGTAAGAAAGTAAGATGGAGTTGTGTTGTTGGTAGGGCAGAGGAAGGGAGAGCTGGCAGGGAGGCGAATGTGGGTGAGGGGCATAGTTTGTGTGCCCGGGGTTGGGTGCTGCTACCGCAGTGGCAGCTATTGGCAGTCTTGTTGGCAGGAGAGGAGTCTACAATACTGTAGTGTCGTACCTATGTTGGGGGCAGGGCTTAACTTATTCACATTTTTTTCACTTTTGCAGTGACCCCAACCCCATCGAATGTGAAGGGACAACTTGTA
Organism: Gambelia wislizenii; assembly: GCA_030847615.1. Classification (NCBI taxonomy): domain Eukaryota; kingdom Metazoa; phylum Chordata; class Lepidosauria; order Squamata; family Crotaphytidae; genus Gambelia; species Gambelia wislizenii. Next base: position 16,290,078 of record JAUMIR010000014.1, on the reverse strand, counting down.
TATTCAAAATGCTTCCACTGCGCCCTCTGTGTGGGGCAATTTCTTCATGTTCTGCCACCCCTCCTTGGCTGTTGTAGGCCTAGGAGAAGCCTGCTTCTGAAACACAAGTCTTCATGTGTACCTCCAAGTTGGTTCCGACTTAGGGAGACACCCAAGGCCAATCTACTGGGGTTTTCATGGCAAGATTTACTATTCCGGTTGAGTTTGCCATTGCCTTCTTCCGAGATGGGGAAGGTGGGGCTTTCCCTGGGTTTATATGGTGGAGACAGGATTCGAACTCCAGTCTCCACAGTCCAGTACTCAGACCACTGGACCATGCTGTCTCTCAGGATTCATTCAAATGAGGTTTGCTAGGGCCTTCCTCTGAAACGAAGAGTGGGGGACTCGCCCAAGGTGGGCCACTGAGCTTCCACTGCTCAGCGGGGGATTTGAACCCTGGTCTCCCACAGTCCTGTTCCAACCCTCAAACCACTAGACTGTGCTGCCTGTCAGGTTTTGTGAAGGGAGGGTGCCATGCAATTCTATGATTCTGTGAAGTCTTAATAGGTACCTATTACTTCAGTTCCTAGAGGGAACCGGCCACCAATTGCCACTCAGGGTGGAGTTCCTCCATAATTTTTTCTGGGAACGGGATAGTTGGAGTGTTATGCGTCCACATTTCCCATCACCCACCCCTCCACCCCCTCATCAAAGCACAGACGTGCTTTCACTCACAATGGCAGCTGCCACACTGCAGAAATAATGCAGTTTAACACGGCTTTTCACTGCCATGGCTCAATGCTATGTAACACTGGGATTTATAGTTTTGTGAACTATCTAGCATTCTCTATCATGAAGCCATGGTGCCACAAAAACTATAAATCCCAGGATTCCATAGGATGCAGCCATGATAGTTAAAGCAGTGTCAAACTGCATTATTTCTGCACGTGTCGGCAGCCAATGACTTTCTGAGGTCAGGCAGCTCCCTGTCCTGAGCGAAGAAAAGTTGGACTTAAAAGTAACTTCACCACTATGCTGGAGGGGTACAAACAGGTTGACTCCTCTCTCCACCTGGGGATAGACTGTCCCAAAGTCCAAAACTTTTGGATTGGGGTTCTGGACCGGGTCACACTCATTACCCAACAAATCATCCATTTTTTGTCCTGCACTTTTATTATTTTATCTGTTTGTCAATGAAAACCGTAATCTCAAATGCAGAAACCTGGTGCCTTCCTTCTGGCCACAGCACGAACTGAAAGAGTGGCCTGCTGGAAGGTGGATGACCTTACTTTGGAAAAAGGGTGGGTAGGAGTGTGGAATCCATCATTGCTGATCACCCTCTCCTTTAGGGAATTCTGGGGTTTTCTAAACGGTCAAAATAACCCTCATGGAATTCGCTGGGAAACCTACCTGTCTAAATGGGATCTCACATAAATCCACAGTATTTGGAAGGAGGGGGGCAAAATGGCAAAAACAATATAGGAAAAGCCTTTGCAGATTTTCCCATAGTTTTCCTGTAGTTTTTTCCCCATAGTTTCCCCCCACTCGTAGCAGTGAGTGGGGTGTGCATTCATGCTCGTTTGGACAAGTGATTCAAAGGGAAGAGCAAAGCTGATTGGCTGGGTGAGTGTGGGGCAGAGGGCTTGCTAACAGGGCAAGCGCCCACTGCTGCCATGTTGGATTTTCGCTTCAGCGAGTGATCGCTAAGGCGATAAACGGGGTGGATATTTTTTGTTTTGCTATCCTTTTAATTAAAAAAAATCACTATATTGCTCTAGTGCACCTAAGACAACATGTTTGTTTGTTTGTTTTAAGTTCAGCAGCAGTGAAGAACTAATGCAAATAAATCACTCACGGCCGCCATCTGGCATGTGAAGCTTCTGGGAGCTTCTGGGGCCAAAAACATGTCCCTGCTGCTGCGAAATGCCATTACTACAAGATACTCCATTTTTTTCACCTCCTATAGATGGGCCCTTTGTGTCCATTTGAATTAAAAGTACTCAGTGTGACTGCCTGGACAATTACTCCACCGAAAGAGCTTGTCCACATTCCTCTCTGATTACCCTTTTGTTCACTCACATCCATATCCTAAGCCGGTTTGAGCTTTTTCTGTTATTTGTGTGGCGTTGTCCATGAAGTTAGAATAAAATAAAATAAAATGTGGAAAAAAACAAAAGTTAAACAGGCCCCATGGAGACTGGGGGTGCATCTACACTGTAGAAATAATGCAGTTTGACACCACTTTAAGCTCCATCCTATGGAATCCCAGGATTTGCAGTTTTACAAGGTCTTGTAGCCTTCTCTACCAAAGAGTGCTGGTGCCTCACAAAAATACAAATCCCAGGATTCTGTAGGATGGAGCCGTGGTAGTAAACATGGTGTCAAACTGCCTTATCTCTACAGTGTAGATGCATCCCTATGTTGAATACTCAAACTACTATACCACACTGACACTCATTTGTCTTCAGATGAGGCACCCAGGGCTGAACCTAAAATGGTGAAAGGTCTGGAAACCATGCCTTATGAGGGGAGACTTAGGGAGCTGGGTATATTTAGCCTGGAAAAAAGACGGTTAAGGGGCGATATGATAGCCCTGTTTAAGTATTTGAAGGGGTGTCACGTTGAGGATGGAGCAAGCTTGTTTTCTACTGCTCCAGAGACTAGAACATGGAGCAATGGATGCAAGCTCCAGGAACAGAGATTCCACCTCAACATGAGGAGGAACTTTTTGACAGTAAGAGCTGTTCGGCAGTGGAACACACTCCCTCGGAGAATGGTGGGGTCTCCTTCCTTGGAGGTCTTTAAACAGAGGCTGGATGGCCATCTGTCAGGGATGCTTTGATCATGGTTTCCTGCATGGCAGAATGGGGTTGGACTGGATGGCCCTTATGGTCTCTTCCAACTCCACAATTCTATGAACACAATACCCCAGATGAGGCCTGACTAGTGCAGAATATAGTGAGATGATTGCTTCCCTTGACTTGGAAACGGGTTCTGTTAATGCAGGCTAAAATCTTATTTGTCTTCTCCACATTTCTGAGTTCTCTACTCATGTGTAAAATCTTTTAAGTTTTCCCTTTTGCAAAACTCAACTCCTGAACAGTTTGAGATCTGTGTTCTCCTCTCCTTCTTACTTCAGCATCATCCCCAGCCCTGTCCTGGCCAATTTAAAAGGGACAGATCTGGGGACTAGATCCACCACTTCAGGGCAGATGAATGGGGCAAGTTAAAAGATGGATGTAGGATTCCACTACATTTCCTTCTGTTTGTTGTTGTTAACAAGAAAGTTTGACTTATAGTGACCCCTATGAATGAGAGAACTCCTTGAGAGAATTCCTTGAGTCCATCCATCCATCTGGAAGGCGGTCTTCCTCTTTTCCTACTGCCTTCCACCTTACCATTATTGCATTATTGTCTTTTCTAGTGAGTCATGTCTTCTCATTTTAGTCATCTTGGCTTTTAAGCTTGATTTGCTCTAGGACCAATTTATTGGTCTTTTTAGCAAGATCATGAAGAGTCAAGATATATCATGGGATAATAAAGCCAGAATTGTCCATGCCATTGTATTTCCCATTTCTATGTATGGCTGTGAAAGTTGGGGAGGGAAGAAAGCTGACAGGAAGAGAATCAGCGCATTTGAAATGTGGTGCTGGAGGAGAGTTCTCCAGACACCATGGCCTGCTAAAAAGACCACTCAATGGCTCCTAGAGCACATCAAGCCTGAACTCTTCCCTAGAAGCCAAGATGACTAAACTGAGACTGTCATACTTTGGACATGCCAAGAAATGACAGGATTCACCGGAAAAGATGAGAATGTTCAGTAAAGTGGAAAGCCACAGGAAAAGAGCAAGACTGAATTATAGGTGGATTGATTCAGTCAAGGAAGCCACAGCTGTGGTGAGCTTGCAAGACATCTGGATATCCCAGGCTCTTGGAAGTTTCTCATTCATGGGGTTGACATGGATCAAAGTTGACTCAATGACAAATAACAACAACCAATTGCCTTAATATTCAATGCAGTGTTCACATTTGGGTTCTTGTAGATTGGAATGGACAACTGAGGGGGCCAGCTTTCTTCCCCCTGCATGGTCTGGCAAGACACACAACCAAATAAAACCAGCCAGTACTATCACCACCACACTCAATTTTTCCAAAAATGTCTCTGTGTTGTTTTTTCAGACAACACTTGGGGATAGTTTTTTCACTTGGCTTCAAACTTTTGGGAAACTTTACATAGGAGCGGGATCCCAGCCTTTGAGAACGGGAGGGAGGAAATTCCATAGCAAAGCTAGAAAACCATGGGAAAGGGACACAGCCATCCCCAAAGTCCTAGAGATTGGCAGCACAGAAAGGCTGGAATCAGGTCCAAGGGCTTACTCACCTTTCCTGGGGACATCTCCTTTCATTATCATATCAGATGATACTATGGCACTCCCCAACCCTTATCTTTTTTTTCCCCCCTTTAAGGTGTGCATTGAAGGTAGCTTGAAGCCACAAATCACTTCCAAATCACTAGCTGGAATAGGCAGCTATTCTTCCAGGGCAGAGAGTGGCAACCTCCCTGAACAGCCAAACGGCAACCAATCTAGGCTACTAAACATAGAAGGTCCCACCATTTCTTTATGAGAGGTGTGCAGGGGGAGATGATGGCTTCCAGGTCAATGGGGAGATCAGTGCATTCTGGGATTTTAGTCTGAATTTTAAAGCTAAACCCTGTTGCCATGCCATAGTACAGTTGAACCCCTGTATCCATGGGTGTTTGGTTTCTGGACTTACCATGGATACCGGAAACCACAAATAATAGTGAACCCTATTAAAATAAAGGACTTAGAATCATAGAATTGCAGAGTTGGAAGAGACCACAAGGGCCATCCAGTCCAACCGCCTACCACGCAGGAAATCACGATCAAAGCATTCCCGACAGATGGCCATCCAGCCTCTGTTTGAAGACCTACAAGGAAGGAGATCCCACCACGCTCCAAGGGAGTGTGTTCCATTGCCCAACAGCTCTTACTGTCAAAAAGTTCCTCCTAATGTTGAGGTGGAATCTTTGTTCCTGGAGCTTGCATCCATTGCTCCGTGTTCCAGTCTCTGGAGCAGCAGAAAACAAGTCTGCTCCATCCTCAATGTGACACCCCTTCAAATATATAAACAGGACTATCATATCGCTTCTGGTACAAACATATCATAGAGTTGCATTGGAGGACCTAGAAGATGCCTAGAGAGGACACCTCTCTAGGTATTTCCCAGCATGACTCTATAGTATATGTTCCTAATTTTTTCAGACATGGGTAAGTGAAACCGTGCATATTGGTTCTGTGGATACGGGTGGAGAACGTGTCAGGAGGACGATGACCAGGATGGTGGGAGATCTGGAAGCCATTATGCCCTATGAGGAGCGGCTTAGGGAGCTGGGTATGTATAGTCTGGAGAAGAGAAGGTTGAGAGGGGACATGAGAGCCGTGTTTAAATATTTGAAGGGATGTCATACTGAGGATGGAGCAAGCTTGTTTTCTGATGCTCCAGAGACTAGGACACGGAGCAACGGGTTCAAACTACAGGAAAAGAGATTCCACATGAACATTAGGAAGAACTTCCTGACAGTAAGAGCTGTTCAAAAGTGGAATACACTGCCTCATAGTGTGGTGGAGTCTCCTTCTTTGGAGGTTTTTAAATAGAGGCTGGATGGCCATCTGTGGGGAATGCTTTGATTGTGTATTCCTGCATGGCAGAATGGGTTTGGTCTGGATAGCCCTTGTGGTCTATTCCAACTCTATGATTCTGTGAAGCCACAGTCCTGAGTTTGCAAGACCTGAGCAAGACTGTTGACAGTATCTCTTGAAGATCTATCATATCACTCTGTACTGCAACCGAAGAAGTGGGTTTATACCAACAAAAGCTCATGAAAAAATAAAAACCAGTCTTAAGGGTGCTGCTACATTTCCTCCCCCAATCCTGCTTTTTATGCTCTCATTCATTCAAAGCCAACTTGATTATACACACCTTGGATAGTCCTTTTAAAGTTCAGACTAAATCCCAGAGCAGATTTTGCATGCTCCCTGTGGGAGCCTCCAGGCCAGCAGAGGAGATGTGTGTGTGTGAGCACTCTCTATAAGCAACATCAGAAACCACATCCAGTCTCACAAAGTTGGAGGCAGCTTCCCTGAGAGCAGAAGGGGGCTATTGTTGAGGCCAATATAGAGAAAGCCCACCACAGCAGACCTCAAGTTTCAGGAAGTGCCAGCTGGACCCAGCCAGTTTGGCTACAATGGCCCATCTAAAATCCATCCTGTAGTGATGCCTTTATTGGACCAACCCAAAGGCTCCTGGATGCTATTTCATCATCTTTGCCTGATGAAGTCGTCTGTGAAGCTACTAAAGTTAGCATGATGCATTTTGCACCTTTTGCTTGAACCAATATCAATATTATAGTATTGATAGCATTTTAAATTTTTTTAAATAGTCTTGCAAAGAACAATCTTGTTCCCACAGTCAATTGTTAACAGCCTTTTCCAATTAGCACAACACATTTTGTCACCTCACCCACCCCAAAAAGGCAAAAGGCTCACTCGCGCACCAGCAAATCTTGCCATCTTGCGATGAAGAAAGAAATAATATAGTTGTCCCTCCATATCCACGGATTTGGTATTCACAGATTTAAGTGTTCACAGTTTGAAAATATTCTTAAAAAATAATAATCCAAAAAGCAAACCTTGATTTTGCCATTTTATATAATGGACAACATTTTGCAATGCCATTGCATATAATGGGACCTGAGTATTCATGGATTTTGGTATCCACGGGGGGTCTTGGAACCAAACCCCAGCGAATGTGAAGGGACAACTGTATCTGATTGTTGAATTTGCAGCTGCCTGATTGCTGAATTGCAGGATAATGGGAGATGCAATCCCCCATTATCACACCATTTTTCTCATAAACCACACATCTAACCGGGATTTACAGCCCAAGACCACATGCACAAGACAAAGTACTCTTCTTTAAAAAGCACCAGATGGCACCAGAGAGCAAAGAACCATGAGATTTTGGGTGGGGGATGCTGGCAGAGAGGAAAATTGGGGATTACATAGCCGCTGGAAAGAGCACTCACTCCATTGGTTTACCAGTTTTATAACAAGAGCACAAAAACTGTTGGGTTGAAGGAGTCCAGGACTCTTTTACAGGGATTTGCAGAAATGTATGGGCTGCTTGTTTTCTTTTTAACACTCGTTGGTCCAAGTGTGGCCCATGGGTACCATATAGCCCTGAATCCCCTCCAGCCAAAACATCTAGACGGGCAAGAGAGCACACACTAGGTTACAAAACATGAAAAGTCTTTCCATTTCGCTGTGAGGTGTGTCCAGGGGTAGCCTGTGACTGGCAGGTGAATGGGGTAGGTAATCCACTCTGGGATTTAGTTTGAATTTTAAAGGTGCTAAGCCTTGTCCCTCAAAGTAAGTTCATTACCTTGGATCCATGCATACCCTTCCAACATTTCACAGGTGAAAAACAGGACACCTGTGGCCAAGCAACATACGGATGTGGTCATGATGGCACAAGTTATTCACATGGAAGAACAGACAAGGTGGGAGATGCTGCAGCAGTTTGCTTTTGCCTGAGTCTCCTGTGACTCAACCCCCTCCTGCTGAGTGAATTTGAGAGCAAAGTACTTCTGCATTCCAAACTCAGCTTGCAGCAATTAAAGTAAGCTGAGGATAAAGGGGGAAAGTAAGAACAGAAGAGAAAAACTGGGACAGTTTAAAAGCATTTGGAAAAATTGGGACAGCAGAGGATTAATCAACTGTTCATGCCAAATCAGGACAGTTAAAAGGCATCTCCATTTCACAGTGTTTCTAATTACAACAACATATGGATGTGAAAACTGGAAAGTGAAGAAAGCTGATAGGAAAAATCAGCTGATATGAAACATGGTGCTAGAGGAGAGTTCTGTGGATATGATGGACTGCCTAAAAAGACAAATAAATTGGTCTGAGAGCAAATCAAGCCTGAAATCAAAGTTCTTGAGCCTCCCTCCCTGTTAATATTTTTAATTCTAGATGAAAAAATCACCCAGAAATTGTCCAAAGCACCCACAAACACAATAGTTTAGACTAATATACAGGAAACCTCATGTCCCCCAGCCTGAAGATCAAGTAAATCAAAACCAGAAGTGCCTTCTGGTTCTTTCCTGTTTGATAAAAATGCTTGCAGAAGGGAGGGCGTGGAGAAACAGAAACTTTTCCCTATCCCTCTGAATATCACCTGTGTGTTTAATGTTTTTCCCATACACAGCCAGTCAAAAACTTATTAACAGCTTTCAAATCCCCTATTAAAACAGCCATTAAATCACTGCAGTAGCACTATTGCCACCCCCTGACCACAAAATTTTGGTCTCTTTCTCCATCAGTAGTTCTATCTGCAGACTTTTCCAAAATGGTACCAGACCTGGTATGCATTGGTTTAAGGTGCAAGTCTTGTTGACGCTAAGGAAGTTTGCCAGTGACCTAAAATTATGTTTGGTCCAGCTAAAATAGATGTTTTGGGTGCACTAACACCTTTTAAGCAGATGTTGGCAGTGTAATGCAGATAACAATTTGAAGGCACACAACAACCATTCAGTGGTGAGCCCTCGTCGGTTGGTTGTTCCAACTTACTCATTTTCTGTTACAAAAAAAACATTGACCTCAGTAGAAATACATGTGCTTTTAGAGAGCTAGGATTGTTTTATTCTGCATGTTACTATTGTAAAAATATTAATAATCCAAGGTTGGAATGATAAACTCACCATCCATCATTTGTTAGAAAATCAATGTGGTGGACTCTCCTTCTTTGGAGGTTTTTAAACATAGGTTGGATGGCCATCTGTTGAGTATGCTTTGATTGTGTATTCCTGCAGGGCAGGGGGTTGGACCGGATGGCCCTTGTGGTCTCTATGATTCTAAGATTTTACTGCTTTAGCTATATATAAAATAGGTATTTTATAGATGTCAATGTCAAGAAAATGTGTTTTAGGAAATACAGTAAGATCAATTTACATCAATTTATATGCATATTCCTAATTCATATCTTAGGTTTGTTCTTTCTTTCCCCTCTCTTCCTTCTTAATTCTTTTCTGTGTTCATCCTATGCCGTGGAAAGGGATACACCATGGGAGGTGTTTCCCAATGTAAAACACCACCTGTTAGAATAGACAGCACATGACTCCTTCTGTGAATGGGGTAGTTTTTCCTCCTGTCCCACTTTCCACACCCAATTCCACCCCGCCCCGATTGTTTTTAGCAGAGGGGCGGGGTATAAATAAATTTTATTATTTTATTATTATTATTCCACACCCAATGCAATATGGCCAATATTTGGCTGAAATGACACACAATGTCGTTTTAGGTCTGGGCCAGATGTGTCAGTGTGACCAGCCAGAAGGAGCAAACTGGCCTGTGGTACAGTTGCCCACTCATCCAGGAGCACAGTTCTTTACCTTTATAGTAACATGGGGGACAGGGGGAGACCAAGGACCATAAAATGAGCAAGAGCCCCTCATGTATCCTACCCCTGCATCAGACAGATGATATTTTCAAAGCAGTCATACTTCAGTTGAAAAGAACCCGACAAAGCAGCTCATTTTTGCAATCTTTACACCTGCCCAGACCCTGCTTTTCTTCCTCATCCTCTGTCTAGCTGAAATTCTTTTAGTAGCATCAGCACTGGGAGGACAGTGATGGAAGGCTAGAAAAACAAATTTTTGGCATTGGGTTGCAGTAGCACGTTTACAGCAAACAAGGCAATATAATTTGAGCTGGGAAAGAATGGGATTGTACAGTGGGCCCTTAGCATCTGCTGGGGTTTGGTTCCAGGACCCCCCGTGGATACCAAAATCCATGGATGCTCAAGTGCTATTATGGTATAGGAAAATAGTTACCCATATATAAAATGGGAAAAGCAAGGTTTGCTTTTTAGATGTTTTTAAAGGAGTATTTTCAAGCCATGGATAATGGAATTCATAGATACAGAGGACCAACTGTAATTTATGGGGTACATCCTACTGCAGCTGTGTGTGCCTGCCTACAACAGACAAGGTAAATAGCAACTCCTCCAGAATCCCTAACTAAGCAAGTATGAACAGCAACACAGAAAGGGGGAAAAAACAGATAACCCTGCCTCATCAGCTACCCCAGCAAATGTTGAGAGAGAGAAAGAGAGAGGGCGCATTGATTTGGCCACCAAAATTGAAACCCTAAGGAAAGAGGAGACTGGTAAATGAAAAAATTATTCCTGGATTCATTATTGAAGAATCTTTCAAGTAGTCTCTAAAAGGTTCAAAATGTTTTTGTTCACTTGGCTTACCTGACCTGGCTGTTTCATTTCAGGTGTTCTTATTGTTAGTTTTGGATCAAAGTTTGCTGGAACGTGTTGGGATCAATCTTCTTTTTTGGTGTAGGAACCCATTCCTATTCTTTCCATGTTATTCTCACCTCTGGCACCAAATTTTCTGTTAAAGAAGTAATGCCCAGGAACACATCTACTTCATGAATTGAGGTATATCTGTATTTGTTCCAGAGTCTCGCTTTAATGATTCCACACAGTTCAACAGCTTACAGACCCAAGCATCCAGTGACAAGATAACCAGAAATGTTTTAATGTTTCTCAACTAAATGTGAGTGTGCATGCATGCACTAATACAAACACACACACACACACACCCCTGCACATACACACACATGTGTTTTGGCTGTTACAGGCAAATGTCCTGAACCCGTGATGTTCAGTAAAGGCGAATGAGAACATCAGTATATGAATCAATGAGACAAAGGAGTCAGCACCTTTTCCAAACAAGGAATACTGTGTCGTAAAAAAATCCCTGATCATAAATATCAAAACTGCCTCCAAGCACAACCAATCCATTTACAGACAGAAACGTGGCTTCTCATTCTATACATAGGGACGGTTATATCTCACTTTCCAGCGTTTCGACCGCATTCGGAAAAAAAAGTACATGATCATGAGAAACAGAGACGAGGTTATGTAAAGAACAATACAGAGGCTCATGTCAATGTTAGAGAATCCAATCCCCAAGAACGACACAGCTTGTTTCATTTCTTCCTCAATGGCTGACTCAACTGCCTTTCCCCCTGGGTCTCTCACAGGGCCGTCCTTGGCTATCAATCTGTCCAAGACTCTCGATCTCGAATCTAACAGCTTCTCTGGATCAGGGATTTTGTCTTCATTTCTTGGACTCTCCTTTTTGCTTGCTTGGTCTTTGATTCTCTCTTTGTCTTCCTGGAACTCTTTTTCATCCGGATCACCTTGGCCCTCCGTGTATGTGTATAAAATGTTGTTGCTCCCATAGTGCCGCTTCAAGAACTGCAGCACTTGGGCCTTGTTCCAGGTGGGCAGCCCTTTCGTTTCTTCATGACAGGCAGGACAAATGTCTGGAGTTGGCCACTGGGCTTTCGGGAATTTTGGATCTTCACTCAAATCCCCTGTTGGAAGAGAGGAGGAGAAATGGGAAATCTTAATTGGCCACATTTGTTTAGGACGCCTGCAAGTTTATCTGTATTAGCAACCAAAGAGTTAAAAAAGATACATTTGCTTTATATATCACTTGGCACTAACCTCTGTTAACATCAGGCCTTTTAAATCTCTATGATATTCATTTATCACTGCTATTTAAAATCTGTATTTTAATCCATTTCTTTCTGTGAGCTTCCTTGAGAAGTTTTTATCACAGGGGGGCATATAATTTTTTTTTATTTATTTAAGAAATTTCTGTATCACCACAAGAGCTCCCAAGGCTATGAACAAATAAAAGCAATTAAAACATTCTAAAAACACATTAGAATTCTCTTTAAAAACTTTTTAAAACAGTATTTAAAAAATCCTGAAATACAATTTTAAAACAGTTAAAACGGAGCAATATCAGACATAGAATCATAGAATCATAGAATTGCAGAGTTGGAAGAGACTATGAGGGCCATCCAGTCCAACCCCCTGCCATGCAGGAAATCACAATCAAAGCATCCCCGACAGATGGCCATCCAGCCTCTGTTTAAAGACCTCCAAGGAAGGAGACCCCACCACACTCCGAGGGAGTGCGTTCCACTGCCGAACAGCTCTTACTGTCAAAACGTTCCTCCTAATGTTGAGGTGGAATCTCTGTTCCTGGAGCTTGTATCCATTGCTCCGTGTTCCAACCTCTGGAGCAGCAGAAAACAAGCCTGCTCCATTCTCAACGTGACACCCCTTCAAATACTTAAACAGGGCTATCATATCGCCTCTTAACCATCTTTTTTCCAGGCTAAACATACCCAGCTCCCTAAGTCTCTCCTCATAAGGCATGTTTCCAGACCTTTCACCATTTTAGTCGCCCTCCTCTGGACACGCTCCAATTTGTCAATATCCTTTTTAAATTGTGGTGCCCAGAACTGGACACAGTATTCTAAGTGAGGTCTGACCAAGGCAGAATAGAGCGGCACTATTACTTCCCCTGATCTGGACACTATACTTCTATTGATGCAGCCTAAAAACGCATTGGCCTTTTTAGCTGCCGCATCACACTGTTGACTCATGTTCAACTTGTGGTCTACTAGGACTCCTAGATCCCTTTCACACGTAGTCTCATTCAGTCAGGTCTCTCCCATCCTATATCTATGCATTTCATTTTTCCACCCTAAGTGCAGTACTTTACATTTCTCCGTGTTGAATTTCATTTTGTTAGCTTTGGCCCAGCTCTCCAGTTTATCCTGGTCATCTTGAATTTTGATCCTGTCCTCCAGGGTATTAGCTACTCCTCCTAATTTGGTGTCATCTGCAAATTTGGTAAGTATACCCCTAATTCCCTCATCCAAGTCATTGATAAAGATGTTGAATAGCACTGGGCCCAGGACAGAACCCTGTGGCACTGTTTTAGCTGCCCGCCAGAAGCTCAAAAGAGATGGAACAGCCTAACTTCCTTGGGTAAGGAATTCCACAGTTGGGGTGCTGCTACAGAGAAGGCACTGTTATGTGTACATACTATCCTAACTTTGTGAGGTGTTGGGACACGCAACAGGGCTTCCTCGGAGGATCTCAAATTTTGGGCGTACCGGTCATCCTCCCCCCTGCGTATCTATGGGGAATGCGTTCATTTATAAGTAAAACCACGGACATCAGCAAACCCTATTAAAATAAAGGACTTCCTGTACAAACATACCATAGAGTTCCATTGAGGGACCTACAGTAGAACATGCCTAGAGAGGATTTTCCAGCATGACTCGTATGATATGTGTCCCTATTTTGTGTCCAGCAGGTAACTGAAACTGTGGATATTGGTTCCATGGATGGGGGAGTGGGGTGACCTGTATAAATATTTGCCAGTATTCATCAAATATTCCACTTTCACATATATTCATCTTTTTATTAAAGACTTTGAGGCCTAATGCCTTCGTTCAGATCTGCATTTATAACGTGGCTTTACATTAATGGCAGCTTTTTGACTACTAAATTTGTTTTAATATGTTTTTAGACTGTTCATTTTTATTTTTATTATTTAATTTTTTTAAACTGATTTTATTGTAAGGCACTTACAAGGCAATCTGGTGACATGGGAAAGGCTATAAATATTTTCAACAAAATAAATTCAGAAACTGAATTCTCCTTTCCTATTACAGGCAGGTAATTCGCTTCTTTCCAGCTTCTCTTTTACATTCTTGTCCATTAAGGAAAAAAAGTGCTGGCCAGTCACATTTGTGACTGCCGAACATCACACCCACCACTGCTTGCTTAGCAGGTGCAGCATTTCAATTTTCTACATACATCCTGTGGCTATATCCCTTATTAAAGAAATAAAAAGAAAAGCTGTCACATCCTCAAATTGCAACAAATGCCACCTATATGCTCCCCACCAAAAACCAATTTCCTTTAGTGCTTTAGCTATATGATCGCTTGGATGACAAAATGGATTAAATGCAACCTAACCGTCAGGGCAGAGAAGGGAAACTAACCATCTTAGAGGAGGATTTAAGGAAAGCGATTACTTCACTCAGCCACTGGCTCGGACCACCTGAGAGCAGACGCCTTCCTCAGCACCAAGGCACAGTGCATGTTTTTGTTGTTACATCCTTCCCTGAAGTCATGAGGCTAGATATTTAGCTGCCTATTTCACTTAAGGTTTTTTTTAAAGAAAATACTACATCTAAATATTTGGAAGCTTCCAACTTCTAATTCCATTTTTGTTAAAGCTTCCCAGATTCCTTTATTTCCCAAACCTAGAGGCATTTTGCTTGGCTTTCAATTTAGTAACATGTGATCTCAGACAAGGAGTACAGGTTGCCCACTGTATCCACAGGGGACACGTTCCAGAACTTACATTTATAAGTGAAACCATGAATAAGAGTGAAGCCTATTAAAATAAAGGACTTCTGGGTCAAAGTTACCATAGAGTTGCACTGGAGGACCTAGTGATTCCTAGAACCTCCCTAGGCATTCTCCAGCATGACTCCATGGTATGTGCCCCTACTTTTTCAGCTGCAGATAACTGAAACTGTGGGTATTAGTCCTAAGGATATGGGCGGACAGGCAACCTGTACTTCAAAGCTTTTGCCACTGTAAAATCATCTGAGAAATTAAGAAAGCATCCAACAAATATTGTAATGCTTACCTCATCCACCATATTAACAGTTCAAATAAAGGCAATAGAGAAGGATTTGTTAGTAAAACAAAAATGGTCTTAGTCTCTCCTGTAACTATTAGACATTCCAAAGCAGGGAGACCTAATGTGGCCCACAAGGTTGAACTGCCTTTCTTGGAAGCTTTCAGGAGCTACAAATAAACTTTTAGACAGGTTGTAGGACCCCCCTACCCCCCAGTGCTGTTCAATACAGGTCACTGTATCCATGGGGGTTACGTTCCCAGACTTACCACAAATACTTGTACCTGTGGGTAACAGTGCTGCTGGACCTAGGAAATGCCTAGAGAGGCTGCCTCTCTAGGCATCTCCAGCGTGACTCTATGACAGTGTGACATAGAGTTGCACTGGAGGGACCTGGGAAATGCCTTGAAATACTATATTTTTGGACAACAGATAACTGAAACCACAGGTACTGGTTCCACACATATAGGGGTGGGTGAGCTGTATTTCAACAATATATTCTGCATTAGCTAAACAAGGCTTTTGCATGCAACCATAAAAACAAGCCCATATCATATTCAAACAAGATTAAGATAAAATAATTGAATTGGTATACTAATCAAACATACAAAATAGGACCGAGATTATATCTTGTCACCAGAAAGGTTAAAATTTTATTTATTTATTAGGGCTAACTTGACATACTTGGCAGCTCAATGGGACACATAATAGTCAGCGCCTGCTAATAAAAATATTGTTTAATATTTAATATTTCCAATTTTTCTAAACTGGAAATGGACTATCTGGTTTTGCGGTGAGGTTTTGGGTTGGTTGGTTTGAGCATTTTGGGCAGTCCATACAGCCCCCAAAGGGCCCTAGGAGAACAAAACTAGCCCCCAAACCTGTCAAAGTTGACCACCTGACCCTATTATTTATTTATTTATTTCCCACTTTCTTCCGAGGATTGGTACGCAAGGCAGTTTAAAAGCGCAATGCAGTTAAAAGCATACAAAAAGTGAACATTAAAACAGAACTAAACTGGTTACAATATTGAAACACTTCAAATCTCTAGTTAAAAGAATAAAATGCAACTAAAAAGATTAAAAAGCTATTAAAGGCAGTGAAGTTTAAAATGATACACAGCACCCCCAATGCCCTTTCAGCCTACATAGTTATTGCATTATGATTCCACTTTTTATACCAAGGCTCGGTCTTATGGAATCCTGGGACTGGAAGTTTTGTGAGGAACTAGAGCTCTCTGGCTGAGGATTCTAAACACCCCTCATTAAACTGCAGATCCCAGGATTCCACAGGAAGCAGGCATGGCAGTTAAAAGTGGAATCATAGTGCTATAACTGTGACATGGGAAAAGGCCCCTAAATCACAAGCAGAGACTCTTCAGTCAGCTACTTACTTATTAGTTAAATTTATATCCTGCATTGTCTCCAGTGAGCTTGGGCAGTATACGTGGGTCTCCCCCACTACCACATTATCCCCACAACATCCCTGTGAGGTAGGTGAGACAGAGTATGTGACTGGCCCAAGGTGACTAAATGCATTTCAGCAGGGACCAAAAGTGAACTTGAGATTGGATCTCCCAAGTCCCAGTCTGCCACTTCAACCTCTACACCACACCATGTCTCACCAGCCATCTTCTGCAATATCCCCAATGGTGCTTAGCATTGTTTTCATAGAGTTGGAAGAGACCCCAAGGGCCATACAGTCCAACCCCCTGCTATGCAGGAATACACAATCAAATCATTCCTGACAGATGGCCATCCAGCCTCTGTTTAAAAACCTCCAGAGAGACTCCACCACACTCCGAGGCAGTGTACAGTATTCCACTGTCAAACAGCTCTTACTGTCAGGAAATTCTTCCTAATGTTTAGGTGACTCTCTTCTCCTGTAGTTTGAACCCACTGCTCCGTGTCCTAGCCTCTGGAGCAGCAGAAAACATGCTTGCCCCATCCTTCCCTTCCTTGTGCCAACAGACTTTTATCTATTACTTCAGCTTCAGGGAGCCAATACAGATGGTGTAAATAAAACAGAATTACAGAAAATTCTTATGAGAAAGGCATCGACAGGCTTGGGAAAATCCCAAGATGTGAAGAAGTAAAATGGCGGGGGTGGGGAGGGGAAGGATACTTAGAATCCTGACTGGGGCAAGGAGGAGAACGAGGACTGAGCATGCTCAATAGGCGAAGAATGCTGACTCTGGGGCAGGGGAACGAAGGACATGGAATGGAGTATTCTGGGAAATCACATAGCTGACCCAGTCTATTCCATGCTGCAACATTTTGTTGCAGGTCTCAACCAGGGAACGTTAAGTAAAATCTTTGGCTCCAAGGCATGTTAGTATTTGTCTATACCTGCCAGCCTGGCATTCACCACATTGTGCTTCTCCCAGAGCCACAGCACAGCCTCGTCCAACGTCTTCACTGAGTCCAGAGACTCTCTGGCCATCTCTTCAAAGTGCTGCGCGCACGCTCTGCACCCAAAGAAATCCCGGACATATTGCTGCATGATCTCCAAGGCCGCTCGAGGGTTGTCTTCAAAACCTGTGAGAAGTAGTAGGTGAACAATGTTAACACCAATACCAAAATAATAAAAATAATTAAAAAGCAACAGAACAGAGACTTGTACTGTGAGGGAAGAGAGAATAGGACAGCTAAGCAGCAGGGCACGCAATTCAACTGGAGAACATTCACGTTTCAGCCCCTAATCACATCATTTAAAACTGAGGAAGTCTTAAGCTGACAAGGAGCCCGGGGAAAAAAAATAGGCCCCAAAATAAAGGATAATGACCTGAAGCCTTCAGCATACATGCTGGTGTGTGCACCCACATGCAATTCCCCATTTTATGGCTATTTCTTGGGGATCTGGAATGTTAGGACCCAAAATTAGCTTTTGTCCCAAGTTTGAATTATTCTGGTTTAAAAAAAATGGGGAGTGCAGACCCCTGGGATCCAAGGGAGTTAGAAAATGGAGCAAGGTGCTCCCCAGATTTTCCTTGGTTTTTTTCCAGGCTGTGAGGCCGTGTTCTGGAATAGTTTCTTTCTGACGTTTTGCCTGCATCTGGGACTGGCATCTTCAGAAAGAAACTATTCCAGAACACAACCTCACAGCCTGGAAAAAAACCAAGAAAAATCTATGGATGCCGGCCGAGAAAGCCTTCGACTTCACAGTGCTCCCCAGATATTCCATGGGCACACTCCCTTGATTTAAAAGACGCTATGGTTGAGAAGGCTGTGAAAAACCTATAAGCTGTTGCCTACGGTGGGAGACAGTACTGAGCTCAGTTAGGTTTGATGTTCTGACAGCATCTGGCAGTTTCAAATATTCACCTGCGCAGCTGTTCTGTGCAACAAAGAAGACTGCAGATTGTCTCCAGGACTCTACAACATCAACAGTTGTACCTGAAGTAACACAACTTCTGCTAAGATGAAACTCCTGCTGAGAAAGACTGCACATCTCCTAAACGTTTGTTTCGTGTGGTTGTTGTTGTTGTTTTTAATTTTAGCTTCAGCTTTTTTGATTACTAGTTGCACCAGAAATTATGGAGGAATACCAGGCATTCAAGCTATGGAAGAGCAAAGATTTTCAAATACCTATTTTAGTAGCCCATAAGGTTATTGTTACTATCAGACAGGAATGAAAAGAACCTTCAAAATAGTTGGGGAAATGGTCCAAAAGTTGGTTTCTTGAGGATTGGCTTGTGGACAATATATGCCAATGCCTCCTGAGGAGTCAAGATGGTGACTAGCAGGTAGACCGGGTGTTAGCCCTGCAGTACTTTTCAGTCTTTCATTAAAAAACCCCAAACATTTAGTACTGCTGAATTTACTTTCAACACTGCTGACTAGTATTGTTTACATCTTATACTGCACTACTTATCTCTGGAAAGCTCTAAATTTGCCAACCTTGGATGTCAGAGGTGAATTGTACTCAGCATCTTATCTTCTTCCTTTTTCTTCTTCTCCCAACTTGGCTTTGCTCTCATTGTGGGAGTGTTAACAAGTTCCAAAACTACTAACAAAGGCTTCAGCTGTTTAATTGATAACTAACAGCCAAATGAGATTCGTGGATCTAAAGAATCAGAATTGAACTTCACTAAGTTAATATATATTTTACTCCACCCAGAAAGGTAAGGGAACTGTTTTCCTGTTGGGAATATGTTGGTGTGATGGTGCTCACCAGAATGGGTTACAAGCAATCAAGTCTAACCCCTTTGAAGGAAGATAGTGTAACTGTTATGGAAAAACAAAATCAACAAAAAATTACAGACTTTCATGGTGCCAAATTGAAGGATTCTTCTGCTGAAACATCCCTGGAAATATAATCTGAATGTAATGGAAATCCTTTAGACTGGTCTCTGAGCTTAATGAAATCATCAAGTGGGAATTTTACAGAGGCTGGTGAGTGCTCTTTGGTTAGGGAGCTAGAACAAGCTAACATCTTGACTATAAACTCAGGGCAGGCTCATACTATAACTACACACACAATGGAGCCCTGGGAGCATTAAGCAGACTTATCTGGAGGGCAGCTTGAAGGACAATTTTTATTGTTTCTTGAGAGTTGAGGGAAGACTGTAGGTGTGTAAGAATCTCTGCAGCTTAGAAGTTTTTCTGGATGTGCGCACGCGCACACACACACACACACACACAAATGCATGTGGGATGTTTTGTGTGTGTGTGTGTGTGTGTGTGTGCATGCGTGCACGCACGTGCAAAAAAACAGAATGTCCCTGCACAGTAAAATACTGGTTTCTGTGAAGAAAATGCTGTTTTATGTGCAGGAAAATTGTATTCTGAGCAGAAAACGCCATCTTCTGCACAAAACCCCATGTGTGGCTTTTTGGGGGTTTTTTGTTGTTGTTGTTGTTGTTGTTTTGGTAACAGAGTTAAGTCCTGATCAGCAAATAGTATTTGAAAACTCCTTTGGATTGGCAATCACTTCTAATACTCTGAGATGCCAATGCCAATAATATAACTAGGAGTATATTCTAGACTCCCTCATTACCAGGTCACAGAGCTGTGACTCTCTGGGCACCTATGCTATACATCAAACCATTCATAGTATATCCTCCAGCCTGCAAACCTCTGAGGAAAATTACAGCAAATGCTACATTTTCACTTCAGAAAACAAATGAAGAAACAAAGTTCCTTCACAACAATCTAAACCTACTTCAACACACACACACACTTTGATCAATTTAAGCTAGTGCATCATAACAAAGTGTTTGCCTGTAACCACGGAAACCCAAATTCAAATCCTTACTCATCCTTGATGCTTAACAGGTTAAGTCCATAGCACAGCAGCAATTAAGCTTACTGCACAACAACCCAGGAAGGTAGGTCCAGTACCATCCATGCGATTTTGGGCTGCATCAATAGAAGTATAGTGTCTAGATCAAGGGAAGTAATAGTGCCACTCTATTCTGCCTTGGTCAGACCTCACCTAGAATACTGTGTCCAGTTCTGGGCACCACAGTTCAAAAAGGATATGGACAAATTGGAGCGTGTCCAAAGAAGGGCAACTAAAATGGTGAAAGGTCTGGAAACCATGCCTTATGAGGAGAGACTTAGGGAGCTGGGTATGTTTAGCCTAGAAAAAAGACGGTTTAGAGGCGATATGATAGCCCTGTTTAAGTATTTGAAGGGATGTCACACTGAGGATGGAGCAGGCTTGTTTTCTGCTGCTCCAGAGACTGGAACACGGAGCAATGGATGCAAGCTCCAGGAACAGAGATCCCACCTCAACATGAGGAGGAACTTTTTGACAGTAAGAGCTGTTCGGCAGTGGAACACACTCCCTCGGAGCGTGGTGGGGTCTCCTTCCTTGGAGGTCTTTAAACAGAGGCCGGGTGGCCATCTGTCGGGGATGCTTTGATCGTGATTTCCTGCGTGGCAGAATGGGGTTGGACTGGATGGCCCTCGTGGTCTCTTCCAACTCTACAATTCTATGATTTGAGGGTGAGAGGCTGAGGCAAAGTAATTTGCCTAACATCACCTAGTAAATGTGTGACCAAGAAGAGATTTGTGCCAGTGACTTCACAGCTCACACTGTTAGCCACTAATCCTCCTATGCACTCTGACAGCCTCATGCTAAGCAGTGAGGCATATCTAAGTCCATTTATTCCAATGGGATTAGGTTCGGCTAACTCTAAAGAAGATAAAGCTGTTACTTCGAGGTAAAACCCAGTGAATCTGGAAGAATTTACTTCCGAGGAGACATGCAGAAAACTGTGCCCTTCAGTTACTTCGCTTGCTCTGTGTGACCTCTGTGTGAAAAAAAAAAAATCTTCCCAACACCTTATTTATTCGCAAGCTTGGAAAAATGGGTGTACTACTTCACAGGCTATTTGACTGAGGCAGAAGCGAGCAAAGTGTACTCAGAGATACCTGAAACCAAAGATAATAGCAAACCCTATTATAATTAAAGATTTCCAGCCCAAGCATACCATAGAGAACACCTCTCTAGGTATCTTCCAGGTTCTCAGCTTCCATCAGAAGCATACCATAGGGTCACACTGGAGGTCCTGGAAGGTAGTTAAAGAGACCATGTTTTTTTCAGAAGTGGGTAAGTGAATCCGAAGATATGGGTCCTGTGGATATGGGGGCGGGGGGGGGGTCTATGTGTAAAAACAAGTAAAACAGTACAAATATGCAAGAAGTTAAAAACATTAAAATACTCTAAAAAATTCCAAAAACATTCCTAAAATGCAGTTTAAAAACAGAGCAATTTCAAAGATTAAAGGCCAGCAGTGGTTTAGCGGCCCACCGGAAGCTCAAGAGATGGATGGAGCCTAACTTCCTTTAGCAGGGAGTTGCACAGTCAAAGTGTAGAAATTGGTTCTGCAAGCACCTGCGGGAAAGGACAATGGCTCTTCCTCCTGCAGACCACTCACATGTTCCTGCACCTCAAAAACCCTGCTCTAGCTGAGAAACTCTCCAAAGTAGGTTGGCAGCATCAGAGACCTGCCGCCAGATGCCAAAAATCCCAACACTAGACCAAGCCTTGCACTGGATATACACCTGAATTGTTTCAATGTTCTTTTCACTAACAACCAAAGTTGTTAGCGAAGTTGTTCTACTTTGATTGTTCTAGCTTCTTACACTGTGAACCATCAGGAACTTCAGCAAGCCCCTAACAATGGTGGCTCAGTTGTTTCTGCTTAACCCACCTTCCTACCTAGGACCTGTAGTTTGGTGAAGCAAATCCTAAATATTTCATGAAACTACAAATCCCAGGATCCCATCGGAAGGAGCCACGACAGCTAAAGTGGTATCAAAGGGGTTGTATAGTGGGCCCTCCATATTCACACGTGTTCTGCATCCACAGATTCAACCAACCATGGCTTGAAAAGATTTGGGAAATAAATAGCAAAAAGCAAACCTTGCTGTTTGCCATTTTACAGAAGGAATGCTATTTTACTGTGCCATTGTATATAATGGGACCTGAGCCATCCATGGATTTTGGTATCCATGGGGTGGTAGGGGTGGTGTCCTAGAACCAAACCCCAGCAGATACTGAGGGCCCACTGTAATTGTGTCGTGTGAAACAGACCCTAGGTAGCTTTGAAAACAAGTATTTAGTCTTTATAAACACAATGATTACATGCCAAGATCACAAAGCACACAGGGTAAGAGAACCCAGGGCTTTCTGCAAAGTCTTCCTTGGCAGCTGAACCATGCGACTTGAAGACGGTTGGCATGGCTCCACTCCCTCGAACAAACTAGCTGGACAGGTTGCTGAGGGAAATGTAACCAAATTAAAAAAAAAAAACCAAGTGCAGAAACTGATCTCTTCCCCATTAAATATGTCTGTGCATATGTCTCTGTATAATATATACTCAATTCTGCAAATCTACCCTTTTTAATTGATCTTTTTATCAAAAATACAATCAAGTTTAAATAAGTATATATACAAAGGTATATATACCAAAACAATTCTAAGCATCATATTATCAATCTATACAGAAATAGACATGAATATAATCTCTCTTTTACCTAACATCTTCCGTTCATCCCCATTCAGCCTTCCCAATCCTTCTCTTCCCATCCTCTCTCAACTTCCTTTCAAATTTCTTCTTTCTCTTCTCACTCCCTCTTCCACCTACAAAGAGCCTCTCACATATTTTACCCTTTTATTCCATCAATCCTCCCATCTTACCAGTCATTCTTTGACTTCCTCTCTAACATTACCTGTCTTTACTGTCTTTGGCTGATATGAGTCATCTAAACTCTGCTGTTTTTTTCTTTTATCAGATTGTATTTATTATTTTATCTTATTGGCCAATGGCCGAAATAAAGTGTCTGTCTGTCTTAGTAATAAGCAGTCTTATCTCTACAATACAATGTAATTGGACTTTTTCTACTAGTAATTGTTTTGATTACACCTAATGCCAACTTGACTCCTTCAGCAACCATTATTAAATTCCCTTTTACAAGTACATATTATCCATATTTATATGCAATATTTAAACCATCTTTCATTTATGATGTCCGAAATAATAATATCAGCAAAATCTAATTTCTGATGCCAAGTACAGCTAATTCTCCCCAGTGTCTTTCCATGCAGCTTGTTATCTTCTCCCAATCTTTTTGGGGTTTTTTTCTGTTGGTCTTCCCTTCATCAGATTTGTAAGTTTGTCCATTTCAGACAGTTTGACCAACCAATTGTCTACCAGTGGCATTTCTTTATTTTTTCATAGTTTTGCATATAATATTCTGGCAGCAGAAAGCATATACCTGTAGAAGATGATTTTGCATTGCGCTTTCTCTAGTTCAATGTCTATCATCCCCAGTAGAAATATTTCAGGACTAAATGGAATATTAATCTTTAATATCTCCATCATCCCTTTATGGAGATTTATCCAGTATTTATTAGCTTGGTTGCAGGTTCACCATAAGTGATAAAATGTACCGGGTTCATGACTGCATTTCCAACAACCACTCTTTGCCCCCTTGTACATTTTAGCTAATTTGCGTGGCGGTACATGCCACCTGAAGAACATTTTATAAGTATTTTCTTTTATGTCTTGGGATAATGTATGCTTTCTCCTTGTCTTCCACAATTTTCCCCACTGAGATAGTTCTTGTGATGACTCTGTCAACACTCACACACTGAAACAATTTCCATTGACCAAGAATGGTTTATTGTAGCAGGAGCTGAAGTGTTCAGGATCAGGATCAAAGACAGTTCTGGCACAGAATCCTCAGAGCAAGGAATATACAGAAAAGCAGATAAGTTT
The DNA here is from genome assembly GCA_030847615.1 of Gambelia wislizenii. Taxonomy (NCBI): domain Eukaryota; kingdom Metazoa; phylum Chordata; class Lepidosauria; order Squamata; family Crotaphytidae; genus Gambelia; species Gambelia wislizenii. Next base: position 16,266,247 of record JAUMIR010000014.1, on the reverse strand, counting down.
CAGTTACACATGCGCCTGCAATGCTAACAAGGGAATATTCCATTGCATCCCTCTCATGAGTGTTCCCAAAACATAACTGCTTATATGACCTTGGATTTCTGGCAGTGAGAGTGATAGCACAGGCTAAGCAGATTCTATAGCATGAGCAATCTACTAGAGTGAGAGCTACGTCTAATCCCAGCAAGCCTCTTGCTCATGTCAGACCCTGGCATGCTGGCTAGGCCTAACAAGCAATGCACACACAAGCTAACTGGCTATACAATACGCATGCCGGGTCCTGACAATTCTATTGGGTGGCCAAAATTCTATTTTTCCCAGGTCTTCGACAGTGTTCTCCGAATGTAATGACTGGTGAATTCTTTGTTTACTTTTACTTTATCATAAAACAAATAAGCATGCCACCCATATATTATTGTATCCGCTTCTCACTTTAGAAGTCTCTTATTCTCAAGTGTTAGCCATTCTTTCGCACATAAAAGGCAGCATGCTTCATAATATAGCCTTAGGTGCGGAACTCCAAGACTTTAGCATCCTGAAATATTTTTATTTTTACTCTGGGCTTTTCCCCAGACCAGATAATTTTTGATATGTCAGTTTTGCCATTCTTTAAATAATACTTCTTTATACAGAACTGGATTGTTTGGAAGAGAAAGAGTAACTTTGGCAAAATATTCATCTTGATTATTGCACTTATTGATCAACGACCAAAATAAATATATGTATGTATCTTGATTATTGCAATTCTTCCCAAGAATGACAGTTTTAAGTTGTTCTAATATTTCAGATCTTTTGAAATTTCCATCCACACTTTTTTGTAATTATTTTGAATTAAGTCAGAATTCTTGTCCATAATAGTAATTCTTAGATATTTTGCTTTTTTGTCCATCTGAAAACCTGATTTTTCTGATATCTCCAATTCTTCTTTCTTTGTCATGATGGTCTTACTTATTACTTATCATGATGGTCATTTCTCTATTGACCAGATATCCAGATATGCCCTCAAATTCCTTCAGAAGATCTATTAACTCCATTATTCCATCCAATGGGTCCACCAATGAAGTCAGTAAATCGTCTGCAGACACTCTAGGTTTATATTCATAATTTCCAATTTTCATGCCTTTTATCTTCGAATCATCTCTTATCCTTTGGTTTAATATTTCCATAAGCATAGTGAATAATAAAGGAGACAGTGGGCATCCCTGTCTTGTGCTCTTTTGTGTCTGAATAAAGTCTGATTTTTCTCCATTGATCACCAATTGCGCTTTTTGATTATTACATATGACTTTAATCCATCCAGTAAATTTTTCTCCAGCATACAATTTTTCCAAAGTCTCAAATATTGTAATCCAGCCAACATTATCGAAAGCTTTTTCTGCATTTAGGAAAATTAACATTAATTTTTTGTCTTTATGATTTTCATGGAATTCAATTAAATCTAGGACACATTGGATGTTTTCTCGTAAATATCAGTCAGGTAAAAAGCCTCGCTGGTCTTCATGTGTCCACTTAGCAAGTATTTTTTTCATTCTGTCTGCTAAAATTGAAGAGAAAATTTTATAATCAACATTCAACAACGATATTGGACAATAGTTCTTTGGTTCTAGAGGATCTCGGTCTTCTTTATGGATTAAAACAATATTAATCTTTTTCCAAGTCAGTGGATAATGTCCTTCCATTATTGAGTTTTGTGTTTGTTTTTAGTGCAACTGTAGTCGTTGCAATACTTAGCGGTGAATCCATCAGGACCAATTGTAAAATCCCAATGCTTGTCTTTATTTTGTATCCAAAAAGGCACAGGCGTTTTAAAAAGTTGGTGGCGGCACTTGGGGAACTGCCAAGGAATACCAGGTGCTGTAGACTTGGCTGCGGCTGAACACACACAGCAGTGGCTTAGCTCCAATCCCCTCTGCTGCTTCTTTTCCCTGGAGTCTAACCTTTCAGTGTCCAATCCCAAGGGGGTTGAAGTCAGGAACTGGATCTCCAGGAGCCCCTTCATGCTCCACTCCAAAGACAGAAATTATTGAACCTGGGTGGCAACAGGTCCAAGTTTTCACTCTGTGCGGTGAACGTTCCTTAGTAGTTTCTCAAGACATGATTCTTTGCAACACCATGGCCAACCGGAAGTTCTGCAAGTCTACCTTTAACACAGGCTTCCTCATGTAAAATTGCTTCATTCAAAATCCCACCATGGGATTGTTTCAAAACAAATTACACTTCTTTTGTGGCATGATCTGGAGAATTAACACAGAGCTAATTTTGGTAAAATATAAATAAGCCACCCTATGCCAGGATGCTGAAACTATGCCCTCTGCCAGAGAAGTGTCACAATCCTCCCTCTCACCATCATCTTCATCTCCAAAAATTATTCTTGAACTCTTTTTGCAGTAGCAACCCTGATATAAATAGCACTTTCCTGATGGCTAACAGTGAGGAAAACCTGACCTCTATCAGGTTCATTTGGATGTGCAGATGTGTATGCACAGAAGCCTCAATACTCTGAAGGTACCAAATCCCATCTGATCTTGGGAGCCAAGCAGGGTCAGCCCTGGTTAGTACATGGATGGGGGATTGCCAAGGAATACCAGGTGTTGTAGAGTATGTTTCAGAGGAAGGCACTGGCAAAATCACCTCTGAGTATTCGTTGCCTAAGAAAACGCTATGAAATGCATGGGGTCTCCATAAGCCAACAGGCAACTTGAAGGCACATATCATACACAAGATCTGACCTTGGTCCTTCCCCCCATATGCTGCAGGCTAGAACTTCCAGAGCATGTGGAAAGGTACTTTTTTGGACTGTCACACCAACAGTCCAAAATGGGACTGCCATTTTGGGAGTGGCAGTCCCAAAAGAAGAAGCTTCCCCAAACCCAAAAGGACTGCCAAGGAATCCCAGGTACTGTAGGCTATATTTAAGAAACTGGTAAAACCACCTCTGAGTATTCCTTGTGTAAGAAAAACGTATAAAGTTCATGGGCTCTCCATAAGTCGACAGGCGACTTGAAGGCACATGCACACATGTATGTACGCAAATACTTGGTGGGGGAGGGGTGACATACGCATGCACAAGGATTCTTGAGACACACCCCACCACGATAAAAGATAGTATGTCCCTGATTGAGGGAGATATGAAGCACTTCTATTAAACTGTTCAAATCACTATGGAGGAAAAAAACTAAACTCCCAACACTTCAAAAAAAATGAAGGAAGGAAGGTTGTTTTTCTTTTATCAGTCCAGGCTGCATCTTCCATAAACAGCTGCCACTTCTCTTGGCGTAATCCTCTCCTTTCTCTTTCTGCTCAAAACTGCTACAATTCAGGGTAACCCTAATCTTTAAAGTGAGGAAGAACCATAAAACCCCACCTGTGGCTGGAAGGATTAGGGGGCTTTTTAGTAGATGGGATTTAAAACAAGCAATAAGGAGAGGAAAACCTCCCAAGACATAATCCGTCAGCCTCGCGCTGGCTGACCCAATTCTTTTGCCCTAAGAAACGAGCCATCAAAAATATGGCCTCATTCAAATGGATAACAAAGTGTGCTGAAGACACACATGTTATGTACACACACAACACACTCTAATGAGGCAGAATTTGAACTTTCAACCTTATCCAAAATAGAACTGATTTACTATCAGTAAGAATTGACAAGCACAGGGTTCAAATTGTGGTGTTTCCTGGTACAGCTCAGCTGCACATGGTTTTTTGCAGTAAGCAAAGGCCTGGAAAAATGGAAAAGCAAAAGGTGAACTTATGAGTCCTCCAAGCCTCATCATCAGGAAGGGGAAAGCAAAGCAAAAATACACCACCACCACCCCGCGTGCCTAGGCATTACAGACACAGAATTGGTAGTTAATGCTAAAATCCCAAGATGGAGTCTGCCAATGTGGAAGAATCAGCTTGAACCATGTTGGGTATCAGGTTTCACCTCAAGGACTATCCTCTCAAGATAAAAGGCTGTCTATCACACAGTGAGTTCTTTACTGTGGGCGTGTGTGTGCCTTCAAGTTGCCTGATGCTACTCAGGAAATGCCACATAGTCCTTTTTTGGGTGCTGCATGGTTTGGTATTCCCTTCTGTCCCTCCTCCAGAGCACCCCCCAACTTACTGAACAGCCACTGAAGCCCCCCGCCCGCCATTCCCTGTTTTGTGGGGAGCAGTCAGGATTGCAGAAGAATCTCACTGTAGCCAGATGTGAAAAGACGACATCAGCACTGAGTTCTCCCAGGTTCCTTCAAGGGTATCAGCGCTGCTGTAATCATTTTGTCTGGCTAGGGGATGCAATCCTGCCCAGCAGGGAGTGGCTGTGCACAGGGCTTTTAAGTAAGTCCAGGAGTGATGGTATATGGCTCAGCCTAGCACAGGTCCATATGCAGACCTACTACACTACACTGAGCCATACAGGATCACAGCCATTGTAATGCACACTTCCCAAAAGCTGCTTCAAGAGAAGTGACAAGAAGAGATGTTTGGATTCGTTCATATGATGGCTAACAAAATGAAATTCAATACAGAGAAATGTAAGGTACTGCCACTTAGGGCGGAAAAACGAAATGCACAGATATAAGATGGGGAGACCTGGCTGAACGAGACTATGTGCGAAAGGGATCTAGGAGTCCTAGTAGACCACAAGTTGAACATGAGTCAACAGTGTGATGCGGCAGCTAGAAAGGCCAATGCGATTTTGGGCTGCATCAATAGAAGTATAGTGTCCAGATTAAGGGAAGTAATAGTGCCACTCTATTCTGCCTTGGTCAGACCTCACCTGGAATACTGTGTCCAGTTCTGGGCATCACAATTCAAAAAGGATATTGACAAATTGGAGCGTGTCCAGAGGAGGGCGACTAAAATGGTGAAAGGTCTGGAAACCATGCCTTATGAGGAAAGCTTTGGGAGCTGGGTATGTTTAGCCTGGAAAAAAGATGGTTAAAGGGTGATATGATAGCCCTGTTTAAGTATTTGAAGGGGTGTCACGTTGAGGATGGAGCAAGGGTTTTGGGAGGGAGGGAACACCATTAAGCTTGCTCCATCCTCAGTATGACATCCCTTCAAATATTTAAACATGGCTATCATGTCCCCTCTCAACCTTCTCTCCTCCAGGCTAAACATGCCCAGCTCCCTAAGCCACTCCCCATAGGGTATGGCTTCCAGACCTGCCACCATCCTGGTCACCCTCTTCTGGACGCATTCCAGCTTGTCAATATCCTCCCTGAATTGTGGTGCCTGGAACTGGACACAGTACTCCAGGTGAGGTCTGACCAAAGCAGAATAGAGTGGCACTATTACTTCCCTTGATCTCGACACTTCTCCATCTCTCTAACAAGTAAAAGGAGCAAACTGCTTTTAAAATCTAACCCCCAAGTTCTGGCCTGAGTAGGGATTCAGGTGCTTATCCAAATGACAACAAGACAGCTGGGTGGCTATCTGAGATCTCCCATCCCTGACAGACCCCTACCTGTGTTGAGTAAGGCTTTTGGTCGTACTGCCGCTTGAACTGTCAGCACATGGAACAGCTTCCAGAAAGAACAGGTGTATCCTCTCAGCTCAGGCTTGCTGCCCTGACAACCAACCCACTGAATGTGACTGGTGAGAAATAGTCCAGAGATCTAGAAAATAAAAAAATGACCCATAAAACCTCACATTTAAAATACAATGCAAGAATGATGAAATGACCAGTTATCCAGAAACCAAATGTGAATTAAATATTTGGGGAGGGGGCTCATTATATGGATGTCACTGTATTTGATACAACTTTGTCAAGTTTCTCTCTCCAGTCATGAGACTAGAAAGATTTTAAATTTTATGTTTTTTGCACATTAAAAAAACAAATTAACAAATCAGGAAATGAAAAATGACAGAAACAGAACTTTATACATAGTCAGAATACTGCTATACTGCAATAAAAAAAGAAATTAGCATCAGTAATCATTACTATGCATACTATATGATACAAGTAAAAGGTCTTAAGAGTTTGCATATAATGTATTTCTTTCCTCCTTCTGTCTTTTTGACTGTGTGATAAGCTAAAATGTCTTTCCAGAATTTTAGATGCTGGCTTAGCGATGACATAAAGAATGTTCTTTATAAATGAAATGAAGGGGAAACAAATCTCATCAAAGTTGTTTGTCTGTTTCTCTCCTTTCACTTGACAATCTTTCCAACAGAAGCATTGACCAAATTCTATTTAACAAATGAGATTTGAAACAAAAGCCGAGACTCATGTAATAGGACAAGTCTTGTAAAGCTATTGTTACTTACACCTTTCACTCTTCACAGGATTTTCTCCTGCTTGCAACCTTCTTGCACACATTAGGAATAGTTTTTAAATGCTGGGGCACGCTAAGGCGGGGGCAGGAATGTACCCTCCTAACCCCTACCAAACCCCAGACCAGAAAACTGGGGTGAATAAGAGGGTCAGATTGCTTACCTGTAACCATAGATCTTCGAGTGGTCTTCTGTGAATTCACACAGCTGGGTAATTCCTGAGCCTGCGCAGAACAATCGGAACCTTCTAGAATCGCTAGGTAGAATTTTGGCAGTAGCCCCGCCCACCCCAACGGTCGCTCTGAGCCGTTACCGGTCATTCCCTTATTAATTTAACATAGCTAAACATTGAGGGGAGGATGGGCAGGTCTGTGTGAATTCACAGAAGACCACTCGAAGATCTATGGTTACAGGTAAGCAACCTGAGCATCTTCTTCGTGGTCTCTGTGAATCCACACAGCTGGGTAGACTAGCAAGCTTCATCTTCAGGAGGTGGGAATGTTATGCTAAATACATATCTTATTAAGTTACTACTATCCAAATAAATAATAAAAGGGCACAGATGTTAGTGTCTCAACCAAATAACTATGTATTACATAAACACCAGGCATGCAACTGATTCAACATTACCATCAATAAATTTAATATGAAGGTTGAACATCAAATTTCCATGTTCATTGAATGGTAGATAGCAAAACAGCTCTCCCAAAAGCAGTGTCAGTTCTGGATTTGTGGTCTAATCTGTAATGAGATATAAAGGTTAAAGGCGAAGACCATGTAGCCGCCTTACAGACAGTCTCAAGTGAGACACCCGACATAAAGGCAGTTGATGCAGCTACTGCTCTAGTGGAATGTGCACGTATTCTGGATGGCAAAGGTCTCTTGGCCAGTTCATAGCACAGAGAAATCGTAGACACCACCCATTTTGATAAACACTGTGGAGAAATTGGTTCACCTTCCTTCTTCACCAAATAGGGCACAAACAGTTTTGGTGATTTCCAAATCCCAGCAGTTCTTTCAGTATAAAAGGCTAACTCGCCGAACATCTAATGAATACATAGTTCTCTCAAATTTGTCTGATGGGTTCTGCATCAAGGTTGGTAATACAATTGATTGTTTGAGATGAAGACTTGAGACTACTTTCGGTAAAAAAGAATGTCAGGCTTCAGAACCACCTTATGCTTATGGAAGACATGATAAGGTGAATCAGCTCGTAACGCACATAGTTCATTTGCCCTTTGTGCTGAAGTAATAGCTATTAGAAACACAGTTTCCCAAGACAAAATTCAAAGATCAGAGGTTACCATAGGTTCAAATGGCGTTTTTGTCAGTTGAGACTACACAAGTTCTAAATTCTAAGCCGGTGTAGGCTCGTGCACTGGAGGATGAAGATTAAGATAACCTCTAAAAAACTTCTTCACTAATGGGTCTCTAAATGGAGATGGACGACCCATTGCTTGGAACTCTACTGAAATGGCAGCCAGATAGCACTTCAAAGATGACGTTGACAAACCAATCTGTGTCAGATGTAGTAAAAATTCAAGGACTGTTGTGATTGTAGCTTTTGATACCGACAGGCCCTGCTGAGCCAAGAATGAATTGAACCTTTTCCACTTGTAGGCATAAGAGCACTTAGTTGATGGTCGAAGAGCTGCATTAATCACTACTTGAACATCAGGAGTTAAAGTTATGGACGATGTCATGGGACAATCCTCCATGTCGTCACCTTTAACGCATTCAAGTCCGGGTGTCTGACTTTGTTTTTCTGAGTTGTCAGAAGGTCCGGTCTGGACGGGAGCCATAGCTACTGATGTTGAGACAGATGTAAGTACAGGACTGAACCACGGTTGTTGAGGCCACCACGGTGTGATCAGTATCACATTGGAGTTGTCCCTCCTTATCTTCAAGATTACCTTCATCAAGAGTGGAAATGGGGAAAATGCACACAGCAGTGGACCGTCCCATTCAAACAGGAATGCATCTCCCAATGAACTCATCCACCAGGTTCAAGGGCAGTACCGTTGACGCTGCCTATTCCACTTCGATGAGAAGAGATCTACTTCTGGAAACCCCCAATGTTTGAAGAGTTTCCCTGCTTTGTCGTGATGGAGCATACACTCGTGGACAGTTATACTTGAACGGCTGAGTTCGTCTGCAAGAGTATTTTCTTCTCCTGGAAGATGGATAGACTGCAACTGGATATTCCTCAGTGCACACCAGTTACAAATGTCGAGCGTGATCGAAAGTAACGTGAAGGACCTGGTCCCTCCCTGCTTGTTCAGGTAATACATGACTGATGTATTGTCGGTTACAATCAGTACTACCTTACCGGTCACCATGGATTCGAAAGCTCTGTGTGCTTTCTGAACAGCTATTAACTCCAAGACATTGATATGAAGTTGATTCTCCAGTACCGACCACTTCCCTTGAATTGCAAACCGTCCGAGATGAGCGCCCCAACCAGTCATGGAGTCATTGGTGGTGATGGTTGCTTGCGGTTGTGAAGACTGGAATGGAAGACCTTTCAATATATTCTCTGGATGGAGCCACCATCCCAGCGACCGCTGCACTGGCCTTGGCATCATTAATAACTTGTCTGGGCGGTCATTTAGAGGACAAAAAACCAAGAGAAACCATGCTTGAAGAGGTCGGAACCGTAGTCTTGCTAGAGGAGTAACCGCTACCGTAGACACCATGCGGCCCAGCAAAACTTGTACTGTATGTGCGGAAACTCTTCGAGATCGACAGCAACTGTAAATGAAGACGCTGAAGTGTCACAAAACGATCATCTGGAAGTTGTGCACTGGCAGTTGTTGAATCCAGTAGAGCTCCTATGAACTGGATAGACTGTACTGGGTCCAAATGGGATTTCTCCAAGTTCACCACCAGACCAAGATTCTCGAAGAGCTTCAAAGTGAATGCAATTTGTTTATGGAGACCAATTTGGGAGTCTGCTACTAACAACCAATCGCCTATGTATGGGAAAACAGTCACACCTTGCTGCCGAAGGAAAGCAGCAACCACCGCCATGCTTTTGGTGAAAACACGTGGAGCAGCTGCTAGACCAAAAGAGAGAACATGAAACTGGAATGGAGTGTCCTCAACTTGAAATGCCAGGAAACGTCTGTGATGTGGATGTATACCCACACGGAAGTATGCATCCTTCAGATCTATAGTTGCAAACCAATCGCCTTTTTGCAGCAGGGGAAGAATACTGGATAATGTCACCATTCTGAACTTTTTTGCTAAAGTGAACTTGTTTACATTTCGAACGTCTAGTATAGGACGAAGGCCTCCTCCCTTCTTTGACACTAGGAAATATCTTGAAAAGAAGCACTGGTATGTCATTCTCGGATCCACCAGCTCGATGGCTCCTTTTTGAAGTAATGTTTGAATCTCTTCCAGCAAAGGCTGAGATGGGGGTGTTACTGGAATTCGACCTGTCAGGGGGTACTCCTCGAACTCTATCCAATACTGGATGGATCTCCTCTAGATGAGCCCATTCCATCCCGTGGAGGGAAAGGTGAGGGGGAGAGTAATAACCCCCACGGCCAGCACTATCAGCAAAACGGAACTGATGTTTCGGTGTTGACCATATCAGCGTCTGTACCGAGGAGCTTGTCTCTGGAGACCAGGAGCACAGGGGATCGAGCCTGAACCATAGGGAAGGAAGCCTTTACCCCTTCAGAGATCTCTCATTCTCTGGTTTGAACAATCACCAGGGATGGAGTAGGAGTCACCTGATGTGATGGATCACAGATAGTGGTGACATCTCCAGTTTCTGTAGGAGGAACCAGTACCGACATCTGGTTTGGATCCAAAACAGCCATAGTGGCAGTAGCCGGCTGTTGTTGCTCCTCAGGCTCCTGCGCTAAAGTAGCCACCGCAGTGGACAAAGGGCACTCTATGCCATAGTGGCAGTAGCCAGCTTCTGTTGCTCCTCGGGCTCCTGCACCAAAGTAGCCACCGCAGTGGACAAAGGGCACTCTATGCCATAGTGGCAGTAGCCGGCTTCTGTTGCTCCTCGGGCTCCTGCACCAAAGTAGCCACCGCAGTGGACAAAGGGCACTCTATACCATAGTGGCAGTAGCCGGCTGTTGTTGCTCCTTGGGCTCCTGCACCAAAATAGCCACCGCAGTGGACAAAGGGCTCTCTGTGCCATAATGGCAGTAGCTGGCTGTTGTTGCTCCTCAGGCTCCTGCGCCAAAGTAGCCACCGCAGTGGACAAGGGGTGCACTGTTGGTCTCGGAGAAGAGTGTTTGGTCTTCTTTTTCCTCTTCTTAGTCCTGACCCAGAGAAGGCAGAGGAATCACGGTCTCGACTAGATGTACAGTGGCGAAGATTGATCAGACGAATATGAGGAAGACGAGGATCATGACCTGGATCGACTTCAGTCCCAATGGTGTAAAGAGGCCATATGACGTGGCGGAGGAGGAGGAACATCATCAGGCAATGGTGGCAACGGTCTCGAGGGAGGACGGATCTCATCCCTAGGTTGTTCATGGAATCTCCTTGGGGATACCTGACTACCTGCATCCATCATTGCAGATCTTCTAATCTTCAGTGGTTCAGGCAGGTGATATGAAATTTCTGGAGGAGAACGATAACTCTGCCATTTTTCTTCTGCTCTGAAGAAAGATCTCTCTTTATCCATTGAAGACACCCATACTTTGTACGGAGAATCATGAAAGCCTGTCAGACAAGACGTTGCCACATCTAAGCCACCATATGTAGGAATAGTGTCCAAGGCACGAATCGAAGGTGTAGGTGGATGACGGATGACTATTCGGGAATCAGGTTCATCATGCACTTGCTCAATGTCCTTCCCATACAAACGGCCTCCAGTTAAGAGTTCTGCTCTTGACACAATGGGAGACGGTGACGTTATTTTCTTTGGAGGTGTCTACATTCACCAGTTCTACCGACGAAGTTGGGATCGGTTCATGAACTGGAGTTGGTCTTTTTTCCAGGTGATGCTGTTAGAGACGGAACAAGTGTTTTCGATGGTGGAACATCTCTCGGTGTCAAACGCTGAGCGTTCACCAGAATCAGACGGCAAATGAGACTGTAGTTTTCCCACCGACTTCAAAGTCTTATGATCACGATCCCATGCCATCAATACTGAAGTCTCTCAATCCTGATCCCTCGAAACCGATGATTGGGATATAGTCTCAGTGTGGAGTACACATCTCTTAGAAGCTGATATCTGCACTTTGGTATCAGATGCAGTCACCATATGTCTCCTTTGGGATGGACTCACGGATTCCTTCCTATGGTATTTAGCTGGACTTTTTGAATCCGACCTTCCCCTTTTTTGGGTTGAGCTTTCCTTCGCCGGCTAAGCCGTAGACACTGACACTGTCGAAGAAATTGCTGAAGCAGAGTACAGCACCAAGGCTTTTTCATATAAAAAGGATTGAAGCCAGGACAGTCTTTGCTTTCAGGCCTGAGGTGTAAAGGCCCTACAATGGGAGCAGTTCTCCACATTGTGAGATTCTCCCAAGCAAATTAGGCATTTTGAGTCAGCACTCAGAAATTTTGATTGGCAAGTAACACTGCGCTTAAACGCGGCTAATTTAGAGGCCATTTTACGATACCTCTACAAGACGAATCCAGTTAGGTTGAAGAGAAGTGTAGTCGATCAGTCTGAGGTGAAAACACGAGAGAATCAATCCAAAACCAGTCCAAAATCCAGAAGTGTCGTTGAGTACACAAATCCAAAGACCAAATCCAAGATTAGTCCGTATTTCACAAGAAAAAGCAATCCTAGACAGGAGTGGTGTTCCTAACATGCTGCTTGCACGGCGGACGAAAGGAACTGAGGGGAATGACTGGTAATGGCTCAGAGCGACCGTTGGGGTGGGCAGGGCTACTGCCAAAATTCTACCTAGCGATTCTAGAAGGTTCCGAGTGTTCTGCGCAGGCACAGGAATTACCCAGCTGTGTGGATTCACAGAGACCACGAAGAAGATAGAATGGTTACTTCTAGAAGCCTCCAAAAGCAACAATTCTCCTTTTACACAAGGTGCAGCTTCCTGAGCATTTAACAAGTCAAAAATGACATCCTTTTTCCAAAACCAAACATGGGTATCCAGTCCCTTCTAGTTTGGGGATATTTTACTTGGGTTTCCCTCCCCCCCCTTCTTCTAGAAGGCTTGTACAGCCCCCAGTGGCAAGGAATTGCCCCTTGGCTCTTACTCACCCTTGTGCTAGGAATTTAGATTTGCTGTTGTGTACCTTCAACTCATTTCTGACCTATGGTGACCCTATCACAGGATTTTCTTGGCAAGATTTGTCCAGAGGGGTTTGCATTTGCCTTCCTCTGAAGCTGAGAGAGTGTAACTTGCCCAAGGAAACTCTACAGGGAGTTTCCATGACTGAGTGGGGAATCATAGTCCAATGTTCAAACCACCACACCATGCTGGCTCTCAGAATTTTAGAGTATAACTTAAAAATCAGATGGAAAATTTAAGCAGGCAGGTAATTAGAGAACTCCACTCCCTGTTATAGTGGAAGTAGTAAACAGGGACATAAAGGGGAGAATGCAGCTGAGGGAAAATAGTCCCCTGAGGATTGCCTACAAAGCTGTTTGTCATACATCCCACTCTGAGTGCAAATTAAGTGTCACATCTTGGATTACAGCACACCCTCTCTTTTGCTAAAGCTGCATTTTCACACTGGAAACTTAGCAGTGGCTTACCCGCATTTTGTTGTTGAGAAGATCAAGAACAGCATCGTAAGGGATTTTGTCTAATGGGAGGCTCACCAGCCACACTTGCAAAGTCTCCAGCAACTTCATCATGGGCTGAGGGCCAGGAAAGAGCTGCGCAAAAGAGAAGGTTAGCCAGATCTAAAAGGTTTATTCTCACTAACATATGTTCACCATAATGTTTTGGTGGTGGGTTTGTTTGTTTTTTCAATTCTCTTTTTCTTAAAGACTCGACTGCTTATGAAAAAGGGATAATTAAAGTCAACATGCAAGAGGTTCATGAACTGGAAAGGTAGCCGAAAGAGTAAATAGAGTCAAAAAAAAATTTTTTTAAGTATCCCATAATGAAAATGGACGAGATTGCTGTAGGTGCAGGAAACACAAAAATAATCATCCATGCAGTGAATTTATGCTTATGGAATTAATCACAGTGAATTAATTGCATAAAATGCAATGATGGATGATAGCTTTTTTTATCTGATCCAGACCAAAAACCTTATTAATAACTTACAAATAACTTCCTTAACTTAAAAAAAAGACACCCAAATATACTTGCCAGATAATGCCACATGAAAGATCACCTAACATAAATACTACTTTAATCACTTTAAATCCCTATCTGTTCTATGGAAGTATATTAGGGCATGTCTAGATGGCGAAAATACACCTCAGAGAATGCGAGAAGAATACCTTTTGTCCCAACAAGAAGCAAATAAGATGTGCGGTATTAAGGAGCAGGCCCCAAAACCCAAAAAATTACATGCCTTTGCGGCTTTCCCAAAAGTTTTAAAAATAATGCAAGGAAATGCGCATTACCACTCATTAGGACAATCGATTCCCAGCACTGTGCATTCTTGGTGAGGGCGGAAGTGGAAAGCTGATTGGTCAGACATGCACGGGGGGAGGGGGGAGCTTGTCAGCAATCAAGTGGCTAGAAGTGCCATGTTGGAGTTTCACATTGCCGATTGTGTGCTTTTTTTCTGCACTAAGGTGACCAAACAGCTTTTTTAAGCAGAAGGTCACGCTTGCGCACTTTTGATTTACAGTTTAAAAAAAATACTGTGCAGTGGCAACAACTTGTTGAGAATAATAATACGAGGAATTCACTCTTGGCCACCATCTTGATTCACAGGCATGGCTGCGTGTGCACTTCAAACATGAATAGCTTCACATACCAGCAATTTTGTCAAAGGACCATGGAGACAAATGAACGCTGCTGCGTATTTGCATTAATGTGCAATAATCCACATTGTATCTTCTCATCTAAACAAGAAGCCCTTACACAAAATTGCAGCTGGGCTAGATTTCTTAGAGAATCATGGTCCTTCAGTCAATAAGCTATCTAGAACTCCAGTAGCAACCTGTAAGCATCTCTGCGCCAGAGAAAATGCAACTAGTGCACTCAGGACAGCAAACTAGTTACTTTGATTTTTTAAAAAAACCATCCTGTGTCAGGAATGAAAAATTACATCAAATCCAAGAAGGGGAAAAATAAATCAAGCAGGAATCAAGCAAGGAAAAACTGGCTGTGAGTCAACTTGCTTTTTTGAATCTTTACTGGTCAAGGGAAGTTGTTCAGTATGAGTTTAACTCATGTGGCCCCAAGGCTATTTTTGTGGTCCCTAATCTTCCCTGGGGCTGTCCTTTAAAAAAAAAGGTGAATTGTCCCTCCTGGAAGCAGCAATTCACTTTTAAATAGGGTTGCAGGACATTGTTGAACACTAAAAATCTCATTTTTCAAGGCCAGAAATTGATTTCTAGCAACTTCCAGTCTTTTAGTTTTTGGTGGTTTTGACAGTCTATGTAGCCATCCCATCCCCAAGTGGGCCACGGAGCAGAAAACTAGCTCTCAGACCCAGCAAAGTTACTCACCCTCAGTGCAGAGAGAAAAGGCATTCCCTTGCTAAACCCTGCTGAGGCATTTATGGGTCAGAAGTGACACAATGCTCCAATCCCCATGTGGAATAAGGAATCGACAATTTCAGACAAAAATCCCACAGGATTCTAAGCATGGGAAACTCAAAATAGCACTTACAAGGGTTCTCCGTGGGAGCAGAAAGAAGCTTGGGTGTTAGGAAGTGCTAAGAAGGCCACCGTTGCTGCAAGCTGCATTAACAGCCAAGGAACTAATCCTATAAACAATAAAAACCCTGGGCCTGGAAACTGAGCAACAGAGTCCGAGGGACTTAGCAACACATGCTCTAAGTGCTCCTCTTTAGAAAATAAGTACGGTGTAAGACATCCTGTAATCTGGCATCAAGCAAGCTGTTTTCACACTAAAATATTTATGATAAACAAGACGGTGTTAAAATCTCAATGGGGTGGGGGCAAAGCCCAGAGCACAAAAACTGAACATGTGCTGGGGCTGCAATGCCACTCTCTGTACTTTATTGGAAGATAACACCATGCCTTTGGAATTTCAGAAAAGGCACACTGGGCTTTGACAACAACAGAAGTGTGCTAACATGTCCCCCTTACATACATATATGCACACACACAAAACTGGCACATTCAGAGAGCTTTATGTGGGGTAGTACCAACAGATACCCAAGCCAATTGCATTAGCCAGCCAAAATCCATAGGGAGGGGGACCCAGCTCGGTTAGGGATAATATGATGGACAGTTTAACACCTTCTTAAGTTGCCAGACAGCAATTTCTGACCTTCCACTGTCAGGAGGCTTTCAATTAATGGCAGATATCTGTATGCATTGTACATTACCCTCCCGCTCCCCAACAATGAAACTGACAGAAGCCTGCCTGCCCTGCTGATAAAACAATAAAACCTACAATTTAAACACTGAAAAGAATATGCACTTTTATTAGCTGGAGAAAAGATCATTTCAGCAATTTGGTGCCACTTATTAGTTTTACACAGGCCTTGTTTGAAGTGGTTACAGCTTTCCACTTCACTGCAGAAGGGGTTGAAATAGTTTTGTACTTCTCCCATGTATTCTTTTACATTTGGGTTATTCGCTAGGAGGCATCACAATCCCACAGAAATAAGTTAGGTGCCTGGGTATATTTGAGAACTTTTATAACAGTTCCAGTCAGCTTCTGTATTCTCACAGGCTGCTCCAGTCCTAAACCAAGGATTGAGAGTATATTGTGCCACAAAAACAGCATAACAGGGGTGTACAAGTCTGGGCATGGAGGAGCCAATTCACCACCACCAATCTGCTGCAAACTGCCCCAGCCCCCAAATAAGAAATTGAAAGTGGCCAGAAGTCCAATCCCATGTTTGTTTTATTTAAAAAAAAAAATCTGGTGTGCGCGTGTGCTCAGGGCAAAACAAACTAGATGGGGATCCATGTCTTGTTTCGAAAAGGGAACCTGTGGCTCCTTGATGCTTCTGGAAGTGCTAATAATTCCTCCAAATGATTGGTATATTTTTTATGGCCAAAAGATATAAAACCAGCCCTGGTGGCTGTATGTAGTCTACAGGTCTTGTGATGGACACGCCAACGTATACTAAAAGAGGTATTGCAGAGGTTGCCCTCTCAAACAAAGAATTCAAGGGGGAAAACAACACACTCTCTCCCCCTATCTTTAAATCACAGTTCCAGAATTTCAGCAGGGGAAGGAGGTCTTGACCCAGTCCACAGATAACTGTTTGGCCCTCTCTGTTCCACCCAATGGTGGAACGGAAGCTGCGGGCGAGGTCCCTCCTACTTTAGCTCCTGATCACAATTTCCTCCTCCAGAGAGTTCCTATGCATGTGAGGACCCGAAAGCCTCCAAACAATCACTACTTGTTCTCTTCCTGCACAGACCTATTTCTGCTCTTAACCAGGGCCACTGTCTTTGAAGGTGGGGATGTCCGATAGAGGCACTGAGAGGAGGGAAAGTCTCACTCTTTTTTGAACACAGTACTTGTGGTAACATGCTAACTTGCCACCAAAGAGAATGTGGAATAGTCATTCTGGGGATAACACAACAAGAAATGATGCTAGAAGAGCAGGAGGAAAGGAAGCAAAAAAGAAAAAGAGGAGTGTGAAGTCGAAGGCTTTCACGGCCAGCATTCATAGATTTTTCTTGGGTTTTTTCCAGGCTGTGAGGCCGTGTTCTCACAGCCCGGAAAAAAACTAAGGAAAAAAAGAGAAGTTATCAGGATATTAGAAATCAGATGGGCAGTGAGAGAAAGATGAGCACAGGCCTGGTACAGTCACCACATCCTAAGCCAGCAAATAGGACACATATACCAGCTTCCTTTTTATCCTCATTACTGTATTCATATGGCACCCCCCCCCCAAAAAACCCACCCCATCTTAGGCAATGGTACAAAAACAATTTAAGATCTTAAAATCTATCACCCCAGAATGGCACAAATATCACCCCATCACTGTCAACATTCTACTTCAGCTTTGACACTAACAGCAGTGTCCTGAATTCTATAAAACTAAACAGAAAGCAGATGTGGGACTAATTTTTTTTCCCTAATAACACGTTAGAGATACTTTAATAGCTGTGAACAAATTGATGATCACCTCAATCTTTGTTATCTAAAGACCATTCCGTACAAAGGATTGTTAGCTGAGCAGAGGAAGGATTTTTCAGGAATTGTGACCTATAAGTAATATTAAAAAGTTTCCACACCTCTAAGTGGAAACGACGCCTTATGAGGAGAGACTTAGGGAGCTGGGTATGTTCAGCCTGAAAAAAAAGATGGTTAAGAGGCGATATGATAGCCCTGTTTAAGTATTGGAAGGGGTGTCACGTTGAGGATGGAGAAGCTTGTTTTCTGCTGCTCCAGAGACTGGAACACGTAGCAATGGATGCGCACTCCCTCGGAGCGTGGTGGGGTCTCCTTCCTTGGAGGTCTTTAAACAGAGGCTGGATGGCCATCTGTCGGGGATGCTTTGATTGTGATTTCCTGCATGGCAGGGGGTTGGACTGGACGGCCCTCATGGTCTCTTCCAACTCTGCAATTCTATGATTCTAAGTAATATTAAAAAGTTTCCACATCTTGGACTGGCACCCAATACTTTTCCAGGGATTGTAGTCACTTGCTGTGCAAGGGAGCAACCAGCAGCCTTGGTTTTTATTTGACCTTTCCATCGGGCTGGTCTGCTGGCTACTATTAATCGTTGTCCCTCCACCCAGATTGCTTTATTAAACATTTCTCCTGTGCCACATCAGATTGATGACACTCTTGGAATTGCAACTCAAACATCAAAAATGTTTACCTTGGCAAGGAGTATAACAACATTCTTGAAGGTCTTCAGCTCGGTTCCCTCCAGAGTTTTGTGAGTGGCAAGTTCAACCCTGAGCAAATGATGTAGCCCTGACTCAAGGTCAGCCATATACAGCTTAGATCTGGAGGAAGATGAAAAATAGACACAGAAATAACTTTTTAAATGGATGGCAGGTTTTATTTTTATTTGCACAGGTGAGGAAGAGGAAATGACTAGAGAGCTGGCTCTCAATGTTCCAGAACAGTGATTTATCCTTAAAATCTTCTATTATGAAGCCACAGTATATTCTCCGAAAGAGATTTTTTATCCAATTGACCTATACCATCTTTCCTTTCCTCTGCACAGTGTGCTCCATGCATGAGGAACTGGTCAGATGCCTGGGATGACATCAGCTGCTTTTGCCCCTTAAAGACTTTTGGGGATACTTTCACAGGCCTCAAGGTTACTGTAAGTACACTAATACTTCTCTCATCTTTCAGTTCTATGTTGCCATCAGCAGTCAGTACCCAAGTCTGCTATTAAAGGATATTAGACCAGTTGTTATTTATAAATAAATGTATACAGACTGAGTACCCCTTATCCAAAATGCTTGGGACCAGAAGTGTCTTGGATTTAGGATTTTTTTTTCCAGATTTTGGAATATTTGCATATACATAATGAGATATCTTGGAGACAGGACCCAAGTCTAAACCAAAATTCATTTATGTTTCAAATACACCTTATACACATAGCCTGAAGGTAATTTTCTACACAGTATTTTTAATAATTTTGTGCATGAAACAAAGTTTGTGTACATGGAATCATCAGAAAGCAAAAGCTTTCATCAAAAAGCAAAGGCTATCCCAGCCACCCATGTGGAAAATTTTGGATTTTGGTGTATTTTGGATTTTGGGATATTCAATCTGTACTGTATCCTTCTAATTCCTGTGTAGCATTCTGGGCAGCTCACAATCATTTAAAAATCATAATACAATACAACATTCATTTTTTTAAAATGTACAACCAAAGTGTAAGACCTGTGTTATACTCACTTATCAAAATCTTTCCATTCCATGACATCCTTGTTTTCCTCTCTGTTTTGCCTGACAGGCGTTGGGAGCTGCAAAGATAATTTTCTTCTGACACCAGGTAGTGACTTTAAATAGGAAGAAAAGAAAGACCGAAGAGGCTTCAAACTGTGTATGGAAGGACAGCGTAAAGGTTAAAAAAGCCTCAACCTAGACAAGGGGAGAGGAATAACAGTGTATCTAGAAATGTTACAAGCATTAGTTTGCTAGACAGAATTTTTGCCTCAACAGTTCCTGATTCATGTAATATTAACATATCTGGCAGACTATTAAGAAGGGTCCGGAACAATTCAATTCATAGGAAATCCATCCTGAGAGACAGTTAATGATGTCTGAGAAACTGTCCCAATGGAGACAATGGGTTGGGTCCAAATTTAGTCAGGTCTGGAGAGCAGAGCCGCAGGTATCAATAGGAACTTAAGGGAGTTATTAATAATATAAAACCCTTTGATCTCAAGTCTATTTACTGTAACAAAAGACTTAACTCTGAAACCAACTCAATAATACATGCAAACTTAATACAATTCAGCTATACCGATTTAGCCCCCGCTCCATCACTCCCCTATCCACTGAAGTCAGACATGAAACATTTAATGAGTGAATATAAAATTTCCCCAAACATTTCTGATACAGAGGTGCACAATGTCACAGACCCACTTCCTGATGCACCCTTCAATACCAAAAATTGATGGCTTGCCAGAAAGAATGCCCCCCCACCAACACACACACACACACACACTGCTTTTAACCAAGGTGTGAAGGATCACAAATCTCCTTAAAAATAAGTCATACATTCCCTGTCTGCCTTTAAAACAAAAATTTAGTTTTAACTTTCACCAGTGGCCAGTATAAAAATGGGAGAGGAAGCCCACATGTGACTTTTGCATTGCCCACCACTAAACCACTGGGTACAGGCACTACATACTATATGCTTCTTTGCTGAGTATTTAATCACTCCAGATAGGGCTTCCTGTAGCCAGTGAAAGAAACCGCATTTCTCAAATCCCTTGTTCTACACTAGACAAGGGAAACAATTCCTCACCTACATCTGGCCCTTACACTGTGACCAGCATGTTGCCTTATACAGCTTTTCTAACTTTTAAAAAAATTATTGCTTTGGTCTGTAGCCACCTCATCAAATTTCTGTTGCCTTCAGTGCATCCTGGAGATAACTTAGCAAAGCAGCTACACTTCCCCGGATGGCAGAGCTTCCCAAGAGCTACAAACACTTGGCTTCTTTTTTGTGTGTCCTCATATAGTGTGTTCATCAACTGTTGTGTGCGCTCAAGTCATTTTCGAGTTATGGTGACTCTGAGGTAACCCTATTGGGGGTGGGGGGTTCTCGGCACAATTTATAACTGCCTTCTTCCTCTGAGGCTGAGAGAGGGTGACTTGCCCATAGTCACCCAGTGGGTTCCCACGACTGAGGGGGGATTCAAACCCTTGTCTCCTGGAATCCTAATCCAACATTTAACAATATGTGGTTTTTTTTAAATTTGTTTTAAGCCACTATGAGTCCTGAACTGGGGGAAAGGAGGGATAGAAATAAATATAACAATACTCAGACCACTACACCATGCTGTCTTTCAGTATTTATTCAGAGTTTGATATGGACTTCCTCTGAAGGTGAGAGTGTGTGACTTGCCCAAGATAACCCAGTGGGTTTCCATGGCCAAGCAAGAATTAAAATCCTGGTTCAACACTCAAACCACTACACCACACCAGTTCACCGTATGTACATACAGTCAGACCCCTATATCCGCAGTGGTTTGGTTTTCAGACATTGATACCGGAAACCGTGGATAACACCAAAAGCCATGGAAAGTAATAGGGCTTCCAGTTTAAAATAGTATAGAGTTGCCTTGGAGGACCTAGAAAATGTCTAGAGAGGATGCCTCTCTAGGCATTTTCTAGGAAGATTCTATGGTATGTGTTCTGTTTTGTGTCCTGTGGATAACTGAAACTGTGGATAGTGGTTCCATGGATATGGGGATCCAACTGTATATGAAATAGAACTGATTAATGCAGAGTGAGTGAAGATGAAGGTACTACAGTTATACCTCAGCCAGGGAAAGTTAACTGTTAACTATAAAGTTAACTATAAGATCTATCAGGTACAGCTCTCTTTAGGTATGTTGTTGCTGTGTGCCTTCAAGTCATTTCCAACTTACAATGACCTTAAGGTAAACCTATCACGGGGGTTTCTTGGCAAGATTTGTTCAGAGAAGGTTTGCCTTCCTCTGAGGCTGAGAGAGTGTGACTTGCCAAAGATCAGTGGGTGATCTTCCATGGCCAAGCAGGGATTCGAACCCTGGTCTCCAGTCACAGTCCAACACTCAAACCAGTACACCACACTGACCCTCTTTCTTTAGGTATTCATCTTTTTTTAAAAAGTGTTCTTTCATGTGTAGTCTAAACTAAAAAAAAAAAAAGTAGTCATTTTTGTTAGATAAAAGGGAAGTTCACACTATTCTCTTTACATGTCTACAAACATTGAAAAAATAGTTTCCACATAAAGCTTTGAATGTGTTTGAACACAACCTTTTAAACCAAATGAGCTAAATCCAATAACATTATTGAGAACACTGGAAAATTTTGTATGGAAAGCCCACATCCAAAGGAAAGAAAAACTCTTATCTATTTTACTCATTCAATGCACAAAATTGACAAAAGTAACAGATTCATAAACTAATTACCACCAGCATTTCAGAGTTTTAAAATGAAATGGCTTCCAGGATGGAGTTATTGCATCCATTTTGGCACCAGTATCATGGCACAAGAATCAACAAGATCTCATTAATTAGTATGGGGCTCCCATGTGACAGTGGGCTGAATGCTAGTGCCATGTGCTTGCTCTGTGCATGATGTGCTATATAGAAGAAAAGGCTGGCTGTAAACTGAGTTACCCAACAGGAAGCCAAGACAACCGCTCTGAGGCTTAACCTGAGCACATGAAACACAGCACCTAAAAACTGACATCCATTAACACTTACATGTTAATTAATCCATGGGTTCCATTTGGACAGATGAGGTAAGATGAAGGGACTGAGGTAATACTAAGCTTTTCAAGAAAAACAGGATCAGAATCCAGCACTCGCTTTACCACAATGTTTTCGTACTGACTAAGGTCCAAGATCACCTGGATAGAAACAAACATTACACATGTGATTGCAGTGACAGCAGATTTACCTAATGCAGAGAAGACAAACGTCACAGAGATAGTACATAAGATGCTGCAATCAGCTTAATATTGACTAGGGAGAAAGCTAGCACCCCATATCTTAGTTCTCTTAGAAATCAATCCCGCTAAGTACAATAGGATTCACCTGTGAACAACTGTTTGCAGGACTGGAGTGGCAAACAAAACCTTGGGCAAAGGGTGAAATCTATGCATGGACCAGGTGATTGGTTTTGGGATGCGGGGGCGGGGATTTGAATGCATGGACATAAGCTATACAACAAATTCATTTTCTGCCTCCCAATACTCACAACTGTTTACTATCATATTCTATGAGGTGTGACAGAGCATCTCTGTCTCTACTGCAAGAACCACTATCTTCTACTCATTCACTTTGGCTCACAACTTTGGTTCACTGTGATTGAGAAACAAATTTGGCTGATCTGTCTGGAAGGGCCGGGATATGCATTCCATGACATGGTCAAGAGTCACACCGAGGACAGGCATGAATATGCCTGGGAAGAGCCCCCATAAAATTCCCCACAAATTCACACCTGAATACACACATCCTGTATCTTCTCTGAAATGGAATCACCAAGGAGACGGGTATCCTACATGCTTCAAACATGGGCACTTCACTGCTATGTAGATTAAGCCGACACCTTTGCATCCGAAAGACCAAAAGAGGGTTACCTGCTTATCATATTATCCCCAATCTCCCAGATCCTGGCTGTTCAGTAAAACAACTGAGAATTATCTGAAATCAAATGTTCCTTTGATCCAGAGCACAACTTCAAAGAATTTTCCTTATAAAAACCCTGGAAATCTTAAATTCTTTGGTTCAGTCACAATTTCTAGCTGAATCCACACTGCTCTGTTCCTTACTACCCCCCTTCAAAATTATCCTCTAACTCTCCGGGACCTTGAAACAGCTGGCTTCAAGCATGCCTCCCCCCTTCCAGTAATCCTAACCATTCCTCTCTAAGCCTTTCTCTCCCCACTCTTGCTGCTGCTACTTGAGAGTAACACTGCTTCTCCAGAAGAACGAGCTTCAGGAATTAGGTCCAGTATTACCCTCATAGCTTAACTATTCTCTTCTAAATAAGTTCTTGCCTTACTCTGAAAGTTGTTCACTTGATAACTGAATGCGTGGGGGGGGGTTGAATGCTATAATTTTTATCAATTTCATCCATCAGTTCAGACCGCCTGTTTCCCATATGCTTCCTTCGCTCCGCTTGTATACACAAGGTTCCAAGGTACTGCAAAAGTTACATGAACCTCTCATATGCCATTTGAGTTGCTTCTAATTCCCCACTGCAGACAAAAAGATCATGAGTGGATTTCCACTCCCATGAGTGTTTCGCATAACAGAGGAGTCCATGAAATAATGAGAACCAGAAACAGATGGTAAATCTCTAGTTTCTGATAAGATTGATAATGAGCTAAGGGCTTGAGTTCATCATAAGCTGCAACAGGCAAGTTACATTGAAGAAACCACTATTGGGTTTAAAATGCCAGATTAGCAAAGGTAACATAATAGCAGAAAGGAAAGTACATAACAAGTGAGCCAATAAAAGGTGAGTGTTGCTTCAGCTCCTAGGAGATTTTCGGACCGCGTTTTAGAGTGCCTAGGGCAGGAGGAGCTTTCGGGAGAGGGACAGCGATCTTGCGCAGCAGGGGGGCGTTTTCGGACGCCGTTGTCCCTCTCCTGAAACTATCCATGTCACTTCCGTGAAGCTTTGGAAGCCTCAGCGCCATATTTTAATCACGGGCAACCTCTGTGATTAAAATATGGCTCTGTGGCTTCTGAAGCTTCACGGAAGTGACACGGATGGTTTCGGGAGAGGGACAACGGCGTCCGAAAACGCCCCCCTGCTGCGCAAGATCGCCGTCCCTCTCCCGAAAGCTCCTCCCGCCCTAGGCACTCTAAAACGCGGTCTGAAAATCTCCCTAGTGTGAGGGATTGGAAGAAATCCTGCTATCTGTTGCATTTTACCGATGCGGTTAACCACTTTGGAGAGTATAGCCAATAAGCAAAAATCATAAATAAATACCCAAGACTTCGAATGCAGCACTCTGCAATATCTACAAGTCTCCACCACCATGTATTATCATAGATGCACAACAAGCAGTAATGACACAAAAACATTAACAGTCATCTTTTGTAGTATACAAGTTACACATATCACTCAGCCATGGTTTGTTTCCATTGGACACTAAATCGTGACGCCAAGCCATGGTTTGACACTGGATTACAAAGTATGACTTGCGTTAAACATGGCTTAAGCAGTTTCTCCCCCTCTTTGTTTTAACTCAACAAAAAAAGAGTGTTTTATTGTACATTTGGGCTCTAGTACCAACAAGAATTGTTATGTCCCCAACACATTATAAACACGCAATGGATAAATTTGCATTGGCACAATAAATTTGGCACAAGAAGCCAAGCACTGGCTTATCATGTTGTGTGAACAGGGGCCAGTGCTTCATTCAGAAAAAAATTAAGTGTTTAACTTACAAAACACTACTGCTTTAGCTGTAAAAGGGTAGAACTGTGAATCAAAACTATTCTCTCTGATCGTGCAGAGCCAGATTTTTTTATCATACTTGAACACAGGGGAAAAAACAGACTTATCAGCCAGAGCAGACAAAATGTAGAACAATCAGAGTGAAGACAAGTTCCTTTTAAAAGGCCTTGCTCCCAAACTCAACCTAGTCCTTAGCAAGACTGTCATTTGTCCACATTTTTATTCCCACCACAAGAGAAAATTTCATTGTATAACTGGCTTCCTCTTTCAAGAAAATGGGATTTACATAAGACTAAACAACATAAAATTGCTTCAGAAGAGGATGAAGTTTTGAAAGACATTACCTCTCGCCCAACATAGGAGTTTTCACTCTCAAAAATAATGGCAGTATAATGCTGAATCTTTTTATCAAAAAGAGTAAACATTTCTTCTGGCCTGTGTATATATATTAAAAAAAGACAACAGTCATTTTTACATATAGAGCAAGGGTGGATTAAAAGTAGACTGGGATCTACAGCAGATCTTTGGGTGATCTTCAAAAGATCAACAACGGTTTATGACTTCCAGAAGTTTAACAATAGCAACAACTAAAAGTTTCTTTTGCAGATTTTTAAATTACTGTAATTAGAAAAGAAGAAAATCCAGAGTGGATTTGTGTTTGAATGTGCTGTAACACTCCCTTCTGGTACTGCAAACAATTTCTGTGCTGGGCATATTCTCCGATGGACCCTGTTTCTTAATTCGAAATGAACATTTGTGTTCTTGAACCACACCTTGGGATCTAGATTTAGTTGGGGGACCTCAGAGGTCAAGCAAAAAAACAAAAACAAAGGGAACTGTGGAGGTCTCCAGTTTGCCTTCCTCTGATATAGAGAATATTACAATTTCACTAATGCAGACTTGTCCCTAGCACTCAACTCTAAACTCCATTTCAGTAAAATGCATGGATCAGTCCCAGGTTACATGTCCTGTGCATGTAACAATGCAACTGCCATGCACCAGACTAGACTCTGAGCTTAGTGACATGCTGGATGGTCCAAATGACCTAAATGCTTGTTGCCAATACAAAGAGGTTGCTAATCAAGCTAGCAAATGTATCCCTTGGATAGGAAAGTAATCAAGTCTTCTAGTTAAATGCCTTCTCTTTGGAGATCATCCTCACAGTACAGTAGGACCCCTATATCCGGGGGGGGGGAGGATTGGCTCTGGGGGGGCGTGGATCCCGAAAACCACAAGGTAACAGCAAATACCATTGAAAATAATGGGAGTTCTGGTTTAAAATACCATGGAGTTGCCTTGGAGGACCTAGAAAAGATCTAGAGAGAAGCCTCTCTAGGCATTTTCTAGGAAGACTCTATGGTACATGTGCTGTTTTGTGTCCCGCAGATAACTGAATGTGGATAATGAATCAGTGGATATTGGGGTCCTACTGTACTTAAGAACACAGGAAACAACCTCTCACAGAGTCAGATCACTGGGTCCATCTATCCAGTACAACCAACTTTGACTGGCAGCTGCTGCTGCCAGGATTCTTTTCCAGTCTTATCTGGAGACCCCTGGCATCCTCCCATCCAAGTACTAACCAGGCTTGACCCCTGGTTAGGTTGTCAAGGGAGACAAACTTCCAAAACAGGTATACCTAATACCATGGAGACTAGGTGTGCTCAGGAGGGAAGGGAGGGTATCATGTAAGGTACTCACACAATTGGTTCCAAAGGGGGACAAGCAGGTGGTTTGGTTTCTTGGGAATGATTCTGCAGGAAATCTACCATGCTCTGACGAACCGTTTGAAGCTCCCGATCAGAACCTGCTAAGGAAAGAGCAGAGCAACACGCTTACGTGTGGATGTCTGACCAAGGCTGTGGAGCCATGGAGTCGGAAACAATTCTGGGTGGAGCTGGAGTCAGGAGAAAAGTAACTCCAGCTTCAACTCCAGCTTCAACATAAAAATGTATAGTATTATAACAATATATGTATTATGTTCCATTTTTCTTTGCTTTATTTTTGAAGTATATTCTATGTTTGTTTCAAACCTTTTAAACACTGTATTAAATGCCTAGTTTGTTGCATATTTACTTTCATAAGAATTTAGGAAAGTCTTCCTGTTCAGAAATTTTAATTAAATAGATATATTTATGCTTTATCAATTTACATAGACCAATGAGTCAGGTGGTATTGATGAGACACCTTGTGCTACTAATTTTACTACAGTAAATTTGTTATTACTAATTAATGTACATTTGCCATATATAAAGGAGTCAGTGTCAACAGTTTGGCATACAGGCTCCACAGCTCTGCTTTTAACTCCAAAGCCCTCTTATCTCCTTGCCATCACAAACACTCCTTCACAAACACAGAAAGACACCCACAAGCCTCCTCTGTGGCTTGTGGTGCACAGCAGCTCAAGGATCAGGCCCCTGAATCACTCAGTGTTTTTGGTAGTCTGAAGCAGGCATCTCTAAGCGAAATACAGTAGGATCCTCGTAACCGCAGAACCAATATCCACAGTTGCAGTTATCTGTGGAACACAAAACAGGGACATTTACCGGAGTCATCCTAGAAAATTCCTAGAGACATCCTCTCTAGACATCTTCTAGGTCCTCCAAGGCAACTCTATGGTATGCTTTTACCAGAAGTCCATTATTTTAATAGGGTTCGTTCGCTGTTATCCACGGTTTCTGGTATCCATGGTTAAGTCCAAAGACCAAACCGGTGGATATGGGGGTCTGACTGAACTGCAGACACAGTTACACCACTGGCTCAGGAAGGCCCTGACAGCATCCTATGTAATAGCAGAAAACTTTGCTTCAATCATCTTTCATTTATTAGCTTTGCCGATTGGAGATGTTGTTATAGCGTTTCAAGCAGGGATGAGTTCCTTTGGGGTATGCCAAGGCAATTTTCCCACCGTCCAGTCCCACAAACATCTCCCATTACCTTGTACTACAGGTAAAACAGGGGAAACGGATCAGGACCCTAAAAGTAGCTATGGGACCACATGCATCTCGGGGGGGGGGCACACTTTGCTCATCTTTGGTTTAGACCCTAAATGACTTAATTCCATTTTTTGTAAACCACATGACTCTTCTTTAACATTCTTATACAGAAGCTTCAATTGTTGACAAGCAAGCAATGACATTCTAGGGAAAGAGCACTCATTTTCTGAGAAATAATCTTACCAAGCTGGTTTTCTCCAGTTGTGAACTGCTTCGTAAATGCTCTAAAATACTGGTGAATGAAAAGAAAAGAAAAAAGAGGGGGAAATTATGTGCTTAGTAATACCTACTATTGCTCGTAATAAAGCTGAACACTTGGATAAAGGTATTTTATTGGCTATGGAGATCATAAACTAGGCAATTACATTTTGCAACCAGTTCTACAAAAACTAATCATTTGTTCCAAATATAGGAAAGCCAGAATGCGGCCCCTTTCTTGTTCTCTTCTATCAGCAAGTTAAAAAACATTATTATGCCATCAGGCTTTTAGAAATTGATGGGGAAGGGCTTTTAATGCTGTGCGTTGCTGTTTTTAAGGTTTGTATGTTCTCTTTTTAATGAATTTTAATGCTTTTATCACTTAATGCCTTGAACTTTATCAACTATTTAATTGTTTTCAAATACTTTTTATACTTTTATTGAGGCTTTTGAATACTTTTAATCTGTATGGTTTTTAAGAAGCTGTTATCCACCCTGAGTCTCATTACTGAGAGAAAGATGGGATATAAATGAAGAAAATAACATCACCACATATATTTAGAAGCAGACTTTTTACTTCTAACAAAAAGGTTTAACTGACCTGGATTTGAAACCATGTTATTCTCTTTTCTGGAATGACAAATATAGTGAAAAACCAAAATTCCTTCCAAAAGAACAGCAAAAAAATATGTGCGACTAGAGTTTAGTTAAAAACATTTGTTCTACGATTTATATGCTGTTCTAAGGCAAATATGTTTTGACTGTCTTTCTGTTGGTTAAATGAACATGAAAAGATTCATGTTTTTTGGCCATTAATAAATAAATGTACTCTTATGAAAGGGACATTATTTGTAACAGACACACATGGAAACTCTTGAGCAAGTATCTGAAATCTGCAATGAATGGTATATTTCTGCGGGGAACAGTTGCTAGGACGCATTCTGTTTAGATATATATGCACCACTTTCTTTATGATTTCTACAGTTTTTATGATACAGTATCAGGATTATCTGAGGAGTTGTCCAAAATATCTAGAGACGTGAAGGCCCTTTATTATTCGGGGGGGGGGATTTTGTTTTAGAATTAGGAATAAAATATTTAAGCCAAGACGTACATGTATTTACTTCCCCCACATTATTTCGCAAAGCTACATAGCAGGTAGCCTTTTAGGTAAGACAGAGTATCTCACATCATTTGCAATTCCTAATCTTGGTTTCCTTTTCTCAATTCTTTTTATGAGAATGAGTGCTTTGTGTCTGCCTGGTACTATGAAGGATTAGAGGGGGCAAAATAGTGTTTCCTCTTTTACTAACGTTGATGTGTTCTTTGCTTTTTTATTGTCTGTTTTTGCATGCTGATAAACTGTTAAAATGAAAATTTAAAACTCTAGCAACAACATCAAACCAATAATAATATCTGATAATAATTCAGCTATTGCTTACAATTCAGGACCTTGTCACTTCATTTGCAACAAAAAAATGAAAAGTAAATTTGACTTGAATTTATTTTCTGAATAAACAGTACTTTTAATGATATCAAACATCATACCAAGCTATACACATTGTATTTTATGTTCCTAAGCTGTAAAGGGTGCTAATTTTGCATTTTTTTTCAATTCTTCTGAAAATTTCTGTGTTTTTTCTGAAAAAAAAAGGAACACTTTTCTCCCCATGGTTTCAAAATTTCCTGACATTTTTACATCTTTAAACACATCTGGAGGCAACAGACTGGGAAAGCTACCCTAAGCCCTCATGTGGTCCAAACTGTATGCTTTTGGCAGGGCTGGCTATCTTTTGTTGTTTTACTTTCTGAAGCGCCACTTACATTAATGGCACTATATAAATAAATGAAAATACAGTCGGCCCCTGTATCCATGGAACCAATATCTGTGGTTTCAGTTATGCAAAGGACACAAAAAGGGGAACTCATACTGTACAGACTTTCTAGAAAATTCCTAGAGAAATATCCTCTCTAGACACTTTCTATGTCCTCCAAGGCAACTCTATGGTATTTTAAACCGGAAGTCCCATTATTTTCAATGGTGTTCACTGTTATCAGCGGTTTCTAGTATCCATGGTAAGTTCGGAAACCCAACCCTTGCAGGGGTCTGACTGTAATGATAATAATGATGATGACGATGACTGAATGTAGCCCTAAGTACACAAAGCTCTCAAGGGCAGAAAGAAAAGCCTGGATTTCATCTAGTTTCTCTGCTGAGGGCAGGGGGGAAGGCAGACACAATGCAACTCTGGAAAGATGTAATTACTAGTGTGAATCCAGCAGTCCCCCCACCCTCAGCTTGTGCGATAAACCACACACGTTTCAACCTGGATTTAATCAAGTGGAACAAGAACCTATCTGCTGGTATATCAGGAGTCACTTACCCTGAAAGTGGGATAGTACTGAATTCCGTACTCTTTACACGTCTCATAGTTCCCCTCATCCCCGCAATCTAGGACTCCGATTCTTATGGCAGGTGCCCATTCTGGAAGAAAAACAGATTACTTGTTCTGACATTACAGCATGCCTACTGCCCATCACTACACCAGATTCCCAACCACAGAGAGAGCCAAGTACAAGACAAAACTACTTTTCGAAGTGTTCCTCCTCTCCAATTACAGCTTGCTCCCAGGAGAGTCCTTGTAGCCCTGAACATCTAAGCCTAGAAGACTAACAGACTCAAAAGGCTGCCATCAGTAGCAAGTTAGGCCAGATAAAGTTCATGCTTTTTTTTGTTCCACTAAGAGCTAAGAGATGCCATAGCAACACATGGTGACATGGCCTTAGCATGTTTTCCCCAACCAGCAGCAAGACCTTCAAAGACCCTTATTGGGGCAATATTTTTTCACTCAACAACAACGCTGTGTCTGTACAAGACAGAATTATATACAGGGTGTAACTCTCTGAGGTTTCTACCTTCAGCAAAGGTAAAACATCTCTTTTGGGCTAGAATTGGCTAATTTTTCTATACACCTAAAAAAGATGTTTCCAGATGTAGCAGTACAGACACTTCTTGAGAACTCCAATGATCGCTGCCTAAGAAAGGAGCTTGCGGCTTCACAAAAGGACAGGGACATCCTAGATCCTAATAGGGGTTGCCTTACTGCTGCTAAAGGAGTTTACATTTCACGGCTCTTTGTTTCAATTCCCACATGGCCAAAATGTAGGAGGGACCTCTGCCTGCATGAGATCCCACAACTGAACAACAACACCACAAGTAACATCTAACATGCAGGCCTGTGACTCCAACACCATCACTTTTCTTTCCTTACTTTTAACATCTTTTGCCTGATGAAGAACCCAGCAAGAGCTTTGAAAGCTTGCATAATGTGTGCTTTGCATTTTTGTTGGCCAATAAATGTATCGCCCTTTTGTGGATTCTGCATTTTGCGTTGTTTTGCTGCAGGGCTAACACAGCTAATATGTTTCCTGGGCTTCCCTTCCATTCAGTGAGTATGGAATTCAATGTAAGGGGGAATCTCCCCTCCTGCTGTATCCCCTCTAAGCACCTCAAAACTTGCTCTTGCTATCTGTAAAACCAGAGCTGTACAGAAGAGAGGTCAAAAATCAAATCCCACCACTAGTTCTACACTGGGAGGAGGCCTGCAGATTAAAACCACACGTTAAAAAGCCAAACCATTCTTGCTCTCTGGGGGGGGGGGAGAACTCTGTGAAGACCATCAAGCAAAAAACTTGCCCCAGACTTACTGCACTGCTGCAGAAATGCATTTCTCTTTTGTTTCCTTTTGAGAGTTGCAGTGTTTTCCAGTCGGTTGGAAACAGCTATTGTAAAAGAGCATGTCTGACAGCTGAGCAGGCCAGGGGGGTAACTTGAAGAATCTCTGGAGCAGATGGGCCTGCACTGATGCAGACGCACAATAGGCAAC
This sequence comes from Gambelia wislizenii, assembly GCA_030847615.1. NCBI lineage: Eukaryota > Metazoa > Chordata > Lepidosauria > Squamata > Crotaphytidae > Gambelia > Gambelia wislizenii. The sequence continues at coordinate 16,234,237 of JAUMIR010000014.1, read as the reverse complement.
AAGCTACTTTGTTGCTGAAAGGGCAAGCTCAGAAGGTTTGGCTTTGGGGGATCTGCCTCATTCATGATTCAGCACCAGGCCTCTCTTCCCTTTCCCACCTGCCTCTCAGGCCCTCAAAGGACAACGAACAGGAACATTATAAAAGCTGGTGCAAATGGATCATCCCAGAACAAAGCAAGCCTATCTCAAGACAAATAGTTGGTTAAGTGCACCAGCTGGGAGGTGAGTTGCTTAGCAGACACAAAAGGAGCCGGCCCTCCCAGGAAAAAAAGGGGGGGTGGAGGGAGAGAGCAGTCATGCTTCAGTTCATCATTGTCTTCTCTCTCTCTGGGCTGTGTTGTAGGTCAGACATTTTAGATGTATAAGTTGTAATACACTTTACAAGGGTTGCCTACTAGTAAAAATGCAGACCAAAGTTAAAAGCAGAAAGTGGCTAGGGGGAAGTAAGGATTTTTCGTGGGTTTTTTTCTGGGTTGTGAGGCCATGTTCTGGAAGAGTTTATGCCTGCATCTGTGGCTGGCATCTTCATACAATGGTGGCGTAAGGGGTGTGTGGGGGTTATATACTGTGAGTCCCTATTGGAGAATATATGTACCTTTGTGTATTTGGATGGCTAGGAATAGAGGATTTCAAGGAACAGGGGTTTGGTGATGACTGAGGGTGGTAGAACCGGATGAGGATGGCTTCCGCATGTGCCCATTTTGAGAGAAGCATAGATTCTTTGACAAAGTGAACATATAGAGCTCTGTGTATTCTCTAACCACAACAGGTATGCAGAAAGTGTGATATCCCAACAATTTCAACTTTCAAGTTATTGAAAGAGTAAGGGTTGGATCCAGACGAAGTCAAGTCACACTTTAGTCCAACTGAAATAAACCAGAGCAGCTAACTTTGTTCTTGCTGCTATTTGCTGTCAAGTTATGGTGACCCTGTGATCCCGAGACCACCAAAAGCTCCAGTTATCAACTACCCTGCTCAGGTCTTGCAAACTCAGGGCAGCCATGACTTACTTGATTGAATCAATCCACTTGTAGTGCAATCTCCTCTCTTCTCCCACTACCTTCCACTTTACCAAGCATTAGCATCTTTTCAAGGAGTCACATCATCTCATGATACACCCAAAGTACAATATCAGTTTCGATATCTCATCTTCTAGTGAGAGTTCAGGTTTGATTTGCTTTAGGACCCATTGATTTGTCTTTTTAGCAGTCCACGGTATTCACAGAACTCTTCTCCAGCACCACATTTCAAATGAGTTGATTTCTTGTCCTGTCAGGTTTTCTCAGCTGTCCAGCTTTCACAGCCATACATAGAAACTGGAAATACTATGGTCTGTGTGATTCTGACTTTGGCATTTAATGATATGTCTAACTTCAAGACTAACCTAAATCCACTAAGTTCAGATCTGACTAATTAACCACTAACTTAGTCTGGATCCAACACTAAATTTCTAACTCTCGTGGCTAAAAAAAGAAAAAATGCTTCTGTGCATCATTGTACTAGTGTACTGTGGGTTCTCACAATCTAGAACTGAGCCTGAGCAGGACTGTGGTGTTCAATTTTGGGACTGGAGGGCCCTTCCCCTTGGCAAAAAGATAATTAATCAAAATAAGGAAGCTTACATTAATGCATCTAAGCTGCACTGTTTAGAGCAGTAGTACCTTTGACACAAGAATTTATTTAAGTAAGGTGATGCAAGTGTACCTGAAGGTGGCCTTTTTTCATCAGATGACAACTGCACAAACTGTCAGATAACAAAATCTCTCCTCCACTCCCTACCCCCACTGGATAACTATTTGCTATAGAGAACCCTATCACCACCCAGTATGAGTCAAGCCTTTAGATTTCCAACCAATTTGAAATGCCCATCAAGGGCAAGTTTCTAATAACTATATTTGCAGAACTAGTTTGCAATGACTCTTCCATTTTAATGAGGAAAGAAGCAAGCTTGTTCCTACTGTCTGTACATTCCAGCTCCTTGCAAAAATGCTGGATTCCATCTTGATTTCTCAATTTGCTGTATGCTGACAAATTCTTTAACTCTCTTTCAACCTCTCTCTCTTTTTCTAGGAATATAAAAAACCACAGCAAAATCAGGAATCCCTGTTCAGGTGGACAAATTTAAGGGGCCACTGTGCACTGTTGCACCTGTTTAACTTAGCAGACATTTAAATAGGACATGAGTTAAATAAAAAAAATCCACCTTGAGCAGCTCCAACAAACACAGACATTGCCTAAAGTGGTCAATTCATTCTAGGGCAGGAGCAGGCAGCTCCCAAAGGGCCAATTTTCACTCCCTAAGCTGGCTGTACCAGTCCATTCCAGTACCTTTTTAAAAACTGTGCCCTCTTTGAACGCAAAACTGTTACCGTGAGTGCGGGGGGGGGGGGGCGGGAATCATTTTCAGAAGATTTTGTTTGCATATGAGTGCCAGAGGGGGGCATCAAGGGGGCTGCTGGCTGCAAAAACAGCCTTGGGCTATATGTGGCTCACAAGCCACAGTTTACTCATTCCTGCCTTAGTGTTAAATTTGTAGGATGCCACCCAGAGCTTTCAGTACTATACCATGCCAATTTTGAACAGACATGGTTTACCTGCAGCCAATCCAGGCTGGAAAAGACTACTGCTTGAACCCCTGAAGGGTTGGTGTTGCCATTAGTGAGGGCAGAGACAAGATTAAGCTAGAGGGACAAAGGAAGTGACTCAACCAGGCAGCATCCTCAATTCCATTTCTTCTCTCCACCAGGCAATGTAAGCAACAGAGCCTAGAAAACCTGGTGGACTGGCTTCTTAAGCCCAACCCATTCTAAGCACCTGTTTGCCAGGCTGTTTTTATGTACTACAGTAGTTAGAAAGGGAGTCTCTGATACTGTAAGACTGCAGAGAGAAACAAGTCTACTGAGCTGGCTTGGGCAGGTTGCATTAGCAGTGAAGTTTGTTTTAAAAATCAGATAAGCAGCTGTTCCCTGGAGCAGAGGAGGAACACAGCTTGGGTTCTGTCTCTCTCAGTTCTGTACCAGTTTCTCACGAAAAGGTACATCACCTAAAAGGCTTTTATTTTGTGGCCCCAACTTAGGAACGCAATTTGGGCCTCACGTGTACAGGAAGCCACATCAACATTGACAAAAACATCCCAATGATTGTTTTAAGAAAATAAGTACTTGGCGGTAGTGCACAGGGAAGATAGGTTTGATGGGAGATCTCACTTGTCATATGGGCCTTGGCCACAGGATCTCTGCTGGCTACTACCTGCCCAAGGCATTACACTGCAAAACTAAATAAATAAAATTGATTCCCTTTGCAACAGAAAGCTGCCACGTGCTCCCTAGAATGGATCCTTGATCTATTTAGTTCAGTGGTTCTTAACCTGTGGTTCGTAGACCCCCAGCGGGCTGTGAGGTCCTCACAGAGGGTCTGCGAAGGCTTGAAGGTTGCTCAGCCCACGTAACAGGAGCCAAGCCAAAGGCTGGCTGGCTTGGCCTGGGCATTGCTCTTCAATCCGCTCCAGCCACAAATCTTATTTATTACAAATTGTTTTAAGCAATAGCAATTTACACATCTACACTGCAAGAAGCAGCTTCCAATGTATGTTAGCTAATGAACATGTTCTAACAGATTGGAGGTGGATGTTATCCTAGAACACAGTTTCCTTTTCTGTGGAGGAATAAAACTACATTGGATGTGCTTGTAAATTAAAAAAAAAAAGTCAAATCTAAAATTGTCCACGGGACAAAAAAAACTGCACACCTACCATAGAGTCTTCCTTAAAATGTGTCCTCTCTAGACACTTTCTAGGTCCTCCAAGGCAACTCTATGGTATTTTAAACCGGACGTCCCATTATTTTCAATGGTGTTTGCTATTATCCACGGGTTTTGGTATCCACGGGGGGACCCAGAACCAATCCCCAGCGGATATGGGGGTCCTACTGTATTCAAACAATTATATATGAACACCTGGTCTTAAAAGATGTTATTCATCATGCTAAAAGAAAACATTCCATAATCGATTTTTTCCCCATTTTTCGGGGGGGGGGGAAACAAAACAAAAATGCTTCAGGAAAAAAAACGTTTTTTTCCTGAATTTTTCCAGGTTTTTTCCCCCGGTGTGAGGCGGGGAAGGGCCGGCCTCTCCTTACCGTGGACGTCTCCGGCCAAAGCCCGCCATGTGGGGGCGAAGGCCACGCAGTGTCCGCACGACGACGAGTAGAACTGCACCAGCCAGGCCGAGGCCGAGTCCCGCAGCGCCTCCCGCACCGTGCCGGCCTCCAGCACCCACACCGGGTCCACGCCGGCCTGGTAAAGCCCAGCCCCGCCCGGCCGCGGCGCCCACAAAGCGAGCAGGGCCCAACACCACCACCACCGCGGCTGCTGAGACGAGCCGGGCCCGCTGAAACCGCCGCCGGCCTCCATGTCAGGCTTCCAGGCCTTCCTTAGCAACGCGCCGCCGGCCATGGCAACGGCCCGGCCGGGGGAGGAGGCGGGGCTTGCCGCCCTTCCGCCGCCGGGCCACGCCCCGTTCTGTTCGCCCAATCCGCAGGCGAGAGCGGCAGAGGGGGCGTGGCGCTGTGCGTCTGACCCCGCCCGTTCCTCTTGCTCCTCCTCCTTTCCATTCCTATTAAAGGCAAAGTCTTTAATAAAGAGTGTTAAACCAAGTTGGTTAGGTTGGATTTTTAAGCTCCCTGCTGGAGCTATATCCCCATCTTGAGGGAAAATGTATAGGGTTTCTCCCCCCTATATTGACAAAAAAAGAGACATGCAACAAAAACAACAAAACCAAAAATAACTTAATAACTTAATAAACTTATTAATAATTTAATAAACAGATTAGAAGACATTTACCAATAATAATAATTATTTATTTACATCCCGCTCCTCTACAAAACACAATCAGGGAAGCTTAAAACATTTAAAATATACATTCCACCCTCAATCCCACCCCCTTAAAATACAATTAAATAGTTCAAAAATCAAAACATACTTTAAAAAATATCAAAAATAAACACCCTACCCCTCCCCCCAAAAAATCTTATTTTTGGAAAGAAAATAAACTTTTCAAAGAAATCTATTTATTTATTTATTTGTTGAATTTATACCCTGCTCTTCAGCCACAAAGGCTATCAGAGCAGCTTACAAAAAACAATCATTTAATAAACTTAATAATCTTATTAATAACTTAATAAACAGATTACACGACATTTACCCCTACCCATCCACCCACCCAAAAAAACATTGAAAGAAATAAACTTAATAAACTTATTGATAACTTAATAAACAGATTACAAGACATTTACCCTTACCCACCCACCCCAAAATGCTGAAAGAAATAAACCTAATAAACTTATTAATAACTTAATAAACAGGTTACAAGACATTTACCCCTACCCACCCACCCCCCAAAAAACGCTGGAAGAAACAAAAAAGAGAAAAACAAAATATATTTAAGGAAAGTGTATAGAGTTTTACAGGTTTGCTTGTATGGAGATTTATATCAAGGACTACCAGATTTAGGATTGTAAATCCCAGAATCCCTGAACCATTTGGGGACTACAATGCCCAGAACCCCCCCCCCCCGCTCACCATAAGGCACTGTTTGAACTGCATTTGCCAGAATCTCCCAACACGTTTACATTTTTTAGGATTGCAGTTCCCAGAATTCCCCAGTCCTCAGAGGATGATTTTCAAGAATGAAATTACCACAATCTCTGCGTCCTCATTCAGTGTAGACCATGTCTGGAAGTGTTTTTTCTTGACTGTAAATCTTGCAAATTTTCTCTACTGACAAGTCATGCCATTTTGTTTCTCCCTCTTTTGCTACAAGTCTTCACAAATACACAAGGAGAAGCTGGTTTACAAAGCAGATCCCTCCCCATAAGAGATATGGGGGCTTGGGCATGAAAGAGGAAAGGGTGTTGCAAGGGAAACTTGTAGAAGAACAGTGAGAAAAGGTATCACCTTAGAATCATAGAATTGTGTAGAGTTGGAAGAGACCACGAGGGCCATCCAGTCCAACCCCATTCTGCCACGCAGGAAATCTTGATCAAAGCATCCCCGACAGATGGCCATCCAGCCTCTGTTTAAGGACCTCCAAGGAAGGAGACCCCACCACGCTCCACGGGAGTGTGTTCCACTGCCAAACAGCTCTTACTGTCAAAAAGTTCCTCCTAATGTTGAGGTGGAATCTCTGTTCCTGGAGCTTGCATCCATTGCTCCGTGTTCCAGTCTCTGGAGCAGCAGAAAACAAGCCTGCTCCATCCTCAGCGTGACAACCCTTCAAATACTTAAACAGGGCTATCATATCGCCTCTTAACCGTCTTTTTTCCAGGCTAAACATACCCAGCTCCCTAAGTCTCTCCTCATAAGGCATGGTTTCCAGACCTTTCACCATTTTGGTCACCCTCCTTTGGACACGCTCCAATTTGTCAATATCCTTTTTTAATTGTGGTGCCCAGAACTGGACACAGTATTCTAGGTGAGGCCTGACCAAGGCAGAATAGAGCAGCACTATTACTTCCCTTGATCTCAACACTATACTTCTATTGATGCAGCCCAAAATCGCATTGGCCTTTTTAGCTGCCGCATCACACTGTTGACTCATTGTTCAACTTTTTCAGAGTCTACACCAAAACTGCTGTGGTGTTTCAGAAGGTTCCTGGGTGATGGCATAGAGTTTTGAAAAGTCTGGGGGTTTCTGAGACATTTGTTGCCAAAGGTACAACAATGTAGCTTCAGCTGCCACAATACTCTCTGAGCCTTGGTCCAGTTTGACCCTGCTGTGTTTCCAGCCTTGTCTCCCCTCTCCCTCTTCTACCCACTGCTATTTTGCCCACAATCTGGATTTCCCCTTTCCTGTCAGCACTTTCAGCAACACCTGCTCCACATCTGTGTATGTGGGATTGTAACTAACACACAATCTTTCCAAAATGTCCAAAATTCCCCCTTGGTTCAACCACAAAAGTGCCCTTCAGGGCAGACCACGGCATGAGGTCCACTCCCGCCAAGGGTGGACATCTGTAACAACCTCCCTACCCAGGTGTCTATCTGCCCTTCAGTAAGGCAGAGAGCGGGTAGTCAAGGACAAATTTGTGGGCTCTTCCAACTCTGCAATTCTATGATTCTATGATTCTTCCCAGTGCCTCTGCACCCTGTATTCAACCGTTCTCTGCTCCACAGACTTCTTCTGCATTTCATGCCACTGTTCTTTCAGCGCTGCCCTTTGCAGCCGCAGAGTCAAGAGGTTTTCCTCCTCAGGAATCTCTTCCTTTGCCTGCCTTTCCCCCTTCCCCAGAATGGCAGGTTCTGTGGAAGGGGGGTGCACTGAATGGGTGCTGCAGCTCACAAAGGCTCTGAACTTGCTGCAATCTGGCCCACTCCCACACCCTCACTTGTCTCTGCAAGGAAGACATGGGCCAAATGGCCCCAACAACAGAAAGGGGGTTGATGTTCTTGGTGATAACACGAAATGAGGTGAGGATACAGACAAGGAGACACTCAGCAAAGCATTGGCAGGTGCAGGGATAGGAACTGGATGGGGTTGGGGAGGGAAGGGTGACTGGCTGAGAGGATCTGGGTGAAGTTGGAGGGGAAAGGACACAGAATTGCCCGGGCACTGAAGAATTTTGTTGGAAACCTAGGGAAAGGGCAGCACCCAGGACTGGGATCAAAGTGACTCTCCTTCTGTCTGCTGCCACCTCCCAAAGATCTAAATAGTCCAATTTGCTTAAAATGCTGATCAATGGTCTTCTTCTGAACCTCCCAAAGAGAGTCAAAGTCCATCTTGGACCCGCTTGTTTCCTCAGGTCATTTGTGCATGCAAAGGTCTAGCCAGTCTCCGGTGTTTTCAGTTTGCCCTTACTGGTAGTAAGGTACTGGTAGTACTAGTACTCTTCAGACGGCACATCAGCTCCCGTGGGCTGGCACTGGGGATGCTTTCTGCACCCCCCCATCTTTCCTTCAGGGGGATCCACAACTAGTCACCTCCCTTGCCCAGACTCCCACAGGTCCTTTCGGAAGGCGGCAAGAAAACTCACCCCATTGCAGCGCAGCCTCTGCGTGCTACTTGTGCGTTCCAGTGAAGGTAGTCCCCAGGTCAGTCTGGATGAGGGCTGGTGGCTGGTATCCTGGACGAGCCCCCAAATTGTTAGCAGTGGGGAGAGAAGCGAGGGATCAGCCCCATTCGCCAGACCTGGAGTCTATTGGCAAAACACCAGTCATTGGATCCTGAATCCCTGTATAAAGGCATCTGCTTATCTTTGGCCAAAGATAGTTCTTACCCACGAACAAGGACCCACGCAGTCAGTGGAGATTTTCAGATGCAATTTTCGGCAGTATATATTCCAAAACAGCTCCGTTGCTGCCGCACGGCAGGGGAGCAGTTTTGGATGACGCCGTTCCTCTGCCAAACCCCTCCGTGTCACTTCCGTGAAAGAATGAAGGAAGCCGCGTCATATTTCACTCACCGGCAACAATCCCGCGGCAGCAACGGAGCTGTTTTGGAATATATACTGCCGAAAATCGCGTCTGAAAATCTCCAGTGTCAGGTGCAGGCAACAAAGAACAACTTTATTACTGGAAGCTAAGATTTTATAGACCCCGCTCATGGATCTTGTACACGAGAAAGATTCTCATGAGCTCATCCAGTTTAAGTAGCACACTTCAGGTAATACATTAGTAAAGCAATTGCCTATTCACATGCTTCTGCAGGCTTGGTTAATGTTACAGAAAAAGATACATTCCTCTGCTGGGAACTGCAGCTCCCAGCAGTTTCTAAGTTGTTACTATCTCTCACATACACAGTCAAGGTCTATCACAGTTTTAGCATTCTCAGCAAAGATGGCTTTACTTTGGTTCATTTCAGAACCAACTAGTACTTGTTGTTGATCAATATATCAGGACGCTGTCATTCTATAGATCTCCAACTCCAGCTATGGTTAACCATGCATGTTTCTAATAAAGCAATGCAGCATTATGGAATTATGAATACAGATTTGTGTTTCAGCCTTCACACAGAGTACCTTGGGGGACTGAAACTGCCAGAATACCCCACCCCTTAGGACACTTGGGAACTACAGTTTTCAGAAGCTCCAGGAATAGGAGCCGAATCCATTGTTGGTTAGGTGATCTGGGAATTGTCTCTCTCTCTGGCTTTTCTTCGCAAACAAAGATTCAGGAAGGAATTGTATTCTCAAAAAAATAATGCAGTAGGACATGTATCCACTGGGAATTGGTTCTGGGGGTGGCGTGGATACAAATAACCATAGATAATAGTGAACACCATTGAAAATAATGTGACTTCCCATTTAAAATACCATAGAGTTGCCTCAGAGGACCTAGAAAATGGCTAGAGAGGACACATTTTCTAGGAAGACTCTATGGTAGGTGTGCTGTTTTGTGTCCTGTGGATAACTGAATCAGTGGATAATGAATCATTGGATACAGGGGTCCTACTGTATTTCCAAGCTCTGAAAGCTTTTACTTTGCAAATAGGGTTGCACGCTTTCCTGGGACTAAGTTGCATTGAACTCTGCAAGACTGCACAATGAATTATAATTTACATTTAATATCACACTACACTGTTATAGTCTCCACCACAGCCTCCACCACAGGATGAACACCATCATCCCCACATTGCCGTCAGCAAATCTGTGCTCAAGTCCTTTCAGCAGTTCACCTACCTGGAAAGCATCATCTCCTCAGATGCCAAGACTGACAAAGAGATCGATCACAGGTTAGCAAAGGCATATAGCGCATTTGGAAGACTTTACAAAAGAGTCTGGAGTAACAAACACCTGAGGCAAAGCACAAAAATCAGTGTGTATAGAGCCATTGTACTGTCTATCCTCCTTTATGGGTCTGAAACATGGGTCACCTATCACCACCACCTACGACTCCTCGAGCGCTTTCATCAGCGCTGTCTACGCACAATCCTAAATATACACTGGACTGACTATGTGACGAATGTTGCTGTCCTTGAGCAAGCAGGGATCACCAGCATTGAGGCCATGTTGTTGAGAGCACAGCTGTGCTGGGCAGGGCACATTTCTAGGATGGAGGACCATTGCCTCCCCAAAATAGTCCTCTACGGTGAACTCGCCATGGGTCAGCGTAAGAGGGGTGCTCCAAAAAAATGATACAAGGACTCCCTGAAACAACATCTCAGGCTCGGCCAAATGGATCACCAACAATGGTCCACCTGGCCTCACATTGGGAGGCATGGAGATGCACTATCCACAATGCTGCAGCCTTATTTGAGAACTCACGCTGAACAAGTCTTGAAGAGAAATGACAATGCAGAAAGACTCACAACCCGGAAACATCACCCAAGGAGACCTTCCACTGTGCTTTCTGCAACTGGACTTGTTTATCTCGGATTGGCCTTTTTAGTCATCAGCGTGCTTGCAGAAAGCGCGGGATGAGTCCTTCCTGAATCTTCGTTTGCAAAGAAAAGCCAGAGAGAGAGACTTCATTTGCTGCAAACTGAGCTCAAAGTCAAAAAGTAGTCTGCATTCAATTAATTCAACAGGGGATAGAGGAGGGGCTGACTTCTTATGGAAGCTGCAGTCAAGAAGGCCCGTTCAAAGTTTAGTTAGCTGGCTAGATTTCTTGATTTGAAATTGCCAAGGCAAGAATCTAGGTTCCTATACCTTTTGTTGGACTAAAATTGGCTATGCTGACTAAGGCTGATGGGAACTGCAGTCCAACAACACATGTTGTTGAGGGTCCTACGTTGCACAGCCCTGATTAAAAACATCTGAACAATTAAACATTGCCCATGAATAATCAGACAACAGGGGAAATAAGCAATTGTGTGTCAAGCAAATATGTACAACAGATTGTAAAGTCCTATGTCCTATGAGGAGCAGGTTAGGGAACTGGGCATATTTAGTCTGAAGAAAAGAAGGTTGAGCGGGAACATGATAGCCATGTTTAAATATCTGAAAGGATGCCATACTGAGGATGGAGCAAGCTTGTTTTCTGCTGCTCCAGAGACTAGGACATGGAGCAATGGGTTCAAACTCCAGGAAAAGAGATTCCACCTAAACATTAGTAAGAACTTCCTGACAGTAAGAGCTGTTCGGAAGTGGAATACACTGCCTGGGAGTGTGGTGGATTCTCCTTCTTTTGAGGTTTTTAAAGAGAAGCTGGATGGCCATCTCTTGGGAATGCTTTGATTGTGTATTCCTGCATGGCAAAATGGGGTTGGACTAGATGGCCTTGCGGTTTCTTTCAACTCTATGATTCTACGATTCAACGTCATTGTGAAAGATGATACAGAACCAAGACCAGCAAGTTGGTTGCTAAAAATATGCAAGTCGGTAGCTGAGTCAAATCATTTATTGTCGAGTCGAGTCCAACTCGAGTCATCAAAGCAACTTGAATCCGAGTCAATAGACTTGAATCTACATCATTGCGTAAACACTGCCTCCACCACATCTGTTTTCATGGATGACATTTCCAAAGGAATGAGGATGAGGAAAATATAGGCTCTTGACCATGTTTCAGCATGAGGTAGTGGTTTGAGTGTTGGACTAGGACCCTGGGAGGCCTGGGTTCAAATCCTTGCTCAGACATGGAAATCCCTGGGTGACCTTGGACAAGTCCTACTTTCTCAGCCTTAGAGGAAGGCAATGACAAACCCTCTCTAAACAAATCCTGTCATGAAAACCCCACAATAGGTTTGCCTTAGGGCCTAAAACTGCAAAGAAGTTGGAAATGACTTCATGGAACAAAACACCAATGCAGGCTTCAAATTATTTGTACTTTGCAGAGAAAATTAGGCTACTATTTCATAAATAAACAATGCATGAATTAAAACCAAAGGCTTGTCTACTAGACAAGAGGATATTCTTGGCACCACAATTCAAGAAGGATATTGAGGTGCTGGAACGTGTCCAGAGGAGGGCGACCAAAATGGTGGGAGGTCTGGAAGCCATGATGCCCCATGAGGAGCGGCTTAGGGAGCTGGGCATGTTTAGCCTGGAGAAGAGAAGGTTGAGAGGGGACATGATAGCCATGTTTAAATATTTGAAGGGATGCCATACTGAGGATGGGGCAAGCTTGTTTTCTGCTGCTCCAGAGACTAGGACATTAAGCAATTAACTCAAACTACAGAAAAGAAATTCTACCTAAACATTAGGAAGACCTTCCTGACAGTAAGAGCTGTTCAGAAGTGGGATACACTGCCTTGTAGTGTGGTGGAGTCTCCTCCTTTGGAGGTGTTTAAACAGAAGCTGGATGGCCATCTGTCGGGAGTGCTTTGATTGGGCAGGGCAGGGGGTTGGACTGGATGGCCCTTGGGGTCTCTTCCATCTCTATGATTTTATGATCCTACGATACAATGCTGATTCCTACGCATTATTGCAAATTCGCAGCAGCGTTCTTTTGTCTCCACACGCTTTTGGCAAAAATGATAATATGCAAAGCTATCCACATTTGAAGTGCACACGCCTTTGAATCAAGATGGCGGCTGAGTAAATGAGCATTTCTTTTTCTCCACACATTGCTGCCACTTCACCAAATATTTTTTAAATGTAAAGCAAAGGTCCACAAATGTGACCTTCTGCTTAAAAAGGCTATTTGGTTGCCTCAGACCAGCAAAAAACATCACAATCAGGAACACGAGGATCTAAAATGGCACTTCCAACTGCTTCTTTGCCAGCAAGCCCACTCCCTGCACATGTATGACCAATCAGCTCCCCATATCCACCCTCTCTGAGGATGTGCGGTGATGCCAATCAGTTGTTCTAACAAGCAATAATGCACATTTCCTCACATTATTTTTAAAACTTCAGGGAAAGCCATGAAGGCTTTTCCCACATAATTTTTGGTGTTCCCCTCCCCGGAATACTTACGAATACCACGAATCTCCTGCAAATCCCGTTGGGATAAAGGGTATTCTCCTTGAATTCTATGAGAAGTATTTTCACTGTCTAGACATCCCCAAAGCCTGTGATTTTCTTCAAAAATATTTGTTTGAGTTCATCAGCAAATCTAAGCAGCTTTGATTGGATTAATTGAGTAATTGAATAAAACTCATATTATTAAATTAATTCTAATTCCTCTAATCAAATGGCTCGGTTCTTGTTCAAAAAGAATGAAGTTTTCCCCTCTTTTTTTGATTACATAAATCTCTTTTAGGGTCCATCTACATGAGGAGAAAAAAATCCAAAATACCTCCTAGTATTGGCATCTCACAGCAGCAGCAACATGTCCAAACGTTTTTTCTGGCCTTGGGAGCCATAAACTTCACATTCCTGATGGCGGTGGCGAATGATTTACTCGCGTTAGTTCTTCACTGCCACTGGGGTTTTTTCTAAGGTGTCCCAAAGTGTGCTGGTACAATAGAGGGATTTTCCAACTTTACAAGAAAGCAAAACAGAAAATATTGATCCTTTTTATCGCCTTAGCGAGCGTTCACTAAGGTAAAAATCCAATGGGCCCATCTACACGGTAAAAAAAATACGAACGCCGTTCGGAAGATCGCTCTTCCATACACATGGCCGTTCGGATTCATACGTGTCATTCAGAAGGGAGGCTAGTGAATCCCCCATAAACTACATGGATTCGGCATTTGGAAGGAGTAGCAGATCTCAGCTTAAAATCTGTACAGCCGTTCAAATGGCTGGTGGTCTGTACGACCTGTTCGCACACATACGAACAGGCAGTGTAATCTGATTGGCTGGCCAAGTAGAGGGGGCGGGGCTAGCAAGGAGGGGAATTGGGAGCACCCGCCATGTTGGATTCCCGGCTAAGTGAGAGTCCGGTAAGTCCGTGAATTTTATATATATATGTATATTATTTTACTTTGTAAATAGGGAAAACCAAATGTCCGCAAAGCAGGTACCTTTTTAAATTAAAAAAAAAGTGGCGGGAGATTTAAAACTTGGCTTGCTCGCTCTAGCCCGCTGGGGAAGGGGGGTCATACGGAGTTTAGGGGGGGTAAAAATCGTGTAGGCAGATCGTATGCATACGAACAACTGCCTATTCATATTTTTTACCCTCCAAACGGATTTTTTAAAATTGTATAGATGGACCCAATGTGGCGGCAGCGGCCGCTTGCCCTCCTAGCAAGCCCCGCTCCCTCTCTTGCGCAGCCAATCAGCTTTGTGCTTCCCTTCGAGGTGTTTATTGTTCAATAGTCCAAACAAGCAAAAATGCACACCCACCTCACAGTTTTTGAAAAAGTACAGGAAAATCTGCTATGGCTTTTACCCTGTTGTTTTTGCCATTTTGGGGCCCCCTCCTCTCGAATAGTGTGGATTGCTGCTTAGAAATGTGATAAACACCTTTCTTTGTTCCACCTCCACTTTTAACCCAGGGGAATTCACTGCTTTGCAGCATTTTCTGCTCTACTCTCCATTCAAAAGCATGCTTTTAGTTTCCCCAAAAAGAATTTAAATAAATGAAAGCATCATTTAAAAAAAATAATAATCAAGGAATGAGGAGAAAATGGGACGGTGTTTATATATATTATTAAGGCTGTTGTTTTTAGGAGCTGCCCAGAAGAATTGTTGCATGCACAAGTGAAAAAGATGGATTACAGGAAAATTAAATGCAGAGTTTAACTGAGAAATAATCATTTTCTATGAAAGCTAATGACTTCTCTTGAGGCTAGTACCAAGATTTATTGACCCAAGAGGTTAATATTGATCAAAGCCATGGCAAAGAAAATATTAGACCTTGAAGTAAGAATAATCTTGATATTGAAGTCTTGCCACTGACAGACCAGGATAATATATCTGGCTGTCAACATTGGGAGCTGTGTGCACATAATGGCAGAAGGTATTTAATATGTCTGCCGTGTTCCATGTGTACCGTTTTTATGTCTCATCAACACTCTTGTTTTATAGCTAAGCCCTTCTCCTGTTCTTCCTGATTAATGTGTTCCAGAGGGTGTCTCTCCCATTGCACCACTTGGAAAACATTGAGGTTCCATGTTAAATAAAATAATACAGCTAAAAAGCTCAGAGATGCATATGCTTTTCCTTGCTTTTAGCAGAGTTAATGAGTGGTTACCATCTTCCAGGTACACATGGTAGCTTATGGTGGGATCTACTGGGATAATTGGTCACATAGGAGATTATCAGACAGGAACACGAAAAGTGTTCCTGTCCCACAGTCTCCAATCCTGTCCCTGTCCCAGCACAGTAATCCTCCCCATCAGACTTACCTTCCCTTCTGTCCAAAGGCAGCCCAGGCATGAACAGAGCTCCAACAGCATCATGTACCGTAGTTCTTCCTAATGTTTACTCAAAATTAGTCTTGGAGCAGAGAAGACTGAGAGGTGACAAAATAGCCATCTTTAAATATTGGAAGGGATGTCGTGTAGAAGATGAGGCCAGCTTGTTCTCTGCTGCTCCAGAGACCATTATAAAAAAGGCAAGTGCTAGACATCTGGAATAGTCCATGCTCCATATTTGTAGATTTGTCCTCTTGAGCACAGCATGGTTTGGAATCCTGTGAGTGTGTTACACATTCGTAACTTCTGGAAATGACTTAGGGTATGGAGAAGAGGAGGCTAACCCCGGCCTCAGGAACCCCCTCTGGAGGTTGCTTCTGGAGCTCCAAACTGATGCTGCTCGCTCGGAAGGGTTTTTAATAAATTGTATTATATGCTGATTTTAATTTGTATTAATTTAATAATGTTTTAAGCAGGGGAGGGATTTTGAGTTGTTTTAGCCTGGAAAAAAGACGGTTAAGAGGCGATATGATAGCCCTGTTTAAGTATTTGAAGGGGTGTCACATTGAGGATGGAGCAGGCTTGTTTTCTGCTACTCCAGAGACTAGAACATGGAACAATGGATGCAAGCTCCAGGAACAGAGATTCCACCTCAACATGAGGAGGAACTTTTTGACAGTAAGAGCTGTTCGGCAGTGGAACGCACTCCCTCGGAGCGTGGTGGGGTCTCCTTCCTTGGAGGTCTTTAAACAGAGGCTGGATGGCCATCTGTCGGGGGATGCTTTGATCAAGATTTCCTGCATGGTAGGGGGTTGGACTGGATGGCCCTCGTGGTCTCTTCCAACTCTGCAATTCTATGATTCTATGATTCTATACTGTGAACTATTTTATTGTTGTAAGCCGCCCCGATTGTTCGCAGAGGGGCGGGATATAAATAAACATCATTATTATTATTATTATTATTATTATTATTATGCCAGCCATCTTTAAACATCTGAATGGATGTTGTGTAGAAGATCAGAGAATTGCAGAGTTGGAAGAAACCACAAAGGCCATCCAGTCCAGCCCCCTGCCCTGCAGGAATATACAATCAAATCCCTCCCGAAAGATAGCCATCCAGCC
This sequence comes from Gambelia wislizenii, assembly GCA_030847615.1. Classification (NCBI taxonomy): domain Eukaryota; kingdom Metazoa; phylum Chordata; class Lepidosauria; order Squamata; family Crotaphytidae; genus Gambelia; species Gambelia wislizenii. The sequence continues at coordinate 16,217,940 of JAUMIR010000014.1, read as the reverse complement.
TTGGTTTAAAAATCTCCAAAGAAGGAGACTCCACCACACTCCCAGGCAGTGTATTCCACTTCCAAACAGCTCTTACTGTCAGGAAGTTCCTTCTAATATTTAGGTGTAATCTATTTTCCTGTAGTTTGAACCTCATTGTTCCGTGTCCTAGTCTCTGGAGCAGCAGAAAACAAGCTTGCTCCTTCCTCAGTATGACATCCCTTGAAATATTTAAACATGGCTATCATGTCCCCTCTCAACCTTCTCTTCTCCAGAAAACATGCCCAGCTCCCTAAAGCCATTCATCATAGGGCATCATGGCTTCCAGACCACCCACCATCCAAATCGCCCTCTTCTAGACACATTCCAGCTTGTCCATATCCTTTCTGAATTGTGGTGCCCAGAACTGGGCACAGTATTCCAGGGGACCAAAGCAGAATGGAGTGGTACTATTACTTCCCTTGAACTAGAACCTATACTCCTGTTGATGCAGCATAGAATCACATTGGTTTTTTTAGCTGCTGCATCACACTGCTGATTCATGTTCAGCTTGTGGTCCACTAAGACTCCTAGATCCTTTTCGCATGTAGTACCCCATCCTATATCTGTGCATTTCATTTTTACTGCCTAAGTGTGGTATCCTACATTTCTCCCTGTTAAAGTCATTTTGTTAGTTTTGGCCAAGCTTTCTAATCTGTTAAAGTCATTTTGGATTCTGATCCTATCCTCTGGGGTATTAGCTACCCCTCCTAATTTGGAGTCATCTGCAAACTGGATAAGCATACCTTCTATTCCCTCATCCAAGTAAATAATAAAGATGTTGAATAGCACTAGGCCCAGGACAGAACCCTGTGGCACCCCACTGGTCACTTCTCTCCAGGATGAAGAGGAGCTGTTGGTGACTACCCTTTGGGTTCAGACAGTCAACCAATTACAAATCCACCTAACAGTTGCATTGTCTAGCCCACAGGTTACTAACTTTTTTGCAAGAATATAACGGAGGACCTTGTTAAAAGCCTTACTGAAGTCAGATACACTACATCTACTGCATCTCCTTCATCTTTCAAGTTTGTAACTCTATCAAAAATAGAGATGAGATTAGTCTGGCACAACGTGTTTTTGAGAAATCCATGTTGATTTTTAATGATCACAGCATTCCTTTCTAAGTGCTTACAGACTATATGAAGTTGAAGGCTTTCACGGTCAGCATCCATAGGTTTTCTGTGGGGGGATTTTGGGCTGTGAGGCCATGTTCTAGAAGAGTTTATTCCTGACATTTCACCTGCATCTTCAGAAAATGGTTGGGCAGGGGTGTGTGTGGGGTCATATACCGTGAGCCCCTGTTGGAGAGGATATGTAAATTTCTATATTTGAATGTCTAGTTCCTGTGGGGAGATATGCAAGGAGAATTAGTTTCTATTTGGCTAATGGTCTCATAGCCGCAGGAGTTTACCAAATACCATGCAGCTGTGGACAAGTTTACATGGGGACCACTAAATGCAGTGTGCAAACACAAATCAAGGAACATGAGAGACATTGCAGACTGGGCCAGCCAGAAAAATCAGCCGTAGCAGAACATGTTATAAACCAACCTGGACACAAAATGTTATTTAAAAACACCAAAATTCTGGACCAGGCCAACAACTATCATGTCAGAATGGACAGAGAAGCTACTGAAATCCACAAACACCTGGACAACTTCAACAGGAAAGAAGAAACCCTAAAAGTAAACAAAATCTGGCTACCAGTCCTGAAAAACACTAAAATCAGAACTCAACACATGCAAATGAACTCCACTCAGGGACAGGGGGATTTCCAGCAGACAATGGACCATAGCCAAACAGACACTAATCCTCCTTGCATATCTCCCCACAGGAACTAGCCATTAAAATACACACATTTACAGACCCTCTCCAACAGGGACTCACAGTATATAAACCCTCCACACCCCCACCCAACCATTCTCTGAAGATGCCAGCCACAGATGCAGGTGAAATGTCAGAAATAAACTCTTCCAGAACACGGCCTCACAGCCTGGAAAAAACCCAAGGAAAACCTATGCTTACAGAGTGTCTGTTTAATGATCTGCTCTAGAATCTAGACGCCAGCCATCTTTAAATATCTGAATAGATGTTGTGTAGGAGATGCAGCGAGATTGTTTTCTGTTGCTTCAAAGACCAGAATATGAACCAATGGATTCAATTAACAAGAAAAGAGATTCCACCTAAACATTATAAAGAAAGGGTTTTTTTAACCCCAATAGCTGTACTACAGTGGAACAGACTGCCTCAAAGGGTGGTAGACTTTCTTTGGAGGCCTTTAAACAGAAGTTGCGTGGGCATCTTTCAGGAGTGCTTTAATTGTGTGTTCCTGCAAGGCAGGGGATTGGACTAGATGGCCCTTGTGGTCACTTGATTTCTATGAAATCATTTTTTCCTTAAATTTAGGCTGCATCTTCACTGCAAAAATAATCCAGTTTTGACACTGCTTTAACTTCCATGGCTCAGTGCTATAGGATCCTGGGATTTGTAGTTTGCTGTGGCACCAGAACTCCCTGAGAGAGAAGGCTAAAGCAGTGGTAGTTAAATTGGTGCCATTTTGGATTATTGGTGCCAAACTGGATTATTTTTGCAATGCAGATGCAGCCTTAGAATCTACTGGTTCAGGAACTATCCTCTGGAGCAGCAGAAAATCAGCCCGTTCCATCTTATACGTGATGGTCCTTCAAATATTTGAAGATGGCTATTGTATACATTTTGGTGGGAATCTTTAAACACTCCATCTTGATCTACGGCCTATCTCACTGTGTGACATGTTGGCAGTACTGATTTGTCATTGTGTAATTCTTTTTAAAATGGATGTGAAAGCATTACTTTTTTCCCTAACCAGAAAATCACATCCCCACTCCTGCCAGCCAGCTGTATCCTGAATTTTGATTGAGCCATTACATAGAACATAGCCTTGCCCTTTAGGAACCTTGGAGAAGAACAGTGTTCCATCCCCACGGTTCCTAGATGCCCTTCAAAATCCCCTTTTTTCTTCTTCCTGTGCTGTCCGTATGTCATCAAGGCTGCTTCCACTCCCAAAATATGAGAAGGAATATGAGTTTGGTAACAGAATATTAATCTCCAGGAGTAAATGTTCTGGAAGACCTTCAGTCTTTTGTTGAAAAGTTGTACATGTGAGGTCTTTGATGAGGTGGGAAGGAAATCTGTTGGGTTTTTCTTTCTGTACAGAAATTTTGCAGCTTCTGAGAAGATCAACAGAACACTTTGTGGGCTTGACTAGATGAAAAGAAATAATGCACATAGCTGCACATTATAGGAAATTCGCAGCAGTGTTCTTAGTCGCCACAGTGTTTTGGCAAAAAATGATAGTATGCAAAGCTATCATGGAGACTCCATGATGTTCACATGGGCACAAATCAAGATAGCAGCAACGTCAGTGTCGCATGATGGGGGTGAGGAAAGCGAAGGGAACCCAGCAGCGCAGCACCTGGAGACGATGAGGAGGGTAGATTTCCTCATCAGGGTTCCCTGCAAGGAAGAGAAGGAGAGCCACCCGGCCTTCACCCATTCTGGCAGAGGTGGCAGCAGAAATGGCGGAAGCAGCCCCCAGTTCTGGCTACAAAGTTCTGGAAAGCCTCTGAGAGAAGGAAGAGGCTTGCCAGAGGGGTTCTTCACCACTTCATCTCAACTTCTGCTGGAGCAGCGAAAAGCCGTCCCCCCTTCCTTCACTGAGCGGCTAGCCAAGAGGCTCCTCCTATCCCTTTGCAGCCAGAATTGGAGGCCACCGCCGCTGTCACCACCAGGATGGGTGAAGGCCAGGCTGTCTAAGAAAGCAGCTAGTTGCTGGCAAATTATATACAAACAGCAAGAATCTGGGAAGGGAGCCAACTGGTAATTAGCACAAAGGAATGGAAACACAGTCTTGTAAAGATTAGTCCAGTAGACAATCCAAAGAGTCGGGGCTTACAGAATTCAGCATGGAGCCAAACAAGTCTGTGGGTCAATAGGATCAGGTAGCAGGGTAGTCAGGAACAGTCGAAGGTCTAAACACAAGTCAAAGCAACTGGAATCGAGGCAACAGGAACACGGAGTCAGAGATATCAGACATGAAGCTTTATCCAGGAAGATCAGTTGATTTCTGACAAAGCCTCCATAGCTCCTCAAAGCATATATATAGTAATCAAGGCTTTGTCAGGAGCTCCTTGATGAGCAGGTATTTCTGATAAAGCCTCAGCGATCTTCTTAGAGCTTCCTTTTGGGATCGCTGTTGACTGAATGATGGTGGAGGTAAGTCCGTCTCCTCTTCCTCATCCTTATCTGAATTGGCAGGGCTCTCTGCTGGGACTGGTGCCAGCCCACTTGGGCCAGGCTCTTCCTCTGCATGAGCCTCTAGGTTGGCAGGGTTCCCTGCTGGCACAGGTGTAGATAAACCTATGCCAGGGTCCATAGGGCCATTCCCTGCCATGTACTCCTCCTCCTCCTCTGATTCCATACCCTCATCAGACCCACCGGGCATGACACAGGCAGCTCACCTCATCTTCCATGCAGTGGCTGCCCTCCTCATTGTCTCTGGGCGCTGTGCTGCCAGGTCCCATTTGCCTTTCTCCCCCCCACCCCACCCCTGCACAAAACAACACGGCCACCATCTTGAATCATGGCCATGTTCACTTTTGACAGTACAGGTTTTTTTAAGTTTACAAAAGCACATAATTGCTAGCACTTCTGGGCACTTGACAGCAAGCACACACCTGCGCACATCCGACCAATCAGATGAAGAGTGCTGCCCCCTCAGTATTGCACAAGAAATTGCATTGTTGTTCAGACGAACAGGAATGTGCATTTCCTGTGGAGCTTTCTAAAAAATATGAGAGAAACTGCAAAGGCTTTTCCAAGTATTTGGAGTTTTTGGCCTCCCTCCTTCACAATATGTCGAATTGCCAAGGGACCCCTATTGGGACAAAAGTTATTCACCTCACATTCTATGAGGAGTTTTTTCACCATCTAAGCAACCCCCTTGACTTGGAATCTGTACATTTGCAAGGCCTCCAGTGAGTCTTACATTTGCAAGGCCTCCAGTGAGCCAAGGAAAAAGTTGCAAGTAAAACCATGAACATTGATGCTGGAATGGGCCATCTGTAATATCTTTACTAGGATCACTAACATGGCACAAACATGATGAGCTGTTGGGTTCAACAGAGATGTTCTTTAGGCTGGTTGGTCCAAAATTTATGGGATGGGAAGAACCAAAGTGCAGAATTTTGCCTAGAGCTAGTGACCACTGGGAAACTGAGAGACTGAATGAGAACAAGAGTTGATATAGGGTGGTTTTCCCTAGTCTCTGGAGCAGCAGAAAACAAGCTCGCCCCATCCTCAGTATGACATCCCTTTAAATATTTAAATGTGGCTATTATGTTCCCTCTCAACCTTCTCTTCTCCAGACTAAACATGCCCAGCTCCCTAAGCCGCTCCTCATAGGGCATAATGGCTTCCAGACCTCCCACCATCCTGGTCGCCCTCCTCTGGATATGTTCCAGCTTCTCAATATCCTCCCTGAATTATGGTGCCCAGAACTGGACACAGGATTCCAGGTGAGGTCTGACCAAAGCAGAATAGAGTGGCACTATTACTTCCCTTGATCTAGACATTATACTCCTAATAATGCAGCCTAGAATCGCATTGGCTTTTTTAGCTGCTGCATCACACTGATGCACACTGAGCCCTGCTCAGGTGTTACAGACTCAGGGCAGCTGTGACAGAGTCTATCCACCTGTAATGTTGTCCTCTTTTCCCACTACCTTCCACCTTGTCAAGCATTACGAGTCATATCATTTCAGATATGTCCATAGTATGACAATTTATAGTCATCTTGGCTTCTAGGGAGAGTTCAGGGTTGATCTGCTCTCAGACCCATTGATCTGATTTATTTATTTTTTTGACAGCCCATGGGATCTGTACAACTGTCCTCCCGCATCACATTTCAAATGTGTTGGTTTTCTTTTTGTCAGCTTTTTTTACTCTTCAGCTTTCACAACCATACATAGACATCTTCAGGTTCATTGTGCAAAATTTAGGGATAGTCTAGGCTAGATGTAGTAGACATTGGAAAAATAAGAATTTAAATGAGAACATGACTTGATATCACTAGGCTTCTGGCATCCTTGAAGATAGTACAGAGTCTTTTCATTGACTCCTGTGACACACACTTACATTTACACAGTGTAAGCCTTACACAGACACCTTTACAGCCCCTTGTATCCAACAACACACAACTCTCCCATCCCAAAGGCACATGATGTTGGGAGATTTTTCTGGTACAATCAACCTTTATTGAATTTCTTGTTCTCACACAGTGTACATAAGATGCTCTAGCCAGAAAATCTCTTTATCTAAAAATATAAAAATGCCAATACCTCTATGCATTTGTTCAGCATTTCATTTTTGTTTACCAAGATGACGTGGCATCTTGAATTACAAGCGTTATGTGTGGTCCTTTATTCTGTGATCCCATTGCCTTTATTGTTTTACCCCCTCAAAAAATGCTGCATAAAAAGAAACTGAACTGTCATTGAATATTGTGTTACATCAGGATGGTCTAAAAATGTGCCCCTACATCATGTAAGTTTAGTTTGCTGTTTGTTTCAATCACAGAACTGTTGTTTTTCTTTCAACACACACAATCACAAATTAAAAGCACAGAAAAATAGCTTTGTTTAAAAACTCACACATTTTACAGAAGAAAGTCCTTCATTCCCCCTTCACAGCCCACTCTATGCCTAAACTGTCTTGCTCCAGTTCATTAATTATGAAGTGGGGGGGAGTCTATGGATTATAAATTGGAAAGTAATCAGAGGTTTCTCTAGGCTTTCTCACTGTCATCAGTGCTGCCATCTTTTAAAATTCAATTTTAGATTACTTCTGGAAATGCTAAGAAATTAGTGCCATTTACAGTCGGACCCCCTTATCCGCAGAACCAATATCCACAGTTTCAATTATCCATGAGACACAAAATAGGAACACATACCATAGAGTCCTGCTGGTAAATGCCTAGAGGCATCCTCTCTAGGCATCTTCTAGGTCCTCCAATTAAACTCAATGGTATATTTTCATGGGAAGTCCTTTTTTAAAAACAGAGTTCACTGTTATCCGTAGTTTCCAGTATCCGCGGTAAGTCCAGGAACCAAACTCCCACAGATATTGGGTTCCGACTATAATATTTTTTTTAAAAAAAATCCCTTCCATGATTTAAACATCCTATTATTGTCAGTTATTGAGTATCTGTAAGACTAAACCCACGCAGAGCTCTCCAAACATTTTTGGAGTTCCAGCATTCCTCACTTTTGGCTATCTAGCTTAGGACTGTGAAGTTGAAGGCTTTCATGGCCAGCATCCATCGATTTTCGTTGGTGTTTTTTTTCCCAGGCTGTGAGGCCATGTTCTGGAAGAATTTATTTCTGACATTTTGCCTGCATCTGTGGCTGACATCTCCAGAGAATAGTTGGGTAGGAGTATGTTTATCTCCAGAGAATAGTCTGGCATCTCCAGAGAATAGTTGGGTAAGGGGTTTATATACTGTGAACCCCTGTTGGAAAGGATATGTAAATTGGAAAGGATAGCCATTCAAATACACAAATTTACACATCCTCTCCAACAGGGACTCACAGTATATAAACCCCACACACACACTCCTACCCAACCATTTTCTGAAGATACCAGTCACAGATGCAGGCAAAACATCAGAAACAAACTCTTCCAGAACACAGCCTCACAGCCTGGAAAAAAACCCAAGGAAAACCTATAGCTTAGGACTATTAGGACTTGAAGTCCAACATCATTTGTAAGGCCCAGTGATTCCCACCATTGGCCTAACCCCAATTTTGTTCTCAGCTAGAGTAGACCCACTGAATGAATGAAAAGATTTTAAGTCGACATTTATGTTAAGTCCCATACCATGCAACATTTCACAGATGCAAACCAGAACACATTTGGCTGAGCAACATCAGCGTGTGGTCAAGATGGTAAAAGTTATTAAGGAAAAAGAACAGACAAGCTAGGAGAGGCTGGAGCAGGAAGGGAAGATTCCACCCTCTCCTCCCCCTAAGTTTGCAGAGTAAAAACTGCTTTTACACTTTGGATTCATTTTGCTGCGACTGAAGCAAGCTGGGCAGAAAGGGGAAAGTGGGAAGGGAAGACAGAATCTGGGACATTTTAAAAGCAGCCCCCCCAAAAAAATGGATGACAAGAGGATTAATTGGGACTGTCCCTGTCAAATCAGGACAGCTGGCAGGTACGAAGTCCCATTGATTCAAGACTTTACTCGGGTATAACAAATGGATTTAGGACACTGAGCTAACAATGCAATCCTATGGAGGCATACTGGGGAATATTCCCAGGAAAAAGTTCAGGCTAAATTTTCACCACCACTGCTATCACAGTTTAACCCCAGCTGCTCTTCTTGCTCCCTGTCTGCACTTGCTTTTACCATTCCTAGTTTTATATGACCTTATTCCATCTACTTGACAGGGAATCGAAAGACTACAATGGAATAGCCCTTTCTTGATTTCATGGATGTGAAGGGTCTTGCCTGAGACTGTCCCTTCTCCTTTTTCTACTCTTTATGGTTTTTTTCTTGCACTGTGGTTCACTTGCTCTCCAGAAAATAACATGGTTATTAGACAGGGATGAGCAAAGTGAAGTCTAGGGCCATATATGGCCCCCAAGGTTGCTTTGGTGGCCCCTGACCTCTCCAGACTCTCCAGAGTGACCTTTTCCCTGCCACCTCCAGAGGGTGGGTTGCCACTTCTGGAAGCCTTCAGGCACACAATCCACTTTTTAAATAGATTATTGGCGCCCCTGCACTATTTAACATAAAAAACCCTCTCTTTTTTTTCCCCACAGTCAGAAGTGAACTTGCAACCATTTCCAGTTTTGGTGGGGGTTGCTTGGTTCTTTGGCACTTCTTGTGGCTCCTAGAGCATCTCCAGGGCAGATAATTGATGCCTGGATCTACCACAGTTGCTCACCCATTTTGCAAAACTATCTCCAGAAAACTCTGAAATTAGCAAGGGAGGTTGAAGTGCCCACAGTGAAAGCTAAACCAATATTTGTCTTGAATTTCCTTAATGAACATCCATTAAGGTTTCAAATATTTTTTTGTCTTCCTCACAGTTTGTTTCTTCTGGGTTTGGAGGCACAAAAAAATGCCACAATGCTAAGCATATTTCAGCATCCCATACTTCTCCATATGTCTGTCGTGATGATCATCTTCTAACTGCATAAGAGTCACATGTAAACCTCCACCAAAAAGGGTGTGTCCCTCTGTGCCAGGGTTCTAGATGGTCTCTGCTTCTCTAATGCACAATACCCAACTTCAAATGATAAGAAAGGGCCAACAAAACCCACTGTCAATCTTTTCTTTGGAGTATATTAAAGAGTGGCACAATTGTTGCTTTTCAACACAGCAAGCACTTTGCTTCATACAACCTACTGGAAATGCAAATTGGACACATCAAATTCCCAGAATGATGCACTCTCTATGAATATATCTTGTATGAAGTCCTTCTTTCCTGCTAAATGGTTTTCATTGCCCTAAAGGCAAGGAAGACACGTTTGCTAATGCTAGAGATAGTGCTCCGACCCGACATCATCAGACAAGGAAGGCAACTCATTTGTTTTTATGGATGCGTCTTCATCTGTGGCATACTGAAGCTCTCCAGTCTCAGGGAACACAAGTTGTTCAGGTGGAGATGGAAAGCCTAGCAGGCTGAAGTTAGAATCACCACCTTTTTCACTCAAGTCTTCAGGTGGAGCAGGAAGTCCTTCACTTTGGAAGGAAATGTCCTTCTCAGTGGCAGGTGGTAAGTCAGTGCTTCCGTAAGATAACACTTCATCCACAGGAGAAAGTATTTCATCCTCTATTCCAGGCAGATGTTCATTGCTGGGAGGTAATGCGTCATCTTCAGTTCTCTGAAAGCAGCTCTCCAATGAGAAAAGCTTCCCAGCTTTGGGTGAGCTTGCATGAAGTGTTGCCATTCCAGGTTCCTTTGTGTTTTGACTGTTCATTGTAGAAATATTTTGATTTACTTTTGCTGTTCCTTCTGTGGTTTGGGGGTGTAATGAACCAACACCAATATCATCATCACTCATGGATGCTTTGGGAAGTTGGATAGTAGTGGTTTCATCCAATAAGCTGGATTGGACTTCACCCACTGAACGTTCCACACAACCACTCCTGCTGCCTGAAACTAACAGGGGGTTGGAGGAATTGTGTGACGCAAAAGAAAAAGATTGCACCTCGCCATTTTTTAGAAGGGCTGAATCCTCACTGATGGAGTCCACAGCCTTCAAGGAGGCTTTGTGTACAAGCATCATAGACTCATCCTTGGAATGAGATGGGTTTTCACTGTTACAATCTCCTTCAACGGTGCTACTGGCCTCTGTAGGCCCTTGCTCTTTCTGGTCCTTACGACTGTAGAAAGATGTTCTGCTCTGTGATACAATAGCATCTGACTCAGCATCTCCTTGAAAAGCCATCTTGTCCACACACTCTGCCCAAGTCCTTGGCTCTGAATTTTTCAAAGAGGTCGCATCCCTTCCAATGGTGATTGTGTTAGCCTGACCATAATGGGACCCTCCCATCCAAGCTGAATCAGGTCTTGGCCTTCCCTCATTTGATAATTTCATAGAGTCAGATACATCCCCTCTTTCACTGGCTGGCAAACCCTCCAGGCTCTTTTCCTGGCGGCAGGTAGCTGACAGGTCATCCTGATTTGAATGACTACCAGACATCTGAGTGCAACTTCTCCTGCCAGAAGATGATGGTGTGTGTATTGCTATCAGTGGTATGGCTGGAGTGTCATGAAGAACCCCACCGTAGCTATCATCATGAAGCTGTTCCTGGGAGATAAATTCTTCAGGGAGGCTGATATCTGTGTCTTGGGCATCTTCAGCTTCTTCAAAGGATGAAAGAGAACTTTGAGAAATATTGATTAGAATGGCATGAGCCTTATGAAATTCAGAATCAAACGGGGGGTCCTCCAAGTTGGGAGAGAAATGATATAATTTGTCCAAAGAGGTTGTTGAAGCCAAACATTGTGGTTCATTCTTGGAACTACCAAGAGGATCTTCTTTGGACATCTTCTTTATCAAGCCAGTATCTTGCTCTTCCTTCTCTTTCCTCACCAAATAATCTAGAAAGCAAGAGAATTTAGATGTAATTTCATCTTCAGTTTTACTGTTTGGTAATTTTTAGAACTAACTGCCAACAATTTTCCCATCTGAGGTGGCTTTCTTAATGACAGCACAAGAGAGAATAGTCCAAGAGTGAAAGCTTTTCTCATTACAGTACTCCAGCTCCATGACTAGGGGGAGGGAAACTATATCTGTTACATTTCTATTTATTTTGCATGTGTCAAAGGCACGGGAGCCTCAGAAACAGAAAGTATGGCAGTTCTAAGAGACTAAGGAGATTATCACATCAGGCTTTATTCTGGAATTACATGAATGTATTAGTGGATTTGGCAAGTGCTTATCACATGACATTGTCTCTATTCTGTTGCTGGTTTGTATTCCAGTTGTTTCTGTAGTACACCTCTTCACTGATGGGGAAAACCTGTCAATGGCTTTCAATATCGCTGCCATGGTAGTATTTCCCTTCATACGATAAACCCCTTCCGTGGCAGTATGACAGAAGTCACGTGGCACGAGGGGGCATGATCCTCTTTCTTTCCTCCTCTCTCCCTCCTTGCTATTCCTAAACTGACCAAGATTGCTTTTTCTCCATGTCTGCCATACTTTTCAATTTCTTTTTTGCTGTGATTGCACAGGAAGTTTGCAGCTTTCCCCAGAGTTTTTAAAAACTCCACAGGGAATGTGCATTCTTGCTCGTTGGGACAACTAATTTGCATTGGTGCACATTCCCAATAAGAGTGGAAGTAGAAAGCTGTTTGGTTGGATGTGCACAGGGGGCAGAGCTTGTTAACAAGGCAAGCACCCCAAACCGCCATCTTGGATTTTCCCGGTAGCGATCATGCACCCAGGCAGAGAAACAGCCTTTTCCCTCTTCTTTTCTATTTATTTAGGAGGAATATCGCACTTCTGCACCTTGGATATGCTTTAAAAAAAGTGACAATAAAAACTCAAGTAATTCACTCACACCCACCATCTTGATTCGCAGGCCTGCCTGCTTGAACAACGGCCATGGATAGCTTTGCATGCCTGCAATCTTGCCAAAGAATCATTAAGACAAATGAAAGCTGCTGTGAATTGGCACTGGTGCACAGCAATCCACATTTCATTGCCTTATACAGACAACACGTACAATTCTATTATTCTAACCCTGGTCTCCAGAGTCTTTGGACTTTTTCGGACGCTCAAAAATAACGCAAGCAGCCTCGTCACGTTGCGAGGCTGCTGCGCTGCAGAGCGTCGGTTTCGGATGATGCTCGCCCCTGCCGGTACTGTTGCGGTACCGCAGGGAGATTTGAGCGTCATATTTTGTCGGTTTTTACTCACTAAACTTTATCGTGATTAAAAACCAACAAAATATGACGCTCAGATCTCCCCGTGGTACTGCAACAGTACCGGCAGGGGAGAGCGTCATCCGAAACCGACGCTCTGCAGCGCAGCAGCCTCGCGACACGACGAGGCTGCTTGCGTTATTTTTGATGCATCCGAAAAAGTCCTTTGTCCAATACCCAAAGCACTATGCCACACTGGCTCTCTTCCATTACTTTGTCTCATGCCAAATCCAAAGTAGAAATGACTGCTGGTGCTAGAAGTACCACTAGCTTCCCACTCAGCCAGAATTCCTGTTTGGTTGTATAGTTTCTGGCTGGAATGCAAACTGACTATGGAACAGAAATGGGATTTATAGAAATTTCCAGGAAGCTATATATATATATATATATATATATATATTGGCAATGAAGATGATGTACATATTAGCTGAGGCTTTGGAGCACGTTGTTCATTAGTACAATTATTTTTATTAGCCTGCACCATTATTGACTTGCGGGCTGGGTTTGGGTATTTTTTTATGGTATAAATGATATTTCATTAGGTTAAAATGGTATGAATGAGAGCAGTTACTCAGAATTATAACCCCTGACATAATATTTATAATTTGCACAGATGAGGTGCCCACAAGACTATATAAATTATACCGACGTCTCATATATAAGCTGAGTGAGAAGGAAAAAGAAATATGAACTGAGGATAAAACCAAGAAACCAAAATCACTCCTGTCTAGGGTGATCTCCAGCTGATATATGTGATGGGGTTTTTTTCTTTCTTAAAAAAGAAAAAGAATGTGGCCTCTTAAATTATGTCAGAAAGACCTCAGAAGAAAGCACATTTTTAATAGCACAATCTTGATAAGTTATGATTTTGTTCTGGAAAGCCCACATAATTGTATTCCACGGTAAACCTTGGAACGCTCTCTAACATCTTGGCTCTCGTATGATTTATACTGCTGGGATGTTAGTGAAGACACCTTAGTAATAATTGAGGAGAATGTTGTTCTTTCTGTCTGTATTAAAGTGTGAGTGAAACCACAGAAGCAAATTGGACGTAAGAGCCTTTGATCTAATTTATTCCTTCCTTGAGGACCATTTCAGATAGGCATATGTTTGAGAGAGAAGGTTACTCAAGAGGAGGTCTGGAAATTGGCAGGCTGTAAAAAAAAATTATATGGCTCTTGGAGTTCCCTTCCAACTCTTACTATGAAAAGGACTTTTGAGATTACAGTAGCAGCCCCGTATCTACTGATTTGCCAACAGTGGATTCAATTATCTGTGGTAATAATAATAATAATAATAATAATAATAATAATTTTTTATTTTTAACCCGCCCCTCTGCTCAGCAACCGGGGCGGCGTACAGCAAGATTAAAAATGTTGGTGGGAGGGAGGGGGGGATCTTACCTCCCCCATCCTTTCCCCTGGTGGGGCTCCTGTCTCTGCCGCCGCCGCAATCGCAGGGGCAAAGGGAGAGGGAGGAGCGAACTGGCCTTTGCCTCTGCAATTGCCGCTGCAGCGGGGCCATGGTGGTAAGGGGGCAGAGGAGTGAATTCACTCCTGCTTCCCCCAGGATAGCCTCCCGGAATGGTGTTTGCTATTATCCGTTGAATTCGCCATCCGCAGGCACCCCCGGAACCAATCCCCTGCGGATGCAGTGGTGCTACTGTACCACATCCACTTCAAGAGAGCCAGCAAGATATAGTGGCTTGCACAGGCCTGGTTTAAGGGATTTTGGGGCCCCCTGCAATCCTTTATTTTTGGGGCCCCATATGTTTATATCAGGTCAATGTAACTTAACCTATTCACAGTACAGGATATTCAGATTATTACATAATCTGTCACCAATAATATGTGGCGAGGGTCAGAAGCCTTCCTCATAATAATGTTTTTGCAGGAGGAGGGTTACAATGCCCCCACACACAATGAAGGGGGGCCTGCAGCTACAGGAGCTGCAGGACCCTTAAACCGGCCCTGGGTTTGCATATTAAGCTAGGGGCTTGTCTAGATCTTCCAGAATACACCACCTTTAGATGATGTATTCTGGTCCTGGGACTGGCCCTTCCCTTTCCACCCCGCATTGCCATGCCAAAATGGGCAGAGGTATGGCAGGTCACTCTCTCTGAAGCCACAAAGGAGCCCCCCAGCATGTGATCAAGGCCAGCCAAATGCAGGGGGCCTTGATCACATGCTGGGAGTCTCTTTCCTGGCTGCAGAATGACTCCAGCCGTGATAATGGCATCCGGCTACATCTGTCAGCATGCAGCTACAGATCCTGCATTCCTCTGCCAGTCCCATCCAGGTTTTCCTGCATAATGCGGGTTTTCCTGCCTGTCTCATTAAGATGTTGTAAATGGCTTTACCCCACTTCTTCCTGGTTTTGCCTCCGGTGTCATCAGGACTGCCCGGAGACAAAACAGGGCAAGCGCCCTGCTTCATTTGGACTACCGGGCTCCAAGATGAGGGAAGATGGGATAAATAGTCCATCTAGACAAGCCCTAGGACTCTGGAAGACCAGGGTTCGAATCCCCACTCAGTCATGGAAACCAGGTGGCTGATGTTGGGCAAGTCATACTCTCTCAGCCTTAGAGGAAATCAATAGCAAACCAACTCCTCTGAATACACTCTGAGAAGCAGCAGGGCATAGTGGTTTGACTAGGACCCTGAGAGACTAACATTCAAATCCCTGCTCAGCCACGGAAACCCATTAGGTGACTTTGGGCAAGTCACATTCTCTCAACCTCAGATGAAGGCCATGGTAAACCTCCTCTGACCAAATCTTTTTAAAGAGCTAAGAGGGTGTAGTGATTTGAGTGTTGGATTAGAACTCCCCATTCCAGTTTCAAATACCTGCTCAGTCTTAGAGGAAGGCAATGGCAAACCTCCTCTGATTAAATTCTGGGAGGCAGCATGGTGTAGTGTTTTGAGTGTTGGACTAGGTTTGAAACCCCACTAGTCCATGGAAAGCCACTGGGTGACCTTGGGCATAGCAGACTCTCTTAAGGTGCATCTACACTATAGAAATAATGCAGTTTAACATCACTTTAACTGCCATGGCTCCATCCTGCAGAATCCTGGAATCTGTAGTTTTGTGAGGTACCAGCACTCTTTGGCAGAGAAGGCTAAACACCTTGTAAAACTACAAATCCCGGGAATCCATAGGATGGAGCTACAGCCCTTAAAGTGGTGTCAAGCTGCATTATTTCTATACAGTGTAGATGCACCCATTATAGTCTTACACAACTTGAAACTCTTTCCATGCACCATCAGATGTTGGGTAGTTTTGTGTAAGCCTTACATTATGCAGCTGCAAAGAAATTTAGATCTTCTAAAAGATACATTTTTAGCAACATTAGACAGCGGAAAACAAACTTTTACAGATAAATTGCTTTTCCTTCAGTCATTTTAACAGGGGTTGGGTGCATTTATTTCTAAGATCATTATAGCTCGAACAATCCAAAAGCAATATTTTTGATAGATAGGGAACTGGAAGTAGGGGGAAAGAGAAGCCTGAACTGGGACCCCAAGAGAGCCGAATTTGTTAGTTAGTTAGTTAGTTAGTTAGTTATACCCCGCTCTTCAGCCACAAGGCTATCAGAGCAGCTTACAAATTGTTTTAAGCAATAGCTACCGTATATTCTGGTGTATAAAATTATTTTTAAGCACTCAAAAATGCCCTAGAAAATTGAGGGTCGTCTTATACGCCGGATATAGCTTGGCCTGCCTACCTATCTCCTGCCTCTTCGCAAACGGAGTGAAGGGTCAGGAGATGGGGCAGGGGGGTGAAGCAAAGTGTTTAGCAGTTCATTCATCCCCCTCCTCTCCCTTCCCCCCCTTTGGGGAGCAACAGAAGACAGAGGAGCGAGGCGAACGTTGCGGTTTGCTGTGGCCGCCGCTCGATTGCGGCCGAGGTAAACCGCTAGATTCGCCCTTTTCCCCCACCTTCCTTGAAGGTGGGGGGAAAGGGTGAAAATGCCCCGTTTTGCTCCGCGGCCCCGATCCCTCCTTCTGGGCTCCCTTCCGAAGGGAGCCAAGGCAGGGCAAGCGGGGCCGCTGAGCCAAACCGCTAGATTTGCTCCCTCTCCCCACCTTCAAGGAAGGTGGGGAGAAGGAGCGAAGATGCCCCGTTTGGCTCCGCAGCCCCGATCCCTCCTTCTGGGCTCCCTTCTGAAGGGAGCCGAGAAGGAGGACATGGGGCCATGCAGCCAAACCCCTAGATTTGCTCCCTCTCCCCACCTTCAAGGAAGGTGGGGAGAAGGAGCGAAGATGCCCCGTTTGGCTCTGCAGCCCCGATCCCTCCTTCTGAGCCAAACGGGGCATCTTCGCTCCTTCTCCCCTCCTTGAAGGTGGGGAGAGGGAGCAAATCTAGGGGTTTGGCTCTGCAGCCCCGATCCCTCCTTCTGGGCTCCCTTCAGAAGGGAGCCCAGAAGGAGGGATCAGGGCTGCAGAGCCAAACGGGCATCTTCGCTCCTTCTCCACACCTTCCTTAAGAGGGGGTGAATCTAGGGGTTTGCCACAGCCAGCCCCACTTCCCCCGCCTTGGTCCCCTTCAGAAGAGCCAAGACGGAGGGAAGGGGGCTGCGGAGGCAAACTGGGCATTTTCACCCCTTTCCTCCACCTTCGAGTCAAGTTTGACTGGAAGGTTGAAGAGAGGGGCGAATGTTGTGGCTGGCTGGCTGGCTGGCTGGCTGGCTGGGAAAGCCCTGCCAGCGGATCCTGTTCACTTTCCCAACTCACAAGGAGATCCTTGTGAGTTGGGAAACAAAGAGGATCAGCTGGCAAGGCTTCCCCAGCCAGCCAGCCAAATGGGGGTGGTGGTCTTATATGGCGAATATATGCCTAAGCCTAGATTTTTGGTTGGAAATTGGGGGGGTCGTCTTATATGCCGGGTCGTCTTATATGCTGGAATATGCGGTATTTACACATCTACACTGCATTAAACAGTTTACAGTGTGTGTTAGCTAATTGCCCCCACAAGCTGGGTACTCAATTTACCGACCTACGAAAGGATGGAAGGCTGAGTCAACCTTGGAGCCCGCTGGAATCGAACTTGCAACGTGGCAACGTGCAGTATTGGCATTTAACCACTGCGCCACCAGGGCTCCCTGTTTTTTTGGCTCTAGGATGTGGGGTCCTCCACTCCTGCTTTTGGGAAATGTTCCCTTCCACCAGCACTTTTTCCCCATATTCCCAAAATCATAGCACAAGGGGGAAACTGACAGGGCTCTAGCCTGGGGGCCGGGTCGCCTGGGATTAGAAGGGGGCCCAGCATGATATTATTGTAAGTTTTATTATATAAATCCATTTAGTTTTTTAAAAATAAATATAAATATTACTTTGGTGCTATCATTTAAACTGACATTTTAATTTTTATCCTAAATCCTGTAGAGCAATGGCTCTTAACTTTATCTTTACCCCCTTTAAATATCTTTTGTTGCTGAGGACCCCCAAGCTTTAACTCAAAATTTAAAACCCTAATAACAATGACAACAATAATAACGATCACACCTAACAACAACAACACAATTATACCATCCATGAAACTTTCCCTCAGAAACACTGGAGGGGGAGGGAAGACATTTTTCCTGCTTCTTCCTGCACGTTTCTGGCTGGAGTGGATTGAATGGCAATGTGCAGGCCAAGCCAGCCAGTCAGCCAACCTTGGTTCCTGTCATGTGGCTGTTTCCTGCAGGGGGGAGGTAGGACAAGTAGCCATCAAGCCTTCATGGATTCCCTGTGAGGACACTGTGACCCCCTTGGGGTCCACGGACCACAGGTTAAGAACCACTGCTGTAAATCATCTCGCCACCCTTAACCTTAGCAGTAGGTAGGGGGCCCACCAAAGATCCTGGCCTGGGGGCCTGCTTCAGGATGTGGGGGGCATGCTTCTTCCTATATCACAGTTACCTTCAGTTCCCACAGGTTGTTCTCTGCAGAAATGGAAGTCTTTGCCTCTAATAATATCCTCGTTCTCAGCATCTTGAGCATGTTGTTTCTGTTCTGTGAATTCTTCTGACTCTTCCATCCCTTGCAATGACATTTCCCCACTCTCCACATGAAGGCTGCAAAGAACCAGATCTCAGTTAATCATTTGGGAAGGCTGTGTATATTACTGTATAACTTATTTCTTAGAGACTTGTTTAGCCACCACTGTGTTCCACCGTGCAACAAGCTTCTCCACTGTAAAAATCGATATATATCTATAAAACTCTTGGGTATGTTGCCTTTCCCAGTGTGCTGATTGGCTGTTCAGGAAACACACCCAACCAATCACCACCCACATGCAAATTCCCTCTCCACCTCACAATCCACTCCTGCCACTTAGTCTGTGGTCCAGATTGAGACCCAGACTGGCAGCGGCAATGGGCTGCCTGTGATAGGACCCAGACAGTCAACTGGTGGTGGCGGTAGGCCACCTGCAATGGGACCCAGGCAGTCAACTGGTGGCCACAGTGGCCGTGGCGGTGGCAGGGCAACAGAGTGAATCACCCTCAGCAATTCCAGGAAAAGGGGAATTGCTGAGAAGGGGAGGAGGAATTTAAAAATCCACCGGCCTACCTTACAGGCTTGTTGTGAGGTCTACTGGGTGTTTTGGGTGGGGGGGTTTAATAGTGTATGTTACACTGGGTACAGCTAGTAATTGAAATTGCTCTTAGAAAGGAAGAGAGCGGGTGAAGTACAGAGTTATGATAATCTAAGGAATAGACGTCAATGAGAGAGGAAGACAGAATAGTTAAAACTGGTGAGCACGCAGTATTTGTTTTGCTGAATGTGGCCTCATCTACACAGGCAGAATACGTCGGCTCCCCACCACCAGTGTACCAGCCCCATTACTCCCCCCTTTACCAGTTTCCTGGCTGCAGAGAATGTGACACAGATGGCAACTGCAGAGACAGGCCAGCATGGTGGTATGGCCTCCTGAGGTCCTGTGGGGCCTGATCCGTTTCTTCCTCAATGAACGGGCTTTTTACCTTATTTCCCCCATCCCCTGTTGTCATGGGCTAGGAGTGATGTTTTCTATGCAAATCAACCATGTGTGAATTTTAGAACAAATCCCCATTACAGCATTTTCTGAGCAGGGATTAATATTTCTGCATGGAAATATTATTTTCCCTGAAGAAAATGTGGTTTCCTGTGCAGAAAATGCTGTCTTCTGTACAAAACCACCATATGTGAATTTTGTGCAGAATAAGTCCTGAACTGAAGAATCTCGTTAATCCAGGGTTCTTCTCATCAAGGTTTCTCAACACTCAAAATACACCCTTTTTTAAAAAAACCATTTTCAAATATTCTTTCCATCCCTAGTTCTTCCTCATTAATAACTTTTGTCATCTAGACTGGACTCTGACTTCCTTGATCACACATGTCCAGGTTTTCATTTGTAAAACATTGGAGAGTATGTCTTTCTTGTAGTTGTTTCTCATTACTTCTTTTATTATTATTATTTATTTATACCCCGCTCTTCTGCCACAAGGCTATCAGAACGGCTTACAAATTGTTTTAAGCAATAGCTATTTACACATCTAACTGCATTAAACAGTTTCCAATGTGTGTTAGCTAATTGCCCCCACAACCCGGGTACTCATTTTACCGACCTACGAAAGGATGGAAGGCTGAGTGAACCTTGGAGCCGGCTGGAATCAAACTTGCGACGTGGTGGCTTGCAGTACTGGCATTTAACCACTGTGCCACCAGGGCTCCCCAGGTCATAGAATCATAGAGTTGGAAGAGACCATGAGGGCCATCCAGTCCAGCCCCCTGCCATGCAAGAATACACAATCAAAGATGGCCAACCAACCTCTGTTTAAAAATCTCCAATGAAGGAAACTCCACCACACTATTAGGCAGTGCATTCCACTTCTGAACAGCTCTTACTGTCAGGAAGTTCTTCCTAATGTTTAGGTGGAATCTCTTTTCCTGTAGTTTGAAGCCACTGCTCTGTGTCCTGGTCTCTGGAGCAGCAGAAAACAAGCTTGCTTCACCGTCAACATGACATCCATTCAAATATTTAAACATGGCTCTCATGTCCCTCTTAACCTTCTGTTCCCCAGGCTAAACATACCCAGCTCCCTAAGCCATTTGTCATAGGGCATGGCTTCCAGACCTCCCACCATTTTGGTCACCCTCCTCTGGACGTACTCTATCTTGTCAATCTCTCTCTCTCTGGCTTTTCTTCGCAAACGAAGATTCAGGAAGGACTCATCCCGCGCTTTCTGCAAGCGCGCTGATGACTAAAAAGGCCAATCCGAGATAAACAAGTCTGGTTGCAGAAAGCACAGCAGAAGGTCTCCTTGTGTGATGTTTTTGGGTTGTGATTCTTTCTGCGTTGTCGTTTCTCTTCAAGACTTGTTCGTCGTGAGTTCTCAAATAAGGCTGCAGCATTGTGGATAGTGCGTCTCCATGCCTCCCGATGTGAGGCCAGGGCGGACCATTGTTGGTGATCAATTTGGCCGAGCCTGAGATGTTGTCAATATCCTTCTTAGAATAATAGAATCATACAGTTGGAAGAGACCACAAGGGCCATCTAGTCCAACCCCCTGCTATGCAGGAATACACAATCACCCAGAACTGTAAGAGCTATTCGGCAGTGGAACACACTCCCTCAGAGCGTGGTAGGGTCTTCTTCCTTGGAGGTCTTTAAACAGAGGCTGGATGGCCATCTGTCAGTGATGCTTTGATCATGATTTCTTGCATGGCAGGGGGTTGGACTGGGTGACCCTCGTGGTCTCTTCTAACTCTACAATTCTATGATTCTATGGACACAGTTTTCTTGGTGAGGTCTGACCAAAGCAGAATGGAGTGGCACTATGACTTCCCTTCATCTAGACCAGTGTTTCCAAACCAGGGTTCCCTGGAGCCCTAGGGCTCCCGAAGAGGTTGCTAGGGGTTCCTCAAGAGATTGTGATTGTGGGGGAAAGCAATAGCAGTACATAGAATAATACTTATTCATGTAATATGTGGGGAAATAATTATTGTAATGTAAAACAATCTTGTGTATCCCATTCACATCCTAAGATAAGTCTAGGAATTTTCCCTGCATGCTTCTGTTCTCCCAAACTCCCTTTCTCTTATTTCGCTAGGCAATTCCAGCCAACTGGAGAGATGGGTCATTCAACACATGACCTAATTTAAATTTTATTGCTCTTTGGGCAAGTTCTCTTTTAAGGTAGAGTCTGCATGCGGCTGTAGCCATCTTATGTAGCCATGCTGCTATGTAGCCATGCTATGATGCTATGCCATAATGCTCACCATGCCGCCTCTACCGCTAAAGGCTGGGTGAGTCATTCTACCCTAAATCCTCCTAGTTAATTAGGACCCCTTTTTAAAAAAAGTTTTAGTATGTAGATTGAGATTGATATACCTGCAGTAAACTTTTGATATGCATTTTTAAACTGACTCCTTTGTTTTTGTAATGAGTCTAATTTAACTGGGTGATCTCAGACCACAGACCTCAGAATACACTTTTAAATGTTAATTGAGCTTGTCTGCATTCTTAAGTGGCACTCTGCATGACTTTGAAAGTGAAGTGATTTTAACTCTTTTTAAAGAAGATATTTTTATTTCTTTTTAAAAGGGCTAGATTCCTGGGATTTTTAATACATTTTTATTTTTTAGACTCATACCTCCTACAATTCAGGGGTTACCTGAGACATGAAAATTATTTCATGGCTTCGTCCAGGATAAAAAGGTTGAGAAAGGCTGATCTAGACACTATACTCCTATTGATGGTCCTAATGAGATCTGTTAACACCTTTCTGGATGGACCATTGGCCTGATTCAGTATATGCAGTATAAGGCAGGGTTTAGGCAACTGGAGGGGCCAGGAGTTACTTTTCTGGCCCACAGCTCTCCAAGTACTGCACAGAGTGCCAAAAATCCCTCCAAAAAACTGGAAGTTCCTAGAAGTCCACTTCTGATTTTGAAAAACTTCTTGTTATTTTTGTTGTGGTTTTTAAAAAGTGAAAACAGTGCAGAGGGCCATCACTACCTGTTTAAAATGCGAATTGATGGTTTCCAAAAGAGGCAATTCACCCTTTTTCCCCTCTGATCATAAGAAGGCCAGGTTCATAACATATAAATTTTAATATGTGATAACCTTTGAATTTACTAATAAGCAGGAGTTGAGGAAGATTATATCCAATTATTTTATCAGAAATATATATAAAACATCAAAATTTAAAGCTGAAAAACAGAGAAGTGTTACATAATATAATTGGTAAGACAGTATTTTTAATTCAATACGGTTTGCATTTTAAGAGGATTTTACAACATTTTATAACAGCCTTTTAGCTGATAAGTTAGAACCTACAGAACTCCTCTTTTGTTAGTGTAGTTTGGTTTTTTGTTGTGTGGTTTCAGGGCTAGAATAGAAAAGGAGAGTAGAATAGGTGGGGGAGAGGTTGTGTTTTTGTTTAAGTTGGTAGTGTGTATTATCTTTTGATGTTTGTTTGTTTTTCCCTTGTATGTTTTTCAGATTCTGAAAAGGTGTGTATTTACTAAAAATATTGTGTATGTATATACATATACGTGTGTGTGTGTGTGTGTGTGTGTGTGTAAGGCCAGGTTTGGGATCAATTTAGGCGAGGGCCACCCTTTGCCTACCGTACTTTCTGGTTTTAAGTGTTGTGTCTCAGTATCATTGCTGTATTCATCTTTCCCCGCTCCCCCCGCACACACACACCACCTCTGGAGCACTGGATCAGTGTTAAGGTTTGGTCACTCTCAGAGACTACAGCCCCAATCCATCCTGACCCTTCTGGAAATGTGTCATGAATTCTCTAACTTCCCCCACCACCACACACACACACACACACACACAACTTCCAATATTGTCAGTTCCCATAGAGAAGCCTTGTGGGTAAGAGAGAGGCCAAATGTGTTTGGCTAATGGAACCGCTCGTAGATAAATCTTTGCATGAAACTGATCTATAATTCATGTTGCTATTGATTATAGGTCACCAGTGCCTTTAAAAAGGATTGCTGGCTTCACTTTCGTTTCTTTTGACAGAGAGGCATGTTGGCAGTAGTGAAATGGGACATATTCTTAATCTTTCTGCCCTCAGCTCAGGCTTTGTCTTACAGACGCTTGGCCGAGCGTCTTCATCTGGGCAGGCCTTCCTGGTGAAGATACAGAATGGGTCCTCGTTGAAGGACCCATTTTGGAAAGTAATGTAATTGCCACTGGAACTCTCCAAGAAGCTAAACTTAATATGGGGACAGGGATCATCTCATTGGAATAAAAGTTGGGCTGAGATCTTACAGCGTCACAGTGCAGCATAAACATCCACCAGTGGAGTGATGCCACACTAGCATTATGCAACTCCCAGACAGAATAGAAACACTGCAGAATGCATGCACAGAGAAATGGGCATGGTTGGATAACCTCTGTACAACATATCTGCAACTGCACTATCTTCCCTTTTGTACATCCACATGTGCAATGGTTCTGCATATGTAACTCTACTTCCACCATTGTCAGCTGAATATGTTGCTGTTGTGTGCCTTCAAGTCATTTCCAACTTATGGCAACCCTAGAATCAAAGAATAATAGAGTTGGAAGTAACCACAAGGGCCATCCAGTCCAACCCCCTGCCATACAGGAATACCCAATCAAAGCATTCCTGATAGATGGCCATCCAACCTCTGTTTAAAAACCTCCAAAGAAGGAGACTCCGCCATACTCCCAGGCAGTGTTTCCCACTTCCAAACAGCTCTTATTGTCAGGAAGTTCTTCCTAATGTTTAGGTGGAATCTCTTTTCCTATAGTTTGAACCCATTGCTCCGTGTCCTACTCTCTGGAGCAGCAGAAAACAAGCTTGCCCCATCCTCAGTATGACATCCCTTCAAATATTTAAACATGGCTATCATTCTCAACCTTCTCTTCTCCAGACTAAATATGTCCAGCTCCCTAAGCAGCTCCTCATAGGGCATCATGGCTTCCAGACCTCCCACCATTTTGGTCGCCCTCCTCTGGACACATTCCAGCTTCTCAACATCCTTCCTGAATTGTGGTGCCCAGAACTGGACACAGTATTCCAGGTGAGGTCTGACCAAAGCAGAATAGAGTGGCACTATTACTTCCCTTGATCTAGACTCTATACTCCTATTAATGCAGCCTAGAATTGCATTGGAGGAATACATAATCAAATCATTGCTAACAGATGGCCATCCAGTCTCTGTTAAAAAAAACTCCAAATAAGGAGACTCCACCACACTCCCAGGTAGTGTATTCCACTGTCAAACAGCTCTTATAATATTTAGGTGAACCAATCATGGGGGGTTTCTTGACAAGATGTGTTCACAGGAGGTTTGCCATTGCCTTCCTCAAAGGCTGAGAGTGTGATTTGCCCAAGGTCAGCCAGGGATTGTCTGAATGGTGAAAATACTCCTTGTAGAATTCGTGAAGAATACAATCTGTCCCAGCATGCTCCAAATGAGAATTGCGATACAGTAGCACCCCCTGTATCTGCTGATTCACCAATGCGGATTCAATTATCCGCAGATGGTGATGGCAAGGGGAAGGGAGGGGAAGGAGGGATCTCACCTCCCCCATCCCTTCCCCTGGGTGATCACCGTGGCATCGATCGGGGGGGGGGCAAAGAGGGAATGGGCAGAGAAGTAATCTCGCACCCCCCCCCTTATCACAGGGGCAAAGGTGGAACAGGGGTGAGATTGCTTCTTCACCCCCTTCCCTGTCCACCCCTTCCCTGTTCACAGGAGCCCTCCCAGGGGAAGGGATGGAGCGATCTTGCCCCCTTCCCCCCATGATCACAGCCATGGTGGGGGCAAAGGAGGAAGGGAGGAGAGAGGAGCGAACTTGCCTCCCCCCTTTCCCCTGGGGACAGCCCCCTGAGATGGCGTTTGCTATTATCCATGGAATTCACCATCCGCGGGAAGCCCCGGAACCAATCCCCCACAGATACAGGGGTGCTACTGTATTTGGAAGGAGGGGGCCAAAACTTCACAAACCACAGAGTAAGGATTTGTGGTTTTCTCTGATGTTTTCTGGGAAATGCACGAGGATGCACATTTTTGGACATGTGAACATTAACATTCACATTGCTGTGCATTTTCACTCCATTCCCATTTATGAGTGCATGTGGATGCTCAATTTGAATGGATGAGAATATGTGCACAACCATGCAGACAAAACAACTTTGCTGCGAATGAGCAAAAATGCACACACCCCTTGCAGTAAACCATCACATCTAGACAGGGCACCAATGTGTTTCCATGGCTGAACAGGGAATTTTTATTTATTTATTTATACCTCGCTCTTCAGCCACAAGGCTATTAGAGCAGCTTACAAATTGGTTTTTTTCAAGCAATAGCCATTTACACATCTACACTGCATTAAGCAGTTTCCAATGTGTGTTAGCTAATTGCCCCCACAAGCTGGGTACTCATTTTACCGACCTACGAAAGGATGGAAGGCTGAGTCAACCTTGGAGCCCTCTGGAATAGAACTTGCAACATGGTGACTTGCAGTACTGGCATCTAACCACTGCACTACCAGGGCTCCTTGGTATTCAGACCCTGGTCTTCTGCCATCCTAGTTCCACACACAAACCACTGTACGAGGCTGCCTCTCAGGAAAGATTTAGAGGAGCTCTGCCACTGCCTTCCTCTTCTGAGACTGAGAGTGACTTGCACAAGGTCACCCACTGGGTTTCCATGGCAGAGCAAGGAGGATTCAAACCCTGGCCTCAAACTACTATACCACACTAGGTCTCATGAATAATAACAGAAGAAATAAATGAAACATAAATAGAATCTTCTCTAGAATTCAGGAACAGTATAACATCCACCATCTGGGAACAGATTCTCTGTGTTCTGCCTACTCTGCTTTTTAAATTGTAGAAACCCTCCTAGTTGGGCTGGATTTAATCCTAAACTAGTAGCAGCTGATGGCTTCTTTGTTTAGTGTGGCTGCTGTTCCGTTCCAGGTCAAAATCTGAACTTTAAAGAAGCTATTAAAGAAGATGCCAAATCATACCCCTAAAATAGGTTCAGCACCTTAGAATCATAGAATCATACAGGTGGAAGAGACCAGAAGGGCCATCTAGTCCAACCCCCTTCTGCCATTCAGGAATACACAATCAAATCATTCCCAACCAATAGCAATCCAGCCTCTTTTTAAAAACCTCCAAAGAAGGAGACTCCAAGGCAGTGAATTCCACTTCCGAATAGCAATTACTGTCAGGAAGTTCTTCCTAACCTTGGCGATCTCCTTTAAATTTCAGACTAAAACCTGGAATGAATTCACTGCCCCTCTGACATTCAACCCACCAGCCACCATGACCTTCCTCCACAATCTATCCAAAGCATTGGCTGTGGCTCCTCTTCCATGCAGACAACCTCCAACATTCCACAAAAACAGGATGCCTTTTTTCCCATCAGGAAATGATGTGGAAGTCAAATGCCCTTAAAATTTTAGAACTGATAAGACAATGGCATGAGAAATGGCATAAGAGGCCGGAACTGAAAAATCCCTGCCTCTCAAAATGGCCTTTCAAGATAACTTACACCAATAAAGTTATTTCATTCCCAACTTTTAGGATACCTGTGGAATGTGACATCACTTTGCCATTGCTATCAAAAAGAATAACTTTTTGCAAGTAAACGTGTAACTTCTAATATGTTATTCTGAAGCTTTGTGGAGAGGTTACATTTTTTTACTTGAAATGATGTACAATCGTTTTGAGTGTATAAAAGGGACCATGTAGCACCTTTGAGACTAAGTGAGAGAAAGAAGTTGGTAGCATAAGCTTTTGTAGGCTAAGGATGCAAAATAATGCAGCTTGATACTACTTTAACTGCCATGGCTCCATTCTACAGAATCCTGGGATGTGTAGTTTGGTGAGACACCAGCACTCTTTAGAGAAGGCTAAAGACCTTATAAAACTACAAATCCCAGGATTCCTTAGGATGTGTGGTGAACTCCATTAACACCTACTCTCACGTAAAACAGGCATCACTTAAGATTGCTTTATTATAAGGATTTAGATGCACACGGTAACACTCCAAAGACAGTTCTGAGGTCTTGGCGCCAAAACCCCTTCGTTAATACATTCTTAATACATTGTTTTCCCACCAACACCACCTGGCAATTATAATTATCAGTTCTATGCAAACCTCCTTAAACATTCCCAGGAGAACAACCTTGGTGTACTGGGGAGCTTCTCCCTAGCACATATAAGACCCAGCTCCCAAAATGGCGTCTGCTCATATCAGGTCACTGGTGGAATTATAAACAATGCTAACTACTACATACCCCAGCAATCTAAATATCATACATCACCAACATGATAGGATGAAGCTACAGCACTTAAAGTGGTGTCAAACTGTGTTATTTCTACAGTGTAGATGCACCCTAAGTTTAGTTCATCAGAAGCATCTTCTGAGGTGCATCTGGTGAAGCTAGTCATAGGCTGCATCTGCACTGTAGAAATAATCCAGTTTGACACTACTTTAACTGCCATGGCTCAATGGTATGGAATTCTGGGATTTGTAGTTTTGTGAGATATTTAGCCTTCTCTGTCAGAGCACTCTGGTGGCACAAGAAACTACAGATCCCATGATTCCATAGCATTGAGCCATGGCAATGAAAGTGGTGTCAAACTGGATTATTTCTGTAGTTCGGATGCAACCGAACTGCTACAAGATCCCTTTGCATACTGATCCAGACTATCATGGATAGAATACTGTGTCCAGTTCTGGGCACCACAATTAAAAAAGGATATTGACAAATTGGAGCGTGTCCAGAGAAGGGCAACTAAAATGGTGAAAGGTCTGGAAACGATACCTTATGAGGAGAGACTTAGGGAGCTGGGTATGTTTAGCCTGGAAAAAAGATAGTTAAGGAGCGATATGGTATCCCTGTTTAAGTATTTGAAGGGGTGTCACGTTGAGGATGGAGCAAGCTTGTTTTCTGCTGCTCCAGAGACTGGAACATGGAGCAATGGATGCAAGCTGCAGAAGCAGAGATTCCACCTCAACATTAGGAGGAACTTTTTGACAGTAAGAGCTGTTAACACACTCCCTTGGAGCGTGGTGGGGTCTCCTTCCTTGGAGGTCTTTAAACAGAGGCTGGATTGCCATCTGTCGGGGATGCTTTGATCAAGATTTCCTGCGTGGCAGGGGGTTGGACTGGATGGCCCTTGTGGTCTCTTCCAACTCTGAAATTCTATGATTCTATGATTCTATGGCTATGTTTTTCAACAGTTTTACATATTAACAAAAGTATTAATGACTTGTTTCCATACTGTCCCAGTTTGGCAGCTACAACCTTGATTAATCAGAGAGACAGTCCCAATTAATCAGATGAATCAGTCTCCAGCACCCCACAAAAACAGGCTGTGTTGGGCAAGAGCGCCTGCAAAGCCATCCATCTCATTTAAACAACTCCAAGAATCAATAGCCCAATAACTCATCTTCCTATTGAAGAGGAAGTCACTGCTGCTCTCATCGGTCTAGTTGAAGATAATTAAAATATGCAGCAGAGAAGCGGGGATGACTTTGGCCAAGGATTGGGGGCTTTTTTAGCCATTGAAAGGCCCAGGGCTGAATGTTCATATGAGGTCCCTTCCCTGGGGTGTGTGTGGCATAGTGGTTAGAGTGCTAGAGTGAGATCTAGGAAATGGTTCTAGCCTTTCCGCAATGGTGAAGCTCACTAGGTCAGTGCTATTCAAAGTGGTGGTCCATGGACTAGTGCCAATTTGTGTGTCCACAGTGAGTCTCCAGGAAAGAAAGGAATTGGGGTAGTCAATAAATGGCATAAATGTGATGCCTATCCCTGTCACATGGGGGGGGGGAGATCTCACTGTACCCCTCATCAGAAGCACTGTTTTAGGAGGCTTATCACACAAGGGAAAGGAAGTGGAAGCGCAGCCGGATAACAGCACCTCCCATTCTACCTTATTGCATGATGTAGTATTTCTTCAGTAGTTTTTCAGTTCCAGACATGTGGGAGACAGTTATAAAAGTGAGTCTTTTTTTCTAAAGGTTTTTTTAAAATTTTTATTAGAATAAAAGATTCACTTTTACAGCTGTTGCCCGTGCAACCAGAACTGAAGAATGAAGAAATACAATGAGACACGGTAAGGGAGAACGGGAGGCGCTATTATCCACCTGTGGTTTTGCTTCTCTTCCCTTGTGCAATAAGCCACAAGGCTCTCGGCTTAACTTTCATAGAAGCATAGAGTT
The DNA here is from genome assembly GCA_030847615.1 of Gambelia wislizenii. Taxonomy (NCBI): domain Eukaryota; kingdom Metazoa; phylum Chordata; class Lepidosauria; order Squamata; family Crotaphytidae; genus Gambelia; species Gambelia wislizenii. The sequence continues at coordinate 16,188,237 of JAUMIR010000014.1, read as the reverse complement.
GGAAAAGACCTCAAGGGCTCAGGGTTCTTCACAGGGTTGTGGTGAGGATACAATGGAGAGGAAGAGGAATGTCATCCAGTCTGTCTTGGCGTTCTTGGAGGAAAAGAAAGGAGAGGTGGATCTATAATAGCAACAACAACAAATGTCTGGGAATGGTTGTGTTGCTGCTACTAGCATTGCCCTGTGGCTATAACTACTTGCGCATCTCTCTCTCTCTCTCTCTCTCTCTCTCTCTCTCTCTCTCTCTGGCTTTTCTTCGCAAACGAAGATTCAGGAAGGACTCATCCCGCGCTTTCTGCAAGCGTGCTGATGACTAAAAAGGCCAATCTGAGATAAACAAATCCAGTTGCAGAAAGCACAGCAGAAGGTCTCCTTGGGTGATGTTTCCGGGTTGTGATTCTGCGTTGTCGTTTCTCTCCAAGACTTGTTCGGCGTGAGTTCTCAAATAAGGCTGCAGCATTGTGGATAGTGCGTCTCCATACCTCCTGATTTGTGGCGAGGGCGGACCATGCTCATAGTGTCATAACAAAAGAACACTACCAGCAGACAAAGCTAGCCACTTGGTCATAAAACAAAATCCAGACTCCCTACTGTGGTGATGCCTTTATTAAGCCAACTGAAAAGGCACAGAGTAATTAATACCCCCAGAGAGAAGAACTTCTTTAGGAAGTTACTTCTTTATTGTAAGAGTTGTTCGGGGGTGGAATAGACTGCCTCAGAGGGTGGTGAACAATCCTTCCTTGGAGGTCTTTAAACATAGGTTGGAGGGTTCTCATTCAGGAGTGCTGTAACTACTACTCTATTCTGCTTTGGTCAGACCTCACCTGGAATACTACGTCCAGTTCTGGCCACTGCAATTCAAGGAGGATATTGACAAGCTGGAATGTGTCCAGAGGAGGGTGACCAGGATGGTGGGAGGTCTAGAAGCCATTATGCCCTATGAAGAGCAGCTTAGGGAGCTGAGCATGTTTAGCCTGAAGAAGAAGTGGTTAAGAGTTGACACAATAGCCATGTTTAAATACTTGAAAGGATGTCATGTTGAAGAGGAAGCAAGCTTGTTTTCTGCTGTTCCAGAGACTAGGACAAAGAGCAATGGACTCAAACTACAGGAAAAGAGAGTCTACCTAAACATTAGGAAGCACTTTCTGGTGGTAAGAGCTGTTTGACATTGGAATATGCTGTCTTGGAGTATGGTGGAGTCTCCTTTACAAACTTCTGAAACAGAGACTCTATGGCCATCTGTTGGTAGTGCTTTAATTGTGTCTTCCTGCATGGTGGGGGGCTTGACTGGATGGCCTTCGTGGTCCCTTCCAACTCTATGATTCTATGTATTCTTGCATGGCAGTGGGTTAGACTAAATGGCCCTTGTAGCATCTTCCAGTTCTAAGAGGCTATGATTCTATAAATCCTCCTTGTATGTGCAGTCCAGGGTAATCAATCCCCATATCCCTCCCCCTTGAAAAGGGCCTGGAAATAAAGAACATAATCTCTGAGCACTGTGGGTCATTAAGTGCAAGCTCCCAGCACATCATGTTGCACACCCCTATTGCATAGGCAGCTGGTGACTCCCATGTCAGGTTTTAACTCAGACTTAAAAGAGTTATCCAAGGTGCTGAATTCTACCTCCACACAGGTTCAGCACCTTGGATAGCTCCTTTAGGGCTATCCAAATCCTGAAGCAGATTTCTACCCTACCGACATGGATGTCATCAACCATCACTGCCTGAAAGACTCAACATTGCTAGTGGGGGGGGGCATTCAGCTGATGGTTGCCAAAAAAAAACCCCGCCACTGTCCACTTGCAGAGTGATGGATTTTTCAAGAGCCTCTACTCACAACAGCTCAGTGAATTGTCCCATTGACATTATGGTGATTGTGCTGCAAGCAATTACCGCTCAGAGGAAGAAAAGAGCATAAACAGCAGCTCAGAGCCACGATTTATCCCTTTGCGGATTGGCATGGAAGGGAATAATCAATTGGCCCTCGAGAAAGGTAGCTGAGGCTGCCACAGAGGCACCTGACAAATTCTGTTGTCGAAGGCTCGGTCTTCATTTTAAATATACTATATAGAGAAAGGGGGAGGGATTTTTTTTATGCATCACACAGCACTTTGGACAAGTCTGTTCTGGATCCCAGGAGGATGCAGTTAATCACTCAGAGCACATACCTATTAGAGGGATGAACGAAACAGCAAGGATGCAAATATTATAACATGAGGTTTGGCCTTCCGCCATCTTCAGGGGATCTCAATCCAAGGCCCAAATTCTATACACTAGAGTTGTGTAGCATAAATCTCCACATGTGGAACCAAGACACCAGATATGGAACGGGATGCACAACCCATAAACATGTGAATCCTCATGTAAGGCTCAACATGCATCCATGCACAATAGTGCTGCATGCACAACACAGCTTCTTGAAACTTGAAATGAATGCAGATGTTTCGCATTGGATAAGTGTCCAACTACTTCCATAGAAGAATCACAGAATCTTAGAGTTGGAAGGGATCATCCAAATGCCATCTAGTCCAGCCTCCTGCCATGCAGGAACACACAAGTAAAGCCCTCCTGAAAGATGCCCACCCAACCTCTGTTTAAAGGCTTCCAAAGAAGGAGACTCTATCACCCTTCAAGGCAATCCATTCCTCCTCAAACAGCTCTTACAGTAAAGAACTTCTTAATGTTTAGGTGCAATATCTTTTTTTGTCATTTGAATCCATTGGTTCATGTTCTGGTCTCTGGAGCAACAGAAAACAATCTTGCTGCATCTTCTACACAACAGACAGTAAGATATGTTCAGATGTGGAATACACTGCCTTGGAGTGTGATGGAGTCTCCTTCCTTGGAAGTTTTTAAACAGAGGCTGGATGGCCATCTGTCAGGAATGCTTTGATTGTGTATTCCTGCATGGCAGAATGGGGTTGGACTGGATGGCCTTTGTGGGCTCTTCCAACTCTATGATTCTATGATCCATTCAGATATTTAAAGATGGCTGACATGTCATCTCTCAGTCTCCTTTTCTCCATACCCAGATCCCTAAGTCATTTCCAGAAGTTACAAAAGTGTAACACATCCACAGGATTCCAAACCATGCTGTACTCAAGAGGACAAATCTAGAAATATGGAGCATGGAATATTCCAGATGGCTGGGACTTGCCTTCTAAGCTGAGGCCATCTGGTCTTAAGCTACTGTATCTCTATATTTGGAAATTCTCTCTTTTTTGCTAATGACTTTGCACTTTGGTGGTGTTACAGTTCCAGTGACTAACAAATCCTTGTTGTGATTTGATAACCTTGTTGCTGTGTGCCTTCAAGTCGCTTTGATTATTTATTCCTGTATGGCAGGGGGTTGGACTGGATGGCCCCGTGGCCTCTTCCAACTCTATAATTCTATGATTCTGACTTATGTCGACCCTAAGGTGAACCTATCATGAGGTTTTCTAATGCTAAGAGTGTGTGATTTGCCCAGGGGGTTTTGTGGCCAAGCGGGGATTTGAACCCTAGTCTCCAGAGTCATAGTCCAACACTCAAACCACTATGCCATGCTGGCTCCCAATGAGAGCGACCAGTACTCAAAGCTTTGAGATGCTTCTAAGTATAAAAACCTCAGGGGACCACATGGCTAAAAAAGAACTAAGAGATGATCAAGGAGAGACAACAGACAGGGCTTCCTGTCCTACCTAAGGGGATTTTTGGTAGCAGACTGGCCCGAGGCCCCCACCACCCCCTGGACGTCCAGTCCAGAACTCCATCTGCATCATGAGTAGACTAAGAAATGCTAGTTAGATGCTTTAGGGAATAATGTTTCTTTTTAAACCTCAGCTGAATATGACTTAGCCAGTGATGGGCAACCTTTTGAGCTTGGTGTGTCAAAATTCACCAAAAAACTGACCAAAACTCGGGTGGGGTGTCACTTGGAGGAAAAAACATTATTTTGTGATATTTACTGTTTAAATAACATAAATGTATAATTGTTATATATAATTGTATTTAATAAACCAAAAACTAATAATTTAACTTACCTGCTTAGTGACTTCTTTGTTCATCCGTCAGTCGGTTTCTTTTGTTGGTCTTGATATTATTTAGCTTGTGTGGTGTGAACTGAGATAAGTGAGGGGAAAGGGGAATTCTTTAACTAACCTGCCTATTAGTGACTTTTTTGTTGCTGAAGCCCTGAAGCCCCTCGGGAAAGCTGGGGAGAGGCTGGGCAGACTCCCTCCCTCCTGCCCACCTGCCCACCTGCTGCCTTCCCTGGCCTTTCTGAGGTGTCTCTGGGGCTTCGAAGCCTCAGAGCCCCTCGGGAAGGCCAGGGAGAGGCCAGGCAGATGCCCGCCCAACCAGCCCGCCAGCCCGCCCACCACCTTCCCCAGCCTTTCCAAGGTGGCTCTGGGGTTCAAAGCCCCGGAGCCCCTCAGGAAAGCCAGGGAGAGGCTGGGCAGACTCGCACCCACCCACTCACCGCCTTACCCAGCCTTTCCAAGGCTGGGAAGCAGGCAGGCCTCAGGGGTGGTGGTGGCGATCGGGGCTTCGTAGCCCCACCCGCCACTTTCCTTCCCCCTCCCACCCTCCCTAAAGTGGTGATCGGGGCTTTGAAGCCCCGCCTGCCACTTTAGGGAGGGTGGTGAGGGGGGAAGGGTGGAGGAGGCCTAGCTGCAAGTCACCACAGATGGCTATGCGTGTCAGTGGTGACACGTGTGTCGTAGGTTTGCCATCACCGACTTAGGCTGTTGTTTGTAACTCTACCTCTTTCTAAGGACTTTATCACACAAGCCTTTTAAAGCAGAATTAAAGCTGAATAACAATGCCTTTGGCAATACTTATCACATGACATCACCTCCAAATTGTTGCTGCTGTGCCTCCAAAGTGTAGTTACAGTGTCCCTTGCCATTGATGGGGAACACCCATCAATAAACTTCCAATTGTACTGCTGTGCCATGAATCCTCAGGTGTGATAATTTTCTCCAGTTGCAGTCCCAAGACTGGGCAGTCACGTGGTCTCAGTCTCCTCCTCTCTCCTCTTCTCCCTCCCTCCTGCTATCTCCAAAATTGCCAAATTGCATTACAACTAAAAATAAAAATAAAAAAACACGAAAGGCATGCTGGGCAGGACAACAGGGCAGGAAGGAGAGGTTAAAGGAGAGTCGGGAAGAGAGCCAAGGAACTGTAGGCACAGGACAAAGGCCATGAACCCAGCCCCTGTCCTCTATTGTTAACTGCACAAAACTGAAACAGGGAGGGAGGGCTTATCTACACAACGAAAGAGTTTGCTTGTAACTCTAGCATATGGCAGTACAGTGGGTTGTTGTTTAACTTAACCATTTCATGCCAACAACCATGCTGGAAACTCACAGTGGCTACCTAGCAGAAAAGGACAGCTTTGCTAATTCATTCCTTACTTCTTTGTACCCACACCCTGTTGTGGGCTAGTGCTGCTCCTGTCTCTTGAGCATTTCAAAGCTGTTGCATCAGAGAGTACATCAAGGGAAGCCTTCGCGTCTCCTTTCTGGGTGCCATGCACTGGCCGGAGTGACTTTTCCAACTGCTCGTGCAGCTGTTTCCACAGCTGTGCAGTTGTCTCCTGCACTAGCAAAAGGTCCTTCTGTTGCTTCAAAAGGAGCTTCCTCTCCTGATGAGCAGCTCGGCAGATGTTCTGCAGGTGCCGGATCTCTGCCTGCAAAGGTGCACAGGAAAGGAAGCAATGAAAAGAGCTGGAGCAGAGCTTGGATGGAACGTGTTACAATTGCTGTGCTCCCCTGTAACAAACTAGGAAAGGCTGTTGAAGAACAATTTAGGGAGCTGAGTATGTTTTGTGTGGAGGGTAGAAGACGGAGAGGTGATATGATAGCTAGCTTTAAATATCTGAAGGGATGCCACGTAGAAGATGGAGTGAGCTGGGTTTCTGCTGCTCCAGACACTAGGGCTGCTGACACATTGCAGCAATAATGCAGTTTGGCACCACTTTAACTGCCATGGCTCGGTGCTATGGAATGCTGGGATTTGTACTTTAGAATCATCACAGAGTTGGAAGAGACCACAAGGGCCATCCAGTCCAAGCCCTGCCATGCAGGACCACACAATCAAAGCATTCCCAACAGATGGCCATCAGCCTCAGTTTAAAGACCTCCAAAGAAGGAGACTCCACCACACTCCCAGGCAGCAGCATATTCCACTTCTGAACAGCTCTTACTGTCAGGAAGTTCTTCCTAATGTTTAGGTGGAATCTCTTTTCCTATCGTTTGAGTCCATTGCTCTGTGTCTAGTCTCTGGAGCAGCAGAAAACAAGCTTGCTCCATCCTCAGTATAATATCCCTTCAAATATTTAAACATGGCTACCATGTCCCCTCTCAACCTTCTCTTCTCCAGGCTAAACATGCCCAGCTCCTTAAGACGCTCCTCATAGAGCATGGCTTGCAGACCTCCCATCATTTTGGTCACCCTCCTCTGGACATCTTCCAGCTTGTCCATATCCTTTTCGAATTGTGGCATCCAGAACTGGACACAGTATTTCAGGTGAGGTCTAACCAAAGCAGAATAGAGTGGCACTATGACTTCCCTTGATCTACACACTATACTCCTATTTTAGCCTTCTCTGTCAGAGAGCTCTGGTGCCACAACAAACTAGAGATCCCAGGATTCCATAGCACTGAGCCATGATAGTTATAGTGGTGTCAAACTGCACTATTGCTGTGGCAGCAGCCTAGGACATGAAGAGATTGAAATTACAAGAAAAGAGATTCCGCCTAAACATTACCAAGAACTTCTTGACTGTAAGAGCTGTTTGACAGAGGAATGGACTGCCTCAGACCGTTGTAGACTCTCCATCTTCAGAGGTCTTTAAATAGAGGTTAGATGGGCATCTTTCAAGAGTGCCATAGTTGAGTATTCCTGCATGGCAGAAGGTTGGACTGGATGGCCCTTGGACTCCCCTCCAGCTCTAAGATTCTACAATTCTAAATGGCCCCCTTTTTTTCTGCAGATTATTTGGCATTTTGGGCCTCCCTCCTTCTGAATATGGTGGATTGATGCAGTATCTCATTAAGACAAATCGTATTCTCCTTGAATTCTATGAGGAGTATTTTTGCTGTATAGACAACCATAACACCACAAGGGAGATGGTGAAAAAATATGTAATGCAACTTGTAACTAGTTTAACACTAATATTTACTGCAGTTCTACTGTTGTATTATGTACATAGTAGATAAATATTAGTGTTTGACTCTTTACTGTATTATTTTTTTCATTAAATATTTCTTCACCATCTCTATTGTGGTCTAGTTGAGATAGCTTGAACTCAGCCATTTATTTACTGATATACTGTTGGGTAGATTCTGGCTTGGAAGTCCAGCATTCCACCCTGACCAAGCAATTAAACCAACATCTAGATGTATAATTCTCTTGGGTATGTTGCCTTTCCCAGTATGCTGATTGGCTGCTCAGGAAACACACCCAACCAATCACCACCCACATGCAAATTCCCTCTCCACCTCCCAATCCACTCCTGGCTCTCAAGTCTGTGGCCCAGACTGGGACCCAGGCAGTCAACTGGCGGTGGCGGTCACCCTCAGCAATTCTGGGGAAAGTGTGGAATGCTAAGAAAGGGGAGGAGGAATTTAAATCCACTGGTCGATCTTACAGGGTGTTGTGAGGTCTACCAGTGTTTTGGGGGCATTTTTAATGGCGTATGGTACACTGGGTCCAGCTAGTTATATAGAATTCTTACAAGAACATACAGTAGCAGCAAGTGAGCAACGAACAGGTTAAGCACACATGCAAACTAACTAAGCAGAAGCCAGCACTATTTCCAAACCATGCAGACTGCAACTCAGGCCTCCATACCCACTATATGATGGATTTTAAACTCTAATTTAAACATCTAAAACGTGTATATTGGACTCCACACCCAGAGCAAAGATTTAGGTATATCTGCTAACTGTAACGCTCTCCATGCACATTTTGAGAACATGATCTGGTTGTGCCCAGTGGTCGTTTCCTTTGGTTTTATCAGTTGATTTTTTTTTACAACACATTTTGTGGGCTTGTATGTGTTATTTAACTATCTCTCAAATTCTTGGCAATTCACATTTTGGGAAGCATAATTGGATTCTCCATATCTTTTCAGTGGCTAACAGACTTTTGTCTTTCTGTCTGGATAATCTATTTTACAATTGTATTGCATATATTTGTATTACTCCTTTCTTCCCCTGTGTGTGTGTGTGTGTGCGCATGCACGCGTGTGCATGTGTACGTGTGCAGTACATTGTACATCTTTGGCAGGACTGGCTGTTATTTTGTTGTTGCTCCTTTATTTGCCATGAATGCCAATGGTGCCATATCATCATCATCATCATCACCACCACCACTGTATCTTTTTCTGATGTTCTGTCTGTTACCATATCAACAGAATGTGTCAAGATGTTTTGGAACTTTGTTCAGAAAGTTTTGTTACACGTTTAATGTAACTTGAAACCACTATGAACTTACAACATAGAATCTTAGAACCATAGAATTGGAAGAGACCACAAGGGCTATCCAATCCAAGCCCATTCTGCCATGCAGGAATACCCAATCAAAACCCTCCTGACAGGTGGCCATCCAACCTCCAAAGAAGGAGACTCAGCACACTATGAAGCAGCGCATTCCACTGTCCAACAACTCTTACCGTAACGAAGTTCTTCCAAACATTTGGGTAGAATCTCTTTTCCTGACGTTTGAGTCCATTGCTCCATGTCCTAGTCTCTGGAGCAGCAGAAAACAAGCTTGCTCCATCCCTTCAAATATTTAAACACGGCTATCATGTTGCCTCTTAACCGTCTCTTCTCCAGGCTAAAAATGGCCACCACCCTAAGCCACTTCTCATAGGGCGTAATGGCTTCTAGACCTCCCACCATTTTGATCACACACCTCTGGACATGTTCCAGCTTTTCAATACCTCTCTTGAATTGCGGTGTCCAGAGCTGGATGCAGTATTCCAGTCGAGGTTTGACCAAAGCAGAATAAAGTGGTCCGTAGACATCTTCTATGTCTAAGCAAACTGTTCTCTCTGATATTGCTCTCTGCCTCATTTAGGCCTTATGGTCACTTTCTAACTTTCCCCCTTTAGTAGTAACTGGGGTGAATTACTTTTTAAAAGTAACTCTCCAAGCTCTGTTGCAACCTGGGCAGCGCCTGCCAGCCAGTATCAAGCAGCAGTGAGCTAGGTGCACCAATGTCAGATTCATAATAAAAGCAGCTTTTGATATTACTAGTTAAAGGGGCATCTACTCAGTAATTTGAAAACTAGTTACGTTCAGCATGGGCATTTTTTGTTCAGATTTTAATGGGAAATCATTGAAATGAATTGTCCCCACCTAGCAGCTGCTGATAGAGTGACAGCCCTCTCAACTGCTATTCTCCTCCTTTTTCATTACCTGCTCCTGCTTCAGTCTGGTGAGCAGAGCCAACTGTTTCTGAGCTGTGGCTGATGATCCATCTGAGTCTTGCAAGCTGTCCTGGCAGCTGAAAATGAGAAAACAGACAGAAATCAGACCAATGGGATAGCAGTCAATCTTGAAGTGCAGGCTGTCATCATGACACTTCCTGTAACCAGAAGAATTGCTTGGATTCTCCAGAAGAATTGTGTCAATCTGCTTGACAAATTAGTTCCCCACTGAACAGGTTTTTTTGTAAAGCTTAATTGCCTATTCAAGACTAAACCACCTCCCCAAAATAGTGACTTGAATCCTATTGGTTAATTCCAACTAGAGTTGACCCATTGAATGAATTGTTGAATGATGAATCAACACTTACTGATTCAGTGGGTCTACTCAAATTAAGACTAACAATAGGATTCAGGCCACTGTTGCATAATATCAGAGATACTGGGCCAAATCCACACTACACAAATAATCCACTTTGAAACTGTATTATTTGCCATGGCTCCTTCCTATGGGATCCTAAGATTTGTAGTTTTACAAGGTCTTTCACCTTCACTGCCAAAGTATGTCTGTGCCTCACCAAATCCCAGGATTCCATAGGAAGGCACCATGGCACAGCAATATATTGCTGCTGGGAAAATCCATCTTCTTCCCACTACCTACCTTGAATCATAGAATCATAGAATTGCAGAGTTGGAAGAGACCACGAGGGCCATCCAGTCCAACCCCCCTGCCACGCAGGAAATCTTGATCAAAGCATCCCCGACAGATGCTTTGAACATTGATGCTAAGTTACATCCAGCTCAATTCAGAATCCTCACACTTTACTACCAGTGATGTTAAATGTTTAGTCCCATTTAGTCCTAATGCAATGCCTATGACAGCATTTTGTCATGATGACTATCTGACTTGCGGTTTACAATATTTTCTTCCTTCCACATCCAGGGTGGGAATCATGTGACCTGTGGGTCACATCTGGCCCTCATGGCCATTTTGGCACATTTCCCAGACCACCCCTGCATTGCAAAAAAGATTTTTTGCAAAAAGCCAACAACCCAAACAGGAGATTCACACTTTCAGAAGCCTTCAGGGGAGCTGAAGACCTTCATTCACTACACCTTGCTTTGGAGACACACACAGTTTTCTGAACAAAAAGTTTCTTAAGAGGTTGATACTGCCAACAGGAACTCAGAGTGGGTGGCAAATATCCCGTGGCCCTGCCACACTTGACTACCTCGTTCTACACCAGGAGTGAGAAACATGCAACCATCCATATGTTGTTGGACTTCAGGAAGGACAGCCAGTGGTAGGGGATGGTGGGAGTTGTAGTCCAGCAAGATCTAGAGGTCCTCATCATTCCCATCCCATTCCACAGTCATGTATATATCAACCTAGCATCATACATAAATAAAAATCCACCAATCTGACAAAGGACAGTCCCAATTTATCTTCTTTCATGCCATTTTTTCAGTCCTGGTGTCTTTTTCCTCTCCTCACTTTTCCTTTCTATCCTCAGCTTACTTCCATTGTTGCAAACTGAGTTCAAACTGCAAAAGTAGTTTGCATTCAATTAACTCAGGAGAGGAGGAAAGGAGAGGAGGGGGCAGAATCTTTCCGGCTCAGGCAAAAGCAAACTGCTGTAGCCTCTCCTAATGTGTGTCCTTCCTCATTCATAACTTTTGCCAACTTGACCATACTCTGATGTCGCTTGGTCACACATGCCCGGGTATTCATTTGTGAAATGTTGGAATTCTTTTCCGCTCCCCTCCCCTTGCTGTGTTAATAGAGTACAAACATTTTTGTACTCTGAACTCTGTTTGCAGCAATTGATGTCAGCTGAGGACAAAGTGAATCATACAATCATAGAATCATAGAGTTGGAAGAGACCTCAAGGGCCATTCAGTCCAACCCCTGCCATACAGGAATATACAATCAAAGCATTCCCGACAGATGGCCATCCAGCCTCTGTTTAAAAACCTCCAAAGAAGGAGACTCCACCACACTCCCAAGCAGCATATTCCACTGCCACACGGCTTTTACTGCCAGAAAGTTCTTCCTAATGTTCAAGTGGAATCTCTTGTCCTGTAAGTCAAAGGAAGAAAGAAAAAATGGGACATTTAAAAGCAGCTGAAAAAGTGGGATGATAGAGGATTAATAGGGACTGTCCTTACGAAATCAGTTGGAGGGTCTGGTATCCAACCTGGTGACTCTACTGCAGACCAACAGAAGGTCCAAACTCTCCCTCACCTCTTCTCGTGTTCCAACCAGGCCAGTTCTGCCCTGGCTTTCTCCTGGAGGGCCTTTTCCCTCAACCTGAGGAGGGCGCTCTGGTGCCGGGCTCTCAGCTCCTCTTCCCTCAGGTACTGTTCCACCATCTTCAAGCCAAAGCGGTGGAACGTGCTGGAGCCCCCATAGAACTGGCTCATCTTGCTCCACTGAAAGTAGAATCATGTAGGAATGGGTGAAAAGTTTGTTTCAGGTTGTTGTTGTTTGTAAAGGAAAAATTGCCTATACAGTGAGCCCACCCTATCCATGGGCTAGCCATCCATGGATTGGAGCTTCCACAAATTGGCACACCCCATATTATTTAATGGCAGTGCATGCACTGCATCAGTGTGCATCTGTGTTCATGCACCACTATTGATTAATATGGGGTTTGAGGATCTGTGTTTTCTGTGGTTTTTTCTGGGCTGTGAGGCTGTGTTCTGGAAGAGCTTATTCCTGACATTTTGCCTGCATCTGTGGCTGGCATCTTCAGAGTATTTTTGCTGTTTAGACAACCCCATAGTTTCCAAGATCAAACAGGATCTGGTACCTTACTGTGAATGCACACTACATGCTATTTCTCTGTTTTCAAATCCTGCAGACAGAACACCTTCATCTGACTGGACTTCACTGAGTAGTTCATGATGACAAGTTTCAATATGTACATAATAGTGGCCGAACTGTAAATCTCACAGGGCTGGTTATTGATGCATGCACACATCCAAAGCACTATCATCACAAACTACTCAGTGAAGTCCAGTTAGATGAAGGTGTTCTGTCTGCAGGATTTGAATCGTGCTTTGATCGTGATTTCCTGCATGGCAGGGGATTGGACTGGATGGCCCTCGTGGTCTCTTCCAACTCTGCAATTCTATGATTCTATGATTCTATGAAATAGCATATCGTGCACATTCACAGTAGAGCACCAGATCCTGTTTGATCTTGGAAACTACAGGGTTGTCTAAACAGCAAAAATACTCTGAAGATGCCAGTTTCAAACTGCCAACCTTACATATGGGGAAAAATATTGTAAAAATTATATTGGGAAGGAGAAACATAGGAGAGAAGAGGAACCTCCTGTACCTGGCTGGTGGAATCCGCTGGCTCACTTCTGTCACTCGTCTCTTCATCTGCAGTGAGTGTTTTATTGTGAGGAAAACTGGCTGAAGGGGAAGACAGACTGCAGGCCTGACACGGAGGTAAGGTGTTGCCACAATGTCCTGGTTGAAGCCCTAGAGAAAAAGAGCATTTCATTGACATGCTTTTCTCACTTATCTCCTTCCAACAGTGTTTACATAGGAGAACTTCCTGTTCAATTGGGTCCCAAAATGAAACTCGTTCAGGGGCAGCTTAAGATGTTTTTATGCATTTCATTTCATTTCATTTGCTGCACTGCAAGGATGGAAATCGTCAAAGCATGGGGAGGCGGGGACTGGAGAACCTTTCAAAACAGAATTGGTTAAATAGAATAAATTCTGGGCACCACAATTCCAGACGTATATAGACAAGCTGGAATGTGTCCAGAGGAGGGTAACCAAAATGGTGGGAGGTCTGGAAGCCATTATGCCCTATGAGGAACGGCTTAGGGAGCTGGGCATGTTTAGCCTGGAGAAGAGAAGGTTGAGAGGGGACATGATAGGCATGTTTAAATATTTGAAGGGATGTCATAGTGAGGATGGAGCAAGCTTGTTTTCTGCTGCTCCAGAGACTAGGACATGGAGCAGTGGGTTCAAACTCAAGGAAAAGAGATTCTACCTAAACATTAGGAAGAACTTCTTGACGGTAAGAGCTGTTTGGAAGTGGAACACACTGCCTCAGAGTGTGGTGGAGTCTCCTTCTTTGGAGGTTTTTAAACGGAGGCTGGATGGCCATCTGTCAGGTATGGTTTGATTGTTTCATAGAATCAAAGAATCATAGAGTTGGAAGAGACCACAAGGGCTATCCAGTCCAACCTCCTGCCATGCAGGAAATCAGGATCAAAGCATCCCTGACAGATGGTTTATTCCTGCATGGCAGGGGGTTGGACTGGATAGCCCTTGTGGTCTCTTCTAACTCTATGATTGTATGATTCTATGAACATATAAAGGAAGGTTAAAGAGAGGAGAAATAAAAAGAAAATGTATTCGAGGCCATATGGAAACCACTGGTTAAATGCCAGTACTGAAAGCCACCACGTTGCAAGTTCGATTCCAGCGGGCTCCAAGGTCACTCAGCCTTCCATCCTTTCATAGGTCGGTAAATTGAGTACCCAGCTTGTAGGGGCAATTAGCTAACACACATTGGAAACTATTTAATGCAGTGTAGATGTGTAAATAGCTATTGCTTAAAACAATTTGTAAGCCGCTCTGATAGCCTTGTGGCTGAAGAGCGGGGTATAAATAACTATATATATATATATATATATATATATATATATATCTGGCTTTTCTTCGCAAACGAAGATTCAGGAAGGACTCATCCCGCGCTTTCTGCAAGCGTGCTGATGACTAAAAAGGCCAATCCGAGATAAACAAGTCCGGTTGCAAAAAGCACAGCAGAAGGTCTCCTTGGGTGATGTTTTTGGGTTGTGATTCTTTCTGCATTGTCGTTTCTCTTCAAGACTTGTTCGTCGTGAGTTCTCAAATAAGGCTGCAGCATTGTGGATAGTGCGTCTCCATGCCTCCCGATGTGAGGCCAGGGCGGACCACTGTTGGTGATCAATTTGGCCAAGCCTGAGATGTTGTTTCAGGGAGTCTTTGTATCGCTTTTTTGGAGCGCCCCTCTTACGCTGACCCATGGCGAGTTCACCATAGAGTAGTATTTTTGGGAGGCGATGGTCCTCCATCCTAGAAACGTGCCCTGCCCAGCACAGCTGTGTTCTCAATATCATGGCCTCAATGCTGGTGATCCCTGCTTGCTCAAGGACAGCAACATTCGTCACATAGTCAGTCCAGTGTATATTTAGGATTGTGCGTATACAGCGCTGATGAAAGCGCTCAAGGAGTCATAGGTGGTGGCGATAGGTGACCCATGTTTCAGATCCATAAAGGAGGATAGACAGTACGATGGCTCTATACACACTGATTTTTGTGCTTTGCCTCAGGTGTTTATTGCTCCAGACTCTTTTGTGAAGTCTTCCAAATGCACTATATGCCTTTGCTAATCTGTGATCGATCTCTTTGTCAATCTTGGCATCTGAGGAGATGATGCTTCCCAGGTAGGTGAACTGCTGAACAGACTTGAGCACAGATTTGCCGACGGCAATGTGGGGATGGTGGTGTTCGTCCTGTGGTGCAGGCTGGTAAAGAACTTCTGTTTTCTTCAGGTTGACTTCCAGCCCAAACAGCTCTGCAGCTGTTGCAAAGCAGGACGTTAGGCGCTGCAGAGCTGCTTCTGTGTGGGCAACAAGGGCAGCATCATTGGCGAAGAGCAGCTCACGGACTAGATAGTTTAGAGTCTTAGTGTGAGCCCTCAGACGGCTTAAGTTAAACAAGCTACCATCAGTACAGTAGCGTATATAGATGCCGTCGTCTTCTTCAAGCTCTGCCATAGCCCTTTGGAGCATCGTGCTAAAGAAGATTGTAAATAAAGTTGGTGCAAGAACACAACCTTGCTTCACTCCATTAGTTATTAGAAAGTTATTAGTTATATAAATATAAATATATAAATTATATATATATATATATATATACACATACACACACATATATATATATACATAGTTATAGTTATATAAATATATAAATTATAAATTATATAAATATATATACATAAATAAAATTATATGTGTCAGATCAATAGCAGATTTAAAACACTGTGAGATCAGGTGAGAATTTGGACAAATGACTAGTGGAATATATGATTATCATCCATTAAAACAGATAAATAAATAGTAGAAATCTTCTAAGTAAGAGGATTGACAGGGAAGTGTTTTGTATAAGTGTATGATTGGGGATGGGAAGATCAAAGGAAGCTTTTAGATTATGATTTGCTCATGTATTATTATACTGTACGTATGGTAATTTCAATAAATAAATAAAAATTTAAAAAAATCCTGCCTGAGGCAACATCCATCTCACCCCAATTCCAGCCACACCAAATCAAGCCTAAACTCTCCCTAGAAGCCAAAGTGAGACTGTCGTACTTTGGACATTTCATGAGAAGACATGACTCATTAGAAAAGACAATGATGCTTGGGAAGGTAGAAGGCAGTAAGAAAAGAGGAAGACTGAATTAAAGATGGATAGACTCAATCAAGGAAGCCATGGCCCTGAGTTTGCAAACCTGAGCAGGGCTGGTGATGACTGAGGCTCTTGGCAGTCTTTCATTCATATGCAAGGGGATCTTTTTGAGACTAATGGAGAGAAAGAAGTTGTAGCATAAGCTTTCATAGACTATGGGCTTGTCTACATGTTGGGCAAAAATTCCATATGGAATTTGGATAGATATAGGATGGGTGACACCTGGCTTGATGGCAGTACATGAGAAAGGGATCTAGGAGTCTTAGTGGGCCACAAGCTGAACATGAGCCAACAGTGTGACATGGCAGCTAAAAAAGCCAATGCAATTCTAGGCTGCATCAATAGGAGTATAACATCCAGATCAAGAGAATAGTGCCACATACAGAGGGAGGGAAGGAATAATAAACATAAAACTATAAAATGCAATTGCAAAACAAATTATCTTCTTCATGTTTGATCATCTAGTGCACTTGTGATTGATAATTCCTGAGGAGGTTCAACTACATAGGAGTCTTAGTGGTCCAGTTTTACCAGATAACTTTGTGTATGTGTGTGTTTGTAATGTTGTTAAACAAGCGTGGGTTTTGTACCTGTAACCATAAACCTGTTTTCCTAAAGCTTTATCATTTGGAGTTCCTGGGAAGATCACAGATCTCCTTTGCCGGAGCACAGCCAACACTCCTGCTGTGGGCGAATTTATGATGCCAAGTTGTCAAAGCCAGCAAAGCCTATTTGCTCTTAAGGGATTGCTCTAAGCTGGTAAAGTGGTTGGCAGTAGGAAAGGAGGAAGAAAACACGACAGGTGAATTGATTCAGTCAAGGAAGCCACAGCCCCAAGTTTGCAAGACCTGGGAGGGGCAGCTGAGGACGGAGGGTCTTGGAAGCCTCTAATTCATCAGTCCAAGTCACAAATAACAGCAGAAGGCAATCACTCCAGATTCAAGGCAGCCCATACCACTACGCAGAATTGGAGAGGCCTGTAACTCAGGCAGCAAATTTTGAGGATGGGGAATGAAAATTCCTGAGGAAGTCTTGATGGTCCAATTTTGCCAGGTCATGGGATGGGGGGTATTAGCTCTACCCAGCCTGTTCCAGGATCCATGAATGAAAAGGTACCAAAACTGACCAGAGAATAGGGGTCCTTCCACACTACACCATTAGAGCACTCTAATTCCCGTTTAATTGCCATGGCTGCATCCTATGGAATTCTGGGGCTTGTAGTCTGGTGAGTCACTAGAAGAGCTCTTTGGCTGAGAATTCTAAGGACTTTATCAGATGTGGCAAATATGAACACCACAATTCAAGATGGATATTGAGAAGCTGGAATGTGTTCAGAGGAGGGCAACCAGGATGGTGGGAGGTCTGGAAGCCATGATGCCCTGTGAGGAGCGGCTTAGGGAGTTGGGCATGTTTAGTCTGGAGAAGAGAAGGTTGAGAGGGGACATGATACCCATGTTTAAATATTTGAAGGTGTTTTCTGTTGCTCCAGAGACTATGACATGGAGCAATGGGTTCAAACTACAGGAAAAGAGATTCCACCTAAATATTAGGAAGAAATTCCTGACAGTAAGAGCTGTTTAGAAGTGGAATACACTGCCTGGGAGTGTGGTGGAGTCTCCTTCTTTGGAGGTTTTTAAACAGAGGCTGGATGGCCATCTGTCGGGGATGCTTTGATTGGGTATTCCTGCATGGCAGGGCTTGGACTGGATGGCCCTTGTGGTCTCTTCCAACTCTATGATTCTATGACTCTATAACAATGCCTAATGATCATGAAAGGGTGTGCATACCTTACAACGTCATCCTTTCGAGATAATGTCTTGTCAAAAAACCATTCCTTTTTATTGATGGGCCAAGCTGTCAACCGATCTCCCATGGTGATTTGTTGCCAACATTGCAGGCATTTGAAACCTCCCGCCATTGTGCTCACGGGAATACAATGTTAATTGTCAGAGCACTTCCGGGTGAGATCGCGACGGCCAAGTAGAGGACACTCTTTTTATGAAACATACACCCCGGTGTACTTGGGACTTTTTAATAGTGCATTTCTATGCTTGTGTCTATGTTTTATGAATTTGTCTTGCTTTAATTTTTGAATTTGCTGTGCTCGCGTCTTCTCGTGAGAATCGCCAAGATTTGGAAACCAGAAGTAAACGGAGCTCCATTCGTGCTCCATTACTGCTGGGGCTGCCTTTCTGATGTTGCTGGAGGTAGGTTTGTTAAAGGGGGTTCTTTTTCTAGCATAAAAACATTTCAAAATATGCCAGCAAAGGAACGTTTCAAGAGGGTGGTCTGATAAAGTCCTAAATATCCCTCCCTGGTCACATGCAGGGGTCCTTGCTCGCATGCTCTGGGCCTGGTTCCTGACGTCAGAGAGTGTGATGTGGAGGTGGCAGTGGTGGACTCCAGCCCGTATCATGATGGTAATGGGAGCAACGGGCCAGATCCACAGGTGGACTATACTGGTCTGTGTAGATGAGCCTTGGTCTCCAGAATTGTAGTCCAATGCTCAAACCACTACACCACACTGGCTCCTATCTTCACTTCTAGTGAGAGCCAAAAATGCCCAGAACAAAGAAACTAAACCAAACCAAAACCTAGAAGTGGCCAGAAGTCCTCATTTTTACTTTTGAAAAATTGCTTGCATCTGAGGGGGTGGAAGTTAATGTTTAACAGTCCAGGTTTAACATTAAACTGCCTTTATCATTTAAACAGAATCTATTTGAAAGATGAATCATCACATCAAAAGCTTTCTGGAGAAGAAATGCTCTCTCTTTTTCTATTCTATTCCATTCCATTTTTATTCTATTTTGTGTTTTTGGCACTCCTGCTTCCAAACACACAGCACTCCTTTGTACAAGGATCATTTCAATACCCTGCTAAAGGTAATACAATAGCCATCTTCAAATATCTGAGGGACTGTCAGGTGGAAGATGGATCAATTTTGTTTTCTGCTGCTCCAGATGATAGGGGTCTCAACCAAAGGGTCCAAAGTAGAAGAAAGGCGTTTCTAGCTAAACACTAGGGAGGGTGGAAATCCTGACTGTAATAGCTATTTGACAGTGGAATAGACTGTCCCAGAAGGTGCTGGACTCTCCTTCTTTAGAGATTTTAAAGCAGCTATTGGATGCCCACCTTTCTCAAGGGGATTTTAGTAGTGGGTTTCTGTACTGGCCAGGGGCTGGATTTGATGGCCCTGGGGTACCTTCCAACTCTCCGATCTTATGATTCTAAGATTACACTGGGTTTCTCACTGGGCTCAGAAAATACCCTTCAACTCACCCAATGCATATTTTCTTTTCTTTTTTTAAATGTCATATCACATGGTGTTAAATATTGGCCAAACTAGATTGCTTAGAAACATAGAATCATTTAGTTGGAAGAGATCCCAAGGGCCATCCAGTCTAACCCTCTTCCATGCAGGAATACCCAATCAAAGCACACCTATCCAGCCTCAGTTTAAAAATCTCCAGAGAAGGAGACTGTACAACACATGGGGAGAAGTGAAGGGAGTCTCTCAAGATTATTTATTTTATTTATTTAAAGCAATAAAAATAAGGGACAGGGGAGAGGCAAAAAGCCTTCACAGGTTTCATCTTTCTTATTCAAAGTATTTCAGATTCAGAAATATTTCAGATTTTGTAATACAGTTGTCCCTTCATAATCGCTGGGGTTTGTTTCCAGGAACCCCACACACATGGATACCAAAATCCATGAATACTCAAGTCCCATTGTATGCAATGGTACAGCAAAATGGTGTCCCTTATATAAGATGGCAACATCAAGGTTTGCTTTATGCATTTTTTTAAAGAATATTTACAAGCGGTGAATACTTAAATCCGTGGATACCAAATCCGTGAATACGGAAGGACAACTGTACTTGCATATACATAATGGGATATCTTGGAGATCGGACCCAAATCTAAACATGAAATTCATTTATGTGTCATGTACACCTTTATATACATAGCCTGAAGGTAATTTTATACACAATCTTTTTTATGATTTTGTGAATGAAACAATGTTTGTGTACATTTAACTATCAGAAAGTGCAGGTGTCACTAGCTCAGCCACCCATGTGGACAGTTTTGGGTTTGGGAAAATTTGGATTTCAGAATTCCAGGTAAGAGAGACTCAACCTGCATTTTATTTCACTTTGCACTGACAAATGAGGGAACAGCACCCTCTGATGGCCAAAAATAACTGACTGAATAAAGGTTATATTTCAGAGGAAGGAGCTGGCAAAAAACACCTCTGAATATTCCTTGCCTAAGAAAACCCTATGAAGTTTATTGACAGGCACTTGAAGGCACATGGTGGGTAGATGTGCCTTAAAGTCTCCTGTTGACTTATGGCAACCCCATAAATTGCACAGGGTTTTCTTAGGCAAAGAACACTCAGAGGTGGTTTTGCCAGCTCCTGCCCCTGAAATATAGCCTACAGCACCTGGTATTCATTGGTGGTCTCCCATCCAAGTGCTAACCAGGGCTGACTCTGCTTACCAACCAAGATCAGACAGGATCTGGTGCCTTTAGAGTATTTAGGGCACTCTGAAGACACAAACACACATAGAATCATAGAATCATAGAACTGTAGAGTTGGAAGAGACCACAAGGGCCATCCAGTCCAACCCACTGCCATACAAGAATACACGATCAAATCATTCCCGACAGATGGCCATTCAGCCTCTGTTTAAAGACCTCCAAGGAAGGAGATGCCATCACGCTCCGAGGGAGGATGTTTAGTCTGTTTAGTCTGGAGAAGAGAAGGTTGAGAGCGGACATGATAGCCATGTTTAAATAATTGAAGGGATGTCATACTGAGGATGGAGCAAGCTTGTTTTCTGAGGCTCCAGAGACTAGGACATGGAGCAATGGGTTCAAACTACAGGAAAAGAGATTAGGAAGAACTTCCTGACAGTAAGAGCTGTTCGGAAGCAGAATCTGCCTGGGAGTGTGGTGGAGTCCCCTTCTTTGGAGGTTTTTAAACAGAGGCTGGATGGCCATTTGTTGGGAATGCATTGACTGTGTATTGCTGCATGGCAGAATGGGGTTGGACTAGATGGCCCTTGTGGTCTCTTCCAACTCTATGATTCTATGAAGGGGAAAGAACAAAAGACTCCTGCGAATCTTAAAATGTAGCAAAGGTGAGCTGTAACCCAATCCTTAAGGGAGGGGGGAAACAGATTAATTTTTACTGGTGGAATAAAATGGCTTTAGGAAAACTAATGCACCATTACTACTATCCTCCTTCTTCTACCTCCTTCTCCTCCTCCTTCTTTGTATTATTACAACTAGCAATTAGATTCCTCTATCACTATGTACCTTGCGTTTACTTTACGTATCCATAGCTACATAGCAGAGGTGCTAAGAAACCCTGGTAATGAGTTGCAAAGATGCTGTATGTAACGGGATACTGGCAGAAGCGTTGCATGTACTACCAGTGTTCATTGGCCCTATGTTTATTGGTCCCTTTGCTGCCTCCCCTATGTAGTAACACATATGCAGCCCATGACTGGAAATGGGTGCTACAGAACTGCTACAGGACAATTCTAATTCCCACGGAAATTACACTTCCAAAGACAGCCGTCCCCAACAGGTTTCTGACCAGCATTTTAAAATATGGTCAACCTAAGCTACTTCAGGGGCAGATGATTTAGAGTCCTATTGTTTAATTTCATTTTATTTTTACCATCAGGGAAGGTAAGAGACAAGACTTTCTTCCTTGGAAATCAAGTTATTTGTCTTGGATCGGGTCTGCATGCAATAATTCAAATGTACATTCAGTTTCTCTTTGCTCATTACAGTCATCCCTCCACATTCGCGGGGGTTATGTTCTTGAGACCCCCGCGAATGTGGAAAAACTGCGAATAACAACTGCTCCCGCAAACCGCCCCCCCCCAGGGAGGGAGGCGGCAGGAGGGTGTCTGGCCAGCCTGGCTGGCCTCTCCGCAAGCCTTCCTGAGGGGACTCTGGGCCTTAGAATACCCGGAGCCCGTTTAGGAAGGCCGGGATGGCAGCGGGCGGGTGAGCGGGCGGGCGGGGAGGAGGCTGCACTGCCTCTCCCCGGCCTTCCGAAGTGGACGCAGGGCTTTGGAGCCCCGGCACCCACTTCGGAAGCCCGGGGACAGCAGCGGCCGGGCGGGTGGGTGGGTAGGGAGGAGGCTGCGCTGCCTCTCTCCAGCCTTCCGAAGTGAGCACCGGGGCTTTGGAGCCCCTGAGCCCACTTTAAAAGGCCGGGGAAGACAGCGGGCAGGTGGCTGTCTTCCTCTCCCCGGCCTTCCTGAGTGGACTCCGGGGCTTTGGAGCCCCGGAGCCCGCTTAGGAAGACCGGGGAAGGCAGCAGGTGAGCGGGAGGGAAGCTGCCCGGCCTCTCCCCGGCCTTCCTGAGGGGATTCCGGGTCTTAGAAGCCTCAGAGTCCCTTTAGGAAGGCCGGGAAAGGCTGAGGGAGGGAGGCTGCCTGCCCCACCCCCTGGCCTTCCTGAGCAGACTCCGGGGCTTTGAAGCCCCGGAGCCGCCTCTGGAAGGCTGGAGAAGGTGCAGGCAGGAGGTTGCCCTGCCTCTTGGCAGCCTTCCCTAAGGGTTGGGGCTAAACCGCGAATAATTAAAACCGTGAGTGTGAAAGCCGCGAATGTCGAGGGGCAATTGTATATGAATAGCCACTGAAAGCACTTTGGGAAATGTTTTTGAAAAGAGACAAACTAGCCTGACTTTGTTCTGAGGAGACATGCAGAGTGGGTCACAATTCCTCTCTTTTAGCCAAGATTACCTGATCTGTTTGTCCATTTCCTTTGACCCAATTTCTATCTGCTGTCTGCTAAAGAGACACAAAGACACAATTCCCTTTCCCTGGCTTTTGTCGCCTCCTTAACCATTTCTTTCCTGGCTGCACTGGGGACTGGAATCAGAGGCTTGTCGAAATGAGGCAATAAAATCCAGATTTCTGCTCATTATTGCAGATTCGCAGCAGCATTTATTTGTCCCCATGGTGTTTTGTGATTTTTTGGGGGGGGGGGGGTTTGCAAGATTGCTGGTATGTGAAGCTATCCATGTTTGATGTTCACACAGGCATGCATGAGAATCAAGATGGTGGCTACAAGTGAATTACTCACGTTTTTATTCTCCACAAGTTGCCACCGCTGAACAGGTGTTTTTCTCACACTAAATCTAAGGTGCAGAAGCATGACCTTTTTTTAAAAGCATGATTTTTTAAAAAAAGCTGTTTCATTGCCTAAGCAAACAATTGCTACTGTGAAAATCCAACATGGCAGTTCCAGCATGTTCCGAGGGCCAGCAAGCTCTGCCTTCATGCATGTCCACCCAATCAGGTTTCCACTTCCACTCTTATTGGGAATGCAATCTGAATCAGTTGTCCCAATGAGCAGGAATGCACATTTTCCTTGCGTTATTTTTAAAACTTTGGGGGAAAACATGAAGGCTTTTCCTGTGCAGTACGTGGTATTTTTGTCCCCTCCACCCCACTCCTTCCAAATATGGTGAATCACCACAGGATCCCTTTTAGACAAAAGGTATTCTGCTCGAAGTCTATGAGGAGTATTTTCACCTAGACAAGCCCTAGCTTTCCCTTGGCCCCATGGCCAGTGAAGCCTAATGGCTTCTATATCTATGAGGTGATGGAGCCCTTTGGGGTTTTTGTCTGAACTTTAAAGGTGGTGCTCAACCCATTTGCAGAGGGGGTCTGATGTAGAAGCCACCACCAGCTACCCCTGGTTTTAAGAAGTATTTATTACAGCTGAGCTCCTACATCACAGTCTACATTTTGTAACTTTACAAATCCATATTTACAGATTTGCAGAAATGTAACAAAACCCTTTTAGCGAATTGTGAAGGATGTGCATCCAGGCAAGAGTGCTCCAATGTGACCTATTATGTTCATGTAACTTCTTAGCTGGTGTCCTGACGCATATCAGAGCAATCACTCCACTGGCTACCATTGCACAACAGGCACTCGTATGTCATAATGGCATGGCAGCCCCTAGATGAATATGGATGTTATGAAACTACTCAGTTGAATTTTGTGCATAATATTAATATTTATACCCTGCTTTCCTTCTGATGCGCTCAAGCTGGCGACCATGACTGTGCTCCTTCATACCTTACCCGTACAACATCCCTATGAGGTAGATCATGCATAGGGTGCATCTACACTGGCCCCGAATCAACCATGATGACGGCCGCACACACCGAGCTGAATTCAGTATGATGGTGCATCATTGTCCATATGGGCCAGCCAGACTGACACTGCATCGCCCTGCTTGCCTGTCCCTTGTTTTCGAAGCCTACGCTGCCGCCTTGCCAGCCAAGCATCTCTCTGCAAGAGCCTGGCTGGCCCTGTCACTTCCGCAGAGGTCAGAACAGTGCACCCACATTCAACAAGGAAGGGGTCCCTCAACTCCCTCTTGTTGATCTCATGGGTACCTGTTGGGGTGTATGAGCATAAACATTAAAAATTTATTAAAGATTCCAGGGAGCAAGCTCTTTAGGAATATCTCCTTAAGAAAAGTTTCTTTTAAAGTAAGCAGAGTTAGCCGAAGGAAGACTGACCAGGCTCAATTTGCATTTGTATGTGTTCTGAATCACCCAGTCATTAAAGCCAAGCAGACAAATAACAGACAGTAAAGATGTTTGCTTAAAAATACATATCAAAACATTTACTGAAGGTATAGCAATCTTAATCTACATATTCAAAACAAATCTAGGTCCGTAACTAACTAAAAGGATTACAGTTCAGGGTAGTAAACACACCCAATCTTGGGAGGTTCAGGTTAGGATAACCAAATCAGAAGCTTCTCTCTCTCTCTCTCTCTCTCGCTCTCTCTCTCTCTCTCTCTCTCTCTCTGGCTTTTCTTTGCAAACGAAGATTCAGGAAGGACTCATCCTGCACTTTCTGCAAGTGCGCTGATGACTAAAAAGGCCAATCCAGTAACATCCATATTTCCTCAGAAAAAGAGGTGATGGTAGGTAAGCGAGAGCTCATCTCTCTTCTTCATGTATGGAGGTCAGATGCATAGTAGGAAGGGAAGAAAAGGGAATGAAGGTACCTCTTGTTGAGGAAGCACACCCCAAGAAAGGGACAAAGAATCATAAAACATTTAAATTAAGAGGCCATGTGATGGCCTCAATGGTCACCCCATAGCTCCAAATGGCTAAGATAGCTTGAGATGAGAAGAGGGGGTGGAAACTTGAGCATGCAAGGAATTTCTATACTTACTAAGCAGGGATGCAAGAAGAATGTTACATTTCCCACAGTGCCCAATTCTGACCTCAGCAGAAGTGATGGTGATGTCTAGGCTCATGCAGAGAGCTGCTTGGCTAGCAAAGCAGCAGCAGTGGCTCTGCCCGGAATCCATCCTCTTCTCTGCACTGCTCAACACAGGGTGAGGGAGATGGTGCTGCATTTGCACATGGATAACTGGATCAGGCCAAATTGAACCTGATCCAGCTGTCCAGAAAGCAAAAGAACCTGAGGCCACTCCAGGAAACCCTAGCTTTCCCTCCAACTTTGATTATTTCAGAGCAAAGTTGGGTTAAGGGTGAAAAATGCGGTTCCCCCAGAAGTGGATTGTCTGGACTTCAGCACCAGATTCAGAGAGAGTCTACATTTTTTTGCCAGTGTAGACAAGCCCATACTCACAAGATCCAACTTACCAGGATGCTTTTGGGTGCTGTCTTCTTTCTCCCCCATGTTTTCATGGGGAGCACTTTGGATTTCAGCCTGAGAACCGGTAGATGATCCAAGAGGGATCCTAAAATGAAGAAGGAGGGTGTAAACTCATGATGAGATTCCCTCTACAACGTAACCCTTCATCGCACCCACACCTTTGTTATCCACATATTATCTTCCTTTATTATCAACAAGACAGATTTAGCTATTCTTATTTGTTTGGGAGGTTTCAAATCCATGCTTTATCTTTTAAAAAAGAAAGAATGGCTGGAAGGCGGCCGGAGAAGAGCAGAAATTAAATGGCAGCCAGTGGAGTGACTTTAGTATTGGTGTGATATGGTCACTCTTGGGTGTACCAGTGACTAATCTGGCTGCTGTGTTTTGAACCAACTGAAGGTTCTGAACTTCAGAGGTAGCCCAATGTAGAGCACATTGCAAAAGTCCAGTCCTGAGGTTACCAGCACATGCACTACCATCTTTAAGTCCTCCAACTCTAGGAAAGGGGCATAACGTGGCATAACAGCCGAAGCTCATAGTAAGTACTCTTGGCAGTAGATGACAAAACTGCAGTACAAGTGGATTGATTCAATCAAGGATGCCACAGGCCTGAGTCTGTAAGATCTGAGGAGGGTGGCTGATGAGCAAGGGCCCATTCAGTTATAGTGCTATTGTTCCACTTTAACTGCCATGATTCCATCCTATGGAATCCCAAGATTTGTAGTTTGGCGAGACACTAAAGCTTTCTGTCTGGGAATTCCACAACTGCACTACAATCCAGGAAGGATATTGACAAGCAGGATGGTGGGAGGTTTGGAAGCCATTATGCCCTATGGGGAGTGGCTTAGGGAGCTGGGTATGTTTAGCCTGGAGAAGAGAAGGTTGGGTGGTGACATGATAGCCATGTTTAAATACTTGAAGGGATGCCATACTGAGGATGGAGCAAGCTTGTTTTCTGCTGCTCCAGAGACTAGGACATGGAGCAGTGGGTTCAAACTCAGGGAAAAGAGATTCCACCTAAACATTAGGAAGAATTTCCTGATAGTAAGAGCTGTTCAGAAGTGGAATACACTGCCTGGGAGTATGGTGGAGTCTCCTTTTTTGGACGTTTTTAAACAGAGGCTGGATGGCCATTTACCAGGAATGATTTGATTGTGTCTTTCTGCATGGCAGAATGGGGTGGTCTGGATGGCCCCTGAGGTCCCTTCCAATTCTATGATTCTATGATTCTAAATGTCCCTCCTTAAACACCTTAAACAAGAGAGCCAGCTTGGTGTAGTGGTTTGAGGGCTGGACTAGGACTCTGGAGACCAGGGTTCAAATCCCCGCTCAACCATAGAAACCCACTGGGTGACCTTGGGCAAGTCCCACTCTCTCAGCCTCAGAAAAAGGCAAAGGCGAACAAATCTTGCCAAGAAAACCCTGTGATAGGGTTGCCTTAGGGTCACCATAAGTTGGAAACAGTTTGGCACACAATACCAAACTGCAAACCCTAGGACAGAATCATGACAATTTTACGTGGCATCATAGTGTTGTAATTCTGTAGTGTAAAAAGGCCACAGGACTCTTGGGGATTTCTCATTCATAGTGTTGCGCTAAATCATAGGTGACTTGATGAAAACATCAGAAATTCTAGCCGCCTAACATCACTGGTAGACTAGGAGCTGGACCACGTGAAGGTCGGATTTGAGCTAAAAGCAGCTCATTTGGTGCCAGGGTCCTGAGAATCACCCTGATTCTCCCCCCTCCTCTTTTTGCAAAAGGCCCAGAGCCAAGATTAGCTAAACAGATTAGTGAGGAAAGCGTGAAAACACACACAAAATTGGACATTTATGGATCTAGAAGAAGCTGAAAGCAAAAAAGATGAAACCACAGCAGATGTTTCTCTGAGGGGGGAAAAAACATAAAATGTTTTTTATTTCATCAGCAATCTGCTTAGAGGAAATCTCATTTCATCTCTTCCCCCCACCCTGATTAATAAGCTTTGCTTTGTTTTTCCTTCCACTGGATGACCCAGAAACAACAAGGCACAGTAGGTGAGCATCACCTATCAAAAGGGATTTCAGAAGCTATGGTGCCCATGGAGGTCTGGGGAGAGAGGAGGGCTTGCCACCAAAATCCGAGACAAGGAGGGCAAAAATCAGCACTCCATTATGATTTCTCCATTTGCCTTGGTGCAATCAGTGATTCTGTGACTGTAGTTCCCATAATCCCCCATCTTCCAGAATCCTCTGAGCTCAATACATAACCTGCCTTTCACTTCACTTCATGCTTCCAGCTCCCTGTTCTATATCAACACTGTGCACTTGTATCAGTTTCCTCCTATGTTTTCTTCTCCATCTCTCTGATCATCCTTGTTGCCCTTCTCTGAACCCGCTCCAACTTGTCCACATCCTTCTTCAAATGAGGCACCCAGAACTGAACACAATACAATCCTGAGATGTCTAGTTTGGTCAGGGACTTAGTATTTTCTGCTACAGCTCTCTAGTGCTGTAGTCCAGGGGGAGTGAACTTGAACTCTCTAGCAAAGAATTCAAAGTCCCTCACCATGCTACAAATCCCAGGATTCTACCAGATGGAGCCATGACAGTTAGTGGTATCAAAGTGCTATAACACCACAGTGTAGATAACACTCTAATAAAAACCATTCTTCAGTAGGAGTATTTTTCTGCCATGGAACTGCAGCTGAAATTCTGCATCTCCATCATTGCTTGGCTGTTGATGTCGCACTAACTAAATAAAACTTTGAACAAATATTTTGCCTATCATCTTTATTGTTTTCCCTGATCTATTGTGCTGTATGTCAAGTGGTCCAAGAAGCCAGCTGCTGGAACCCATGGCTGAGTTCCTGCATAGGACATATAGCTACAATGTTATAGCTATGCTCCATCTCCCAATACAACTCCCTAAAAGCTGACCTTAAAAACCAGGCAACCGTATTGAATAACTTGCCCACTACGTTCCAAAACTCCCTCCATCATTCATCCACCCAACCTGATCTTAGGCAACATCTTTTCTCCTGCTTTTATCCATCATTGATCATGGTTAAACTGAACTCTTCACCTCATCACCATATCAACATGTTTTGCATTTCTATGGCTATTCGTACAGCCTGCTTATAAGGTCTAATCCTAGGACTAGTTCACTCCATGTATCTGAAGAAGTAGACCAAGTCTACAAAAGTTTATGCTACAACTTCCTTCTGTCAGTTAGTCTCAAAGGTTGCTACAAGATCCCTTTGCATAATGATATTCCAGACTAACATGGCTATGCCTTTGAATTCTACCCCCTTATAGTGCTATGTTTTATTGCCTTTGCTGCTGATTGTATATGTTTGATGTTCCACCCTTTGGTGGAAAGGACATTACAAGCAAACAACAACAACATTACAGGTTGAGCACCCCTTATCTGGAATTCTGATGATCTGATGATGCTGCCCTTGTTGCCCACACAGAAGCAGCTCTGCAGCACCTAACATCCTGCTTCGCAACAGCTGCAGAGCTGTTTGGGCTGGAAGTCAACCTGAAGAAAACGGAAGTTCTTTACCAGCCTGCACCACAGGACGAACACCATCATCCCCACATTGCCGTCAGCAAATCTGTGCTTAAGTACGTTCAGCAGTTCACCTACCTGGGAAGCATCATCTCCTCAGATGCCAAGATTGACAAAGAAATCGATCACAGATTAGCAAAGGCATATAGCGCATTTGGAAGACTTTACAAAAGAGTCTGGAGTAATAAACACCTGAGGCGAAACACAAAAATCAGTGTGTACAGAGCCATTATACTGTCTATTCTCCTTCACAGGTCTGAAACATGGCTCACCTATCGCCACCACTTACGACTCCTCAAACACTTTTATCAGCCCTGTATACGCACAATTCTAAATATAAACTGGACTGACTATGTGACGAATGTTGCTGTCCTTGAGCAAACAGGGATCACCAGCATTGAGGCCATGATATTGAGAACACAGCTGCACTGGGCAGGGCACGTTTCTAGCATGGAGGACCATCGCCTCCACAAAATAGTATTCTACGGTGAACTCGCCACGGGTCAGCATAAGAGGGGCGCTCCAAAAAAGCGATACAAGGACTCCCTGAAGCAACATCTCAGGCTCCAATGGTCCTCCCTGGCCTCACATCGGGAGGCATGGAGATACACTACCCACAATGCTGCAGCCTCATTTGAGTACTCACGCCGAACAAGTCTTGAAGAGAAACGACAACGCAGAAAGAATTACAACCCGGAAACATCACCCAAGGAGACCTCTGCTGTGCTTTCTGCAACCAGACTTGTCTATCTCGGATTGGCCTTTTTCGTCATCAGCGCGCTTGCAGAAAGTGCAGAATGAGTCCTTCCTGAATCTTCGTTTGAGAAGAAAAGCCAGAGATAGAGATCTGGAATTCCAAAATCTGAAATAATCCAAAATCCAAAATTGTCCACATGGGTAGCTGAGATAGTGACACCTTTGCTTTCTGGTGGTTCAGTGTACACAAGCTTTGTTTCATGCACAAAATTATTAAAAATATTGTGTCTAACATTACCTTCAGACAGAGTGTCCATGGTATATATGAAACCTAAATGAAATTCATGTTTAGACTTGGGTCCCATCTCCAAGATATCTCATTATGTATATGCAAGTATTCCAAAATCTGAAATATTTGAAAAACCGAAATACCTCTGGTCCCAAGCATTTTGGATAAGGGATACTCAACTGTATCATCATCATCATCATCATTCATGATTCTCTATCAGGGTCTATGCTGCATAACTTTTCACATACTTTGTTATATAGCGAGGTGCTACAGAGCCCTTCCAGTGAATTGCAAAGGCTGTCCTGATTCACATTGGGCCCTACCAATATGCATCAGCTCTCCCTGGTCAGTGCTCAGATGTGGATTGTGAGAACCTAATGCACTTCAGTGCTGGTTGCCCATTGGTCTGGATGAGCAACACTCACTTTGCTGGCTCCTGTGTACAGTAGGAGGATTCATTATCCACTGATTCAGTTATCCATGGTTTCAGTTTCAGCACAGCTACCATAGAGTCTTCCTAGAAAATGTGTCCTCTCTAGCCATTTTCTAGGTCCTCCAAGGTAACTCTATCGTATTTTAAACCAGAATTCCCATTATTTTAATGGCATTCGCTATTATCCATGGATTTTGTTATCCATGTTGGGGCCTGGAACTGATGCCCCACAGATACAGGACTCCTACTGTAATATCATAGTAGGCCCTTGCTGAACACAGACTTTGTGACGTAGCTCAATTCTGTTTCCTAAAGATGTACGTCCACTTATGTAGATTGGTGGTATTGGATTCCAGCTTTTTATCACCACCACCACCACCTAATTCTCTATTAACTGATTACTAGTCGCTCCCCCACACCCAATATCCACAGAACCAATATCTATGGTTGTTAGACCCTGCATGCAGGCCCTAGCAAAAGATTGGTTCAAAGGCTGCATGGGACACGATAAGCTTTGTTTTCCTGTAATAGAATGGGTCAAGGAGAGGTTTCTCTCCACAGCTGGAGGAGGCAGGAGGGAATGAGCATGTCATTCCCTGGCCCAGGAGATAAGGATGTTTTGAGACACCCCGGCACCTGGTATGGTAATTGGCATGAGAAAATCTCCCCTTGTTAATTGGCTTGAGAAAATTTCATTTTCCCCACTATGTTTGCAAAGCTTAAACCACATATAAGGTGAGGGCATTAAACACAGGCTCTGTCTCGCAACTGTGTGCATCTGTGCAGAGCCAGTTGGTATTTTCTTTCTACTTTCTAGGTCTTCTCTCTATTGATTAGATGATGCCTGTTAGCTTTTCTATCTGCTGTCATTAATAAAGTAGCCTGCTTTTCAAGCCCAGAACTGGCGCATGGTCATTTGTTTGCTTCATATCCCAAACCAGCAGGGGCCTCCCAAGCCAGGGAGGTACTGCAAGTATAACAATGGTTTCAGTTATCCACAGATGAAAAATAGGGACACATACCATAGAGTCACACTGGAAAATGGCTAGAGAGGTGTCCTCTCTAGGAATCACTAGGTTCTCCAACACAGCTCCATGGAATGTTTGTACCAGAAGTCATTTATTTGTTTGTTATTATCTGTTGTTTCATTTATAAATGGTAAGTCTAGAAATGTTTCCCCTGTGGATACGGGGGGGGGGGCTGTAATTATTAACTTTATATCTTGCCTTTTCCCCAGGAATGGGACTCAAAGACACTTGGTTGTTATTGTTGTTGGTGTGTGCCTTCAAGTCATTTTTTACTTATGGCAACCCTATCATGGGATTTTCTTGGTTATATTTGTTCAGAGGGAGGTTTGCCCTTGCTTCCCTCTGAGGCTGAGAGAGTGTGACTTGCCCAAGGTCACCCAGTGGGTTTGCATTGCCAGGCAGGGATTTGAACCCTAGCCCTAGTCTCCAGAGACATAGTCCAACATTCAAGCTATTACAGCACATGACGAATCATAAAATATTACAATAAAATTATAAATATACAAAAAGACAACATTAAAACAATTTAAAAGAAAAATTAAAACAGCCCAGTTTAAAACGATAGAACAATCTCTTACACTCCTTTCCTTAGAAGACTTCAGTTTTAAAAGCCTGTCAAAATAAATAAATAAATACCTTGCCTGCTAAAAGAAAAGCAGCAAGGAGGGGGCCATTCTAGCCTCCTTTAGGCAGGATGTTCCACAGTCTAGGATCATTCACTGAGAAGGTGGCCAAAGCATACTTTTGAAGATGGTGGGACTAATAGAAAGGCCTCCCCTGTGGGTCTCAGGGTCTAAGCAGGCTCACAAGGGGAGGTACAGTCTGTGAGATAGACTTAGGAGTCACCATCCAGCCAATACAACATGGAGTTAGGGGAGCACAGTGTCTAGATTGAGAGAAGTAATATTGCCACTCTATTCTGCTTTGGTGAGACCTCACCTGGAATACAGTGTCCAGTTCTGGGCACCACAATTCAAGAAGGGTATTGAGAAGCTGGAACATGTCCAGAGGAGGGCGACCAAAATGGTGCAAGGTCTGGAAGCCATTATGCCCCATGAGGAGTGGCTGAGGGAGCTGGGCATGTTTAGTCTGGAGAAGAGAAGCTTGAGAGGGGACATGATAACCATGCTTAAATATTTGAAGGGATATCATACTGAGGATGGGGCAAGCTTGTTTTCTGCAGTTCCAGAGACTGGGACATGGAGCAATGGACTCAAACTACAGGAAAAGAGATTCCACCTAAACTTTAGGAAGAACTTCCTGACCGTAAGAGCTGTTCGGTAGTGGAATGCACTGCCTGGGAGTGTGGTGGAGTGTTTAAGCAGAGGCCGGATGGCCATCTGTCAGGCATGCTTTGAATATGTATTCCTGCATGGCAGAATGGGATTGGACTGGATGGTCCTTGTGGTCTCTTCCAGTTCTGTGATTCTATGATATTAGACCCAAGGAAAATTCCAGCTTGGCCCATGGAAACAGAACAGATCCTGCTTTCTGAGTAATTACATTGATCAGGTTAAAACAAACCAAAACAAAAGCAAAAAAGCCACACACCCCAATCTATCAATCTTATTTCAGCTCTTGTCCCCAAGTGTTGTCAATTACAGCTGAAGATCTATGCCATCCCATCTGGACAGGGAGGGATTTCTGTGTCTGAAATGTCCGCTAGGGTTGCTTATGTGTAAATCCCCTGGCAGAAAGAAGATAGGGAGATAGGTGTGTGGCGGGGGGGGGGGGAGAGATGCAACTCAGAATTTGTGTGTTGGTGAAGGCAGAGCTGTGTGTGAAGGTCAGAAAGGAAACAATGCTCCAAAAACCATGAATACAGAACTTTCCAAATTTCAAGGGGTCATTCTTTCAAGCCTGATCTGCTGGTTTCCATGTACAGTATTTCCAGAGCTTGGAATGTTTTCCTTTTTATATATAATGTTCCCCTTGGTCATTATAGTGTCTGATGACTCATTCCAATGTTTCTTTAAAAGGGGGGGGGGAGGATTGTTGCTACCCCTTTTGTATTAACATTCCATAGCATTTGGGTGCTTAAAAAAATACTTTAGGATTGAGACCAGAATGGCATAAAACTTGAAGCGTTCCTGTCAAGATGCTTCTACAAAGTAAGTTCCAAAGTAACTTCCCATTGGTAATACAGTTGTCCCTTCATATTCGCTGGGGTTTGGTTCCAGGACCCCCGTGGATACCAAAATCAGTGAATACTCAAGTTCCACAATATGCAATGGCATAGCAAAATGGTGTCCCTTAGCATTTTGGCAAAATCGAGGTTTGCTTTTGGGATTATTATTTTTTAAAGAATATTTTCAAGCTGTGAATACTTAAATCCATGGATACCAAATCTGTGGACACGGAGGGACAACTGTATTACACTATTTTGGAAGCATAATTAAAAGATCATGTCCTCATTACAGACAAAAGTTGTTAGTAGCTCCATTATTATTCAGGGCAAAGCCAGGATTGGATTCACTGCCCAACCCAGCTGTGTCTGAAGTCAATCTGGCATGACAGACTGCAACCCACAGCCCCTGAGTGACAAGGAAGATTCCTCCCCAAGTTGATTTTCACTAACATAATTAAACCAGAATCCTATCTTTGTTGCTGCTGCTGTTGTTATTGTGTGCTTTCCTATCACACTACACTGTTATAGTGCTATTATTCCACTTTAACTACTATGGCTGCCTCCTGTGGAATTCTGGGGTTTGTAGTATAGTGTTCTCTGGCTGAGAATTCTAAATACCCCGCCCTAAACTGCAAATCCCAGGATTCCACAGAGGTAGCCACAGCAGTTAAAGTGGAGTAATAGTGCTATAACAATGTAGTGTGATATCTTCTATTCATGTCATTTTCAACTTCCGGCAACTCCAAGGAGAACCTACCATGGGGTTTTCTTGATTTATTCAGATCAGGTCTAACATGGCTTTCCTCTGAGGTTGAGAGTGTGTGACATGCCCAAGATCACCCAGTGAGTTTCCATGGTTGAGTGGGCATTTCAATCCTGGTTTCCTGTAGTCCAATGCTCAAACCACTACATCACACTATAAGTTCCCCTGTGAAAGCAGTTGGATATTTTTGTCCAGTGTGAAATAGCTCCAGGGAGTTGATAGTTGCAGAGGTGGAATTCTGTATGGATATGCATTGTGCATGGATGCACAAGCATATCCATTGTGCATTTGGCTCCACATTTAGCTTCTTATCACACTTACTCTTATAATGTTATTATTTCACTTTAACTGCCAGGGCAACATCGTACAGAATCCTGGGATTTGCAGATTAGGGAGGGACATTTGGAATCCTCAGCTAGAGCGCTCTTGGGCCTCACTAAACTACAAATCCCAGAATTCCACAGGATGTTGCCATGGCAGTTAATGCAAAAATTAAAAAAAGCACAATAACGCTGTAATGTCTTGATTCAGTTGCACAACATTGCCATTCAAGTTAAGGGTAGAGCAGCACAATTAAGGCATAATGCCACATGTAGAGATTTACTCTACACAATCCCAATGTAGGATTTGTACCAGCATGTCTCTTCAGTATTTATTTTTCCAACTCTCCCTCACCAGCATGGGACATTTTAGTCTCTCACAATTGCATTTTGTTACAGTCCGCCTAGAATGAAACTGTACAAGACTGTACAATGTTAAGACTTCTTCTATGGCTCGAACAAACAACAGTGCAGGTTAGCACAAGAAAAGTAAGTCCCAGGCCTTTGCCCCCAAATTACAGCTTTCAGCAATGCTCATCTTGGAGTCTCAGGTTGAAATCTCACAACTTTAAACAGACATCTCTCTCTCTGTCTCTGTCTCTAATCTGTAATCTCTGATATATAAAGATATCGTTGCTGTGTGCCTTCAAGTTGTTTCTAATTTATGGCCCCCATCAGGCGAACCTACTATGGGATTTTCTTGGCAATATTTTTTGGGAGGGTTGCCTTTGTCTTCCTCTGGGGCTGAGAGAGTGTGACATGCACAGGGTCACCCAGTAGGTTTCCATGGCAGAGCAGGAATTCAAACTTTGATCTCCAGATCAAGTCCAGTGCTCAAACCACTACAACATGGTGGCTCTCGATGTCTAGGTGTACTGAGATTTTATAATGTTCACTAAGATATGGTAAGATATTTTAGCCACTTCAAACATGTGAAACGTATTGTATATAAATATTAATCAATAGTACAACTGTGAAGTCGAAGGCTTTCACAGCCGGCATCCATAGATTTTTCTTGGGTTTTTTCCAGGCTGTGAGGCTGTTCAAATACACAAATTTACATATCCTCCCCAACATGGGTTCACAGTATATAAACTTCACATACATTCTTACCCAACCATTCTCTGAAGATGCCAGCCACAGGTGCAGGCAAAATGTCAGGAATAAACTCTTCCAGAACATGGCCTCACAGCCGGGGCGGGGGGGGGGGGAAGCCAAGGAAATCAATAGTACAACTATTGTCCTTATTCACTTTTTTTTATCTAAAATAGAAACACACATCAATTATTGTTGCTTGATTTACAGTTTCCTCTTTGCAAAGGGGTGAAGGGACATGAGTGAAAACAACAGCTGTAAATAAATCTACGGGATCCAATTGGTTAAATCTCTTGTTAAGCCATAGCAGAAACAGGATCAGGAGGGATTTAAGTAGGTGCTCTGAAAGATAATCAATTCACTCCAGTTCTGTCATGGCCATATGCTTAACCACGTCTCAGCAGGGGTTGAGAGGTGGGTGAGAAAATGCAAAATGAGAGGCGCTTAAAAACATCTTGTCAGACTGGGCAACTTTCATAAAATCACTGTGTTGGGGTTTTTTTAAATATATTTTTATTAATTTTATAATTAATAAATCCAATCAATACTTAGTTAGTATAACACATAAAATTACTATAAACACCGCAATTTTTCTATTAACTAATTTCAAAATTTAACATAGATTCTTTACTATAATTCTATTCACAAATATTAATTCCCCTACCCCCCCCACCTCAGTGCTCCCCTTCACCAGAGCCATTATCCCTAAAATCACTGTATTGGAAGGGACCACAAGGGTCATCCAGTACAACCCCTGTCACATAGGGATACACAACTATGTGTGTGTTTATATGTGCCTTCAAGCTGCTTGTTGACTTATGGCCACCCCATGAATTTCATAGGGTTTTCTCAGGCAAGGAATACTCAGAGGTGGGTTTGCCATTGCCTTCCTATGAAATAGAGCCTAGAGCACCTGTGGGCTTGGGGAAGACTTTTTTTGGGGGGGTTGGGGGGTGACTGTCACTCCAAGGAAAGGAAAGGAAAGGAAAGGAAAGGAAAGGAAAGGAAAGGAAAGATTCCTTCTCATTGGGATGGTGAGTCAAGATGAAGCTATCTCTTACCCAAATCTATTTATAAGTTAATTAGGATGTAGGGTAGGCTCTCCATGCATAGCCATTAGTAAAGTTTTTAAGTCTTTTAATTTGAAGCTGTCTGTCTCTTTTGTTTTTGAGTTCAGGGCAAAGTAACTACTGTACAATTGGGTCACGCTTTTAAACTGAGTTCTGCTACAAGAAAGTTAATTCCTAACCATTTTAACTTTTATAGAGTTTCCCAAAAGGGCTAACACCCTGGGACTCTCTAATTCTGCAACACAATTCCCATTCTTTCCAGTTAAAGAGGACCAAATAGTGGACGAAGGAAATTACGGTACTCCTACACGAGATCCCAGACAGAGGATAACCTGGCTCCCTTTAGATGTTCTTGAACTACAGCTCCTACAACCACCACAATCAATCACCACCACCATCCTGGCCGGGGCTGATGGCACTTGTAGCCCAAAACATTTGCAGGGTACCAGGTTGCTACAGCACTGGGCCAAATAGGTAATAAGTCAGACTTGATTTATAAGACCAGTTTCCCAGGCTCCACATTCCCAGACTCAGTATACTCATATTTTAAGCATCTCTTCTAAAGTCACAAAACTCCTTCCTGATAATGGCTTAAGTCCAGACTCTCTGAAAGAATAAATGAAATTCAGGAGAGACACAATTTTTTGTGCAATTTTTTGCACAATTGCAAAATTTTACAATTAGGCCACAATAACCAAGTACAAAGGCAAAGGACTGGGGACACTTGGCTTAGCAGCAGTACATGTGAAAAAGACCTTGAGATTATTGTTGATCATAAATTGAACTTGACCCAGGAGCGTGATGCTACAGCAAAGAAGGGAAATACAATTTTAGCCTGCATTAATGGAACCATAGTTTATAAGGGCCTTACCACACTCCAAAGAAAAGCAGCAGGAATGTTCCATCTTTCCTGCTGCCTTACCGCATGATGTTGCCGTTCTTTTGTTCCAGTGGGGCACTGAGGTAAAACTGCATGTTTTGGCTAACCAGAAAAATCTGTTTGCAAAAAGACATAGTTTTACCTTGGTCCTCCACGGACCCGCCCCCAACCTACACATATGCAAAACCTTTTTAAAAACCCACCTATGTATACACTGAGGCTAAAACATCATCTAGATTATATACAGGTATTATAAACACCACCACCCCCAAAAAAAATCCTGCAGGAGATTTCTCTGTGGAATTGAGCAGTCAAGGGAAAATTAGGAACAGACAAGATGTGGTAGCTGTGTGGATTAATACTACCATCTTGTGGGCAATTGCTGAACTGTGCCTGTTTTATGGGATCATGGTGTTAACACACAAAGACTGCAGTCCAGCATCCACTCAGTGCAGGATAAGCATCTTCATACAGAGTAGCAACAGCATGCAACATACATCAATGACTGGATGCTATTGTATTTTGCACAATGCACAGTTGCAGTACACAACACAAAACTCCTATGCATAACCACAATGTACAACACTGCTATATGTGCAACTCCACTTCTTCTGCTGTCAAGAGAATACATCATCCATTGTGGTAAGGTGAATAATTCACCCCACATGTGTAGCACTTACAAACATGTATGTTGCTAACAGGATGCCAGCCCAGGTGTGTTCAAGGCAATGGTGCATGTATCGTTAACAGGATGCCAGCCAAGGTGAATTCATGGCCAAATAGTGCATATGTCACCAACAGGATGACAGCCAACTTGCCTTCAAGGCAGCGTGGTGTGTATATATGTCACTAACAGAATGCTGGCCAAAAAAAAAAGCTGAACAGCAGGGCCGGTTTAAAGCATCATTGTGGGGGCTCCCGTAGAAATCCTCCTCCTGCAAAAACATTATTAGTAATAATCTGAATATCCTGTACTCTGAATAGCTTAGGTTGAGTTAGGTGACATTGACCTGAGATAAACATATGGGCCCCCCAAAATAAACCATTGCAGGGGGCCCCAAAATTCCTTAAACCAGTCCTGCTGAACAGCACAAATTAGTTGTGTCCACATTGTACGGTTATATCAGATTAAGTGAGGGCTCCCTGAAGTTGGATGGGTGTCCCCCCCCCCAAAAAAAAAACAATTTTGAGCCACCATTTGCAGAACCTAAAAGCCTAGGTTATAGAGAAAGAAAAAAGCCATATCCAGGTAAACTGGAACTCAAGGTGTTCTTACACACAGCACTCAACTCTTGTACTCCTCTGGCCTTAGCA
Organism: Gambelia wislizenii; assembly: GCA_030847615.1. NCBI lineage: Eukaryota > Metazoa > Chordata > Lepidosauria > Squamata > Crotaphytidae > Gambelia > Gambelia wislizenii. The sequence goes on along the minus strand of JAUMIR010000014.1, from coordinate 16,149,093 downwards.
TGGCCATGCTTACCTTCCTGAGTATAATGGGAGGCTTGGTGTGGAAAGCACGGCTCTTGGATCTTCTGGTAAGAAGTTCCTTAACTTCTGGAATCCCTCCTCCAATGCACAACCTTGGACAGAAAGACAAGTATGATGTAGTGTAAGGGCTGGGGTTCAATACTTGGAATGCAAAGGTAGGGGAATGTTAGTTTCTTGGTCTGCAGTTTCTAGAATACCCCAGCCAGTATGGCCACTGTTACGGGAGTTGTAATCCAAGACAGTAACATTACCCCATTTCAGTTAGAATAATAATCAGTGCCACATTTACACACATGTTAAGTAAGCTACTGCTGAGGGTAGGAGCACAGGGAGTCACATGGCTCTCTAGATTATGTTAGACTGCAAGTCCCAGCAGCCCCAGTCAGATCAGTCAACAGTGAGGAATGTTGGTTATCTCAATCCATCAGCATCTGGAGCATTGCATGATTCCAAGCCCTAGTTTAAGAACTCAGATTACATGGTGTTTCTACATACAAAAAATATGCCCGCCCTCCCCCAAAGCAATATATTTCAAGTTTTGGTAATGCTGCACGTTCTCTTCTGGAATTGGGTGTAGTTCCATGCATCCCCAAGAGTTTCTAGAATCATAGAGTTGGAAGGGGCCTCATGGGCCATCGAGTCCGACCCCCTACTCTATGCAGGATCCCCAGCTAAAGCATCCCCAGCAGGTAGCTGCCCAGTCTCCTTTTGAAGACATCCAGAGAAAGAGACCCCCACACACCTCGCTGGACAATTGGTTCCATTGCTGAACTGCTCTTGCTATTAAGAAGTTCCTTCTAATGTTCAATCAAAGTCTATCCTCCTATAATTTAAAATAATTACACCTGGTCCTATCTTCTGAGGCAACAGAGAACAGCCTACCCCCCACCCCCGTGACAGCCCTTGAGATATTTCAAGGGGACAATCATGTCACCTCCCAGTTGTTTCTTCATGAGTGTAGACATCCCCAACTCACTCAACTTTTCCTCATAGGTTTTGTTCTTTAGGTGCCAAACACTGACAGACATTAATAGCCATAGATACGTTTTATTGGGGACAATGATTCAGCAGATGGTACTCAGCAGAATCATCGAGTTGGAAGAGACACAAGGGCCATCCAGTCCAGCCCCCTGCCATGCAGGAATACACAATCAAATCATTCCCGACAGGTGGCCATCCAGCCTCCTTTTAAAAATCTCCAAAGAAGGGGACTCCACCACACTCCCAGGCAACACATTCCACTTCTGAACAGCTCTTACTGTCAGGAAGTTCCTCCTAATGTTTAGGTGGAATCTCTTTTCCTGCAGTTTGAACCCATTGCTCCGTGTCCTAGTCACTAGAGCAGCAGAAAACAAACTTGTTCCATCTTCAGTATGACATCCCTTCAAATATTTAAACATGGCCATCATGTCCCCTCTTAACCTTCCCATCCCCAGGCTAAACATACCCAGCTCCCTAATCCACTCCTCACAGAGAAGCATCCCAATTTGCCTGCAAATATTGTTGGTTTTCTGGGAAATGCTCCAGAATGTCCACTGGGGGGATGAGGTGCATTTCACCCACATTTTGCGGGCAGGGGCAGGCCAATTTAGACCCAGGAGAGGCCTTTTTGGAACCCCAAACATGGTGAAAATGCCTCCTAGAGCAGTCTGGGGGCCAAAAATGTGATCTTTTTGGTTTTTTAACAGGAGCAGGAACAGCCCTCCAAAGTCTTTTAGGGGGTTCATGCAACTTCCACAGTCACCCACCCCTGCCATTCTGGATTAAATTGAATTTAATAGGTCCCCTGCTCCTCCCCCCAAAAAACCCACATGAAAAACAGCAGGGGAAACAATACAAAGGATGCCTCAAACTGTGGATCTGTCATACCTTCTGTCTCAACGGTGCTTTGGTTTTCCTCAGGAGAAGATGGCCACTTTAACATGTCATGGCCAGCACTAGGGGTTAAGAAGAAAGGATGAAGGCTTTTCTTGGCAAGGTGGACTCGTGAACCATCTTCAAGGAAGGTTCTCTCTCCACTTTCCTGAGCTTTTGTTGACAGATGGAGTGAATGGGTTGAACCGCAAGTGGCACTTGTGTTTCCTGTAGGACCAAAAGCCATCTTCTGAGGCATCTCAGAAAGAACTGGTGTTCCAGACAACCATCTTGGGTCTTTCAAATCCACCATCCTGTTTCTGACCTGAAGCTTTTCTATTTCTCTCTCCAGACGCTGGCTGAGGTCTCTTGCAAGGATGTGGATGGCCCTCACCCTGTCTTCCTTGTTTCGATATGGGGACAGGCCTGAGGCATTCAACACTGCAGAGGCCTCAAGGCCCCAACCAGGCTTTTTTGACAGAAAAGGGCTCCCTGAGTACCGAGCAGAGGGAAAGGAGGGGCCATCCAAATCTCTCAGTTTCAGAGGGCTGATGAAGACACTCCCAATTTCAAGAGAATCCACCTTCACATTCTCCATCTTGTCCATCGTCGCACGCAAGTCACTAAACAAAAATGAGCATTGCAAAGAAAGCTGATCAATGAAAGCAGCAAATTTGTTACTAGCTACTAGCACATGACCAATGAGTTATTAGTCAATGGGTCAATAATTGGTGGTGCCACCATGTTTTTAAAAGGTAATTTTAATGTTCATAGAATCATTGCATAATAGAGTTATAAGAGACCATGAGGGCCATCTAGTCCAACCCCATTCTGCCATGCAATCAAATCATTCCTGACAGATGGCCATCCAGCCTCTGTTTAAAAACCTCAATCAGTGGCAGTTGGTTGTTCCCATCTTGGGAGTGGGTGAGAGTGAAAATCTTGCGGGGCTTTAGTCCAAAGGAGCTACCCAAAGTTTTGGACTTACTTGGGGGACAGGATACCTTGGATAGCTCCTTTAAAGTTCAGACTAAAATCCAGGGCAGATTCACTGCCCAATTGACATAGAAGCCACCAGTCACCTCTGTGGACATTTACCTGGGAATAATTCCCATTATACCAATATTGTTCTTGTGTGCCTTCAAGTCGTTTGTGACTTATGGTGACCCTAAAATGAACCTATCATATTCTTGGCAAGATTTGTTCATTGGGGGTTGCCTTTCATAGAATCATAGAACTGAAAGATACCACAAGGGCCATCCAGTCCAACCCCCCTCTGCCATGCAATCAAATCATTCCTGACAGATAGCCATCCAGCCTCTGCTTAAAAACCTCCAAAGAAGATGGAGACTCCACTACATTAGGAGGCAGTGCATTCCACTTCCGAACAGCTCTTACTGTCAGAATGTTCCTCCTAATGTTTAGGTGGAATCTCTTTTCCTGTAGTTGGAACCCATTGCTCTGTGTCCTAGTCTCTGTAGCAGCAGAAAACAAGTTTGCTCCTTATACGTTGCCTTCTTCTGAGTCTGAAAAAGGGTGTCTTGCTCCAGGGGCATCACTAGGGGCATGCAGGGGTTGCGGGCCGTACCAGATGACACCATAAGTGGAGTGACACCATGACCACCCTAGTGACACCACGGCTCCAAACCCCAGCCATATTGCTGCTGTTCCTTTGAATGTACACCTGCCCCTCTTTTTGCAAAAAAGAGAACGTTTCCTCCTCTGTCCCAGCATGGTTGTAATGCACACCATTGGCTTCAACTGAGGGCAATGTTTTCCTCTGCAGCATGATTGGATAGGAAGGAGATTTTTCATCAACTCCATTCCCAAAGCAGGAGGCTGTTTGTTCCTTCAGAGGGGGGTCACTCACTGAGTTTCCAAGGCCAAGCAGGGATTCAAACCTTAGTCTCACAGAGTCCCAGTCCAACACTCAAACCACTACACCATCCTAACTTTTAAGAAAGATTTGTTTAGAGGAGATTTGCCATTGCCTTCCATGCAAAAGGGATCTAGGAGTCTTAGTAGACCACAAACTGAACATGAGTCAGCAGTGTGATGCAGCAGCTAAAAAAGCCAATGCAATTCTAGGCGGCATCAATAGTAGTATAGGTTCTAGATCAAGAGGAAAAGAGATTCCACCTAAACATTAGGAAGAACTTCCTGACAGTAAGAGCTGTTTGGCAGTGGAATGCGCTGCCTCCTAGTGTGGTAGAGTCTCCTTCTTTGGAGGTCTTTGAACAGAGGCTGGATGGCCATCTGTCGGGAATGTTTTGATGGTGTCTTCCTGCATGGCAGGGGGTTGAACTGGATGGCCCTTGTGGTCTCTTCCAACTCTATGATTCTATGATGCTGAGAGAGTGTGATTTATTCATGATTACCCCGTGAGTTTCCATGGCTGAGCAGGGATTCGAATTCTGGTCTCACAGAATCATAGTCTAGTGCTCAAACCACTATACTGCACTGGCTCAAAGTTAGTTGGGAGTAAGTCCCATTGAGCTGAGTGGAAATTACCTTTGAGCAGACCACACCTGTAGAAGGGGTGGGCAAGCTCTTTGATGGTCCAGGAGCAATTTTCTCAACCCCTGCCCCTCCGGGGGGGGGTGCACCAACCCCTTCACATGAAACCGGAAGTGACCAAAAACTTACATCCAGGTTTACAGAACCACTTCCATTTAAAAAAAACAACAGCTTTTCTGCTAAACCTAAAATTGTGGGGGAAATATAATGCTTCAGAGGAAACCCACACTCTCTAGATGCACAGCTTTACCAGGTTTGGTGGAGAAATTCCTAGAATTTTTTTAAAAAATATTTTATTGTTTTCAGAGCTCCGGAGAGCATAGATTATCAGATTATCAGACATGGCAAAAAACATGTCAAAAGATTGCTAGAAGAACAGGAATGGACCATCTTACCAGACAACGATCTCCTCCAGTGTTCCGGGGGCATAGCAGAGCCCTGAGTAAAGCGTCATTTTTCTTGGCAGCTTATCCCTGTCAATAGAAAAGGGAATTCTCATCTGTGACAGCGCTATGCCCCTGGAACGGCTGAAAGAGGTGGCGTCTGGTAAGGTCGCCCTTTCGGTTCTTCTAGCAATCTTCTGACGCAATTGGGAACATGATTTTTTGGTGCATTCCCCTGCGTCTGATAATCTCCAAAGAGTCTTTGGGGGCATACATGGCCTGGTGGGCTGCATGATTCCCACCCCTGCAATCTTAAATTTTATTTTATTGATTATTACTCAAGGAAATAAGAGAGATTCCTCAAGGATAAGACCAACAAGAGCAACTAGTGCAAAATTATCAAAGGTAATTCTGGTCATTTGGGAAAGAGCATGTTCTATGCCTAAACAGTGACAATGACTTGAATTCTATTGTTGGTCCCTGTTAAAGTAAACCTACTGAGTCTATAGGATTTACCTCTGTGTAAACTCACCATTCAGCAATTTATGCAAGAGGCTATTTAATTGGGAATAAAATTCAGGCCAGGGAAAGAAATATAGTTGGAATGGATCACAAAGCCATCTAGTCAAAATTCAAAATGACCTGAATAGACTAGAAAGCTGGGCCAAAGCTAACAAAATGAAATTCAATATGGAGAAATGTAAGGTACTGCACTTAGGGTGGAAAAACAAAATGCATAGATATAAGATGGGGGAGACCTGGCTGAACGAGACTATGTGCGATAGGGATCTAGGAGTCCTAATAGACCACAAGCTGAACATGAGTCAACAGTGTGATGCGGCAGCTAAAAAGTCCAATGCGATTTTGGGCTGTATCAATAGAAGGATAGTGTCTAGATCAAGGGAAGTAATAGTGCCACTCTATTCTGCCTTGGTCAGACCTCACCTAGAATACTGTGCCCAGTTCTGGGCACCACAGTTCAAAAAGGATATTGACAAATATCCTGGAAAAAAGACGGTTAAGAGGCGATATGATAGCCCTGTTTAAGTATTTGGAGGGGTGTCACGCTGAGGATGGAGTGGGCTTGTTTTCTGCTGCTCCAGAGACTGGAACACGGAGCAATGGATGCAAGCTCCAGGAAAAGAGATTCCACCTCAACATTAGGAGGAACTTTTTGACAGTCAGAGCTGTTCGGCAGTGGAACGCACTCCCTCGGAGCGTGATGGGGTCTCCTTCCTTGGATGTCTTTAAACAGAGGCTGGACGGCCATCTGTCAGAGATGCTTTGATCGTGATTCCTTCATGGCAGGGGGTTGGACTGAATGGCCCTCGTGGTCTCTTCCAACTCTACAATTCTATGATTCTAGTCCAACCTCCTACCAGAACTAAAGACCTCCCGAAAGATGCCCATCTAACTTTTGTTTAAAGACCTCTAAAGATGGAAAGTCCACCACTCTCCGAAGCAATCTATTCCACTGTCGGACAGTTCTTATAGTAAAGAAGTTCTTCCTAATATTTGGATGGAATCTCTTTCCCTGTCCATTTAATCCATTGGTTTGCGTTCTAGTCTTTGAAGCAGCAGAAAACAAGCTTGCTCCATCCTCAGTATGACGTCCCTTCAAATATTTAAACATGGATATCATGTCACCTCTTAGAATCATAGAATCATAGAGTCATAGAATTGTAGAGTTGGAAGAGACCATGAGGGCCATCCAGTCCAACCCCCTGCCATGCAGGAAATCTTGATCAAAGCTGCTCTCCTTCTTCTCCCTGGCAGGAAACTGGCCTGGAAACTGGCAGGAAACTGGCTGTCCAGAAGCTGCTCTCCTTCTCTCTGGCAGGAAACTCGCCTTCTTTTCTCTAGGGTAAATGGAGCAAGCCTGTTTTCTGCAGCTCCAGAGACTAGGACAAGGAGCAATGGACTCAAACTACAAGAAAAGAGATTCCACTTAAACATTAGGAAGAACTTTCTGACTGACAGTAAGAGCTGTGCAATAGTAGAATCCACTGCTGCCTGGAGTGTGGCGGAGTCTCTTTTTTGGAGGTTTTTCAACAGAGGCTGGATGGTCATCTGTCAGGAATGCTTTGATTGTGTGTTCCTTCAGGGCAGCGGGTTGGACTAGATGAACCTTGTGGTCTCTTCCAACTCTGTGATTCTATAATTCTATAATTCTATAAACATAGCTAGTCCCCTAAGCCACTTCTCATAGGGCATGGCTTCCAGATGTCCCACCATTTTGGTTGCCGTCCTCTGGACACATTCCAGCTTGACAATATCCTTCTCGAACTGTGATGCCCAGTACTAGAGAAAGTATTACAGGTAAGGTCTGACCAAAGCAGAATGGAATGGCCACTACTTCCCTCAGTCTTGACATTATACTCCTGTTGATGTAGCCCAGAATTGCAGTGGCCTTTTTGGCTGCAGCACTACAACATTGACTCACATTTAGCTTGTGGTCTACTTAGATCCTTTTCACAATGCACTGTTTCACTCATCCTACATTTGTGCATTTCATTTTACCTGCCTAGATGTAGTACCTTAGAGTTACCATTTTTATTTTCTTCTCTCAAATGACACATCCACATAATTGGGAATTATTTGCCAATTGCATACCTGCGCAATTTCACTTCATCCCTTAACAAAGCACATGAAGCTTGGTGTACCCGCTCCATGACTTCAAATTCTGGATGCTCGTCTCTTGCTTCTTTCTGAAATTTAAAGCCAAGTTAGAAAATGGGAGAATTTCTACAAAGGGAGGAGTGAATCTTTATCACATTCTCTTGGACAGTCTAAACAATTATAGATAATGACCACGATTCTATATCACAGTCTATGTTGCATAACTTTACAGATACAGGTCACACATACCCCATATCCGCAGAACCAATATCCCTTCAACATTTCACAGATGAAAACTTGCACACATGTGGCCAAGCGATATCAGAGTATGGGCAAGATGGCAAATGTTATTAATGAGGAAGAACACACAAGCTAGGAGAGACTGCAGCAGTTTGCTTTTGCCTGAGCCTACTGGGATGGACAAGATTCTGCCCATCCTCTCCTTTTTTCCCTGCTGAGTTAACTTAGTGTGAACTACTTTTGCACACTGAACTCAGCCTTCAGCAAGTGAATTTAAAGCCAAGTTGGAAAATGGGAGAATTTCTACAATGGGTTTGGTGAGCCTTTATCACATTCTCTTGGACAGTCTGAACAATTATAGATAACTAGCTGGACTTGGTGTACCATACGCTGTTGAAAAACTCCTCCCAAAATGCCTGGTAGACCTCACAAAACCCTGTAAGGTAGGCCAGTGGGTTTTACAATTCCTCCTCCCTCTTCTCCCTCTTCTCAGCATTCCAGACTTTTCCGGGATGGCTGAGGGTGGCTTGCTCTGTTGCTGTGCTGCTGCCATAGTCAGTTCACTGCCTGGGTCCCATCACAGGTGGCCTGTTGCCGCCACCCCCACCAGTTTAATGTCTGGGTCCCAATCTGGGCCACACATTGAGTTTGCAGGAATCTGGGCCACAGACTGAGTGGCACAAGTGGATTGTGAGGTGGAGAGGTAATTTGCATGTGGGTGGTGATTGGTTGCATGTGTTTCCTGAGTAGCCAATCAGCACACTGGGAAAGGCAACATACTTAAGAGAATTAGACAGATAGATTAGATTAGATTAGATTAGATTAGATAGCCATGATTTTGTATCACTGTCTGTACATTGAACTCAGTCTACAGCTACTGAAGAAAGCTGAGGACAAAGAGGGAGGAGACTGAAACTGGGACATTTTAAAAGCAGCTAAGAAAGCGAGATGACAGAGGACTAATTGGGACTGTCCCTGCTAAACCTGGACAGTTGGAGGGTATGCATAAAGTGTCCACTCTTGGTACACACATAAAGCTATTCTGTGTGAAACCATCTTACAACCACCTGTTGTTGTTGTTGTTGTTGTTGTTGTTATCCTTGCCCTGCCCTTTTCTCAGTCAGGGACTCAAGGCAGCTTATAACGTTAAAACAGAGACAGCTAAAAAAATTACATACCAACAAATCTAAAAAATATAATTAAAATCTCAATAAAATTAAGAACGGTTAAAAGCGGTAACTGTTAAAAAGAGCAAAAAAAAAAAAAGTCCAAACAACACAGCACGCAAAAGATCCTTTCCCTCTGAGCACTCAGCCCTCAAAGGCCTGCCGAAACAAAAAGGTCTTCACTTGTCTACAAAAGGATAGCAAGAAGGGAGAAGAGAAGGTTGAGAGGTGACATGATAGCCATGATTAAATATTTGATGTCATACTGAGGATGGAGCAAGCTTGTTTTCCACTGCTCCAGAGACTAGGACACGGAGCCATGGGTTCAAACTCCAGGAAAAAAGATTCCAGCTAAACATTAGGAAGAACTTCCTGACAGTAAGAGCTGTTCGGAAGTGGAATGCACTACCTGGGAGTGTAGTGGGGTTTTCTTCATTGGGTTTTTTTAAACAGAGGCTGGATGGCTATCTGTCGGGAATGATTTCATTGTGCATTCTTGCATGGCAGAGAGTTGGACTAGTGTGATGACGGGGAGACTCCAGTTCCCATCATCTGCCAGCTTAGCAATTAGGTAACCGAAGGGTTAACTAGGGTCTGGAAGAAAGGTAACACCTTTAGTGGCAGCACCATCAATGATGTCAGGTTAGAAGAGACAGAATAACCCAGTGATGGCGAACCTATGACACGCGTGTCAGCACTGACACGCGTAGCCATTTCTGATGACACGCGGCCGCATGCCGAGAAGGATGTTTCACACACCCCATCCTCCCTAAAGTGGTGATTGGGGCTTCAAAGCCCTGGTTGCCACTTTCCTCCCCCCTCCCCCCTCCCTAAAGTGGCAATCCGAGCTTCAAAGCCCCAGTCGCCACTTTCCTCCCCTCTTCCTAAAGTGGTGATTGGGGCTTTGAAGCCCCGGTCGCCACTTTCCTCCACCCACCCACCCCCGTCTCCCTAACGTTTTTTTCCTCAAAGTGACACACCACCCGAGTTATGCTCAGTTTTTTGGCAAAGTTTGACACACCAAGCTCAAAAGGTTGCCCATCACTGGAATAACCAATCAGAACTTTGAGGGTGGCAATTTTAAAAGGTATTAAACCTGCTTAGGAGTCACAAGGCAGGAGAGACAAAGAAACCCTGAGATGGGGGAACATCGCATCTTGGGTCAAATGAGGACAAAGGACCCTAAAATGGAGGGTGGTTGTTTTGAGTCCTGTCTGAACTGACACATAACTCGAGCCTCCCTCTGGATCCAACAGAATCCAGCAAATTGAGTGAATAGATTAGGAGAATGTCGAGTATTAGCTAGACACATTAGGAAATTTATGTTAATTTTCCTACTTGGCTGAATGTAACGGAATGCTATCTGTAACGTCTATGGATGTGCCTGGAAAGGAAAAACCTTTCCATGAGAATTATCTGCATGCTTTTGAACTCTTAACACATTTAACAGTGCATTTTGAACTCTTAACTCTTAATCCTTAATACAACGGTCTTGGGCCAAATCCACACTACACAAATAACCCAGTTTGAAACTGGATTATTTGCCATGACTCCTTCCTATGGAATCCTGGGATCTGTAGGTCTACAAGGTCTTGAGCCTTCTCTGCCAAAGAGTGCTGGTGCTTCACCAAACTACAACTCGCTGGGTTCAACAGGAAGGAGCAATGTCAAATGATAATCCAGTTTCAAATGAGGTTATTCGTACAGGGTGGATTTGGTCCTGGAGTAGAATCATAGAATCATAGAATTGCAGAGTTGGAAGAGACCACGAGGGCCATCCAGTCCAACCCCCTGCCATGCAGGAAATCACGATCAAAGCATCCCCGACAGATGGCAATCCAGCCTCTGTTTAAAGACCTCCAAGGAAGGAGACCCCACCACATAGAAGTAGTACAGGTAGTTGTTGTTGCTGTTATTAGGTATTATTATTATTAGATATTGTTGTTGTTGTTGTTTTAAATCTTGAGTTAAGTCTTCATAGAATCATAGCATGACACATTTGGAAGAGACCACAAGGGCCATCCAGTCCAACCCCCTGCCAACTCTGCAATTCTATGATTCTATGATTCTATAATTCCCGACAGATGGACATCCAGACTCTGTTTAAAAACCTCCAAATAAGGTTGGGTCCAGAACCATTGCAATAGTGTGCTTTTCAGATCTCAAATAATAATAATAATAATAATAATAATAATACCCAATAACAATGATGATGATAATGATAATACTAATAATACAATCACACCATCCACTGGAGGGGAAGGGAAGACTTTTCTTCTGCTTCTTCCTGCAAGTTTGTGTCTGGAATGGATTGAAAGGCAATGCGCAAGCCAAGCCAGCCAGCCTTTGTCTTGTCTCCGGTCACTCCACTGTAGGCAAGAGTTGAACCAAGCAGGCTTCAAGCCTTTGTGGACACCCTGTGAGGACATCGTGGACCCCTGGGGGTCCCTGGACCACAGGTTAAGAACCACTGCAGTATCAGAATCTACTATTGTTCCCCAATGCTGAGCCAAAGTGTGGAACAATGTCTATGACAGCCAAGCAGTATACTGTAGTCTTTTTCAACCATAGATAGCCACACTTTGGCTCAGCCTTCTAATGAAATTATTCTTTCGCAATCGTTTGCTGAGGTTTTGTCCGTTGTGATATAGAATTTACAGATATTTCCCATTAGTACTTTCATATTACATTTTTTTCATTACAAATAGTTGCTTTGTATATCTTTGCAACCTTTTTGTATGTGTTCCAATATACATTGTTTCATTATAATTACACTGGATACAGAGGACTCACCGTATATGCATTTCACATTGTCTTATATGTTTGGCCCTCCGTATCCATGGATTCTATATTCACAGATTCCACTATCCACAACTTGAAAATGCAGCCTAGAATTGCATTGCTTTTTTAGCTGCTGCATCACACTGCTGACTTGAGCATCAAGAGATTTTGGTATCCACGGGGGGTCCTTGAACCAAACCACAGTGGATAAGGGCCCACTATTTTTTATATATATATATTCCCTTGCCAAGCACAATCAAGTTATTGTAATGCAAGAATATATATATATATATATATATATATATATATATGAGAGAGAGAAAGAGAGAGGAAGATTACAGAAGTAGATTCATAAGACATACATAGGGGAACAACAGCATATTCGGATAGTGCACTTTTCAGATTTCAGCTCCAGGACAGTTGTGTTAGTTTTCTGAGAGTTTGCTGCTTACCCTTAGGGCAATTCTTACCAAGCCATGAATATTCTTGGCATACATTGCAGAACCTGCCTCCATCCCATTCTTTTTGCTTCTGAACGCTTCTTTCTGCTTCTGGTACACTTCTTGAAGCCTTTTCTTGCGCACTTCACGAGCTTGCTCCAAAGATCTTTTCTCTTCCCGGGACCTTCTGTTCCTTTCAGCGACCTTTTTATTCATAAATTCACGGACCTCTTCCGGACTATAGTGGCTTCTTCTCTCTCTGTCTGGCCTTTCGTAGCTGTCTGCAGATTTGCTTTCCTTCCTAGAGGAGTCACTTCTCTGAGAAGAGTAGCTCGTTCTTCCCTTGCAATCGGTTGAGGTTCCTCTATTATCCTCCAATCGGGCAGAGAAAGGATTGGCAGAATGACCCTGGGGACTTGCATTTTCTTTCTTTCCTGTCAGCCTGGGCTGATTTCCTCCCCTCTTCTGCAGATATGGATCTTTCTGGAGCCTCACACTCTGGTTCTTAGGCCCACAAGAGCTTGCCCGCTCTCTAAGCGTCCGGTTTAAGCCTGAAGCTTCTCTTTCCTGTTCAGCTTCACCCATATCGCTCTGCATGGCCTGAAAGCTTCCTCTAAGACTTTGTTCCACCTGGGATGTTGTTAACAAATTTCCAGATTCTGTGGAAAGAAGCGGAGACCAGACTGGGGTTTGCAAATTTCCACAGAACAATGTTCTATACCTTTCAATCTCTCTCCAAGATGAAAATGGGGGCATGTGGGGAAAGTGATGAATAAGGAAAGACACACAAGCCAAGGAAGGCTGCAGCCATTTGCTTTTGCCTGAGCCGACAAGAAAAGGCAACATTCTGCCCTCTCCTCCTGCCCTGTTATGTAGTACAAACTACTTCTCAACTTGGAACTCCGTTTGCAGCAATTAAAGTAACTTGAGGATGAAGGGGGAAGTGGAAAGAAGAGAAAAACTGGTGTCACAATATTGGGACATACAGTAAATAGATTTATTCTATAACAATCTGGAATGTAACAAACAATCTGCAGAGTACAGCAGACAGAGAGCTAGTGACAGTTGCAAATGTATCAGTATTAATGAGCTCTCAGCTCTGATGCAGAGCTGACTGGGGGAGGTGCTAGGAACTCTACAGATCTGGGTATTTAGTTTGTCCAATAGAGTTGAACTGAGCAGTTCTGTGTTGGATTTCACAGTGTGAAGATGTTTTCTTTTGTATGCTGTAATATACTGTAAATAGTCTTTATTATGTTCAAATAAAGAACAAGAAGTTTATTTTAGACTACTGTCTACTATGTCTGTGCCTTTATTCTGATGCCTGAAGGAACAACACTCTGCTGTCTATTTTATGCTGCCTGGGACCTGTTTAGGTTCCCAGTGCACTCTATACAACCTGACAACTGGGACATTTTAAAAGCAGCCGGAGAGGTGTGATGACAGAGAACTAATCAGGGCAGCAACTGCCAAATTGGCACAATTAAAGGGTATGATGCTCAACAGCAGAGGTGGGCTACCCCCTGAGGCCTGTGGGCCACATGCACCTCTCAAAAGATGACAGAGGGGAGGGATGCAAACCACCACACATGTGCATACACATACACAAATCAGGTCTGTTAATCTTTTTTTGCTTTAAAAAAAAAAAAAGGTGCCCACGTGCCTTCCATGAGGTGTAGGAGAAATTTTGCCCTGTGGGGAGTGGAATGGGTTCTCTTAGACCCCAGAGACGCTTTTTTCCCCAAGTAACTTCCAGTTCTGGCGCAGGAGAAGCTTCCCTGGGCTGAAAGCAGCCAGGGGGGTAGGAATATTGTGAGATGTGCCCCTATATTGTGAAACTGGCCCACACTGTACTCTAAGGTAGATTAACTGGTCCACCGACAGGGAAACCATCATCTAGTAGGTGATAAATCTAGCATTTTCCTTTTCAAACCTTGGTAGGGGAGTAACACATCCATAATTTATTCATATCCACAATCCCTATGTTTTCAATAGTGTAGGGAATACAGATACACAATAGAGTCACTCTGGAGGACCTAAAAGATGCCTAGAGAGGTATTCTCTCTAGGCATTCTCTAGGTCCTCCAGCACATTTCTATTATATGCTTGGATTGGAAGTCATTCATTTTAATAGGATTCATTATTATCCATTGTTTCTGGTATCTACGTCAAGTCCAGGAAAGCATCCCCTGCAGATATGGGGACCATACTGTACATATGTCTGTGAATATGTCCTTCAAATCACCTGTCAACTTATGGAGACCCCATGAATTTCCTTGGGTTTTCTTAGGCAAGCAATACTTAGAGGTGGTTTTGCCAGTTCCTTCCTCTGAAATAGAGCCTACAGCACTTGGTGTTCATTGGTGGTCTCCCATCCAAGTACTAAGCAGGGCTGACCCTCCTTAGCTTCCAGGATTGGGTGGGATCTGGCACCTTTAAGGTATTTAGGCCTTATGGAATACAGAGGGACCTTGAAAGCCCACTGCCAGACTTACTGGGCAGCAGCTGCCGTGAACAATGAGGGTCTGTTCTCCTGTCAATCAGAATGCAATAGACTCATATTTCCACCCCCTCCCACCAGCAATCTCCAGTGCAAGGAGGAGTTGTGACAAGCATCTGCTTCTGATTGTCAGACCAGAGATTGCTAGTGGGGGTGGAAATGCCAGGCTGCTGCGTCCTGATCGACAGGAGAACAGACCCCCATTGCTCATAGTGGCTGCTGCCCAGTAAGTTGGGACTGGGAGGGTCAGGTCTTAGCTACGCATCTAAGGTAATTATGTAACTAAATAGCTGATCTAGCATCTTGGTCTTTGCTCCCAAGAAACTGTTGTAGGCAGGGGCAAGTGTGGTCTTGTAAAAGTGCAGTACCTGTAGCGAGCTCAGCTGCATCCATTTCCAATCCACTCCTCAGCTTTGGATGTTTAGGGGGGGGACCAAGAATTTTCCGGGCCAGTTTCTGACCTTCCCTCCAGGCAGAAACACCATATAAATGGACTGCTGGAATCAAAACACAACAGGAAGGGGATTATTGAAAACAGACAGTTAAGTTGGTTTTTCCCTGAGTTTGGAGACATTTTCAGTTTGGTCCACAACTGTGGCCAGTTCTGGGCACAGCAATTCAAGAAAGATATTGACACACTGGAACATGTCCAGAGGAGGGTGACCAAAACAGTGAAAAGTCTGGAAGCTGTTATGCCCTATGACGAGCAGCTTAGGGACCTGAGTATGTTTAGCCTGGAGAAGAGAAGGTTAAGAGGGGACATGATAATCATGTTTAATACTTGAAAGGATGTCATATTGAAGATGGAGCAAGCTTGTTTTCTGTTGCTCCA
Source organism: Gambelia wislizenii (assembly GCA_030847615.1). Lineage (NCBI taxonomy): Eukaryota > Metazoa > Chordata > Lepidosauria > Squamata > Crotaphytidae > Gambelia > Gambelia wislizenii. Next base: position 16,133,740 of record JAUMIR010000014.1, on the reverse strand, counting down.
GAGACTAAGACATGAAGGAATGGACTCAAACTACAGGAGAAGAGATTCTACCTAAACATTAGGAAGATCCTCCTGGTGGTAAGAGCTGTTCAGAAGTGAAATACACTGCTGACTAGGAGTGGGGTGGAGTCTCTTTCTTTGGAGGTATTTAAACAGAGGCTGGATGGCCATCTGTTGGGAGTGCTTTGATTGGGTATTCCTACAGGGCAGAATAGAATTAGACTAGATGGCCCTCATGGTCTCTTTCAACTCTGCAGCGCCTAACGTCCTGCTTTGCAACAGCTGCAGAGCTGTTTGGGCTAGAAGTCAACCTGAAGAAAACAGAAGTTCTTTACCAGCCTGCACCACAGGACGAACACCACTATCCCCACATTGCCGTCAGCAAATCTGTGCTTCAAGTCCGTTCAGCAGTTCACCTACCTGGGAAGCATCATCTCCTCAGATGCCAAGATTGACAAAGAGATCGATCACAGATTAGCAAAGGCATATAGTGCATTTGGAAGACTTCACAAAAGAGTCTGGAGCAATAAACACCTGAAGCAAAGCACAAAAATCAGTGTGTATAGAGCCATCGTACTGTCTGTCCTCCTTTATGGATCTGAAACATGGGTCACCTATCGCCACCACCTACGACTCCTCGAGCGCTTTCATCAGCGCTGTCTACGCACAATCTTAAATATACATTGGACTGACTATGTGACAAATGTTGCTGTCCTTGAGCAAGCAGGGATCACAAGCATTGAGGCCATGATATTGAGAACTCAGCTGCGCTGGGCAGGGCACGTTTCTAGGATGGAGGACCATCGCCTCCCAAAAATACTACTCTACGGTGAACTCGCCACGGGTCAGCGTAAGAGGGGCGCTCCAAAAAAGCAATACAAGGACTCCCTGAAACAACATCTCAGGCTCGGCCAAATTGATCACCAACAGTGGTCCGCCCTGGCCTCACATCGGGAGGCATGGAGACGCACTATCCACAATGCTGCAGCCTTATTTGAGAACTCACGACGAACAAGTCTTGAAGAGAAATGACAACGCAGAAAGAATCACAACCCAAAAACATCACCCAAGGAGACCTTCTGCTGTGCTTTCTGCAACCGGACTTGTTTATCTCGGATTGGCCTTTTCAGTCATTAGCGCGCTTGCAGAAAACGCGGGATGAGTCCTTCCTGAATCTTCGTTTGCGAAGAAAAGCCAGAGAGAGATGATTCTATGATCCAGAATCCCCCAGTGGCCATGTTTGCAAAAATAGGAACTTTCTTAAGCTCTGGGATTCTGGTGACTTCTGGCAATGATTTCTTCTCACTATCCTTCCATGCATCCCTTCACCTGGTTTGTTTACTTGGCACCTGACAAACTTTCTCAGCTGCTTAACCCCTGGTGGTTTTGATCCATGCAAATTGTCCTGAACTCACAATAGCAAGTGCCTGAGGAGCAACAAGATAGGGACACAGGATCAACAGAATGAGGGGTGTAGTCCTGGTATGTCACCAATTGTCCATTCTAGATGCAAGAGAAGTCAATAGCCAGTCCAGAGGTCAGTCACCTATTGTCCATACCAGATGCCAGGGAAGTCAATAGCCAGTCCAGTATTCAACAGAGTCAGGTCTGAGGTCCAGTACTTGGTCAGTGAGGGGTTAATGCAGCAGTCCATAGAATGGAGTCAATCCATAGTCAAGGCAAAGCAGGAACACAGGAGGAATGCAAACAGCTATGAAACAGCAGTTGTCAGCACTGAACCTGGGAGTAGAATCATAGAATCATAGAATTGTAGAGTTGGAAGAGACCACGAGGGCCATCCAGTCCAACTCCCTGCCACGCAGGAAATCTTGATCAAAGCATCCCTGACAGATGGCCATCCAGCCTCTGTTTAAAGACCTCCAAGGAAGGAAACCCCACCATGCTCCGAGGGAGTGTGTTCCACTACCAAACAGCTCTTACTGTCAAAAAGTTCCTCCTAATGTTGAGGTGGAATCTCTGTTCCTGGAGCTTGCACCCATTGCTCCGTGTTCCAGTCTCTGGAGCAGAAGAAAACAAGCCCGCTCCATCCTCAGCGTGACACCCCTTCAAATACTTAAACAGGGCTATCATATCGCCTCTAAACCGTCTTTTTTCCAGGCTAAACATACCCAGCTCCCTAAGTTTCTCCTCATAAGGCATGGTTTCCAGACCTTTCTGGAAGTTTTAAGTGACTGCAATGTTAGAAAATTGAGGGCTGAAGGAAATTTTCATTTGCAGGGGTGTTGCCTGCCCTGATGCCCCCTCCCTTCCAATAATTCATCAATTGGCTATATTTCTTAAATTAGCTTATTTATTGGCCTTCCACATGGTTGGTAGTAGACTAGGGCATCCAAAATGCAAGCACTCAAGGTGTGCTCAGAAAATCTAAGGAAGAGGCCATCCCACATCCCTATAAGACACACCCGGGTAGTAATTATGTGGAGACCCACCTCCCTTGGACTGGTAGTTAGGGTGGAAATGGATTAATTCTCCTAGACACACATGGAAGTGAGTCATTCACTAATTCGATCAACCCCCTGTGAATATGAAGGGACAACTGTAGTGTGTGCCCGTAGGCGGTAGAAGGCATTTACCCAAGCAGGGAAAGAAGGACTTTTAAGCTCAAAAAGCTACAATCTCTGTGTCTGTAGCTCCTCTTTCCATGAATAGATGAATGTTTTATAATCAGCCTGACTTGATTTTTTGTTAACTGCTGCAAATCCCTAATTCATCAAACCCTGGAAGTGCTTTCCTTCTGACCTCTGACCTCTCATTCATCTCCTCTTGGCCTCATTTTGGCTCCATCGCTGACAGCACCTTATGGCTGGCAGAGACTTCCTGTGGCACTGACAGTTACAATGATGAATGTTGCGTGTGGCAAGGGGAGGGAGAATGTTGCCATTATGACTTGGTCTCCAAAGAAGAGCTTGAAGCCATTTTTCAAATCTGTTCATTAAAACAAAGCAGTCTGGGGGGTCATGGAAAGTGGCTGAGTAGAAGGAAATTATTTTATATTTCATGCATTTTAATTAGGTGTGGGATAACAGAAGTCATAATGGCAAGAAAGAGTAATGGGGCACAGCAATAAACAGAGGCTGGAATGGCAGGGAGGCAAATCTATTCTGGTTGTGCGTGGAAAGCAATAGCAGTATATAGAATAATGCTTATTCAGGGTTTCCCTGAGACCTGAAAATTATTTCAAGGGTTCCTCCAGGATAAAAAGGTTGATAAAGGCTGCCTTACAGCATTTCCCAGATGAAAATGGTGTGGTCAGAGTGTGGTCAAGTCATTAATGAGCACATAAGCTAGGAGAGGCTGCTGCAGTTTGCTTTTGCTTGAGCCTTCTGGGAAGTGCAAGGTTATGCCTCCTCCTCTCTTCATCCCTCTGTTGAATGAACTGAATGCAAACCTCCGAGGGAGAGAATAGCAACCAGGCATGGCTCCTTCATGACTTGGTCCCAGTGGCCTCCTTTCCAATTGCCACTGCTATGGGCTCTGAGGAACTGGGGTGGGGGGTTGGCCACCATCTTCTGGACTTAATCCCCTCCACCCCCTGCCACCCCCTTTTCCTTGTGTGTCCCATCTTATTAGACTACAAGCCTAAGTGGAGGGAACTGTCCAAAAGACAAGCCTCCTTGGGAGACTTTTAGGCTGCAGGTGGGGGAGGGGGGTCGGGTAAATGCTCCAAAGAAATAAAATAAACAGAACAACTTTTGCCCTTTGAACTCAGTTTGCAGCAACTGAAGTAAGCTGAGCACAAAGGTTGAAAGAGGGGAGAGGAGGGAGAAAACGGGACATTTTTAAAGCAGCTGAAAAAGTGGAGTGGCAGAGGAAAAACCGGGACTGTACACACCAAATCGGGACATTTGGAGGGTCTCCTATTTAGGATGTAGGGTTCAGCACTTTGGATAGTTCATTTCAGAGTAACCAGGAGTAGGTCCACTGTCCCAGGGAAAGCAGAGCCACCCCACCATCCCATAACTCACTGTGGATTCCCACACTGGCAGAGACTTAGATTAAATGACCCTTGGAGACCCTTCCTATAATTCTCACTACATTACTTTCCATGTGTGATGCTGCTGCCCAATGTGATTGTTCCTTCCTCAACCAGTGGAGTATTACGAGGACCATATAGATATAGATATAGATATAGATATACAGTATAGAGATGGAAGGAGTACCCTTATGATGTCATCAAGCATAAGTACCAACTATGTGGCTTGTCATTCAAACATACACAGACATAATATATATTTCTGTTTGGGAATTAAGACAGAAATCTTAGCGAAATGGGCTGTTTCCCAATCAAAGTGCAATGAGCAGCTTGTTTTCCTCACCTTCTTAGGGACACATGATAAATAACATTTAAACTCGCCTACTTGCATCTAGCCTGAAGGTGGATGCCAAGCAGAGTGGAGGGTGAACCCTGGCACCATAATAACTGGGAGGGAAGGAGGAAGAGTAAATACTCAGACCCCTTGGAGAGTCTTTGCTAATTGTAGCAACAAATCCATTAAGCCTTGCAAATTTTAGCATGCTCTTCTAGCTGAGATGGAGATTTCCACACAACCTTTTCTCTTGCCTGGAGTGGAGCCTTCTCTAGCAAACCGGAGAATTTGCACCCATATCTCCCAATCTGGAGATGATCCCTGAAAACTGGAGACTCAGGGAGACTCAGCCCTGAGGTCTGGCAACCCGAATGCCAGGCAACGTTCAACATTTCACAAATATCTGTGGATTCTTTACTTATCCTTTCGTTCTATGAGGTGGGTGCAAAATACATACATATATATATATATATATATATATATATATATCTGACTCAGTTGACCACTCCCCCCTCCCATCCACACACATGGATCATGGTCATCTCCCCCCAAGCCCATGACTTTACCTTTCTTTTTCTGTGTCTTCTCAGGAAGAGGAGCTGTGTTGATGTGGGACCGCTTCTTCTTGCCTGCCCTTCCTCCAGTACCTTCATCGTTAAGAAAAATCACAAAAATTATTTATAAAAGACAGAAAGGTCACATTTTGACAATACACCCGACCTCGTGAAGGTTTTGGAGGGTATGTTGACTAGAGGTGCCATAAATACTCCTCGCCCTTGGTGAGAAAAAAAATATGTTTTAACATATTGAAGCCCCCACCAGAAAAATGGGGAATAGCAAGAAAAGTCTTCACAGTTCAGGAGGCTTGTCTATACGGCAAAAATACTCCTCATAGAATTTTAGGAGAATACATTTTGTCCCAATGGGATTGGCATCATTTTGTCATATTCAGAAGGAGGGGACAAAAAGCTCCAAATACTCTGCGGGAAAAACTTTCACTACTTTTCCCAACTTTTTAAAAAAAACTCCAAAGGAAATGTGCATTTCCACGCATTGGGACAGCTGATTCACTTTGCTGAGCTTTCCCAATAAGAGTGGAAGTGGAAAGCTGATTGGTTGGATGTGCGCAGGGGGTGGAGCTTGCCAGCAAGGCAGCACCCAGAACCACAATGTTGGATTTTCACCGTAGCAATTGTGAGCTGAGCTGATGAAACAGCCTTTTTTCCCCATTTAAGTGGAAAATCTCACTTCCTCACCTTGGACTTGCTTTTAAAAATAATACTGTTTGATGGCAGCAACTGATGGGAATAAAAATGCAAGTAATTCACTTGGGCTTGCCATCTTGATTTGCAGGCATGCCTGTTTGGAAATCAAATGCATTTGGCTTCGCCTGCCTGCGATCTTGCCAAAAAAACTGTGGCAACAAATGAAGGTTGCTGCAAATTGGCATTACTGCACATCAATCCACATTTTATTGCCTCATATAGACAAGCCCATAGAAAACGTTTTGCCTATGACTAAGTCAAGAAACACATTGTGCAAACATGTTTTCTGCCAAGCCCAACTTTTTTTAAAAAAAAATCAGAAGAAGTTCCTAAATGTGAAAAGTGGTTAATAATTGCAAAAGAACATTTGCATTCTTAGTAGGAGGAAAAAATCGTTGAAAACATGTTGGCTATGACTGAGGCAAGAAAAACCTTGTGCAAATATATTTTCTGCCAAGACCCAACTTTTTTCCCCTTTCCTCTTTCTTTCTTTCTTTTTCTGTTTTGTTGGTACAGCTTAATTTTTCAGAAAAAGTCCCAAAGTGTGAAGAGTGGTAAAAATTCATAGAATCATAGAATTGCAGAGTTGGAAGAGACCACGAGGGCCATCCAGTCCAACCCCCTGCCACACAGGAAATCTTGATCAAAGCATCCCCAAAAGTTCTTGCAATTGTGCAAGAACTTTTGTATTCTCAGGCCTAATCCATATGACACAAACAATCCAATTTGAAACTGGATTATTTTCCATGGCTCCTTCCTATGGAATCCTGGGATTTGTAGTCTGGTGAGGCACCAGCACTCTTTGGCAGAGAAAGCTAAAGACCTTGTAAAACTACAAATCCCAGGATTCCATAGGAAGGCACAATGGCAAATAATCCAGTTTCAATAGAAGTATAGTGTCCAGATCAAGGGAAGTAATAGTGCCGCTCTATTCTGCCTTGGTCAGACCTCACCTAGAATACTGTGTCCAGTTCTGGGCACCACAATTCAAAAAGGATATTGACAAATTGGAGCGTGTCCAGAGGAGGGCGACTAAAATGGTGAAAGGTCTGGAAACGATGCCTTATAAGGAGAGACTTAGGGAGCTGGGTATGTTTAGCCTGGAAAAAAGACGGTTAAGAGGCGATATGATAGCCCTGTTTAAGTATTTGAAGGGGTGTCACATTGAGGAAGGAGCAAGCTTGTTTTCTGCTGCTCCAGAGACTGGAACACGAAGCAATGGATGCAAGCTCCAGGAACAGAGATTCCACCTCAACATTAGGAGGAACTTTTTGACAGTAAGAACTGTTCGGCAGTGGAATGCACTCCCTCGGAGCGTGGTGGGGTCTCCTTCCTTGGAGGTCTTTAAACAGAGGCTGGATGGCCATTTGTCAAGGATGCTTTGATCGTGATTTCCTGCATGGCAGGGGGTTGGACTGGATGGCCCTCATGGTCTCTTCCAGCTCTGCAATTCTATGATTCTATGATTTGTGTCATGTGGATAAAATTGCCCCAGGATAAAATTGTTGAAATAAGTGAAGATATATCTCTCTAGTTTTGACAATAGCCTTCTGGCTGATTGTCCTTACTGGAATCTGGATGAACTCCTGAGTTCGTGTCCACAAGTGCTGGAGAAGCACACACGACCTTGCGGATCTTCCTCTTGAGGGGCTGCTTGGCTGGGCTTCCCTCCATGGAGCAAACAGCCAACCTCTTCTCTCTCAGGGGCCAGGACAGGCTCCGTTGCCTCTGCTGCCGGATCCTCTCTTTCAACTTCTGCAACGTCTTATCATGAGGAGAGTTTTCCTTGAGACTCTCTAACTTCCAAGCCAGGTGGCAACTCCAGGAGTGAGGAGAAGGTGATGAGCCAAGGTGGGGAGATAAGGTCAGGTTGGGAGACGCCTTATCTTGGATCTCTCTGGCTTCACGCCTGTTAATGGAGGAGACAGCAGGTTCTGTGCCACCTTCCTTGCTCAGACGTGGAAAATGCTGCTGAGAAAAAGGAGGAGGTGATTGCTGTTGGAGGTCTGGTGGAGTGACAGGTCTCCTGACCATCCCAGAGTAAGTCTTCTTCTCAATAGGAAGGGTGCCACTCCTGATCCATGCTTGTCTGCCATTCCAGGTCTCAAAGAAATCTTCCATCGGCCTGTGTGAGATTAGAGGAAGCCCAGGGTTTAGAAAGTTATCCTTTAAAGTATCTCCCCCCAGTATTATTCATTTAAACAATTCCCTGATCTACTCAGTTCCCAGGTCAGTGAAGGTTCAAGGGTCTGTCAAAATGAAACGGAGTCACTGGTGCACCAAAACCATGAAGGTGTTGTTACCTACTCTGATAGCCCCCATCTTGGAACATGACATAATTGGCAATATTTAATAATTTGGCTTAATATGGCCTTCCACATGGTTAGCAGATAAACCAGGGATCCCTAGATAGCAAGTTTCAAGTCATATAACCAAGGGAGGGGCCTTTGGAAATTTCCCAAACAGGTAATACTCAGGTCAGAGATAATACCTGGAGGTGACTGGTCCACTAATCCATTCAAAGATAACAGAGTCCTTGATGCTTGCAAAATAGGTTCTTCCTCTCCCCTCCCCCTCCAACAATAGACCTTGCCTTCTACTATTCAATGCTAAGTATATTGACCATTAACAATTGTTAACTCTTCTGGAGTACCCTTTGTCCAGTCCTAGGAATGCCCGAGAAACATTGTATTCCACTCAAAATCTCATCCCTTCAGGGGAATTACCAGGTATAAATATCACTCTAAAACTTCACTAAAGTGTACACTCCACCAAAGCATGCACAAATCCCTTGCTTTCTGACTCCGAGTCACCATTCTGTCATCTGGACCTCTTCGCTGTCAGTTTACTTCACGATCTCTGCTCTGTCGGATTGGTATAGTATAACCTTACTCTATTCCCCTATCCAAATACATGTCAGGACCTGCTGAACGAGAGCAGAAGGAAGTTCCAGAGCCACAGGCCTCAGAGACAAACAATAGTGCGGTACCAGCTCTGACAGAGGGCCCTGCCCCTTTAGACACAGAGGACAACTTACTCCAAGTGTTGTTGGAAGTTATCTGACCTACCTGGTGACCCACTGTGTTCCTGCTCACTGTGTTTGTTGGGGTGTATGAGCATAAAAATTAAAAATCCATTGAAGATTCCAGGGAGCTAGCCCTTTGGGACTATCTTCTTGAGTTAAAATAAAACTTTTACTGTAGCAGAGTTAGCAGAGACACAAAGCGAACAGACTCAATTAGTTAAGTACTGTAAATCACTCAGTCATTAACACCACTTAAACAAATGAAAGACAAAAACAACTTCTTCTTTTAAAAAAGAATACTTAAATATTAATAGTTTTGCAATAAGTATGCATGGGGAAGCTAAAATCCTTAACCAACTAAAGGATTTAGGGTAGAACTCACCCATTCAGTGAATTCAGGTAAGATAAGGTAAACAAGGCTGCGTATCCCTAAGTTTGCATGTGGCAGCATCCATGTTCCTTTGTTCTTCAGAGAAAGTGAATGCAAGTAAGTGAGAGCATGGATCCCATCTTCATGTGTGTTTAGTGAGGCGTGTGCTTCTGAGTGGAGAGAACAAAGGGTCATAAACTTTAAAAATCATTAGGTCATGTGATTAATGACTCAATAGTCACCCCACATCATTTAGCTTGGCTGAGTCAAAGCTACTAGCCAAGCCCACAAATAACTAAGGTAGCATGAGGAGAAGGGGAGGAACTTTTAACATGCAAAGGAGTTCCCTAAATCTTTCTAAGAAGGTGCTTAACTTTGTTAGTTAGCAAGTGGGGGATGCAGGAAGAATGCTATATCTCCAACAGTGTTTGACCCAGACTATGTTTGTTACTCTGAACTCTGTATGCCTGACTTGGATTCTGCTGGACTACTCAGAACTCTGTCTGCTGGACCTATGCCTTGTTATTTGGATTTTGCTTATGAACTCATATTTGCTTGCTAATAAAGTAAGTGTCTGACCACACGGCCTTGATTCCCCTGCCTGTAATTAGCTTGACTGTGCTGTGCCTCTGCTATCATCTGTATAGTAATCAACCTTTGGCTGATTGCCCGGGCAGTGTTTAAACAGCTAGAGTAAACCTGAGAGGTGTTGTTATTGCACAAGGCAAATGCATAACAAGCTAGTTTAGGCATTTGAAGGAGTGGCTTTCAAAGAGGAAAGAGAGAGAGAAGGAGAGCATGGCAAGGGTAAGGTTGACTGGAATACAAGTATCTTGGTAGTAGATGAACAAACAAAATGATACAAGAAGGGGCTGCTCACTAGAAGTCTGTGAGATGCTCTCTTAAGGTACCTGTAACAAGATATCTGCAGATGTTCTATGCCACCCATCATTTAAGAGATGAAAACTAGGACACACATTGCCAAGCAAGATTGGAACGTGATCAAAATTGAATGGTGTGATGTGGCAGCTTATAAAGCCAATGTGATCCTAGGCTGCATTAATAGGAGTCCAGTGTCTAGATCAAGGGAAGTAATAGTGCCACTATATTCTGCTTTGGTCAGATCTCACATTGAATATTGCATCTAGTTCTGGGCACAGCAATTCAAGAAGGATATGGACAAGCTGGAACACATCCAGAGGACTGCAACCAACATGGTGAAAGATCTGGAAGCCGTGCCCTATGAGGAATGGCTTAGGGAGCTGGGTATGTTTAGCATGGAATACAGAAGGTTAACAGGTGACATGATAGCCACATTTAAATACTTGAAATTATCTCATATTGCAGCTTGTTTTCTGATGCTCCGGAGACTAAGGACAAGGAGCAATGGGTTCAAACTAAAGGAAAAGAGATTCCACCTAAACATTGGGAAGAACCTCCTGACAGTAAGAGCTGTTTGGCAGTGGAATCCACTGCCTGGGAGTGTGGTGGCGTCTCCTTCTTTGGAGGTTTTTAAACAGAGGCTGGATGGCCATCTGTGGGAGTGCTTTGATTGTGTATCCCTGTATGGCAGAGGGTTGGACTGGATGGCCCAGTTCATGTGCACAATGCCCCTCCAGCTTGCCTGTACCATGCCCATCCCATTCCATTCTAAAGAGTAAAACATGACATTTCCATAGGTTTCCTTACATGTTGTGCTATCTCATACCCTACAACTGTCCCAATTTGGCAGGGACAGTCTCAATTAATCCTCTGCTGTCCCACTTTTTCAACTGCTTTTTCAAATATCGCAGTTTCCTTCCCTTCCTCCCACTTTGTCCTACACTTACTTCCATTGCTGCAAACTGAGTTCAAAATGCAAAAGTAGCTTGCACTCAAGTAACTCAGCAATGGAGGAGAGGAAGGGGGCAGTATCTTGCCCTTTCCAAGAGGTTCAGGCAAGAGCAAATTGCTACTTTTTATTTTTATTTATTTATTTATTTATACCCCGCTCTTCAGCCACAAGGCTATCAGAGTGGCTTACAAATTGTTTTTAAGCAATAGCAATTTACACATCTACACTGCATTAAGCAGTTTCCAATGTGTGTTAGCTAATTGCCCCCATAAGCTGGGTACTCATTTTACCGACCTACGAAAGGATGGAAGGCTGAGTGAACCTTGGAGCCCGCTGAAATCGAACTTGCAACGTGGCAACGTGCAGTACTGGCATTTAACCACTGCGCCACCAGGGCTCCTTGCTACAGCCTCTCCTTGCTTGTTTTTTTTCCTTCCTCATCAATAACTTTTGCCATCTTTAGGTTTTCTGTGTGTTTTTTTTCCGGGCTGTGAGGCCGTGTTCTGGAAGAGTTTATTCCTGATGTTTCGCCTGCATCTGTGGCTGGCATCTTCAGAGAGATGCCAGCCACAGATGCAGGCAAAACGTCAGGAATAAACTCTTCCAGAACACGACCTCATAGCTGGGGAAAAACCCACAGAAAACCAATGGATGCCGGCCATGAAAGCCTTTAACTTCACATTTTTGCCATCTTGCCCATGCTCTGATGTTGCTTGGCCATGTGTCCCGGTTTATACCTGTGAAATGTTGAAGGATATGCCACCTGCTTTCACTCACCAAAACTTTCTTCTCACTTCTGCCTTCTCCTCACTTCTTGTGCCCTTTTCTGGACACCCTTCCTTGTGGCAATTAGCTTGATTCCCATCCCTTTGCAGCTTTTCAGGGAGGAAAGAGCCAGGCACTCTTCCACACCTCGCCAGGGAGAACATATGGTGCATTTCAGAGTCTTTTGACTGCTGGCAGCCAAGACACCTCTGATTAATGTTTCTGCTCACAGCCCTTGTGTGTGCAAACATTCAGCATGCCCAGGCATGCCAGAAGCTGGTGTTTTCTACAGTTGGAAGAGAAGAGGAGGAAACTTGGCAGGCACAGTGGAGGCTGCAGTTGAAGCATCTCTCTCTCAGTCTCTGTTTTATCCATGGGTTACCCAGGGAGCGGAAGCAGACTGGCTGGGTTTTACAACAGGGGTGGACAACCTCAGGCCTTAGGGTCAAATCTGGCCCTTATAGAATCATAGAATCATAGAATTGCAGAGTTAGAAGAGACCACAAGGGCCATCTAATCCAACCCCTTTCTGCCCTGCAGGAATACACAAAGCATTCCCAACAGATGGCCATCCAGCCTCTGTTTAAAAACCTCCAAAGAAGGAGACTCCACCACACTCCCAGGCTGTGTATTCCACTTCCAAACAGCTCTTACTGTCAGGACGTTCTTCCTAATATTTAGGTTCAATCTCTTTTCTTATAGTTTGAACCCATTGCTCCGTGTCCTAGTCTCTGAAGCAGCAGAAAGCAAGCTTGCTCCCTCTTCAATATGACATCCTTTCAAATATTTAAACATGGCTATCATGTCCCCTCTTAACCTTCTCTTCTCCAGACTAAACATGCCCAGCTCCCTAAGCTGCTCCTCATAGGGCACAATGGCTTCCAGACCTCCTACCACCCTGGTTACCCTCCTCTGAACATTTTCCAGCTTATCAATATTCCACTGCTGAATAACTTTTATGAGAGTATCACACTACACTGTTATAGTGCTGTTATCCCACTTTAACTGCTATGGCTGCTTCCTGTGGAATCCTGGGATTTGCAGTTTAGGGAGGGGCATTTAGACCTCTCAGCCAGAGAGCTCTGAAACCTCATTAAACTACAAAGCCCAGAATTCTACAGGAGACAGCCATAGCAGTTAAAATGGAATAATAGCAGTATAGCAGTGTGATAAACTGTCAGGAAGTTCTTCCTAATGTTTAGATGGGATCTTTTATGGTCTTCTAATTTGGCCCAAGGGGGGCACCGCCTCCTTCTCCATGGTGCCATTTGGTGATATTCCCAATGATTTATTCTCATATTTTCCCACACATTAACACATCTCTTGGAAGTTTTACATAGTGCCTGGGGTAGGGAGCCTCTATCCCTGCCATGGAAACTGACAGGGTGACCTTGAGCAAGTCACTCTCTCTTAGTTTAAGAGATAGACAATGACAAACTTCCTTGGAATAACTCTTTTTAAAGAGCCAGCATGGTGTAGGGTTCAAATCAAATAACTCTGACGGAGGGTGTCTAATTTTGGCACTCTAAAACAACAAAGGGAGTATGCTAATAATAAGACTATGTAACTAGTTTGTTAATACAATGCTATTTTTTGTTTTTTCAATATAATTAGTCCAATTTAATGCAATACAACCACAAAAAAGCTTATTTCAGCACGAAAAACCAACTTATACCAGCATAAAGTTTGACAATTATTTCTACACACACAAATGGCTTAATACAGCATAATGATCCTCACTGACTTAATTCAGAATAAATAAAACCAAAAACAAGCAAGCAGTTTGGGTAGCTTATGCTGTATTAAGCCAAATAGAAATTGGTCATTGTTAGAACTGTTGTTAATATTTGCTGTAAAAGAGCTGTTTTTGGTTTTATTTATTCTGTATTAAGTTAGTGAGGATCATTATGGTTTTATTTATTCTGTATTAAGTCAGTGAGAATCATTATGCTGTATTAAGCCATTTGTGTGTGTAGAAATAATTGTCAATCTTTATGCTGATATAAGTTGGTTTTTCATGCTGAAATAAGCTTTTTTTGTGGCTGTATTGCATTAAATTGAACTAATTATATTGAAAAAAAACCAAAAAATAGCTTTGTATTAACAAACTAGTTACATAATCTTATTATTAGCATACTTCCTTTGTTGTTTTGTAGGGTTCAAATCCCTACTTGGCCATTGGGTGACCTTGGGCAAGTCACACTCTCTCAGCCTCAGAGGCAGGCAAAGGCAACCCACCCTTCTGAACAAATCTTGCCAAGAAAATCCTTAGGGCTGCTGTAAATTGAAGGAACACAACAACAAGGCCATGTTGAAAGAAAGACCCCTAGAAGAAGCCAAAAATCCAAAGTTTGGTAGTAGCAAGTTCTGCACAACTTCATCACCATTTGTATACATACAATGACAATGTAACAAACTTTAAATTTCAGAAGTAACATAACAAGTAAGAGGACAGTTACTTTATTAGAGCAACAAGTAAGCATTTTTAGCAATTTTTAAGGTTACTTTTTAGGGACATATTCAGAAATATTTTTACAATAATTTTTCAAGTTTCAGGTCATTCCCTTATCAGTCTTAAGGTTTTTTTTTTTTTAAAGGAATGCAAAGGAATGAAAAAAATAATGGGATACAACAAGAAGACTGGAATAAACTATCTGAATATTTGAAAAACAAATGGGGAGAATTTGCAGCAATTAAAAATTAAATGAAAAACAAACAAATAAAAAAGATAGAAAATGTTGTTTTCCAATAATATGAGATGAAAGGTGTGAAGACAAAAAACAATAACAATAACGATAATAATAATAATGGAGTTATGGAAAGATAAAGAAAATGAAGTAGTTGGGTAAGATTAGAAGAAAGAAAAGAAAGAAAGAAGGAAAAGAAAAGCAAAAATAGTAAACTTATTAAGTATGTCATAGTAGAAGATGTAAATTATGAAATGGCTTCACAATATATAGGTAAGGTCAGATAGGAAGTGTAATAGGGTGGGAGAGGTTATAATTATTTAGTCTATATTGCATATAATTATATATTTTGTATATAGTCTATTCTCCTTTATGGGTCTGAAACATGGGTCACGTATCGCCACCACTTACGACTCCTCGAACGCTTTCATCAGCGCTGTATATGCACAATGCTAAATATACACTGGACTGACTATGTGACGAATGTTGCTGTCCTCGAGCAAGCAGGGATCACCAGCATTGAGGCCATGATATTGAGAACACAGCTGCACTGGGCAGGGCACGTTTCTAGGATGGAGGACCATCGCCTCCCAAAAATAGTACTGTACAGTGAACTCGCCATGGATCAGCGGAAGAGGGTGCTCCAAAAAGGCAATACAAGGACTCCCTGAAACAACATCTCAGGCTCGGCCAAATTGATCACCAACAGTGGTCCGCCCTGGCCTCACATTGGGAGGCATGGAGACGCACTATCCACAATGCTGCAGCCTTATTTGAGAACTCACGCCAAACAAGTCTTGAAGAGAAACGACAATGCAGAAAGAATCACAACCCGGAAACATCACCCAAGGAGACCTTCTGCTGTGCTTTCTGCAACCGGACTTGTTTATCTCGGATTGGCCTTTTTAGTCATCAGTGCGCTTGCAGAAAGTGTGTACTGAGTCCTTCCTGAATCTTTGTTTGCGAAGAAAAGCCAGAGAGAGATTTCATATGACAAATTTATATGTTTAATAAAAATATTTTTTTTTTAAAAAAAAAAAGAAAAAGTAATGGAAAACCTAAGGAGTAATGCAACACGTTACTCTCCCTTCCCTTCTGCGATTGGCTGCAACGCTAGATCATGGTCTATCTTTCATAAGTTTACAAAGCAGAAACACAGCAAAACCCTGTTAGTCAATTGCAAAGATAGAATCATAGAACCATCTAGTTGGAAGAGACTACAAGGGCCATCCAGTCCAACCCCCTGCCATGCAGGAAGACACAATCAAAGCATTCCTGACAGATGACCATCCAGCCTCTGTTTAAAAACCTCCAAAGAAGGAGACTCCACCAAACTCCCAGACAGTTGTGTATTTACCGCCGAACAGCTCTTACTGTCAGGAAGTTCTTCCTAATGTTTAGGTAGAATCTCCTTTCCTGGAGTTTGAACCCATTGTTCCATGTCCTAGTCTCTGGAGCAGCAGAAAACAAGCTTGCTCCATCCTGAGTATGACATCCCTTCAAACATTTAAACATGACTTCAGATATTTAAAGATGCACATTCAGGCATCGGCAAACATCTTTCAATGCACAGTGGATGCTCCTGATGTGCATTGGGCTCTTGTGATGCTCATGGGACACTTCTGTTGCACTCTGGCACTTCCTAGCCTGCATCCAGATACACATCAGCAGTGCCTCAATGTGCATCAGTGCCCATTGAACATCACTGCCATGTTGCATCAGTCCACTGGCTACCATTGTGCAACGGACGCCCATATGCTGTAATCCCTGGGTAATATGGATGTTGCAAAACTATTCAGTTCTATGTACTGCACACTTGAGTCCACTTACAAGGATGTTAGTCCTATGCTGAATGCTAGCCATTACTTTTTTCTTGGACTACAACTCTCCCAAAACTATGTTTTTATTGGGTTCTGTTTTTATTTTTTAAAACTTTTATATGTTTCATATAGCTTTAAATTGTGATTATTTTAACTGTTTTAATGCTATGTTTTACTTTATGTTTTTGTAAGTTGTCTTGGATCCCATTCTGAGAGAAAGGCAGCATATAAATTTAAATAAATAAATAAGTAAATAAGCCGGGGGTTTTTTAACTTGCCACAAATAATGGAAACAAAAGACACTTCAAACATTATGACAAGTATAATGGGGGTGTGTGGGATGGACGGTTTTATATGTATATATTTTTAATGTTGTAAGCCGCCCCAATTACATTTTGTAGAGGGGCGGGATATAAATAAATTATTATTATTATTATTATTATTACTAATAATAATAATAAAAACCAAGTCCCCACTCTCAGCCAAGGATGCCAGATGTGAAGCATGGCCTTGAAAGGAGACCCTGTCAGTTGACCGTAGACAGGAAAACAACATTCAAAAATGGTTGAAAAACATGTTTCTTGTAATGTTGGGAAATTTGATGAGTAGAATCTTGGACTGACAAGAATCTTTCATTTGGGACTTATTCTGCAAAAACGCCAAACATGCTTTTTGTTTGTTTCTTGACACCAGAATAGGGTTGTCATAATTTTCTGCCAAAAAAAACTGGGACAAAAGTACCCACATTTTGACCAGGAAGGGGGAGGATGGCTCTCTCCTCCCTCCTGCCACGGAAACCTTCCTGCCACCGCTGCCGATTTCTTCCAGGGGAAGTGGATGGGCTGGAAGAGACCCATCCAGCAGCCTTCATCCAGCAAGCCTGTGAGCTTTGATAGGAAGGTGAAGCCCTGCAGGTCATGGAGGCGGCTGGGTGGGATTGGGGGACTGGGGGCAAAGGGGCGTACAGCTGCTGCTGCTGACCAGGCAAGTCAGCCCAGCAGGGAAGAGAACTCACCCCCCCTGGCCAGCAGAGGGGGGAGTTTGGGGAGTGATCATGCAGCAGATTCCCATGATTTAAATAAGCAAAACTGGGTTTCTAGCTGCTGCCGCCAACCAGATGAGCAGGAAAGAGGACCCATTTCCTCGCTGGGCCATCCTGCCTCCTGGCAATGACCAAAAGGTACACTGCCCCTCTCCCAGAGCTTCTACCTTGGAGGCCAGACTCACCATGCATACATACAAGCAAATTGCTGACCTTCTTTCTTCTCTCTTGATTTTCCTTTGAACTCTCTCTACTGCTGCCTGTTCTGCACACTCCAACATGAAATGGACAGATATAGGATGGGTGACACCTGGCTTGAGGGCAGTACATGTGAAAGGGATCTAGGAGTCTTAGTGGACCACAAGCTGAACATGAATGAACAGTGTGATGCAGCAGCTAAAAAAGCCAATGTGATTCTAGGCTGCATTAACAGGAGTATAGTGTCCAGATCAAGGGAAGTAATAATGCCACTCTATTCTGCTTTGGTCAGACCTCACCTGGAAGACTGTGTCCAGTTCTGGGCACCACAATTAAGGAAGGATATTGAGAAGCTGGAACGTGTCCAGAGGAGGGTGACCAGGATGGTGGGAGGTCTGGAAGCCATGATGCCCTATGAGGAGTGGCTTAGGGAGCTGGGCATGTTTAGCCCGGAGAAGAGAAGGTTGAGAAGGAACATGATAGCCATGTTTAAATATTTGAAGGGATGTCACACTGAGGATAGAGCAAGCTTGTTTTCTGCTGCTCCAGAGACTAGGACACGGAGCAATGGGTTCTAATGACAGGAAAAGAGATTCCACCTAAACATTAGGAAGAACTTCCTGACAGTAAGAACTGTTCGGAAGTGGAATCCACTGCTACCTGGGAGTGTGTGGGAGTCTCCTTCTTTAGAGGTTTTTAAGCAGAGGCTGGATGGCCATCTGTGGGAGTGCTTTGATTGTGTATTCCTGCATGGCAGAATGGGGTTGGATTGGATGGCCCTTGTGGTCTCTTCCAACTCTATGATTCTATGATGCTATGACTCCTGCCTTTTGCACTCACTCCCCACTTACCCAGAGCAGAGAGCATGCAGACAGAAAGCCTGGAGTCAGAATCCAGGATCTGCTGCTTGAAGCAACCCGACCAGACGAGACAACTTTCTGTCCCTCTAATCCAGGATTTTCCTGGTTTTCCGGGACTTATGGCAACCCTATACTTGAACCATTGTTTTTTTCTGTTTTCTATGCTAAAAACGCCACAAGTGAATTTTGTGCAGAAGTCATCGCCCCAATTGCAGCATTTCTGTGCAGAATTTTCTATGCAGAAAATTAAAATGATAGAATCATGGAAGCGACCTCATCGAGCCCAACCCACTGCTCAATGCATGATCTCCAGCTAGCCTAGAGCATCCCCAGCAGGTAGCTGTCCAGCCTTCTTCTTCTTAGTATTATTATTATATTTATTATATTTATTTTATTTATATCTCACCTTTCTCCCTATGGAGGGACCCAAGTCAGCTTGCAACATTTAAAACAACGATGGCTAAAAAACATAGTACAATAAATAAGAATTAAAAAGAGATTAAATAACTTATATCATTAAAATTCCATATAAATGATAAAACATTTTTTAAACTCCATAACAATTAAAAATAGATCTTAAAAACAGAAGCACTAGCAATCCAACCTTCATTTGTCAACAAAGTCATGGTGGCATAAAAATGTTTTAAGCTGCTGCCTGAAGGAGAGTAAAGATGGGGCCATCCTAACCTCTCTAGGGAGGGAGCCCCAAAGTCTGGGAGCTGCCACCAAAAAGGCCCTCTCCCTTGTTTCTACCAAACAAGCCTGAGAAGGTGGTGGGATAGAAAGAAGGGCCTCTCCAGCCAATCTTAATGTCCTGCTGGGTTCATAGAGGGAAATACGGTTCTTCAAATAATCTGGACCCAAGCCATCTTTCTGAAGACATCTAGAGAAGACGACTCCATCACCTCTCTAGGCAATTGGGTCCACTGCTGCTCTTACTGTTAAGAAGTGTCTTCTCACATTCAATCAAAATCGACTCTCCTGTACCTTATAACCATTAGACCAGCCCTCTGGGCAGCAGAGAACAGTCCGGCCCCTTCCTCTCCGTGACACCCCTTGAGGTATTTAAAGAGGACAAGCATGTCTCCCCTCAGTCTTCTCTTCACTTCAGAATTCTGTACAGAATTTTCATATTTCCTTGCAAATCTCATTTTCCCCCTTTCTGCTGGCACTGCTATCAGCTCGGAATGAAGTTCTCGGTAACTTCCTTCTCAAAGGAAGGAACAAGGACATAACTTGGGCAATTGTCTTCCCATTGTGAGAAAGTCTTTGAAAACTGTCCAGTTTTCCAAGACTATTTGCTATTTTGGGAATATTCTGCCCAAAATTTGATAAGGCCAGTTCCTGCGCAGAAAATGCTGTTTTCTGCACAAAGAACCCTGGTGCACAAATTGTGTGCAGAAGCACAATTTGCATACTATTCAAAAGACTTTCTCACAGCAGGAAGACAATTGCTCAAGTTACATCCCTGTTTCTTCCTTTGAGAAAGAAGTTACCAAGAACTACATCCCTAGCTGATAGCAATGCCAGGGGAAAGGGGAAGAGTGAGAGTTGCAAGGAAATCCCCAAAGTATGCCACTTGACCCCCTTCCTACTCCAATGGATTCCTTTACCTGCTTCCCTGCAAACTGGAACTCACCAAGGGTTTCCTTCTGTATCTGCTTGCCAACGCTGAGTGGCAAGTTATTCTAGCCAAGGCAGAGAGAGAGAGAGAAGCGGGAAGTGAGGCGGGAAGGAAACACACCTTTGTTTAGGGACCGAGCAGAGAGGCTGCTAGAGAGGCTGCTAGGAACTCACAGGCAAAACACACTCACTCAGCTGCCCTGCCCAGCTTCACTGACATCTGGGTGCAGGAGTGCTGGTTGCTTACCAAGAAACAAGGAAATTATTTAAAACCATAACCTTCTAGAGCAGTGGCTCTTAACCTTTTCTTTACCAGGAACCCCCTTTAATTATCCTTTGTTGCTGTGGACCCCCAAGAGTTAACTCAAGATTTAAAACCATGATGATGATGATACAATTACACCATCCATTAACCCTTCCCTCAGAGGCAATGGAGGGGGAGGAAAGACTTTTCTCCTGCTTCTTCCTGCAAGTTTGTGGCTGGAGCGAATTGAATGGCAATGTGCAGGCCAAGCCAGACACTCAGCCTTTGCCTTGGCTCCTGTCATGTGGCCGCTCCATTGAGAGGAGGGGGGATGACCAGCCTCCAAGCCTGCACAGACCCCCTGTGAGGACATTATGCCCCCCTGGGGCGATCTATGGACATAAGTTAAGAACCACTGATCTAGATGGTAGGGAAGAGAAGGTATCAAAGGAGATGGCAGGGGGTTGGACTGGATGGCCCTCGTGGTCTCTTCCAACTCTGCAATTCTATGATTCTATGAGAGAAGAACAATGGATTTTCAGGGGTTTGTGGGTTTATTCCATAGGTGAGCAATAACAATGGATCTAGGGGATAGTTATTTGACCTAGAAAAGTCCAGGGGTCACACACATTGCCCACAATGAAAGAAAACCAAGCAAAACCCCAGCAATGAAAAACGAAATAGACATCTATAGGATGGGTGACATATGGCTTGAAAATATTAGATGACACCAATTAGGTGGGGTAGCTCATACCTCAGAGGACAGGATCAGAATCCAAAATGACCTCAAAAGATTAGAAAGCTGGGACAAAACTAACAAAATGAATTTCAACAAGGAGAAATGTAAGATACTACACTTGGGCAGTAAAAATGAAATGCACAGATATAGGATGGGTGACATCTAGCTTGAGGGCAGTACATGAGAAAGGGATCTAGGAGTCTTAGTGGACCACAAACTGAACATGATTCAGCAGTATGATGCAGCAGCTAAAAAGGCCAATGCAATTCTAGGCAGCATTGATAAGAGTATAGTGTCTAGATCAAGGGAAGTAATAGTGCCACTGTATTCTGCTTTGGTTAGACCTCACCTGGTTAGACCTCACCAGTTCTGGGCACCACAATTCAGGAAAGGTATTGAGAAGCCGGAATGTGTCCAGAGGAGGGTGACCAACATGGTGGGAGGTCTGGAAGCCATGATGTCATATGAGGAGCGGCTTAGGGAGCTGGGCATGTTTAGTCTGGAGAAGGGAAGGTTGAGAGGGGACAGGATAGCCATGTTGAAATATTTGAAGGGATGTCATACTGAGGATGGAGCAAGCTTGTTTTCTGCTGCTCCAGAGACTAGGACATGGAGCAGTGGGTTCGAACTACAGGAAAAAAGATTCCACCTAAACATTAGGAGAAACTTCCTAACTGTAAGAGCTGTTTGGAAGTGGAATACACTGCCTGGGAGTGTGGTGGAGTCTCCTTCTTTGGAGGTTTTTAAACAGAGGCTGGATGGCCATCTGTCGAGAATGCTTTGATTGTGTATTCCTGCATGGCAGGGAGTTGGACTGGATGGTCCTTGTGGTCTCTTCCAACTCTATGATTCTATGAGACTGGATGGTCATCTTTTAGGAGTGTTTTAGTTGCACATTCCTCTATGGCAGCGGATTGGACTAGATGGCCCTTGCAGCCCCTTCCAACACTATGAGTCTACAATTCCAAATTTCTGGAAGTCCGCTTCCTTTTCTGAATAACGGGCCAGCAAGGATTACAACTCTGGACACCAGGGTTCAAATCCCCACTCAGCCATGGAAACCCATTAGGTGACCTAGGGCAAGTCACATTCTCTCAGCCTCAGAGAGAGGCAAAGGCAAAGCCCCTCTGAGCAAATCTTGTCAAGAAAACCCCATGATAGGATCACCTTAGGGTCACTATAAATCAGACATGATTTGAAGGCACACAACAAGGTGAATTGCCAGTGCTGGAAGTGTTCAGGAGAAACAATTCATCTTCTCCCCCCACCAAAAAGGGGGCAATGGAAGGAGTCTGGAGATGTCAGGGGCCACAATTAAAAAAAACACCTTGGGGCCACATCTGAACCCAGGGCTACGTCATGCCTCCCCCACACCTTGCTCAAGGTGCAAGTCTCTGCTAGGGGGTGCGAAAACCTTTCAGGGTCAATTCCATTCAGTTTCACCAACTCCCACCTGCATTTTCTTCCAGTCATCTCATTTCAACTTCTGAAATGTTGTTTTCAGTTTTCACAACAAAACTCATACCCTTCTTAAAAATTCATTTCCCCCCTAAATCTGTGCATTTATTTTTGAAGCTTACCTTATTGATGCAACTTCTCCCTATTGACTAAAGCATGTTTCAAACAGCAAGATTAGCTTTTTTTGGTGTTTTTTTATCCTGAATGTTGTCGAGCCGTGGTTGGTTGAATCCATACATGTGGAACCTGTGTATAGGAAGGGATGACATGAGTCAACAACGTGATGCAGCAGCTAAAAAAGCCAATGTGATTCTAGGCTGCATTAATAGTATAGTGTCTAGATCAAGGGAAATAATAGTGCCACTGTATTCTGCTTTGGTCAGACCTCACCTGGAATACTGTGTCCACTTCTGGGCACCACAATTCAAGAAGGATATTGAGAAGCTGGAATGTGTCCAGAGGAGGGTGAACAGGATGGTGGGAGGTCTGGAAGCCGTTATGCCCTATGAGGAGTGGCTTAGGGAGCTGGGCATGTTTAGTCTGGAGAAGAGAAGGTGAAGAGGGGACATGATAGCCATGTTTAAATATTTGAAGGAATGTCATACTGAGGATGGGGCAAGCTTGTTTTCTGCTACTCCAGAGACTAGGACACGGAGCAATGGGATCAAATTCCAGGAAAAGAGAATCCACCTTAACATTAGGAAGAACTTCATGACAGTAAGAGCTGTTCAGCAGTGGAATACACTGCCTGGGAGTGTGGTGGAGTCTCCTTCTTTGGAGGTTTTTAAATAGAGGATGGATGGCCATCTGTCGGGAATGCTTTGATTGGGTATTCCTGCAAGGCAGCGGGTTGGACTGGATGGCCCTTGAGGTGACTTCCAACTCTTTGATTCTATGATTCTATTCTATGGATGGTCGCCTAAAGAAAGCAGGGAAAACAGGAGGAAAAGAGACAGGCTCAACTGGCCAGCAGATGGCACACTGTCATGTGTGAATAAAAGGTTAGTGGTACAGATCTCTTCTGCGGAGAAGCTGAGCTCAAAAGCAATTGCTCTTCCCTAAGGGAGAAATTAATTTCTCTGTGTTAACAAAGCATCTGTTTGTAACACATGTTGCCCGGTGGGGCAAATGCCTTTGGATTCTCCAGGCAGCCAACAAGCATCAGAGGCTGAATTCTTTTTGTCCACAGGGTCAGAATACACACATACACCATACCCTCCAACATTTCACAGATAAAACCAGAGACATGTGTGCAGCATCAGAGTGTGGTCAAGAAGAACACACAGGGCAGGAGAGAAACTACAGCCGTTTGCTCTCGCTTGAGTCTACAGGGAAGGATAAGGTTCTATTCCCTCCTTTCTTCTCCCCCTGCTGAGTTGAGTGAAAACTATGTTTGCACTTTGAACTTGGTTTGCACTAACTGAAGGAAGGCATGGCAAAGTGGAAGAAGATGAGAGAACCTGCGAGGTTTTAAAAACAGCTGAAAAAGTGGGACAGAAGAAGATTAACTGAGATTGTCCCTGCCAGAACAGAATGGCATTAATACTTTCCTCGAACTATAGTGTCTAGATCAAGGGAAGTAATAATGCCATTCTATTCTGCCTTGGTCAGACCTCACCTAGAATACTGTGTCCAGTTCTGGGCACCACAATTCAAAAAGGATATTAACAAGCTGCAACTTCCAAGAGTAACATATGGCACGGCTGCCTCCAATCATACATGGAAGTGACATGGACGATGCTGAGAGAGGGACAGCGTCATCTGAAACGGACCCCCTGCCGCATGACAGCGTCGTAACTATTCCGGAGTCTTCTTGCGTGAAAACTCCTGTCTGAAAAAGTCCTAAGAGTTGCTCGGCAGTAGAATGCGCTGCCTGGGTATTTGGTGGAGTCTCCTTCTTTGGAGGATTTTAAACAGAGGCTGGATGGCCATCTGTCAGGAGTGCTTTGATTGTGGGTTCCTGCATGGCAGAATGGGGTTGGACAGGGTGGCCCTTGGGGTCTCGCCCAACTCTGTGATTCTATGAAATTGAGACAGTTGGGGGGGGTATGGCATGCAAATCTATACCTGAGTTTCCCTGGATGAAGCCATGAGCTGAGCTGTCAGATGCTGAGCAGGATTTCTAGCAGGGGGTAAGGCATCTCAGCCTCTGGAGCTGGTTTCAGCCCTCCAAGGGCCAAGGTTTAAATCCCCACTCAGCCACGGGAACCCACTGGGGCCACTCTCTCCACCTCCGAGGAATGCAATAGCAAACCTCCTCTGAACACACCTTGCCAAGAAAACCCTTTGATAGGTGTGCCTCAGTGTCACCATATACTGGAAATTCCTTGAAGACACATGTCTTTTGGATTCAGGTAAAGTGATATTACCATATTATGAAAATGAATAAAGCATGGAGAAATAATTATAGCACTCATTCATACCTTGCAGTGTCCCGATTACAGAATTATGAACCATAAAAGCAAATCTGATTTATTGATTATTGTCCAAGTACCTCTTCAGGTGCCTTAAGCAGAATGTGTATAGTATGGTATAACCACTGCTGATCTGGGTGGACAGAAGCTGTACTATGCTTGACTCCATCAATTGGTTCTTGGTCTTTTTGCTAAGATCATGCGTTTCTAGGTCATATATTTTCTAGATGGCTGTTGGGACATTACATGATTCAGCCAAAACATTTGCATTACCAAGTTCCCTTGCTGTAGTATATAACTGAACATTAGTGGTCATTAATGGTCCACCAGAGAAACATTCGCGACGTCCGTCATACTCGAGTGATGCCCTGTACAGAATGCCAAACAGATCATCGCCTCGTAAGATGTAAACTAAATCTTCATCTTAAGTTCAAACTTAAGAGGAGTGGCATCTTAAAGAAGAGACTCCAAGTCAACAATCTTCAACAAGCTACCATGAGAGACAACTTCCAGTCGGGGATGCTTTGATCAAGATTTCCTGCGTGGCAGGGGGGTTGGACTTGATGGCCCTCGTGGTCTCTTCCAACTCTGCAGTTCTATGATTCTATGATTCTATGATTCTATGATTCTGAAGAAATCTTTCCAAGAACACCCTAGAATAGGGTTGCCATAAATCAAGATTCAGTATGAAGGCATATAGCAACAACAAAAGGATCTGAATCCAGCCTTTTGGGCTTCCCCAGATGGCCAAACCCCCTACCCTGAGTGGCTTCCTTAGGATTACCAGGTGAAATAAAGGAGAGGGCTCCTGTACCTTTAACAGTTGTGTAGAAAAAGGGGTTTCAGCAGGTGTTACTTGTCATTAAAGCAATGACTGCTGAAATTGCTTCACAACCATTAAAGGTAAAGGAGCCCTGTTTGCTTATTTTACTTCGCATCCATAGGCTTCCCAGTTTCCTTTTTTACTGCCCCCTTTTTTAAAAGGTTGGCATCCCTCTCCTATAAGGGTGCCTCTACACAGTAGAAACAATACAGTTTGACACCACAGTAACTGGCTGCAGGGGCCATACCACTGCCTTGTTAGAGCAGCTCCATTGTCTGCCAGTCTGTTTCCAGGCCCAATTCAAAGTGCTGGTTATGACCTTTAAAGCCCTACACGGCTCAGGTCCAGGTTATTTGAAGGACCCTATTCTCCATTATGAACCAGCCCAGGCTCTTCGATCTGCTGGGGAGGCCCTTCTCTCTGCCCCTCCAACCTCCCAGGTACATCTGGTGGGAAGTCTGGAGAGAGCCTTCTCAGTGGCTGCCCCCAGGCTCTAGAACTCCCTGCCCTTAGAAGTCAGATGGGCACCTTCCCTGCCTTCCTTCCGGAGCCAAATAAAAACTTTCTTGTTTCAGAAGGCCTTTGCCAATCTCTGTTAATGGTTGTGCTGGGGTATGTGTATGTATTGTGAACATGTATATTTGTGTGTTTTGAAAATTTTAGCTGTTTTTCACTTTTTGTTAAGTTGTCCCTCCGCATCCACAGATTTGGTATCCACGGATTTTAGCCACAACCTACGACTCCTCAAACGCTTTCATCAGCGCTGTCTACGCACAATCCTAAATATACACTGGACTGACTATGTGACAAATGTTGCTGTCCTTGAGCAAGCAGGGATTACCAGCATTGAGGCCATGATATTGAGAACACAGCTGCGCTGGGCAGGGCATGTTTCTAGCATGGAGGACCATCCCCTCCCAAAAGTAATACTCTACGGTGAACTCGCCACGGGTCAGCGTAAGAGGGGCGCTCCAAAAAAGCGATACAAAGACTCCCTGAAACAACATCTCAGGCTCGGCCAAATTGATCACCAACAGTGGTCCACCCTGGCCTCACATCGGGAGGCATGGAGACGCACTATCCACAATGCTGCAGCCTTATTTGAGAACTCACACCAAACAAGTCTTGAAGAGAAACGACAACACAGAAAGAATCACAACCCAAAAACATCACCCAAGACCTTCTGCTGTGCTTTCTGCAACCGGACTTGTTTATCTCGGATTGGCCTTTTTAGTCATCAGCACGCTTGCAGAAAGCGTGGGATGAGTCCTTCCTGAATCTTCGTTTGCGGAGAAAAGCCAGAGAGAGCATAGAATGGGACTTGAGTATTCACAGATTTTGGTATCCATGGGGGATCCTGGAACCAAACCCCAGCGAATACGAAGGGGCAACTGTAATTCTGTTTTACCTTTTGTATTTTGCTGATTTTATCAATGTCTTTCTATTATACACCACTTTGAGTCCCAAATCGGGGGGAAAGTGGACAGAAATAAAGATAATAATAATAAGAAGAAGAACTGTCATGGCACCATCCTACAGAATCCTGGGATTTGTAGTTTTGTGAGGCACCAGCACTCTTTGGCTGAGAAGGCTAAAGGCTACAAATCCCAGGATTCCATAGAATGGAGCTACAGCACTTAAAGTGGGGTCAAACCACATTATTTCTACAGTGGAGATGCACAGTGGCAATAAGAACTTGAAAACCAGCCCCTGAAAGTATGTTTAGACCCCCACACATTTGGCCCCTCTCACCACTGGAATGCAGCCCCTGAGAACTCCAACTCAAAATTGGATTTAGCATTTGTGGGAGAGGAAAGCTATTTCCCAATGCTATATTTGTTTTTAACGCTCTTTATGAACAGGCTGGTTTTATTCCTTCCACCTTCTCCCAAATCTGGATGCCAGCTTTCCCTCTACTGGCTGTGGACAATGGGCATTGCAGCCCGAGAAGCCATCAGGTTGAGAAAAGCTACTGTGTGCGGACAGAATCTCAAGGCTCTGGAAGCCAGTTGCCTCGGCATGGACTAACAGAGAAAGGCAGAGATGTTGTTTCCATGGTAGCAGACTGTAGTAAAATTGAGTTTTGAGAGAAGGGCAGGATGCACAGGTTGGTGAGAGAGTGGTAGGGAGAGATGCATTTCCTTATTGTCTGACCTCATCATCAGATGGAAGATGCTGCTCAAGGAAATAAAAGGGAGGAGGTAACTGTATGCCAGGGTGATGTGGCAACCCTCTGTGATGGAGGATGCAGACAGAATAGAGTACAAACACATAACCCAATTAGTTGTTCCTGCAGATGCATGCAATCTGGACTTTAAGCCAAACAGCCATCAATTACTCCACAAAATGATACAAGAAAATGTATCACTTGCAAAAATGTCCCACACATGCATAATAAAGTGCATCTACATATCTAATCTGTCTATCTATCTATCGTCATTTCCTCAAGACATAGAAGAAGGAAATATATTCAAAAAGCTTCCATATGGACCTGTTCAGCAAAAAGCAATGGATAGCAATTCTGTAATTCTGGGCTGCATCCACAGGAGTATAGTGGCAAAACTGAGTGAAGTATTAGTGCTACTTTATTCTGCTTTGGTCAGACCTCACCTGGAATACTGTGTCCACTTCTGGGCACATTAGTTCAAAGAGGATATTGACAAGCAGGAAGGTGTCCCAAGAAGACAGCCCTTGTGGTATCTTCCAACTCTATGTTTCTACGAGTCTATGATTGGAGAAACATATACTTTTGGTGTTGGGTTACATCAGCATGTCTGTAGTAATGCAGTAAAACTTGAGCTAGGAAAGAGCAGGAATCTGTTCTAGCCAATTCTACTGCAGCTGAGCATGCATGCCTACAACAGGCAAGATACACCACAATTGCCTCCAGAATCCCTTACTAAGCAGATGTGAACAGCAAAATGGAGAGAAAAGGGTGGGGGGGGAGCAGATAAGCCCACCTCACCATCTAATCATCCCTGGATGCATTTTGGAACAATCATTCTGGATGCATTTTGCATTTGCATTTTGCATTCTGGATGCATTTTGGAACAATCATTCTGGTGGTCTCTAGAAGGTTCAGAAAGTTTTTATTTGCCTACACAAGTCTTACCTGGTTGTTTCATTTAACATGTGCATAGTGTTAGTTTTGAATAAAAAGATTGCTCTTCTTCTTTGGTGATGTAAGCGTCTATCACTGTTCTCTCCATGTTATTTCTGTCTCTGGTGCCAAATGCTCTGTTAAAGAGGTAACACCAAGGAACACAACTATTTTCTTAACTGAGGTATGCCTGTATACAAGCCAAGGTAGAAAGTGCAAAGGTTGTGTTACAGGTGAACATAAGAAAAGCAAAAAAATAATGACCCCAGGTGATTTATATAACTTTAATTGGCTTGGTCATTAATCAGTCAAGAAATCAGAAGACAACCAATAATAATAATAATAATAATAATAATAATAAAATTTATTTCTATCCCACCCCTCTGCAACACAATCGGGGCGGCTTACAATATAAAAACTCCATAGAGACAGTACCCTAGCCCAACCACCCCTTAAAATAATATTAAATTATAAAAGATTAAAACATACAGTAATTAAAAATACAGTCGTCCCTTCACATTCGCAGGGGTTACGTTCCACGGACCCCCGCAAATGTGAAAAATCCGCGAATATTGTTTGCCCCCCCTCCCCCGCTATAGCGACCATGGGGCCTCCGAAGGCCCCATAGTCGCTTTCCCCCGCCTCCCCACTCCCTTCCTAGGCCTTCCCGGCCCTCCCCACTCCCCCCCAAGGCCCTTGCTGGGCCCCGCGGAGGCCTCCCTGGTCCTCCCCAAGGCCTTCGCGGGGCCTCGCAAGGCCCCGCGAAGGCCTTCCCGGCCCTCCCCCCTCCCCTCCCCCCAAGGCCTTCGCGGGGCCTCCGGAGGGTCTCCGAAGGCCCCGCGGAGGCCTCCCCACTCCCTCCCCAGGGCCTTCGTGGGGCCTCCAGAGGGTGTCCGAAGGCCCTGCGGAGGCCTTCCCGGCCCTCCCCACTCCCCCCCAGGGCCTTTGCGGGGCCTCCAGAGGGTCTCCAAAGGCCCCGCGGAGGCCTTCCCGGCCCTCCCCACTTCCCCCCAAGGCCTTCGCTGGGCCCCACGGAGGCTTCCCCGCTCCCTCTCAGGGCTTTCACGGGGCCTCTGGAGGCCCCTTGTCACGGTTTTGGGGGCGGGCGGGGGGCCCTCCCAAAACCACGAATAATCAAAACCGTGAATGCTGAGTTCGCGAATGTGGAGGGGCAACTGTATATAAATTAGAAAGAAAAAACTTAAAACATACAATAGTTAAAAAAGTCTGATTGCAGCTCAGAAAGGACAGCTGAGTCTTGGGCCGGGATAGTTACTCAGGAAAGGCCTGCCGGAAAAGATAATAAGGCTTGGGAAGGTAGAAGGCAGTAGGAAAAGAGGAAGACTGCATTGCAGGTGGATAGACTCAATGGAGGAAGCCACGGCCCTGAGCAGGGGTGCTGATAACAGGGTAACCTGGAGATGTCTCATTCGTAGGCTCACCAGATGTCAAAATCAACTTGATAGCAGTTTAAGAACAACAAATGTGTTGGACTACAATTGCCATCATCCCAAACCAACATGGTTGGAGGCTACCAGTGTAGAGAGGGTACATGCATCCACAATCTATGCTAACATGAACTATGGGAATGGAGTCCCATTGGAGCACTATGCTAGTGTAAAAAAGAGTTGTGCAAATGGTTGCACTTTCTCAGGTGTTATTGCAAATCCTTCTGCTGTGCTTTCTGCAACCAGACTTGTTTATCCCAGATTGGCCTTTTTAGTCATCAGTGTGCTTGCAGAAAGCGTGGGATGAGTCCCTCCTGAATCTTCGTTTGTGAAGAAAAGCCAGAGGCTTTGTGTCCTGTGGATAACTGGATCAGTGGATAACAAATCAGTGGCTACCAGGGTCCTACTGTATAGAAATTTAGATACAGTAGGACCTCTGTATCCACTGGGGATTGGTTCGGGGTGGGGGGATGAATACCGAAAACCATGGATAATAGCGAACACCATTGAAAATGATGGGACTTCTGGTTTAAAATACGCTAGAGTCGCCTTGGGAGGATCTAGAAAATGGCTAGAGAGGATACATTTTCTAGGAAGACTCTATGGTATTTGTGCTGTTTTTGTGTCCTTTAGATAACTGAATCAGTGGATAATGAATCAGTGGATACCAGGGTCCTACTGTATAGAAATTTAGATACAGTAGGACCCCGTATCCACTGGGGATTGGTTCTGGGGGCACATGGATACCAAATACCATGGATAATAGTGAACGCTTTTGAAAATGATGGGACTTCTGGTTTAAAATAGTTGCCTTGGGAGGACCTAGAAAATGGCTAGAAAGGTCACATTTTCTAGGAAGATTCTATGGTAGGCTTGCTGTTTTTGTGTCTTGTAGATAACTGAATCAGTAGATAATGAATCAGTGTATACCAGGGTCCTACTGTATAGAAATTTAGAAAATAAATAGAAATAGAAATAGAAATAGAAATAAATAAATAAATAAATATAAATATAGAAATAAATAAATAAATAAATAAAAATACAGAAATTTAAATAAATAAATAGAAATATAGAAATATAAATAAATAAATAAATAGAAATAGAAATAGAAATATAGATATATAAATAAATAAATAGAAATATAGAAATATAAAAAAATAAATAAATAAAAGTATAGAAATAGAAATAGATAAATAGAAATATAGAAATAAAAACAGAAATAAGATAGAAATAAATAAATATAAATATATAAATATAAATAAATAAATAAAAAGTACAGAAATAGAAATAGATAAATAAATAAATTGAAATATAGACATAGAAATAAATAAACAAATAGAAATATAGAAATAAATATAGAAATAGAAATAAATAAATAAATAGAAATATAGAAATAGAAATAAAAGATCTCCTGCTGGCTCCCCTAACCTACAGCAAAGCGGGCAGAGGGGCAAAGGGGAGAGGCGGAGCCTGCACGAGGGGGCGGAGTCAGAGGAGGGGCGGTGCCGAGGGCGGGGCGTGACGTCAGTGCCAGGGGCGGGGCGGGCGTCTGGGCTCCGCCTCCGGAGTTTTCCCGGGTCCGGCAGCGGCGGCGGCGGCGGATCGGACTGCGCCCGTCCCCGGGGCTGCTTCCCGGGCGGGAGCGATGGCCTGCCCGGCGGCCTCTCCTTCGGAGCCCTCGGCCAGCAAGAGGCTGCATTCCAGGTAGGGGGCGAGCCAGCCAGCCAGCCAGCGGGGAGGAGAGACTCCGGGAGCCCCGGGCGTGGGGCGTGGGGCTGGGCAGGGGGCGCCTGGTTCCCCCACCCCGCCATGGAAGACCCCTTTCCTCCCTCTCCCCCACCCCCGACGCCCACCCCAGGTTTGGTGCCGCCTGAGGCGCACAGCCACTGTGATGACTGGGGAGGATTGCATCTCCCATTATCCTGCCGTTCAGCGACTGCCTTTTGCCAGCACAGCACCAGCCAGGACTGGTTTAAGGGATTTGGGGGGGGGGCTGCAACGCTTTCTTTGGGGGACCCCATATGTTTATCTCAGGTCAATGTAACCGAACCAAACCTATTCACAGTACAGGGTGTTCAGATTATTGCTAATACAGTAGGGCCCCCATATCCACTAACTCATTATCTACCGATTCAGTTATCCACGGGACATAAAACAGCACACCTACCATAGAGTCTTCCTAGAAAATGTGTCCTCTCTAGCCATTTTCTAGGCCCTCCAAGGCAACGCTATGATATTTTAAATCAGAAGTCCCATTATTTTCAATGGTGTTTGCTATTATCTACAGTTTTCAGTATCCAGGGGTCCCCCAGAACCAATCCCCAGTGGATATGGGGGTCCTACAGTAATGTTTTTGCAGGAGGAGGGTTATTACGGGGGCCCACAGTGACGGGGGCCCAGTGGCTGCAGGTGCTGCGGGGCCCTTAAACCAGTCCTGGCCCCAGCTCTATCATAGCAGCGGAGGAGAATTCCCTCTCCTTCCCCTTCTTTCTTCTCTCCTTCTGGCCCATGGGATCCCCACCCACCCCTCACCCCCAGTCCAAGGGACCCTCTTCAAAACGGGTCACGTTTGCCGGGGGAGATGAAAAAGTTCTCAGCTCCTTCCTCCCATTCTATTAAAAAAAGATAATAGAAGAGCAAAGTCAAGGAGTTAATAGCATTCTCCCCCATTTTGGGAGGGGTCTCCAATCTGCCGCCTGAGGCAGCTGCCTCAGTCTGCTCAAAATTTAAGGTATTTTGGGGCTCCCTGCAACACTTTATTTTGGGTGGCCCATATGTTTATCTCAGGTCAATGTAACCTAACCTATTCACAGTACAGGATATTCAGATTTTGACTAATAATGTTTTTGCAGGAAGGAGGGTTACGACGGGCCCCCCACAATGACGACCCCGCTGCAATGCTTTATTTTGGGGGCCCATATGTTTATCTCAGGTCAATGTAACCTAACTCAACCTAAGCTATTCACAGTACAGGATATTCAGATTATTACTAATGTTTTTGCAGGAGGGTTACAACGGCCCCCCACAATGACAGCCCCCTATGGCTGCAAGTGCTGCAGGGCCCTTCACCTGCCCTGAGTCTGCTCCATGGTGGGGAGGATCCCAGCCTTCCTATCCTGCTTCAAAGGACCCCCTCTCCTGGCAGTGGAAGCAGAGGGCAGGAGGAAGACCTTGGGGGTGGCAGGTGGGCTCCTCTACGTGCCCCTTTCCTCCAAAACCCCAGGCAGGCAAAGACTGATGGAGCCCAGCAGCCACTCCATCCTTTCCGGACTGAAGTTTGGCCACTCTTGTCACGCTTGGCTGGTGCATTTTCCTTGGCAGAATTATGCCTGGTTGAACACCCCCCCCCCTTTGCTTTGCTGGCATCTTTCTCTCCCCCCACCCCGCCTGCCACAGATCCAGCCCTGCTGTGAGGTAGGTTGAGGCATCTGCCACCTCAGGCAGCTGACTTGGTATATTTGTGTGTGTGTATATGTGTCGTGGAAAGACAGATGGTCATTTTTTAACTTATTTCTTATCGGGTTAGATGCCGGCTGGCTTTGAAGCCGCCTTGGTTTCAGTGGGTCATTGTGTTGCTGGCTTTTCCAAAATAGCAATAAGGGAGAATCCAAATGCATGACATGCAGGGTTGGACAATCAGGAGGTCGCCATGAACAAGCATATGTTCTGCCTAAAGACCAAAGGAAAGTATGGTATTGGTTTCAGTTTGCCTAGCTGTGTGTTTCTCTGCAAAATTAACATATCATCTAAAACCATCAATTATAGCATGCAGAGCCTTTCTGGCTTCAGGAAGGGCCCACACACTCCAAAATACAAGAATTTTTGGCATCTCATTCAGTCTATATAAATGGAAAGATCTTCCAGCCCTCTAATAGGGGGCATCGCTTACAGCAGTGGCTCTTAACCTTTTCTTAACCAGGGACCCCCTTTAAATATCTTTTGTTGCCACAGACCCCCAAGACTTAACTCAAGATGTAAAACCCTACTACTAATAATAATACCTGATGATGATGATACAGTTACACCATCCATGAAACCTTCCCTCAGAGGGGAGGGAAGACTTTTCTTCTGCTTTTTCCAGCAAGTTTGTGGCTGGAGCGGATTGAATGGCAATGCACAGGCCAAGCCAGCCAGTGAGCCAGCCTTTGCCTTGGCTCCTATTACATGGCTACTCTATTGTACGCAGGAGGTGAGCCCAGCAGCCTTCAAGCATTTGCGGACCCCTGTGAGGACATTGTGCCTCCCCTGGGGGGTCCCTGGACCACATGTTAGGAACCACTGCCATATAGGTAAGGGACACCTGCCAGCCTTAAAAGGGATAAGTTTTCTAGGCCTCAAATAAGGGACAGCCCTTATATAAAAAAAAGGGGACCTCTGCCAGCCCTAAAAGGTGCAACTTTCTGGACCTCAAATAAGAAATATCTGTTATAATAAAGGACACTTGGCATCCCTAGTGGGTCTCCTCTTAAGTATGGCATCCAGGCCATGGTCTTTCAGGATGGCATGGCACATGTAAAATCACCCACTCGGTTGGCCTTGGAGTGGTGTGTGTGCACACATGCGCCTTCAAGTTGTCTGTGGATTTATGGCAACCACATCAATTTTGTACGGTTTTCTTAGGCAAAGAATACTCAGAAGTGGTTTGCCGTGGCCTTCCTCTGAAATATAGCTTACAATCTCTGGTATTTGTTGGTGAATCTTTTGATCCTTGGACTCCCATCCAAGTCCTAACCAGGCCTGACTCTGCTTAGCTTCCAAGATCAGACGGCATCTGGTGCCTTTAGGGTGTTTAGGCCTTTGATACTAAGGGCTAAATGAGGGGTGAGTCACGCAGCCCTCAAGAAGTGGTTGGACTGCAGTTGCTATTATCCCTTGCCATTGCTAGGCTGGGTAGGGCTAATGGGATGTGCAGTCCAAAAATACCTAGAGAGCTGTATGAGTTCTGACTCCTGGGACCTTAAATCTAATAGCTGGTCCCAAGTACTGTAATGTATAGCCATTGACTCAATTGTTGGATGCTAAATTGGTACACATGTAAATCATGCCAATTCAAATAGGTTCACTCGAGATTGAACTAGCAATTGGATTCCATCTCCAGCAATTTGATAGAGGTGTGGTGGGGAAGACACCTTTTGCTGTTCCATTTCAGGCAACAAAATGTCTTGGGGGGCAGGTCTCCCTCCTTCATAGGTAGTTTCTCTGATAAATCCAGATCCTCCAAATGCCAACATAGTTATCTGATGACTCATCAGACCCTGGGTCCACCTAATACCCAAGGAAAGGGAGTTGTATAGCCCTTCAGATGTTGTTGGACTGTACCTCCCAGCATCTTAAAGGAGCTTCATTTACTGCTAATTCACTTCCAGCCTAAATGTGAGCTTCTGGTGATTACATTTAAAGCCCTAAACAGTTTAGGATCTCAATATTTGAAGGAGGGACCCTCCCTATATATGTGTGTATTTGTGTGTTACCCGTACCTGCCTTGAAGTTGTCTGTTGACTTATGGTGAATTTCATAGAGTTTTCTTAGGCCAGAAATACTCAGAAGTGGTTTTGCCAGTTCCTTCCTCTGTATCTACTGGGGTTTGGTTCCGAGACACCCTCCTCCCCCATGGATACCAAAATCCACGGATACTCAAGTCCCATTATATACAATGGTGTAGTAAAGTGGTATATAAAATGGTAAACAGCAAGGTTTGCTTTTTGGAATTTTGGGGGGGAATATTTTCAAGCTGTGATTGGTTGAATCCATGGATACAGATCTCATGGATGTGGAGGGCTAACTGTATAGCTTACAGCACCTGGTATTTACTGGTGGTCTCCCATCCAAGTCCTAATCACGGCTGACTCTGCTTAGCTTCCAAGATCAGACAGGATCTGGTGATTTCAGGGTATTCAGGTCCTATTCCCTATATATAACCTTCCCAAGAACTGAGATCTGCTGGAGTGGCCCTACTTCCTGTCCTGTTAGCGGGAGCAATACATTACATGGGGAATCATACAATCATAGAGTTGGAAGAGACCACAAGGGCCTTCCAGTCCAACCCCCTGCCATGCAGGAATGCACAATCAAATAATTCCTGACAGATGGCCATCCAGCCTTGCTTTAAAAACCTCCAAAGGAGATGACTCCACCACACTCTGAGGCAGGTCGTTCCACTGCCAAACAGCTCTTACTGTCAAGAATTTCTTCCTAATGTTTAGATGGAATCTCTTTTCCTGTAGTTTGAACCCACTACTCTATGTCCTAGTCTCTGGAGCAGCAGAAAGCAAGCTTGCTCCATCCTCAGTATGACATCCCTTCAAATATTTAAACATGGTTATCATGTCCCCTCTCAACCTTCTCTTCTCCTGGCTAAACATGCCCAGCTCCCTAAGCCACTCCTCAGAGGGCATGGCTTCCAGACCCTTCACCATTTTGGTTGCCCTCCTCTGGACTAAAGGGTCATCTTGCCCAGCCAGTCTAAGAGATCCATAGCTAAAGCATCCTTGAGAGATGACCATCCAACCCTCTGTTCAAGAAACACCAAGAAAGGAAAGTCTACTAGGTTTCGAGGTAATCTGTTCCATGTTTAGTTGAAATCCCTGTTCCCACAAACTGAGTCCATTCCTTTGGAGTTCCATCCTCTGCAACAGTAGAGAGAATAGGACCCAAATCAACAGATTCAGGCAGCAAGAAAAGAACACTTGTCTTTATCATCATAAGTGAAAACTTGGAAAAGTTGGTCCACTAAGACTAGAACCTGGCTCTTGGTCCAACACCATCTCCACTATGTTATAGAATCATAGAATCATAGAGTTGGAAGAGACCACAAGGGCCATGTGAGTTGGGCCTCTGCTGCCAGGCAGATGGCTTTTGGAGTCCTTGTTACCACCATGGCCAAATGTTAACAACTGTCCAGTGGCATGAAAGAGGTTGTTTGTATAGGTCACTCCCTATATCTGCAGAGGATTCATTCCTGGACTTATAAGTGGACCATGGAAATAGTGAACACTTTAAAAATAAATTCCAGCACAAGCATACCATAGAGTTGTGTTGGAGGACCTAGCATTTCCTAGAGAGGAGATCTCTCTAAGCATTTTCTAGCATGACTATATGGTATGTGTCCCTATTTTTTCAGCTATGGATGACTGAAACTGTGGATATTGGTTTCAAGGAAACTGGGGCTACCTGTATTAGTAACCTGGCAAGAGAATTTTTTGGCATGAGCTTGGCAGTTTGAGCCTGGGAAAAGATATTAAGTCTGCGAACAGATTGGGAGAGTGAATTTTTCTCTGTTGCTAACCTGCTTGCACAGTTCTCGTAGCTATTTAGCAGGTGGGGGGGTGTTCAGAGATGGATCATGCTTGCACACTTCAATTTTCTTTGTTTCTTTGTGCACTATATAACCCTTGGGAGTCCATCTTCCATGGGGTTTGGTGTGGGAGGGTGCACTGTAGCCCAGGGTCCCCATATAGCCAGCAATGGGGAATTTGATCACATAGAATCATAGAGGTGGAGAAGACCACAAGGACCATCTAGTCCAACCCCCTGCCATGCAGGAATACGCAATCAAAGTACCCCCAACAAATATCCATCCAGCCTCTGTTTAAAAACCACCAAAGAAGGAGACTCCACCACACTATAAGGCACTCCATTCCATTGTTGAACAGCTCTTACCATCAGGAAGTTCTCTTTAGAATCTCTTTTCCTATAGTTTGACTCCATTGCTTCTCATAGGGCATGGCTTCCAGACCTCCCACCACTTTGGTTGCCCTCCTCTGGACATGCTACAGCTTGTTAACATCATCTTGAACTGAGGTGCCCAGAACTGGACACAGTATTCCTGGTGAGGTCTGACCAAAGCAGAATAGAGTGGCACTATTACTTGCCTTAAACTAGACACTGTAGTCCTGTTAATGCAGCCTAGAATCATGCTGGATTTTTAAGCTGCTGCATCACACTGCTGACTTACGTTCAGCTTGTGGTCCACTAAGACTCTTAGATCCCTTTTGCATCTACTACCATCAAGCCAGGTGCCACCCATACTATATCTGTGCATTTCATTTTCACTGCCCAAGTGTAGTATCCTATATTTCTCCCTGCTGAAATTCATTTTGTTAGTTTTGGCCCAGCTTTCTAATCTGTTAAGATCATTTTGAATTGTGATCCTGTCCTCTTGGGTATTAGCTACCTCTCCTAATTTGGTGTCATCTGCAGACTTGATGAGAATGTCTGGGATAGTCTGGATAGAATTAGTTCAGGGGCCCAATTGTACCATTGGCGGCAAGAGGGATGCTGGACCCCATCAGCAAAAGGCCTGGGCTGCTTCTCTGCTGTGTACCATCTGCTGCATTCTTGACCCACTAATAAAACTTATTCAGTAGCAGTGTCAGTGTTCGGCACTGAAAGACCTCTTGGGGAAGCCTGGAACTATACCCATTTCGAGAACAGAAGACTGGCTCTCCACATTCCCCAGAGCAACAGAGGTCAAGGAGGTGGTCCAAAGCATTTGAGCACTGTACAGGACTGTGTTGAGTGCTGGAGATAGATTTCTGGGAACTGGGTGGGATGGAATGCAAAGTTTGGACTTGGGCTTTCAATTTTTTCCATCAGACCCATGGTCTGGCCTCCTCAACAGACCTTGAGGGTATATGGTTGGAGTGTGACCACAGCTAGAGACAAGTTGGTTAAAGGACAAATGGCTTGGGTCCAGACTATCTGAAAGACTGTATCTCCCCATACGAATCTGCAGGGGTTCTGAGATCATCATCTGGGCACCACAATTCAAGAAGGGTATGGACAAGCTGGAACGGGTCCAGAGGAGGGAGACCAAAATGGTGGGAGGTCTGGAAACCATGCCCTATGAGGAGCGGCTTAGGGAGCAGGGTATGTTTAGCCTTGGGAACAGAAGGTGAAGAGGGGACATGATAGCCATGTTTAAATATTTGAAAGGATTTCATACTGAGAATGGAGCAAGCTTGTTTTCTGCTGCCTCGGAGTGTGGTGGAGTCTCCTTCTTTGGAGGTTTTTATACGGAGGTTGGATCTGTTGGGAGTGCTTTGATTGTGTATTGCTGCATGGCAGAATGAGGTTGGATGGGATGGCCCTCGTGGTCTCTTCCAAATGATTGTGTGAAAAGGCCTTCTCTTGGTCCCATCACCATCACAGTTTTATCTGGTGAGGACATGACTCGACAGAGCCTTCTCAGTGGCTGTTCCCACCCTCTGGAACTCCCTTCCATGGGAAGCTAGGCTGGCCCTTTTTCTGCTTTCTTTTTGCCAGCAGGCAAAGATGTTTTCGTGCAAGCAGGCTTTTAATACATAGACGGGTTTATGGAGGCTTTTATAGGGGTGTGTTTTTATTTATTTATTAACTTTTATGGGTTGTATGTAATTTTAGGTTTTTATTTTGTGAGGTTTTTAATGGGTTTAAACTGTATTTTATGAAATTTTGTGAGCCATCTTGGGTCACTTCTGGGAGAAAGGCGGCATATAAATCAATTACTGTAATTAAATAAGTAAACAAAAGTTTGTGGTTGCTCCTTTGCTTGTATTTTCCTGGAGTGGAAAGTCAGGATCGCCAGTGCAACTCCGTGGAAGACACATGTTGCATTTTGCAAAGTCCCAGGTTTGATTTCTGGACTCTCTTCTGAGATTCTTGAGGGCCATCGTTGGCTGAGCAGGTTTCATTAATTAATTTATTATATTTATATCCTGCCTTTCTTTCCAACATAAGACCCAAGACAGCTCACAATGTAGATTAAAGCAAAACATGGCTTAAAGAACCCATATAATTATCATTTAAAAGTTTTTAAAACTTAAGTAAACAACCCTATTAGAAAAGGCTGTTGATTCAAAACAATTTTTTAAAACATAACAATGAGAATAAAAGTTTAGCATGTACCCCCATTAAAAGACTTTTGCAGCAATCAATTAGTTATCAAAAGCCTGTCTAAATGAAGAAAATTCTTTGCCTGCTGTAGGAGAGCAGAGTGGTCTGGTCAGCCTTCCATGGGAAGAAGTTCCACAGGCTGGGAGCAACCACCAAAAATGCCCTTACTGGATATACTTGTGGCCATGGTTTCTCTCTGGCTTTTCTTTGCAAACGAAGTTTCAGGAAGGACTCATCCCGTGCTTTCTGCAAGCGTGGTGATGACTAAAAAGGCCAATCCGAGATAAACAAGTCTGGTTGCAGAAAGCACAGCAGAAGGTCTCCTTGGGTGATGTTTCCGGGTTGCTATTCTTTCTGCGTAGTCGTTTCTCTTCAAGACTTGTTCAGCGTGAGTTCTCAAATAAGGCTGCAGCATTGTGGATAGTGCGACTCCATGCCTCCCAATGTGAGGCCAGGGCGGACCATTGTTGGTGATCAATTTGGCTGAACCTGAGATGTTGTTTCAGGGAGTCCTTGTATCGCTTTTTTGGAGCGCCCCTCTTACGCTGACCCGTGGCGAGTTCACCATAGAGTACTATCTTTGGGAGGCAGTGGTCCTCCATCCTAGAAACGTGCTCTGCCCAGCGCAGCTGTATTCTCAATATCATGGTGTCAGTGCTGGTGATCCCTGCTTGCTCAAGGACAGTTCTTTTTCTCAAGGACTGAGAAAAATCCCTCCCCACCCCCATGACCTTAAAAGCAACACAGGCTTATATAGTGGGAGAGGATCTTTCTGATAGTCTAGACTCAAACAGTATAGGGCTCTTTATAGAGACCATGAGCCCTGGTGACACAGTGGTCAAAATGCCAGTACTGCAGCCACAGTGTTGTAAGTTCCATCCTACAGGTTTCCAAGGTTGACTCAGCCTTCCATCCTTCTGTAGGTGAGTAAAATGAGTACCCAGCTTGTTGGGGGCAATTAGCTAAAAAACATTGTAAACCATTTAGGGAGTGCTTTGGAAATGATAAGCAGTATAGAAATAGAAATGCTATTGCTATTACTATAGAGATCATGCTGGGCATGGTGAACATCTGTCCTAATGTAGACACTGTCCTGTGTAGTCTAGAAACAGGCAACCCTGACTCTTATTGGAGAACTTGCCTAAAAAAGAAGTCTGGAGAAATTATTATCATGCTCGCTAAGTGCCCTGTGTTCTATTGGAGGAAATTATTCTAGGCTAGGTCCCAGTGTGCAGAAGTGTCCTGTGAAATCAGTAAACAGGCTTCCTGGGCTCTTGCAGAAAGAACATCTTGCCTGCTCCTTCCCTGAGCTCCTAGTATCTCTGCTGTCAGTTGAAGAAGATGTCACTGAGTTCACTGAAAAGAGAGTCTGTGGTAATGAAGGAAGCATCCTGTGAACTCTGGAAACAGGCAGTCTTGCTCTTTATTAAAAGGCTGGAGAAGAGATAGCATTTTAATGTGAAGTTGAAGGCTTTCACGGCTGGCATCCATAGATTTTCCTTGTTTTTTTCCCCAGGCTGTGAGAATCTCCACCTAGAAACTAGCCATTCAAATACAAAAAAATTACATATCCTCCCCAGCAGGGGTTTGCAGTATATAACCCCCTACATACACTCCTACCCAACCATTCTCTGAAGATGCCAGCCATAGATCAGGTGAAAACTCAGGAATAAACTCTTCGAGAACACGGCCTCACAGCCTGGAAAAAAACCCAAGGAAAATAAGGAAAATAGCATTTTATTTGTTCCTGCCATTAGCTCCTATCATCTGCTGTTACTTGGAGGAGGGGACACCAGGATTGAGTCCACAGTAAAAACACACAAACTAGGAGAGGATGCATCAGTTTGCTTTTGCCTGAGCCTACTGGGAAGGACAAGAATCTGTCCCTCCTCTCCTTTCCCCTCTGCTGAGTTAATTGAGTATAAATTCAATTGTGCACTTTGAACTCATTTTCCAGCCGTTGCAGTAAGCTGGAGGCAAAAGGGGGAAGTGGGTTGGCAGGAGGGAGAAACCAGGACATTTTAAAAGCAGTGGAAAAAGTGGGATGATAGAGGTTTAATCTGGACTGTCCCTGCCAAATTGGGACTGTCTGTTGTCATGTAAAGCAGTGTTCTGTGAAATCTGGAAACAGGTATCCTTTCTCAAATAGAAATCAGAAGCAGAGAGACCCATCTTGCCTGTTACAGTCCTGTTGTCCTTTTAGCGTCTCTACTGCCTTTTCCCCTGTGGCTCAGAAACCACACTGCAGCTGTCAAAACACACATAAGGACAGAGTGTCCAAATCTCTGGAATTTTGGATCCTCTGGAGGGGGGGGGGAACTATAGTGTGGAAAACGAAGATTAATGACCACTTGGGGGCATTGCGGACTACCAATAGTGACTGGGTGGAGGGGGGTAGTGTGGTTTAATGCTGGGCATGGGGAAAGGGTGGTAGCATTTTTGAACGGAAACCCTCTACTTAGCGAACGTAAAAATTATAGGGTTTTGCTGAAGCAAGCTGCAGCTGGAGGAACCTCTCACGGATGTGGTTCCTCGGATTTCCCTGGCTGCCCAGTGTTCATGTAAGAACGGCCAGGATGGGGTTGGCTGGCAATGTACTCTTAGTAGCCCTGTGCGATACTTACTGGTCCTGAGCTGCTTTGGTTTCCTATCATAAGTTGTCTTTCCCACTCTTCTTTTAAACAGAAAAAAAATTATAGTGACTTAGTAAACAACAGTTTTATTTTAACTTCCCAGCAGTAAGGTTCCAAAATCCATTTCCTGTGTGGACAGTGATCGTGCGGAGACTTAGAAGGTTACTTTTAAAACACAGTTTGCTCCTTTACTTGTTACAGGGTTTGAACTAACTAACCTATAATTTTTCCTATTACTTCTTTGATTGAGAAGCCCTTTTAGGTTTAATAATAGAATGGTATCAATCCTGAAAATTTCCTGGGGAAATGCCCTTTTAAAACGACACTGAAAATAACTAGAATCTGTTAATCACTCCCCCAGTAAAGTCACTGTAGTCTTACTCATTTTATAGGTCAAGCCCTGTATCCACAGATTCAGTATCTGTAGTTTCACTTATCTACACCCCCAAAAATACATTCCTCTCTAGGCATTTCTAGGTCCTCCAGTGTGATTCTATGGCCAATTTCTGGTGTTTGTCTCATTGAAAATAATGGGATTCCCTATTATCCACAAGGGTGGTGGTCTTGGAATGTATCCCATGAGGATACAGGGGGTCGACCTGTACTTTAACTTTTGAAATGTGGCTTCATTGCACCCCCTTCTTACCCCCACAAGTAACTAGTTACAGGTTACCTAATTCCTTGTAACTCAGTACTCCTAAGCTTTGATGTTGCCTGATAATGTTGCTTTTTGCAAGGATTACAGATTCTGCTGGTTGAATAGGGAGGAGTAACAGTTGATAGCTGTGAAGGATCTCCTCTCTAGGTTGGTATCCCAGTTCCAGCCCTGGAGTTCCTATCACTCACTCGCCCTTTTACTCTCTGGACCACCACCCCGCCCTGGATCTGGCAGTTGAGCCGCAATGTGATCCCTGTACTGGATAAGTGGATGTGTTGCTTGTTGGCTTCATTGGAGCCCTGGTGGCGCAGTGGTTAAATGCCAGTCCTGCAAGTCACCATGTTGCAAGTTCGATTCCAGCAGGCTCCAAGGTTCACTCAGCCTTCCATCCTTTCGTAGGTCGGTAAAATGAGTACTCGACTTGTGGGGGCAATTAGCTAACACACATTGGAAACTGCTTAATGCAGTGTAGATGTGTAAATAGCTATTGCTTAAAAAACAATGTGTAAGCCGCTCTGATAGCCTTGTGGCTGAAGAACGGGATATAAATAAATAAAATAAAAATGTGGTTACTAACTGGTTATTAAATGCCAACTTCCAGGCAGAGATGTAGAAAATAAAAACAGTCAAAGTGTTACAGCAGGACCCCTGTATCCACTGGGGGTTGGTTCTGGAGGGCCCCGTGGATACCAGAAACCGTGGATAATAGCAAACACCATTGAAAATGATGGAACTTGTGGTTTAAAATACCATAGAGTTGCCTTGGAGGAGCTAGAAAATGGCTAGAGAGGACACATTTTCTAGGAAGACTCTAGGGTAGATGTGCTGTTTTGTGTCCTGTGGATAACTGAATCAGTGGACAATGAATCAGTGGATATGGGGGTCCTACAGATAAATAAACATGCTGGTTCCAAATAGAGTACATTGTAACATCTCTGTTTCAAACAAAGGACAATCCTTATTGAAATCTTGTTGCATTCTCCAAAAAACCCTGTGCAGGGGCTTGTCTACACCATCAAATACCCCAAATCAACATGTGAATGCCCCCCGAATATGCTGCAGTCAGGCCACATATGGCACGGCCTTTCCCCTGAACCTGTCTGGCCACATGTGCCATGGCCCAGAATTGCAGCATTGTGGTGTATCCTACCAGAATTAACAGCATGTGGGATTCAAGGTTTTCTGCGGAGTTTTGTCTGCAGCAGCCACCGCCAACACCACATCCGATACTAAAGCTCTGGAGACAGTTCCTGGCAGAAGGGAGAGGTTTTCTCCATTCCCATGGCTCAGCAGTGCTGCCTCCGCCTGCTCTCCTACTTTCCCGTTGAAAGAAGAGGTGCTTGATGGAAGCGGCTGAAGCACTTCAAGGAAGCGACTGGCGAGTGGGAGAATGGGCAGAAGCAGTGCTGCCACCCCAGGGGAAGAAAGAAAACCTCATACTGAGGACGGAGCAAGCTTGTTTTCTGCTGCTTCAGAGACTAGGACATGGAGCAATGGGTTCAAACTACAGGAAAAGAGATTCCACCTAAACATTAGGAAGAACTTCCTAACAGTAAGAGCTGTTTGGAAGTGGAATGCACTGCCTGGGAGTGTGGTGGAGTCTCCTTCTTTGAAGTTTTTAAAACAGAGGTTGGATGGCCATCTGTTGGGGGTGCTTT
Organism: Gambelia wislizenii; assembly: GCA_030847615.1. Taxonomy (NCBI): domain Eukaryota; kingdom Metazoa; phylum Chordata; class Lepidosauria; order Squamata; family Crotaphytidae; genus Gambelia; species Gambelia wislizenii. The sequence continues at coordinate 16,088,875 of JAUMIR010000014.1, read as the reverse complement.
GGTTGTGTATTCCTGCATGGCAGAATGGGGTTGAACTATATGGCCCTTGTGGTCTCTTCCAACTCAATGATTCTATGATTCTCTCCCTTCCACTGGGAACTGGCACTGGAGCTTTAAAATTGGTGGTGGCAGCAGACAAAACTCTGAAGGGACAGTGAAGACACGTCCCTGCAGAGTATAATAATGTGCAAGGCTTTGGGGGAAATGCCGGTGAAACGCCATTCGGAGTTTTTGCCCCACGTGTAGACAAGCCCCAGGTCTTCTCCATTCTGTTCTTCCCAGCTGGCCCTCCCTCTGTTTCTAACCAGCCCTATCTCACTTTCTCCCTGGCCCTATCTAACTCTTTAAGAGACCAGCCTCTGGGTTATGTCCTTTCCCACATACACCCCTCCTTTTATAGCAGTGTTGTCCAACCTGTGGCCCTCCAGGTGTTTTGGACTACAGCTCCCACAATTCCTGACCATTGGATCAGCTGGTTCAGGCTTCTGGGAGTTGGAGTCCAAAACACTTGGAGGGCCACAGGTTGGACACCACTGCTTTACAGCATTCCATGAGCTGTGATTGGCTGGCTCTAGCCAGGTTCGCCCACCTTCTTGCTTCACATGGCAGCCTTTAAACCTCATGCAATAGGCTGGGACAGAGTCATGTTTTGTTGCAGAATCCACACAGACCTAGACCTACAATGAAGGCATTCTGCAACACTGATACCTGAACATAGTTTTTCCACATTTCAGCCATTTGTCGTGTTTGTGTGTGTGTGTGTTTGTGTGTGTAGGGAGAGGTTTGTTCATTTTTTAAACAAACATACACCAGCTGGGACCATAAAATGTCCCGACTACTGATTATTAGTTTTTTGCCACTGCACTGCCTCTGTCTTTTTTTGTGTGTGTCCTGGACAGCGAGACAAAATAAAAATCCATGCCACTTGTTCTGAACCATGGTACTACATTTATTTATTTATTTATTTAAGATATTTATACCCTGCTCTTCAGCCACAGAGGCTCTCAGAGTGGCTTTCAAATTGTTAAGCAATAGCACTTACACATCTACACTGCTTTATAGCACAATAGGCAGTAAGCATTTTCCAATGTGTGTACGCTAATGTGTGTACAATGGGCCCTTGGTATCCGCTGGGATTTGGTTCCAGGGCCCCCTGTGGATACCAAAATCTGTGGATGCTCAAGTCCCACTATATATAATGGTGTAGCAAAATGGCATCTATCATATAAAATGACGGACAGCAAAGTTTACTTCTTGGATTTTAAAAAAAATACATTTTCAAGCCGTGGATGGTTGAATCCATGGGTGCAGAATCCATGGATATGGAGGGCCGACTGTACTCTAGAATGGCAGGGATGTCCTCTGGTTGTCAGTTGGTTGGTCCCATTTGGAAGAAACAGATTCCTTCCATTGAGGGGGGGGCATTGGTACACCACCACCCCGGTATCTGCACAACCAATATCCTTGATTTCAATTATTCATGGCTGAAAAAATAGAGGCAGAGTGCTGGGAAATGCCTGGAGGGACATCCTCTCTAAGAATCACTGTGTCCTCCAGGGTAACTCTATGGTATGGGACAGGAAGTCTCTTATTTTAATAGGGTTTGCTATTATCTTCGGTTTCACTTATAAATGGCAAGTCCACGAATGTATCCCCTGCAGATATGGGGGCAGACCTGTATTCTCACAGGAGTCAGGAATATAAGAAGTGTACCTTAAACCAGGAGTACTCAAAGTGGTGTTCTGTGGATCAGTGGCCTGCAGTGAGTTTCCAGGAAAGAAAGAAACAGTTGTGGTCAGTGGGCACAGATATGGTGCTAGTCCCTGGCATATTCGGGGGGGGGGAACCTTGCTGGTCCCCCACAGCAGATAGCTGAGGAAGCAGTATCTTAAATTATAACAGCACATCCTTGAAGACTCCAGACAATAGCAAAAATAGAATATGGCAAATCTGGCCTTTTCAATGGCTAAATTGTTGCAATCATGCTTGTGAGATAATGATTGCAGCTACCAGCCAGCAGCCATCAAAAGCTGTCGACCGAACATTGTCTAGCACACCTAGGGCCATGCTGGTTGGAATTGTGGTCCAACACAGCTGTAGAGCACTGGTTTGGGTAAGGGTGAGTCAACCAACCTACTATGGAAAAGCCTTTTGTTATTTTGCTAAATAAAATCTGGCATGTGGGGGGGAGTTCTTTCTTCACTTGATTATGAAGGCAAGTACTGGTAGTGATCTAAGTCATGTGTTCCTTTTCTTTAGACAGAAAAGGCTTCCCATTGTGAGTTTCTCCAGATGCTTTGGTCTATAGGTCCCATAATCACTGACCATTGGTCATGCTGGCTAGGGTGATGGGAGTTTTAGTCCAAAACATTGCCACATGGAGGTGGGTTGAGGTAAAGCCTGTATATTTTAGTATCCCAGGGCATTTTCAGTAGCTGTGTACAGTTTGAATCTTCTCCCTTCATCTTATATATATGATTTTATTTTTATTTATTTTTTTGCAAAGAAGATTCATAATGCTTGTAAAAAGTTTTATAACCTGTTCAACTCCCACATCATCCACTTCCATGAGCAGGAGATTTACTTTCCCTGATCCTCCCCCTTTACCGATTCTTTCTCCACCCCTTTGCATATTTAACAGTTTCTATAAAAAGCGCCTATGCAAATCCTACATGATGTGAAAGAAGATTTTAAGAAATCACAAAAGCCACCCACATAAGCCAAGAACAAGAGTGAGCCTTGTGTTGGAGGAAATGTATAGATCGCGTGAGCATGGGAGCATTGCTGGAAGTGTGCTGCATAGTGACAGCAGGGAAACAAAGGATGCATTCGCACGCCACAGCAAACATGGCTCTTGAAAGAAATCCTGACTTATTGGGAGTCAGTTGTGTGCTGATGTCTGCAGCCTGTTAACACGACCGCTAACGTGACCAGATACACCAGGAATCAAAAGTGCACCATATTGTAGGTGGGGAAAAAATCCTAACATAATGCAAAGGGAATATCTTTTGTCTAGATGAGCTCCTGCAGGGATTTGCCTTATTCAAAGGAGGGAGTCCATAAACTCCAAGTGCTTCGTGATAATAGCCTTCACTGTTTCTTATGAAGTTCTTTAAAAAATATGTGGAAATGCACATTTCAGCCCGTTTGAACAATCAGTTTGAATTGGGGTACATCCCGGAAGTCAAAATGTGATTGGTTGGATGTGCGCGGCAGCGGGCTTGCCAGCGACAAAGTGGCTGGAACCACCATTGTTGATTTTCAGGGATGCAATTGTGCACTATTTTCAAGCAGCAGAGCAATATATATACGGTGTATATATATATATATATATATATATATATATATAGTGGATGCTGTGGATATATACAGTGGATGCTGATTTTACAAGGGTGGAAAAAGCTGAAACAGAGGGAACTTTTGGAGAATAATAATGCATGTAATTCACTTGCGGCCACCATCTTTACTCATTGGCATGCTCTGTGTGAACTTCAAATACAGACAGCTTCCCATGCCAGCAATCTTGTGAATGTATCGTGAATACAAATGAAGCCTGCTGCAATGGAATTAATGCACTATTTTCTGCAATTAATTCTCCCGTCTAGCTGAGCCCCATGTCATCTGAATTCAGGTTCCTGGCTTGATGCTCCCAAACAAGCCTGAATTGGTAAACCATGAACAAACCCTGGTTTGTGAGCCAGGCTTAGGGAGCTGTGTATGTTTAGCCTGGAGAAGAGAAGATTAAGAGGGGACATGATAACCATGTTTAAATATTTGAAAGGATGTCATACTGAGGATGGAGCAAGCTTGTTTTCTGCTGCTTCAGAAACTAGGACACAGAGCAATGGACTCAAACTACAGGAAAAGATTCCACCTAAATATTAGGAAGAAATTTCTGATGGTAAGTGCTGCTCAATACACTGTCCGAGAGTGTATCTTCTTTGGAGGTTTTTAAACAGAGGCTGGATGGCCATCTGTCAAGAATGCTTTGATTGCTACTCCTGCATGGCAGGGGGTTGGACTGGATGGCCCTTGTGGTCAATTCCAACTCCATGATTCTATGATTCTAAGTACTAACCACAGTTGTGCATAGCTTGCCATTCAAATACCCTGACCTGGACCGATTTTCCTGTTTGGAAATTAAGGCATCTTAGCTAAAATCTGGGCTGTTGCCAGATGAAGGTGAAATGAGGTGATTGTGTCTTTTCACCTAGTTAAAGAGAGAAGGAACATTTTGACCATTTGCTTACAGACAGAAAGTGGATGCAGAGCAGAGGGTGAGTTCTGGCACCACAGCAGCCAGGAGGGAGAAAACTAACTAAATTCATTTGGCCCTCCACATTCGCTGGGGTTAGGGGTGCAAGACCCCCGTGAAAAGTGGAAAAACCATGAATATCTCTAGCTCCCCTCCCCCAAAAATCATATTTAACACCAAAAAATGTACAATCCATGGATTCAAGCCACAGTGGATGCTTTTGAGACAGCGGGGTTCCTTCGCAAGAAAGAAGTGGGGGGCAGTGGGGCTTGCTGCCACCTCTGTGATGTCCTACACCATTTTTAATAGGGACTTACAAGCCTCAGCATGTGGTTGCAGTTTCTCTCAGTTTCAAAGAGTTTGCAGTCCCTATTAAAAATAGCCTAGGGTAGCAGCAGAGGCAGCAGCAAATAATCCGTGAGTAATCAAATCCCCAAAAATTAAGCCTACAAATGTGGAGGGCAGACTGTGTATTCTGGTGTGTAATCAAGATAGTCTAATGAGTGTGGGCAAAGTACAGCCATCCAGGATATGGTAAACTGCAACTCCCATCAGCCCTGGGCAGCACAGCTGTTGGGGAGGAAGATGGGAGTTATAGTTCAGCAACATTGTAAGGACAACGCTTTGCCCATCCCTGTGCTGTAATATATGAAACATCAGTCATGCATTTACTGCAAAACACTGTGTGTGTGTGTAAAATAAAGATGATTACAAGTACAAGTTCTTTCCAACAAAACAGTTTTTGTCAAATACTATATGAGATCAGCCTAAAACCCTGGAGAAAGAATTCTTCTCTAATCCACTTTGAAATGGTTGAAGCTGGAATAAAATCAAGAGTATTTAAGAAAACATTAGACACACACACACAAAGAGAGAGCAGTTAATATGGTATTACCAACAAACTCCAGATAATTTGCAGGATATCTTAGGGATAAAGTGGTTTGTTTATCATAACACCAGTATCTCCTCCAGAATTTTTGCAAGCCAGGCTCAGAATATGAGATGCTGGAAAACAGAATGACTTCAAACCAGCTGCAATTAACAGATGGATAACAATTCAGAAAGGCACACAGACCCAAGTTTTTCTGAAGTCTGACCAGAACAACTGCGTTTTAGGCTAGGTTTCTTGCTGAGTCTTATATCCTTTTGGTGGTGTGCCAATGCCTTGGTCCTCAGATTACTCAAAATCCTATCCTATGGTGAGGAAAGGTTGTTAGGGTTATCCCCTAACCTTGTGCTGTTTATTGGAATAGCTTTTAACTGCTATAATCTCTAATGCCAGCATAACACTATACCACTGAAAGAAATAGAGCTGAACTCTCCCTAGAAGCCGAGATGACTAAACTGAGGTTGTTGTACTTTGTCCATATTGTGTGAGCACATGATTCATTAGAAAAGACAATAATGTCTGGTAAGGTAGAAGGTAATAGGAAAAGAGGAAGACCACATTACAGGTGGACGGACTCAATCAAGGAAGCCACGGCTGCCTTGAGTCTGCAAGACCTGAGCAGGGCTGTTGGCAATGGGGTGACTTGAAAGGCTTTCTTTCATAGGGTCACCATAAGTGGAAACCAACTTGAGAGCAATTAACAAAGAAGTGTTCCCATGGACACACATCACCACCATTCAGTCTCTGTACAGAGAAGAATCAATAGAAGCATCAATAGAAGTATAGTGTCTAGATCAAGGGAAGTCATGGTGCCACTCTGTTCTGCCTTGGTCAGACCTCACCTAGAATACTGTGTCCAGTTCTGGCCGCCACAATTCAAAAAGGATAATGACAAATTGGAGCTTGGCCAGAGGAGGGTGACTAAAATGGTGAAAGGTCTGGAAACCATGCCTTATGAGGAAAGACTTAGGGTGCTGGGTATGTTTAGCCTGGAAAAAAGGCGGTTAAGAGGCGATATGATAGCCCTGTTTAAGTATTTGAGGGGGTGTCACATTGAGGATGGAGCAAACTTGTTTTCTGCTGCTCCAGAGACTAGAACATGGAACACTGGATGCAAGCTCCAGGAACAGAGATTCCACCTCAACATTAGGAGGAACTTTCTGACAGTAAGAGCTGTTGGGCAGTGGAATACACTCCCTCGGAGCGTGGTGGGGTCTCCTTCCTTGGAGGTCTTTAAACAGAAGCTGGATGGCCATCTGTCAGGGATGCTTTGATCGTGATTCCTGCGTGGCCGGGGGTTGGACTGGATGGGGTCTCTTCCAACTCTACAATTCTATGATTCTTATGATTCTATGAATGTCTTGCCTTCATGAACAGAAGACACTCTGTGTATGCTCATGGGCATGTTTCAGTTATATCCTTTCCTTTGTTGTTGTGTGCCTTCAAGCCATTTCTGACTTACGGTGGTCAAAAGGAGAACCTATCACAGGGCTTTCTTGGTAAGATTTGTTCCAAGGAAGTTTGCTTTTGACTTCCTCTGAGGCTGAGAGTGTGTGACTTGCTCACAGTCATCCAGTGTGTTTCCACGGCTGAGCAGGGATTTAAATCCTGGTCTCCACATTATATCCTTGACAGGTGACATGATAGCCATGTTTAAATATTTAATATATTAAAATATTAAATACTGAAGATGGGGCAAGTTTGTTTTCTGCGGCTGCAGAGACTAGGATATGGAGCAATGGACTTAAACTTCAGGAAAAGAGATTCCACCTAAACATTAGGAAGAACTTCCTGACAGTAAGAGCTATTTAGAGGTGGAATGCACTGCCTCAGAGTGTGGTGGAGTCTCCTTCTTTGGAGGTTTTTAAGCAGAGGCTGGATGGCCATATGTTGGGAATGCTTTGCTTGTGTCTTCCTGCAGGGCAGGGGGTTGGACTGGATGGCCCTTGTGGTCTCTTCCAACTGTATGATTCTATAAAGACCACAGGCTGTGCTATTTTTTTTATCATATATTTATTTTTATAATACAGTCTCAAAAGCAAAAACAAATTAGCAACATACATGTCAGGGATGATGGGAGTTGTAGCTCTTCACCTCTGGCTCAAACTCACCACCTTGTTATGCAGCAGAGCCAACCAGCTTAGATCAGTGGTTAATGCTTTTCTCCAAAGCAGCAGAGTTTCAGAGAATAGGCTGAAGATCCTGACAAACTCTCCAAGCCTTCTCACTCTTCTCCAGGTGTCTCCAAAACGTCTCCAGGAATCACCCAGGCAACTCAGTAGTTTTATATAAAACCTACTTTATTCTTCTATCTAAATATACTATATGGTCAACAAATCACAATCTCTATACACTACACCACCTCTACTCCACAACAAAACATTGGCAAACATTGCAATTTTATAGCCATTGTTTATCACCACCCACTAGTTAGTTTCCACCCAGTGGGTGTGTACTTTCATTCTGATTGGTCCACATAGTTCCACCCATGCCTAAGACCAACCCATGTATTTCAACATTTCACCTTGTACACTTAATGATTCTCAGGTGTTTCCAATCTGCATTCAGTACCTCTGTCCTTGGCTCTCAGGCCTTCTAGATTACATTAGCAGTTTCACCTGTGTAGCCCCATATTTGCTCTTGCTTAGTCATTGTGACTTTCACATACATATTTTATTTCTTTCACTGTATGTCCCATGTTGCATTTTCCTTAACAATCCCCTCCGAAATAAAATATTGTATGTGTCTTACAATGTCATTCCAACCATTTGTGTCAGCCTTTCATGTTTTTCTGCTGTCAATGCTTTTGTGAACAAATCTGCTATGTTGTGTTGTGTTTCTATATATCTCAATTCTATTTCACCCTTCTGAACCATGTCTCGCACATTTTGATATCTTACACCAACACATTTTGTTCTGTTCTTCAAACTTTCAGTTTCAGCCATCGCTATGCATGACTGTGAATCTTCCAGAATTTCCACTGGTATCTTGTAACTTTCATTTAAATCATTTAACAATTGCTTAATCCACTGTACCTCATTTACTATCTCATTCAAAGCAGCGAATTCTGCTTCTGTTGTGCTTAACGCTACATTAGTTTGTTTTCTACTTCTCCAAACTATTGGACTTTCACTATATTTAATTATCATTCCTGTAACTGACTTCTTGTCTCCTAATTCGGATGCAAATGAACTGTCTACATAACAATCTAGATCTGAACTATTGTTTCTTATTATCAATTTCCTATCTAAGGTTCCTTTTAAATATCTCAATAAATGTTTTACCGCTGTCCAGTCTTCAATTTTTGGATCATTAACCCTTCTAGACAATACATTTACAGCATAAGAAATGTCTGGTCTGGTGTGGCAAGATATGAATTGTAAAGATCCTATTATACTTCTGAAAAAAGTCTTGTCCTCAAACGCTCTAGTTGTTTCCTCAGACACAAAACCAGTTGTCATTGGAGCTCTTACTATTTTTGCATTCTGTAATCCACACTTTTCAATCAGTCTTTCAATTTTATTTTTCTGACTTAATAAACAATGTCCTTCTTCTGTCCATTCAACGCAAATACCTAAATAAGACTTCAATACACCTAAGTCCTTCAAAACAAACTTTTTAGACAATTCTCTTTTTACTGACTCAATTTCCTGTTTTGACTTTGCTGCTACGCACAAATCATCTACATAAATCACTAATACTATGTCTCCTTTTGTATAAACACAAGCATCTGCAATGCTCCTCTTGTATCCTAGCTTTACTAGCTCATCATTGATGCACAGATTCCACGCTCTGGCACTTTGTTTTAAACCATACAACGCTTTCTTTAATTTATATACTCTCTGACTACCATTTTCTTCGAAACCTTGTGGCTGTTCCATAAATATTTCTTCATCCAGAACCGCATTCAAGTAAGCTGTCTCAAAATCAAAATGTTCTACAACTAAATTCCTTTTTACTGCTACAGCTAAAACCATTCTCAGACTTTCTGGCTTTGCAGTTGGAGAATATGTCTTATCATAGTTCTCATACTGCTGTTGTGCAAAACCCTTAGCCACTAACCTAGCTTTATATTTGATACTTCCATCTGGCATTTCTTTCCTTTTGTATACCCATTTACAACCAATTACTTTCTTGTCTTTGGGTCTGTCAACAATTTCAAAAACATCTTTATTTACCAGGCAACCAAACTCATTATCCATTGCATCAAACCATCTTTCCTGTTCTTCGCTAGAATAACTTTCCAATTCTTCAAAACTTTCAGGCTCTTCTACTGCTAAACAAGCTCTTGCCTTTGTCACAACAAACCTATCTGGAGGCTTTCTAACTCTGTGACTACGCCTGGGAATAAAATCTGCTGTTCTGTCTCTTTCATCCTCACTTTCTCTACTGGGAGTTGTAGTTCTATGGCTAAATCTCTTGTCTTCAGTCATTCGAGTAGTAGTAGGCCTAGATGCTATCTCATCATCAGAAGAACTACCACTGCTGCTAGGTGATGCTTCCTGCTTAACTGAAACCCCTCCGTTTCCTGAGGTTGGTTCAGTTTGTGCTTCTGGTTCATTTGAACTCCCTAATCTCAAAAACACTTCTTTATTGGCATGCAGTTTGTCCCAACCAGCATGTCTCTCAAAATTTGCAGACCTAGAATACTGCACTTGTTTTCCTCCCAAATGAAACTTGTAGCTATTTCCAGAATACCCCAAAAACCTAAGCCTTTTGCTTTTGGGTTCTCCTTTCCTCCTGAAACAAGCAGGTGTGTAAACATGAGCAAATTGTCCAAAAACCCTTAAGTACTTGTAATTTGGCATTCTCCCATACAATACCCTGTAGGGAATGTCTTCAATTTCTGAATGATACAATCTGTTACTGATATGTATTGCAGTCAAAGTTGCTTCTGCCCAAAAACTATCTTTCACCCCTGCATCTGCCATCATACAAGCAGTAATTCTTTTTATATCTTGTATTTTCTTCTCTGCTAACCCATCCTCACTAGGACAAGCAGGGTTTGTAGTTTCATGCCTTATTCCCACCTTTTGAAACCAGTTAAACAATTGATTATTTAAAAATTCTCCTCCTCTATCAGTAATAATGGTGCCTACTCTGCTATCAAATTGTCTTTCCACCATTCTTACCCATGCTTTTAAACTTTGCCCAGCGTCAGATTTGTTTTTCATTATTCTCACAAATGCAAATCTTGTATACCTATCAACAATTACTAGGAAATACTTGCTTCCCCCTAAGGACAAGCAATTAGCTTGGGCAACATCTGCATGTACATACTGAAATGGTCTTTGAGCAATTCTTTTTGTTTTCTTAGCTACTGGAAAAGCTCTGACCTTTACCTGATGACATACTGTACAATCTAAGTGGTTTTTGCATTCAGTAACTTTTAAATCTGGACACATACTGATTAAATTCTTTAAACATTTGAAGCTTGCATGGCCAAATTTTCTGTGAAGCTCGTGTATGCAGTCTTTGTGGATTGGAATATTTTCTATGTTATTAGCTTCTTCAACCCTGTAGCTATCAATATTGTCCTCCAAATAATAAAGTTTGTCTTTTTTCAAACCTATGCCACGCAATTCCCCATTCAGTTTTATCTTACACATGTTCTTTTCAAAGATGACTGTGTAGTCTCTTTCTGTTAATCTGCTTACTGATAACAAATTATTTTCTAACTCCTTTACATGTAAGACATCATTAAAATTCTCTTTTAGCCCTGGAATGTACACAGTACCCATTTGATTTACAGTACTTAGCTCTTTCCCGTCAGCCAAAACTACAGCATTTACATTAGCTGATTTTCTATTACTTATTAAATTTATGTCATTACACATCAAAGATGTGGCTCCTGAATCAACTAGCCATTTAGAATTTGCATTTTGTTTTTCCTTAATCATGGTTGCAACCCCCTTTTTATTACCACTGTCCCTCAAAAATGGAGGTCTGGACTGTTTTTGATACTGCCGCGGCTGCCATCTGCTCTCTGCTTGCTTGCGTCTCTCAGCTGCAAAATGTTTACAATGTCTTTGCAGATGACCAACCTTCTTACAATAAAAGCACCTCCGTTGCTCCCTTGTAGAGGCTGCTTCCTCCTGCGTTCGCCAGTCAGGAGTTGTTTGTTGTTTTGGCACAGTCTTTAAGCTTGCTGAGTCACCCTGCTCAGACATTCTTCTCTGGTTCTCTTCCAGTATTCTGGCCACAATTAAGTCTCTATTAAGCTCAGCTTCTGGCAAGTTCTGCAAGCTGTTCGTTATGTTGTCCCACGAAGAGTCTAGCGATTCTACTAAAATGTAGCATTGCTGCTCTTTGCTAATTTGCACTCCCCTCAGTTCAGCTTGCACAAACAAATCTTGCATTATTTTTAAATGTTCTATCACACACTGCCCTTTAGCCATCTTTTGCCTGTATATTCTTTTAGACCATAGCATTTTTGCAAAAGCAGTTGAAGGAGTGTGTAATCTCTGCAAGGTATCCCACACATCCTTGGCAGACGTTTTATCTCTGACGTCATTAATTAAGTCTTCTTCAAGCATGAGATAAAGACAGGCTTTTGCTTTATTATCTCTCTCTTGAGTGGCTGCATTAGCATCAGCTGCCAGCCCTGTTTCAACTGTTGACCACAGACCTTCCTTTACTAGTAGAGATTGGGCATAAATCTTCCAGGTAGAGTAGTTGTTTCTATTTAATTTACTAAACTTTAGAAATTCCATCTTGATTTGTGCAGTGACTCAATTTGACACAGTCCTTCTGAGTATGCACAGCCGACCCGTCTGGGCTCAAGCAAAACACAAAATGATTTACTCACGAGGCTTATCAGTGCAGCACAAACAGCTTGCTCTGATCTATCGTCCACAAAGCTTTCTTCCACTCTCTGGAACTTTCAGCTTCTGTGGATGCTGGGTGCTCTAGTAACTGGGCCCATAACCCTTGTCAGGGATGATGGGAGTTGTAGCTCTTCACCTCTGGCTCAAACTCACCACCTTGTTATGCAGCAGAGCCAACCAGCTTAGATCAGTGGTTAATGCTTTTCTCCAAAGCAGCAGAGTTTCAGAGAATAGGCTGAAGATCCTGACAAACTCTCCAAGCCTTCTCACTCTTCTCCAGGTGTCTCCAAAACGTCTCCAGGAATCACCCAGGCAACTCAGTAGTTTTATATAAAACCTACTTTATTCTTCTATCTAAATATACTATATGGTCAACAAATCACAATCTCTATACACTACACCACCTCTACTCCACAACAAAACATTGGCAAACATTGCAATTTTATAGCCATTGTTTATCACCACCCACTAGTTAGTTTCCACCCAGTGGGTGTGTACTTTCATTCTGATTGGTCCACATAGTTCCACCCATGCCTAAGACCAACCCATGTATTTCAACATTTCACCTTGTACACTTAATGATTCTCAGGTGTTTCCAATCTGCATTCAGTACCTCTGTCCTTGGCTCTCAGGCCTTCTAGATTACATTAGCAGTTTCACCTGTGTAGCCCCATATTTGCTCTTGCTTAGTCATTGTGACTTTCACATACATATTTTATTTCTTTCACTGTGTGTCCCATGTTGCATTTTCCTTAACATACAAAATAAAAATACATAAATACATAATATATTCTAATTAATCCTCATACCAGAAAAGAAAAGAAAACAAACATCTACTACATCTCTAAAAGAACAGCCACTTTCCTAATGTATCATTGCTTATTACTTCCAATTCTCTAATTCCTTGGAATCTGGTTCTAAATTTGTAAACAACTAACAATAGGTTTGGATGGCATGTATATTTTATTTACAATAAGGCTACAGTTAATACAGGCTTCAAACATCATTTTATCAGAAGATCTCTTTTATCAGCATGGCAGAAATGTAGATATAAGATCTCAAAAAAATCATAATGCCAATTTGGACATCAATCCATGAAGCTTTTCACAAGAATGAGAACTTGCATAAAGATAAGTGGTTAACTTATAAAGTCATCCTGAAAACTCAAGGTGACCGATGGGAAATGAAATCAAGAGAGGAGTTGGAGGCAGAAGATGTAAACTGTCACTGGTTTCTATACATCACCATTTTATTGCAGTCCAAAGACCCAAAATTTATAAGTACAAACAGTAAAAATGATCAACAATAAAATCTGCATATGATAAAAGCATATGAAATCCTAAATTGCACTCTGGCCATTTCTTTGTACATAGAGGGTTTTAATCTTGGCAGCTTCAGAGGGGAATTTGGCTACAGCTAAGGTAACCTTTGGGCATTTGTCTTCCATCAAAAAATTTACATAGAAGATTTCAGATCTTCCCTTCATCATCCTGACCAAAGGGTAGATTATATCTATACAGACAACCAGCGGAAAGATTCAGACAAGACATGAAATTAGGAGGAATAGAAAAAAGCAATACTGGATTGGATTTATTAACTCAGGCTGTTCCACTTAAGGAGTGGGCTACAAGGGGAGGTTGAAAGTGCTCCCCCTTCTTCTAATCCAGATCATCATTAAAGATGTTTCACATCTGATGGCCATTAAAGGTCCAGATCTGAGCCACCCACTTCAGGGAGAAGAAAAGGAAGAAGCTGCCTCTCTAATTATGCTGTGAAAAGTCCAACCGCATGAGATGTGGATAAATGTTCATGTTCCAGGCCTGAACGCGGAGTTCCCAGCTAGATGAAAAGAGCTGTTTCCTGGCAGCCAGTGCTTGGTAAGGCCTATAATCAAGTATGAACCGATGATAGCCGGCTGGCCATTTGAAAAATGCTCTCCGGTTCCATTTCCCGCCCCCCCCCCGGCTTTGCTGCTTTGTGCTGAGTAAATACAATTTCTGACTCTTCTCTCCATGAATAACTGCCTGCCTGCTGTCTGGTGCTGCCACCAGAAAAATTTGCTTCTCTCTTCAGCTGAAGTATGTGTTTTCAGTGTCTCTGAAAGAACATTGAAATCATTTTCCTGAATCAGATCAAGGAAGCCTCTTGAATTTAGCCTCTGTTCTGAACTGGAATTGGCTGAATATCCAGGCCTACCCTATGCATCATTTGGTACTGAGACAGGGTTGGCGGTCTACACCAAATGACTTTAAAAAAACAAACCTTGATTTAAACCAAATGACTTTTTAAAGATTGATTATTCATGTTTTTTTAGAGCCTTACCGCACTCCAAAGAAAAGTGGCAAAATAGCAGGAACGTTCCGTCTTTGCTGCTGCCTTATTGCATGACATCCATGTTCTTTCATTTCGTTCCTGTGGGGGACTGAGGTAAAACCGCGCCTTTTTGCTAACCAGAAAAATCAGTTTGCCAAAAGATGCAGTTTTACCTCAGTCCCCCACAGGACTGGAACAAAACAATGCCATAGAATCATGGAGTTGGAAGAGACCACAAGGGCCATCCAGTCCAACCCCCTGCCATGCAACAACAAACAATCAAAGCATTCCTGACAGATAGCCATCCAGCCTCTGCTTAAAAACCTCCAAAGATGGCGATTCCACCACACTCCCAGGCAGTGCATTCCACTGCCAAACAGCTTTTACTGTCAGGAAGTTCTTCCTAAAGTTTAGGTAGAATCTCTTTTCCTGTAGTTTGAGTCCATTGCTCCATGTCCTAGTCTCTGGAGCAGTAGAAAACAAGCTTGCCCCATCCTCAGTTTGACATCCCTTCAGATATTTAAACATGGCTATCATGTCCCCTCTCAACCTTCTCTTCTCCAGACTAAACATGCCCAACTCCCTAAGTCACTCCTCATAGGGCATAATGGCTTCCAGACCTCCCACCATCCTGGTTGCCCTCCTCTGGACACGTTCCAGCTTCTCAATATCCTTCCTGAATTTTGGTAAGGCAGCAGGAAAGACGGAACATTCCTGCTGCTTTGCCACTTTTCTTCAGAGTGTGGTAAGGCTTTAAGTCTGGCTACTATTTCTCTTTTCCCACCCTCTTACTGGAAGAACAATAACTGTTTGAATTTAAACATTTTAACTTTAACAGTTTATCGGCAGTTGTTAGACCAGTATCCCCGTGTCAGGTGCTTCCTTTCAGAAACAAATCCTTCAGTTAACATAAGTTCAACCCAAACAACTTGCTTTAAAAGAGCAATGTTTTTTTAGAACCATTATTATTTAAACTAGTGGCCATAACATCTGAATTGCATTTTGCTACTTAGTTTTCTGATGTAGGCCTGTATTGGTTTTAATGCAAAAATAAAAAAAAATCTGGTTTAAACAAAACAAAAAAAGATTTGGGTGTTTGTTTTTTTTCTCTTCCCCCACCCCACTACTGAAAGGTGACAGATATCACTCGGTAAGCTTTGTGGGTGGTAGATCAATGCAGCAGGTGGTTTAGGGCAGTGCTTCTCCGGTTGATTTGGGAGGGGGAGATGTCGTGGACCAGCCTAGCCATTTCTCATGAGGGGGGAGTGAGACTGGCCAAAAAGAGAGGGAGCATCTACATGACCAAAAAAAATCCGGCAAGAATACCTTTAGTTTATAGTTTAGTTTAGTTTAATACCAGGCAGAATACCTTGTGTTTAGATGAGCTCCTGCCGGGATTCACCACATTCAGAAGCAGGGGGGCGAAAAACTCCATATAAACCACGATAACAACTTTCGCTGTTTTTCACAGACTTTTTAAAAAAATTGCGCGAAAATACACATAATAGGTCATCTGTACAACCAATTCGAAAAGGGGATGCAGCAGAGCTTGAAAGCTGATTGGTTGGACCTCGGAGGGGGCAGGCTTGCAAGGGAGGGCTTGCAATGCCGGAGCCGCCATTGTTGTTCTTTTTGCTGGCTGATTGTTCAAGCAGATGAGAGTGGCGGAGCAAAAGTGTGATCCTTTTTTAAAGCAGAAAATAGTTTTTCTGCATCTGTCATTTAAAAAAGAGGGGGATGGAGGGAAAGTTTCTGAAGGCAACTCGTTTATTTTGGGGATGAAAACTGCAAACTGCCAGCTATTCTCTCCTAATTTTGCGCCTGAGCTGTGGGCACAAATGGGCACTGCAGCAATAGGGAGGTAAGGCGATATTACCTCCAGGAACCCTGGTGGTGCAGTGGTTAAATGCCAGTACTGCAAGTCACCACGTTGCAAGTTTGATTCCAGCAGGCTCCAAGGTTCACTCAGCCTTCCATCCTTTCGTAGGTCGGTAAAATGAGTACCCAGCTTGTGGGGGCAATTAGCTAACACGCATTGGAAACTGCTTAATGTGGTGTAGATGTGTAAATAGTTATTGTTTAAAACAATTTGTAAGCCGCTCTGATAGCCTTGTGGCTGAAGAGTGGGGTATAAATAACTATATATATATATATATATATATATTGCTACAAATTCTCCCGTCTAGCTGTGCCCAGAGTCTGCTGCAGCCCTTTGCAGTTGGGCATTTACTCCATCCCGGAGGAACTCTTCTGCTGCCACTAGGTGGAAGTCTTTACAGGTATACCTTAGTTCACAAATTATTCCTGGACATTACTACTTTAACAGAAAACTTGGCACCAAAGGTAGAAATAACATGGAAAGGATTGGGATAGTTTTCCTGGACCACAAAAAACAAACAAAACGAAAACAAAACGAGCAAGTAAGCATGTTTCACCAAAGATTTTATTCAAAACAAACAAAAAAGCCAATGCGATTCTAGGCTGCATTAATAGTATAGTGTCTAGATCAAAGGAAGTAATGGTGCCACTTTATTCTGCTTTGTTCAGACTTCACCTGGAAGATTCTATCCAGTTCTGGGCGCCACAATTCAAGAAGGATATTGAGAAGCTGGAATGTGTCCAGAGGAGAGCGACCAAAATGGTGGGAGGTCTGGAAGCTTTTATGCCCTATAAGGAGCAGCTTAGGGAGCTGGACATGTTTAGTCTGGAGAAGAGAAGGTTGGGAGATGACATGATAGCCATGTTTAAATATTTGAAGGATATTATACTGAGAATGGGGCAAGCTTGTTTTCTGCTGCTCCAGAGACTAGGACACGGAGTAATGGGTTCAAACTACAGGAAAAGAGATACCGCCTAAACATGAGGAAGAACTTCCTTACACTGAGAGCTGTTCAAAGATGCAATAGACTGTCTGGGAGTGTGGTGCAGTCTCCTTCTTTGGAGGTTTTTAAACAGGCTGGATGGTCATCTCTCGGGAGTGCTTTGATTGTGTATTCTTGCATGGCAGGGGGTTAGACTGTATGGCCCTTGTGGTCTCTTCCAACTCTATGATTCTATGAGTATGCCATCTGAAATGAACTTTTTGACAGTAAGAGCTGTTCGGCAGTGGAACACACTCCTTCGGAGTGTGGTGTGGTCTCCTTCCTTGGAGGTCTTTAAACAGAGGCTGGATGGCCATCTGTCGGGGATGCTTTGATCAAGATTTCTTGCGTGGCAGGTAGTTGGACTGGATGGCCCTCGTGGTCTCTTCCAACTCTGCAATTCTATGATTCTATGAAAAAGAAAACAGTTCAGGTAAGCCTTGCATGACTAAGCAAAAGCATTGTGAGCGATTATTGGTGGCCTACTCCATGCCTAAACCCTTGCCACACTAGGAAAAAAAAAGGGGGGGTCATTAGTAGAATAAAATGTCTGGGGGCTGCCTTGGTGGAAGCACCCTTTCAAATACTGTACAGGCATACCTCGCCTCTGATAAAGCAGCTTCTTTTTACTAGGTCTTTTTCTGCCCAACCAGCCCTTCCACTTTTCCTCAGTGTCCTCTATGTAACTGGAAGGTGTTGTGTTTTTTTAAACAGTCTTGTCATTGGGATGTTGTTGAAGGACCAGAAAAACACCAACTTTCCGTTGTCTTACACCTGTGAGTCTGCAGTAAACAGAGAAATAAGGTTTCAACTTGAGGAGGAATGGGATTCTCTTCAGCTGATCCTCCTCTAGTTGTTTATGCCTGCCAACAGCAGGCAAAGTACAGTGGGCCCTTGGTATCCGCTGAGGTTCGGTTCTAGGATACCAAAATCTGTGGATGCTCAAGTCCCATTATAGACAATGGCATAGTAAAATGGGATTCTTTGTACAAAATGGCAAAGTCAAGGTGTGCTTTTTTGGTTGTTGTTTTTTTTTTTTCCTTAATATTTTTGAACCATGGTTGGTTGAATCTGTGGATGCTGAATCCGTGGATATGGCGGGACAACTCTATTTTAGAGGAAGGAGCTAGCAAAACTACCTTGGAATACAGTCCAGGCCTAAGAAAAATCTCTGAAATTCATGGGGTCACCATAAGTTGGCAGGCAACTTGAAGGCACACAACACACACTCTTTCTATGATAGGACCTGAACCAATATATTCAAATTACAGTCAGACCCCCATATCCACAGAACTAATATCCACTGTTTCAGTTATCCAGAGCTAAAAAAATAGGGACACATACCATAGAATCTAATTGGAAAAAGCCTAGAGAGGTGTCTTCTCTAGGCATCTTCTAGATATTCCAACGCAACTCTATGGTATGTTTGTACCAGAAGTCCTTTATTTTAATAGGGTTTGCTATTATCCATGCTTTCTGGTATCCGCAATAAGTCTGGAAATTGAAAGCCTGTGGATATGGGGGTCAGTGGTACAAGAAAGGAGATTCTGATTGAATGTTAGGAAGAAATTCCTGATGCTTGGGACAGACAACCTCAGAAAGTCTGAGCCTCTGCTTCATTGAGAGAGAGATTGAATTTTAATCTGTCAGGGTCATTTTAGCTCTGAATTTCCTGCACCAACAGAGGCTGTACCTTGGGATCCCTTCCATCTCTACAATTATATGATTCAGTGATGCCTGCAGTCATTTTAAAGTAATTTTATATAAAGTTTTCAGATATATGAACTAACATGACAACATGACAGGAAGCAAAGAAATAAAAAGGCAAAAGCAAGAGGAATAAGCAAAGCTGCAAAAGAAAAGGAAGAAAAAACATACAATGTAAGATAAGAAAAAGAAGAACATAAAAGTGACTCCTAGTCTTCTTTTCAGCCGCTGTTAATCTAGAACAATCGGTTTAATCCATCAATACCTCTCTCATAAAATGTCTGCATTCCGTGCAACCACTCAGCTTCCCTGCACCCACCCATTGCCAAGGGTTTAGAGATCAGGCGTTTTCCCTGTAGTCAAGGGAGCACTTAACTAAAGCTTTCATGAATGATGAAAAAGCCACTTTGTCTTTTCAAATAGTCACTTGTTTTGTTGTCCTGGAGGGTTCCAGAGAGAGTTATTCAACTCTCTTGGAACTTTGAAAGGGGCATAAGTCAACCAGATGACACATTTGCCCTGTGTCTTCTGCTTTGCTGTAAGCTTTTATGTCAAGGACCTTGTTGTGACTTCTGCACTTGATCTCTCCTGCAAATAAGTCGTGCTGTCCAGCTGCAGTCCTTTAGCAACCTGCACAAAATCTGTGTGGGTTGTTCAAGTCTGCCAGTGAAACTTGGCTCCCAACTTTATATGGAAGAGAATTTTACATTAATAACTGAGATGAATTATAGTATAGTGTCTTGATCGAGGGAAGTAATAGTGTCACTGTATTCTGCTTTGGTCAGATCTCACCTGGAATACTGTGTCCAGTTGTGGGCACCACAATTCAGGAAGGATATTGAGAAGCTGGAGCGTGTCCAGAGGAGGGGGGCCAAAATGGTGGGAGGTCTGGTAGCCATGATGCCCTCTGAGGAGCAGCTTAGGGAGCTGGGCATGTTTAGCCTGGAGAAGAGAAGGTTAAGAGGGGATATGATAGCCATGTTTAAATATTTGAAGGGATGTCATGCTGAGGATGGAGCAAGCTTGTTTTCTGCTGCTCCAGAGACTAGGACACGGAGCAATGGGTTCAAACTACAGGAGAAGAGATTCCGTCTAAACATTAGGAAGAACTTCCTGACAGTAAGAGCTGTTCGGAAGTGGGAAACACTGTCTGGAAGTGAGGTGGATTATCCTTCTTTGGTTTTTAAACAGAGGCTGGATGGCCATTTGTGGGGAATGATTTGATATCCTGCATGGCAGGGGGTTGGACTGGATGGCTTTTGAGGTCTCTTCCAACTCTGATTCTATGAGTTATGAATCAATCAAAATCAGGGCCATTGTCATGACCTGCAAGTCCCCCAAGGATCAAACTTGATGGTGGTGTGGTGGGGATTTTCCGTTTTTTTTTTTTAAATTAAAAAATGTCCCCAAATACCCTCCTGGGATGTGGAGGGCATTTCTACTACATTTGCCTCCCTAGGGGATAACTTTTAGTAAAAATGGAGGGGGGGGGGAAACACCAGTTGTCTTCAAATGCTCTATGAGGAATGTAGTGGATTTTCACTGCTTTGGGGTTCCCCTGGCCAGTTTAGGCCCTGGAGATGCCTTTTTTTAAGAACAGGAAGTAAACAGGAAGTGACTCCTACTCACTTCCTGTTTTAAAAAAGGCCTCTCCTGAGCTTAAAATGGTCCAGAGAGGCCTAAAATATGTTGAAAATACCCCCCTACAAAGTATTTCGGGGCAGAAAATTGATTTTTGGGGTGTAGGAGGTGCAGTGGGGGATGTGTAAGGTCTCCTGGGGGGTGTCCTGCAGCCCCCTAGCCTTCTACTGAATCTGAATCATGACATATCAATGAAAGTACTTACATTTCCTTCTGTATCCCATGATTGGGAGGAAATTGTCAAGCGTTGCATGGTTTTATTTTTCCCCCTTAAAAGTACAGGTTGCCTGCCATATCTGTGAGAGATATATTTCCAGACTTACCACACATACTCGAAGCTGTGGGTAATAGCAAACCCCATAGAAACACACTGGAGGAGCTAGGAAATGCCTAGAGAGGCTGCCTTTCTAAGCAGCTCAAGCATGACTCTATGGTAATGTCTAGCAGGAGCTGCCCTAGAGGACCTAGGAAATGCCTAGAGAGGATGTTTCTCCAGGCAGCTCCAGCATGATTCTGTGGTAACATCCTTCATATCTTATGAGGGATATGTTCCCAGACTTACGACACATACTCGAAGCTGTGAGTAATAGCAAACCCCATAGAAACACTCTGGAGGACTTAGGAAATGCCTAGAGAGGCTGTCTCTCTAAGCATCTCAAGCGTGACTCTATGGTAACATCCAGCAGAGGTTGCTCTGGAGGACCTAGGAAATGCCTAAAGAGGATGTCTCTCCAGGCAGCTCCACATGGTAACTACCAGTGGAAGTTACTAGTGGAAGTTACTAGAGTTACACTGGAGGACCTAGGAAATGCCTAAAAAGACCATATTTTTCAGACAATGGATAATTGAAACCATAGGTACCGATCTTGCGCATACAGAGGACAATCGTATGTAAAGTTCTGCAAACAATCAAAAGTGTGTATATATTTGGGAGAAATGCATGGAAAATGGATATATTAGGAAAAGTGTGAACCAAAATACAGATGGATTTTTCCATGAGTGCATCTTCACTATCCAGTGATATCAGTTTGATTCAGCTGTCATTCCTGTCATTCCTATGAAATCATGGGATTGGTAGTTTAGTGAGGAGGATGCTGCCTTTCTGGCAATTTGAGAAATAATGGTTGGTGCAGATGTTGTAGGTTCCTTTATTTTACCATCTGGTTTACAGATACTAGATATTATTCTGTATGGTTATAGAATAACAGCTCTTCATTGCATTGGGTGTTTGCTGTTTTTCACTTATATGTCACACATTTGGAACTAATTTGTAGTAGAAAGACAGTGATGTATAGTGGGATGGGGGGAATACTCAAGAAGATTCCATGACATCAGGAGTTCCCAGTGATTAGGATTTGATTTTTGATCATGAGTTAAACATTTGTGTTACACATTTATTTTTTAAAACGATGACAAGAGATGACATACTATATTATCTGCTCTGTTGTTTCAACCAGATTGCAAAAGATTGATTTTTCTCTTGGGGGTGTGCAGAATTGCTCCTCACCCACAGAACTGGAAGCATCAATAGTTCTGAATGGAAAAACTCATAACCTTAAAATACGTCAGTGTCCTTACATGATCATCATGACTCTGGAGTTAAGTGTTAGGGAGTGGAGTTTTGCTACAGAGGGAAAACTGCATCCAGGCATGAAGGGTGGTAACTGCAGAATGGAGACAACCCCAATGTTGTAGAATTAGGGTCTGAGTTAACATTTTAATGGTACTTCATCCTACCTTCTTCTGCATGATTTTTAAACATATTTGCCTGATTGAAGAAGCCAGTGAAGTTTTCAAAAGCTTGCATGATGTATTTTGTGCATTTTAGTTGGCACAATAAAGGTAGCACTATTTGGGGGATTTTGTTGCATTTTGCTTCATGACCAACATGGTACCATCATCCTATCATGATGAGCCATCTTCTGGCTTCACAAATGTGGCACATTAATTAACTGTGCATTAATGCTTTCTAAAGCAATATAATACCTTAGTGAAGGTGCTCGTTGATTCCTAAAGAGCTATTATTTAATTTCCCGGAAATTAACAGGGAGTCAGGAATGAAAAACATAGCCCACTGCTGCCTTGATTTGGATGATGCTGTTGAAAAATCACAGCCTGCATCAGGATTTGACTTCCCCATTAGTGTGAAGCCTTTGGCCTCATCCTGGGATTGTTTGCCAACAGCTTTCTTTGCAGCATGCCGTGCTGCTGTCAACAGTCATGAAGGGCCTGAAACTAGCTGGAGGCTCCAGGAGTTATTGGATTAACCGCCTCTTGGGATGATAGCCAAGTCTCTGACCAAAAGCAGAGAGCTCCTATGTGCTTCAGATCTGCTGAACAAACCTGGGAGGCTTCTTGTGGTGACAAATATCTGTCTAGAACAGGCTTTTGTTCTTGATACAGTATGGCCTCCATATTCCCAGGGGAATACGTTCCTGGACTTACCACAGAAACATGGATAATAGTGAACCCTATTAAAATGAATGACTTCTGGCCCAAGCATACCATACGAGGTCTGTCTATTAAATAATGAGACTGTTTCTACCTTTCAGACGAATCAGGGATAACTGATTGTGAATGCTTGAGTGGTGATCTTGAACATGCCTGAACCTGCAGGGCAAAACATCAACACTTTCAGCCATTCAGTTAATTGTCAGTCATCATTTAAAGCAGCTGTGTTGTCTGTTGTGTGCTGAAAAAATGCTAAGTTTAAAAGCTGAGCAACATGACATTCTGCACAACTTGAGACGGACCCAAACCTTTTTCAAAAAATCATCACTTGTGATGAAACCTGGATCTTCCAGGATGATCCTGAGACAAAACAACAGTCAATTGACTGGAAAACACCATCATCTCCAAGAATGAAAAAAGCACGTCAAAGCAACTCCATATTCAAAGCCATGCTCATTGTTGTTTTTTTACGTCAAGGGCATAATTTTGGCAGAATGGGTTCCAGAAGGCAGACCAGTAAACCAGCATTATTATAAGGAAGTTTTGACAAAGCTGAAAGAGAGTGAGGAAAAAAAGGCCAGAACTGTAGAAAAATGGTTTCATTCTTCATCAAGACACTGCGCCTGCTCACACAGCACTTTCTGTGAAGAAGTTTTTGGCTGATGAACACATAACTACACTTGAACACCCTCCATATTTGCCAGATTTACTGTTCCACTGACAGTGGAAGCCATCATCTGTCTTTGAGCAGAATTGCACACCCCTCTTAGTCTGCTATTAAGTACACTATAATTCAAAACTATGAAATACACAGAAAGAAGTTTGTTTTCCTAATGTCACGGGGCGGGGGTCAAATCGAGTCTAGGGCCAGTCCTACCATTAGACAAAGTGAGGCAGTTGATGGAGAGAAAGTGACAACAGTCCCCGGGCTATTCCTGTCTTTCTGAAGAGGGAGCTGTATGTTCCAGGCTGTTTGTCCTCTGCCACCTGAGCTACCCTGATGTTCTCAGGTGAGGGGAGAGGATGCTGTCCCATCAACAACATTAAAGCAGTGGTTTTCCATGTTTTTTTCCTGTGCTGTGAGGTTGTGTTCTAGAAGAATTTATTCCTGATGTTTCACCTGCATCTGTGGCTGGCATCTTCAGAGAATGGTTGGGTAAGGATGTGGTCAAAACTTCCTTATAATAATGCTGGTTTACCGGTCTGCCTTCTGGAACCCATTCTGCCAAAATGTGTGGGTTTATATTCTGTGAGCCCCTGTTGGAGAGGATATGTAAATTTGTGTATTTGAATGGCTAGTTTCTGGGTAAAGATATGCAAGGAGGATTAGTGTCTGGTTGGTCCATTGTTTGCTGGAAATCCCCCTGTCCCTGAAAAAAAAAACCATGGAAAACCTATGGATGCCAGCCGTGAAAGCCTTTGACTTCATATTAAAGCAGTGTTTCAAGTAGTGTAGAGCAGTGGCTCTTAACCTTTTCTTTACCAGAGCACCCCTTTAAATATCTTTTGTTGCTGTGAACCTCCAAGACTTAACTCAAGATTTAAAACCCTAACAACAACAACAACAACACCTGAAAATAATAATAGAATTTCCCCATCCATTAAACCTTCCTTCAGAGGCACTGGAGGGGAAGGGAAGACATTTATCCTGCTTCTTCTGGCAAGTTTCTGACCTTGCTGCAATTGCTCACCCATCCAATAAGTAGGGGACTAAAGAATTGTAGTCACTCATGAAGAATTACTCCTTTTTGTTAACAAGAATGCAGTGAAGTTATACTTCAAAAGTAATGTAATGAGTGGGTATGAAGTTACCTTAATGGTACAAGGATTGCTTCTTTTCAATTACTTTAAAATGTCACTTGTTTAAGGGCATTGAAAGACATTTTTGGAGGCATTTTGACAGGAATTTTCTACGTTTTGTGGCATCCTTTTGCTAAATCCCCCCTCCTAAAAAGCAACAAGTAACATAATGGAACTTTTCAATGTCACAACAAATAACAACAGTTATAAAGTTCGTTGCTATTGTGTGCCTTCAAGTCATTTCCGACTTATGGCAACCCTAAGATGAACCTATCATGGGGTTTCCTTGGCAAGATTTGTTCAGAGGGGGTTTGTCCTTGCCTTCCTCTGAGGCTGGGAGAGTGGGACTTGCCCAAGGTCACCCAGTGGGTTTCCATGGCTGAGCAAGAATTCGAACCCTTTTCTCCAGAGTCATAGTCCAATGCTCAAACCACTACATCATGCTGGCTCTCCTCAGTTGAAGCACTTTGGCTTAAGTCCATCTTCCACCCCAGCTGCAGAATACCCTGATTCAATGGAAACTTGGTAAGTCAGCCATTACATAAGTTCCATTGATTCAGTGAGTCTACTCTAGATGTGACAAACTTTGGATTTAAGCCTTTTAAAGCACACATTTACAAGAACAAATTTTAAAAACCAAATTTCCAATCTCTGTGTTGAAGTCAGATTCAGCCTCTGTCTGGTGAGCTTCTGAAGACGTAATTAGTGATAGTGAGGATTTTGCCCTCTGCCTCAGAAAGAAAAATGTCTTGATTCAGCCCTGAATAAACATCTGCTTGGGATCCCAATTTGCACACCCTCCAACATTTCAGAGATGAAAAGTGGAACACATGTGGCCAAGCAGCATCAGTGTTTGGTCAAGATGCCAAAAGTTATTAACCAGGAAGAACACACAAGATGAGAGAGGCTGCAGCAGTTTGCTTTTGATTGAACCTCCTGGGAAGGACAAGATTCTGCTCCCTCCTCTCCTCCCAGCCTTGCTGAATTTAACTGAGTGTAAACTACTTTTGCAATTTGAACTCGGTTTGCAACAATTAAAGGAAGCCGAGGATGAAGAGGAAAAAGTGGAAGGATGAGAAAGAAATCGAGACATTTTAAAAGTAGCAGGAAAAACATGTGAGATGTCAGAGAATTAAACTGGGACTGTTCCTGCTAAATCAGGACCGTTGGAGGGTGTGCAATTGCATGCGTTCTACTGCAGAAGCACCCTCGAGATGATAAAGGAAGACAGATGGCATCAGGTTCGCCTTCTTGCCTTAACTCGTGGAACTGATTTGCAAAGCTGGTGGGTCACAGCGTCCTCCTAAACAGGTTGTACATGTTTGCCTCCCAGGCTGGGCACACATGCCAGATGGCATCCAAGAAAGCTACTTCCCTTCCTGCTGACCTTGACCAAGCCACTCTCCCCAGTCCCCCTCCCTCCCCTGTAGCGGTTGCATAATTGATTAATGACTTGTCATGCGCCTCTTTTGTTACTCAATGGCAATTGTCTGTTTGCTCAACACAGCCCTAAGCTTGTTGAGGTTAATTGATTTGGGCGCTTAATGGAATAGCCAGTGAACTGCATCCACTTTGCTCACTCAGAGGTTTGTGTGGGTGATGTATTTTACTTATCAAACTTAATATCCTGCTCTTCAGCAAAAAATAAAATAGATGTTGTGGCAATAAAACATGATAACACCATAAGAACCATCCTATTACAGCTAAGCTCCGGCTTGTTTGAAGGACAGTACAGTTTCTTCCATAGGAAATTGCCCATGTCTTGAGATCTTCTGAGGAGGGTCCTCTCTCTTTCCCACTACTCTCACAAGGCACTTTGGGTGGGAGCACAGGAACAGGCCTTCTTGGTGGCTGCTCCCAGGCTCTGAAATTCCCTTCCTAGAGAGGCTAGACTGGTACCCTCCTTGCTATCTTTCTGGAGGCAGGTAAAGATTTTGTTTTGTTTTGCTTTGGCAGGCCTTTGAAGACCAGTTGCTGAAGGGCAAAGGGTTTTGCAAAATATGCTGGATTTTTTCCTTGCTTTTTTCTGTGTAATAGTTTTATGTTGTTAACAGGTTTTAGACTTGTTTCTGATAGTTTTTAAACTGTGTTTAACTGTTGTCCTGAACTGAACCTGGGAATTGCTCACGATAGAATAATATTTCAGACAGGGACAAAAAGGAATGAAGAACAAAATATATGTGGAAATGTTGAGGGAGTTGGACATTTTCAGCCTGGTGAAGGGAAGACTTGAGGGGGGATCACACTCTTGAAATATCTAAAAAGCTGCCATAGAGAGGAAGGGGGAGGTTTGTTTTTTGCTGCCCCAGAGGCTAGGACCAAGTCTGATGTTTTTAAGTTACAGAAGGGTAGGTTTTGATTGAACATGAGAAGGAACTTATTGACAGTAAGAGAGATTTGGCAATCGAACCAATTGCCTGGGTGTGTGTGTGTCTTTCTCTGGACTTCTTCCAAAAGAGGCTGGACAGCTACCTGCTGAGGATGCTTTAGCAAGAGATCCTGAGCAGGGGGTTGGACTCATGAGGTCCTTTCCTACTATGGCCTATGAAGTTGTTTCCTACTATGATTCTATGGTTTTGATAATAGTGTTGTTTTTGTTGGTGGTGGTTGTTGGAAAAATCCAGCATTCTTCCTGCACACACCCCTCACTTGCTGGCTGTTAGAGCAAGCAAGTCTCAGAGAAGTTTTAGGGACCTCCTGCATGTTAAAAGAGTTCCTCCCTCTTCTCCTCAACCTATCCTTAGTTGCCTTGGCTTGCAGAGACACAGCCAAGCCGTATCATCATGTCACCCAGGTCTAATGACCTCATGGTTTCATAGTTTTATTACTCTTTGTTCTACCTCTGAAAAAGAAAGATGCATTCCTCCATGCTCCTTTAGGGATGCCTACCTTTCCTTATTTTTCTTGGGTCTCACTGGATGGTGAGTCACGCCTTCTATCCTAACCTAAATCCTTTAGTCAGTTAGACTGAAGCTTCCTATATGCATATGTAGCTTGAAAAGCCATTAGTAAATGTTTAAGTATTCCTTTCAAGAAAGTTGTTTGTTTGTTTTCTTTTGTTCTTAGTGGCTTTGGGGTCTGAGTACTTTACTGATTGAGTTCCTTTTCCAGTCTGTGCCACTCTGCTATACTAGAGTTAATTCCTGACTGTTTTAACTTTGAAGAAATCTTTCCCCAAAGGCTTGCACTCTGGGATTTTTAATTATTATTTTTTTATTTTTAAGCTTTTATACCCCAACAGTGGTGGTGATGATGATGGTGGTACAATCAAAGACTATAAAATTGCAACCGTGGGATCATGTATGGCCCCAAGTATGTTTTTGTGGCCCTCAGCCACTTCAGAATCCTGGGATCACCCTTTGGACATATCACAAGAAGACGTGACTTGCTAGAAATGGCAATAATGCCTGGTAATGTAGAAATGGTGGTGGGGAGGAAGACTGCCTGACAGGTGGATAGACTCTGTCAAATCAGCCACAGCTATCCTGAGTTTGCAAGACCTGCGCAGGGCTGTTGATAACAGGGTGAGTTGGAGGCCTCTCATTCAGGGTGCAGCCGGAAGTCAAAGTCAACTGGATGGCAATTCACAACCACAACAAGCCATAGCTAGGTGTGATAATGCACCTCTTTGGGTTTGCTGTTGATGCGCCAGCCCTATAAGTTCAACTTTATTGGATATTTTTGCCTGCTAAAAACCCCTAGTAGTGGGCATCTTCTCATGTTCCTGGTCAGAGTGGGCATCTACAGGAAATAGGTGCCAGTTTTCAACTTCCTCATGGACCATACCCTCCCTCCCAATCCAAATTTCATCAGGAAACAAAATCTTGTTTTAATAAGAGTTGATCAAAAGTGCAATAGACTTTTTATTTTAATAGGGTTTGCTGTTATCTGTGGTTTCATTTATAAACAGTATGTCTGGGAACGTAGCTCCTGCGGATACGGGGTGGATGGGCAGGCGGGCAACGGCAACCTGTATGTTCCTCTGGGAGGACTTTCCTGCTGTTGCTTTCGAAAGCAGAACAGCGAATGCTCGGCTTAGCACTTAAAAAATAAATTGCATTTTGGGGACCCTGGTTGGTATGGACGGATGCAAGACACCCCCCCACCTTTAATGTAAGGTCTTATATGCCTTTTTGTGAGATATTTTTTAAGGAGAGCATACTGGTCCACCTCAAGTAACAAACCGTGAACTTGTGTTAATTTGATGAGTCAGATCTTTACAGAAACAGTTTAAAAAAAGGTGCTTGAATTGATGACACCGTATTGCCTCTGAGCTCAGTGGTTACTGTGGCAACATGGGCAATGCGTTCACAATGACAGTGTGCAAACCTACGTATAGATGGATGTAGAGTCCACTAGTTAGACGCTTGAGGCAGGTATATGGTACAATTGGCAGGGATAATTGCTAAGATTTGCGCAGTTTCTCTCTGAATCTTAACTAGATATTTCAGAGGGAACCTTGCAATTTGTAAATACTTCTATATCATGTATCGTCTCATGGGAGGCCATTTTCTCTATCCCGCCACCTCCACAGGCATGTTTGGTGGGACCACAGGGGAGGGCTTTTTCCATGGCTGCTCCCAGACTTTGGGACTCCCTCCCTAGGGCGCTTAGGGTGGCTCTTTCTTTGCAGTCTTTTTGGTGGCAGGCAGAGACCATTCTATTCCAGCAATCCTTTGGAAACTGGTTGTTAACAAGAAAAGAATTTTTATGGTGCTGTGCCACTTTTAATCCTTGTGAGATCTACTGGGATTTGGGGGGGGGGTTAAAAGTGTATGTTATGCTGGGTACAGCTAGTATAAAATATTACTTTAAAATATTTTATACCAGCTGTACCCAGTGTAACATATACCATTAAAAAATTCCCCGCACCAAATCCCGGTAGACCTCACAACAACTGTGTAAGGTAGGCTGGTGGATTTTTAAATTCCTCCTCCCCCTTCTCAGTGTTCACACTTTCCCCGGAATTGCTGAGGGTTACTCGCTTTGTTGCCCTGCCACCGCTGTGACCGGTGCCACCACCAGTCGGCTACCTGGGTCCTGTCGCAGCAGCAGTGTCCCGCTGCCAGTTGACTCTGGGTCCTGTCACACAGATTGAACGGCAGGAGTGGATTGTGAGATGGAGAGGGAATTTGCGTGTGGGTGGTGACTGGTTGGGTGTGTTTCCTGAGCAGCCAATCAGCACACTGGGAAAGGCAACATACCCAAGAGGTTTATATATATAAAGGATTTTAATGCTGTCACTAGTTTAATTGTGTATTCCTGCATGTATTCATGCATGGCAAGGGGTTGGACTGGATGGCCCTTGAGGTCTTTTCCAACTATGATTCTATGAATCTCAACTTTTCTGTTTTTAACGATACATGTTTTATTGAAATTTTCTATATTTCATACCCTCCAACTGTCCCAATTTGGCATTCTGCTCATTGACCCTCAGTTAGCAATAACTGATGTAAGCTGAAGACAAAGGGGGAAACTGGGAAGAGGAGAGAGAAACCAGAACATTTGAAAAGCAGCTGAGAAAGTGGGGCAGCAGAGATAACGAGGGCCATCCTTGCCAAATAAGGAAAGTTGGAAGGGATGCCATAAATTCCAGCTGTTCTAATTTTGCCAGGACAATCCCAATTAATCCTCTGTCATCTCACTTTTTCAGCTGCTTTTAAAATGTCCCAGTTTCCTCCTTTGTCCTCAGCTTAATTCGGATGCTGCAAACTGAGTTCAAAGTGCAAAAGAAGTTTGCACTCAACTCAGTGAGGGGAGAGGAGAGGAGGAATCTTGTCCTTCTCAATAGGCTCAGACAAAAGTAAACTGCTGCAGCCTCTCCTAGCTTGTGTGTTCTTTTTCATTCATAATGTTTGCCATCTGGACCACACTCCAATGTTGTTTGGCCACACATGTTCTGGTTTTCATCTGTCAAATGTTGAAGGGTGTGGCATTTTGTAAACTGCCTTGAGTCCAAAGCCAAATCCACACCACACAAATAATCCAGTTTGAAACTGGATAATTTGTCATGACTCCTTCCTATGGAATCATGAGATTTGTAGTTTGGTGAGGACACATGTTTCCCTGGGTGATGTTGGGAAAGCTTCCCTAGTCTGAGGCCAAATCTACACTACACAAATAATCCAGTTTGAAACTGGATTATTTGCTGTTGCGCCTTCCTGTGGAATCATGGGATTCATAGTTTTGCAAGGCCTGTAGCCTTCTCTGCCAAAGTGTGCCAGTGTCTCACCAAACTACAAATCCCAGGATTTTATAGGAGGGAGCCATGGCAAATTATCCAGTTTCAAACTGGATTGTGTAGTGTGGATTTTGACCCACATCCGAGGAGAAGACAGTGTGTAAATTTTTAGCAGTGAGGAGAGAACTAAGATATCAACCCCATTCGCCAGACCCGTAGTCTATTGGTGAAACACTAGTCCTTGGATCCTGAATCCCTGTATAAAGGCATCTGCTTATCTTTGGCCAAAGATGGTTCTTACCTTCGAACAGAGACCCACACAGTCAGTGTCAGGTGCAGGCAGAGAAGAAAGAGCAACTTTATTGGTGGAAGCCAAGATTTTATAGACCCCGCTGCTAGGTCTGTACACGTGTTAGAGAGAAAGGGTCTCATGAGCTCATCCAGTTTAAGTAACAAACTTCAGTTAACACAGTAGTAAGACAATTGACCATTCATGTACCAAGGCCTCCTACATCAGACTAATGTTACAGAAGAAGTGCAACCCCAGGCAGTTTCTGAGATGTTACAATTACACACACACACACACACACACACACACACACAGAGTCAAGGCCCCTGTTTACACAATGAAAAAAAATCTGCTGGGGGGGGGTAAAAAAATTGGAAAAGGCAGCCATTTGAATGCGTATGATCTGCCTACATGATTTCCCCCCCCAACTCCGTATGACCCCCCCCTTTGCCCAGCTGGCTAGAGCGAGCGATCCAAACAGCGGTTTTAAATCTCCCACTGCTTTTTTTTTTTAATTTAAAAAGGTGCGTGCTATGCGGACAGTCAGTTTTCTGTACTTACAATATAAAATAAAAATGAATAAATATAAAAATCTCCATTTCATGCACTTATCAGACTCTCGCTTAGCTTGGAATCCAACATGGCAGCCGCTCCCAATTCCCCTCTTTTCTAGCCGCAGCCCCTGTGCTTGGCCAACCAATCAGATTATACTGCCTGTTCATATGTGTGCGAACGGGGTATACAAACGATTGCAAATTTGAACAGTTGCACAGATTATTTGCCGAGATCCACTATTCCTCCCAAATTCCGAATTCACGGACTTTACAGGGGATTTGCTGGCCCCCCTTCTGAAAGACACAAATGTGTCTGAACGGCCGTATGTACATATTGTTGATATTTCGAAAGCCATATGGATTTTTTTCATCATGTGGACAGGGCCAAGGTCTACCAGAGTTGTAGCATTCTCAGCTAAGATGGCTTTACTGTACAGTTGTCCCTCCGTATCCACGGATTTGGAATCCATGGATTTAAGTATTCACAGCTTGAAGATATTCTTTAAAAAATAATAACCTAAAAAGCAAACCTTGATTTTGCCATTTTATATAAGGGACACAATTTTGCTATGCCATTGCATATAATGGGACTTGAGTATTCACAGATTTTGGTATCCAGGGGGGTTCCTGGAACCAAACCCCAGCGAATATGAAGGGACAACTGTACTTTGGTTCATTTCATAACCAACTAGTATTTGTTATTGATCAAACTATCAGGACACTCTGTCATTCCATGGATGTCCCACTCCAGCTATGGTTTACCATGCATGTTTCTAATAAAGCAATGCAGCATTGTAGAATTATGAATACAGATTTGTGTTTCAGCCTTCATAAATAAAGTGATGGATGGAGTGAGCCATCAGCTCAGTTAAAACTATCAGATATTTGTAACAAGTTGTCCCCAAGTTTGCTGGCTTTCAGCGAGGAACAGAGAAACCCACGGAAGTTAAGGCAGCCAGTGGCTACAACACATGCCAAATAAATGCTCCCTCTGGGATCTGAGGTGGCAGTAGGCCTCAAATACCAGTTGCTAGGGAACGGCCGCAGGAGAGAGATGTTGTGCTCCTGTCCGACATGTAGGCTCCTTATACAGATCTGTTTAGTCACTGTGGGAAACAGGATGCTGGACTAGAAAGGGTCTTTGGTTCCCCTTAGGTTCTTATGCTTGATTCTCTGCTCCCTGCCTCTTTGCTTCTCTGAATCGATGTGTTGCTAAGCCTCATTGAAACCTCTGGGTGTGCTATCTGAGGCCTCGTAAGGCACAGCACACAACTCTGAAATGTCACAAAGAATGCCTGTGAGGGCAATATGGATGGGCAGAAGCATTGAAAATTGAGGTCCACTTGAGGGGTGTTTGCAGGCCTCACAGTTGCCTGGCAACTGTGTTTGCCAGAGAAGGTGTCATGTCGCACTTCCTGGATCCAAAGCAAAAAAAGGTGATTCTCACTGGTATCCCACCAAGAACAGGTGACTTTGCTCACTGGTATCCCACCAAGAACAGATATGGAGGGTAAGCTTATCAAGTTTGCAGATGACACCAAACTAGGAGGGGTAGCTAATACCCCAGAGGACAGGATCAGAATCCAAAATGATCTCAACAGATTAGAAGGGTGGGCCAAAACTAACAGAATGAATTTCAACAGGAAGAAATGTAGGATACTACAGTTGGGCAGTAAAAATGAAATGCACAGATATAGGATGGGTGGCACCTGGCTTGATGGCAGTACATGAGAAAGGGATCTAGGAGTCTTAGTGGACCACAAGCTGAACACGAGCCAGCAGTGTGATGCAGCAGCTAAAAAAGCCAATGCAATTCTAGGCTGCATTAATAGGAATATAGTGTCTAGATCAAGGGAAGTCATAGTGCCACTCTATTCTGCTTTGGTCAGACCTCACCTGGAATACTGTGTCCAGTTCTGGGCACCACAATTCAGGAAGGATATTGAGAAGCTGGAATGTGTCCAGAGAAGGGCAACTAGGATGGTGGGACGTCTGGAAGCCATGATGCCCTATGAGGAGCAGCTTAGGAAGCTGGGTATGTTGGGTAAGAGAAGGTTGAGAGTTGACATGATAGCCATGTTTAAATATTTGAAGGGATGTCATACTGAGGATGGGGCAAGCTTGTTTTCTGCTGCTCCAGAGACTAGGACATGGAGCAATGGGTTCAAACTCAAGGAAAAGAGATTCTACCTAAACATCAGGAAGAACTTCTTGACGGTAAGAGCTGTTCGGTGGTGGAATGCACTGCCTGGGAATGTGGTGGAGTCTCCTTCTTTGGAAGTTTTTAAACAGAGGCTGGATGGCCATCTGTCGGAAATTAGTTGATTGTAACTTCCTTCATGGCAGGAGGTTGGACTAGACGGCCCTTGTGGTCTCTTTCAACTCTATGATTCTAAGTTTGGTGAGGCACATGCGCACTCTGGCTGAGAATTCCAGGTGTGCCTCCCAGGATTCCATAGGATGCAGTCATGGCAATAAATGTGGAACCGTAGTGCTAAAAGTACAGTATGTACAAGTTGTCCCTTCATATTTGCTGGGTTTGGTTCCAGAACCCCCCATGGATACCAAAATCCGTGAATACTCAAGTCCCATTATATGCAATGGCATAGCAAAATGGTGTCCCTTATATAAGATGGCAAAATCAAGGTTTGCTTTTTGGGTTATTATTTTTTAAAGAATATTTTCAAGCCGTGAATACTTAAATCTGTGGATACCAAATCCGTGGATAAAGGGGGATAACTGTACTGTGAAAGGGCTTCAGGGATGCTCTATTAGACGAGGTGCCATATTTTAACAACCATATTTCAGTCCCTTATTCTATGAGAGTCACATGTGCCTACTGACCCATTTTTGCATTTCCTACTTCTGACTTCACTTCTGGTTCCAGTTTTGCCTGGTGGCGTCACAGGGGTGTGCAGAAGATGAAAATTGCCCCCAGAGCACCCCCTTTTTGAAAGAAGCCTCCTAAAAGTGTGGTTCTGCTTTGAAACATGGTGCACATCTTTCATGTTCCCCATTGCTCTTTGTTCTAAACTGGAAGGGGAGAATTTGTTTACTTCTGTTACTGAATTTTGGCAGCACACTGCGGGATGCATTCCTTGATGGGTTTCATAGGAGAATTGTCCTCCTAGATCTACCCAAGTTGCCCACCCCTGCTATAACACATTGGGCCATGATTGTCTTCTGGGATATAGCCTAGATTTTCTTTCAAATGTTCTCCTCTGCAGATTTTGCTATCTGTCATACAGCCAGTATAGCATTGTAGGTAAGAGCCTAAGATCAGAAAGACTGTTTTTCCATACCCCACAACTGTCCCAGTTTGGCAGGAAATGTCCCAATTAATCCTCTGTCATCCCACTTTTTCAGCTGCATTTAAAATGTCCCAGTTTCTTGCTCATCCTCACACTTTCCCTCTGAATTCAAAGTTGAAAAGTAATTTTAATTCAATTAAAATGAGGAAAGGAGAGAGAGGAAAGGAGCAGGTAAAATCTTGCTATCCCCAGTAGGCTCAGGTAAAGGCAAACTGCAGCATCCCTCATTACAAGGTCTGTCTATTAAATATCGAGACTGTGTTTCTACCTTTCAGACAAATCAGGGAGAACTGATTGTGAACACTTAAGTGGTGACCCTGAACATGTCTGAACCTGTATGAGAAGCATCAACACTCTCGGACATTCAGTTAATTGTCAGTCATTGTTTAAAGCAGCTGTGTTGTCTGTTGTGTGGCGGAAAAATGCTAAGTTTAAAAATCGAGCAATGTGACATTCTGCAGCAACTTGAGGTGGACCCAAACCTTTTTCAAAAATGTCATCACTTGTGATGAAACCTGGATCTTCCAGTATGATCCTGAGACAAAACGATAGCCAATTCACTGGAAAATACCATCATCACCAAGAATGAAAAAAGCACGTCAAACCAAGTCCTCATTCAAAGCTATGTCCATTGGGGTTTTTGAGAACAACGGCATATTTTTGACAGAATGGGTTCCAGAAGGCAGAACACTAAACCAGCATTATTATAAGGAAGTTTTGACAAATCTGAGAGAAAGATTCAGTGGGGGGAAAGGCCAGAACTATAGAAAAATGGTTTCATTCTTCATCAAGACAATGCATCTGCTCACACAGCACTTTCTGTGAAGCAGTTTTTGGCCAATAAATGCATTACTACACTCCAACAGCCTCCATATTTGCCAGATTTGGCACCATGTGATTTCCCCCCCCCAAGTGAAATCGGTGCTTAAAGGAACACATTTTGAGACAATTGATGCAGTAGGAAGAAAAGTGCAGATGTGTTGAAACAGCTGACAGAAACTGATCTGCTCCAGGGCTTTGGCCCGTGGAAAACAGGACTGCATCAGTGTGTGAGTATGAATAGGGGATTAAGTTGAAGGGGACAAGCATTAGAATTGTAATATGTATAAATAAAGATGGGTTATTGTATCAGTCTTGTTATTGAATAGGCAGACCTTGTACTTTGCCGCAAAATGCCCCCTTGGGAATGTGGGGGCATTTCCATCATTGTTGGGGGGGCCCAGGCAAATTTAGACCCAGGAGATACAATTTTTTAAAAAGGAAGTGAGGAGGAAGTGACTTCTGCTCACTTCCTATTGTTAAAAAAAGGCCTCTCCTTAAAATGTCCCAGGAAGGCCTAACATTGATGAAAATGGCCCCTAGAAGGTGTTAGGGGGCATTTTTTTTTATGTTTTTGCAAAAGGGTGTGGTGGGAGGTACAGCTTTCCAAGGTCTCCTAGGAAGCTAATATGGCCTCCTAGCCTTCCACGATTGACCATCCCTGTACTAAAGAAGGTGCTGAGGGTTTTGCACATTAGCACACTCCACTAGGATGAAATTGGTCAAATTCCGTTATGATGGATCCGCTTTCCAGGCTAGTCCCGCAGTTCCAAACCCTTGGACCCCTTTCCCATCAAGATCTCTCCCTGGACCAGGTACTTGGGCCTCAAGGTGATCCTAGATGGACCAGTGGATGTGCTGTTCTATGGGTTCACTGTGGTAAGTGTGGCCAGACTCTCTATCAAAACTTAGGGCTTGTCTATATAAGGGGGGAAATGTGGGTTGATGCGCACTAACGCCAAGTCGAAATAGTTCGATTTGCCTTAACAGTTTTTTTTTGCAAGATTGCAGGCATGCGAAGCCATACGATTTGTTGTTCAAACAGGCATGCCTGTGGATCAAGATGGCGGGCATGAGTGAATTAAGTTTTTATTGTCGCCAGTTGCCACTGCCGAACAGTATTTTTTTAAAAGCATATCCAAAGTGCAAAAGTGCAATATTCCACCTAAATAAATTTTAAAAGGGAAGAAAACCTATTTTGTTGCCTCACCACACAATCACTAAAGCGAAAATCCAACATGGCAGTTGGGGGTGCTTGCCTTGTCAACCAAGTTCCGCCCCCTCCGCACATCACCTTTCCACTTCTGCTTTTATCAGGAATGCAAATGAATGCAATTTGGAGTGTCCCAATGAGTGGGAATGCGCAGTCCCCACTGAGCTTTTAAAAAGCTTTGGGAAAAGCCGCAAGGGCTTTTCCTTCTGAGTTTTTGGTGGATTTGCCTCCCCTCCTTCCGAATATGGCGGATTGCTGCGGGATGGCATTTAGACAAATCGTATTCTCCTCGAATTCTATCAGGAGTATTTTCACCATTTAGACAACTCTTAATAAGACCAGCCTGACACAGATTTAAAAAGGACTAAACAAGTGGAAGTTTATTAATACACATTTAGATCAGACATTAACCCCTGAACTATTTAATCATTCATAGCTCCCCAAAACTCTATTCAGTTCTTCCCTCGGGCTGACGGTCCTGTCTCTATTACACCTTTCCCCTTCCTCTTTGCAATCCTTGCCCTATCTGCCTTCTATCAGAGACAAGCCTCAGTTTTGTATCCTTTCTCCCCTACACAGCATTCCCTGAGCTGACACCAACCAGGCTTGCTCTGCTCCTCCTTTCACACCCCTCATGGGTCACCCTAGCCCTAGTGAATGTTCTGTGGTATTGATGTAGAAGCTGGCTGTTGAACTGCATGCTTATGTACATTTATGTTAATTTTACAGTGGTCTTTGCACAAAGCAATAAGTGATTTCTCTATTACATTTGTTTTAAAACAGCCTTTGAAAAGTATGCCATGTTAATTTTGCCTGCTATATAAAATCTGTCTCTCTGTCTCTCTCTGGCTTTTCTTCACAAACGAAGATTCAGGAAGGACGCATCCTGGGTTTTCTGCAAGCATGCTGATGACTGAAAAGGCCAATCTGAGATAAACAAGTCTGGTTGCAGAAAGCACAGCAGAGGGTCTCCTTGGGTGATGTTTCCGGGTTGTGATTCTTTCTGCGTTGTCGTTTCTCTTCAAGACTTGTTCA
Source organism: Gambelia wislizenii (assembly GCA_030847615.1). Lineage (NCBI taxonomy): Eukaryota > Metazoa > Chordata > Lepidosauria > Squamata > Crotaphytidae > Gambelia > Gambelia wislizenii. The sequence continues at coordinate 16,050,729 of JAUMIR010000014.1, read as the reverse complement.
GCGTGAGTTCTCAAATAAGGCTGCAGCATTGTGGATAGTGCATCTCCATGCTTCCCGATGTGAGGCCAGGCGGACCATTGTTGGTGATCAGTTTGGCCGAGCCTGAGATGTTGTTTCAGGGAGTCCTTGTATCGCTTTTTTGGAGCGCCCCTCTTATGCTAACCCGTGGCGAGTTTACTGTAGAGTACTATTTTGGGGAGACGATGGTCCTCCATGCTAGAAACGTGCTCTGCCCAGCACAGCTGTGTTCTCAATATCATGGCCTCAATGCTGGTGATCCCTGCTTGCTCAAGGACAGCAACATTCGTCACATAGTCAGTCCAGTGTATATTTAGGGTTGTGCGTATACAGCCCTGATGAAAGCGTTCGAGAAGTCGTAAGTGTTGGTGATAGGTGACTCATGTTTCAGACCCATAAAGGAGAATAGACAGTACAATGGCTCTATACATACTGATTTTTGTGCTTCACCTCAGGTGTTTGTTACTCCAGACTCTTTTGTAAAGTCTTCCAAATGTGCTATATGCCTTTGCTAATCTGTGATCGATCTCTTTGTCAATCTTGGCATCTGAGGAGATGATGCTTCCCAGGTAGGTGAACTGCTGAATGGACTTGAGCACAGATTTGCTGACGGCAATGTGGGGATGATGGTGTTCATCCTGTGGTGCAGGCTGGTAAAGAACTTCTGTTTTCTTCAGGTTGACTTCCAGCCCAAACAGCTCTGCAGCTGTTGCGAAGCAGGACGTTAGGTGCTGCAGAGCTGCTTCTGTGTGGGCAACAAGGGCATCAGCATCAGCAAAGAGCAGCTCGCAGACTAGATAGTGTAGAGTCAGAGGGGCCGGTTCCACGACAGGAAAAAGTTCGCCAGATTCCGGATTACCGTCCTTTCGTATCAGGAGCGCATAAATCACACGGTGCCTGGCAGTTTCGAATGATCCAGACACTTTCTGTTTTGCTTAATTCACACAGGCAAAGGTGGGGGGGAATCGCCTCCAGATGATTAAAGTCAGGCAGGAGGCGGGGAGGGAGCAAGGAGGGGGTCATGGAGACCATAAATAATGAGAGGAAAGAAAAAGGACAAACAAACAAGCAATCGAAAGAACGATCTGACAAACTCCCCCGTCTTCCCCAGCCCTGAAAGGCTTTTGTAAAGAAAGGAGTCAATGAAAGCACGAACAAGCAAAAGCATGGTGGAACAGATTTTCTTCATGCATGCACACACAAACACACACCACAGAACTAGGGCTTGCCTCATTTGGTTTCCCTCCCTCCGAAGGCTTGAATAAAGGCAAGTGAATGGAAGGACAAACAAACAAAAGAACGAACATGCGATCGGCTGTTTTCCAGCACACACACACCCCCACACACCCCAGCGAAGCAGCGAAGCATCTTCCCACCCCCCCCACCCCCCAAAAGATAGACAGGAAGGGCTCCGTTTTCCAAAGTGAGTTGCAAGCAGAAGGAGGGTGAATTTCTTCTCTCCAACCCTTCAGTCTATTCGGATAAAGCACTCCAACCAATCAGGATTCAGCTCTGCTCACAGTAATTCAAAAAGGCAGATGCCAGTTTACATGATCGTTAGTTCCCACGGTAAAGTATGCGCATTTTCGCGAACTTAATCAAAAAAGTGCGGAAAACTAGCGAAAGCTGATACTGCGCAACTTATGGGTTTTTTGCACCCCCTCCTTTTGAAAAGGGCGCTGTTGCTTCGAGATGCGTGGGAACTATCAGGCTTCTTGTCGCATTCTTTGAGGATTTATTTTGCCGTGGAAACGACCCCTTAGTGTGAGCCCTCAGACGGCTTAAGTTAAACAAGCTACCATCAATACGGTAACGTAGATAGATGCCGCCTTCTTCTTCGAGCTCTGCCATAGCCCTTTGGAGTATCATGCTGAAGAAGACTGTAAATAAAGTTGGCGCAAGAACACAACCTTGCTTCACTCCATTAGTTATTAGAAAGGGCTCTGAAAGAGCATCGCCATATCTGACTTGACTGCGCTGGCCCTCGTGTAGCAAGATAATCATTTTAAGGAATTTGGGGGGGACATCCTAGTCTTTCCAGGATCTGCCACAGACCTTTTCTACTCACAGTGTCGAAGGCTTTGGTGAGGTCGACAAATGTTACATAGAGACCCTTGTTCTGCTCCCTACATTTCTCTTGCAGTTGCCTAAGGGCAAATACCATGTCTGTAGTACTCCTATTGGCTCTGAAGCCACATTGGCTTTCAGGAAGAAGTTCTTCCTGAAAGCTGTACAATAGGCCAAAAGTCATTTGAGCTGAAATATTTAATTATGGAGTGGGGAATCAATAAAGTGTACTGTACTCGATATACATTTTAAAGTGTTACCTGAACATTATATTTAATGGAATACTTGTAAACATTTTAAGACATTCATTTGAAGGGATGTCATACTTAAGATGGAGAAAGCTTGTTTTCTGCTGCTCCAGAGACTAGGACACTGAGCAGTGAATTCAAACTACAGGAAAAAAGTTTCCACCTAAACATTAGGAAGAACTTCCTGACAGTAAGAGCTGTTTGGAAGTAGAATACACTGTCTCATAGTATGGTGGAGTCTCCTTCTTTGGAGGTTTTTAAACAGAGGCTGATGGCCATCTTTCAGGAATGCTTTGATTGTGTATTCCTGCATGGCAGGGGGTTGGACTGGATGGTTCTTGTGGTCTCTTCCAACTCTATGATTCTATTAACTTTATAGCATGCATTTTCTTTCCTTAAGTTATTTAGATTCTAACAGCATAATTCTATGCATGTTTACTCAGAGCTGAGTGGGGCTTACTTCCTGGTAAATGTGTTTAAGATTTTAAAAGAATTGAAAGACAGGAAATGAGATAAAAAGGAATGAAGAAGCTGAAAACTATTAATACTTTTAGCACTTTTGAAAAACTGTGCATAAATATATCCAAACCTTGGAAATCTTCATTTTTAGGCCCTTTGTTTGTGCTAATTGTGGGTATTCTAAAAATGTTTATCCAACATCCCCAATTTTCCCAGGGTCTGAATATATTCGCTTCTGAGCTACAGTCATCTGAAAAGAAGTTAATTACAACTTTAACTTATTTAAAAATATGACTCACTTTGCAGCCATTCTAATTGATTATTTATTTATTCATTCATTTACTTTCTTTAAAATTTTATATACTGCTTAGATTTAAAAAAAGCATTATATATCAATAAAATATTAGCTAACACACATTGGAAACTGTTTAATGAAGTATAGATGTGTAAATTGCTATTGCTTAAAACAATTTGTAAGCCGGTCTGATAGCCTTGTGGCTGAAGAGTGAGGAATAAATAAATAAATAAATAAATACAATATGCATGCAATAGTTAATACACAGTAAAGAGAAGTTAACAAGCACTCTTTATGTAGTCCAAGAAAATAGATGTTAGGCTTCTATTTCATGAAAGGCTTGCAGAAATAAGTGTTTTTTAATACATGTTCCAAAAAAAACCTAAGTATAGTTGGAGCAGTTTGGCTTGTATTAGAGGCATTCATTATTTTATAAATGCTAATTATTTTAATAAAAGAGTGCATTTCTAAAAGTGGCAACATTTTCTGCAGGGGGGAAAAACTATTAGCGGAAGGTGTTTCATGCCTCCCCTCAGTGAGTGATCCATACCCTTTAATTTTCCTGTCAGGGACAGCCCCAATTGATCCTGTGTCGTCCCGATTTTTCAGCTGCTTTTAAATGTCCCAGTTTCTCTCTCCTGTCTGTCCTTAGCATACTTTAATTGCTGCAAACTGAGTTCAGAGTGCAAAAGCAGTTTGTACACAGTTAACTCAGCAGAAGGGAGAAGGGAGGAGAGGGCAGAATTTTGCACTTTCCAGTATGCTCAGGCAAAATCAAACCGCTGCAGCTTTTTCCTAGCTTGTCTGTTCTTCCTCATTAATAACTTTTGCCATCTTGACCATATTCTGACATTGCATGGCCACATGTTTCCCAGTTTTCATCTGGGAAATGTTGGGGGTTGGGATATGCTGATCTCACTTCCGTTACGCAGCAGCAACAACGAGGGATATAATCTGCCTATTTTGTAGGATGGAAGCATCTTGCTTGGAGTTAGCTCTCGAAGGAGAACGTTCATGCAAAGCTGGAGATTTTAAAGCTGGTGTCACCTTCTTTGAGGCAGCTGTTCAAGTGGGGACAGAAGATCTGAAAACATTGAGTGCCATCTACAGCCAGCTTGGTAATGCTTACTTCTACCTGAAAGAATACGCCAAAGCTTTGGAATATCATAAACATGACCTCACTTTAGCCAGGTAAGTGCCTGGGATCCAGAACATTTTTTCCTATGCCACATGTTGGGGATGATGAGACTTGTAGTCCATAACTGGGGGGCTGGGAAGGCCCTGATTGGCAGTTGGTGTTCACATGGGAAGAACCCTATGGTTTTAAATTGTGCATGACGTGGAGAAGCTAGAGAGAAGGTAACCCATATTTATCCACTGAAGCTAAATGGTGAGAGATTCAGGAGAGATTCAGGAGAGAGATTCATGTTGCCCGTAGTTAAACTATGCAGTCCACTGCCACAAGATGGCGTGATGGCTGCCGGCTCGGAGGGCTTTAAAAGGAGGATTGGATAAGTTCCTGGAACCTGGGGGCATTAATCGTTACTAGTCAGGATGGCTATACAGTCAGACCCCCGTATCGACGGAACCAATATCTGCTGTTTCAGTTACCCGCAAGACACAAAATAGGGACACATACCATAGAGCCATGCTGGAAAATGCCTAGAGAGGTGTCCTCTCTAGGCATCTTGTAGGTCCTCCAAGGCAACTCTATGGTACGTTTTTATCAGAAGGCCTTTCTTTTAATAGAGTTGGCTGTTATCTGCGCTTTCCAGTATCCATGTTAAGTCTGGCAACCAAACTCCCACGGATATGGTGGGGGAAGGGGTGGCTATATATCAACGTCTGCATGGGAAGCAATATGCTGGAGAACACAAAATGAAGAAGTATTCAAAGATATAGCCATGTTAAGTCTGTTTCAGCATAAGATATAAAGGAATCCTATAGCACCTTTGAGACTGACTTAAGGATAAGCTTCTGTGGGCCATGAAAGAAAATATTCAAAAAATAGTTGAAAAACATGTTGAGAAACTCTGAAAAGAATCTTGGACTGAAGAGAATCTTCACAGTTCTGGATTTACTCAGTAGAAAATTCACAAGTGGTTTTTCTCCACAGAAAGCTGCAGTTTTCTAGGCAGGAGACAGCTTTTTTTTCTGCACAGAAAATAATATTCCTGAATGGAAATATTATTTTCTGCACAGATAATGCTGTTTCCTGTGTATAATTTTTTTCCCTATGGAACATAACCACATGTGAATTTTATGCAGAACAAGTCCTGAACTGCAAATAAATCTTTTTAAAAAAGTAATTTTCAAACACTTTCTCGCAGTGGGAAGAAAATTGCTAAAATAACTCATTGTGTGAACCTAATGCTGGACTAGACTGGGCTCTTCTGGTGTTCTTATGTTGGAACCAAGAAGATATTTCTCCAGTGTGTGCTTCCCTGTAGGGGAACACCAGGTGACCAGGTACAGGTAGACCTCAGTTAAGGAAACATGACTTCGTGAACAGAGTGCCAGAGGCAGAAAAAACATGGAAAGGAGAGGGATAGATTTCCACACCACAAAAAGGAAGAGCAGTTCAAGCATTTTATCCAAAATGATAATATGTAACTGTGAAATTAAACCTTATGGAAGGTAAATCTTCCATAAATAGACATAAAACATTTTGAACCTTCTAGATAATCACCTGAAAGTTTCTTCCAAAAAGCATCCTGAGATTTTTTTTTATTTTTATTTTTTATTTTTTATTTTTGTGAAGTCAAAGGCTTTCACGGCCAGCATCCATAGATTTTCCTTGGTTTTTTTTCTAGGCTGTGAGGCTGTGTTCTGCACAGATGCAGGTGAAACATCAGAAATAAACTCTTCCAGAACACGGCCTCACAGCCCGAAAAAAACACAAGGAAAATCTATGATTTTTTTCCTTTCTTTCACGTGCTTTAATCTTTCTTATGATTTTTTTCCATTTTAGTGGCCAAACTTACAAATCTGTGCTTTTTTAAATATGCTCAGGTAGCTGGTGAAGCAGGCTAATCTGTTTTCCCTGTTTTTGTTTTGCTGTTCACACATGCTCAGGAAGGTATTCTGGAGGCAGCTGCAGTTTATCTTGCCTGTTGTAGGTAGACATACAGAGCTACAGTAGGGTTGATTAGAGGAGAATACCATTCTTTTCCAACTCAAGCTTTATTGCATTATTTACTGCAGACCAACTCCTGCAACTGGGCACCAAAGTTCTGTGCTTTTCCAGCCCTTCTTCACCGTCCCCCAATGCTGATGCTGAGAGGTAAAAATCCAGCTAGATGGAGAACAAGGAGAAAAGGTGAATTTTCTTTTCAGGCAGGAGTTTCTTTTTGTCAGAGACCTTGGCTGCTGACACACTGCAAAAAAAAAATGTGGCTTCACACCACTGTAACTATCATGGCTCCATCCTATGGAATCCTGGGGTTTGTAGTTTGGTGTGACACCAGAGCACTCTGACAGAGAAAGCTAAATCTCTCACAAAACTACAAATCCCAGAATTCCATAGGATTGAGCCATGGCAGTTAAAGCGGTGTCAAACTGCATGAATTCTGCAGTGTGGCAGCAGCCCTTGTTAACTGAGGAATGCCTGTGATTCCACACCAAGGCAGGAGACCTAGAATCACAGAGGTGGAAGAAACCATAAGGGCCATCCAGTCTAACACCCTGCCATGCAGGAATACACAATCAAATAATTCCCGACAGATGGCCATCCAGCCTCTGTTTAAAAACCTCCAAAGATGGAGGTTCCACCACACTCCCAGACAGTGTATTCCACTTCCAAATAGTCAGGAAGTTCCCAGGCAGCACTTTACTGTCAAACAGCTCTTACTGTCAGGAAGTTCTTCGTAACATTTAGGTAGAATCTCTTTTCCTGGAGTTTAAACCCATTGCTCCGTGTCCTAGTCTCTGGAGCAGCAGAAAACAAGCTTGCTCGATCCTCAGTATGACATCCCTTCAAATATTTAAACTTGGTTATCATGTCCCCTCTTCACCTTCTCTTCTCCAGGCTAAACATACACAGCTCCATAAGCCTCTCCTCATAGGGCATAATGTCTTCCAGACCTTTCCCCATTTTGGTTGCCCTCCTCTGGACACCTGTCTACTTTGTATCTTCCTCATCTGCTGATTATTCCCACAGGAGCATTGGGGACCGCATCGGGGAAGCCAAAGCCAGTGGGAATCTCGGGAACACACTGAAAATCCTTGGGCAGTTTGATGAAGCAGTTGTCTGTTGTCAGAGGCACCTGGACATTTCTCAAGAGCAAGGAGACAAGGTATGAAGACAGTAAGCACTCCTGGCCATCAGATTTATCTGGTTTGTCTTTTGGAGCGACAGATCCAGAAACACCCCAAAGCTGCAGTCTTTCAGGGGGAGTGTAACCCTTTCCAGGAGTGGCTGACATACTTCCATACCCAGGTTAGGATCCTTGACAGTAAGCACCTCCGTCTTGTCTATATTCAGCTTCACCCAAGGTCACAAAACCTTCCCCTAACCCTAACCCTTAGCCAGAAGTGGCCAAAGGTCTACTTTTGGGTTTTAAAAAAGCGCGCGCGCACACACACACATTCAAAAAAAGTGCTGGGGGAGCACATCACACCTTAAACAACCAGGTCGAATAAGTCTCCCATAAGTAAGCAAAAAATATTTTGAACGTTCTAGTGTGATGTTAAGATCTTCCTGGAGATCTCCAGGAATGCAGTTCTCCCTTTCTTACGTTAAAAGAAAGTAATAATGGAGGGGGATGTGGGTCATCTTTTGGGTCACAAAAGCCAAGGGCCCTTTCACACTACCCAATTATAGCACTATGATTCCACTGTAACTGCCTTGGCTGCATCCTGTGGAATCCTGGGATTTGGAGTTTGTCGAGGCACTATACAGCTCAGGATGAGAATTCTCAATGCTCTTCCTGAACAGCAAATCCCAGGATTCTATAAGATGTACCTATGGCAGTTAAAGTAGAATATTAACACTATAATTCTGTGGCCCCAGGTTCCAAGGGCCACGCTGTGGGCCTCCTATGCCCCCCCCCCCCGCCTCAGCACCCAGCCGAAAAAAAGGAGCCATGAAATATTGATTGCAAAACAGTAGTCACCTTATGACCTGATGAGCATCTTAGTTTTGTGTTTGGAATAGACTGAATAAATAAGCAAAATCATTTTGAACCTTCTAGAGATCACTGGAAAATGTCTTCCAAAATGCACCCAGGAATATTTTTTTCTTTCTTTCAGCAACTTCCACTTTTCTTAGGATTTCGATTTTAGTGCCCACCCTTATACATCTATTTTTTTAACACATCAGGTATAGAGAGTTGTGAGGCAGGCTTATATGCTTTCCCTCCCCCCACCCCTCTGTTTGGCTCTTCATTCATGCACAGTAAGGGACTGGAGGCAGCAGCTGCTGTTTACCTTGCCTGTTGTAAACAGGTACCCACAACTACAGTAGGATCAGCTAATACAGACCCCATTCTTTTCCAGTTCAAGCTTTATTGCCTCATTTACTGCAACTCAACACTGGAAGCCTGGGTGTCTCCGGCTCTCCTTCACCACCCTCCCAGTGTTGATGCTGCTAAAAAAACTTCCAGCTAGACAGAGAATGAGATGGGAAAAGGTGCTTAGGCAGGCATAAAAAGACTTGGGCCCATCTAAACAGTGAAAATACCCCTCATGGAATTCGCTGGGAATCCAACCAGTCTAAACAGGATCCAGTGCCAATCCACACTATTCGGAAGGAAGGGCGCCCAAAACAGCAAAAACAACGGGGTAAAAGCCTTCACAGATTTCCCCGTACTTTTTCACAAACTGTGAGGCTGGTGTGCATTTTTGCTCTTTTGGCCTATTGAACAATAAACTCGAAGGGAAGCACAAAGCTTATTGGCCAGGTGAGAGCAGGAGCGGGGCTTGCTAAGAGGGCAAGCACCTGCTGCCGCCATGTTGGATTTTCGCCTTAGTGGTCAATATTTTCTGTTTTGCTTTGGAGAGTCACTCTACTGCACCAGTGCATCTTGGGACAATTTTTTTTTAAAAAAAACCTGGTGGCAGTGAAGAACTAACGGGAGTAAATCACTCTCAGCCACCATCAGGAATGTGAGGCTTATGGGGGCTTCCAAGGCCAGAAAAATCGTTTGGTCTGGTCGCTGCTGCTGCAGGATGCCAGTAGTACGAGGTGTTTGGGATTTTTTTCCCCTCGTGTAGATGGGCCCTTTGTATAGAGGAACTTCTTTGTCTGAAGCTTTGGTAACTCAGGTATGCCTGTACTAGACTGTTTATATCATATCTCTAATCAGAACTGTAAGGTTTAAGATCTTTCTTTACCATAGCTTGGTGTCCCTGGTTTTGCCTGCAGAATGACTGAGGTTCAATCTCAAGTGTCTCCAGTTAGAGCTCAGAAGGAAGTCTAAGCCCCCAGAGAGCTGCTACCAGGCCATATACAGGTGCCCCCCTCATATCCACAGGGCTATGTTCCTAGATTTACCATGGCTACCTGAAAGTGTGGATAGTAGCAAACGGTCATAGAATCATGCTGCAAGACCTAGAGAATACCTAGAGGAGATGCCTTTGTGAGCATCTGGTGTGACTCAGTGGTTAATTTCTGACGAAAGTTGACCATGGTGTCACACTGGAGGGCCTCCAGATGCATAGATAGACCATCTCCATTGCAACTCTTTGGTCCTTCAGATCGCAGAGAGACCTTTTCCCCCCGACCGTGGTTCCTGCGTAAACAGGGGTGACCTGTAGATCATAATCAGCTTGTCGGACCAAGGGTCTGACTAGGCTTGGAATAAGTAGCTTCCTATGTTCACAATGCAGCCAGAACTGGGTTGGATAGATCACAAAGATACCCTGATGCAGTTGTGCTGTTAGGATAGGGGTGGAATGGGACCCTGTCAGTTTCCCAACAGGGCTCCAATTTGGCATTTCAAACCCTTTGAAGGAAGAAAAATGGCACATTGAAAATTACTGGAGCTAGTGGGAATTGTTTTGTTGTTGTTCCTAGCACAATACAGACTACACAGTTTTGCTATAAAATCTTATAGTCACAGTCTTTTCACTATCTACAAATAATTGTACAGCTTTCTGAGAAAAAAACACACAACATTAACATCTTTTTTAGGAAAATGCAAACAGTATGGTGAAGTGTTAAGACATCGTGACTGCTGTATTTGCCAGTCTGAATGTTGCACAAACCAAGTGTTACATGGCAGGAAAAAAAACTCAGGCTGATTAAAGCTGCAGCTTTTGCTGGCTTGAATGTTGTGCAGCTTCCATTCCACAATGAAACAGATGCAGTTTTCAGTTTCTGTGCCAAAAACTACAGTTTCCAGAAAACTACAGCTTTCTGGGTAAGCTCCATAATGTTCATAGAAAAGTTGTATAGTTTCTCGTCGCTTGCAGGGAGAAAAATTCCCAAAAGTGACCTAAAGATCTGGGATGAAAAATTGTTTGCTTGCTCTCAACATCCATGGAAAATCAGCAAAATCAAGAGTTACCACCCCTATGTGAGGATGTTACTGAAGTCTATGGACATGGTTACTAGGCCTTGGAACAGACATAAAGAAGAAATCCCATTTAATTATTTTCTTTTCTTTTTTTTCAAGGTAGGCGAAGCTAGAGCCCTATACAATATCGGAAATGTGTACCACGCCAAAGGCAAGCAGTTGTCTTGGAGTCTGCCACAGGAGCCAGGTCACTTGCCCCACGAGGTCAAGGAAACTTTGGAGAAGGCGTCAGAATTCTATGAGTGAGTACCAACCCCTTCTCAAGACAAGGAACAGCTGGTGCCCTAGCAGCAGAGCTTAGAAGCATTGCTCTCTTTTTTGGAATACAGTTCCTGTAATCCCCCAGGTGGCCCCACCAGGGTTCCTGGGGAATACTGGGAGTTGGGTTCTTGGGGGATTCTGGACATTGGGGGGGCGGGGTTAGATAATTTTTATTAAGAATTTTCAGATACATTAAAAGACATACACACAAAACGAAACAATACAGAAAAAAAGTAAAGCCTATTTCAGAGAAGAAAAAGAAAAGGAAAAAAATATACATTTGACTTCTGACCTTCCTACGATGATTACACAAAACTACATAAAATAGCCTCTCCAAATATAAATACAGACTTCCCACACTTTCTGACACCTCGATTTCCAACAACTTGCTCTTTCAACACTTGCAAATTACAGACAAGTTCCATTAATTCAACCGGGGTTTCACTCTTTCGCCAGCTCTTCTTGGACCCGCTCCTATGCACTTTTGTATATATATAGTGTGTTAATTTAGTGCAAGCATTCAGAAATTATATATATATATATATATATATATATATATACACACATATACTGTATAGTGTGTGTGTGTGTGTGTGTGTGTGTGTGTGTGCTATTTACGTGTTTTGGTGGCCAAAATGCATTTACAAGGTAAAAAAAAAAACCCTGGGTCCCACTTTTCAGCCGATTCCACTTTCTGACAGTAGTCCTGTGGTCGCTAACCCATCAGCTAAGTGGGGGCTTCCTGTATCATTTATAGACCTCTACTGCTTAAAGTAATCCACTGTTGTCAAAACCTACAGTCAACATATTATTCTCATTTCCCTGCCCCTCCCAAAACAAAAGTTCCCAGTCTTTCAAAAAAATCACCAGTGATTTCTCTCTGATCAAACTTGTTAATTTGTCCATTTCAGCTAAGCCCAGCAGTTTCAACAGCCATTCTTCACTCGCTGGTATAGTTGTATTTTTCCACTTATGCGCACATAGTAGCCTTGCTGCTGTAGTAATGTATCATAGTATTTTTCCATAGTTCTTCTACATTTGATCTCAGTCAGTCCTAACAGGTTCAATTCATGCTTCACTTGAAAATTAACTTTCAAAATATTTTGCACCATGTTATGTATTTAATTACAGATTTTTTTGGCCAACCCACAAGTCTAGGAAGTTGGTTTTTAAAAAGCACACATATACACACACACAAAACCACCCACATTTCCAAACTCTGGCTTTTTGCATGTGTGAGATCCATCTAGGTGTGGATTCTGGGGGCTGTGTTAAGGATGCCCCATCCTCTGCTGTTCTCGACAGGAGTTCTTACATGATTCAAAGAAATATTAGTAGTAGAGGATCTGCTCTCTGTGCATCTGATCCCAGATACTTTCCCTACTATTTCCAAGTAGGAGAGGGAAAGGCCCTCATTTGGGACCCTAGAGACCTGCTGAATAGTTAAGATATTTGTTGCGGGGGGCGGGGGTTAAATGTGTTTCTCAAGTGTTGGGAAACCCTGACAACAGGAATCTAGTACTGATAATAATCTTAGTGGTTTCGAGCTTATTCTGTGCAAAATTGGCATGAGGTGGATTTGCGCAGAAAAAAAGTGTTTTCTCAGGAGCAACTACTGTTTCAGAAATATTATTTTTCTCTGCAGAAAATGCCATTTCCTGCACAGAAAGTGCTGTTTTTCTGCACAGAACAGCCACATGCAAATTTTGTTTCTTGATGAGTCATATACTTTTGGTGGTGTGCAATGCCTTAGTCCTCAGATTACTCAAAATCCTATCCTATGGTGAGGAAAGGTTGTTAGGGTTATCCCCTAACCTTGTGCTGTTTATTGGAATAGCTTTTAACTGCTACAATCTCTAATGCCAGCATAACACTATACCACTGAAAGCAATAGAGCTGAACTCTCCCTAGAAGCCGAGATGACTAAACTGAGGTTGTTGTACTTTGTCCGTATGGCGTGAACACATGATTTATTAGAACAGACAATAATGTCTGGTAAGGTAGAAGGTAGTAGGAAGAGAGGAAGACCACATTACAGGTGGACGGACTCAATCAAGGAAGCCACGGCTGCCTTGAGTCTGCAAGACCTGAGCAGGGCTGTTGGCAATGGGGTGACTTGAAAGTCTTTCTTTCATAGGGTCACCTAAGTGGAAGCCGACTTGAGAGCAATTAACAACGAAGCATTCCCATGGACACACACATCACCACCATTCAGTCTCTGTACAGAGAAGAATCAATAGAAGCATCAATAGAAGTATAGTGTCTAGATCAAGGGAAGTCATGGTGCCACTCTGTTCTGCCTTGGTCAGACCTCACCTAGAATACTGTGTCCAGTTTTGGCACCACAATTCAAAAAGGATAATGACAAATTGGAGCGTGTCCAGAGGAGGGCGACTAAAATGGTGAAAGGTCTGGAAACCATGCCTTATGAGGAAAGACTTAGGGTGCTGGGTATGTTTAGCCTGGAAAAAAGACGGTTAAGAGGCGATATGATAGTCCTGTTTAAGTATTTGAGGGGGTGTCACATTGAGGATGGAGCAAACTTGTTTTCTGCTGCTCCAGAGACTAGAACATGGAACACTGGATGCAAGCTTCAGGAACAGAGATTCCACCTCAACATTAGGAGGAACGTTCTGATAGTAAGAGCTGTTGGGCAGTGGAACACACTCCCTTGGAGCATGGTGGGGTCTCCTTTCTTGGAGGTCTTTAAACAGAGACTGGTTGGCCATCTGTCAGGGATGCTTTGATTGTGTATTCCTGCGTGAAAGGGGGTTGGACTGGATGGCCCTTGTGGTCTCTTCCAACTCTACAATTCTATGATTCTATGATTCTAAGTCCCAAACTGTGAATAGTCTTTCAAAACTGTGCAGTTTTTAAAAACTAACATAGTGAGAAGAATATTGCTAAAATTACTCATTACTTCCTTCGAGAATGAAATTACCCAAGAGCTACATCCCAAGTCAGAGGTAACAATACTAAGGTGCAGCAAGGGTCTAACACAAAGATGGAGAACATCAGGCCCTGTTGCTGAATCTGACCTATTTGGGAGCAAACTGTGATCATCAAAGCAGAGGAAATGTACTCTGATGGTCAGTTGTTTGGGTGTCAATTGGAATTTTAATATTGCAAGGACATCAGAATTCTTATTGGAAAATGTTAAACTGTAAGCATAACCCAGACAAACATAAACCTAGAGTTCATTGAAATTCTCATTGGGGCAAGAATATATCCCACTCTTCACTCCCTGAAAGATTTTTTAAATATGGTAATTAAATATAAGAAGCACTATTCAGAGAAATTAAAAGACAAATCCCTAGCAAAGGAACTAGAATAATCTGTCTATTTTAACATGAGTGGGTAGAAAAGAAGGGAAGTGAGCAGTAGAAAGGGAGCTCAGATGTTCAAATATCAACAGCCCCATGAGGGAAGGCATTGATTTGAGGCTGGTCTCTCCTCTCATATTCATTTAATAGAATCATAGAGTTGGAAGAGACCACAAGGGCCATCCAGTCCAACCCTCTGCCCTGCAGGAATACCCAATCAAAACACTCTCAACAGATGACCATCCAGCCTCTGTTTAAAAACTCCCAAAGAAGGAGACTCCACCACACTCCCAGGCAGCACATTCTTACTGTCAGGATGTTCCTCCCAATGTTTAGGTGGAATCTCTTTTCCTGTGGTTATTTATTTTTACTTATCTATTTTTTTCATTTACATGCCACCTTTCTCCTGGAGTGGGACCCAAGGTGACTCACAAAAAGAACCAGCTAAAACCTAACAATACAATTTTCAAAACAATTAAAAAGCATCACATTAAAATAGAATAAAACCATTAAAGGCATACAAAAGTTTTTTTTAAAGCATCACCCCTCCCATAAGAAGTCTCCCTGGAAGCAAATTACACACTAAAAGCCTACTTGAACTAAAAGATCTTTGCTTATTGGCAAAAGGAGAACAGGGAGGAGGCCAGACTGGCTTCCCATGCAAGGGAATTCCAGGGGGTAGAACAACCCTGTGATGATAGGGGGACTGAGAAAAAGCCCCGCTCTGTGGATCTTAAGACCCTGGCTGGTTTGTATAGGGAGATACGATCTTTCAGATAGTCTGGATCTGGACCATATATGGCTTTATAGTTCATGACCAACACTTTGAATTGCGCCTGGAAATGAACTGATAGCCAGTGAAGCTGTTTTAATAAGGGAGTTAAAACTAGCATGTTCTCTGATCCTTTTCCAATTTATCCATTCCCACTCCACCTTTATTTCTGGTTTCTTTCCAGGAGGAATCTGTCTCTCGTGAAGGAGCTTGGAGATAGAGCAGCTCAAGGCAGGGCGTACGGCAATCTGGGCAACACTCATTATTTGCTTGGCAACTTCAACAAAGCCATCGTCTTCCACAAGCAGGTAAAACAATCAGCAGCATTTTTCCAGTCTGTCATTACATTTTTTTGGAAGCTTTTTTGCTTTCACGGATCTATTCCTTTCCATCAATTGTGATTTAATAACTAAGAGAAAAAAACAGCATCACAAAGGCTTTTTTTTTTCCTTTTTAAAAAGCAAGTTTCAAATGTTTTTGCTGGTATGTTGTGATGAGAGCTTTGGAGGGTTTTTTTCCTTTTGCATTTTCCACCCACCATGAGTATATGAGCCACACCCAGTAAAACTCAAAGTTCACATCTGGTTTTTTAAAGAATTGGTTGTTTGGCTAAAATGCCTTGTTTTAGAGGGCAGTGTAGTGGTTTGAGTGTTGGACTACAACTCTGGAGACCAGGGTTCAAATCCCCACTCAGCCATAGGAAGACACTAGGTGACCTTTGGGCAAATCCCACTCACTCAGCCTCAGAGGAGGGCAGTGGCAAACCCCCTCTGAACAAATCTTGCCAAGAAAACCCCACAATAGGTTCACCTTAAGGTCGCTATAAGTCAGAAATGACTTGAAGGCACACAACAACAAACCCCCTAAAGGCATCTGGAGATGTAATTCTCCCATTTTGTGGTAAACAAAATCAGTGGTTCCCCCATCAGAGTTTGTGATAACAATACAGGAAGCCCAACTCTGACGGGGAGCCACTGATTTTATGTGCCCCAAAATGGATGATGGCAAGTGACCATCATCACCACCCATCATCCTTGACTGGGACTCAAGGCAGCTTACTAAGTTAAAACATATACTGCTAAAAAATTAACAACGTACAAAAATTAAAAGCATGGGCCGAGACCCTACATCATAGTCTTATGTTTCATAACTTTACAAATCTGTGGCAACATTGCAAAAAAAGCAACAAAATCCTGTTGGTGAATTGTAATACGCACCTGGGCATTTCTGATGCACATTGAATATTCATTTTGTGCTCCAGCACTTCCTAGCCAGGGTCCAGATGTGCAATAATGAGTGTCCTGATGTCCATTGGTGCCCATTGCACGTCGGGCCGTAGTAACTCCACTGGTTTCCATTGTACAATAGATGCCCATACATTGTAACATCAGGGCAGCCCCTAGGTGAAAATGGGCATTGCAAAATGAATCAATTCATTTTTACGCACATGTAAGGCTGTTTATGAAGACCTAAGTCCCAGGCAGAAGTCCAGGCAACATTAAACTCTCAGAATAATTAAAAACAGTTGTAGTTTTCAGAGATGGAACTAAGAAGCACAGTTGGCATTTTGGGCAAAATAAGATTGAACAAGTGACCTCATATTGTTACTTGTGTATACTATTTGCTGCTTCTGGTTCATGACAATTGCATGTCAGGGCCATAAAACTCATGGTTGAGCAGCTCTCGGGTGCTATTCTTAAGTTTTGGTATACCACAGGAGGCAGTCAGGTGTCTCCAATATTCATAGAATCATAGAATTGCAGAGTTGGAAGAGACCACGAGGGCCATCCAGTCCAACCCCCTGCCACGCAGGAAATCACAATCAAAGCATCCCCGACAGATGGCCATCCAGCCTCTGTTTAAAGACCTCCAAGGAAGGAGACCCCACCACGCTCCGAGGGAGTGTGTTCCACTGCCGAACAGCTCTGACTGTCAAAAAGTTCCTCCTCATGTTGAGGTGGAATCTCTGTTCCTGGAGCTTGCACCCATTGCTCCGTGTTCCAGTCTCTGGAGCAGCAGAAAACAAGCCTGCTCCATCCTCAGCGTGACATCCCTTCAAATACTTAAACAGGGCTATCATATCGCCTCTAAACCGTCTTTTTTCCAGGCTAAACATACCCAGCTCCCTAAGTCTCTCCTCATAAGGCATTGTTTCCAGACCTTTCACCATTTTAGTTGCCCTTCTCTGGACACGCTCCAATTTGTCAATATCCTTTCTGAATTGTGGTGCCCAGAACTGGACACAGTATTCTAAGTGAGGTCTGACCAAGGCAGAATAGAGTGGCACTATTACTTCCCTTGATCTAGACACTATACTTCTATTGATACAGCCCAAAATTGCATTGGCCTTTTTAGCTGCCGCATCACACTGTTGGCTCATGTTCAACTTGTGGTCTACTAGGACTCCTAGATCCCTTTCGCACATAGTCTCATTCAGCCATATTGCCTTTAATCAAGTAAAAACTCCAGGCACAAGTGCTGTATGGATCTGAGATTTGGGGCTTTCATGTTGCTGCAGACTTGGACAGCATCCAACAGAATTTTAAGAACTGTCTTGAGAACACCA
The DNA here is from genome assembly GCA_030847615.1 of Gambelia wislizenii. Classification (NCBI taxonomy): domain Eukaryota; kingdom Metazoa; phylum Chordata; class Lepidosauria; order Squamata; family Crotaphytidae; genus Gambelia; species Gambelia wislizenii. Next base: position 16,033,203 of record JAUMIR010000014.1, on the reverse strand, counting down.
AGATACATCCCAGTACAGTACTTGTGACTGGAAACGGGATCACAACCCTGGCTCATGAAGATCCGTCAGTTTATCTTTAACTTCTGGTTAAGACTGAAAAGAATGCCAGAAAATCACCTAGCAAAACTATGTTTTCAAGAACTGGCTCTTAGCTCCTCACAAGGAAAATCTTGGTACCAAAATATATCATGTCTTCTTCATAAATTTGGCTTTTCAGAAACTTATTTTTTCCAAAATGATAAATTATCAGCTAAGAAAGAATTCAACTCACGTGTTAACAATCTGTTTTTACAAGAAGACTTTGCTTCTCTCGTTTCAGTTGAAATTTCCCCATGGTATAATTTACTTAAAACACCTTCCAGGTGACTTACCTGTTTAAAATTGAAAAAAATTATTTAAGAAGGGTGCTGATGTTAGCAAGATTTCAGCCAGTACCTTCAACAGTTTTGGATAGCCAATTAGCTAAACTCTGGTATCATTTACATTATTGTTGCTATGGTCTGTATGAAGTTGAGGACCTTCCACACTATTTGTTTAGTTCTCCTCTGTCAAAGGAAATTAGAGAAAAGGGAGGGATTGTTATCTAATAAAAGCCATCGGTCCATCTGCCAAAAAATAGTTTTTTTGCTTTTTAATAAAGATTTTAATAGTAATAGAAGAGCTGCAACTTTTTTTAATGGCATTAGCTAAAGCTTGTGCAAGTTATCATAACTTGCATTCCCAAAAAGTTTCAAGTTTTGATGTCCCTATGGTTTCATCTTGTATATTTAACTTATACCAGTAATATTAGAAATTGTGTTAGAAATTTTGAAATTGTATATCTTATATTTTAATTTTAACTTTGTTATGATATTTGTATAACCTCTCTGTTTTATATTGTGATGACCTATGGTTTTAAGCAATTAAATTTGGAATTGAAATTGATTAAAAACAGTTAAAGACATAACCATTGAAAAGAAGAACAGCCCAGCCCAGCCCATGAAAGGCCAATTCCCCCTGAGCCGTCAGCCCTCAAAGACCTTGCCTTTGCCTGGTGTTGTGAATCATGCCAGGTCAATGTTGGTCAGGTTCTGTTGGTGTCAGGTGCTGGCACATTCAGCTTACCTGCCATGAGGCTGCATGGAGCAGTAATGATGGGATGTGCAGTAGTACAATTTGTGATGGGGCACATACAGTATATCTAGCCTGCTTATTATTGCATTCCTATTTGATTATCTAGCTGTGGGGCTGAATGCTCAAGGTCTGTTTTGTGGGGAGAAGAGGGTATGGAAATGAAAGTAAGTGAGTCTGGGAAAATAAGTTGTTTTGCTAAGGTGACAAAATATGAACCCACCAAACATTTGAAGTTGCTATGCTTTACTTGTAAAGTACTAATGAGGCCTGGTCAGTCCTGACAATGAAAGTCAGCAGATGATGTTTGCTGCTGTTTCTGTAATAACGCTTTTCCTGGGTTTTTGAACTGCTGAAACTGGGCACAATTCAGGAAGGATATTGAGAAGCCGGAACGTGTCCAGAGGAGGGCAACCAGGATGGTGGGAGGCCTGGAAGCCATGATGCCCTCTGAGGAGTGGCTTAGGGAGCTGGGCATGTTTAGTCTGGAGAAGAGAAGGTTGAGAGGGGACACGATAGCCATGTTTAAATATTTGAAGGGATGTCAAACTGAGGATGGAGCAAGCTTGTTTTCTGTGGCTCCAGAGACTAGGACATGGAGCAATGGGTTCAAAGTACAGGAAAAGAGATTCCACCTAAATATTAGGAGGAACTTCTTGACAGTAAGAGCTGTTCAGAAGTGGAATGCACTGCCTCAGAGTGTGGTGGAGTCTCTTTCTTTGGAGGTTTTTCAACAGAGGCTGGCTGGCCCTCTGTCAGGAATTATTTGATTGTGTCTTCCTGCATGGCAGGGGTTGGATTAGATGGCCCTTGTGGTCTCTTCCAACTCCATGATTCTACGAAACTCTAAACTTGACAGTTGGCTTTGTTGGGTTTGCTGCATTCCTTGCCTGGTGCATGCCAGGGCTGGTGGCAGAGGGGAAAGTGTGCTGTTGGCAGAGATGACGTCACCATCAGCTCACAGCTCTGCTTTGCGTCCCTTTCAGAGACTTGCCATTGCCAAGGAGTTTGGGGACAAAGCAGCAGAAAGGCGAGCCTACAGCAATTTGGGCAATGCTCACATCTTCTTGGGAAGGTTTGACATCTCTGCAGAGTACTACAAGTAAGAAGATATGGTTTCAATCTTGTTTTAATGTATTAATCGTTTAATCTCATTTTAACTTTTGTTGGTTTTTATTCATATGGGTTTTTTTTTTGTTGTAAGATGCTTTGAATCCCGAACTGCATAACAACAACAACAATAATATATATATATTTATTACGATCGACTGATCAGAGATCAAATAAACAACAATCAACTATCATAGTAACACACAAATAAACATCATAGTAGATCATCCAGTTATAAAAATATGTGATATTAATTAGAAATTCAGTTAGAAAATTATATTAAAAATAGAATTTAACAATATAGATATAAATAAATGTCTATAAATTCATTGTAAAGTATAAATTATATTATAAAATTATTTAAACAAACTAAAAATGTATTAAAATTTAAGATATCATCTTACGCCGGCATACCATTGCTGCTGCACAAAAACTGGCCACCTTTGTTGTTATTGATGGGCAGTGGTCCACTAGCAAATAAGATACATAAAATTCATCTGTTCTTCCAAGGAAACGATTAAGAATTGGATAAATAAAAATTTGACGATAACCATTGTAGAAAGGACAATATAACAACACATGGCCTATAGTCTCCACTGAGCCAATTCCACAAGGACAAGTGCGTGCAGCATAGGGAATACTATTGTATCTCCCTTCCAATAGGGCTGAGGGTAGAACATTAAATTTTGCTAATGTGAATGCTATTCTGTGTTTTGGAAGGGTTAGAAGACTCAAATAGTTAGCTAGCTTGAAGGCATTACCATTATCTCTAAAATCGGGAGATACAGAGGCTGCTTTTAGATGTTGTTGCATCTCATTATCTATAATCCGTTGATGTATTTTCTTTTTCAACCACAACAATAATAAAAATGATGCCCTATTTGGAACAGAAAGAGGGGAAGCCATCTCTTTTTTAAAGTTGTAATTTAAACTGTGGTCTGTTATTACTGGACATTGCAATGAGTGGACCATTTGTGTATTCTCGTTCTTCAGTGTAGTTTTGTTACATGTCTATAATCACAGGAGCCAGCGTGGTGTGTAGTGGCCTAGGTGTTGGAGCTAGGACTCTGGGAGACCAAGGTTCAAATCCCTGCTTGAGCATGGAAACCCACTGGGTGACCATGGGACAGTCTCACTCTCTCAGCTTTAGAGGAAGCCATCACAAACTGCCTCTGATCAAATCTTGCCAGGAAAACCCCCTGATAGGGTCACCTTGGGGTCACCATAAGTCAAAAACAACTTGAAGACACACATCGACTGGGACCATAGAATCATAGAGTTGGAAGGGACCACTAGGGCCATTTACTCCAACCCCGTCATGCAGGAATCCACAACTAAAGTACCCCTGAAAGATGGCCACTGAAACTCTGTTTAAAGCTCTCCAAAGAAGAACACCCTCCAAGGCAGTCTTTTCCAAAGTTCTTATAGTCAAGACATGCTTCCTAACCTTTTGGTGAAATCTCTTTTCTTGTACATTGAATCCATTGCTTTGTGTATGAGCTGCAGGTGGGCAACAAGTAGATCATGATCTCCTAGAATCACAGGGGTTGTCTAGATGGTGAAAATGCACTCATAGAATTTGCATAGAATACAATCTGTCCCAGTGAGATCAGAAGGGGATTTGCAGTATTCGGAGGGGGGGGAGCTAAAAACTCAACAAACCATGCAGTAAAAGGGAATGTGGTTTCCCCCCAAAAATCTGGGAAATGCACATAATTGCACATAAAGATCTCATTTTTAAGCTGAATTGCAAGTCTGAGAAACATCCAGGAGTGCAAGTTGGTTTTAAAACAAGGGGAGTGCTCTGCTGTGCATCTTGTTTTATACTCAGCTTGTAGGAGCAAGGTGAGTGACATCCAGGGCTGGGGTGGGCATGAATAAACAAACTTTGGGCTAAATTCTTGGGTAGATATATATAGGATGAGATGCTATTTCAAGTAATTGGGATTCTGTCTGATATTTAAGATTATTTGATTCATAGAATCATAGGATTTTAGACTTGGAAAGAGCTACAAGGCCATCTAGTCCAGTCCCCTGGCATGCAGGAAGACACATCTAAAGCACTCCTGAACCATGTTTGAATCCATTATTTTCTGTTCTGTTCCCTGAAGCAGCAGAAAACAAGCTTGCTCTATCTTCAACATGACATCCCTTCAGATATTTAAAGACAGCTATGAAGTCACCCCTTGGTAGATTATTTGTAGTACATCAGCCAGGACTTGCGACTTCAAATTGCAAAAAGACTTAATGCCTGCTTTCTTACTAGGTTGATTCATGAGCAAAGTATTGCCTAAATTGGCAGTTTCAATTCAAGAGGACCCTTTGAACCAGTAGAACTTTCATAAGTGTTTACTTATTCTCTTAATTCAATAGATCTTTTCTAGTCTGGACTAACAATTGGATTTAAGCCAAAACTCTCTGAACATCAGTGTTCCCAAGCTGTAAAATGGAACTTAATGGGTGAGCATAAAAGGCTGTTTCCTCACAGTTGTTGTTGCAGAAGCACAGGGGTATAAATTGAACAACATGGCACATGTGAGTGAGTTTTTTTTCCCTGTCTGGAAATATCAGCCAACTACTGACAGAAAGTGATCAAATGTCCATGTGTGTTTGACAGAATTTGGGGATGTTGTTTTATTGGACTTCAATTCCCAGAATTTACCTTTCTGTGTATTGTGGTCCCAAATACCCAGAATGGTGTGTTTGGGAAGCTGTAGTCCCCAAGGGGGAAAAATATTTCCTAGCTCTGGAAAAATCTACAATTCAGGGAAAACTTTTAAATTGTTTTCATACAGTCAAAAATCACTGTGCATGATGCTGCCACCTGCTGGCAGCCAGAAATCTATGATTCCCAATGCACAAGTGGACTCAAGGTTCTGAATTCATTTCAGGTTTATTTTTGCTATTACAAAATACGAATGCGAACTATCATATTGCTTCTTCTTTTTTCGGAACGAAATAGGAGGACTACACTCTCACCATCACCAAATTTCCAGGAAGGATATTGAGAAGCTGGAAAATGTCCAGAGGAGGGCGACCAACATGGTGGGAGGTCTGGAAGCCATTATGTCCTATGAGGAGTGGTTTAGGGAGCTGGGCGTGTTTAGTCTGGAGAAGAGAAGGTTGCGAGGTGACATGATAGCCATGTTTAAATATTTGAAGGGATGTCATATTGAGGACGGAGCAAGTTTGTTTTCTGCTGCTCCAGAGATTAGGAGATGGACTCAAACTCCAGGAAAAGAGGTCCTACCTAAACATTAGGAAGAACTTCCTGACAGTAGGAGCTGTTCAGAAGTGGAATAGACTGCCTGGAAGTGTGGCGCAGTCTCCTTCTTTGGAGGTTTTTAAACAGAGGCTAGATGGCCATCTGTCAGGAGTGCTTTGATTGTGTGTTCCTGCATGGCAGGGGGTTGGACTGGATGGCCCTTGAGCTCTCTTTCAACTCTATGATTCTAAAGGTCAAAAGATGGCGATAAAATCTATTGAACAAAGAGTATGGGATATTTTCTTTCTGTGATCTCCGGGTTGATTCTGTTTTGCCTTGTTTGCCCAGCGCTTTAAATATCCAGTATGCTGGATCTTTTTGCCAGGTCTCTTACAGAAAAAAAAATGACTGTGTCCAACTATTGTATACTATTTACTAAGGCAAGATGCAATGTTTCCTCTCAGAACTGCTCTTTGGCAGGTTCTCTGGGATGTCCTTCTCTACAAGACTCTGCCCTTGCGGGTCTGAAGAGACTGAAATGATGTCACATATTTTTCTGTCCTGTACGTTCGATAATCAGAGTCATAAACAACATATCCCTCCTCTACTGAATCACCTGCCAGGTTGATCAAAAAACCTGTATGTAAAAATCCTGTTAAAGGAGAAATACCCTAACATTTATCAGAATATCTAAAATGTATTATAAATATCAATTTACTTTCATAGGGTTTATAAGGAGGAGTTTACTGAACACTCATTTTTTTCTTTGTACTTAATATTCTTAGATTATATTTAATTTTAGTTTTTCTTATCAGTGTATATTTTATTCTACCATATTTCATTTTACTTTGTACTTTAATATTGTAGGACTGTGCTGTTGGGCTATAGACCATCAGGTTTTTAAAATTAAAAAATATATTGATGCTCAAGATTACTTCAGCCTTTAAAAGGGTGTAACAGACGTTAACAACACTTTTGACGTTGTCAAAGCTTCTACCTGAGTCCACAATGTGAGGCAGCAGCCAAGAAAGCCAGTGCAATTCTGGATTGCATCACTAGGAGTATAATGTCCAGCTCAAGGGAGGTAGTAGTGCCAATCTATTCTAACTAGGTCAGTCCTTACCTGGAATCCTGTGTCCAGTTCTGGGCATGATAATCCAAGAAAGACATTGATAAGCAGGACACTTCCAGAGAATGACAACCAAAATGATCAAAGGTCTAGAAACTGAACCTTATAAGGAACAACTTAGGAAGCAGAGGTGTTCAGTTTGGAAAAGAGAAGGTTAAGAGGTGACATGACCACCATCTTTAAATCTCTGAAGGGATGGCATGTAGAAAATGGAACAAGCTTGTTTTCTGCTGCTCCAAAGACCAGAACATGAATTAATAGGCTTAAATGACAAGAAAAGAGATCCTTTTTTTTTACTTGACTGTAAAAAGCAGTTTGACAGGGAAATGGACTTCCTTGGAGGGTGGCGGAATCTCCATCTTTGGAGGTCTTTAAAAAGAGGTTGGATGGGCATCTTTTGCCCCAAGTGCCACTAGAAAGAAATCCAGAGCAAACTAGAAGTTGACCGATATGGGTCAATTTGGATTGTTTGGGAGGGCAATGCTTCCCTACACCCCCATGGCTGTTTGCAAGCATGGAGTGACTTTAGTTCTGTTCTCTTCATCATAGCAACACCAGTGGCCATGCTGGCTGAGGCATATGGAGTTGCTTTCTTAAAAAGCAACTTTTCCAAACTCTTCAGTGCAGCGACCAAATCATTACATTTGTTGTTATGTGCTGTCAAATCAGCTTTGACTTAGGGTGACCCTATGAATGAGGGATGGCCAAGATCCTTGGGCATCTACTGCCTTGCTCAGGTCTTGCAGACTCAGGGACATAGCGTCCATGAGTGAGACTATTCACCTGTCCAGCGATTTTTCCCACCACCTCCTGCTTTACCAAGCATTAGCATCTTTTCCGCTGAGCATCCAGAGCACGGCAGTCTCAGTTGAGTCATTTTGACGTCTAAGGAGAGTTTAGGCTCGATTTGCTCTAAGACCCATTCATTTGTCTTTCTAAGCAGTCCATCATATTCATAGAACTCTCCTCCGGTACCACTTTTCAGGTGAGTTTATTTTCTTCCTGTCAGCTTTCTTTAATGTCCAACTTTCACAACCATACAGAGAAATCAGAAATGCTATGGCACAGAGAATTCTGACTTTGACTTTCACTGACAGATCTTTACACTTGAGGATCTTATCTAGTTCCTTCATAGCTGCCCTTAAAGTCTTAACTCATAGCATATCTTAGTTGTTGTTGTTGTGTGCCTTCAAGTCATTTCTGACCTACGGCCACCCTAAGGTGAACTTATCACAGGGTTTTCTTGACGATTTTTTTCAAAGGGGATTTATCTTTGTCTTCATCTGAGGCAGAGAGTGTGTGACTTGCTTGTGGGTTTCCATAGCCAAGTAGGGATTTGAACCCTGGTTTCCATAGTCGTAGTCCAATGGTCAAACCACTACCATGCGCTGGCTCTCATAGCATAATTTACAATAATATGAACTTGTGCAAATATGTGCAACAGTCAAGCCACATTTAAGAATGCAACCTGTACTGATGGGTAAAACAGTCACACGTCTCAGCTACTAAAGCTCCTGAGATAGTATTTTTAAAAAGGGGATGGGAATCGTGGAGTCCTGAAGCCATACCTGCCCTTCCTGTGTTCTAGGGCTATTCCCCTGTCATCATCGCCTTACACCATTGTTTGTTAGTTTCCTGACTTTTGTATGTTTTGACACATTCTGAAAGGGCAAAATGCCTCTCCCTAAGGCTTGGTTAATAGCGGTAAGAGCTTTAAGCTAAAACATGGAGTATTTTGGGTCCCAACCTTTCTGCCTTTGGCCCTGTTCACCACGAGAATGTGAACTTTTCCTAAACTGATTCTGGCCCTCAGACTAAATCTGGCTGCAGCAGCTTGCTTTTGCCTGAACCTACTGGGAAAGGCAAGTTCCATCCCCTTTTCTTCTCTGCCCCCCCCCCCGGCTGCTGAGTTAATGGAGTGCAGATTACGTTTACATTTTGAACTCCGTTTTTTAGCAATGGAAGGGATAAGGAAAATGTGAAGAGGAGAGGGAAACTGGGACATTTTGAAAGCAGCTGGAAAAGTGAGATGACAGAGGATTAGTCGGGTGTCCATGCCAAATCAG